>JAVANC010000012.1:2774400-4131900 GCA_033319125.1 Parnassius glacialis | reverse complement strand
CCACTCTGTTAGCTTAATTACGGTAGCAGTACAAATGGATCATTCTTGACCGAGGAAGGACCACGCTCTCACAGAATACCAGTGTAAAATAGTATTTTAATGCTGTAGTGTTTCGTATGGTGGAGACCTGGATACCCTTTTCAACCGACTTCAAAGAAGGGGGAAGTTCTCAATTCGACTGCATTTTTTTTAATTTCAAAGCTGGTGCTTCTCATGTGGTGCCATATAAAATTCATCAAAATCTGACCAGTAGTTTTTGAGTTATCCTTAATAATGCGTATTTAATTGACTTCGACTAAATTGATGATGTTCTCTTTTATATATATTGAAGTCGGTTGTACAAAATATTTAATTTTAAGACTTGTTACTGCTAACGAAGCCACTTTATATATATACTCTATTGGCCACAGCATCCACTTATCATCAAGATGACTGTGCACTTGTTTGTCCCCCTTATTCTATTAACAATAAATATTTATTATTATCATTCGTAACAGTTATTTTATGTAAGGCATTGCAAATTTTTTAGGTTTATCTCCAAAACCATAAACTACATTTTCTAGTGACAATAGTAACCCACCTTGTGATGCATATACCGCAGGAAGCAATTGAGAATGAAAGACTTCCCCTTCCTGAACGCACCAGCGACGGAGAGCACCACCACGGCACGGTCGCGTATGTCATCTTGCAACAGCAGTGAGTTGAGCGCCTCCTCGTCCAGGACAAACGTGTGCTCGGGGCCCGTGTTCACCACCTGGACGCCATGGGGACCCAGGCGAGGCGCCGGCGTCGGCTTCTCGCTCACTGAACACAGAATACTTGAGATTATAAATTATTGAAAAATTGACCAAACAAAAGCAAATAGTATTTATTCGGATAAGATGCATTAGGGTGAAATCACAATTATAAGCATCATTTCGTATTGAGTTATACACGTCTGGTTACTCTCGTGCATTATTAGTATGAGGCAAAGACCGACAGAAGCTGAGAATAGAAATGAAGAGAATAAATTGTGTTCAATATAGATATTTTTTAAAACATTTATGATTTTTACAAGATTACGTTTTGAAAATTATTTAAGCTTTACCTCTATCACGAGACCTTTTTTTAAACATTAATTTACAACATAATATTTTTTATACAATTAAGTATGAAAACATTTAGAAACAATTCGGTAGCGATCACCTCATTCCCACTTGTAAAACAATTTTTGATTAGCAAAAATTTTAAACTTTTTGATAGATAGGTCCTGAATCATATTTTCTGGGACTTCGTTTTAAATAGTGTTTTAGAAAGAAGTTTTGATAACATAATTTTTTTAATAGAATAAAGGTGACAAACGAGCACACAGTCCACCTGATGGCAAGTGGTTGCTGTTGCCCAGACAGACAGACATCTACATCTATCTTCGTTTGCGAATTAAAATGCAGATGCGTTGTCAGCCGTGAGGACTAAGATGGAATGCCTCTTTTCCAGTAAAAAGGGTCTCCGGTTCTCTACACTCACCATACGAAACACTCCAGCATTAAGCTGCTATTTTACGCTGGTATTCTGTGAGAGCGTGGTCCTTTCCCGGTCGAGCCGACCCATTCGTGTTATAACTCTACTATTAATATAACTACAACATGGCTCTACCAAGTACAAAAAATATAGTACGAGAATTTTAATTGGTGGTAGGACTCCTTTTCTTTCTGAGTCCGTCTGGGTAAATACCAGCCTCTTACCAATTTCTGCCGACAAATAACAGTGCTTGCACTGGTGTTCCAATCAGTACAGTTTTTGCACATGGTAGAGCCATGCTGCAGCTATATTAGTAGTATAGTTGTAGCACGAATGGGCCGGCTCGATCGGGAAAGGACCACGCTCTCACAGAATACCGGCGTAAAATAGCATCTTAACACTGGTGTGTTTCATATGGTGAGTGTAGAGTACCGGAGACTCTTTTTACTGGAAAAGAGGCATTCCATCTTAGTCCTCACGGGTGACAACGCATGTGCATTTTGATTCTTTATTGAGAATATAAATGTAGATGTCTATGGGTTACAACAACCACTTACCATCAGGTGGACTGTGTGCTCGTTTTTCAGCTTATCCTATAAAAAAAAATCAGGCTGTGAGGCGTCCCAACTTAGTCTTCACAGGTGACAACGCATCTGTAGTCTACTGTTTGTAATTTTCTGATTGACGAAATGAAGAACTGCTGCGTTCACTTATTTATACAAAAATAACTAATTGATAAATTGCGAATACATGCTGACGAGTGTGATATAACCTTTTCACATGGTAGGGATACAATTTAAAGACAGTTGTAAATATGTCAAATCAGGTTAACTTATTTTTAATAAAATAAAGTTCTTGACGGCCCTCCACGGAAGTGAAGTAATGCAATAGATATTTAATTAGGTAAAAAGAACATTTGAGTTTGGTACTTTATGATTTTAAGAACGTCAGAATTTACGTTCTTTCTTCAAAATATCCAATAATATGATTGATATTCAAGGAAAAACATAGATCAATACGACTAGAAGATAAAATATTCACAATAGCGACACAAATCAAGTAGACCAACCATTTAGGCAATCACCGTACGGGAGCAAGTGCTTGGCGGATTGAATTGGACCAATTGTGGCATAGTTAAAGAAACAGGCATCATGCTATGTCAACGACATATAATAAAAATAATAAAAGCAATATAAACTATACTATTTTTCTTTATTATTTAGAGGCCTTTATTTCGAACAGGTATACATCATTTTATTGACCTACAGCTGAAATAATTTTATTATAAACTAGATGTTAACCGCGACTTCGCCCGCGTGGAATTTATTACGATTGGATTTAGTTGGTTTTAATTTTGTTGCGTGGAGCCCTAATTCTTTTTCTAAAATAAAAGTAGCCTAAGTTACTCCCTATAACATCAAGCTGTTTGAGAGATTAGCCGGAACACAAAATAAACAACAATTTTAAAAATTATTTTCTGTTATAAGTACCGTATATACTTAACAAAAAAAAAAAACTGCTATTTTGACATTACAAACATACACTTCAATTTATATTTATTTGTATAGAGTATGGATATAGATTATTTGGAGGCCTTTATTTCGAACACATATCTATAATCTTATTTTAAATTTATAATTTAGTTGAAATAATCTTATTATAAAAAAACTATACTCGTAATTTTGTCGTGCAGTGTTGGGAGCACTGCAAGCATTCCTTATACGTTTTTTTTTTATCTTTACGTGTCGTAAAATGAATAAGGTGAAAAAGAAAAAATTTAGGCCGACTATAAGACGTAAAACGTTGCCTTAATTGAGATTAAGTCTATTCTACCGGTAAGATATTACGCTAGTCTTAGGTTGGATTATGTTGTTTGAAATCGGCGAGTACATAATTTATCCCTAAATAGAATGTTGTGTGTGGGCGGTACAAGTAAACGAGAATTATGCTCATTGCAAGTGTGCGTGATATAACCATAAACTAGCGCGATAACATTTAAATCAGTAATCTTTTTGGTTTTTTTTTAATAAAAAAAACGTGATCATTAAATTAATACGCGAACGTCAAAAATTGAAGTACTTATTTTAGTATTTATTATAAAAGAAGGTGCGGAATAAAATTTATAATATAATTCGAAAGCTTTATACAGTGATGGCACACCATCTTAAACACTTCATAGTGCAAACTGCAAACATACACAAAAGATTTCCTTTTTTGTGCACATCTCCATAGATGAAATATTAAATTGCAAAAGCTTACGTATGTGGTAGAGCCACACTGCAGATATATCATGGTTGTAGCACGAATGGGTCGGGTTGACGACCGGGGTAGGACCACGCTCTCACAAAATACCAGCGTAAAATAGAAGCTTAATGCTGCTATGTTTCGTGTGATAAGTGTAGAGAACCGGAGACCCTTTGTGCTAGTTTCATCTTAGTCCTCAGCGATGACGACGCATCTGCATTTTGATTCTTAATCGAGGATAAATGTAGATGTCTATGGGCCACAGCATCCACTTACCATTAGGTGGACTGTGTGCTGGTTTGTCACCCTTATACTATAAAAAATCAAATGCTGAACTTAAGCCACCACTATAGATTGCCTCATTGTTATTATTGGTGATATTTGCAAGTTGCCACAGTCGGGTTGGCAGCCGAAGTTTTTTTAATTTTTAGTTCTTATTAGCTTGTCATCTCCTGGTTTGTTTCCTAAGTTGCCTTTAACGACACCCACGGGAAGATATGGGGTACTGGATATTCTGAAAACCGGCACTACACGATGAAGTTAGTATTAATTGTATTATGTAGTGACGTAGTCAATCGATGAAGGTGGCTCGATACCGTGTTTTGTGGCGTTCTTTGGTAGAGGCCTATGTTCAGCAGTGGACGTGTGAAGGGCTGTAATGATGATAATGATGTAGTATCTTCGTGTTAGACGCATTTAATATTTCTATTTTGATTTAATATATTCATGTATAACTGTTTTCTGCTTAGCCGATAGTGTTTTATGAATGCTAATTTCAATAAAAAAAATATAAATCTACCGTCTTGACTGATTAAAATGCGGGTGTGGAGAGGATCGTACCTCGGTGCATATTGCTACAAAAACACAAGTACATTCTGTAGTTCTCGACATAAAACTATCGAAGCGAATCTAAAACGATAACAGGGATGCCAATGTTGCACGCAGAATTACAAGGTACCATACCAGGGGGTTATCGACATTTGCACATACGTGGGCGGCTGATGGCGGAGATACCCGCCCACGTGTGATGCGTACGTCTGATTTTATGCACTGGAAACAGGTCAAGCTGTTATCCTTAGCAATAAGGAAACTTCGCGGAGAGAAAGCTGTAGAAAGATAATGATTTCTTATATTTACGCCAACACTACACATTTAAATAAAACTAGTTTTACGAATTTTACCGCGTATATTAACTTATTTTATATTCCCGACGTTTCGAGCACTTTACAGCACCCAGTCATAGTTAACTACGGCTACCTCCAGGTTAAAAATTATTAATTTTTGTTCCGATCTACGCAGTATGAACTTACAGTATCTTTAAGTCTTGCAGTTGTATGCTTGGGTTGGGATTTAATTTTATTAATTATAGGATCCCAGGCAGATGATAGCACCCAGCCATCTTCTCTATTGAAGGAATATAAAATAAGTAAATATACGCGATAAAATCCGTAAAACTAGTTTTATTTAAATCTGTAGAAAGATATTATTATGCAGGATTTTTATATAATCACTAACAATAAAACAAACTGAAATTTGGCTTATAATACATAATTATTACCACCAGAACGATTTCGATTACTGTCCCGGTCTCAACCGAGACTATCCATCTGCGCAGGACAGAAACACAGGTGCACTCTCTATTCCTTCACTCTCATAGCCCGGTGGGACGGTAATCCGACACGGTGAGAGATCAGGCGGAGGACCAACGGATTTACATGCTTTTAAAATACAGATGCGTTGTCAGCCTTGAGGAAAAAGATGGAATGCCTCGTTTGCAGTGAAAAGGGTCTCCGGTTCTCTCCACTCACCATACGAAACACAGCAGCATTACGCTGCTATTTTACGCTGGTATTCTGTGAGAGTGTGGTCCTTCCCCGGTCGAGCCGACCCATTCGTGCTACAGCTATATTATAAATATAGCTGCAGCTTGGCTCTACTACGTACAAAGTACTTTATTCGTGTAGTATTTCTTTCATTATCAGACCGTGTCTGTTCACAGCTGGAGCAGTTCTCTCTTATTGTCACGTGAGGCAGGCGTATTTGTGTTCACAGTACGACTATCAGAGTATCTCGCACAGTTTTCCCAATCGCTGTTCTTGGTGTTCTACATTTAGCATTTTTAACATGGTATACAGCCATTTATAGACCATGAGATAATTTTTGACCTTTTTCACACTCTTCTCTAACGAAGTGATTGACTATCATACGCCGCCAAAAAACAAAATGGACATAGGGCATTTTAGGCGAATTATACCCTGTTTTTAAATAGATAAAGCTAACAATAAATATCATATATATTCCTCTTCTCAGTGATAAAAATATAAATTCACAGATGTGCAAGTGAGTTATGGTTAAACAAAAATACATGCAAAAAAAAAACATTTCGCTATATTTTTTTGAGCTTATGTCAGTGGTTCGCAATTTTTTTCCTGCGCACCACTTCGCGAAAGTGCTCAAGCTCGCGTACCTCACATACCCGAAATGATAACTATAATATAAATGCATATTCTTATCATTTATTTACATCTGAACAAATTTTAATAATAACGAAAATCACATCGGTTATTTAACCCTTTCGCTGTCCTGTGCACTACATATAGGTCATTGCTATTGTCTTACTATTGTGTTTGAAAACCGGACAGTGAAAGTGTTAAGTTTAATGGGACAAAATATGTGCTCTTTGCACAACTCCGAAACTGGTGGCCTTTTTTGTGAGCTTCAATCTTAAGACATATTCGAGTTAGAAGAGGTATTGACTTTGTGTACGTGTTTACTTCCAGGAAATAAGCGAAAGGATACACGTTTTGCTAAAGTCACAATAGCAGCACATCGAGGTCTCAGAGGTCATGATTGCTGACGTCACGACGTTCTGACGGCGCAAGGTCGCAAGAGCGCAGTGTTATCATACCAGGTAACTGTATTGAAACATTTATGCGTTTAAGAACTTTTAATAAACTACATCTTGACGAATCACTTTAAAGATCACCTTATTTTTTTTTTCAATATTTCATTATCTTAGTAGGATCTACCAACTAATCGAAACCTTAGTAGCTTAGTAGATAAGCGCTTGCCTTAAAAAATTTATAGTTAGCGAGCGAACTGAGTTCGATCTATGCCCGCGTGTCCAATTTATAATAAATATGGAAAACATGTCTGACAATTAAAAAAGAAGCGTTACACCTTCACTAAGGTTTTCTCCTGTATCGTGGAGACAGTTTACAAACAGAAATTGCACACGACCGAACATCCAGACCCAGAATAACTATTTGTAGGTCATACATAGCCCTTTTAGTAATAAAAAAAAAAACGCCTCCGTCGCAGCAGTGGGACGTACGCAGATTTTTTGCCCACGAACATTAGACTGTGTTGACCATAGCATATAAAAACTAAAGTTGTAAACCTTTGCACTGCGGACCGGTTTATAAAACTTCCTGCTAGCAAATCGATGGTCATAATGTTACCTGCTAACAATGTAACAAAGACTTCGCAACGACTTAAAAATTATTCTTGATCATTTTAGATGAATCATATAAAAAAATAATCATACATTTTTGATCATCATCATGACATCATATAATAGCATTATATAACGTACGACGAGTGATGAAAATAGGAGGCCCCTTTAACTGGCAACGAGGCATACCATTTTAGACCTCATGGGTAAAATGAAAACACATGAAAACAAACACATTTAATGGTCCCGTGGCGCAGTCTTAGCACTGAGTTGCGGCGATGAGGGTCTCAGGTACGAATCCCGCGCCCATACAAATAACTTTTCCGAGAGTCTGGACGTTTGCCCTTGTGCAACTTATGTATGTAAACTGCCTCCATGATAAACAAGAAAATCCTTGTATCCTAAAGTTTTTAATAAAAAACAAAAAAAAGACATGCGCATTTTGATATTTATTTGATCCACATAACATCAAGTGGACAAAGTGGTTGTTTGTCACAGGGTTGGCTGATTTAAATCAGACTGATTTATATCATGATTTAAATCACGATTTAAATGGCTTGATTTTGATAAAAAAAAATCATTTATACATTATTAAAACAACATGTATATATTAATGTAATAGGCAGAAAATTAAATAAAACTGGCTTCAAATAAGGTAATTTTTTTATTGTTTTATGTTATTCTTATTATTCTGCTACAATAGTCTCATATACTTTGGAAAATCAACGAAGACGTAGCGATGAATCTGTCAGTCTCATAAATTTAGTAAAATCAACCAAATTTTTTTTTTTTAGAAAACACCCTTAAGATATGAACTGTAATTAATAAAGTATTAATTATTTTACTCTTAATCGGTCTCTTACATATGTATTCATAAACTTTTTTCCTACTATGTCAAAAAGTGTTACCAACTCGTGGATTTCCAAATATACGAAAAGTTTATTCACATACTAGCAATCCGCCCCGACTTCGTCTATTAGGAGCTATTAATGTGGCGTTATTTAGATTTAAGATAAATCGTTGAAGATCTTTTTTCTTGCTTTATTAATTTTTTTATTTCTTAAAAAAATATTATTTTATGATAAAATATAGCCCAGATCAATCCTGACATTGCTCCCTATCTGTACATCAAGTTCCATTTTTACAATCCGTTTGTAAAGATTAACTCAGACAGACAGATAGACTAAAGTTTTAAAAATGCTTATTCACATATTAATGGCATGCAAATAACGCCCTTAGCTCAATATAAGACAGTTATTTCTATATTACAGACGACACTTCAATTTTATTTCTTTGTGTAGACATTGAGTTATATGTATTACGTACTATAGAAGCTATTTCAAACAAAAATTGTGCGCTAGTCTATGTCTTCGCGCATGCGCGGGAGATAGTAGAGTCGCGCATGCACGAAGACTTACATATATATAAAATAAGATATTAATACAAAATACTCTTATTTTAATCAAATAACCATATTTCTAAATAAAATGTAATAGTAATTATCTTATGGAATTCACAAATCTTCAATTTACGCAATATTTAGTTCAAGTGTACCGATTGCAGTACAGTTCAGTTGAACATAGTCAATGTTCGGAATGCGCAATCTAGTACATATATATCGATGTGTATAGATTGTATGTAAGCCGTATGCATCGACACGTCGCGTCGTCAGGCTAAATAAAATAACCATAGATTTATATAACGCCAAGTAAGCAAAATGAATGAAATGTGTTAGGTACATAGAAACGAGAAGCTGGCGTGTACGGCAAGAAGCTAACGAGCAAGTTATCACGAATGACTGGTCTCGATACGTGCACGTATTAATCAATGACGCACTAGTCGATAGTTATCCGCAATAGATGATTATCAAATCTCGTATACTAAAAAATAATCACGTAGGGCTTGCTGCCAATTCATCTAGGTTCTCCAGTTTTTTGTACGAGAAATATTATTTCTTTTATTTATTAAAGGCCGGAGAACTAAATAAACAGTGTTTTAGAAAGAAGTTTTGAAAACATAATTTATTTTATTTATAGAATAACGGTGACAAAAGAGCACACAGTCCACCTGATGGTAAGTGGTTTCTGTGGCCATAAGTTCATATTTTTCTGAAAAACTCATTCAAAGGGCTAATATGAACGTACTGGGTTGTATTCGTGATTTTAATGATAATAATTCTGTAAACACATAATCACTACGGTCGCGAATCATATTTTGTTAAATATACAACCTAAACCTGACCTGCAAATTCCAAAAAAACGCAAGAAAATTTGAATTTCGCGGGCCACCCTGGAGCTTCCACCTTAAGGTTTTTTTTTTGTTTGAAAGGTGTCTTAATCGAGCGTGTTTTTAGCTGTATATCATGAAAATCTGTTCAGCCGTTTGATCATCACTTCTTTTTTTTTTGTGGGTTTTGAAAATTATTAATTTAAGTTTTTTGTTTATTGTATTATAATCTCTATGTAATCGTTGGTACAGACCACGTTAGTCATCATGTAACGTCTTAACGACTTGACCAATTCAGGTCATATTCACAAATTATTATATTGCTTTCGTCGAGACGATGGTTCACATGTGTATATGCTGGGATTCGATAGGAGGCGCTACAATCAAATTATTAACAAATTCTATGTTTATAGACCAAAATGAAACATGCACGCTATATGTTGGTTTATTACCAAAAAAGATAATCAGAAAGTCTGGACCTGATGCACAGTACAAGGCCCGAATCTGGAGTAAAATGTTATCGCGCCACCTACAGTAAAGGGCAGATCAACATCTACCGGTTGTTTTATTATAACTTTTACTATATTGTTACTTGAATGAGTATCTACTTATTAAAAATAAAATAACCGGAAACGGTCGCACATCCACATTTAGTTAACTGGACGGTAGCATTCCTTTTTTTGTTGCTAAAGCAGGAAGAATTTCAAATTATTGCAATTCATACAAAAATGTGAACTTTAATAACTTGAGAATAAACTCTGTTTTCGAATCGCAAATACTGTTCAAAAGGTCCTAAAACTATTATAGTCGCAATAGAAATAAAACTTTTTATGATGGGAATTAAGTTTAAAAATGCAAAGCAATAAAAGAATTCCTGCTCCGCAGACCGTGCTTTACACTCTCAACTCGTCTGCCACGTTGCTCTAGTGGTTATAAAGGCGACTGTATCCGGGGTAGTTTAATATAATTATAACATACAAAATTTGACCTGCTCAAAGTTCAAAAACTTTATTAAACCAAGTTTGTATAAAAAGGGTTATTATAATATTAAAGAATTTATGAATGATAATAATCCCTGGGAATGAGGTGATCGCTACCAAGCTATTTCTAATTTGTTTTGTGTTGTTAATTGTGTAACATACATGATTGTAAGTTGTTATTTTAAAAAAAAGCCCCGCTGGGTTTCTTGCTGGTTCTTCCAAGGATAAAGGTTTTTTTCGAACCAGTGGTAATTAAACAAAAGAGTGACTTTCAATAAGTATTATTTATAATATATATATATATATATATATATATATATATATATATATATATATATTGAATAAAAAAGTTTCTGATACTGTTATGATATCTTTAGTAGGCACCCGGTTCATGGTCGTGTTTGATTACCGCCTCATCGAACTATAAGAGTGCACTTGTGCTTGTGCATATATTCGTACACTATAATTAAATTAAATTAAGGATTATATCCTGTACTGCGCAGAGATCACGAGAGCATTATCAGGTCGGCCACATACATACGGAATTCCGTTTCGTGATTCCGTTTCGGAATCCAAAATCAGGATTCCGTGAATACATCACACACATACGTTTTTTCCCGTTCGGAATAACTAGGGTCAGTCGAGAGACGTTAGCCATTGAGTCTAAACGTTCTGCCAGTGAAAAATGACGACGATTTTCAGATTGCGATTCCATTGTTGCTGTATCATTTTTACTGGGTGCATCCCCTTATCACCCTAAGCTTGCAATATAGTCAATATTATGTAAAAAGATCTATCTACCCAGAGATATTTTTTTAAATATGGATGTCTATAAATTCTTTCGACGAATTAATAAGATGAAAGGTTACGAAAAGATATACACCTATAAGATTAAATGTAAAAACATACATAAACACACCTACTCGCTTCGGTCGTGCGACGAAACACTGAGCGCGTTCCGTACGGAATTTACGTATGTGTGTTGCGACTCGTACAGAATCTATGGAAGACTTGCGTTCGGAGCGGCTTTTTTCCGTTCTAGATATATATGACATAATATTATCGGAAAATTGGAGGTATAATAATAAGGTTATTAGTGAAAACGTGTGTGTATTTAAACTCTTTTTAAAAAATTGTGATAAGAGATAAGTTACATAATGGCTAGATAAGGATAGCATATGTAAAAGTAAATACTATTGGTAAGTAAAACAGCATTTATACTTTATATCGCTTCTAAATACTGCTTACTGTGTTATTGATAACTTATAGTTAAATAATAAATATAAAAGCTGTGATAATGGATCCATTATTATTGAACGAACAAACAAAAATATGTCATTTTAGATGACCTACGTAAAATGTGACAAAAATTATTTTAAAATAAATATTTTTTTCAAATACATCATATTATGCCTAGGTATATTATGAATAAAACATATCGTTGATAGGGTGTATGTTATTGAAGACGGACGATGGGTACCGGGTATTCCGCCATCTGTATGTGTATTTGTTGCTTCCAAGCTGTTTTTAAAATAAATTTTGTAAATAGTTTGTACAATTATTCATGTAAAATATACTTTAAAAAAAGTCCCGCTGGGTTTCTTGCTGGTTCTTCCCAGTACAGAGGGCTTTTTCGAACCAGTGGTAAAGTAAAAGTAAAATGATTTTCAATAAGAATTACACATGTTGTGATCTGTATTGAATAAAAAATCATTCTATTCTATTCTGCAGGAAGCCACAAAATCTTCTTGGCTTTTCCTTTTCCTATTAGATTCTTCCTAAATAACTACGCGGGATGAAAAGAGATGATGGATTTTACAACGCCAACACAAGACAAAAATATGGTATTATGCAAAAACTTACATTTTGATTAAAAAAATACTTTAGATTTGTCTATAGCGGATTATTATATATTACAGTTGGCTTAAATCAATATGCAGTATGCACGTCACTTAGTGGTGGTAGTGGCAACCCTATTCATAACATTCTAAACCTCGTCCTCTGTATATAATTGATTGATAAGGTCGTTGTACTTGCGTTCGTAATTTTTTTTATAATTTATTTATATTAAAAAAAAAACGAAAATAACAATGGCCGCTCAATCCTTCATTTTAAAAATAAAAATAACGTGAATTATACACTATCTCAATACGTTTTCCAATCACTTAACCTTAAGGATTACTTTACAACAAAAAGTATGTGACAATGGAGAAAATAATTAAGATAATATAATGCCACATAAAACCAGACATTCTAGCGTAAGTAATAAAGCTAACTTTTGAATACATTAACGTAACTGAGTAACACAGGTTATTGGCTTTTATAACGTTTCGCGTTCACACATACCGTGGGAGCACACCGTGTTGTAATTAATATTAATATTATCCTTTACCCGCGATTTCGCTCGTATGGTTTTCTGATTTTTTTTTCATTCGCGCGACTTACGGCTTTTATTTTATTATAGCACCCTTGTAAATTTAAATTACAAGGCTGAGGTTATTTATTGTTTGATGATGTCATATTATTTGCTGTGAAATTTGGATTTAATTAACTGCTGGGTGTTTATATTTTCACGATGAATACATTTATGTTGTAGGGCGAGGATAATAATATATAAACGAAATACCACTTACTGATTGATTCATCACGAGATCTCAAAACTACACACCCGATTGACTTGAAATTGAATATGGTTACTCATTTTGCAATGTAGACGCTCACTAAGAACTGATTTTACGATAGTTCGATCAATTTTTTTTTTATATATTTCGGTTTCGGAATAAAATATAATCGTGCGCCCAGCGAAGTGAGCGTGTATCGGCCAGTCCATTTATATAAATAAAATTAAATTGTCTCTCTGTAATATCGAAATAACTGACTAATATTGAGCTAAATGTGTTGTAATCTTCCGAACGCTGCCTAAGCGAGTTGGATCCGTCGATTGACCTCTCAATCTAAGTTACACTTACGAAGTAAGACACTTTGACCTAAAGTAAAGATATTCGTCAACAACTTCAAGCGTAGTGGCCCTATGTTTCCGATAGGTCATGAATAAATTTAAATATAGTAAAATTAATGATAAATATTCCAGTGCGTTTTAAAAAGTAGAACGCTTGGTAGAAAGTTCTATCCGTCGAATCATTAATAGCTAACATAAAAATCTTGTCCGAACCGTGTACCAATTTGCATAGACGACCTACACGTGTAGATAAATTATTATCTAAATCGATAAAAAAAAGATTATATACTTTTAATACACATTATCACATAATATTGCATAGTACCACCGTGACGACTTCTTATACTTTACGCAAATACTATAAATTAAATTAAACTAATTTTAAGGATCTTATCGCGTTTAATTTTAACTTTTTATTTCTCAATGTCATAGTTAGCCTGTAGTTTTTGAATATTAATTTTTGGATCTACACACAGAACGACGTGGTTTTACGTGGTAGAGCCATGCTAAAGCTATATTACTTGTATAGTTGTAGCACGAATGGGTCGGCTCGACCGGGGAAGGACCACGCTCTCACAGAATCCATCTCAGAGAATACCAGCGTAAAATAGCAACTTAACGCTGCTGTTTCGTTTGGTGAGTGTAGAGAACCGGAGACCCTATTTTCTGGAAACGAGGCATTCCATCTTAGTCCTCACGGGTGACAACGCATCTGCATTTTGATTCATATTTGAGGATAGATGTAGATGTGTATGGGGCACAGCAACCACTTACCATCAGGTGGACTGTGTGCTCGTTTGTCACCCTTATCCTATAAAAAAAAACGAGCTACAGAGTATCTTGAAATCTTGCAGTTACGTGCTTGATATATTAACAAAGTTTTCGTATGTGCGAAGGGAAAAACATCAAAAAGATCGCAAGCAAAAACATACTTTGCTTACAAAATTGAATCAACCTTGGTAGGGATTTGTAGTCCACAAATCCTATTCATAGAATCTGATGTAATGGAGGAGACGCTCTTGAACATGTTCAGGAGAGTCTGCAGTCTGTGTGCTCTTTCTGGCATTTTAAATAGTCGCCTTTTACTAATCCCATGGGCTGAATATGATGAAACAGGGTAAATAACTTAAATTATAAATTTTTCAAACAGATCTTGAAACATTTTACGTGGTACAGCCATGATGCAGCTATATTAATAGTATAGTTGTAGCACGAATGGGTTGGCTCGACCAGGGAAGGACCACGCTCTCACAGAATACCAGCTTAAAATAGCAGCTTAATGCTACTGTGTTTCGTATGGTGAGTGTGGAGAACCGGAGACCCTTATTACTGGAAAAGAAGCATTCTATCTTAGTCCTCACGGCTGACAACGTATCTGCATTTTAATTCGGAAACGAAGATAGATGTAGATGTCTATGGGCCGCAGCAACCACTTACTATCAGGTGGACTGTGTGCTCGTTTGTCACCCTTATTCTAAAAAAAACATAGCTAGGGCCACTTTCGATTAAAACACCTTTCAAACGAAAACAAGAACTTAATCAAAATCAGTTAATCCCTTCAGGAGCCATTTTTTTTAAATGATGATCTATGATACCACACATCTATGAAACACACAGATACACTATAAACTTATAACAACCTCCTGTTTCACCGGTGGTTAATAAATTATTGTAAACCATATTGAAAACTGTTCTTCCTTCCAATTTGCATTTCTAAGTTGCCATTGTGTATCCAATGTGTTAGCGCCCTAGATTCCAACCATTCACACCATAAAACGGTTTTTTAAGCAAACACATACCCTAGCTATGAACAGTAATTGTCATCTTTAAGAATTTAAAATAGTTTACAAGAAATGGCCTCAGACAAATAAATAAGTGCTGTTTTTGTCTGGCAAATGGAAATGGCATAAAAAAAACCAATCTAAATCGTATCGTAATCGTAGGTCGACTTAGGGAAAGGGCTGCAACAAACTTTTTTTTATAGAATAAAAGTGACAAACGAGCACACAGTCCACCCGATGGTAGGTGGATGCTGTGGCCCATAGACATCTATATCTATCCTCGACTCGGTTCACTGCACCATCCTCGGTTCTGCAACTATCCTCGGTTCTCTGCACTCACTATACGAAACACAGCAGCATTGACCTGCTATTATACGCTGGTATTCTGTGAGAGCGTGGTCCTTCCCCAGTCGAGTCGACCCATTCGTGCTACAACCATAATATAGCTGCAGCATGGCTCTACCATGTAAAATAGTCGTCTAAATCTAATATTACATCAACTTTGCTTTATTTTGCTAAAATCCTTTTTCTCTATTTTGTCCAATGGCGAACGATACTCGCAAAATTAAAATATATACTATTTAACTTTATCAATTGTCTAAATTAAATAACAATAAAACTTTCAGTCTCAATTAGATTTCAAAGTCAAATTGGAATTCAGAGACAAAATCGAATTTTAAACTAAAACTTCACAAAGTCTACGCCTTATGATGTTACACAAAGTGGCATTGGGAGGTTGATTAAACTCGAGTATGTCTTTGACTACCGGCCTTAATGTCAATTAACAATGAATAAATAAATCGTCGAGCTCATACAGTTCATAGCAAACCTTGAAAGTACACGCAACATTGTTCAATCTCGATCATCCGTGCAAACGGTAAGAAGTTAAATTTATTTTCGATCTCGCCGCAGTGTGCATTGTATAAAGTATGTTCCAGGTCAAATCAAATATACTTTGATAAATACCGTCATAGCCCAACTGATTATTAAGCTGAATTGGTAATGGGCCGGCCATATTATAGCTTGAATAACCTGCACGTCAGCATGAATTTAACGCGAGAAAATGTTCGTACAATGACTTTTTATGAATTTCAATGTCATTTAAGTCAACAAGAAAGTTATGATAGACTTAAATTGGCCAAAACGATGAAGACCTATCTCGTGCCACTGTTTACAACTGGTTTAATGAGTTTAAACGTGGTCGCACTAATCTCACCGATGATCTGCGTGAGGGACGGCCTCCTACGGCGACGACTAAAGATAACATCAGTGTTGTGAGGCGTATGATAGCGACTGACAAAAGAGTGACTTATCAGCAGATTCGGACAAGTTTAGGCATCGGTATGAGTCAAGTGCACAAAATCCTCCATGAACATTTAGCGGTCAGGAAGCTTTGTGCCCGGTTCACCGGCAACATGAGGTATGGATACCTCATAATTTGACAGAGGCCCAAAAACTCCGTAGTGTTGATTGGAGTCGTGAAATGGTTCAAAGATTTAACGGAGGTGACTCAAATGCTGTGCTCGACATACTTACGGATGACGAAAGCTGGATTTATTGTTATGATCCTGAAACTAAGAGACAGTCTGCTATCTGGGTGTTTCCTTCGGAGGAGTTGCCAACTAAAGTGAACAGAGTTCGAAGCGTGGGAAAAAGATGGTAGCCTCGTTCTTCGGAAGGAAAAATCATTACGCAACAATTGTTTTAGAGGATCGAAAAACAGTTACTGCAAAGTGGTACACTAACAATTGTTTGCCACTTGTCTTGGAAAAAGTTCGGGCGAAAGGACCTCGCAGTAGGATCCTCCTTCATCACGACAATGCCTCGACGCACACCGCCAAGCAAACAATGACTACTTGGTGACGTCAGACGTGGAATTACTGGGTCAATCGCCCTATAGCACCGACCTCGCGATTTTTATTTATTTCCGAAAATAGAAGAAAAATTTCGAGGAAACGTTTTATGGACGCCGAGGAAGCAGTGGCTGCATTCAAAATGCCGTCAAAGAGACCCCTAACGACGAGTGGGCAGTGCTTTCTCAGTGGTTCCATCGGATGCAGCGATAATTTGATGTAAATATACACTATTTTGAAGAGATATAATAAAACTATAAACTTGCTAGTTTGTTCAGTTTTTGATTTTCTAATGAACTTTCGGTGTCAGCCTCGTACCTACTCATATTTATTAACTCCTGATAAGTTTAGTATTCTGTCAATGTAACAATCGCGGTCTTTAAAGGTAGTTACAACGGCCTCGCAGTCGCATTTAAGAGGGGCTTCTAACGAGGGCCCAAACAAACACACTTAAATTTGTGACTTTCTTTTTCGTAGCGTAAAAGTGAATAAATTAATTAGTCATCTGTGGTAAAGTCTGGGGACATCACATTTTAGGGGGCCTCGCGAGGTCCTTTTAAGTGCGAGGCCGTGGGGGGCCACTTCGCCCATGCTACACCACTCTTACAATCATGTTGAATAATATTAACACTATTGTGAACACAATAAAATATGTTCTCAATTAGGGAGTAACTTTCTATGGGTGTAAGTGTTGATTTTTCTACAAAATTGACTTAAAAAAGTATTTCGTAACGTTAAATTGTTGATTTTTACTTTAAAATAAATAAATATATTGCTAGATGACTATATGTATAAAAATATACCAGATTTCAGTGTATAATAACAAAAATTACATGTCTAAATAAGTTTAACCCAGACCGAAGGTTCGTTTTCGGTTTCGGTTTCGGTTGAAAATCCTGTTTCGGTCGGACACTACTTTTTATATCAATTTTTTTTTATAGGATTAGGGTGACAAACGAGCACACAGTCCACCTGATGGTAAGTGGTTGCTGCGGCCCATAGACATCTACATCTATCCTCGTTTGCGAATCAAAATGCAGATGCGTTGTCACCCGTGAGGACTAAGATGGAATGCCTCATTTCCAGCAAAAAGGGCCTCCGGCCACCTGCACTCACCAAGCGAAACGCAGAGGTAAACCTCTACTTCACGCTGGTATTCTGTGAGGTCGTGGTACCACCCCGGTTCGAGCCGGCCCATCCGTGCGACAGCAGAAGCTGCCGCGTGGCTCTACCACTGTTAAATATTAAATAAAGAAGAGAAAATATCACCTCTGTGTTACTGCATTGCTCTCTCTATAAAATATCGTAAAGCTAATGATACAAATAAGTTACTGTACTTAGACCTTAGTCTGTTGTTTACATTTAAAGCTAATTGGTAAACACGTGTAAGCAATAAAAATGGTCTACACACTACAGGGAGCCTTTATTGTTTGCACATTCATTTAAAATGACTCATTGATAAATGATTGAAATTACAAAGGTCGTCTTCGTTACAACTTTGAGTTACTGTGCCCAAATTATTCGTTTAAGTTAAAGAGGGTTTGTATTTTAAGTAAAAGAGGTTTTCAATTCCGAGTGGAAGGTAACACAAAAATTTATGAATTTATAGAGGTTATTACGTTGTCGAGGTTTAAGTTATCAAGATTCTACTGTATAACTAAATGATAAATGTAGGCAATGACGTCCGTAGCGTGGAGGAACAACATTTTGTGCGCGAACACTGCATTATGCGATGAAATAAACGTC
This sequence comes from Parnassius glacialis, assembly GCA_033319125.1. Classification (NCBI taxonomy): domain Eukaryota; kingdom Metazoa; phylum Arthropoda; class Insecta; order Lepidoptera; family Papilionidae; genus Parnassius; species Parnassius glacialis. Next base: position 4,113,157 of record JAVANC010000012.1, on the reverse strand, counting down.
AAGGAAATGATACGCGGGGACTGTGTAATGTATGATGGCACTACAATAGACTTCAAAATAGTTACACAATGGATTTACGAAAGAACAATATGTAATTGTTGTATATATATATGTTGACCATTTTGTCTTCGTTTTATGGATGGTTTTTTTTTTTAAAGCGTTACCCCCACACTAGGATTTTCTCCTGTATCGTGGAAGCAGTTTACAAACACAAATTGTACGAGGACAAACATCCAGACCCGGAACAATTATTTGTAGGCCATACAAATACTTGTTCCGGGCGGGATTCGAACCCGCGGCGCCAGCGCAACAACTCATTGCTAAGCCACTGCGCCACGGATCCGTCAAATTTAAAATACGTAATATGCGAACTTTTAGTTCGTACTACTAGGATCATATTATGCGTAGGTAGATTTAGTTTATAAACGTAAGCGTGCTAAACAAGCAAATTATAATCTATGACGCGATTCGGAATAAGAGGTGAATCTCGTGATGCCGCTCGCACACTGCTGGCGCGTGCCCAAAGTTCGGATCTCCATGTCAACAACCTACCCAGTAAAATCAGTATCCAAAAAGAATTTATTCAATGTTTGATTATTGTACAATTTTTGCTATTCCGGACTTATCAATTTTCGGAGTACTTCTATCAGATTTGCATATTTATATGTGATTACATAGGGGACATAGGCAAACTCCTACAGGCAACGATTCGGTCAATCGACGACAAACGATCGGAAAAGAAATTAACGAGAAAGATAGAACGTCACGCTCAATGGTTCATAAGTCAAGTAGGACAAAAGGCAGTAAGAATATTGATTAAAAGTTCTCATAAACGCAAATTTGACGGCTCCGTGGCGCAGTGGGTTAGCAACGAGTTGTTGCGCTGGGAGCCGCGGGTTCGAATCCCGCCCGGAACAAGTATTTGTATGGCCTACAAATAATTGTTCCGGGTCTGGATGTTTGTCCTCGTGCAATCTATGTTTGTAAACTGCCTCCACGATACAGGAGAAAATCCTAGTGTGGGGGTAACGTATTTTAAAAAAAACATTTTGTCAGCTTTGCAATGAAATATACATAATAATAATAATCAGTATTTACATTATTATATAAGTATAAGAGAAAAATGGGCAATGGTACGTGAATACTAGACACGTTGATCTCTCCAAGAATCAAAATGTATTATAGGGTTTGAGTTGTCTTCAATTTTTTTAACATTTTCGCACATAGTAAATAGCTTTAGAAATAATAACCAAGAAAAAATTAAAGTAGTTTTTCGATAATTTTGACAAGCAGAACAGATCTCGAAATTTTTTTTAATTAAGTTCTGCAAGGACCAAATCTCGGGTACGAGTATAAGCTGGTAGGAAAATAATTTAAAATGAAAAATTTTGTACAGCCGACTTCAATATAGGTTATTTAAGAATAACTTAATAACCATTGGTCTGACCTTGATCAAATTCATATGGGACCACACGAGAACTATCAGCTTTCATATAAAAAAGAATCATCGAAATCGGTTCACCCAGTACAAAGTTATGAGGTAACAGACATAAAAAAAACATACAGTCGAATTGAGTACCGTCTCCTTTTTGGAAGTCGGCAGAAAATCATATCAATCGGTAATACATGAGTACTATAATACTTTAGTAGCGAGCGACACCGACACGCCTAGCACTCTTTCTTTATCACTTTTCATTACATTAAAATTCTTCATTTAAATGTTTACGAGCTTAACGTTTTACGACACAAACTAAAACAAAACGTTTCTTTATGATTGTATGAAGACACTTGCTGGTCATTTGCTCCCGTTCCATTTATTGCATCTCAGATTCGATTTTTAGTCGGATCACGGAAGTTTGTTCACACAAGTCGAATGTCGGATCTGATTAGAGCTGAAGCTATTTACTCTCCAGGAGTTTGATAAATAATTTAAAATTAAAAATTTTGTACAGCCGACTTCAATATAAGTTATTAAGAATAACTCAAAAACGATTGGTCTGACCTTGATCAAAATTATATGGGACCACACGAGAAGTACCAGCTTTCAAACAAAAAAAGAATCATCAAAATCGGTCCACCCAGTAAAAAGTTATGAGGTAACACACCTAAAAAAACATACAGTCGAATTGAGGATCGTCTCCTTTTTGGAAGTCGGCAGAAAAGTAGGGTGATCAGAACCATTTTCTTTAGAAACTTCATTACTTACACAAACAAACACAAACACTCACGCCAGTCACCCAGAGGGGTAGGCAGATACTACGGACTTCCATTTGGCACGATCCTGACACTCCTCTCCCGCCTCCTTTACATCCATATATCTACGCATACACGCTCGTTATGGCGCGGGTTGAGCAAAATGTCGCGCTAGTCGTTATTTGTGCGGTTTTTAGGAGCTATCTACTTTTTATTTAAAAGATATATCAACAAATAAAAAACACATTATATTTCTACATAATCTTGATTTCATAAGAGCTGTATCCAATTTTTTTTAAAGGAATAAATATTAATATAATCTCCTTACAACGAAACCACATAAATGTGAAATTATTATTGATAACATGCATCTCCTCGTAAAGTAAGTATTATTTTATTTTGCGATTTACACCAATGGATAGGCAATTTATTAATGAACATTTCTATTGTAAAATTTTTACAACAAAACACAATGGTACAACGTAAATTTGTTTCATATGGTCCGTGACTAGAAACAGAGATTCGTTTTACGGATAAAGATACATTATTTCCTAGTAATAATAAAAATAGGTATAATGACATCGATTGTACATTTTGATTCTTAATCAAGGAAGTAATTCATAGTTTAATGTATTTAATTTATTCAAGTTTTTTAATTTATTTAAATTTTATTGGGCTCCCTATAAAAAAGAATGACAAAGGGTAAATTTAATGCCTTGGGGCATTCCTTGATACTTAATAGTCCACCTGAAGTAATGTGATAGGTGCTTTAAAACTGCCACAAATCAAGAGCATTGTAGTTTGAGCTTCCAAAATTACTATTTTACCTACAAATTTAACTAAATATACCGGATGGTATATTTAGTTAAATTTTTAGTTGTCTTTTACGTGGTAGAGCCATGCTGCAGCTATATTATTTGTCTAGTTATAGCACGAATAGGTCGACTCGACCGGGGAAAGACCACGCTCTCACAGAATACCAGCGTAAAGTAGCAGCTTAACGCTGCTGTGTTTCGTATGGTGAGTGTAGAGAACCGAAGACCCTTTTTACTGGAAAAGAGGCATTCCATTTAGCCCTCACCGGCTGACAACCCATTTGCATTTTGATTCGCAAACGAGGATAGATGTTGATGTCTATGGGCTACAGCAACCACTTACCATCAGGTGGACTGTGTGCTGGCTTGTCACCATATTCCTATAAAAAAAAGATTGTTAGCACTCGTTGTAAATTTCACAGTACGCAAGCAACCCGGGTTCGATCCCCGCCGGCACCAATGAAATTGTTAATTGCAATTTTAAGTGCTTATTTACCACGTGCTCGGCGGTGAAGCAAAACATCGTGAGGAAACCTGCATGTCTGAGAAACAAGAAAAAAAATATTTCGAAGATATGTGAAGTTCGCCAACACGCATTGGGGCAGTGCGGCGGATACTTCCTTGCCCAGCAGGGGGACGTATATAGGCTGTAACTTTAACTTTTATAGTGGATGGGACGTAAAATATAATATTAAGTAACATTACAGAGTATAATATTATAAAAGAATCTGAGATCTTAGAAGTTTGTGTTAAAAACACCTAAGGTCAGTGCCTACTCAGTATAATAACTCAAGACTAGGTAGATCCGTGTCATAATCTGTGCAGTATAACATGCGAAACCACTTTTTGTTATTTTTTTTTATGTTGAACTTTGACTAGAATACACGAGCATAAATATTATAATAGTATACTAACCGTAAAATTGTATATGTACACTTCACTGATAAATAGAATAGACAATTTAAAAAAATACCCTTTTTTACTGAAAACGAGGTATTCCATATTAGTCCTCAGGGGTGACAACGCATCTGCATTTGGATTCTTAATTGAGGATAAATATAGATGTCTATGGGCCACAGTATCCACTTACCATCAGGTGGACTGTGTTTTCATTTGTCACCCTATACTATATAAAAAAAAGTCTGGTATTGAAACTATAACTTTGTCATAACTTACAGTATCTACCTTTTCTTTGACCCTGACCTGAGGTCCACCTGAGGTACACTATTGTTTATTGTAAATTTAAAAAAAAACTCTATTATCTAACTACTCACGTTTGAGCAATCTGAACAAAGAATAAAATGATCTTTCTGTAAAAGAAAGTAAAGTTAATACCTATATACGTAACCTAATTTCTGAGGGTTATCGGCTTGTTGTTGTTGTCGAGCAGTTAGGCCACGGCACTGCTGCTGTGCGTGTTGACGAACTTTAAATAACATACATATTATCTTCACGCAGGTTTCCTTACGATATTTCCCTTCCCCGTCGAACGCGTGTCAAATTAGTACATAAAATTATAAATAACAATTTCTACGTTGTATTTTTTAAGTCTTTCACAACACTATAAGAAAAGACGATATTATCGTCTCTAAACCAATTCCATTCGATGCTTATTTGTTTAAATTACCTAATAACCTTAGGTTATGTTGAAAAAACAAACTTACAAACGTTAATGTAACGTGTAGTATGTGTTTGTAACTATTAAAATATGAAGTTGACCATTTCTAATTTTACCATGTTTTTATTAAGTCACTTTCTTGTTCGTCTTGCAACTCAAATTTCGAGCATTTGCTGATCAGACTTGAAATTTTTAACATAGCTAAAAATCGGATGACAATGTAGGAATATGTAAAAAAACTTGGTACATATTAAATTTTTAAAAATTTAAAATATACCTTGTTTAATTGCTTAATACTAAATAGGAGATCTTTTTTGCTTTGTAATTCAAGCAAGCAAAATCACCAATGTTACCAATACCAACGTAAATAGATTCGTGCAAAGCTTCATCAATCATTCCAGTTCTAACTTATTAAAAGTAAATTATATTTTATAGGTAATTATTGTGACCGCAAGATACTGCGGTCAGCTAAAGCCTCCGGCCGTGGTTTTTGTTGTTAGCATTGTGATTAGTATGAGAACTTGAGTATAATGCTCTTTTATAGAAGTTCGGATGACAGCCAAGCATTTACTTAATAAGTGCATGTTGTAGGTCCATGCACACTTATAATCTACATGCATGATTGTATCTTCGTTTAAGATGCGTTATCACACTTGAGGTCTAAGATGAGAGTTTCCAAGTCTCTACACTCATCATACGAAGCACAGAAATGAAGTTGCTATTTTACGCTGGTATTACATGAGAACGTGGACCTTCCCTGATACGAACTACGTGAGAATTCACGAATTTTTTTTGTAATCAAATGCTGTATACAATTTTAGTGGAATCATGGCCTTGTTATAGATGTTAAAAATTAATTAGTTAAAATCCGCGTATTTTTAAAATTTTTAATATAATGTATTTCCGCAAATTAACACCTGATTCTTTTAATTATCATGGCCTTAGATAACTGTAGTACAAACATTTCAATGATTTAAAAAAAATCATAAATAACTAAGAACACATTCTAAATAAATAATTAGCGAATAATTTTCGTAATATTCCGTAGCTTCACCTGACCTATATAAAAATATCCCCGACCACCTGCCGCGAGACTTTTGGCAGCAGACTGTACAAGTCTAGATGCTAGCCGAGCTACATTCAGACTTCATATCGCTTTACAAATAATCCCTTAATATTTTAGTATCGAATATAAAATGCAGTACCAGTAGTAGTATATTGATGTACATCAAACATCAATATATTATGTAATTTTAGTTTGTTAAACAATTTTAAAATTGCCTATTATATATTTTTTTATTTTAATCCCCCGAAACGTATATCGAAGACTTTGGAACTAATTTCTGGGTCCTTTCTCTCTTTTTTATTTTCTTTCTACCACTGTTGTTTTCTTTTTGGTACGTGTTCTTTCTGGTCCAGGGGCTTAATTGTTTTCTATTTGTATAGATTATAACAGTATTCCACTCTTATCACAAGATCACACACAGTCGATTAGTGACAATTTAAAGGCCGAAGTCACTACTTTTTAGTTCTCCTACTTCTGAATTAAAAAAATACAACTAGAACCTGGCTTAATCGATTTAGATTTCACAGATTATATTGCAAAATTTTGTCAGTTGCCAGTTATCTTTGGCAGGCAGTAAACAGTTTACAGATGGAGATGCAAAATATGTTAAAGAATTCGTTTTGGCGATGCTCCAATTCGGTTTTTGGGCCAACATTCCGAGATAATCGCTTCGATACTCGATAGTGTAAGGTTTCAATCGTAGTAGGCGGGTTGACGAACTACTGTTTAGCCGTATAGGGCTTCAAATTTTACGGCTTTAACAAAGCATTTGCCTGCTTGTACGTACGTACGCTTACCTATAAATATATAATCTTACGATATAGACTCGTAGTGTCGGTTCACTAAGTTTGCGATATACGGCTTCAAATTTATTGTTAGTTGACAAAAACAGTTGGTTATTTTGTTCAATTCTTTAGGTCCTGGTGTTCGAAATTAAAACAGATATTCGCCCGCTTTGTATTTATTTAGAAGACTAGCTGTTCCCCGCGACTTCGCCCGCGCGTAATTTATTACGATTGGATTTCATGGATTTTAATTTTATTGCGCGACACCCTAATTCCTTTTCAAAAATAAAAGTAGCCTAAGTTACTTCTTACAACACCAGATATCTGTCAGTGAAAGTCCGGTCAAAATCGGTCCAGCCGTTTCGGAGATTAGCCGGAACAAACAGACAGACAGAATGACAAAAATTTTAAAAATCGTGTTTTGGTTATAAGTACCGTATATGCTTTCATACGCATATAGTAAAAACCTGTTATTTCGACATTACAAACAGACACTTCAATTTTATTTATTTGTATAGATGTATAGATTTCGGTCACGGCGGCCAATCTAAACGGGGACTATCTATTTGCGCAGAACGAGATTATAGTGCAGGAGTATGTGCGCAAATACAGGTTTACTCTCTATTCCCTTACACTCCGATGGGACGGCAGTACGACACGACCGAAAAGAAATCAAGCGCATAACGAAGAGCTTTACTTGCTTTCCGAGGCACGTGGGTGACACACCGACTACCCGACACCGTCCTTCTACTGAGGGTTATTGACAGAAAACCCCCTATAATTGATTTTGACCCCCATTCGGATACCGAACCTGAGACAACATGACAGCAGTCGCGGTAACGACCACTAGACCAACGACGTACACGAGCAGATTCATATTAAAAAAGCACGAGCCAATGGTTGTCTCCCGCGCGCCGGCCATGTGGAGACCGTGACAAGAGTTCGATGGTGTTATCGCTACCACAGCGTCAATTAAAAAAAATACACACTAGCAAGGCTGTAAATGCAATGCATTGCAATTTGTTTTATTAAAAAAAAAACACTCGGAATTTCTCCTTAAAGTTGAAGTTGTTTTTCATATTTTTTTTTATTTATTTATACTTACAAAATGGTACATATGGCGGAATTAATGGCATAGGACATTCTCTCTCAGTCAACCATTAAGCCAAACAGAGATTTAAACATATATGAGGCTGTGCAACAAAAATCAAAATATATAATTTAAAATTTAAAATTTTGTACAGCCGACTTCAATGTAAGCGACTTCAATATAGGTTATTTAAGAATAACTCAATAACCATTGGTCTGACCTTGATCAAATTCATATGGGACCACACGAGAACTATCAGCTTTCATATAAAAAAGAATCATCGAAATCGGTTCGCCCAGTACAAAGTTATGAGGTAACACACATAAAAAAAACACACTCGAATTGAGTACCGTCTCCTTTTTGGAAGTCGGCAGAAAAGAATGATTAATATACAACCAATTATGTCGATAAATATATAAATATCTACTTAAACAAATCGTCGTTGACGCCGCAAAGGGGGGAACCTCAAAGTTTCAAAATTAATCTTGTTTGTAGTTTTCCATTAAGTCTAATATGTACATTTAATTTTCTGATGAATAAAAAGCTAGTAATCGGGGAATAATAAATGTTTTCTTGCTCTACTGTAATTTTTTGAAAATTTGAGGGTCACCCCTTTGCGGCGTCAACGACGAAATATGTAAATAAAATTTCTATATGGGCAATCAATCAGACTCCGTCACAATCCGTGCGAAATTCGAACCCGTGATCCGCAGCGCCACCGCCAAACGTTTAGTTGTTCTACGCTACCGAGTCGTCAATTACCTTTCTCGTAATAACCAGGCAGTGTATTCAATGTTAACGGAAACAATTTACAGTGATTTGGACGTACGTGTTTCCGTAGTTTGCCTAATTTCCAAATGCGAAAAATCACTATAACTTAAATTGAAAATTTTAAAAACCCCCCCAAAATAACCCTACCGGAGCTAACAAAACAACTGATGACTTTGAAACGCCTGAATCGATTTTGATAAAATAGGTCCAAGAAACCACCCAATTTAAAAAAAGATCGGACCCAAATCGGTTCACCCGTTTAAGAGATACGATACGGTGCCACCATAGATTGGTAACCTATGGGTGCCACAGACACACATATTATGGCGGTCAAACTTAACACTCCTTTTTTTGCGTCGGGAGTTAAAACACAATAGAAAGGCCGCGGTTTAGATTTTACTTGCGATCCGTCTCAGCTTCGCACTTGATCTGGATCTCGAGAACAACACTACTGGATCCAACTATAGCTGAGAACCATTCGTATGACCCCATAAGTACCCCCTTAAAAATTTCATTAAAATCGGTCAAGCTATTTGTGCAAGGAGGGGAAAAATACGAATACACACACCGGAATCTTATCTTTAAATATATAATTTTTCTGTACGTTTTTTTTCTTTAAAGGATAAAGGTGACAGACGAGCACGCAGTTCATCTGATAGGAAGTGGTTGCTGTGGCCCATAGACATCTACAACTATCCTCGATTATGAATTAAAATGCAGATGCGCTGATCACCCGTGAGGACTAAGATGAGACTCGATTCCAGTAAAAAGGGTCTCCGGTTTTCTCCACTCACCATACGAAACACAGCAGCATTAAGCTGCTATTTTTTACGCTGGTATTCTGTGAGAGCGTGGTCCTTCCCCGGTCGAGCCGACCCATTCATGCTACAACTATACTATTAATATAGCTGCAGTATGGCTCTACCACGTAAAGTACGTGTTTGTTAACAAACTTCTAAACGCCTACACCGATTTCAATAATTTTTTGTGTTTGTGTGGGTCCCTGGATGGTTTAGATTCACAACTGGACCCGGTAGGTGGCGCTGCAATCGTGTTCTATCTTTTTTTCATTGCAAGACTAAGTCTACCGGGCCCGCTAATACTATATAAAGATAATACATAATATTATGGTAAATGTGATAAAAACAATGTAGTGGCAAAAACACAAGGGAAGCGCGTATAGACTAAAATTAGACGATCTCTAATAAATTTCTCATTTTGTAATTTTACATGTCTTCCAAATATATTCCTTCTCTGATATGCAGGTATCCTCACGAATGACAATCACATGAAAACTACATTTAACAGTTTTATTGGTTACCTGCGGAGATCGAACCCGGGTTGCTAGCGTACTATGCAACTGGCGGCGAACGCTTAGCTTTTGAATCCCGAGCTACCGCGGCTTTTTATCGTCATATCGAATACTTTTTATGATGTATTTTAATAAATAATTTAAAATTAAAAATTTTGTACAGCCGACTTCAATATAGGTTATTTAAGAATAACTCAATAACCATTGGTCTGACCTTGATCAACCACACGAGAACTATCAGCTTTCATATAAAAAAAGAATCATCGAAATTGGTTCGCCCAGTACAAAGTTATGAGGTAACACAGATAAACAAAAACACACACGAATTGAGTACCGTCTCCTTTTTGGAAGTCGGCAGACAAACTGTAGTTTTTGCCCGTGTCCCATTACCGTCCGTAATCTACTGACGGCCATTATAACTAAAGGTCATTTTTTGGCATAGATAGTGAATTCTGGCAGCAACTTAGTGCTAGTAATGCATTCCTACTTGCAAACGTGATGAATTTATTAAATTGTTATTCAACAAAATCGTTCGTTAGTATACATCACAATAGTTTTAGAATAGCTCTATACGTGGTAGAGCTATGCTACAGCTATGTTAATAATTGTAGCACGAACGGGTCCTCTCGATCGGGGAAGGACCACGCTCTCACAGAATACCAGCGTAAAATAGCAGCTTAATGCTGCTCTTTCGTTTGGCGTTTGGCGAGTGTAGAAAACCGGAAACCCTTTTTACTGGAAAAGAAGCATTCCATCTTAGTCCTCACGGCTGACAACGCATCTGCATTTTGATTCGCAAACGAGGATAGATATCATATGTCTATGGGCCACAGCAATCAGTTACCATCAGGTGGACTGTGTGCTCCCTTGTCAACCTTATCCTATAAAAAAACAGCCTCCCACATATAATCTACCATAGCATATATTGGAGAACTCCGTTGTAGGATAAAAAATGGGGATTTTCAGCTAACCAATTCACTAAATGCACTGGATGTAGCACAGCGTTAGATGCATCTACTGGACTACACGGCGTGTACATTCTCTCGCACAGTGCATGACCTGAGCGACGCAACTGACAGGGCTACAAACATCGCCGCTTACTGAACTAGTGTATATTGACGCGACAAGGTAAATGAAAATGTTTACAACAAAAACCAGTCGAGATGTTTTCCTTCACTGTTCGCCTTATATAGAAGATCAGGCCACTCGGAGAGCTATGGAGACGGATCACATGATTTCTTTACGTGATCAAATACGTAATGAGGATATCCGTATTAGAACAAGCGTAACTGACACAATCCAAAGGTTCAGCGAGTTATTTTACGTGAAAGGACCAGAATGTAGCTCTGCATTACGTGTATATAAATGGGAAGACGGCATTACATACATTAAAAACTTCTTCCTAAACCTTAAATATTTTATGAATTAGCCTATGTTACTCTTAATAACATCATCTATCTGCCAGTGAGTGTCGTCAGAATCGGCCCAGACAGACAGACGGACGGACAAACGGACAGACATACAAAAATTTTAAAAATTATTTTTTTTGTTTTAAGTATCGTATATACTTACATATATTATGCATTTAGTAAAAAGCTGTTATTTTCACATTATAAATATGTAGATATGTACTTCGATTTTATTAAGTGGCGAAGCTTGCGAAGTCACTTATTGATTTCACGATGTCTGTCCGTCTGTCCGTCTGTCCGTCTGTCCGTCTGTCCGTATGTCCGTATGTCCGTCTGTCCGTCTGTCCCACGATTATCTCGAGAACGGTTTCGAATTTTCAAATTCTGTTTTTAGCAATCGATTACTGATCACCCAGGCATCTCTGAACCTCCTATTTTGATTTTTTTTCCGTTAGAATCCGCTACAAAGCTGATTGCTTCGCCACTTTGCTATGCTGTTAGCTTGCTAGGTTTTTTATGTGTAGGTATAGATATAGATTATATTATGTTAGTAAATGCGTATGAATATTTCCCCTTGAATATTTATAAATAAATTAATTGAATACCACTATAAACTTTTGGTAATTTCTGTTATTAGCAATTGTTTTCTTTTCATCATATGTTTAAATATACGTGGTAGAGCCATGCTGCAGGTATATTATAACTGTAGAACGTATAGGTGGGCTTGACCGGGGAGAGGCCACACTCTCACAGAATACCAGTATAAAATAGCAGCAACCGGAAACCCTTTTTTACTGCAAACGAGGCATTCCATTTTAGTCCTCAGGAGTGACAACGCACCTTCATTTTGATTCTTAATCTAGGCTACATGTAAATCTCCCACAGCATCCGTTTACCATCAAGTGGACTGTGTGCTCGTTTGTCAGCTTTGTTCTATAAACAAATATAGCAATGATATCTAAGTTAAATAACCGTTAACACAACGCATCGTATGACCTTATTCTAGTATTTTAATATTTGATAAATATACTTGGTAAGCCAAATGGGTTTGGTCTGTATGCAATATACCTACTTCAGCAAGCGATAAGCCGTGGATATGTGAGGTTTATCTACAATATTTTGCTTATTTATTGATATAAGTGAGCCCCGAGTGATTAAGTGGTTTGACTATCGCCCCACTGAGGCACGCATCGTGGCTCAAATTGAAAGAAAACATTGATTATTATAGTATTTAAGCTAAGCAATTTTTACCGATTTTATCGCGCTTAATTGTAATTATTTTCAATTCACGATATTTCGGGTGCTTTGCTGCACATAAAACGTCTGGGGGACCTGAGATGATCGACGTCCCAAATGTCAACGTTAACCCGGTGTACCTTTAGCTTTTTAATTATTAATTTTGGTCCGATCTACGCAAAACGAGCTTAAATATCATGAAGTCTTAGTCTTAGCAGTGCTCGGGTTTAGTTTTAATTTTTTTGGAATTACAGGATCCTAAGCAGGCGGTGGTGTCCAACCTCATTCTATACTGTAATTAGTTTTTTTTAAATAGAATACGAGGTATAAACGAGCACACGGTCCACCTGATGGGAAGTGGATGATGTGGTCCATAGACATTTACATTTATTCTCAACTGAGAATCAAAATGCAGATGCGTTGTCACAACTATGTAATGCCTCTTTTCCAGTATAAAGGGTCATCCGATTTTATACACTCACCATATAAAACATAGCTGCTTTAAGCTGGTAACAACGCTGGTATTCTGTAGTAGAGAGTTCCATTTCAAAGAAAATATTTTTTTTAAGACATTTATTGATTATTTACTTTTTTTGGTAAATATATTCTACGTTAAATTATGTAACGCCATTTAATGTTAATTTTGTAAGTAGGTTATATCTATTTATCATCAATATCTTAAAATACTCGTAGCGAATATATTTTTTTAAAATATTAATAGTCCTGTTACTTTAAATAACTGTCCGATCTGTAGTTATATGATAATATTTATAATTGTCAAAAGCTTGCGGATGCTTTCGTAACATTGGCGAACGTAGAACATAGAGTCTAAAATAAACATTACGTCATCTAGTGAAAGTCATGATGTGTAAACACAACATAGTCCAAATGCACGTGATTATTGTGATTATTATAAAAGATTAATATTATGTATTAGATTTTATAAAAGCATATTAGAGTTTTTTTTTAATACAATAGGGGGTGAAGCAAACGAGCATGCGGCTCACCTGACGGTAAGTGACTACCGTACCGCCGCCCATGAACAACGTCGTTGAAAGTCCCTGGGTCGTATCGGTCCGGAAAAATCGCTGGTGGTAGACGATTCCACAAAGAAGTTGTAAGAGGATGAAAAATTCTGGTAAATCGCACAGTAGTGGACCGCCGATGTTTTATTTGCAAAGAGAGTTAATAGATTCAGTGCACATTCTGGTGAAGGCAGTGATTCTGAAAGGGAGTGATTTTATTTAAATTCAATTTATCACCTCCTCAGGTACATGCCTCCGTTTACTCTGTTATCATTGCCTCCTCGGGTGAGCGTGTTGCCAAGTGCTTAAGTTTTGTATCTTATCACTGCCACCTCAAGCTGACGTATTGACAGACCAAATGTGACATATTTACTAGTAACAAGGGTTGCCAGACATCCTTTATTTTAAAGAACGTCCTCTGTTTCACACTCAAAAATTGATTATGTAACATATTTGAAACCTTTAATAGAGGACAAGGTAATATCGCGCGTAATCGACACTGCGATATTAAAGAGAAAAATTATGTTACATTGCGTATTAATATTGTTTTTTTTTCTACCGATTTCAAAAAGGAGACGGTACTCAATTCGACTGTATGTTTTTTTATGTGTGTTACCTCATAACTTTTTACTGAGTGAACCGATTTTGATGATTTTTTTTTATTTGAAAGCTGATGCTTCACATGTGGTCCCATGTATATTTGATCAAGGTATGGCCAATAGTTTTTGAGTTATTCTTAATAATTTATATTGAAGTCGGCTGAACAAAATGTTTAATTTTAAATTATTTAATCAATAAATGTCGACACTGATACCATAACAGCATTTTATTGAAAATATGATATCCTCTATTTTTTATCCACTAATTAAATCCACTGCTGGCAACCCTATGGAAACCCATTTATGCTCTTCTTATCTAATAATGTGTGTTAATAACTACTGTTATTTAGTGACGATACGACGAGGCAACAAACCAACAAACGCTATTGAAACTATTTTCATAAGATTTTCACTTTTATTATCTCGTTAAACGGTGTCAGTGATGCTCTCCATGCTTTTTCCCACGAGTGGAAAGCTTACCACACGTAAATACTACATACATACACACAAATCAGACCGCACACAAAACAACAATACAGAGTTATATCTAAAACTTTCGCTTCTATTCTCTTTTTTGTCATTAGTTAGGCGTTACATAAAAACCTGATACTTAATGGCGATAAACAATATGTTCTAATATTTTCTACCCTATAACAAATTAACATAGATTAAGACTTTTGGTGGCCGCTAGAATTTAGTTCTAAATTTAAACTAAATTAAAAAAAAATATGCGTGAATGTCGTGGAACACTCGCTTGGAACGAAGTTCCTTTCCTAGTATATTATTATTGATAAACGTATTATATTATTGATTAATAAATACAAATAAATGAATTACTAGATGAAGCGTCATTTAAAATAATATTTCTTTCATGGCAAGATAAGAAAAAGTGCGAGGGAGATGGATATTATTCCATCTCGCTCGCACTATAGCAAGGGGGTCGTGACGGAAAAATCTCACACTTTTTCTCGCCTAGCCCCCATCCGTCAAATTGGTACCTTACGATAAGGAATTTCGTTCCAAACAAATACATAAAATATTTCGAATGACACCCGTCGTATACGGCCATCAACATCGTTCGGCTGTCGTACTTAGATATCCTTCACAAAGTCGAAAAATACAAGGGATCGATGTATACAGATGATAAGTAAATCGGTGAAACCTCAAAACTCAATAGACTTGTGTAAAGGGCTGTACTGATGATAACGATATGTGTCTCTAATCTCATAAAACTAATACGTAATTCACTAGCCGTTAGAGACAGATCACATTTTCTAAGTGTCGTTTTGGGATAGAACGAACTTCATACCTGCTCTTGCCGTCACTTTTAAAGAGCACCATTACATCTGCGAGTAATTTAATCTTAGTCCTCATGGGGCACGGGCTGCAGTAGTCACTTACCATCAGGTAGACATTTAGCAGTGGCGTAGCCAGACGTAGGCGAAGCGGGTCCTCGCCCACGGCCTCGCACTTAAAGGGTCCTCGTGAGACCCTAAAGTCGAGCCCCCCCCCCTCAGACTTTAGCACAGATGACTTATTAATTTGATAATGAACATCACAAATTTAAAGGCGTGTTTGTTTGGGGTCTCGCAAGAAGCCCCTCTTAAGTGCAACTGAGAGGCCGTTGTAACCTTCAAAGACCGCAACCGTTAGATTGACAGAATACGAGACATGTCAGCAATTAACAGCTATGAGTAGGCATGTCGTGTCAAAGCATGTTTGGTAGGATAGATCTATTGGGTAGATCTTGGGAACGATAGAAAAGAGCCCTCGCTGATGCGACTTCCCCCACGTAATACTCCACGCTACGCCACAGACTTTTAGTTCAATTTGCAAGAGAAAAACGAAACAAAACTAATATAATTAAAATAACCGGGCAAGTGCGAGTCGGACTCGCGCATGAAGGGTTCCGTACCATCGTAAAATACGTTTCTTTCTAGTCGGAATTTAATTTATTCTTTTTATTTATTTTGTATAAATTCCCCATTTAATTTATTTTTATTTAATTTGTTGTTATAGCGGCAACAGAAACACACATTCTGTGAAAACTTCAACTGTCTACCTATTACGGATCATGAGATGCAGCCCGCTGACAGACAGACGTACGGACAGCGGAGGCTTAGTAATAGGGTCCCCCGTTGGTTACCCATCGGGTACGGAACCTTAAAAGCTAATAGGAAATTTACAGGCAATACCAAGGTTACAACAGCCTCGAAAGTGTGTGAAAAATGTGGGAGCAGTTTACATACATAAATTGCTCAAGGACAAAAATCCAGACCGGGAACAATTATTTGTAGGCTATACAAATATTTGTCCCGTGCGGGATTCGAACCTGCGGCCCTTAGCGCTACAATTCATTGCTAAGCCACTGCGCCGCGGGCCGTCGAATATTATCTGAAAGACATTTAATCTGTCGACGCAATCAACTGATACGTTTCGAGGAACAACGCATTCGACTTTGTAGGTTGTGTATATGACAGTAGGAGACCTTGTGACAAGTAAACTCTGGCCTTGTATTTGTAAAAGTGCACACTAATGAAGTTCAAGTACAACGTATTCTTTTTAATTATTTAAAACTAAAGTGATAAATGATCTTACAGTCGACCTGGTAGTAAGTGGCCATGGACACCGGCAGCCAACTTCAAAAAAAGAAAACGGATATGTTGTCACCACTGAAAACTAGGGCCCGTATTAATAAATGTTACTCAGCTCAAGTACACGCACTTGAGTACAATCTTGAGGTTATGATCTAATTAATAAACATATCTCAAGATGCGGTTTAGATTTACCATATCAGCCGAGTGCCACACTGATTACAAAACGAAACTCGACTCTGTGTGTGTACTTGAGTGCAAGTCACAGAACAGTATTCCTAAGTACAGCGTTTTGAGATACTGTTTTATGTGTTTATTAATTAGCAACGATCTTGATTTGAGATGCTGCTATCGTAATGAGGGCGTATCAAACGATTACGCACTTGAGTTCGTCGTTGTGTAACGTTTATTAATACGGGCCTAAGATCGAATGCTTTAGCCTGTAATCATACTGGCTCTACACACCTTTCAAGATTGGAACACGGCAGTGCAAGCACTGGTAGTCGACGGCAGAAACAGGCAAGAGCGCGTTACCTACACAGACTCCTAGAGCAAACAAGGAGACCTATCACCCACTTGGAAGTGAAAGTATAGTTACTATTAAGAGTATGCACCGCAATCGTTTAAAAAAAAAGGTCTTAGTAGTTGTGTCAATTCCCCATTCAACTATAGTCGTAAACATATTGATAGATAGCATAGCATTGCTAATATTTTATAATTAAAAATTTATCGACCAAATTGGCGATATATTGAAAATGGGCCAAATCAAGAGTACCTTTAACCGACGAGCGTGTATGCTTAGGTATATGGATGTGGAGGAAGCGAGAGAGGTGTGTTAACATCGTGCCAAATGGAAGTCCATAGTCTCTGCCTACCCCTCTGGGTGACAGTCGTGAGTGTTTATGTATATAAAAATTAAACAATCCTTGAAGCGTAAAATATGGACGATAATATTGAAATACAAGCGAAATAAGGTTACCTAGTTATTTATTTACAATTGCAACGTTGCCCAAGTAAAAAAAAAGAACGCCGTAAATTGCACACTGCACGTCTCACACGTAAGGAAACCCGTTGATGGCCATAGAGGAACTTAGAGTGAAGTAGTTAGTTAGTTTACGACGGGCTGTTTTTCGCAACTCCACGTCTTAGCGCGTGTTTTGCGTGGACAGGAATAATTTGATTAATGGAGCAATGAAATCTAAAGTGATCTCAGCGTGCCAAGATGTTTATCCCTGTACGCAGCGACCTGCTGACATGTCAGCAACACGTGGGCCGCCGTTTCTTTCTCCGCTTAGAGTGAAGTAATTTCTATCCCGTTTTTTTAAACGGGGGTAACGCACACTAGGAGTTTCTTCTGTATATCCAAAATACAGGCAGTTTACGTACAAAAACTGCACAAGGACAAACATCTAGACACGGAACAATTATTTGTAGGTCATACAAATATTTGTTTCGTGCGTCGCAACTCAATGCTAAACTGTGCCACGAAGGCATCAAAGTCATTGACCAGTTCACGGTTTGTAATAGATATAACTAGATGAAAATTCAAAAGCTCTCTTGATATTTTTTTTTACTTATTCAAATACACCATAGCCAGTGTTTGACTACAATCCAACCTGGTGGTAAGTGATGAAATCCTAGATAGCAAATCGTACTATCTTAGCGTAACATAATTTAAAATTAAAAAATTTATACAACCGTCTTCAATGTAAATTATTAAGAATAACTCACAAACTATTGGTCAGACCTTGATAAAATTTATGGACGACATGTAAAGTACTAGCTTTCAATTAAAAAAAGAATCATCGAAATCGGTTCACCCAGTAAAAAGTTATGAGGTTAACACACATAAAAAAAACACAGTCGAATTGAGTACCGTCTCCGTTTTGAAGTGGGTAGAAAAGCCTATTTACTCTTGCCTTGACGCCCAGATTGTATTCGGAAGGAAAGATACGCCGGAAGGCATTAGAACCAATTTGGCTTTTAATAAACCTAGCAAGCTAACAGCATAGCAAAGTGGCGAAGCAATCAGCTTTATAGCAGTTTCTAATGATTGCCGTTGAGCAATCAGTTTCAAAATAGGAGGTTCAGATGCCTGGGTGATCAGTAATCGATTGCTGAAAACAGAATTTGAAAATTCGAAACCGTTCTCGAGATAATCGTGGGACAGACGGACAGACGGACAGACATCGTGAAATCAATAAGGGTCTTCGCAAGCTTCGCCACTTAATAACATTAGAATCACGGTGGCGACGTAAGAAAATTCATCACCACTCCACCAAATCCATTACAATGTTGAGTGGATGTACGTTGGCTATCTACCAAATATTCTAGTTTGAGTAACAGAAGACGATTTTAGTATACAGCGCTCCGCCCCGGCGTTGCTCGGGTGACTTTCAGTGACACCTACCGGATCTATTTGTGAATCTAAACCATCCAGGGACCCCATTCACCCAAACGAACACAAAAAAAATCATCAAAATCGGTCCAACCGTTTTCGAGTTTTATCGAGACTAACGGATAGCAATTGATTTATATATTATATTAATAGCTGACTCGGCAAACGTTGTTTTGCCATATACATTATTTCTAGGAAATATTTTTTAGTTTTTAAAATTGGAACAGGGGTTGATCGTAGAAGGGTGAAAATTTGAAGTTAAATGTATTTTTCAATGCTAAATCATAATAAAATTAAATATAGATTGGTAAATCCAATTAGGCATGCCCTAAGCGCATTAAAAAAAATACTTATAACATAATTATACGGAATTTTTAAAAGTAGTTAAAATACATTTCGACAGCACTATCACACTAAATTGATACTACTTACTTTTAGTACATACTACAATTATTTATTCTGTGCTTTTAAAATATTGTAATAAAAAAAATCTCTCATCAAGTATTTAAGAAATTTGGTTATTCGAATAATAGTATTTGTACAGCGATCTTTTTGAGCCGCTGCAAACAACCGTACCAATGTCCACTCACGACGGCGACTGACGCCGAACTAGACGCAGTGTCGCAGTCTCCATTCAGTAATAATTTATTCATACAAGGCTGACGAATACACCAAATATTCGCCATTTCGCAGTCGAAAAAAATTTATTATAACTAAACTAAACAAAATTAAACTGCCATTTCCATTCAGTGGCTTCCCACAGGATCGATGAAGAGTTTTAAAAATATATTGAGTTGAACAATTGATATTTTCAAAAATTATCGTGTTTACAAGCCTTGCGTTGTTGATAAATCCACACCCTAAGCCACTAAAACCCCTTTTTTATTTAAAAATAGGAATTAATCGATTCATAAAAGATATTAATAAGTTCAACAATTATTTATCTTTCAGACAATGTGCTTTTTATACCATTTATATGTATAATATGATTGCTAGATACGATTTCATGCGACAAAACGTTGGAATCTTTATTTTTAGGCGCTAGTAGAACATACCTATGCGCGTTGCGCTTACGGCATGCAAAATTAAAAATTTTTTGCTTGTTATTTTTTTGATGTTTTTCCTTCACACATACAAAAACTGTCAATATATCAAGCTATGCGGACGAAGTCGCCGGTATCAGCTAGTATAAAAATAAATGTATGTATCTTTATTTGTTCTATATGGGTGGCTATACCATCCACCTGGTTATGATGAAACTTTGACGAGGGGTAGTTGTGGGCTGACTAAAAGGTTTTTTTTTTAAATATTATTATATCAATTATTATAACAGTGGTAGAGCCACGCGGCAGCTTTTGCTGTCGCACGGATGGGCCGTCTCGAACCGGGGTGGTACCGCAACCTCACAGAATACCAGCGTGAAGTAGAGGTTTACCTCTGCGTTTCGCTTGGTGAGTGCAGGCCGGAGGCCCTTTTTACTGGAATTGAGGCATTCCATCTTAGTCCTCACGGATGACAACGCATCTACATTTTGATTTGTAATAGAGGATAGATGTAGATGTCTATGGGCCGCAGCAACCACTTACCATCAGGTGGACTGCGTGCTCGTTTGCCAGCCTTATCCTATAAAAAAAAATATAGAATAAGGGTGCCAAACGAGCATACAGTCCACCCGACAGTAAGTAGATGCTGTGGCCATACACACCTACATCTGTCCTTGAATAAGAATTTGTCACCCCTAAGGTGTAAGATGAATTGCCTTATTTCTAAAATCTTAACGAATCATTATTTACAATATCTAGCTATATAAATAAAAATCAATTGCCGATGTATGAAAGATGATCATTTGAGAATGGCTAGACCGATTTTGTTGAAATTTTTCATTTGTGTTTGAGTGGGCCCTGGACGGTTTAGATTCACAATTTGACCAGGTGCTCTTATGGAGAGCCAGAAATCACCTGTGACAAGCCAGGGAGGTTGGCTAGTTATATATAAAATACTTCACTCAAGAAGCAAATATTTTTACCAAGCAACAGGAAATTCAATTGTAAAAAGTATTTGGTACAATATGAAAATATGTTTGCCAAGCATGGCATTTATAGCAAGCCCTCCTGCTCTGGGTCAGACTAATAGCCAAACATGGACTGTTTATGGACAAGTGACAATGTGAAACAATTGAAATGAAAATAGTCACACTAACAATAATGATAAAGCATTTTTGTATCATGTGAAATATATTTTACTTATCTGAACTTGATAAGGAAGTCTCATATCACTTATCTAAACACTTTTATTTTAATAAAATGAGTCTTCACATGATTTATGTGAATATTAAATCTAATTATGAAACACAGTTATACTAGCTCAGGGACCAGGGAATCAATGAACTTATGTAAAAACGTTGTTATTAAATAAATAAATAAATAAAAATTTGCTGATATACACAAAAAAAAAATATTGCACCAAATATCACATTAAAATAAACCGAATATGAGCCAGTTTAAAATCATGAGCTGTGGTAGTTACGGATTAAAGAGCCTGTTGTAAATTTCACAGTACATGAGCAACCTGGGTTTAAAAAGTAATTAAATAGTTTATTATAATGATGGTGGTGTTATGAAGCACTTGGTGGTGCAGGAAAACATTGTGAGGAAACCCGCATGTCTGAAATTTTTTAAAAATAATATTTTGTAGACATGATGAGAAGTCTGCTAACACGCATTGGGGCAGTGTGATGGACAAATCTTACCAGATATGACCTTACCCTACTCAGATATGAGAGGTCTGTATTCAGAAATGGGGAGTGCATAGGCTGTAACTTTTACTTTTTATGAGACACTAAAGTCAAAAAGTTTTGTAATTCAATCATAAAGTTTCATAATTATCAATTAGATTAGGTACTTCAAGGTATTAGATTTGAATTTTAAATGACAAAACAATTATTTCCTGCAAAAACACTTTATCAAAAATACTAAAAGTATGCACAGCTTCATAAAAATGTGTGTAACTCCGCAAAGAAAACCTTTTAACAATCTATAATAATTTATTTTTGCCTAGCTACAAGGCCATGTGTGCTAGAATACTAAAGGAAAAAAAAGAAAAAATAGAAAAAGCAGAGCACATTGCAAACTTTGATGTCACACACTCCAATGTGGTAGCCCTACTCTATAGATACATTTAGTTATTTAGAAGATAATTTTTGTGGCGAAATTACCAAACATGTCGCACAAGCAAGTCAGGGTTGTTTCTATACGTGTTACAAAATTTAGTTTTACCCAGAAATAATAAGTAGCTAAATCAATTTAAAAAATTTCAAACATTCTTCTTTAATTTCAGTGTGGTAATGCATTATTTTAACTGATTGTCATTCATATTTAACAGTAGATGAATTTACTTCTTAATAGAGGACTTAAAGACAATATAATTTTGTTTATTAAGGTTGTATTAAACATTGTGTGCTAGTGGATTTATTATAATATACTTCCTATATCTTTAAAACAAATAAATTGAATCATACCTTTACAAAGTAAATATATATTGCAATTTTAGTTGTATGAAGACAGCAAAGTTATATTGCAATTAAGTTATAATTGCAAAATTTAAAATATAATGGAATATAAAACATGAGTATAACTTAAGTTTGTTTCCCCTGATGAATTTACTTCCTATATCCTATATATTAAGGTTAATTTAAATATTGTAAGTGAATTTATTATAATATACTTCTTTTCTCTTTAAAAATATTAAATTGAAATATGCCTTTACCAAGAGTCTTGGTAAAGACATAATTCAACCTTGGTCCGAGACTGAGATTAATCACATAAATAAAATGTTATTTTTTGAGTAAAATAGTAAAAAATAATGATTTCAATAAACTACAAATAATAATATCAGTGGCATTAAGAGAGTGTGTGTGACAGAGTGGAAGAACTTTTGTAATACACAAATGGTATTTATGACAGGTACTTGGCAAACTCACTGGCAAATTCAGTGATAAAAAATAGCTCATGTTATGCAATAATACTGTAAAAACAAAATTAATTGTTATAAGCCTTTTGTGTAAGCTGTGCTACAACATAAAATTGTAGTTTAAATTTTACATAAGCAACAATTCTGCATGAACGGAAGTGCAAATATTTGTCAAAATACAAGAAATGTGTTAATCATATACACTGAATCAATTAAAATAACACAATAGCTGAACAATAACAAAGGTCAAAATGTAAGTACGCAATACGTTTTTTCTTTTTCCTATTTAAACATAAAACAAATGTTAATGACACACAACGTACCAGACAGATTTTTTGTGGACAAAGGGTAAAATGTTTTTCACTGTATGTTGCAAAATCTAAATCTCGTACATATCAAATGTTTAATGTCTTATGCCGGATACGTCGTGCTATAATCTTGTCGACTGATATCGTCCGAAAATTACAACAAAACAAAATCAGTACCTGTAGCGAGGCTCCTGTCCGATCCTCCGGTCATTTTCCCGGGGGCGTGGGATGACAGTATCACTTAGAGCGACATGCGGCTAGCTCACTCTGTCTCTTGAGGCCCCGCACCACAATCCAAGCAGCAATTATAAAAAGAACCCATTTTCAATGTCACAAGAGCTACACGAGGGTAACTTGCGGACGACGACGCAACAGCCGTCCGCGCTACGCACTACGACGCACGCGCCCTTAGCAATAATATTTCAACATTAATTACCTTCTCCGTCTAGGAAATTAGATTCCCGATGTTTACGTCCCTCGATTTCAGCCATGACCAATTTATTTATTACGAGTTCTGACTTGACTGAACATAGCGACATGCAATTTTTCCAACTCGACGATCTGACGCAAGTTGACAACTTGACAATATAGAATAAAAATGAAAATAAGACTTGTCGTTGTCAAAATCATATAAAAATAACTAAGGTTTTTAAATCTGCTTTGATAATCGTGACTTAGTAACTTATTAATAACACTCAGTTAAAGTGTTATTAACAGGCATTTGAGAAATCGAATTTCCACAAACAGCATGAAAGTATATAAAAAGTACTCTGTGGGATGAAAATGTTTAATATTTATAATCTGTTACACAATAATGTTGCCTTTTCATTATTTTTCTTGAAACCTTCATTTGGGAAACTTAATACTCATTGTCCGATTTTCAGACATAATAGTAAAACAATAGCATTGAGCTATATGTAGTGCACGGGACAGCGAAAGGGTTAAAATAAGAATTAAATACTTGTATTGGTAAATACTTGTGTTGGTACACAACATAGATATAGAGAATTGACTGAGCACTAGCCTCACAAAAGTGACCATTCTCTAGAAAGAGATAATGCGACTAGGCGGCCAATACCTGTCTCTTTCCTGCAAGCCTGATTGGGCCACGTACTGCAAGCCAGTGACGTGGACTAATCACAATTCTAGACAGAGAGTACTACTCGCTGCACATTCGCTTTGTCTCTCTCGTTTTTTTTCGGTCTATATTCACTGCACTACTGAATACGGAACGCACAGTTTATAATAAATTTAAAGTGTCTGTTTGTAATGTGGAAATAAAAGCTTTTAACTAATTTTATATGAAAGTATAAAGTAAGAAAATTAATAAAAACTTACAAGCTATCAAGGATTGGTCTACTCGTTGTGGAGTGTTGGTCAATCCTTCAAAATGCCAAGCTATACTGGTGGGTAGCTCAAGGATGCTAGCCAAGATTAATCTTGCAGCATCTACTACAATGGGATTACAATACCGTTCAGTAAGTCTGTAAAAAATCTTGGCCTACACATTGACAGCTCACTGAATTGGAGAACTCAGGTTACTGAAGTCAGTCGTAAAGTCACTGCTACGTTACGTACTCTGTATCGTTTAAAACATTTTCTCCCCACAAAGTCTAAGATCATGCTTGTCCAATCACTCATATTACCCATAATTGATTATGCAGATGTGTGTTACCCGGATCTGTCCCAGGATCTTCTGAACAAGTTGGAACGCCTTCTCAATAACTGTATAAGATTTATCTTCGGGCTTCGTAAGTATGACCATATTTCGCAATATAGATCTAAGCTTAATTGGCTTACAATCCGGCAGAGGCGTATTTCCAGAATGTTACTTGTTCTTTTTTCCATATTAAATGACCCATTTTCGCCTTCTTATCTTAAGAGTAAATTTCACTATCTCTCCTCATCTCATGATAGGGTTCTACGTTCTTCTTCTAACAACAAAATATGTATTCCAGTTCACTTCACCGAGTTCTATGGTAACTCCTTTACAGTTCAGGCTGCACACCTTTGGAACTCCTTGCCTGACGACATCAGAAAAGCACCCAATAAGATTGCTTTTCAAAAGTTGGTGCGTAATCATCTATTAAAGACAACGCTTCTTAGATGAATCATCCATGTCATTTATATTTTGGACGTATATATTTATAGTTATTTATATGTACTATTTGTATATGTATGTCGGTATGAATATATGTATGCTTATGTATGTACGTATATATTTGTATACTTGTATATATTTTTATAGTTTATTTATTGTATATATTAGTAAAATTTATATATAACGTAATTAATTATAAATTTCTATTTTGTTTTTATTCTATATTGCTACACCTACTTCAAATTCTCACCACTCCATGGGTTGACTGGTAGAGAATGCCACAAGGCATTAAAACCGCCCTTTGTATTCTTTGAGTTTAACCCTTCCAGTACCGCGCCCACTATAACAAAAAACGGGTCATCTCGGCGCGCGGCACTTATTTCAACATTTATGTTTTTCACGACTGTTCGTTTATGTTATAAGATGCTTGAGTTACAGTTCTTTAAAGCTGATAAGATTGTCGATAGGTAGAAACAATAACAATAACATTTGGATGTTTAATTAGTTTTGTACAGCTCTTTGTTTCTAATGGATCTTGAAAAAGTGTATTTACTGCCAATAAATTTGGTTTTATCAATGAAAAAGCGTAAGTTTTTATTTTATTTTTATGTCTTCACAATCAATACAAAATAGTCTTCCTAAAATAAACCGAAATTATGCATGTAACCATTATAATAATTCTACTTCTTCACTCGCAAACATTTGCTAAAAATTCGACAATAGACAGTTTGCACGCGCTTTGTAACCTCATTTTCAAAACCTTTTTGTGAAAATATTATAGCGTCTTCCTTAATTTTTCTTATACAATCATATAGATATAATATTTAGGAATAATATGTCTTTATGAATTTACATACGTGCAATAAACTATCTATAAAAAGGCTAAATATCTCAGAAGGTAGATCTTATTTGAAATCTTACCCGTTATAAATTGTTCGCGTAAAGGTGTTTTCTTTTTCCTTTTTTATCAATTGAAACACAAAAATTTACTGCTGTTGTAACTTAAGTCATTCCAAAACATTATCTTGTAAAGATCATTAACATTTCTTACCAGTTTTTAAAAGAAAATCCAACAAAAATCACAAACACAAAAAGAAAACAATTACGCAACTAAACAGCACCATCAACGCAAACGTGAATGCCTATTATTTTTTATTTCGTCTATGTAACCGAGTGAGTTTAATACTTGAGAATACTCTTAAGTTCGTTCAGAATCCAATGAAATAGTGTTCAATTGAAAATATACTGTATTTTATATCAATTAAGACGAAAATAGCAGCACGTAATGCGGACATGAATTCATGTCCACGGTACCTTAGGGGTTAAGGAATGCAATAAAGAATAAATAAATAAAAAAATAAATAAAGTATATACGGTACTAATAATAAAAATACAATTTTTTTTTAATTTTTGTTTGTCTGTCTATCTATTTATAATAATCATAATCATAATCATTTATTTCGTGGATCATAGGTATTACATAGATGTTAGATACATTATTATATAATCAAGTTCAACTATTATGCTGTTCAACCTATTTATGGACAGTTGTTTGGAAAATTTGAAAGTAGAAGAATGCGGGTTAAGAATGGGTGAGTTAACCGTCAAATGCCTTTTGTACGCGGATGATCAAGTCATACTTGCGTCTTCGGCAGCCGAGTTGCAAATGATGGTTACATTAATGAACAGGACATTAAAAGAAAAGGGAATGAAAGTGAACGCAAGTAAGACGAAAGTTATGGTTTTTGAAAGAGAAGAAAGCAAAACGATATGTGAAATAAGAATAGAAGGGGAATTGGTAGAGCAAGTTGATGAGTTTGTGTATTTGGGATGTGTGTTTAGCAAGGATGGTAGATATGATAAGGATATAGAACGACGAGTGAATGCAGGAAATAGAGTGAATGGGGCTCTACACTCTATTGTGAAAAGTCAGAATGTGTCCAAAAAGGCACGTATGGCAATTCACAATGCTGTGTTAGTGCCTACTTTAATGTATGGTAGTGAAAGTAGGGTGTGGCAGAAGAAGCACGAGAGTAGAATAAATGCTGTAGAAATGCGGTCATTAAGGAGTATGTTAGGGATGAATCTGAAGGACAGAGTGAGAAATTGTTTAATAAGAGAAGAGTGTGGTTTGCAAGATGATGTTGTGACCAGGATTAAGAAAGGAATGCTTCGGTGGTTTGGTCATGTAGAAAGAATGAATGAGGAAAGAGTGACAAAGCAAATTTATGTTGCAGAGGTGAACGGCAGAGTCGGGAAGGGTCGCCCTAGGCGAAAGTTTATCGACCAAATTGGCGATATATTGAAAATGGGCCAAATCAAGAGTACCTTTAACCGACGAGCGTGTATGCGTAGGTATATGGATGTGGAGGAAGCGAGAGAGGTCTGTCAGGATCGTGCCAAATGGAAGTCCATAGTCTCTGCCTACCCCTCTGGGTGACAGGCGTGAGTGTTTATGTATGTATGTATAAGTTCAACTATGTCCTACCCTGTGGGCATACGAAATACAATATTTTTGGAAACCATTTAAAGTAAATAAAAATAACAAAAAATGGAACGTATACAAAACATTAGTGGGTATAGAATTTGAGAAAAGAGTTAAGTAGGTATGTTAGAAATCTAATTATGACATAAATATATTGAATAATAACTATGTTTTATTATGTACATTTTTAAATAATGACCTAACAATATTTCAAACAAATAAATAGTGACACATTTCATTGTTTTTTATTCACTTAAATTTTAAAATTAATTAATAAATAGTATCAAATATGATGTAATTACTTTTATATTTATGTTAACATAATTATGTAAAGCAAGTTATTTATCCAATGGTTGAACATGTGACTTTTTTTTTTTAACTATTAATAAAATCATCACTAAAGAAATCATTTAATGTATAATAGGCTTTGTTTATTAGGACACTGACAAGCGTTTTTTAAAAGATTTAACATTTTTTATATCTTTAATTTTTTTGGGTATTTTGTTATATATTTTTGGCGCATGCAAAACACGCTTTTGTTAAATAACGCTGTTCTACTTGCTACAGAGCAGAGTTTATCTGTGTGTCGCAGACCAACATGATGTTCATAAAGATGAATGTTCCTTTTTACGAACATGGTGACCTCTAAAATATATAATGAAGTAAGAGTTAATACTTTCAACTTTTTAAAAGATGGTTTACATGATTCAGTTTGCTTTAGATTGCACATAGCTCGTATGCACCTCTTTTGTGCTTTAAAAACATTTTCCTTATTAACGGAGTAGCCCCAAAATAAAATACCATATCTTAGTATAGAATGTACGTAACCGTTATATGCTGTAATCCGTGTAGACATATTGGTAGTTTTAGAAAGTTGTCGAAGTGCATAAGAAAACCTATTAAGTTTCGTACACACTATATCAACATGGGACTTCCATGTTAACATGTCATCAATTTTCCAACCTAAGAAATTTGTGTTATTAGTTTTACCAATATTTGTATCAGAGTGATGTAATATCTGAGCGGATCGCCTTCCTTGAAAAGTCATGTATTTAGTCTTATTTAAATTTATTTTAAGATCTGTATCTGTTTGTTCCGGTTAATCTCCAAAATGGCTGAACTGATTTTGACGGGACTTTCACTAGCAGATAACTGTATAACATCAGTTATCTGTATCAGTCTTAGAAAAAGAATATAGGGTTCCGCGCAAAAAATTAAAACCCATGAAATCAAATCGTAGTAAATTACACGACGAAATCGCGAGTAATGTATCAGGGTTACTAGCTGGTAAAGCGTATAACCAGTAACTAGATTCCTTAGTCGAAATAGCTAGAAGGCGTGCCTGAACTCGGTCACTATGGAAAATATGAAACAAATCTTCCTGCACGTTCTGTACCAACAGAATGTCTTACTATTTTTGTCGGTTAACTTCCAGTGGAACTTTTTCGCTGGGACAGAGCATTCACCATGTCTGTCTTGCCTCCGTAGCAAAGCACATTTCTACTCTATTACTTAAAATTATGTTACATAAGTCACTAACACTGCACGGAAGCCAGTTGGTAAATAATAATTGATAACTCAATTTAAAAATTAAAAAAAAACCTCCGAAAAACTGCTGATGACCTTGAAACTGCCGAACCGATATTGATAAAACATGTCTAAGAACCACTACTAGAAAACCTGCTTTTAAATAAATAAAACGCACCCAAATCGGTTCACTTGTTTAAGAGCTACGGTGCCACCGACAGACACACATAGCGCTCAAACTTATAACATCTCTCTTTTTGCATCGGGGGTTAAAAAAACCAGATTTCAATAAAGTGACTCAAGGTGTAAAAAGGTGTTACAGGAGGTGCTTGGCCGGGTGACACAGCAAGTGCTCGCGCGCCACCCACTTCAGGTTTTCCCCGAATTAGAGTTAGTTTTGTACCACGTTGTAATCGAAAATCTTTAATCACAGTATTGGAAATTAAGATCCTTTGTCTTACTAACCCATATGGATCAATGTCTAAAATAAAACTTTTAATTAGCGATGTTATACGTACATGATAAAGTAAAATAAGAAGCTAATTTCAGATTTCAAAAAGCCGTGAATTGGCTAATAAGTTGGTAATAGCAATAAGGCAGCCGCACTGGGAGCCGAACATCTGGAGTTTATTTGGTTCCATCAATTTAAGTGCATTGTCTATCTTTAAAACCAAGAGTGATCTGCGCAAGTTCGTTGCAGGTGCAAGGTCAGAGCTTA
This sequence comes from Parnassius glacialis, assembly GCA_033319125.1. NCBI lineage: Eukaryota > Metazoa > Arthropoda > Insecta > Lepidoptera > Papilionidae > Parnassius > Parnassius glacialis. Next base: position 4,083,138 of record JAVANC010000012.1, on the reverse strand, counting down.
AATTTGAAATAAGATAAAACTTATTTTTAAAAGATTAAAAAATAACTTCGGTGGTTATTTATACCTGCGATCCACGACGAGTAACCTTTTGTCAAGAAATGATAAATATGATATGATCATAAAGCGTATCAAAGTCCAATAATCTTGTAGTTTTCGTTCCGAGGTAACAACAATCCATATCACATAGAGAGTATCAAAGTTCGATAAACAAGCCGAATTTAGAGGATGAAGTTAAAACACTGGATATAAACAGCTAGCTAGAGACAGCTAGATTAGTGTATTTTAGTTACTTTCATAGCGTAATGTCTTATGGAATTTTGCTATGGGGTAATGCGGCTGATATTGAAGCTATATTTGTTTTGCAAAAGAGAGCCATACGGGCGATTTATAACCTAAATTATAAAGAGTCCCTCAGAGAAAAAATTAAAGAAATAAACATATTAACTTTGGCATCGCAATATATTTATGAGAATGTAATGTATGTGCATAAAAACATAAATAGCTTTAATAAGAATAAGGATGTGCATACTTTAAATACTAGGAACAAACATAAGCTTGTAATGCCAGTTACTAGACTCCACGGAATCAGTAATTCATTCATGGGGCAATGTATACGCTTTTACAACAAAATCCCAGAACGTATTCAAAGTTTGTCAATAAACAAGTTTAAAAGTTTTATTAAAGAAAAACTGTACAAAAAGGGTTATTATAATATCAAGGAGTACATGAACGAAAGTAACCCCTGGGCATAGGGTGATCGCCACCATGCTGGTTCTATGAAAAATCATTTAAAAATAGTATAAACAAAGTTATTGTTAAGTGAAATTATGTTTAAAAAAAGTCTCGCTGAGTTTCTTGCTGGTTCTTCCCAGGACTGAGGTATTTTCCGAACCAGTGGTAAATAAAAAATGACTTTCAATAAGTATTATGTAATAATCAATATTGAATAAAAAATTATTCTATTCTATTCTAAACGTAGCACATTTAAGAACAGTGGGGTAGACGATAAAGGAGGACTAAGGAAGGAACTTACAATAGTCATATCCCTTACCAGAAAATAACAAGTCCGTCTAAGAAAACAATGGCTATAAAGCGAGACATAATGTTTTTTTGGCTATCCGTTTCTAAACTTAAACCAGATGTTACTTGATCAGAACAGCATACAAATGTGCTTCTAACGTTTTTAAAATAGTTTTAGGCTTTATAAAATGAGGAATTTTCACCGTGGGATATAATCTCATTTGAAGGCTCATTTAAAGGTATTTGTATAGTGCAAATTGAGAGCAATTCTTTGAAAAAAAATTATAAATTAACTAATAATAATAGACGTAGACCAACTAGAGAATCAGCATTTAAGGAGCAATTATATTAGTTGGTACGTAGAAAAGACGCTATATGGCTTAAACACAAAAAAAATAACATGTTTCATCATCACAGCCTTTCACAAGTCCACTGCTGGACAATCCATTCATAAGGATCCATAATTTCAAAACTCAACGATTAATATTATGCCATTTAGCATCTATTGTACGTACCATCTAGAGAATCAATAAATTTTTGTTCGATAAAAAGACTTTACCTATAGAATGTTACTACATTCTATTGATGATAGCGTTGTTACTCAAATGGGATCACTATTTCTCAAAATTAATTAATAATTCACTAATAGCAATAGACATGGAGAAATTACGGATTCTACTAGAGCATTTAAGGAACAATTAATTGCCATTTAGTTTAATTTTAAAAGTAGATATTTTAGGTTTTATAGCAAAATTATTTTACGATAATTAATTTTTATAAATTAAATATAAATTAACTAATAGCAATGGAGGTCAACCATTTTCTGATTCTACTGGAGCGTTTAAGGAGCAAATAATTGGCATAAAGCTTAACTTTAAGAAGCAGATATTTTATGTTTTACAGCAAAATTAAATTTTCGATGATTAATTTTTTTAAATTAATAATTATAAACTAACTAATAGCAATAGAGGTGGGGCAATTTCAGATTCTACTGGAGCATTTAAGGAGCAATCAATTGGCATTTAGTTTAATTTTAAAAAGTAGATATTTTATGTTTTATAGCAAAAATACATTTTCGATAATAACTTTTTTTTTAAATAATTATAAATTAACTAATAGCAATTTGGATTCTACTGGAGCATTTAAAGAGCAAATAATTGGCATAAAGCTTAATTTTAAGAAGTTGATATTTTGTAGCAAAATTAAATTTTTGATAACTAATTTTTTTTAAATTAAAACTAATAGCAACAGAGAACTGTAGCAATTTCACGTTCTACTGGAGCATTTAAGGGGCAATTAATTGACATACAGTTTAATTTAAAAATAATGTTTTACGCTAACTTCTTTCTAGTATCTTAATCCTTCATCGTTCGCGAACTACACAAGACTTGACTAGTCATTTTGATGATTGTTCATTGGTTCCCACGTTCCCACAGACTACTAAGAGTATACTTGGTTCCTGTATATGACAGTTACAATACTCTTTGGTCATTGGTCAAATGAAAAACGAAAGAGTTTTGGTGGTAACTTGAACGGTGGAGGATTACTGCTCCACTTCAAATTATTATTTAATCAATAATGTTTAAATAATGGTTTGAAGTGGATTTTGACATGTGAAATATTAGTGGAAACGGTAAAATTAGTGCTCTGATTGTGATGTGATCTTCAAGATAAGGTGTCTGTCTGCTTAGGCGCCTTGAGATACCATCGCTAACTGTCTGCTGTCTGCTGGTCAAAATCTCCCAACGTCTGCACAATGTGACGCATCAACCTATTGTGATGCAGTGTACTATGAAGGATAATTATACATTGTAACTTCAGGCTCAAAAGGGCAAGAATCCAGAGCCTTAAATCCAGTTATATAAAAAAGATAATGTCTTCTTCTTCTTTTAAATTATGGCTTCTCTTGATAGAATTCTGCCAGTGTCAAGCATGAAGATATAGATAAAGATGGAGGCCACACTTGGAACAACAGCTTGAGTCAAATATATGGAGTGTAGAGTAGAAGGAGGACCATCTCCTTATATGAAAAGTGTCCCTAAAAACGCGTCCAATAAGGGTGGCGCTGCAGTAGCATAGGATAAATTTAAAAAAAGGCGCCAAAATTAATTAGAATAAGATGGAGAAATAAACAAGAACCGACCAATCCGCTTGGTTTTGTACTACGTAAATAGTTGAGGTTTTGTATACTGGCATTTTACTAACTACTCTAGTCATAAAATTTTTCAAATATTTGAATTCAGCTGACTTCACTCCGTCTACAACAGCTATGTTCATATCGTAGTTTTTCAGACGCCAGCGCTGTTGTGGTAGGTTTTGGAACCTCTATTTTCAGTATGTAGTGGGACACTTTTTCAACTTTCGCACCTTATAAGATGGTTCTCCTTCCACTCTACACTCCATAGTCAAATACCTACGTATCTTTATCTCACTCTCTGTGGTCTGACTTCTCTTTTTAGTGTGGAACACAATATTGCTATGTTTTTATTTGTATCTCCCGGTAAATTCTTAGAAATAATTTCCACACTAACTAAATCAGAAGTTAAGCTCTGTAAAATAATGTACTAATAAATAAATAGTTGATCTACGATTACTTACATTAAAAATTCCAAAATTGAAGGTCTCGTATGCATTATTGGATTAACGAATCAGTGAATTACAATCCCATTTCCTAAGCGTTCGGTAATGTGGCAACATTAGCCGTATATGCCAACATAAATTAGACAAATATGGCAGTTGTTTACTTAGCAGTTCACAGCGTCGTTTGTTAATTTTAAGTTAATTATTGTTATAATTCAAGAAATGGTGCAAACTTGTGTAGTACGTGGTTGCGGCAGTAGTTGGTGTCCAGGAGGTGATATAAGATTTCACACGTAAGTGTTTAAATAGTGACTTCTGGCATTGAATACTTGTAAACATACTTTTTTGTATTTTCACTTAATTTTTTGCTGAAACGTTTTATCAGTGTTTTAAACATATTAGTGAATTACAAATTTGTCAAAATCAAATAGTTTTACATTGAATTAAATTAAGTTTGAACAATTTCATTGTTTTTGTTTAAAAGAAATCGCACTCAAGTAGTGTGACCATATTGACGATGTATCTGAGACTTTCCGTGTGACCTTAACTAATTATAGGTACATGTTTCTTATTATGTTACCGGAAATGTATGAAATTTAGGAATTATGTACACTTCTTATATATTCTATATAATGACGGATTTCATAGATTTCATAATATTAAATTAAAAATTAGTAATATAATAATATATTCTTTTGGTAGACAATTTATTTTTATTTCGTTTTTATTTCTCATTATTCTGATACTTTAATAACGTTTATAATAATTATGTATTTAGAAATGTAGAAGTTTAAATGTATGATATAAAGCAACATTTTGTAAAATATGTTATTATTTGCAGACAATAAGTGCATTACATGAAGAGTCTATTGTGCAAATAGCTGCTCTGGCTGTACCAAGCACTAGTTCTGGCATTTATAAAAGTAGTTCTGCACTTAAGGAAACAGAAGTGAAATGTACTGGCTGTAATATTGAAGACCAAACTAGTAAAAAACAATCTTAACAAATTACCTGTAAGTTTCCTTTTCCTTTATTGCTAAATACAATACCTTTTATTTGTATTTATTATGACTTTAATATTACATTACATAATGTATTATATAGCTTAAAACACATACATATTTAAACTGTGTGCCAACCGCAGTGTGGTAACCGTCATTATGACACTAAGCATAAAGCTTCTTGTTTGATGCTTCATTTATGCGTGCTCATGAAGACGCGTGCTCATGAGGGCGCGCTCCGGTGTATTATGTGTTACCTATTAAGTGATGTAAATTTGTACTGACATTATGATGTAGAAGAGTTATTTGTTTCTTTTTTTGTTTGAGTTCTCTTATCTCTGGAACTATACCAGTCTGATTTAAAAATATTTTTTTGTATTTTTAAAACCAATTCTTCAAGAAGGCTATCTAACATCACGCTACGACTCTTATGAGCGGAGCAATACGATGTACGATGCTAAAAATACTGATTTCATAAAGTTTTCTTGTTTTCTTAGGTCAGCAGTGAATACGACGATCCCGCGAAGATTGATAGGGGCGTGCAAGTGAAAATAAAGTGTACTTAAGAAGAAATACTTGAGATGAAAACTAAGATTCTTAAGCAAAAAGTGGCGCGCCAAACTAAAAAATTCAGGATAGGTGTTCATTAATGGACAATATTAAAAAGTATACGGGTCAGTCAGAAATTGAAAATATTATTCAAGGCCACTTTGCTCATATCTGTAAGGAATTCAAAAAGCCACAGAGTAATCCACATGGTGTGAAAAATTTCAATAAATAATTTTAATATGGAAAGTGTTTTTATTTATTTTTTTAAGGTTTTTAACAAACCATGTAGTGGCGGTGTGAGAATATCCACTACCACATATCGTTCCGAGGGTGTTGTAAGAGGTGTCAGAGGGAAAATGAAACAGGAGATGGGCAGCGGCATCTTCCTGATAACAACTCAAAATAATAATATATTATCGTTCCTATTATAGTACATATGTTACTAGAAATCTATGAAATCCGTTATTATATAGAATTCCTAGGAATTGTAGATAATTCTTAAAATGAACTGGATGTGTGGAATATATTATTATACACATTTCAGCTCAGAGCAGCCTGACTCGGATGGGTTAGGTCAGAAGGCTAAGGCAGGAGCTCCGCTCCGCTGCTTTAGTCCTCGTGATATTTTTTAAAAATATGTAATTGTCCAGAAATAGATTTAGTCTGTCTGAACAATAAATCAGGTATATTTTGCCCAATTCATGGATCACCCAGGGTTATAATAATTTTTAATTTTATATTTCGTTGGTACCATTTAGGAATTGTATACAATAACCAGAAAATACATTATCGAAATGGTAATTATAAAATATTCTCTGATATATTTATTTTCCACATTTTCTAAATAGGCTCTACATTATATGGGTTGTGACGGAAATGCGTAGTCATATTTTAATACCGGTTCTGCCCATGGAAATGAAAACCTTTCTTCATAAAACTAGTCAATTTCCAAAAAAAAAAATGTATAAAAATATATAATCTATATAGGCTAGGTCTTAGTAATAAACAGAGATATAGATATTTATAAATAAAATACTTAATGTAACTCAACTACTTATAGCGAGATCCTGGGAAAAATAAAATAAAGGTTACCTACTTAGAAAGGGAGGGTCTGCCCACAGAGAGCGAGATAGTAATACACAGATTTAGCTTCAAGTAGGTATTCGGAGTGTGGTCTCCATCTTTATCTATACTTCATGGTGTCAAGTCAGTAAAAGATAATGAAAATGACAGATGTCATCATGTCATACTGAAAGGTGAAATGAAATGAAACTGAAGGTGTCGAATTTCGAAAACTAAGAATAACATCCATAAATTTATTTTTTATAAAATAAGCAACAATTAGAAAATATGCAGGTAAATAGTTAAATTTATGCGTTATAATAACAAGTTCAACATTATTGTCATCTTACAAATTTTGTTTTTTCTTAAGAACCCTAACGAGGATACAGAATGGAACGATATCCTTCGCTCAAAAGGAATTATTCCTGCCAAGGAGAAAGAAATTTCCGAAGAACAAATTGTGAACATGATCGAGGAGACTATACAAAATAAACAAGCAGAGAGTAAGCTATTAAATATTTATGTAAGAAATTCTAGGTTATGTACACCTGATATCTCTTAGGATGAATTCTTAAAATATATGTTGTTATATGGTAATCAGATTGAAAGGGTCCAACAGACAGGGGTTAATCAGTTATAGACAGTGATTTCAGTTGCAAGGAGTAGAACCCTTGCAACTGAAATCACACCATGTTGGGTTCTGGAACAACGAGGTGGGCGTGACCCCCGTGAAAGAAGTGTCACACAAGACCGTCTGTTGCCTTTCTGAAGAGAAAGGTTAGACAACTAAGATTACGGGTCCCTCTAGTGTGGTCCCGGTCTTGACGTCTCTCAAGTGGACTGTTTATTTTCCTCTTGTGATTAGAAGGTGCAGTAGGAAATAAAACAGTGATTTTATCTTCCTAAATTTCCCATAAGAGTGGAACGTTGAAACTTTTACTACTTTCCTATCACTTCCCTATTGCCTTCTTCTTTCTTCCTTTAAACTATAAAACTGGTAGCTGGCCTGAATAAATTTCCAAATTACCAGTTTACTATCCCAGACGCAAGCTATACGCAAAAGAGAACCACGCACCATGTACCATTTTGACATATCTTAACATTGATTTTCACTATTGCTTCCTTGTATTTTACCCCATATCTTTATTGGTGTAAAACATATGGTTACACAATTTTATTTATAAGAATCACACACAGTCTTATCATTATGTTATACATTACATCATTATCACATAAAAACATATTAAAATATTCAACAAAATATACTTATTTTACAGAAAATTTTTAAAGTTAGAAATCTTAAATAGCTAACACACATGATTAAAATAACAATCTTCAATAACAATAGTTTAATTCACAATTTTAAGGTGATTTACACTTTAATTCAACTTCAATTTTCTTATATAAATCTATTATTATTTTACTATTTTAAGCACAAATTTAGGCACTTTTCACACAGCACTGATGTTATTAACACATAATAATCCTGAAACATTTATTACTTATTTTTACTTACTTGACAGAAATTTTCACAAATTAATAAACTTTATTTTGTATTTTTATTTTACTATGTTTGGACCCTGTTTATATCCCATACAACATGAACAACCAATTCCTACAACAACCCTTTTCGTGTCGTAGGAGGTTAATGCTTTCTTTGGCTAAATTACAACTATCTCTTTTCATTATGAAACATTATTTGTTTACATGTTCTGTTCTTATCAGCCATAATGAGTCTTATCTTTTATCACAAGAGCAAAATATATTTTCATATAAAATAAGTATCTAATTTAATGTAAGACTTTTATTCGTATTGCTTAGCTGATTACTATGTAACACATGACTAAATTAATCTAAAAATAACTTGTGGAATTTACTCTCGACTAGGAAATTGTACCCTGAAATTTCGTTCGATATTATATTTAATCTATTTACTTTTAACATAGATTATCTCTTTATTCGAAGTGCCTTATATAATTTAATAGCAATTACTTCAAAATACGTAATTGTTTATTTTTTATGATACCAAAAATTATAAACTATTTTTAAGCACATCACAAACACAGACTATGTGAACATTATGTTCATCTGTAAAATAGAATTAGGTATATGCATGTTTTACATTTACAGGCTACATATTATTCTGAATAACTGCATGGATGCCAGTGGTTACAACTTCATAGGCTTAATTTAGCTGTATTTATTACACACACAGATTATAAATGGTGTTGCCCTTATTTATTCACATCTCACTTGTATACTGTTGCTGTGTATACTCACACCTGTTTGTAACAACCTCCAAAAAATAACCAATCATGAGTTGCAATGAGTATTTTTTGTGCTTCTAACTACAGGTCTGAGTGACCAAATACTGTTTTATATACTTTTATTTTATGTATTTTATTCAATGATAAAATAACTAAAAACAAATATGATGTGTAAATTGATTTACCTTCCTATTATATGAATTATCAGTTGCTACAAACATACTAATCAGATTTTTTCCTTTAATTGAAAATTTCAAAATAAACTAACCAAGTTTTAAATAATATAATGTAATTATACAATATAACATTATAGGGCTGATTTTGCTTTAGGTACTGTGTATGCTGCCAGTACTGGCTTGATGATCTGCCATTTTTAATCACATTTTTTATCATTCATAAGTAATATTTTATTGATAAGTGTATTGTATAGTATTGTAAGTTTTAGTGGTAAATTAAGAAAATATTCAATAACTTTTATTAAATAAAAATTGATCTATTTCATTATAATACATTTTTTAAATGAACTCTTGAGAAATGACTGTGCATCTGCAGATATTGTTGGGCTTAAAGTGAGTGCTCAGTTTCTGAACTGCCAAAGCTAAACATCTTAAAGTTCTATAATATCATTAGTAATTGTTTAGCACTATGGTAGTACTTCTGAAGTGTTACTAATTTATGTTTTAATAGTTTTATTTGACTCTTCAGAAGAAAAGCAGTTATCAGAACTAGACCTGGATGGTCTGGATGAGTTAGAAGACGAAGAAGATGAGGCTGTACTCCAAGAATACCGAAGGCGGCGTATTGCTGAAATTAAAAGGCTAGCAGAAAAGCCCCGGTTTGGGGAAGTAAAAGAAGTTTCAGGACAAGATTATGTTCAAGAAGTGAACAAGGCTGGTGAAGGCATCTGGGTAGTCATTCATTTGTATAAACTAGGGTAAGTTAAGATGATAGTGTTCTAGAAATTTATAGAGGTTTTAATAAATTCTCTGAAGTTAGATGAATAATAAAAATAATTTAAAGATCAATGAACTACATATCTTTTTAAACATCTGTACAATAATTGTATTATAACATAGTTTAAATGAATTATAACTACAAATATGGCTAGATGCTTAAGATCAAGAAAGGGAGGGGGGAGGGGTGGACTTAGTTGAGTGTACACATTATAGATGTGCCAACTCGGAAAAATTACGACTCTTGTCAATTCCAGTTGAAATTCACGTAACTGGTACCCGGCGTGTCGCTGCCACAGAAGAAATAAATATGGAAATATAATTTTAAATTTGGAAGAGTTTTTTTTTTGTGTAATTGGGTACGATAAGAAATTTGTCAGTACAATACACGCGCCACCTGCTGTGAGTTAATTATATATGCTATAAGTGCAGACAAGAAGTTGACAATGTTTTACTCCAATCTAATGAACAGAATGGCAGCGCATAATATACGAACAAACATAAATCTTTATGTGATTATGTAATAATCTGTATTTAATTAAAAATATTCAGATTTATTTTCATTTGTTTATAGAATTCAAGAGTGTGCCCTTCTTAACCAGCATATGCGGCAATTGGCTGCTAAGTTTCCATACACGAAATTCCTGAAAGCTATGGCTCAAACATGCATCCCCAACTATCCAGAGCGAAACTTGCCTAGTGTGTTTGTCTATTATGAAGGTGAAATGAAGAAGCAGTTTGTGGGTCCAGTAGAATTAAGAGGAACAGCATTAACTTGTGATGGTAAGTTTGTTTTTTTTTTAATATAAAAAATACTAGTAATGCTATTAAACATCATTAATATTCCCTTTAACCACTTCTGGTCAGCTTAAAATGCTTGTGTTAGAAGTGGTTCACGACAGTAGTCGAATAGCGGATTCGAACCCACGACCTTTCGAGTTTGTGGTCCGCACCCTGCCAGTAGGCTACTGTACGCTTCAATGGTATGTAGTCTAAAGGTTTACTGCATTAGTACATGTAATTGCTTTATTCTAACAAATTGATCAAATTTGTGGTTAATATCAGAAGCAAATGTCCTAGACCGTAAATTTAAAAAAAAATTCACAGAATTGGAGTACATCCTTGGTCAAGTCGGTGCAGTGGATACGAAAATCAAGGAAGATCCTAAACCAAAGATCAAAGACAAGCTTTTAATGGACCTGGGTTGCAATGATTGGTGATGTGGGTCTGGCATATACAGCTTGGTGCACTTAGAAGTGCTCACTTGGTGCAATTGACAATATTTTAAGCCTTTTGGTGTGCGGGTGCTTTATGCTTGTTGTATTTCTTATTTATTTTAGTTGTAACTAATATTTAAAATGAAAAGAATATCAATTAATATGTAAATCCTAAAAATGTTTGTCTATCAAAGTATTTTCACAAAGCGGTGAACAATTATAGTATTTTAATTATTAGATCCTTACTTATAAAACCGATGTCTATTTAAGAAATGTTTAAGTTGCTCTGTCTTCTTTTCACTAAAATATTATAGAAAGAGACAGGTATTGTAATAATTAAAACATAATTAAAATAAGCGATAATCACAACAGTTAAGCGCATATAGTATTTACCAAAAATGAATATATTCCTTTGTTCGTTGGTGCAATCGATGCTTATCATGTCACATGTCACAATCAAAAATGATTTATATGTAATATGAAATAAAGAAAATGTTTTTAATACATTGTACCTATGTAACATTATGTCAGATTTTGTATACTTAAGATTATGTTTTGTACTATTTATTAGTTTGAGTTTGGACTAACATTAGACAGTGGATTAATATTTCGAGGGTAGGTGAACGGAAAATTTTAAAGTGATAATTTTACCATTTGTTAACATGTTTATTTATCAGGTTTTTTTAATCCACTGTTTGATGGAACATTTCTAGATTTAATTTTGGAAGAGCCCATATCACGCTAAATAGGTTGGGAGCGGTTGTCGAAAGAGATGACAGAAGGAATCTGACACAGATGGTCAACAGTATTTTCCCTGTTAACTGAAGATAATATAAAAATTGTGTTTGGCAACCCGTCTATATGGCACTATGGCAACTATGACAAAATTTGCTCTATGAGGCAATGTTCAGCTGTGGACTTATAATAGGATGTAATGTAATGAATAAATGAACGAATATGAATGCATAACTGATATCCTCGTGCTGATGATGTTGTGCTGCACCTGATTACCGGTCTGTGGCATTTCCTCATCGATATTCCGCTATTTAACGGTAGATAGAACCCTGTTTGTTAGCAAGGTGCAATGCAGAAGGGTGAGGATGACACAACTATTAAAATGATCTTACGTGTTCTATTTTGTAAATGTATTTTATACATGTAAAATTTTGTGCAATAAAATATTTTCTTCTATTGTTTTATATTTCATTTGAAATGGCAACATTATTTTAAGGTGAAAGCGCCAGGGTAATCCACGAAAGTCAAATTTTTTTACGTTTTTTGCAATTTGTAGATCAGTGTCAGGTTGCATATTTAATAAAATATGATTCGCGACCGTAACGAGTACGTATTTACAGAATTATAAGTCCACTCAGAGTGGCCACCTTGGGCCAGCCCTTCACTTCGGGCCAGCCACGGGAGTTATTTCTCACCTAAACTCACGCAAACTCACTAAGGACATTAATAATTTTGCACTTCCGATATAAATTTATTCCCTCGATACAATAAATTGGTCATAATAATTATACAGATTTAACACACTTACGTCTTGTAAACATAAAGTCATCATCAGGCGACCTTTCTACATTTGGCTATGACCCTTGAGTCTGGGGGAAAATAAGAAGAGAAGAAATAAAAAACATTCGAAATAATAATGTAATGCTTTTATACTTACTGGTACTGGTACTACCAGAAAATATTGTTATGTATATATATGTGTTTAGTATATGTATGTTTAGTTTTTCGTTTTGCATGCGATGAGTCATGTTGCAACTGTTTTAAATAGATACGTAATAGTTTAGTAACTAAGCCTAATACAATACAATATTAAATAAGTATGTAATTGGAGCTTCCTATTAAGCAAATAATCTTGCTTGTCCTGGGAAGCACCGCTCTTACATAGCGAGGTTACACAATAGACTAGAAACCGCAATAATTAAATAATTTATACAATTTAAATTTTAAAATAAATAAGGTAATACAAATATAAACAAAAAATATAGGGTAGCTGAGTTAGTCAGTAGACTGAGAAAGGACTACGCTCGCACAGATAAAAGTAATAGTCATCAAGGTGGTAAAGTATCTCCACATAGTATAAAACAAGGCCACTTCCCGCCGTATGTACGCTTACCCGGTTCAGTGCGGATGGCACGCCAGGCGTGGCATCGATTACTTTTGTGTGTGGCGTATGACACACGAGTCGTGTCTTTTTAAATATCGTTATAACTCGCTCAAATTGCGTTTTTGGAAAATTTATCCAGTACAAAATATTCATTATTTTGCAAGTAGTTCATGACTGCGCCTTTTATATTTTGAAAATGAAAGTTTTAGGGGTTGACAACTTTTTTTTATTTTGTACAAGGTACTCTTTTTACTTTGTGGGTTTTCAATCATGTTGTGGAAAAATTGTCTAATAAATAACAAATAATAGCACTCATTGCGATCGCTCACAAACTCAAGTTGAAAATAAATTTCTGGAAAACAAGTCTCCTGTTAAAAAAACAATGCGTTTGTCTTATTGTTTAAAATGGTTGAACTGCCGTCTTATTACTATCATATGGCCGAATAATAATATGCATCATGCATATTCCGTTCAAAGTTTGCTAATAAATAGTCTTTTGTCAATCTGCCGCCACATAGCGCCGACGTTTGTTTCCTTTTGAAAACACTTGTTTTGCTATTCTTACTAATTAGACGTTTTCAAATCGACTTTACTTTTACATTTGTGTAACATTAAATAATATTTAACATTTGTAAATACTAATGACTCATAAACCTTATTTTTTCCAAATTAAGGTTCTTGATTGTTTGGTATTTACAAATATTATTATTAGCTGAAAATTTAATTTAATAAAAACCCAGGTTTTCCAGGGTGATTTAGCTGTACCTACTTATATAAATGATTTTTTATGAAACAAAAAATAGTACAAAATGTTTGTAATCTCTGCATAAAAATCTCTCAATTTCAAAAAAAAACACGTAGTTACTCACTAAAAACAAGTATCCTTCAGTTTGTAACTGATGTTTGATGTAAATTAAACTTAATTAGGTCTAAACAAGTTTAGTGAAAAAGGTATAAAAAGATAATTATTTTTACACATGGCTGATGGCACAATAGGCGTGTGTATGTGTAATGTCTGTGGCGCTTGACACGCCAGGCGTGTCATGTTATGGTTATGGTTTTAAAAATCGAATACCATTTATTTATTTAAAAAAGATTCTCGGCCTTGTCACAAGGTTTTGTTAAACTTGTTTAGTCGTTGAGAAAATGGAAATGACTCGAGAAAATTCAAGTGCGATGATTTATTGACTTTCGAAGTGGTTTGACACAAAAACAGTGTCTTGACCGGATGATTTCTGCATTTGGTGATGAAGCCCCATACAAAACCACAATTTATCTCTGGTTTGCTGAATTTCAACGTGGACGTGTCAAGCTCAGTGATGATCTCCGTCAAGGTCGTCCAAAAACTGCAGTCACCCAAGAAAACGTTGATACTGTGCGTAAGCTGATTGAGCAAGATCGACATGTGACATACCGCGAAATTCAGGCAACTTTAGACATTGGCATGAGTAAAATACAAATATTCTTGCATTAATAATTAGGTGTAAAAAAGTTGTTTTCCCGATGGATACCGCATTCGCTCTGTGAAGAGCACGCGGCTCGCGTTACTTGGTGCGTCAGAACTCTCGAAAGATTCCACGCAGGATCCTCAAATGCTGTATACAACATCGTATCAGGTGACGAATCCTGGATATACGCGTACGAACCCGAAATAAAAAAACCAGTCACGAGTTTGGGTGTTCGAAAATGAGTTAAAGCCAACAAAAATTGTTCGTTCACGGAGTGTTGCAAAAAAAAAATGGTGGCCACGTTTGTCTCCAAAACCGGTCATGTTACGACTATTCATCTTGAGGGACAAAGAACAGTTAATGTAGAGCCAGGCGGCAGCTTTTGCTGTCGCACGGATGGGCCGGCTCGAACCGGGGTGGTACCACGACCTCAGAAAACCAGCGTGAAGTAGAGGTTTACCTCTGCGTTTCGCTTGGTGAGTGCAGGTGGCCGGAGGCCCTTTTTGCTGGAAATTAGGCATTGTATCTTAATCCTCACGGGTGACAACGCATCTAAATTTTGATTTGTAATAGAGGACAGATGTAGATGTCTATGGGCCGCAGCAACCACTTACCATCAGGTGGACTGTGTGCTCGTTTGTCACCCTTATCCTATAAAAAAAATTGCTAGCATTTGTTTGCCACAGGTCGTTTCTGAACTCCGTAAAGAGAACTGCAACCGCCGCATCATCCTCCATCACGACAATGCGAGTTCTCACACCGCACACAGAACAAGAAAACATAGAATTATTAGACCATCCGCCGTGCAGCCCCGACCCAAGCCCTAATGATTTCTATACTTTCCCTAAAATAAAGAATAAATTGCGTGGACAGAGATTTTCATCAGCTGAAGAAGCTGTGGACGCCTACAAAACGGCCATTTTGGAGACCCCAACTTCCGAATGGAATGGTTGCTTCAATGATTGGTTCCATCGTATGGAAAAATGTGTCAAATTTCGCGGAGAATGCTTCGAAAAGCAATAAATACATTTTTAAATAGTAATGTTGTGTCACTTCTTTGATTCCCGAAATATTCAGTGCCGCCCTAGTACCTTGTGAAAAATACATTTTTCGAGTAAGCAAATATGGAATAAAAATGATATTATATGAAAACACATTTATTTCGTCTATTTATACAAACAACAAATTATCATCATCATCATCATTACAGCCCTTCACAAGTCCACTGCTGAACATAGGCCTCCCCCAAAGAATGCCACAAAGCACGGTCCTGAGCTACCTGCATCCATCGACTTCCTGCATGTCTTACCAGGTCGTCACTCCATCTCGTGGGGGGACGCCCTACACTTCGCCTACCGGTACGAGGCTGCCACTCGAGAACCTTTCTTCCCCATCGGTTGTCGGTTCTTCGAGCTATATGGCCGGCCCACTGCCACTTCAGCTTACTAATCCGTTGGGCTATGTCGGTTACTCTGGTTCTACTGCGGATATCCTTATACCTAAGTTTATCACGCAGAGAAACTCCGAGCATAGCCCTCTCCATATCTCGCTGAGCGACCTTGAGCTTCCTCATACGGCCAGCAGTGAAGGACCACGTCTCAGTTCCGTAAGTCATCACTGGCAACACGCACTGGTTGTGCAATTTCCCGAACGCTGCCCAGCCGAGTTGAATCCGTCGATTGACCTCTCGGTCGAAGTTGGACTTACCTAGTCGGACTATTTGTCCCAGGTAAACATACTCGTCAACAACTTCGAGCTTAGTGCTCCCAACAACTACCGGCATAGGTGTGACATGGACATTAAACATGATCTTTGTTTTGTCCATGTTCATCTTAAGACCTATCCGTTGGGAGACACTATTGAGGTCATTGAGCATAGTGCTTAGCTCCTCCAGCGATTCTACCATAAGGACTATATCGTCGGCAAATCGAAGGTGAGTGATGTACTCGCCATTGATGTTAATACCGCATTCTTTCCAGTCCAGAAGCTTGAAAACTTCTTCCAATGCAGCGGTGAAGAGTTTCGGGGATATAACATCACCCTGTCTTACACCTCTCTGCAATTGGATGGGTTTCGTACTCTGGTTCTGTACTCGGATAGCCATCGTAGCCCTACTGTACAAACACTTCAGCACTTCGATATACCGACAGTCAACTTGGCACCGCTGAAGGGACTGCAGCACCGCCCAAATTTCGACGGAATCAAAGGCTTTCTCATAGTCCACATACGCCAGACATAGTGGCAAATTGTACTCTTCGGACTTCTGTACAATTTGCCGTAGGGTATGTATGTGGTCTATGGTGCTAAAGCCCTTTCGGAAACCGGCTTGTTCGGGAGGCTGGAAGTCGTCAAGTCTGCGCGTAAGACGATTCGTAATGACTCTCGAAAACAGCATGTAGACGCGGCTCAGAAGGGAAATCGGTCTGTAGTTCTTCAAGAGAGCGTTGTCACCTTTCTTGAAGAACAAGACCACCGCACTTCTGCTCCCCGCCTCCGGTGTAATGCCACCATGGAGGACGGAATTAAAGAGCTTCTGAAGGACTTCAAGTACCGGTCTTCCACCCGCTTTCAGAAGCTCCGCTGTAATTCCATCCTCACCTGGGGCTATGCCGTTTTTAAGGTGCTGGAGAGCCATTCTAATCTCGCTCAGACTGACGTCCGGGATGTCTTCGGAATAGTGTCGAATAAGACTCGCTCTTGGATCGTTACTCACACTCGCGTGTGGCTCCAACGATGACGTGTACAGCTGCCCATAGAACCTCTCAATCTCACTCAAAATCTCAGGTGCCCCGGAAACGATGCTGCCACATTCGGTCTTCAGCTTTGACAGTTGGCTCTTTCTGGTAGACAGGTCTCTGGCAAAGACTTTGGAGCCTTGGTTCCGCTCGATCGCTTCTTCAATACGAGCTGTATTGAAGTTGCGTAAGTCCCGCCGCATGCATTTGGAGATCTGTCTGTTCAGTTGCCTGTATGCTGTCAAATCTGTTGAAGAATGTAGCCTCATCTCCCGTCTAACAGCCATGAGATTAAGAGTGTGATCGGAGAGTTTTGTGTTCTTCTGCGGCGGGTCTTGCAGAACTTAGCTCCGACCGCATGGACAGTTTCCACGAGCTTGTCATTCATATCGTCCACTTCATTGCAGTCTTCTAGGCACTGAAAACGGTTTTGTAACTCGAGCTGAAAGGTTTGGGGACTTTGGATTAGAGCACGAGGGGGACGGAGCGTTGACTTCATCAGACGAGACCTCTCCAACTTAACATTTAGGTTCAGTGTGCCTCTAACCATTCGGTGATCGCTGCCGGTTTTCACCCTCGCGATCACTGAGACATCACTGAACAGTTGTCGTCTGGTCGTCATAATGAAGTCAATCTCATTTTTTGTCGAACCGTCGGGGCTCGACCAGGTCCTCTTCCTGTGGGGCCGCTTCTTGAAGAAAGAGTTCATCATAAAGAGTCCCTCTTTCTCCATGAAGTCGGCCAGCTGCTGGCCCCTTGGGTTCCGTTGCCCTATTCCAAATTTCCCTACTTTCAGCTCACCGTTCTCTCTTGTGCCTAGTTTTGCATTGAAGTCTCCCATTAACACCGTATATTGGGTTTTGGAGGAATGCATGGCTCTAGAGATATCCTCATACATTTCCTCCACCTCCTCATCGGGGTGTGCCGAGGTTGGTGCGTAAACCTGTATGACCTTCAGCGAATACCGTTTGGTGATTCTGAGTATAAGGTACGCAACCCTCGTCGACACACTCCCGATCTTTACAACGTTGTTAACGAGAGACTTGTGGACGATAAATCCGACACCTCCTTGGGACAGATGTTCGCCCTCCCGGTGATAGAGCAAGTTGCCGGTGTCCTCCCCCTCTCTTCGGACTTCGGATAATCCTATAATATGCCAGCGCAACTTGTCTATCTCTTCTTCCAGCTCCACGATCTTCTCGTCAGTCCTCAGGGTGCGTGCGTTGTATGTTGCCAGGTCGAGTCGTCGTAGGTGGCAACCGAACCTCCACCGGAGATTCTTAGCACCCCCTGCCCTGCCGTTACCATGGTCGCCACCGTAGCCAGGAATAGCGGGGCCGCCGGGGACTGGGGGCCGTATCTTTGTTACTCTCGTCATTGGGGGGTATTTGCCATAGTTGCCACGCTTGGCGAGCGGGTTGGCAACCGCAGTTTTTTTATTATAATATTGGCTATTATCAGGAAGATGCTGCTGCCCATCTCCCACCTGTTTCCCTTTGTCGCCTTTTACGACACCCACGGGAGGATATGGGGTAGTGGATATTCTTGACCGCCACTACAAATTAGTTTGACTATAAATAAAATTAATTTAGTAAATTACTCTTGAGATACCTGGATGTTGGATTATTCACCCCATGTTATAAAGAAAAAAACATTTTATACAGATCATTTATTAAAATAGCGATTATGGGTTACATCATTACATATACATATGTAACACTAAACATTGACATAATAGTATTATGGATGCATAGTTTCCTACATATTTTGCGTTTATGTCTTCAGATGCAACTATTACGTAGTTATATTTGTCGATATATAGGTAATCACGCATGTACGGAACTAAGCAACTAACTAATGCCTCTCATACACTACTCGCGAAGTTACGACTACACACTCGTGCAACTTCGCGAATAGCTCAGTCGCCTTGAGTTGCCCGCACCCTTAACATGAATAACATTTATTCTATATGTACATAATTGCGTGAACAGTACGACGTCAATGCGTTAACCGTATACGTATAAATAATTATGTAGAAAGCTACATATTTAATATTTACATATAAAAAAAATAATATGTAACTGGCGTATGCTGAGTAGTGTAGTAAGACGTTTCGTGTTACTTCGGGGTTCGGGGCACTTCGCGATGTCCTTTGACTAGAGCGCAAAAACCCGACAGCGATCGGAAGTCGCTTGGGGCCAAGCGATATTGCACGAAGTGACTCGAAGTACCTCTCTTCTACACTATTCCCCTTGCCCAACTTCAAACAACTTCGCGAGTAGTATAGAGGAGTCATAAGATAGTTTTTCTTCACAACACAAGTTTGGATTATAATCTAATAACAAAAATTTAACTTCAAAAATATGGTGTACGAACAGCAAATTTGAAAAGGTTGAAGATCAAAGGGTCCACCAACATCAGTCACTATAGATTCACTAATTTAAAAAATAGAACTACAAAAACAACCATCTATTATGCCTGCTACACACGTAACGATATATCGTAGCGATAAATCTGTGCAAACCGATTTGCGCAGATTTATCAATCGTGTGTATGACATATACAGGTTGTCCGGTTTCCGATGTCCGATACTTTAAGGGGTTAAAATACAATTAATTTTATCGACAAATCAGGGATCAATGATTTTTTTTCGCCATCAATAAAAAAATGGCAGCACTTTAAAAAAAATTGTTGGCGAAGCATAGATGCTTGTATTAATTTAACAATATCTACCCAAGTAGAAGACTTTCAAAAACAAAATTGGTCTCTAATGTTAGTTAATAGTGTAGACAATAAATCTAGATTCAAAATATTATTTTTTAATTTTTCAGTATTAGTAAAAAACATTTTTGAAAAAATAAATTAGACAACAAATTGATGTTGTTTTTCAGATTCTTAGCTTTAAAAAAAAGCCATCGTATTAACCAATTTTTTTTACTTGTTTTTATTATAATACAGGATATTTGCTATAAATGCACATTTAAATCTTAACTCTGAGTTAGATAGTTTAGGAGCTATGACAGTGTAAACATACTTACTTGAAAAGCGCGGATACACTAGCAAATGAAATAAAACAAAATAATTTATATCAATTGCATTTAATTTGGCAAAATAATTACAAAAACTGCTCAAAGTGACCTCCTTGTCTCTGCAGACATGCTGTTGCTCTTAGTGCAACGTGTTGCGTAGAGCGCTGGATCATTGCCTTGTCTTCTCGCAATTCGTTTGCTGCTTGAATTATTTTTTCTGCTAACTCCTCTCGTGTATTTGGCACATTTACATACACTCTTCGTTTGAGTGTGCCCCACAAAAAAAAATCGAGAGGTGTTAAATCCGGCGACCGCGGTGGCCAAGCAATTGTTCCTCCGCGTCCGATCCACGACGAATAGTGTGCATTTAAATGATTCCGCACAAGAAGCGCGAAGTGTGCCGGAGCACCATCCAATTGCAGAATCATTCTGGCCCTGTAGGCCAATGGTAACTCCAATAAAGCATCCAAAAAATTCGTTTCCAGGAAATTTAGGAATCTTGGGCTATTCATTGTCTCCGGTAAAATGATTGGTCCAATTAGAATGTCGTCAATCATTCCGGCCCAAACGTTGACAGAAAATTTATGTTGAAAAGAACTTGGGCGGATCGCATGTGGATTTTCTTGAAGCCACAGGTGTTCGTTACGGTAGTTCGTATACCCTGATCGCGTGAAAGTAGCTTCGTCTGTCCACATAATTCTTTCTAAAAAGTTTGGATCATATCGCGTTTCTCTCAATATCCACGAACAAAATATTGCTCTTCTTACATAATCCGGTTCCAGTATTTCTTGCACCCTTCGAAAATGTTAAGGATGTAATCCTTCTCTTTTTAAAATTTTCCACACCGACCATTTTGATAGACTGAGACGATTAGCTATGCGTCTAATGCTCAGGCTAGGGTCTTGAGTAATCATTTGCAATATTTGATGTTCATCTTGGAGCAACAAAACACGAGTACGTTCGTTACAGAGCCTTCTTATTCCATTTTCCGCAAGTCTCAAATGAATTCTCACGAAAGTGCGAGCATTCGGCGTACGTCTGTTAGGAAATCTGCGTGCATACTCTACAACAGCTCTATTTGCACTCCCGTTACACAATCCATACACGAAATGGATGTCAGCGATATGCTGGCTTGAGTACTCGTTCATTGTAATAAACAAAATGTAACAGTTCAACAACAAAACAAAAACGTAACAAAGTCTAACAACAAACAATAATTATGTACAGTAAGTAGATTTACTTAAAACCAGGAATGTTATCACAACGCAGAGCGAGGGACGACTGCTCGACGGCACAAGCGCACACTGCACCCTTTTTACCTGGAGACAGCCGTTATTCTGTCTCGCTCGCACTGTTGTGCACAGCGTTTTTTACCTGCTCACACAAAGGATGCTATTGTGCTTGCTTACAATTCCTTGAATTATTGAAGAATTTTATCTTACTCACTGGAATGGGTGTTTAGTTATCTAATATCGGGGTAGAGGCACTTTGAACAGTTACATTCAAATTATCATAGCTCCTAAACTATCTAACTCAGAGTTAAGATTTAAATGTGCATTTATAGCAAATATCCTGTATTATAATAAAAACAAGTAAAAAAAATTGGTTAACACGATGGTTTTTTTTAAAGCTAAGAATCTGAAAAACAACATCAATTTGTTGTCTAATTTATTTTTTCAAAAATGTTTTTTACTAATACTGAAAAATTAAAAAATAATATTTTGAATCTAGATTTATTGTCTACACTATTAACTAACATTTGAGACCAATTTTGTTTTTGAAAGTCTTCTACTTGGGTAGATATTGTTAAATTAATACAAGCATCTATGCTTCGCCAACAATTTTTTTTAAAGTGCTGCCATTTTTTTATTGATGGCGAAAAAAAATCATTGATCCCTGATTTGTCGATAAAATTAATTGTATTTTAACCCCTTAAAGTATCGGACATCAGAAACCGGACACATTGTATATCGTTGCAGATTATCATTCATCGGCGGCAGTTGCAATTTCTATCAGATAAATCGTTGTCGATTGCGTTTCCACCAGTGTTTGCACTTTTAGGGATTTTTCCCTTTTTTATGGAAAACTAAATGAATTTGTACATGACTAGGGATTATTTTAATAAAACAGGGATTTAGGGAAATTCGGGGAAAAATCAAAACCTATGATGGTAACCGAGTTGTAGTATGTACAAACTCTATTTTGCCACCACCCGCGGTTCATTTTTGAAAGGGGAATCCCCCGTACTATAGTATGTGCCAAATCGATTGAGAAAAACGGACAATGACCTTTCGGTCGTTTAACCAGGGGTTACAAACCTTCAATATATAGGCACATTTTATATGTAGTACTTTCTTTATTTATAATGATTTTTTTATAATGATTGATATAATATATATTTATTAACTATTATTAAAAAGTTATGTGAAAGATCGCTGTAGAAGAAAAATCATCTATTGTTATAAAGTACTTTATTCATTTAACAACAAAAAACATTAATTTATAACACATATAAAGATTCGAGTGATAACGACACCGAATAAGTACGTACTTATGCAAAAGATAAAACTTTATTTTTAATATTATATAAGAACTTTATTTTTATTCGGTGCAATCATCACTCGTATCTTCACTTGATGAACTATCTGTAACATTAATTATAAAGCGATCTGCAGTTTGGTCAATTCTATCATCCATGCCACGCATTTTTTGTTCAACCTTAAGGACATGCTGAACACAGTTTTTCCATTTATCTGGCGTGATTTGAGTTAAACCATCTTTAAGTAAATTTTTAACATCTTTTAACTTGAAAGTTGTATTTTTTCGTGCAACGTACCCTTTCACATCTGCCCACACAAGTTCAATGGGGTTAAGCTCACAGTGATAAGGAGGTAACCTTACCACTGTGATGCTTTTTTCTTTTGCCATCTCGTCGGTGACGTAACTTCGATAGTTATCTTTAACTGCCTTTATTTTTTCCATTAAGTGGGTCTTTGTGTCCGAGGGCACGTATGCGATCTGTTTAGATTCTAGCCATTCCTGCATATTTTGTTTCCGCCAAGACATTGTTGGGGTTTTTTCTAAACGTCTGGAGTGGTAACTAGCGTTATCCATAACTATGACATCGCCGCTTTGCAGTTTTTCTATTACTTTTCTAAACCAGTCCTCGAAATGGAGAGCGTCCATACTCTCATGGTAGTCACCAGTAGATGATGATTCAAATACCCAATCACATCCCTCCAAAAAGCCATTTTCATTGCCAACGTGTACAACTATTAATCGCTTTCCTTTACCCGAAGGGGCTTTCGCGCCAGTAGAGTAGCCTTCTAACCGTGATTGACGAGAAGATTCAATTGTGGTGTCTTCCCATACCTTTCCCATAGTATGACCTGCGTTAATCCATGTTTCGTCAAGGTAAAAAATGTTACGTCCCTCGTTTCTTAATATTTGTATTTCTCTCAAATATCTGGTACGCCACAGAACTATCTCTGGGCGATCTATTAGACCACTTTTTCTGTTTCTCTTTATATATTTGAATTTTAAATGGCGCAACACACGTCGCAGGGAAGTTTTGCTCAAGTTTGGCAACTGGTCATCTTGATTTATACTGAGCAAAATTTTGTCTAAAGTCGGTAATTCTCCTGCAAGAAAGAACTGATGCACTTTCGCTCTTATAGCCGATTTATCAAAATCGTCCAACTTGTCAATTACAGACTTTTTTCTTTTATTAATTATTCCCTTTTCTGGTATTTTATGGGAATCTCTATACACGCTTAATACGCGATATATAGTGCTCTTGCTGACTCCTGAGATCTCCGAAACCTTTTCTACCATATTAACGTTTGAAGGATACACGTCTTCGGGCCAGGTGTTTTTGACATATTTGTATACATTAATGATAATCTCTTGTTCCCCGACCGACAAAGTGGTAGGTTTTCTCTTTTTTACTGGTGACGTTAAAGGTGCTCCAGAAGATGGGCCTGTAAATAAATGACAAAAATATACTACCATAGTACTACATCACATAAATACATATTGTTTTAGAAAATAAATACCACATGGTCACATAAAAAGAGCGCTTTAAGAAATAGAAAGGCTACGTCGTCGCATTTGTACCTATTTGTACGTACCTGCTACGTTTATTATGGGTCGGCGACGTCTCTTTCCACTTGATGTTGAAGGACCGGGTCCTTCACCAAATTCTCCTGAACTCATGTCGATTTAGTAACGACCGTCACAGTAAAACTAATATAACAGATTCAAAAAACAAAAACTTAACGATATAACAAATTTAACAGTAAAAACTCAACTAAAACAATGCAATGAATGCTATGAATTACCCGAGACGTACACACGCAAGCGCTATCCGAACACGAATGAAAACAAAATGGCGGACCGGCCCAAAAAAGGTGACGCATCTCTGGCTGCCATTGTCACGTTTCTTTTAGAACGAACTGACGTAACGCGCGTTTTGTTTATTTTAAAGGGATGAATTTGCAAAAGCTCAATATGGTGATTATATTGCTTCAAATATTTTTTTAATATGAAACTGTTATTAAATGAATTGCTGCGTTACTTACCATAAATTGAAATATAAAATATAACACATTTTTCGCGATGTACCGTAAGATTTTACTATGTTTATAGGAACCACAGACAATATTATTTAAGAAACAAAAAAACAAAACATATGTGCTGACCTAGAAGTGGGAATAATATCAATATTTAAATATTGTTATCACATCTAAATTGAGATTTTGTAAGTTACGCCTTTTGACACTCGGCTCATATCTGAGGTCATTGTCCGTTTTTCTCAATCGATATGGCACATACTATAGTAATGAATTAAATCCGTCCATAATGATTTCTTATATTTACGCGAACACTACACATTTAAATAAAACTAATTTTACGGATTTTATCGCGTATATTAACTTATTTTATATTCCCGACGTTTCGAGCACTTTACAGCACCCATGGTCACGGGCGGGACTGAGGTGTATGACGTCCCAATGTCATAGTTAACCACGGCTACCTCCAGATTAAAAATTATTAATTTTTGTTCCGATCCACGCAGTATGAACTTACAATATCATGAAGTCTTGCAGTTGTATGCTTGGGTTGGGATTTAATTTTATTAATTATGGGATCCCAAGCAGATGGTAGCACCCAGCCATCTTCTCTATTGAAATTAGGATGTTTCTTGATTTCAATAGCCTCGCGAATCATCCTTGGAAGGAATCGGTGTTCTTGCGTAGGTAAAATTTTACAAATATAGAATAACTTATTATAATCTTTCTTACAATTTTCTTTAACTTTTTCATTTACAAGATATTTTAGAAATCTTGTCTGTAAATTTTTAATGTTCTTTATGTAAGAAGCAAAAGTGCGACCATACACACCAAGTCCATAACCTATGAGACAATCCACCAAAGCATAGTATAGAAGGTACATAGATTTTTTATTCAAAATGTAATTTAAAAAATAGAATTTACCTAATATCGCTGACAGCCTTGTACATACATCAGATATTTGAGGTTTCCAATTAAAGTTTTGATCAATTACCAGTCCTAAATACTTAATCTTATCAACAAATTCAATTTCTTTACATTTACAATTCATTTTATTATTATGTAAGCACTCAAAACAGTGGCCCACAACAGCCATCTCATTTAATGTGATGTTTTTCGCTGCAGCATTATATGGAGAGTGTATATGCATGCATTTTGTTTTATTAAAATTAAGGATTATGCCATTATCATGGGCCCACTTTGTTATATTCTCAAAGTCACTCTGTATATTAATTTGCAATTCTTTTGTTTCTTTAGAGGCAAATAGCAAGCACATGTCATCCGCATACATATACACTTGACAATTTTTTATTACACTAGATACACTATTTACATGCATAATATAACCGACAGGACCGTAAACAGAACCAGTCGGTACACCCAAGCTAATACGGGCCTCATCTCCCACAACACCGTCCACTAGAGTACGGAGCGTCCTATTAGATAGATAGCTACGAAAAAAGTTATTTGTAGGGCCCCTGATTCCACACTCTTCCATCGCTTGCAATAATATATTATGGTCCAAAGTGTCAAAGGCTTTTTTATAATCAATAAACAAAACCATAACCTGTTTTCCATCATTTAAATATTCATTAATTGTGTCTGAAAATAGTGTAAGTGCAGAAGTTGTGCTACGATTTTTTCGAAATCCATGTTGTGCCTCTGATAATATACTATGCTGTTCCAAAAAGTCGGTTATTTGGCCAACAACCACCTTTTCAACAATCTTGTTGACCGATGATAAGATGGCAATTGGCCGGTAATTACTGAAGTCTAAATGACTTCCGTGTTTAAATATGGGACGAACAATTGATTTCTTTAATAAGTCAGGATAAACACCTTTTGACAAGCACATATTAACAAAATGGGCTAGTATTGGACTTATTTTTTTCTTTACTAACTTTAAATCTTTCACCCTAATCCCATCCAGACCTGGTGCTTTTTTATGGTGCAATTTATCAATTACTTTTTCTATGTCACATGATTTCACTTTCAGAAACCTAAAAGACACTTCGCTCTGTGTAACGTACATGTTTCTATTTAAAAAATTTAAATTACAAGTATGCTTAATGTCTAATATTTCATTAGTAAATGTTTTAGAAAAGTTTGTGCAAATGTTATATAAACTATCATTTCTACCCAAGTACTTCTTAATTACTAAATCCAAATCTGCCTTATTTCTCCCTAACCATGTATTAATATTTGACCATATTTTTCTGCTGTCACCATTACAATCCTTTATTTGTTTTTGTCTATACTTGTTTCTGGCGTCATTTATAATTTTATTTACTCTATTTCTAAATCTCGTGTATTCTAAACGCTTATTCATATTTTTTGGTGACGCTTTCCACGCTCTAAATAAAGAATCCCTTTTTAATATTAAATTATTCAACTTACCGTCTACCCATGGCTGCGTTAATCGTTTATTACTTACTGCAATATTGACCTTACTTTCATTATAAATATTTTCAAACACTAAACGTAACTTCTCATACAATAACATTGGGCAAGATAAATCTAAAAGCTGGGACCAATCATATTCGTCCAACTTTACCCTACACAATTTATCACTAATCACTTGTTTACAATTATTTAGCGTTTTTACAACATTCACATCGCTTTGCATTCCTGAGACACCTAACGTAATGCCAACAATATGATGATCGGATACATGACAATCGATTACGTAGGTAACAGATGTAGTGTCAGCCGGTCTCGCTCGCACCCACAGATGGTCAATGCATGACCGCTCGTATCGTCCGTTGACTACCGCTTCTCGTGTTATCTCCGAGCTAGGCACTGCACAGTGTAGGCCGTGTTCACACAAAGTTAGTTTATAATTTGAAATAATTTGATTACACTTATTGTTATAAATATCAATGTTCATGTCTCCTATGAAAATAATATCTTCTTGAGGCGATGTTCTTTCCTTTATTAGTGTATTTAGGCACTCAATAAAACCATATTTATTTTTCGCAGGTGGTCTATAGATGCAGAAAATATGAAAAGTCCTTTTTCCGATCTTCAAATTTCCATGAATTAATTCTGCCACTGGTGTGTTGATTGTTTGTGAAATAAAGTCCAGATGTTCCTTTATATAAATAAGTAGACCTCCTCCTCTTAAAATTTCCCTCGTATTAGCATGAAGTATATATCCATTAATATTATAAAAACCTAGTTCTTCTCTCTTAATATTTATCTCACTTAATACTATCATATGTACTTTATATTTGATATACTCCAACAAAACAAGCAATTCATTGAAATTTTTTCTTAAAGAACGTATATTTAGATGTAATATATGTATCCCATTTGCAGGTTGAGATTCACTCCATTGTGTCAGGTCCTTATACCTTATAAAGTCGATTTCGGTAGGTAATTGTTGTATAGGTGCGAATTTTTAGTATAGAAGATAACGAGGTGTGTACGCACGGCCTTAGCACAGGCCTTGGCAACTTTATTCACTACTCGGTAACATTTTCTTTATGTCACTTTCAGAACTTATTTTAAATATTTTCTCATTTTCGTTTTTTTTAACTAGTATGTTCATATTCTGAATCCATATATATTTGAAATA
The DNA here is from genome assembly GCA_033319125.1 of Parnassius glacialis. Lineage (NCBI taxonomy): Eukaryota > Metazoa > Arthropoda > Insecta > Lepidoptera > Papilionidae > Parnassius > Parnassius glacialis. The sequence goes on along the minus strand of JAVANC010000012.1, from coordinate 4,055,010 downwards.
AGATTTTAGTTGATTTTTTGCTTCCCAAAACAGTTGACGCTTATACCTTGGTAAATCTTCATTTATATATATATTAATTGATCGCTATTATTTCCGAGAACTTGCGCATTTGAAATACGCATCTTTCGAGCCAATATCCATTGATCACGGGCCTTCTTTGTACGCAACGTAACAATAATCGGCTGTGCTTGCAATGCAATGTCAACTACCAGTTAACACGGGCAAAGCTGACTTCAAGGTTATGTTAACTACTACTTGACATGGTCAATTCTAAATTCTCGATTTGTTAACTACTAGTTGACACGGGCAAGCAAGCGGATATGAACATTTCGATTGTTTAACTATTGTCTGTTTCGCGGACAGGGAATAAAGTAAAGTAAATAAAGTAACATATGGGGAGTTGTTAGATTCGCCTTAGTTTACGAAGCTACATATAATATTTGTATATTGCATGCCGTAAGCGCAAAGCGCGCAGGTATGTTCTGCTAGGGCCTAAAAATTAAGATTCCAACGTTTTGTCGCATGAAATCGTATCTAGCAATCATATAAAAGTAAAAGTAAAGTTGCAGCCTATTTACGTCCCACTGCTGGGCACAGGCCTCCTCTCATTTCTGAGAGGGTTTTAAGGCAATGAAATGTCCACCACGCTGCCCCAATGCGTGTTGGCGAACTTCACATGTCATCGAAACATGCAGGTGTCCTCACGATGTTTTCCTAAAAATCATATAATACATATAAATGATATAAAAACCACATTGTCAGAAAGATAAATGATTGTTGAACTTACTACTTTTTTATTTCATTAGACTTTTTTATGTAGTCGGGATTTTTAATTACAGTTTTAATCATAGGACTTGTTATTTTACAACACATTAATCATTTAATCCACATAAAATCATACACTGAGCATATTTCATTGTTGGTCCTTCGAGCCGGAACGCACGCCGATGTGGTTAAAAACTTAAAAATTGTCTCTTACAGTCACTGTAAGACAGGCCCTTTAGACGGGCAGTCTGTTTTTTCAGCAGCCCCGTTGCAGGTTGATGGCAGCCACACAGCGCGCGATGCAGACCTCCGTCGGCAGCCGCGACTTCATTCCCAGCTCAAACACGCGCGACAGTATACGCCCTGCGTGTTCTTGAATGCCCACGATTAGCTCCGCCATCTTATCCAACGCGGATTGCGCAACTTCCGGCTGATTCGAGTCCAGGCATTCCATGATAGCTTGGAGACCTGTCGATTTGTTAAATAGCTAGAGGTGAACTGCGGAAGACATGTTATTTTATGAGAAGTATGAATTATATTAAACTTCGATTTACTACGCTGGAATAATAATAATAAACATTATTTTATTTACACCATAAACAAATATTACCAAAATAAAGATATTAAGCGTCTTATTATAAAATTACGGTTATAGCATGTGCATGAGTATTATGGGGAGAAGCTTCTTTCTGCCTAAGAGTTAGTCTAGGTAAGTTCACCTTCTTGCTTATTTTTGATACCGAGCCGATACGAGATTTGATAAGTACTCCCATTTATGATTTGGTTGAAAGGGTATGGAGAGTGAGAGGAAATAATGTGGCAGATTTTTCTTTTTAATTAAAGCTATCGGAAAGAGGATTACAAAGTCTATTCTACTTTGAACTCTTGACAAAATTATGTACAGTATAATTTAAGAGAAAATACTATGATAATATAAATAATATGTTGAAATCTCACGTCAAATATATGAGTTTAAGATTGAAATATGATACTTGATGTATATAAAAGTGTAATTCCTTGAAAAATGTGCGCGAGGTACTTCAATTGAAATACGCAACTTGCCGGTACAGTCCAACGAAAATAAGATAGTACTTAACAATATAATTCATAAAATTGGCTTAACTTTGGGTTTGGATACTCCCATTTCGGACTCAGAGATAAGAGATATATTCCGTACAAAATCAGAAGCTATAGTTGTTGATTTCACTTCAACACTAAGGAAGGAAACATTTCTTTTAAATTATAAAAAGTATAATAAATCCAAACGGCAAAACGGAGAGACACTATTAAACTCGGAACACATTAATTTACCTGGTGTACTGCGCATAATTTACATTTCGGAATACTTGACAACCAAATTAAGAAGAGTTTTCTATATAGCCCGTGAAAGTGTCAAGAGTAAAAAGCTATTCGCTGCATGGACTGCTTATGGAAAGATCTATGTGAAGAAAGAAGAGGGTTCTAAGCCACTTCGTGTTGACGACGAATCAGAGCTATATAAACTTACTTTGTGACTAATATTTGTTTTGTCGTATTGTTTTTTCTATTTTACATTACTACATAAGTTATGCCTAATTTTTTTAATAATGTATTTTTCTGTTGAATGCTACAATTACTTTTTCTGTTCATTAGCGAATTGCAGGCCAGCACACACATACATCTCAAACAAACATCACATACATTCCATACATAATACACATTACACTGCAGGTTATCAAATTTTGACACAAGAATATAACGGCAAGGAACACTTCTCATTCGTCGATATGGTTTTTTGCAGCATAACATACATCAGGCGCCACAGCTATTTTGTTTCGGATTGGGGTTTAATTTTTTTTAAGCAATTTAAAATTCTTAAGTTACTGTCGTGTCGTGACAGTACATATTTTATTAGATATTATTATATTTCGTAGATAAGAATGCAAAGTATTGAAACTTTAAACCTCGATCTGGACACTTTTCAAATGGCTGAGGCGATTATATGTAACATCGATGATGTAAAAAACCACATAAATAACAAATGTAAACTAAATCTTTTGTGTCAAAATATACGTAGCATTAACTGCAACATGCCCAATTTAATCACACTTCTCCACCGATCAGAAATATCCTGGGATATTATAGTCCTAACAGAATGTTGGCTTTCTTCAACGAGGCAAATACCTGAACTTGAGAATTATCATGTTATAGCAACAACTTTTCATAATTCTCAAAATGAAGGTGTTGTAATATATTACAATAAAAATATTAACGTGACTTATGAGGAACCGCAAGTAAGTGATGCTAACTGTCTCTTACTAAAATTAAATTCAGATACTTGCATTATTGGTATATACCGCCCGCCGAGTAAAACTAACATATATGATTTTGTTAACTCTTTGGACTCACTTCTTTTAAAACTTAGCAGCTATAAAAATATCATTATTTGTGGTGATATTAATATAGATATAGTCTTTAACACCCCCGATAAGCGCTCGCATGATTATCTAAACTTATTAGCAAGTCATTGCATTCTACCTGGCCATACTGTACCCACCCATGGACGAACATGTTTAGATCATATTATGATTAAAACGAATCTGGAAGCTACCTGTTTCGTTTTTGAATCATCAATTACTGACCATGAGAGCGTAGCTGTCAGTCTCAATCAAACCACCTACTCTTCGAAATTCAATAAAAAATACATAATCGATTTTGCGGGACTAGATAAATCTATATCTACTATAAACTTCCGGCCAATTACTGAAAGTACTGATACTAACTTAGCAACTAATACTCTCGTATCATATTTATATAGTGCCATTACAAGCAACACTAGGTTGGTTAAAACTCCCATTAGACAACGAATTAATAAGCCGTGGATAACCAAAGGTCTTCTTCGCTGTATGAGGAATAGAGACAACCTCTATAAAAAATTTAAAAAAAGTCCTACGGACGAAAATATTAGAATTACTTACAAACGTTACAGGAATTTTTGTAATACGTTATTAAAAAAAGCGAAACGAAGCTACGAAAAACAAGAGATACAAAATTCTAAAGGCAACAATAAGAAACTGTGGGAAGTTATAAAGAAAATTAGCCGGTGTAACACACCTGATCAATCCTCTTTTCAGGTATCTTCCGTCAATCCCAAAGAGAGAAAGGAGAGTGTAAATAATATCAACAGTTATTTTGCCAATGTAGGATCTCTACTGGCCGAGCAAATTATTTGTACAAACCGACAATTAGCAGAACCGGTCGACCATTTTTCTCCTCTCTTAAGTAAGACCTCTCTTAACTCATTGGTTATGCTTCCTGCCGATGAAGCAGAAATCTCCCAGCTCATTAAGGGGTTAAAAGATAACTGTGTTGCGGGAAGTGATCTGATCTCCGGAAAAATTATCAAGAGGTATTTAAACGTACTAATACCCCCAATCTTACGAATATGCAACCTGGCCTTAGAAACCGGTGTATTTCCAAGTGCATTTAAAACAGCCCTTATCACACCCATTTTTAAGGGAGGCGATAGAGATTCTGTCGATAATTACCGTCCGATCTCTATTTTGCCGACCTTGTCAAAAATTTTGGAACGACTAGTCAATCAAAGATTAGTTAGCTTTTTGGAGTCAAATAATTTTATTTCACCCAACCAATTTGGTTTCCGACGCGGCAAGACTACTGATGATGCTGTTCATGAACTCATTAACTCGACAATTCTTAATTTAGATAAAAGAAGCAAGTGTCTAACAGTGTTCCTTGATTTGTCTAAAGCCTTTGACACAGTCTCTATTCCTCATCTGCTAAAAAAACTGGAAAGGGCCGGTATAAGGGGTATTCCACTAAAATTGATGGAAGATTATTTAACTGATAGAAGGCAGCGAGTTCGTGTAGATCATTATACATTAAGTGAAGAATTACCTGTCAAATTCGGTGTGCCTCAAGGTAGCATTCTCGGTCCGACACTCTTCTTGGTGTATATTAATGACCTATGCGAGCTTCAACTTTCTAAAGGAAAAATAATCACCTATGCTGATGACACTGCCCTTTCTTTCGTTGATGACTCTTGGGATAATGTTTTTAAGAATGCTCAGTTGGGATTTAATAGGGTCCGTAAATGGCTTAGCTATAATGTTTTAACACTGAATATTAATAAAACAAAGTACATTGCATTTGGTCATAGAGCTAACCTCCTTCCACCACTATCTTTGACAATCACATCCCACACCTGTGGTCTTAGACTTTCAGGGTGTCACTGTCCCTTAATTGAAAGAACCAATAAAATCAAATATCTTGGTATTTTGATTGATCAGACCTTAACATTTAAACCCCACTTTGAGGTTTTAGTAACCCGACTGCGAAAGCTCATATATATATTCAGAACCTTAAAACATATAGCTGAACGCCGTGTTATAATGGTAGTTTACTTCGCTTTATGTCAATCCATAATTGAATATTGCATTACATCATGGGGAGGAGGAGCTAAAACATACCTCATTGAAGTAGAGAGAGCACAACGTGCAATTCTTAAAGCAGGTGCTGGTCTCCCTTTCCGTTTTCCTACATACGAGCTGTATAAAAAATGGGATGTACTAACGGTTAGACAAACTTTCATTCTGCATATCATGCTTAAACAACACTCTCATCTACGTTATAACCCAGATCTTTTTAAAAATAAACGCCGCAAAGATATAATATGCAAAACTCTAACTTTCAACACAGCTCTTTCACATAAGTTTTTCTGCTTCTTGGGACCTTTTCTTTATAACAAACTAAATAAAATTTTAGACATATATCCCAAAACTAAATCTAGTTGTAAAAAAACACTAAGAAAATTCCTAAAAACCCTTAACTACCAAGAAACTGAGAATCTCCTTTTAATCCAATACTAATACTTTTAATTTACTCAGAAACGTAAATCACTCTTATCACAATCTCAAAACCTCCAATAATGTTACTCCAGGATTGTTATGCACAACCATTAAAACACACATACAAACACACACACACACATACACACATACATACACGTCCATATCCATTGAATGGATCCAGCAATTTGCCTTATAATATTAACTTTTTATAATCTCTTTTATGATATATTCCTCTCTGTATTATTTCTTTGTATTATATGTAACCTATCCGCGAGGGGGGGCTGGTGACCTGTAACCCAGGTTTTGAATATAAAACCTATAATAGGCACCAGTCTCTCACAACGCTAGGCCCTTACTGTGTACATTGATATTGTTAACCAGGCACTAAGTTGTGAAGAGATAAATAAACTAAATTGAAATTGAAATTGAAATTGTAATTTTAACGCATTCGATATATGTATAGGCTAATTGATAATAATTTAGGCTAAAAAATACCCAACTCTTTATATCCATCCTTCATGGAGGCACTACTCCAGAGGCGTTTGCGGTGGTCTTGTTCTTCAAGAAAGGCGACAACGCTCTCTTGAAGAACTACAGATCGATTTCCCTTCTGATCCGCGTCTACGTGCTGTTTTCGAGAGTCATTACGAATCGCCTCGCATGTAGACTCGACTACTTCCAGCCTCCCGAACAAGCCGGTTTCCGAAAAGGCTTTAGCACCATAGACCACATATATACCCTTCGGCAAATTGAACAGAAGACCGAAGAGTACAATCTCCCACTTTGGTTTGCTTATGTGGACTATGAGAAAGTCTTTGATTCCGTCGAAATTTCATGATGATGATGAAAGAAAACCAAGCCAGCAATAAGAACCTTGGTAGCGAAGGCCAAGCTCTCGCTGTAAATTTCACAGTACGCAAGCAACCAAAGCTAGAAACACACCGGCATCAATGAAATTGTTAATTGCAATTTCAAGTGCTGATTTACCATATGCTCGGCAGTGAAGAAAAACATCGTGAGGAAAAAATCTGTGTGTCTGTAATTTATGTGTAATTTTAACTTTAAACTTCAAAGGAAACTACTGAACCACTAATTTCTGAGAAGTCTATGGATCAATTGTCCGAGCAATTTCCACTCCGGGTATTAATCCGGTGTGGAATACCTAATATTATGAAGGGGTGTAATAATGATGTCTGCGTATGTGCGTCGCTATATCTGTGTGAGTAAAGCACACTACTGGTGAGCGACGATTGAAGCGAGCGACGTGAGTGGTGATTGCGGTGTGTGTGATGGTTTGATAAGTGAAGCACTGCTGGCGGGCGTTCGTCAAGTAGTATATATAGAAGTGTTCTGTGCGAGAATAGCACTGCTGGAGGGCGGCGTGTGTGGCAGGTGTGGAGTGCGTGGCATATGGTGTGTGTGTGGCAGGAATGGCGTGGGTGGCAGCACTGACCGGGATCTACGTCGGGCGCGGCGGGCAGCAGGCGCGCTAGCAGCGACAGCGCGGCGGCGCGCAACGGAGCGTGCGACGCGGCGGCGAGCGGCGCGGCCGCGCGCAACAGCGAGTCCGCGCACTCGCGCCCACCCCAACCCCCACCGAGCCGCACCCCCCAAGCTTCAACTTCCTGTCGAACAACACGTTTACATGTATCATTTGCACAAAAATATAGCATGCGCCAATTACTGTTACTGTATTGTAGTAATCCTGCGCCTGGTCTCTCGCCGTTTGGGTCGGATTATCGTACCATCAGGTTATAACATTGAGGGAATAGAGAGCGCACCTGTGCTTGCGCATACACTTGGGCACTATGATCCTGTCCAGCGCAAATGGCTAAATTCCATGAAGACTGGCTGACAGAAATTTAGTCTGAAGGACATCATTTATTATTGTAATAGAAATGTTTTGAACCTATATGTTAAGGTTGATAGATTGTTATTTACTAATTCTGAGAAAAAAAAATCCCAGAAAATATACAAAATTTGCCCTGCGCAAAGTTCAAAAACTTTATCAAACAACGTTTGTATAACAAGGGTTATTATAATATTAAGGAATTTATGGATGATAATAACCCCTGCGAATAAGGTGATCGCTGCCAAGTTGTTTCTAATTTGTTTTGTGTGGTTAATTGCGTAATATACACGATTATAAGCTATTATTTAAAAAAAAGTCCAGCTGGGTTTCTTGCTGGTTCTTGCCAGGACAGAGTTTCTTTTTCGAACTAGTGGTAATTAAACAAAAGAGTGACTTTCAATAAGTATTATTTATAATTTAGATTGAATAAAAAAGTTTCTGTTTCTATTTCAGAGAATGGTTTGCACGCGATTTTAAGGGGGATGTTCCGATAGCCCCGCCATAAATTATTGTTTTGACATATACGTTAAACACAGACACTATTTTTTTAAAACTAATCATTTTATCACTTTTCTACACTGAAATGTGCCCGCGATTGACCTTATTCGGAAATAACTTACAGTATTTATTAAGAAAAACAATAGTGAAATCTAGGAAGATTTTGACATTTCTTTAGTAGTGTGAGTGAATTTTGACAACTTGACAAGCAAAAGCGCTAAAAACATAGTTTAAACATTGGCACGCTAGATGGCGTGCAGACGATATTGTTGTGCAACAAATACCATTATTCGTAGGTAGATATTATGCAACGATGCCGTACTTCCGACCGGGACTTGGTTTGACTGGGAGCCGACCCCAATATAATTGAGAAAAAGGCTAGGCAAAAAAGGCAAATCGTACATAATATATATTTTAGCAGGTGGCGTTATGTAGTATGCCTACCCATACAGAAAAAAGGAAAACATTTTTTTTTCATTCACACCATCTAGTGTTCAATTTTCGTAAATGTAGGGACTAAGAATTCACCCACATCTGTGTGTGTAAACGACACTATATTTGACAGATGTTATTTTCGGACTTTGTGTTGAATTGTGTGGATTTTGAGGCAATGATATGACCTAGTAAAATAAAATATAATGTACGAGTACCGCGATTACTACTTCTACGACTTAATAATGTTCCAGTTACACAAAACACAAATAAACTAAAAAATGATGACTTCAGCGCCATCTCGCGGGTATATGGTCGGGAACAGACCGTATGTTTCAACCTAACCTTTAAGCTATGTAGCATCCAGGTCGAAGGACCGAAACAATGTATAGTCCAAAATTGATGTGAAATTATTTATTCAATGCTCAAACTTAAAATGTTAAATACAAGTTTTAATTGACATACCTATTTTATTTTAATTTTTCATAATGTTACCGATTTCTCCTATATCGTAGTAACGTCTTATGTACATTAATTACACATAAACCAAACAATTCTTGTCCAAAGCGAAAATCGAGCCAGCGACCCGATATGCTACTGATTATTTGTTATAAAATTTTATATTCACTGAAATAGCAGGTTCATGGTTTTCGTATGGCATTGTTCAATTGAAAAAAATATATTATTCTTATAAGGTATTTTTTACAAAGTTTTCTTTTATTTTATTTTTGCCTTACATGTGCACATAGAGGAAAATCAATCACTAAACGCTATAACGAATTAAATGGTTGAATTTCGATGAGACGCCAAAGATTGGTTTTCGTATCTTTGACGTAGATAACGATAAATGATAGTTCAATTTAAAAGATATGGAAACAACAATAGGTATTTGTTAGCATTACTTTTTGCATAAGCCTAGACTAGCAACGGTATCGTTAAAGAAGTTAACAGGCCGTTCACAGTTATTTTACCTCTGACATTTGTAATTGTATTTTCTTGCTAGGTTGGTATTACTTGTTGTCAAATATTGCAGGCATATTGAAAAGCTTCTCGGATTTTTCGTTTGTATCGGTGATTATTAATCTCTTAACATGCCAAAAAGGATTCAAAATAGTGGCAGAAAAATTGTGCTATCAGTGCGCAAGTTTTGTGAACAAGAAAGTTAATAAAAATCCAATAATTCCATTTAAAAATGTTCGTCAACGGGTAGCAGCCATGACAGGTGAGTAAAATAGTGTTACGCGCTATTCGTGTTTTTCCCATACTAGCGAAATCTAAAATTATGTATTTTGGTCAAATTTTTGTAACGTTACGTTCCGTTACAATTAGAAACAGTTAGCATAGTAACGTCATTTTTTGCAACAAAGTAATAACTCAATTTAATTTAAATAACAAAATAATTTAATTCATTAAAAAATGTGTTTGTTTTTTTCAATTGTATTCTTTAAATAAAATATAAAAAGTGTTTACGTGACATTTCATATTTCAGGTATATCTGAGAAAACCGTCAGCACTAGTACCAAAGAAGGCAAAGCTGCTGCGCTGTCTTCACATCTATAAAAATATCCACATCTAAAAAAAAAATGGAATCAACAAGAAAAATAGAGTTGGATGATTTTGATCTGTGTGCAATCAGAAATAAAATACATCTAAAATACAAGAGAAGAGAAATTAATTAATTTATTATAGAATTAAATGCCGGGTCTGATACAGAATCTGACAGCACTTTTGATGAAGCATGTTTATCAGATAGTGACTTATCGATTTAGGTATCCGAATGGATCACTCTGGTCCAAAATAAATGGAAGTTAAAAAAATAGATTTTTATTGGCGTAGAATAGTAATAGAATAGCTACCCACTATTACACAAATGTGCTGTTATTAAAAGCGCCTACTACCTAAAATATTTTGTACAAAAATGCTGTGTGTCTGTGTTGCCATATGAACAACAAAGACAAACAGCATTTTTTACATACAGCTCAGGTTAGCCAACTTTATAGCTAGAGGTAAAATAACGGTGAATGGACTATAGATACACTACGGTATGATACAACTACAAATGTCACATGTGACTCAAAGTCAATTTTTTTTTAAATAAATCATAAATCATAGCTCGGCCTCAGCATACCTAACTAATAATTTATTTTAAATCATTATTATTCTTATTTTAATAAATACGTTGTTTTCTCTATTTTTTTTTCTTTTTTATTACTAACCCACATAATGATAAAACTAAATATATTGGTAAATCCAATTGGGCATACTTTAAGCGTATTAAAAAAATTACGTATAACATGATTATACGGAATTTTTAAAGTAGTTTAAATACATTCCGACAGCACTATCGGCTTCAACACCCTCGAAAATTTCTTCGAAAGAACTTTTTACGTTGTGGTCAATGGCTTTCGATCTGATAATATTTGTATAACCTCAGGTGTGCCACAAGGATCACATCTTGGCCCTATCCTTTTTAACTTTTTTATTAACGACATCCCAGACTACTTAACTAACTCTTATGCTTTTATGTATGCCGATGACCTGAAATTTTTAAGACATATAAATTCAATAGAAGACTCAATATTATTACAAAGGGATCTGAAAAATCTTATTGATTGGTGCAGAGACAACCGAATGGCACTAAATCCGAAAAAATGTCAACATGTCAAATTTACCAGAAAAGTAAACCTCATTTCATTTAGTTATAAAATAGATGAGTATATTATTCAAGAGGTGGAGGTTATAAAAGATTTAGGGGTTACTTTTGACAGGAAGCTGACATTTAGACCTCATTACGAAAACATCGTTAAAAAAGCCTCAAGGCTGCTTGGGTTCGTCATACGAAATAGCAAAGGATTCAGCATTAATACTAAGAAAATGCTGTATAATACTCTCGTTCGTAGCACACTCGAGTACTGTTCTGTTGTCTGGCGTCCACACTTTGCGGTTCACAATCTACGCATTGAGCGTATTCAGAAGCGGTTTCTGTGGCATTTGGCACGATTAGTTGGTAAAGCAAAGAGAGATTTCTCATATGCGGATAGATTAAAATTTTTCAAAATGTTATCCTTAGATAAACGTAGGGAGCTAACAGACTTGTTGTTTTTGTATAAAATTTTCAACAATAGAATTAGTTGCCCTCAGTTACTGAACTCATTTGATTTTAGCGCGCCTTCAAGATATCCGCGTCATCCGATAGCACCACTGAGACCACCAACCCGCAGAACCGTTCTCGGCTCCAACTCTCCATTACCAAGACTGTGTAAGCTGCTAAATAGCTACAAACACAGAGTTGACGTAAACTTTGATTCCGCTTATAATTTCCGTAAAAAGATTGTCGACAGTATGACTAGTATTTAATTTCGTGCAACCAGCTTGTGTTCTCTTTTACCATACGGATAAACAATGTTTTTTTTTTCCTTTTAAAATTGTTAACTTTATTTAGTAAAATCAAAATCCACTTAAGTTATTGTTATATTGCATGCTGTGTTTACTAGTAAGTAGTCACTACACTTAGCTTAAGAAACTTTTCTATTATTTAAGATTGTATTGTGTTAGTTGACTGTTAGTAAACCATACGAATAAAAAAAAAATCATGAAAATGACACCCATGATGAAAAACTTGATATCTATTGCAGCCGCCACCTTGGATTTACATTTCGACGGCACTATCGGCATCAGCACCCCCGAAAACCATGAAAATGACACCAATGATGAAAAAAATTATATCTATTGCAGCCGCCATCTTGGATTTACATTTCGATAACACTATCGGCTTCAACACCCTCGAAAACCATGAAAATGACACCCAAGATGAAAAAATTGATATATTTTGCAGCCGCCACCTTGACGCGGGGACGAGCAATTGACCAAAGCTGGTTGGAGACATGTGAGCTATTTCATCATTGTGTTCAGTTCTTCACAGTACATGTAAAAGTAATACTCGTCCCTTTTTGATAAGAAGTTGTTATGAATGATACCGGCGCTAGACCACCAAACAGTGACTATCACTTTTCCAGGGGTAAGTTTTCAGTTAGGGAATTGTTTGAGTGCTGAACCAGGATCCAACCAACATGCTGAGCGCTTGCGATTGTCAAACAGAATCCACGTTTCATCGCAGGTTCAAAACAATGCGGTTCAAAATTCCTTCGCTTGTGTGCCTGTTGAGTAGTGCAAGGCACGTCTCGACACGTAATTCCCGCTGGGGATCATTGAGTTCGTGGGGCACTCATTTGTCAAGCTTGTTTACCTTGCCAATTGGACGTAAATGGATCAATATTGTTTTGATGTTAGTCGAAAGCTGCTGTTAATTCAGTAGTAGATTGATTATCATCAGCTTCCACAATCGCTTTTAATTCGTCATTGTCGACCAAAATTTTCGGACGACCACGGGGTTCATTTTTCAGGTCGAAATTTCCGGAACGGAAGCAGGCAACAAATGATTAATTTTGAAAAAACAATTCCATGTTTTTAAAATATAATTAATTAGAATATAGAATTCTTAACCAAATAAAAATTGTTTTGATTTTTAAACGGTCAGTACTGCTGAACGGCAATTTCTTATGTTACTACTAATTACTATTAATAAATTGTAAAAAAAAACTAAAAACTATTAATAAATTGTAAAAAAGGTACTTAAATTTAAGGTGTTCATGTATAATATAATAATGTTAATTATATAGATAAGTAGAAGGCGGCTTACCTGCAGATGGCAGGCGAGCTCGTCGGGTGAGGCGGTGCGGCGCTGCAGCGCCAGCAGCGCGAGCGCCGGCGCGCTGCCCGCCTCCCCCGCGCCCGCCGCCCCGCCCCCGCCCGCGCCCCCGCTGGCGCCCGCACACGCGCTCGCCAGTGCAGGCGTCGCCCTGCACGCACCACAAGTAACGATCAAAACACTCACCCAGCTGCACCCAATAAATACTAATACAAGTATTTACCTCATCGTCCCCGTCACACGAGGCAGAACCATGAGATATTCCATCTCAATTTTCAGAGGTGTTGTATGTATGTGATGTGTCAATGAGACGTTTGTGGCTTCTTATTGCATTTGATTTTTCTGGTTATTTATATTATGTTTCCGAATTTTATTATTATTTGCATAAATTGTCCAGAGAGAGAGAGAGAGGGAGAGTGTTCGCCACACCATTTTTGTAAAGTTCTCCATTATGTTTTCCGCACTTCTCTAGGTCTTTAATTATACTGCTCCCTTATTCTACACTTATATATATTTTGTTGTGGAAGGCAGAGGAAGGGAGCTACACTACATCACAATGACAACGTATCTGTACCCTTCTTTGTGCGAAGTTATTTATACACGTCTATAGGCTGTTGTAGCCATTTATCATCAGGTGGACTGTAAAACTTTAGAATTAGGGTGAAAAACGAGCACACAATACAGGTGATGGTAAATGGATGCTGTTGCCCATAGACATCTACATCTATCCGTGATAAAGAATCAAAATGTAGGTGCGTTGTCACCCCTGAAGACAAAGATAGAATGGCCCATTGCCAATAAGTAAAAAAGGGTCTCTATACACTCACCATTTGAAAGCACCATTGAGGTGCTATTTGACGCTGGTATTCTGTGAAAGCGTGGTTTTACTCTGGTCGAGCCGATCTATTCGTGCAATAACCATAATATAGCTGCAGTATGGCGTTGCTTAGTAAATGTGTATGTAAAGTAAATGTGTACTTTGCCAGTAGTATGTAAATTGATAGCTCGCTTACGGCTGGCGCGCGGTCGCGCAGCGCCCACACGTGTGCAATAAGGAGAGGCACGTACGCGATGGTGTCCTTGTGCTTGTGCAGCAGCGGCGCGGCTCGCTGCGGGCACGCGGCCGCGTAGCGCCCACACGTGTGCAATAAGGAGAGGCACGTACGCGATGGTGTCCTTGTGCTTGTGCAGCAGCGGCGCGGCTCGCTGCGGGCGCGCGGTCGCGCAGCGCCCACACGTGTGCAATAAGGAGAGGCACGTACGCGATGGTGTCCTTGTGCTTGTGCAGCAGCGGCGCGGCTCGCTGCGGGCACGCGGCCGCGTAGCGCCCACACGTGTGCAATAAGGAGAGGCACGTACGCGATGGTGTCCTTGTGCTTGTGTAGCAGCGACGCGGCTCGCTGCGGGCGCGCGGTCGCGCAGCGCCCACACGTGTGCAATAAGGAGAGGCACGTACGCGATGGTGTCCTTGTGCTTGTGCAGCAGCGGCGCGGCTCGCTGCGGGCGCGCGGTCGCGCAGCGCCCACACGTGTGCAATAAGGAGAGGCACGTACGCGATGGTGTCCTTGTGCTTGTGCAGCAGCGGCGCGGCTCGCTGCGGGCGCGCGGTCGCGCAGCGCCCACACGTGTGCAATAAGGAGAGGCACGTACGCGATGGTGTCCTTGTGCTTGTGCAGCAGCGGCGCGGCTCGCTGCGGGCACGCGGCCGCGTAGCGCCCACACGTGTGCAATAAGGAGAGGCACGTACGCGATGGTGTCCTTGTGCTTGTGTAGCAGCGACGCGGCTCGCTGCGGGCGCGCGGTCGCGCAGCGCCCACACGTGTGCAATAAGGAGAGGCACGTACGCGATGGTGTCCTTGTGCTTGTGCAGCAGCGGCGCGGCTCGCTGCGGGCGCGCGGTCGCGCAGCGCCCACACGTGTGCAATAAGGAGAGGCACGTACGCGATGGTGTCCTTGTGCTTGTGCAGCAGCGGCGCGGCTCGCTGCGGGCGCGCGGTCGCGCAGCGCCCACACGTGTGCAATAAGGAGAGGCACGTACGCGATGGTGTCCTTGTGCTTGTGCAGCAGCGGCGCGGCTCGCTGCGGGCACGCGGCCGCGTAGCGCCCACACGTGTGCAATAAGGAGAGGCACGTACGCGATGGTGTCCTTGTGCTTGTGTAGCAGCGACGCGGCTCGCTGCGGGCGCGCGGTCGCGCAGCGCCCACACGTGTGCAATAAGGAGAGGCACGTACGCGATGGTGTCCTTGTGCTTGTGCAGCAGCGGCGCGGCTCGCTGCGGGCGCGCGGTCGCGCAGCGCCCACACGTGTGCAATAAGGAGAGGCACGTACGCGATGGTGTCCTTGTGCTTGTGCAGCAGCGGCGCGGCTCGCTGCGGGCGCGCGGTCGCGCAGCGCCCACACGTGTGCAATAAGGAGAGGCACGTACGCGATGGTGTCCTTGTGCTTGTGCAGCAGCGGCGCGGCTCGCTGCGGGCGCGCGGTCGCGCAGCGCCCACACGTGTGCAATAAGGAGAGGCACGTACGCGATGGTGTCCTTGTGCTTGTGCAGCAGCGGCGCGGCTCGCTGCGGGCGCGCGGTCGCGCAGCGCCCACACGTGTGCAATAAGGAGAGGCACGTACGCGATGGTGTCCTTGTGCTTGTGCAGCAGCGGCGCGGCTCGCTGCGGGCGCGCGGTCGCGCAGCGCCCACACGTGTGCAATAAGGAGAGGCACGTACGCGATGGTGTCCTTGTGCTTGTGCAGCAGCGGCGCGGCTCGCTGCGGGCACGCGGCCGCGTAGCGCCCACACGTGTGCAATAAGGAGAGGCACGTACGCGATGGTGTCCTTGTGCTTGTGTAGCAGCGACGCGGCTCGCTGCGGGCGCGCGGTCGCGCAGCGCCCACACGTGTGCAATAAGGAGAGGCACGTACGCGATGGTGTCCTTGTGCTTGTGCAGCAGCGGCGCGGCTCGCTGCGGGCGCGCGGTCGCGCAGCGCCCACACGTGTGCAATAAGGAGAGGCACGTACGCGATGGTGTCCTTGTGCTTGTGCAGCAGCGGCGCGGCTCGCTGCGGGCGCGCGGTCGCGCAGCGCCCACACGTGTGCAATAAGGAGAGGCACGTACGCGATGGTGTCCTTGTGCTTGTGCAGCAGCGGCGCGGCTCGCTGCGGGCACGCGGCCGCGTAGCGCCCACACGTGTGCAATAAGGAGAGGCACGTACGCGATGGTGTCCTTGTGCTTGTGTAGCAGCGACGCGGCTCGCTGCGGGCGCGCGGTCGCGCAGCGCCCACACGTGTGCAATAAGGAGAGGCACGTACGCGATGGTGTCCTTGTGCTTGTGCAGCAGCGGCGCGGCTCGCTGCGGGCGCGCGGTCGCGCAGCGCCCACACGTGTGCAATAAGGAGAGGCACGTACGCGATGGTGTCCTTGTGCTTGTGCAGCAGCGGCGCGGCTCGCTGCGGGCGCGCGGTCGCGCAGCGCCCACACGTGTGCAATAAGGAGAGGCACGTACGCGATGGTGTCCTTGTGCTTGTGCAGCAGCGGCGCGGCTCGCTGCGGGCGCGCGGTCGCGCAGCGCCCACACGTGTGCAATAAGGAGAGGCACGTACGCGATGGTGTCCTTGTGCTTGTGCAGCAGCGGCGCGGCTCGCTGCGGGCGCGCGGTCGCGCAGCGCCCACACGTGTGCAATAAGGAGAGGCACGTACGCGATGGTGTCCTTGTGCTTGTGCAGCAGCGGCGCGGCTCGCTGCGGGCGCGCGGTCGCGCAGCGCCCACACGTGTGCAATAAGGAGAGGCACGTACGCGATGGTGTCCTTGTGCTTGTGCAGCAGCGGCGCGGCTCGCTGCGGGCACGCGGCCGCGTAGCGCCCACACGTGTGCAATAAGGAGAGGCACGTACGCGATGGTGTCCTTGTGCTTGTGTAGCAGCGACGCGGCTCGCTGCGGGCGCGCGGTCGCGCAGCGCCCACACGTGTGCAATAAGGAGAGGCACGTACGCGATGGTGTCCTTGTGCTTGTGCAGCAGCGGCGCGGCTCGCTGCGGGCGTGCGGTCGCGCAGCGCCCACACGTGTGCAATAAGGAGAGGCACGTACGCGATGGTGTCCTTGTGCTTGTGCAGCAGCGGCGCGGCTCGCTGCGGGCGCGCGGTCGCGCAGCGCCCACACGTGTGCAATAAGGAGAGGCACGTACGCGATGGTGTCCTTGTGCTTGTGCAGCAGCGGCGCGGCTCGCTGCGGGCGCGCGGTCGCGCAGCGCCCACACGTGTGCAATAAGGAGAGGCACGTACGCGATGGTGTCCTTGTGCTTGTGCAGCAGCGGCGCGGCTCGCTGCGGGCACGCGGCCGCGTAGCGCCCACACGTGTGCAATAAGGAGAGGCACGTACGCGATGGTGTCCTTGTGCTTGTGTAGCAGCGACGCGGCTCGCTGCGGGCGCGCGGTCGCGCAGCGCCCACACGTGTGCAATAAGGAGAGGCACGTACGCGATGGTGTCCTTGTGCTTGTGCAGCAGCGGCGCGGCTCGCTGCGGGCGCGCGGTCGCGCAGCGCCCACACGTGTGCAATAAGGAGAGGCACGTACGCGATGGTGTCCTTGTGCTTGTGCAGCAGCGGCGCGGCTCGCTGCGGGCGCGCGGTCGCGCAGCGCCCACACGTGTGCAATAAGGAGAGGCACGTACGCGATGGTGTCCTTGTGCTTGTGCAGCAGCGGCGCGGCTCGCTGCGGGCACGCGGCCGCGTAGCGCCCACACGTGTGCAATAAGGAGAGGCACGTACGCGATGGTGTCCTTGTGCTTGTGTAGCAGCGACGCGGCTCGCTGCGGGCGCGCGGTCGCGCAGCGCCCACACGTGTGCAATAAGGAGAGGCACGTACGCGATGGTGTCCTTGTGCTTGTGCAGCAGCGGCGCGGCTCGCTGCGGGCGCGCGGTCGCGCAGCGCCCACACGTGTGCAATAAGGAGAGGCACGTACGCGATGGTGTCCTTGTGCTTGTGCAGCAGCGGCGCGGCTCGCTGCGGGCGCGCGGTCGCGCAGCGCCCACACGTGTGCAATAAGGAGAGGCACGTACGCGATGGTGTCCTTGTGCTTGTGCAGCAGCGGCGCGGCTCGCTGCGGGCACGCGGCCGCGTAGCGCCCACACGTGTGCAATAAGGAGAGGCACGTACGCGATGGTGTCCTTGTGCTTGTGTAGCAGCGACGCGGCTCGCTGCGGGCGCGCGGTCGCGCAGCGCCCACACGTGTGCAATAAGGAGAGGCACGTACGCGATGGTGTCCTTGTGCTTGTGCAGCAGCGGCGCGGCTCGCTGCGGGCGCGCGGTCGCGCAGCGCCCACACGTGTGCAATAAGGAGAGGCACGTACGCGATGGTGTCCTTGTGCTTGTGCAGCAGCGGCGCGGCTCGCTGCGGGCGCGCGGTCGCGCAGCGCCCACACGTGTGCAATAAGGAGAGGCACGTACGCGATGGTGTCCTTGTGCTTGTGCAGCAGCGGCGCGGCTCGCTGCGGGCGCGCGGTCGCGCAGCGCCCACACGTGTGCAATAAGGAGAGGCACGTACGCGATGGTGTCCTTGTGCTTGTGCAGCAGCGGCGCGGCTCGCTGCGGGCGCGCGGTCGCGCAGCGCCCACACGTGTGCAATAAGGAGAGGCACGTACGCGATGGTGTCCTTGTGCTTGTGCAGCAGCGGCGCGGCTCGCTGCGGGCGCGCGGTCGCGCAGCGCCCACACGTGTGCAATAAGGAGAGGCACGTACGCGATGGTGTCCTTGTGCTTGTGCAGCAGCGGCGCGGCTCGCTGCGGGCACGCGGCCGCGTAGCGCCCACACGTGTGCAATAAGGAGAGGCACGTACGCGATGGTGTCCTTGTGCTTGTGTAGCAGCGACGCGGCTCGCTGCGGGCGCGCGGTCGCGCAGCGCCCACACGTGTGCAATAAGGAGAGGCACGTACGCGATGGTGTCCTTGTGCTTGTGCAGCAGCGGCGCGGCTCGCTGCGGGCGTGCGGTCGCGCAGCGCCCACACGTGTGCAATAAGGAGAGGCACGTACGCGATGGTGTCCTTGTGCTTGTGCAGCAGCGGCGCGGCTCGCTGCGGGCGCGCGGTCGCGCAGCGCCCACACGTGTGCAATAAGGAGAGGCACGTACGCGATGGTGTCCTTGTGCTTGTGCAGCAGCGGCGCGGCTCGCTGCGGGCGCGCGGTCGCGCAGCGCCCACACGTGTGCAATAAGGAGAGGCACGTACGCGATGGTGTCCTTGTGCTTGTGCAGCAGCGGCGCGGCTCGCTGCGGGCACGCGGCCGCGTAGCGCCCACACGTGTGCAATAAGGAGAGGCACGTACGCGATGGTGTCCTTGTGCTTGTGTAGCAGCGACGCGGCTCGCTGCGGGCGCGCGGTCGCGCAGCGCCCACACGTGTGCAATAAGGAGAGGCACGTACGCGATGGTGTCCTTGTGCTTGTGCAGCAGCGGCGCGGCTCGCTGCGGGCGCGCGGTCGCGCAGCGCCCACACGTGTGCAATAAGGAGAGGCACGTACGCGATGGTGTCCTTGTGCTTGTGCAGCAGCGGCGCGGCTCGCTGCGGGCGCGCGGTCGCGCAGCGCCCACACGTGTGCAATAAGGAGAGGCACGTACGCGATGGTGTCCTTGTGCTTGTGCAGCAGCGGCGCGGCTCGCTGCGGGCGCGCGGTCGCGCAGCGCCCACACGTGTGCAATAAGGAGAGGCACGTACGCGATGGTGTCCTTGTGCTTGTGCAGCAGCGGCGCGGCTCGCTGCGGGCACGCGGCCGCGTAGCGCCCACACGTGTGCAATAAGGAGAGGCACGTACGCGATGGTGTCCTTGTGCTTGTGTAGCAGCGACGCGGCTCGCTGCGGGCGCGCGGTCGCGCAGCGCCCACACGTGTGCAATAAGGAGAGGCACGTACGCGATGGTGTCCTTGTGCTTGTGCAGCAGCGGCGCGGCTCGCTGCGGGCGCGCGGTCGCGCAGCGCCCACACGTGTGCAATAAGGAGAGGCACGTACGCGATGGTGTCCTTGTGCTTGTGCAGCAGCGGCGCGGCTCGCTGCGGGCACGCGGCCGCGTAGCGCCCACACGTGTGCAATAAGGAGAGGCACGTACGCGATGGTGTCCTTGTGCTTGTGTAGCAGCGACGCGGCTCGCTGCGGGCGCGCGGTCGCGCAGCGCCCACACGTGTGCAATAAGGAGAGGCACGTACGCGATGGTGTCCTTGTGCTTGTGCAGCAGCGGCGCGGCTCGCTGCGGGCGCGCGGTCGCGCAGCGCCCACACGTGTGCAATAAGGAGAGGCACGTACGCGATGGTGTCCTTGTGCTTGTGCAGCAGCGGCGCGGCTCGCTGCGGGCGCGCGGCCGCGCAGCGCCCACACGTGTGCAATAAGGAGAGGCACGTACGCGATGGTGTCCTTGTGCTTGTGCAGCAGCGGCGCGGCTCGCTGCGGGCGCGCGGCCGCGTAGCGCCCACACGTGTGCAATAAGGAGAGGCACGTACGCGATGGTGTCCTTGTGCTTGTGCAGCAGCGGCGCGGCTCGCTGCGGGCGCGCGGTCGCGCAGCGCCCACACGTGTGCAATAAGGAGAGGCACGTACGCGATGGTGTCCTTGTGCTTGTGCAGCAGCGGCGCGGCTCGCTGCGGGCGCGCGGTCGCGCAGCGCCCACACGTGTGCAATAAGGAGAGGCACGTACGCGATGGTGTCCTTGTGCTTGTGCAGCAGCGGCGCGGCTCGCTGCGGGCGCGCGGCCGCGTAACGCCGCAGCAGCGCGCCCACACGCTGCGCCACGGCGCCTCCGTCCCCCCCGCGCGCTCCGCCACCGCCCTGCTTGATGATCTGCAGGAAGCAGTCCAGGATCTCGTGCAACTCCTCGCTGTAATAGCAAAACCCAATTAATTGAAATACTATTTGTGAGCGGTCTAAATAAATATTTCTAAAGATATAAGCTGTCTAAAAATATCGTATTTTGATGTCATGGTGTTAATAGTCAACGATGATCGTTTTTTATATATTTAGTAAGTGTAAGAGGTGTGTAACGTGTACGTACACGGCGTGGTCGGCGAGCAGCTGTTCGTCGGGCAGCACTTCGAGCGCGGCCAGCAGGTGCGCGTGCGGCGGCGCGCGCGCGTGCTCGGCGCGCAGGCCGCGCAGCAGCGCGCCGCACAGCGGCAGCGCGCGCACCCCCGCGCCCGCCACGCGCGCCCACACCGCGCGCGCCAGCGCCTCCAGCCGCCACGCTCTGCACACAACCATACAATATACAATCATTTTATTTTATACACTCATAAGGAGCTCCAGGTCGCTCAACGAGCTATGGAGACGGCTATGCTCGGGGTTTCTCTGCGTAATAGACTTAAAAACGAAGATGTCCACAGTAGAATCAAACTAACCAACATAGCCAAACAAATTAGTAAGCTGAAGTAGCAATGGACCGGCCATATAGCTCGAAGAACCGACAACTAATGAGGAAGAAAGGTTCTCGAGTGGCAGCCTCGTACTAGCAGGCGATGTGCAGGACATCCTGTGTAGGACATCCCCTTAATAGATGGAGTGACGAACTGGTAAGACAAGCATGAAGTTAATGGATGCAGGTGGCTCAGGACCATGCTTTGTGAGATTTCTTGGGGGAGGCCTATGTTCAGTAGTAGACTTAGAAGGCTGTAATGATTATCAATACACTCATAGACAAATTTAGAGGACCGAAAAAAATATTATATTTCTCCTGTTATAATTACCGTGCATAAAAAAATTTTTGAAGTGTTTTAATGAAATAAATTTTTACAGACTTTTAAATTTACGTTCTTTTTTTAATTTTTACCTTGACTACCTTATTTTTATGATAAATAAACTGAGAAACTGAGCAAACTAACGAAGACGTAGCCCAAACATCAGGTATCAACATCTGTGGTACACCAAATTGTCAAGAGGCATCGGCAGGCAAGACAGTATGCGAGACTCGCAGGACAAAATCGAATATAATAGAATAATTTTTATTCAATATAGATTATTACATAATACTTATTGAAAGTCATTTTTGTATTTACCACTAATTCGGAAAATACTTCTGTCCTGGGAAGAACCAACAAGAACTGACCTTCTTCTAAGGTAAGAACAAAATTCCAAGAAGTTCAAGGGGTTGTAGTAAACACAAAAACTGTTAGAAAAAGACTAAAATCGGCCGGAATACTCGTAAACTCACACTTGCCTGCCAGAAGTCCTTCTTGCCACATGCCATTAAGTAACTCCAGGTAATTTTACTCGCAATATCAAAAATTTAAATGACGAAACTTTGAGACAAATTCTATTCACATATAAGTCCAGATATTGCCTGAACCCAGATGATGGAACGATTAAAGTGTGGAGACGCAAATTCATTGGAAAAGAGGCATATGGTAGAGGGTCAATTTTAATTTCAATTATGATACGAGGGTGGATTGAAAAGTACTCGGCCTTACACAGATCCATTCAATTCTAAAAATCAAATCTACCCTCATTATTTAGTTCAGTTCAGACTAGTTCATTGTGTGAAGTTCGAAACGTGTGCGATAATTAGTTGTGATTTTATAAATTTATTAACAAAGCAATCGGACATAATTTCCGCGAATGGAGCAAATCGAGCAGCGTGCCGTCATTAAGTACCTCCATAAGAAGGGGCTATCATCAAAAGTCATCCATGATGACATGGTCAGTACATTAGGCGATTGTGCTCTGTCATATTCATCCGTCAAAAAATGGATAGCAGAATTTAAGCGTGGTAGAGAGAGTGTGAAAGATGAACCCCGCTCTGGAAGGCCTTCGACGTCAACTACTGACGAAAATATTAAAAAAGTACTTGATTTAATAATGGGAGACCGCAGATTAAAAATTAGAGAGATAGCCGAGATTACAGGCATCTCTTATGAACGAACTCAAAACATCATTGTCAACGAGTTGGGTTGCCACAAGGTGTCTGCGAGGTGGGTTCCGCGACTGCTTTCAGTTGAACAAAAAAGAACGCGATTGACTATTTCACGCGACTGTTTGGAGTTATTTGAAGCCGATGCAGATGATTTTTTGAATCGTTTTGTTACTATAGACGAAACATGGGTTCATTACTGTACACCGGAAACAATACAACAATCAAAACAGTGGAGAAGATCTGGTTCACCACCCCCTAAAAAGGCTAAGTCGATTTTGTCGGCAAATAAGGTGATGGCTTCAGTATTCTGGGACTCGAAAGGTGTGAGATTGATTATCTTGAAAGGGGTCAGACTATAAACTCTGATTACTCCTGCACCTTACTACGTCGTTTACGAGAGGAAATAAAAGAAAAACGTCGAGGAATGCTCAGAAGAAAAGTCCTGTTTCATCAAGATAACGCCCGTGTTCACACGTTAGTACAGTCAATGGCTGAAATTCACAACTGTGGCTTTGAACTGTTACCGCATCCGCCGTATTCACCTGATCTGGCACCATCAGACTTCTTTCTGTTCCCTAACCTAAAAGAGCACTTGGGAGGTCAAAGATTTTCGACAAACGACGAGGTCAAAGCAGCTGTAGACGCATATTTTGACTCTAAGGAAGAATCATTTTTTTTCAACGTTCTAAATGCTTGGAAGGGGAGGTGGCAAAAGTGTATTGAACTTGATGGTGATTATGTAGAAAAATAAAAATATAACTGATTTAGTATGTGTTTATTTTCTTGGTTAGGTTAGGCGAGTACTTTTCAATCCACCCTCGTATGAGAAGGTACGTACAGCGGCACAATATGTAACTGATTTGTATGTTGTTTAACTGTCATTCTGTCCGTCCAGACCTTTCTCACTCCGCGATTTTGGCATGAAAATATACCTACGCTTCGCGGTCCCCTACAAAGGGGTAATTCCGTGAGGTTGTCGCGCGCGCACTCGAATTGACGCGCACCTTACGTTAACAAAAAACTACTTTTCTCTTTGTAAATATTTAGGCAATTTTGATATTTATTTTTTATTCAAGTATGGCCACTCAAAAAGCTAAAAGGTCGACTTTTCATTCTTTACTGTTCTTTTAATGGTACGGAATGATATAGTAGTAAGATATTATTTATAGGTAAATCGAGATAATTAGGTACCATAGTTACAGATTTATTATTTGATTAGCGACCCGACAACAGCTTCGCAGTTTCCGATTTTAATAATTTCCATAAGAAAAGAAATTCAAAAGTATTATAAATATTCAGAAGTATTGAAAAGAAGTCAAATTTCGTTATTTACAATATTTTTTAACTCGTTTTTTAATAAAAAATATACTTTTTCAAATATGAATTTTTACATTTTTCGTCGTTAACCTTCCTCACATTGAACAATAATGTTCCCTCACCTAACCCTACAGTAGGTGCGGCCTTAACAAAGGCGCGTAACGAGTTAAGTGATTCAGACTCTCGCACGCGGACGTAAGGTGCATTTTGATTTAATACGCACCGCATCAATTTTTTTTTCCACGATTTAATCTGTATGTTAATTTGTAGAAGGTCGTGTCTGAGGCGTGTAAAATATTATGAACATTAGCGACGTTGTAACTAGGTTTAAACTCGCAAGTTTGCTATCAGAGAGTGATCCTTCTGTTCTTGTACTATTATTTATTATGTGGTCCGTCGTAGTAATTTTTTTCATACAAGCAAAGAAGGTACTGTTGCAGCGAGGCTACCCTATGCCACATCGTGATGGGCGAGGTTTGCATACTTCATTTATTTTGATGATGGTATATATTGTACTACTATAAGACTTAAGAAGTTTATTTTAAAACGTAGAGTCTTAACTAAGTAGTGTTTGTTCATATTTGAACTCTGCAATACAGCGACTCTGTGACCGTGTTACCAGAACTCACGTACACCAATAGTTTTGCTGAATAATCTTAGAAATTACGTAAATTTGTGACTGTATTGACCTTAATGAAATTGTATAAATTGTAATGATTTGTTAATAAAATCCTCTTTCGACGCTGGACGACATCTTCGTTATTACCGCCGAGACTCCTGGCAAGACCTTCCTCTCATTGCGGTTACGATACCTTTAGCCGTCAAAACCTCTGATCAGTCTTGCGAGTCTGCTTGACAGGCAGTGAGAGAACCCCATCACCCAACCCTAACATGCTCTCTCTGTCCGTCTGTTACCCTTAGGCCATCTTAAAACCGCGTACATTATAATGATATAAAATATAATATTGAAAGAATTTAACTGTTTAAATTAAAAAAAAAATAAAGGTATAAGTTAAAAGTAGTTAGACTAACATTCTTATTCAACATATGCTTATAATTATTTCCCTAAATTAGTCTAGTAAGATAGTTATATTACTAGATCGTGCTCATATCATCTCGATTAAATTTGTTCGCTTATATTACTACATCGTGCTCATATCATCTCGATTAAATTTGTTCGCTTATATTACTAGATCGTGCTCATATCATCTCGATTGAATTTGTTCGCTTGTATTACTAGATCGTGCTCATATCATCTCGATTAAATTTGTTCGCTTATATTACTAGATCGTGCTCATATCATCTCGATTAAATTTGTTCGCTTGTATTACTAGATCGTGCTCATATCATCTCGATTAAATTTGTTCGCTTATATTACTACATCGTGCTCATATCATCTCGATTAAATTTGTTCGCTTATATTACTAGATCGTGCTCATATCATCTCGATTAAATTTGTTCGCTTACATTACTAGATCCTGCTCATATCATCTCGATTAAATTTATTCGCTTATATTACTACATCGTGCTCATATAATCTCGGTTAAATTTGTTCGCTTGTATTACTAGATCGTGCTAATATCATCTCGATTATATTTGTTCGCTTATATTACTAGATCGTGCTCATATCATCTCGATTAAATTTGTTCGCTTGTATTACTAGATCGTGCTCATATCATCTCGATTAAATTTGTTCGCTTATATTACTAGATCGTGCTCATATCATTTCGATTAAATTTGTTCGCTTATATTACTAGATCGTGCTCATATCATCTCGATTAAATTTGTTCGCTTGTATTACTAGATCGTGCTCATATCATCTCGATTAAATTTGTTCGCTTGTATTACTAGATCGTGCTCATATAATCTCGATTAAATTTGTTCGCTTGTATTACTAGCTCGTGCTAATATCATTTCGATTATATTTGTTCGCTTATATTACTACATCGTGCTCATATCATCTCGATTAAATTTGTTCGCTTGTATTACTAGATCATGCTCATATCATCTCGATTAAATTTGTTCGCTTGTATAACTAGATCGTGCTCATATCATCTCGATTAAATTTGTTCGCTTATATTACTAGATCGTGCTCATATCATCTCGATTAAATTTGTTCGCTTATATTACTAGATCGTGCTCATATCATCTCGATTAAATTTGTTCGCTTGTATTACTAGATCGTGCTCATATCATCTCGATTAAATTTGTTCGCTTGTATTACAAGATCGTGCTCATATAATCTCGATTAAATTTGTTCGCTTGTATTACTAGCTCGTGCTAATATCATCTCGATTATATTTGTTCGCTTATATTACTACATCGTGCTCATATCATCTCGATTAAATTTGTTCGCTTGTATTACTAGATCATGCTCATATCATCTCGATTAAATTTGTTCGCTTATATTACTAGATCGTGCTCATATCATCTCGATTAAATTTGTTCGCTTATATTACTAGATCGTGCTCATATCATCTCGATTAAATTTGTTCGCTTATATTAATAGATCGTGCTCATATCATCTCGATTAAATTTGTTCGCTTGTATTACTACTACTAGCTCGTGCTAATATCATCTCGATTATATTTGTTCGCTTATATTACTACATCGTGCTCATATCATCTCGATTAAATTTGTTCGCTTGTATTACTACATCATGCTCATATCATCTCGATTAAATTTGTTCGCTTATATTACTACATTGTGCTCATATCATCTCGATTAAATTTGTTCGCTTATATTACTAGATCGTGCTCATATCATCTCGATTAAATTTGTTCGCTTGTATTACTAGATCGTGCTCATATCATCTCGATTAAATTTGTTCGCTTATATTACTAGATCGTGCTCATATCATCTCGATTAAATTTGTTCGCTTACATTACTAGATCGTGCTCATATCATCTCGATTAAATTTATTCGCTTATATTACTAGATCGTGCTCATATAATCTCGGTTAAATTTGTTCGCTTGTATTACTAGATCATGCTCATATCATCTCGATTAAATTTGTTCGCTTATATTACTACATCGTGCTCATATCATCTCGATTAAATTTGTTCGCTTATATTACTAGATCGTGCTCATATCATCTCGATTAAATTTGTTCGCTTATATTACTACATCGTGCTCATATCATCTCGATTAAATTTGTTCGCTTGTATTACTACATCATGCTTATATCATCTCGATTAAATTTGTTCGCTTATATTACTACATTGTGCTCATATCATCTCGATTAAATTTGTTCGCTTATATTACTAGATCGTGCTCATATCATCTCGATTAAATTTGTTCGCTTATATTACTAGATCGTGCTCATATCATCTCGATTAAATTTGTTCGCTTGTATTACTAGATCGTGCTCATATCATCTCGATTAAATTTGTTCGCTTATATTACTAGATCGTGCTCATATCATCTCGATTAAATTTGTTCGCTTACATTACTAGATCGTGCTCATATCATCTCGATTAAATTTATTCGCTTATATTACTAGATCGTGCTCATATAATCTCGGTTAAATTTGTTCGCTTGTATTACTAGATCGTGCTCATATAATCTCGATTAAATTTGTTCGCTTGTATTATTAGCTCGTGCTAAAATCATCTCGATTATATTTGTTCGCTTATATTACTACATCGTGCTCATATCATCTCGATTAAATTTGTTCGCTTGTATTACTAGATCATGCTCATATCATCTCGATTAAATTTGTTCGCTTATATTACTACATCGTGCTCATATCATCTCGATTAAATTTGTTCGCTTATATTACTACATCGTGCTCATATCATCTCGATTAAATTTGTTCGCTTGTATTACTAGATCATGCTCATATCATCTCGATTAAATTTGTTCGCTTATATTACTACATCGTGCTCATATCATCTCGATTAAATTTGTTCGCTTATATTACTAGATCGTGCTCATATCATCTCGATTAAATTTGTTCGCTTATATTACTACATCGTGCTCATATCATCTCGATTAAATTTGTTCGCTTATATTACTACATCGTGCTCATATCATCTCGATTAAATTTGTTCGCTTATATTACTACATCGTGCTCATATCATCTCAATTAAATTTGTTCGCTTATATTACTAGATCGTGCTCATATCATCTCGATTAAATTTGTTCGCTTGTATTACTAGATCGTGCTCATATCATCTCGATTAAATTTGTTCGCTTGTATTACTAGATCGTGCTCATATCATCTCGATTAAATTTGTTCGCTTATATTACTACATCGTGCTCATATCATCTCGATTAAATTTGTTCGCTTATATTACTAGATCGTGCTCATATCATCTCGATTAAATTTGTTCGCTTATATTACTACATCGTGCTCATATCATCTCGATTAAATTTGTTCGCTTATATTACTACATCGTGCTCATATCATCTCGATTAAATTTGTTCGCTTATATTACTACATCGTGCTCATATCATCTCGATTAAATTTGTTCGCTTGTATTACTAGATCGTGCTCATATCATCTCGATTAAATTTGTTCGCTTGTATTACTAGATCGTGCTCATATCATCTCGATTAAATTTGTTCGCTTATATTACTACATCGTGCTCATATCATCTCGATTAAATTTGTTCGCTTATATTACTACATCGTGCTCATATCATCTCGATTAAATTTGTTCGCTTATATTACTACATCGTGCTCATATCATCTCGATTAAATTTGTTCGCTTATATTACTAGATCGTGCTCATATCATCTCGATTAAATTTGTTCGCTTGTATTACTAGATCGTGCTCATATCATCTCGATTAAATTTGTTCGCTTGTATTACTAGATCGTGCTCATATCATCTCGATTAAATTTGTTCGCTTATATTACTACATCGTGCTCATATCATCTCGATTAAATTTGTTCGCTTATATTACTAGATCGTGCTCATATCATCTCGATTAAATTTGTTCGCTTGTATTACTAGATCGTGCTCATATCATCTCGATTAAATTTGTTCGCTTATATTACTAGATCGTGCTCATATAATCTCGATTAAATTTGTTCGCTTGTATTACTAGATCGTGCTAATATCATCGCGATTATATTTGTTCGCTTATATTACTACATCGTGCTCATATCATCTCGATTAAATTTGTTCGCTTGTATTACTAGATTGTGCTCATATCATCTCGATTAAATTTGTTCGCTTATATTACTACATCGTGCTCATATCATCTCGATTAAATTTATTCGCTTATATTACTAGATCGTGCTCATATCATCTCGATTAAATTTGTTCGCTTATATTACTACATCGTGCTCATATCATCTCGATTAAATTTGTTCGCTTGTATTACTAGATCGTGCTCATATAATCTCGATTAAATTTGTTCGCTTGTATTACTAGATCGTGCTCATATCATCTCGATTAAATTTGTTCGTTTATATTACTAGATCGTGCTCATATCATCTCGATTAAATTTGTTCGCTTATATTACTAGATCGTGCTCATATCATCTCGATTAAATTTGTTCGCTTGTATTACTAGATCGTGCTCATATAATCTCGATTAAATTTGTTCGCTTGTATTACTAGATCGTGCTCATATAATCTCGATTAAATTTGTTCGTTTATATTACTAGATCGTGCTCATATCATCTCGATTAAATTTGTTCGTTTATATTACTAGATCGTGCTCATATCATCTCGATTAAATTTGTTCGCTTGTATTACTAGATCGTGCTCATATCATCTCGATTAAATTTGTTCGCTTATATTACTAGATCGTGCTCATATCATCTCGATTAAATTTGTTCGCTTATATTACTAGATCGTGCTCATATAATCTCGATTAAATTTGTTCGCTTATATTACTAGATCGTGCTCATATCATCTCGATTAAATTTGTTCGCTTGTATTACTAGATCGTGCTCATATCATCTCGATTAAATTTGTTCGCTTATATTACTAGATCGTGCTCATATCATCTCGATTAAATTTGTTCGCTTATATTACTAGATCGTGCTCATATCATCTCGGTTAAATTTTTTCGCTTAAGAATTATTATATTTTCAAGCCACCGTTTTCAATATTTGTGTACAGTGCGCCAAAATCAGTATTTTTGACACCCTTAATTTGAATTTATATTCGGTCGTTTAAATACCAAACCTTTATTTAAATAGCTGAAAGTATTTTCTAACACAATGTAAGACTGTGAAAAAAATTCGTATATTAAAAAAATCGTTATTGCTTGTTTATTTACCACTGGTTCGGAAAATACATTTGTTCAGGAAAGAAGAGCAAGAAACCTAACGGGATTATATTTAAAAAAAAAAAGAAAAAGATGCGATGATTAAAACATATTCTGAATATGATTGATATGATTTAGATGGTTTTAATAACGAATATATTTGTGACAATGTTTATATTTTTAAATGAAAACAGGAATACAAAAAAAAACGTATATAAGTAGTATGT
The DNA here is from genome assembly GCA_033319125.1 of Parnassius glacialis. Taxonomy (NCBI): domain Eukaryota; kingdom Metazoa; phylum Arthropoda; class Insecta; order Lepidoptera; family Papilionidae; genus Parnassius; species Parnassius glacialis. Next base: position 4,024,267 of record JAVANC010000012.1, on the reverse strand, counting down.
ATATATAAAGCCGAACGTCCACCACAAACTAAAGTAACTTATTTTATGTTAGCTGAGCCAGTTTTTCATACATGTGCGTTCACCGCAAACTATTCCAGCTAAGCTAGATAAAATAGCCACACTAAGTCAAACTAAATTAGTTGTATAGGCTGATCTGAAACTGCGCGAACTAAGCTAAGCGCCTCTCACCCCCCTTACCTTATCCCTCTGGCGCCATTCTCTTAGTGTTGTTTGTTTTAGCTTAGTTTTCGGTGGACGTGGATTAGCTTATCTTAGTTCACTGAGCTTAGTTTTCACATAGTTTGGTTCGCGGTGGACGTTGGCTTAACACTCACTAACCAGAAAGATGCAAGACCAGTAACGGGCTGATGGAGGAGAAGATTCAGTCTCTCGACTCCACAGAGTCAGTAATTCATTCTTGGGGCAATGTATACCCTATTACAACAAAGTCCCAGAAAATATACAAGGTCTCTCTATTACCAAGTTTAAATATTTAATTAAACGGGTTTTTATAATATAAATGAATACATGGTTGATAATAACCCCTGGTAATGAGGTGGTCGTTTCCAAGATGTTTCTAAAATAAATTTTGTAAATAGTTTGTAATCATTTATATTGTAAAATTTATTTTAAAAAAAGTCCCGCTGGTTTCTTGCTGGTTCTTCCCAGGACAGAGGATTTTTTTCGAACCAGTGGTAATGTAATGTAAAAAAATGACTTTCAATTCTAGCTAAACTATTGTTATGGCCTAAATCATGTGGAAGAATGTTCACCGTACATACTCCGCGCCCTTGTGGTTCAACAAAGATACCTATAAAATAAATCCTTAACGTATATCACCAAGTGGATTGTGTGCTCTTTTATCACAATAACTGCATAAATAAAAGTAATGATTTATACGTGGTAAAGCCATGCTGCAGCTATATTAGTAGTATAGTTGTAATACGAATAGGTCGGCTCTACCGGGGCAGGACCACGTTCTCACAGAATATCATCGTAAAATGGCAGCTTGACGCTGCTGTGTTTCGTATGGTGAGTGTAGAGAACCGGAGACCCATTTTACCGGAAAAGAGGCATTCCATCTTAGTCCTCACGGGTGACGATGCATTTGTATTTTGATTCTTTATTGAGGATAAATGTAGATGTCTATGGGTCACAGCAACTACTTACCATCAGGTGGATTGTGTGCTCGTTTGTCACCCTATCCTATATATATAAAAAAGATATACCTAGACCGGTAATTAAAAAAAAACTGTGTCACAGCTGTGGATCGCATGGTAGCATAGAAATAATGCCACGTAGTTGTATTTTTATTTACGACAATTACTGTTTTTAAGCAAATACGTAAAGTTACGTACTTATCATAAATAATTTTCAATTCCCGCGGACAAAGTGCGCACATAACAACTATATAAATAAAATTATAGAGGCACGCATCACGGAGAAACTACAGGATAAATTTCAATTAGGTTATCTAAGTTTTATTTGTCAGACACTTGGCCGTCACCTAAAAAAAATTGCATTGCCTTAATTTAATATAAAGTTATTAAAGTATTAAGAAACAACGATTTTTATAACACTACGTGTTCAGTGATGTGTGTTTTCTTTGTTAATATACTGGGTGGCGCTTAGGTTATCACGTTAAATAGCACAGCAGTTAATACAAGTTGATATATGTCTGTTAAAATAATAAAATAAACAATAATAAAAGAAGATAAAAAATACATTTTTCAAACAAAATAAATAGCGTAAAAACTTTACAAGAAATAATTCACCCTTGATAATATTAGTTTACTGACCTGAAGTGACATGTAAAAGCGGCAACAATGCTCAGTGCTCACGTGACATCAACATAGGTAATTATAATACCTACACTTGACCATACATAGGTAATTAGGCACGCGTAGGGCGATGCTAATCCGATGTTATCAACGAATCATAAATTTCATGGTATTGTTTTTATCCAAATTATCACTTTAATCTTGAAATCACTCAAGTTTAATAATCAGAACAAACAAATTAAAAAAAAAACATGTCGGTATATTCTGACGACGTGAAATTGTGATGCAAGGATCGTATTAAGGTGTCCTATCACAAACAAATTAAGAAACTTATTAAAATGTCCACAAAACAAACAAAAAAAAACAACAATTTAAACTTAAAGGACGCGTACGCGAAAAACGAAAATTAGGTCAAGCGACTCATGAACCATCCCCAAGCGGCCGGCGTCGAACTAAGTGACGTACTTTCTTACTAATCGTCGCACGCGCCAGAGGTAAATGTGAATTTCGACACCCCGTCCCATTTCTTGTCACTTCGCGCATAGAGAATTTGTTTTCACACACCCGCAGCGCGCGGCCCCTTTGTTTTTAATTTCGCGCATAAAATTATGCGTTAAATTGTTAGCCGTAAGTTCAGTTTTTGCTTGATTTTTTTATTTATTTGAGTATTTTGAATTGGTAACGTTTAAACTAGGTATCTTCGCTTTCAAATAACATGGGTCAAAGACCTTCTAGTATTCATCAGGTGATATCTGTATGCATTTACATGATGTTATTTAATATTAAAACGAAAAAAATGTCACCGCGACTAGAATATTTTTTTAAAAACGTTACCTCCACACTGGGATTTTCTTCTGTATCGTGGAGGCAGTTTACAAACATAAATTGCACAAGGACAAACATCCAGACCCGGAACAATTATTTGTAGGCCATAAAAATACTTGTTCCGTGTGGGATTCGATCCCGCAGCCCCAAGCGCTGGAAGTCATTGCTAAGCCATTGCGCCACGGAGCCGTCGAAGTATTAATATAAATTGTTATATATTTTTTTAGTTGTGTATGTTTACAGAAATTTATGTAGGATACGTCTTTTCATTTAATTGATAACTTTATCGTCACTCGGTATAAAGCAACGCGGACGAAGTCTCGGGTATATCACTTGTAATTAATAATGACAGTGTTTTCTTAATCACACTAAACAAAATCAGTGTAAGATTGTCGAAAACAACGTTTGTAGTTCACAAAACAAAGAACTAATCCTCTAGGATGCTCGCAGCGGACTAAAGAAGTCACGGAGAATATATCGTAATTTAGTGCACAATTTATTAAGAGTGCAAAGGCTGTCTATTAGCATACATAAGTAATTGAAGAGAAGAGTGACCTTTGGTTCATGTCCTTGGAGTGGGCGTGCGTGGCGGCGAGCGCGGTGAGCAGCGCGTGCGACACGCGGTCCGTGGCGCTGGTGCAGGTGCGCGCCGCCCGCGCCAGCGCCGCGCCGGGCTGCTGCAGCGCGCGCAGCGCTGCGCTGCTGCAGCCGCGCTGCTCGCACTCGCGTACCAGCTGCGCCACCTTCGGCACCTGCACACCACCACCACTAACACTTACTCTAATCTACCGCTCACTAGATGGCGCTATTTGGAACCCAAGTGAAGTTATTTTGTTTTTTTCATTGACATTTGAGAATATGGTTTTAAATAAATGTTTATCAGTCTCTAGAGTATTATATTAATACACAAAACAATACCTCAGTGCTTTACTCTTTAATTTCTTTAGAACATTTTTAAACCTTTTTTTTAATTTTAGATACTATACCATTACAGCCCATTATAAATTCTCTAATGTACATCCTCCCATCATATTTGCCATAATTGCCTCGCTCGGAAAGCGGGTTAAGCACCACAGTTTTAACTTTTGATTTATTATAAGAAATACACTGCCGACCACCCTGCTGACCCTCCTAGATTGTTTCCTTCTGTTGTCTCTTCAAACACCCACAGGACGAGATAGGGTAGCGGATATTCTTACACCTCCACTACACGTTGGTAGAGCTATGCTACAGCAATATTGTGGTTGTAGCACGAACCCGCCAAGGGAAAAGGACCACGCTCTCACAGAATACCAATGTAAAATAGCAACTCAATACTGCTGTGTTTCATACAGTATAGAAAACTGAAGACCCTCTTTACTAGCAACGAGACTTCCCATCTTATTGGCAACAGGGGGTGCATTTTGATTCTTTATTGAGGACAGATGTAAATGCCTATGGGCCACATTATCCACTTACTATTAGGTGGTGTGCTCGTTTGTCATTTTTATTCCAATAAAAAAACTAAACATTTCATATTATCCTTATAAACTAACTAACGACGAACTTAACCAATCCCTATATTGTTATGTGGGTGTCGTAAGAGTCACCCCCCCCCCCCCCCCCTCCCGCCCCGAACGGGTTCCCTCCTTGATTTAGCGGGAGGGCTCAGTAGCCGTGGCTCGGTCACCCGCGGTGAACAAAGACCACATGACTGGCCCGTGGTGGCCACTCCGAGTGGGTTTGGCGAGCCCACTTCGGATGTGTGTTGGTTGGCTGCGGCGAGAGGTCTGTCCTCTCCCCCTACCGCTACAGCCGAGGTGGAGTTGTGAGGGAAAAGGAGTGTTGGTATGGCGAAGCGCCACTCGCCCTATCTTCCGCGATTCTAATGGGGACGCACTGGTATGCGGTGGTGGTGGAACTGCGGGGAAAGACGAGTCTCGGCATTATGAGGCGCCGCTCTCCCTAACCTCCGCAGCCCAATCTTGGTTGACGGCGGAGCCAAAGACTAGATCCGCCGCTGGGGTCAGGGAGGCTAGTGCTTCTGAGTGCTCGTTTTCCTGGCCCCATGGTCTTCGCGTATCGGACACTGGGGTGTCCGTTGCGCAAGTGTAGTTGAAGGCCGTGGAGGAAGGCGCGCTATGTGTTCTCGCGGTCGACAATGGTGGGGCCGTGGATGTGTGCGAAATTGTTCCCGTAGCGCTGCCAATATGCGATGAAGGTGGAACACCATGGGGTTTTAGTCGGTGCGAGTCCGACATAACTCGTCCTTGCCCCAGCGAGGAGGGTATGCATAGGCACTTCCCTATGTTAAAAAAAGAGTGTCTTAAGAGGACACGCAATATGCTTTCCTGTAACAGCACGTACCTTTTTGATTATGAGAAAAGAGATCAAGCAACAGTGACGAGGCATAAAAGCTTCACACGTACATTCTTAGAGGCGGTGATGAAGCCGCATTATCCGGTGATAGTGGAATCGGCTGACCCTAGGAGCACCAGCGACGATATCATTAAACAGGTCAAGAGCGGGGTCGATGTAGTCGGGCTTGGGATCGGCATTAGTAATATGAGAAAAGCGAAAAATCAAAAAGTTCTCATTAGCTGTGAATCTGAAGAGGACAGAAGCATCCTCCAAGAAAAATTAAAAAACAACACCGCCAAGCTGACGGTCTATAAGCCGACGATCAAGAACCCACTCCTACGCCTAATAGGGGTGGTCTTTGACCTAACCGACAAAAAGATCGAAGAGGCAATAATAAAGCAAAACAGCACTCTCTTACAAGGCATCTCATCAACGCAGCAATATGTCAGAGTAGTAAGAAGAATAAAGGGTCGAACATGCTCCACAAGCAACATCATACTCGAAGTAAGCTCACAAATCTGGAGCAAATTAAAAGATAAGAAAATCAGACTCGGCTTTCAGATAGTCTCAGCAGTTGATCAGTCACCGGTTACTCAGTGTTATCGATGTCTTGGGTTTTCTCATCGAGCACGAGATTGCCAAGCTCAAAAGATATGCTGTGGGTATTGTGCTGAGGAACATGACACCAGAGAGTGTCACAACAGAGATAAAGCGCCTAAGTGCAAAACTGCGTAGAAAAGAATGAGTGTGACACGAAGTGTGTACACCCTGCGTATAGCTCAGAATGTCTGGAATGGAGGAAATGGGATCGGATAGCGAGAGCAACGATCACGTATTGCTAAAGTCAGCGACGTTTCCTCACAAAGACCTTCGAGCACAAAGTATGGAAAAATAAAAATTGCCCAAGTCAATCTCGGTAGGGGACAATTAGCCCAACAAGAATGCCTGCAGGCGGCTGAAACACAAGGAGTGGCTATTCTCCTAATACAAGAACCCTATGTAGGAGCAAAAGCACACACTACCAGCCGCCATGCAGTTATACAAAAATATACTACAGACACACAAAAACCAGTCAAGTCAGCTGTCATTGTCGTTGATCCTTCCATACAATATACTATAAACCCTGAAACTATTACCGAAAACATTGTCGCGTGTAATTTTAAAATTAATAACCTAGATATTAGTATTGTGAACGCATATATGGAAGGAGGCCAAAACATCGACGAAGATTTAATAAAGATATCAAAATCCATTGAAATACTGGGAAACGACCATATCATATTTGGAGGGGATGTAAATGCAAAAAGTCCCTGGTGGGGTTGTAGCGTGGAAGATGGACGGGGAACGGCCGTCGCTGAGACTTTAGCCCAACTGGGGTTAAACATACTTAACACAGGAAGTACACCAACATTTTGGGCACACAGAGGAGACAAAGACTACACGAGTATTGTGGGCATAACAGCATGCTCTAACAGCCTATTCCACAAAATAATAAACTGGAGGGTTAATCCTGACTTTGTCACTCTGTCGGACCATAGAGCGATTATGTATGACATAGAACCTGAGAATTCAATAAGGCAACCTAACCAGCGAAGATCTACCCGCATCTTTAACACCACCAAAGCGGATTGGAACAGATTCACTGTCACGTTACAAGCAGAACTGCAGTCAATTAATATCACTGAAGAAGTAACTATGAACATAGAAACGACATGGGCCTTAGAAGACTTGGTCATGCAGTACGTTGAATGCCTACGAAAATCTTGCGATATAACAATTCCAAAGCTATCTCAGAGAATACCCACAAAGACACCATGGTGGACAAAGGAATTAGACGAAAAGAAAAAAGAACTTATTCGAAAAAGAAGAAAAATTAAATTTGCTAACAAAAACAGGAAACAGACAGTAATTGAGGAATATCTTCAAACCAAAGTAGAATACAAAAATCTCCTTGAAGAAGCAATAACATCGAGTTGGAAGGAGTTTTGTACTAGGCAAGATCGGGAGAGTATGTGGCAAAGTATTTATAGGGTAATACGTAAATCTTACAAAACTCCTGAAGACACATTATTACGGGAAACAGCAACTAGTGAGATCATGACCCCAAAAGAATCTGCACAGCTCTTATCAGATACTTTTTACCCAAAGGATGACATCAAATCAGACGAGCAGATACACACAGAAATTAGAATCAAGTCAGAAAACAATAGGAAAGAGTGGGCCAACAACCAGAATAAAGATGTAATAATCCCTTTCACCAACACTGAAATTGAAGAAATATTTAAAAACATGAGTCCGAAAAAATCGCCTGGGGAAGACGGCCTTACATCCGACATATGCTTCAAAGCCTACAAGGCGGCTCCACAAATCCTACTAGCCATATACACTAAATGTCTTCCACTTGGACACTTCCCTAAAGTTTGGAAAAGAGCGACAATTCGGGTGATTCCAAAGTCAAAAAAGGAAAACTATACCCTTCCAAAGTCCTATCGACCAATTGGCCTTCTACCTGTCTTGGGGAAAGTACTAGAGAAGCTATTCGTGAACAGAATGATGTGGCAATTATGGACCGAAAATAAAATGAGCGTGCGGCAGTATGGTTTTGTTGCACAGCGCGGTACAAAAGATGCCCTGTATGATGCCATCGAAATTGTAAAACAAGGCTTAAAACATAAAGAAATTGTGGTCGTCATCTCCATTGATATTGAGGGCGCATTCGATAATGCCTGGTGGCCCGGAATGATAAACGAGCTAGAAAATAAGAAAGTAGATAGATCACTATGCAGGTTAATAAGCAGCTATTTACTGGACAGGCAAATAAAACTCACATATGCTGGTCATGAGGTGATAAAGCAAACCAACAAAGGCTGCATACAGGGTTCTACCTGTGGACCCCTTTTATGGAATTTGCAGCTCGACCCGTTACTAACAGAAGTTGAAGGCCTAGGAACGTACATTCAAGCATACGCAGACGATATAACAATAATAGCGAAAGGTAAATCGGCAAAAGATTTAGAAAAGGAGCTGAATCCGGTACTAAACCACATCATAAAATGGGCAAAAAAGAGAAAAATGAAACTGGCAGCTCAGAAAACTCAAGCCATATTAATAACAAAAAAGATGAAATTTGAAAATCCAAAGATAGTAATGGGAGACACGGAAATAAGTTTCTCTGACACGATTACAATACTTGGACTCACAATTGACGCCAATCTAAACTACCTTAAACATGTAGACAGAGTAACTGAAAAAGCAATCCAACTTTATAAAAAAGTGGCAAAAACAGCAAGAACAAACTGGGGCCTGAATCCTGAAATCCTTAGGACAATTTACATAACTGTGGTAGAACCAACCATATTATATGCTGCAAGCGTATGGGGACATGTGGCAAATAAGAAACAAATAAAAACCAGGCTTGACAGGATAACGAGAACCTTCAGTATACTGATATGTAAAGCACATCGCACTTCTTCTTTAATTTCATGCGCCACTTTAGCTAGAGTTCTTCCTCTAGACCTAAGAGCACAAGAAAACGCTAATCTATTTAGAATAAAAAGGGGGGAACCACTGGAACAATTACCAGGCAGAGAACTAGCAAAATTCGTAAGTCCGTACTCGTTACCTCATCCAGCCAAACGCGTAAACCAAACTTATAACTTAATAAATGCAGAGGAAGATCTTGGCTCTATCGGAAATGACTGGCCCTGCATATATACTGACGGGAGTAAGATTACAGGCAAAGTGGGAGCAGCCATCACTTGCTGGAAAGATGGGAAAGAAATATACAAATCCAGATTACGCCTTGGAAATCATTGTAGTGTTTACCAAGCAGAATTAGCAGCTATACTAAAAGCCACAGAAGTAATCTTAAGCAAGAAAACACTAAAAATGGCAAACATCCTCAGTGATTCTAAATCAGCGCTGGAAAGTCTCACTAACCCTAATGCACTACACCCTCTCGCAGCAAAAATTCTGGAACGCATGCGAGACATAGACAGCAATCAAGGCAAAGTTAGACTCTTTTGGATCAAAGCCCACTGCGGTATTCCAGGCAACGAGAGAGCAGATGAGCTTGCAAAGTCTGCCGCGCAGACATTGAAGCAGACCCCAGTCTACGACTGTTTTCCTCTTTCTTTCGCAAAACGCTCCATCAGGGACAAAACTTTGCATAATTGGCAAGAAAGATATACAACGGCACAAACGGGACAAGTGACAAAGAAGTTCTTCACAACCGTTAAGCAAGCCTACAAGACCATGAAGAATATCAAGATTAATAATATGAGATGCCAAATTTTTACTGGACATGGAGGTTTTAAGGCATATCTTTGTAAATTTAAACTGGCGCAGAGTCCATGCTGTGATTGTGACCAATCAACACCACAAACAGTTGAACACGTGCTAATAGATTGTCCAAAGTATGCAGCACAAAGAATAAGCTGCGAACACCGCATGGGCTTTGCAATAAATGAAACAACACTTTGTAAGGCAATCAACGACAATGATAGCTACATGCATTTCCTTAAATTTGCTGAACATTGTTTGAAAAAGGTGCTCAAGGAAAATGGATCTAAAGTATACTAGCCTCTAATGCCTGTATTGGTAGTAGCAGACAGTTATTTTAAGTAGTATAAATTAAGTAAATTAATAATAAAACTATATATATATATGTGTGTGTGTGTGTGTTTGTGTATGTATGTGTATATATATATATGTACGTATATGTATATATGCATATATATATATATATATATATATATATATATATATATATAGAATATTGGGCAGTATACAATCCATGTATAATGTTGGTTAATAGATTCCGTAGAAAGATTTAAACAGATAGAATTGTAGTATTAAGTAGTTGTAGAAACAATAAGTATAAATAGGGTATTAGTAGTTATAATAATAGTGTAGAAAAACTGTAGATTATCATGTTCTTTGTAAGTTAAAAAAAAAATTGAATACTAGGTAGTATATAATCCATGTATAATGTCGATTACTAGATTCCGTAGAAATATGAAAACAGTTAGAATATTAGTATTAAGTAGTTGCAGAAAGAATAAGTATTAATAGGGTATTAGTAGTCATTATAATAGTGTATACATGTATGATAAAACACGGTGGAGTACTATAAAAAAAAAAACAATGAAATGAAAGTAAACACAGAGAGATAAACAAAAGAAATCAAAGGTGCTGTAAAAGAAATAACAGCAGGTGAACCGAGTAAATTATAAAAAAAAAAAAAAAACAGTACGTACCTTCATGTAGAGCAGCAGCAGCAACAACGGGTGCGCTGACAGCGCTGCGGCCAGCAGCGCATGCGGAGTGCTGCAGCAGCGCAGCAGCAGCGGTAGTCGTGCCTCAGCGCAACGACGCGCCTCCTCTGCACTATTAGCCGCAGCACACTCGGCACCCACATACCCAATCAGCACCTCCAACTGCCAAGTCAAGTAATCATGATGACAATTTTATTATTACTCTAACTGAACATAACCCTGCTTATAGAGCTTAGCCCTGACTTATAGAGATTTCAGTTCATTTTTTTTTTTAATTTTATAAGCTAATAATACTTTTTAATTGCTATGTAGATTTAAATATTGTAATAAGTGAAATGTATCAAAGCTGTTGGTATTCTTTGCAAAAATTATAGCAGAAGAAGATGTTACTTAATTTATGCAGTGCAGTCATCCATATACGAGGGTGGATTGAAAAGTACTCGGCCTAACCAAGAAAATAAACACATACTAAATCAGTTATATTTTTATTTTTCTACATAATCACCATCAAGTTCAATACACTTTTGCCACTTCCCCTTCCAAGCATTTAGACCGTTGAAAAAAAATGATTCTTCCTTAGAGTCAAAATATGCGTCTACAGCTGCTTTGACTTCGTCGTTTGTCGAAAATCTTTGACCTCCCAAGTGCTTTTTTAGGTTAGGGAACAGAAAGAAGTCTGATGGTGCCAGATCAGGTGAATACGGCGGATGCGGTAACAGTTCAAAGCCACAGTTGTGAATTTCAGCCATTGACTGTACTGACGTGTGAACACGGGCGTTATCTTGATGAAACAGGACTTTTCTTCTGAGCATTCCTCGACGTTTTTCTTTTATTTCCTCTCGTAAACGACGTAGTAAGGTGCAGTAGTAATCAGAGTTTATAGTCTGACCCCTTTCAAGATAATCAATCATAATCACACCTTTCGAGTCCCAGAATACTGAAGCCATCACCTTATTTGCCGACAAAATCGACTTAGCCTTTTTAGGGGGTGGTGAACCAGGTCTTCTCCACTGTTTTGATTGTTATTTTGTTTCCGGTGTACAGTAATGAACCCATGTTTTGTCTATAGTAACAAAACGATTCAAAAAATCATCTGCATCGGCTTCAAATAACTCCAAACAGTCGCGTGAAATAGTCAATCGCGTCTTTTTTTGTTCAACTGAAAGCAGTCGCGGAACCCACCTCGCAGACACCTTGTGGAAACCCAACTCGTTGACAATGATGTTTTGAGTTCGTACATAAAAGATGCCTATAATCTCGGCTATCTCTCTAATTTTTAATCTGCGGTCTCCCATTATTAAATCAAGTACTTTTTTAATATTTTCGTCAGTAGTTGACGTCGAAGGCCTTCCAGAGCGGGGTTCATCTTTCACACTCTCTCTACCACGCTTAAATTCTGCTATCCATTTTTTGACGGATGAATATGACAGAGCACAATCGCCTAATGTACTGACCATGTCATCATGGATGGCTTTTGATGACAGCCCCTTCTTATGGAGGTACTTAATGACGGCACGCTGCTCGATTTGCTCCATTCGCGGAAATTATGTCCGATTACTTTGTTAATAAATTTATAAAATCACAACTAATTATCGCACACGTTTCGAACTTCACACAATGAACTAGTCTGAACTGAACTAAATAATGTGGGTAGATTTGATTTTTAGAATTGAATGGATCTGTGTTAGGCCGAGTACTTTTCAATCCACCCTCGTATATGTACTACGTACTAGATTTCGCATTTCGAACATACACTATGCTCAACTGAACTGTACTGCAATCCGTACAGTGTGTCATTTCGTGTGGTTTCAATCTATTAGTTAGTCTGTGATTTCAATATACATGTAGTGTGGAGCGGCGTTATAGTCCCACCAACTTATCTGTGAACTGACAGCTGCGGCAAAATTGTGAACTACAGCCGCCATTTAATCAAATGTCACTCGATACGTCATTGTTTTGAGAGTTTATAGAAAAATAAAAAATGCCGAAAACCATTAAAAGTGATGCCTGAAACATTATTTTAAAAGTTTGAAACTTTTATGAGGAAGAAGCTCGAGGGCAAGCACCGATAATGCCTTTCAATCAGGTCTATAAAAGAGTATCAGCTGCTACAGGTCAGTATTGCTATGTTTTATTCCTTCCTTTCGTATTTTCGATAAATGGATTGGTTAATGCAATTCATTTCTTTTTCAGATGTTAGTCAAGGATTCATTTCCAAAATAGTTAAAGAACCGGAAACCGCATAAACCACAGGAACGCAAATTACAATGCCCGGTAAAAAAGGCATAAAGGCATATTATTTAATTAAAGTTTAAATTGTTCAATTATGATATTTTTGTTTCTTCTGATTCTTGTACATATATCTGTTAAATCTATGTTCTAGTCTTTTTATTCCGTGACTAATTTATTACCCTTGTATGTGGACTCTATGTAGGAATATAATACTCTTAGATGGGAATATTCCCGAACTGGCAACACTTCAGCGCAGAAGCGCCAAGCTGTCAGTTCACAGATAAGTTGGTGGCACTATAATAACACAAGATTTCAAATTAAAGTTTAAATTAGAAACTAACCGCGCAGGCGCAACGCGCTTCAATCAACTGCGCATGTGTGACTCCACTATCTCCCGCGCATGCGTGAAGACATAGAGTAGTGCACATTTTTTTGTTTAGAATGGCTTCTCTAGTACATAGTACATATAACTCAATAAGTGCAGTAGTGTTTCGCTAACTATAGTGCACAGCATGCAAATTACGATTTTGAAGTGTTCACATGACAGTATTACAAAACTGATTTCCTCGTTGGTCTAGTGGTCGTAAATACAGCTGCTGATCATGAGGTCCTGGGTTTAAATCCCAGGTCGAACTAAAATCATTAGATGGACGTTTCTGTCAAGGAATTATCAGTTACAGCCCGGAGTTAGAAAGGTACCTGTGGAAAGCATGTAAAGCCGTTGGTCTTGTATCTGATAAGTCTCCAGTCTTGTCAGATTGCTGTTCCATCGAACTGTAAGAGTGATAGAATAGAGAGCACCTGTGCTTGCGCGTACATTCGTATACTATAATCTCGTCCCGCTTAGATGGCTAGTTTAGAATTTCAGTCACGGCGACCAGTATCGCGCCGGCGTCTCCGCGAGCTGCAGCGCTGCAGCCGCTGCACCCACCAACATGTTCGTGCGTGAGGCGCAGCGTGTCCTCGGGCTCGTGGTGCTTGGGCGTGGCGCGGTCGCGGCCCTGCCACACGCGCGGGCTGCGCGCCAGCGTCTCCGCGAGCTGCAGCGCTGCAGCCGCTGCACCCACCAACCTGTTCGTGCGTGAGGCGCAGCGTGTCCTCGGGCTCGTGGTGCTTGGGCGTGGCGCGGTCGCGGCCCTGCCACACGCGCGGGCTGCGCGCCAGCGTCTCCGCGAGCTGCAGCGCTGCAGCCGCTGCACCCACCAACCTGTTCGTGCGTGAGGCGCAGCGTGTCCTCGGGCTCGTGGTGCTTGGGCGTGGCGCGGTCGCGGCCCTGCCACACGCGCGGGCTGCGCGCCAGCGTCTCCGCGAGCTGCAGCGCTGCAGCCGCTGCACCCACCAACCTGTTCGTGCGTGAGGCGCAGCGTGTCCTCGGGCTCGTGGTGCTTGGGCGTGGCGCGGTCGCGGCCCTGCCACACGCGCGGGCTGCGCGCCAGCGTCTCCGCGAGCTGCAGCGCTGCAGCCGCTGCACCCACCAACCTGTTCGTGCGTGAGGCGCAGCGTGTCCTCGGGCTCGTGGTGCTTGGGCGTGGCGCGGTCGCGGCCCTGCCACACGCGCGGGCTGCGCGCCAGCGTCTCCGCGAGCTGCAGCGCTGCAGCCGCTGCACCCACCAACCTGTTCGTGCGTGAGGCGCAGCGTGTCCTCGGGCTCGTGGTGCTTGGGCGTGGCGCGGTCGCGGCCCTGCCACACGCGCGGGCTGCGCGCCAGCGTCTCCGCGAGCTGCAGCGCTGCAGCCGCTGCACCCACCAACCTGTTCGTGCGTGAGGCGCAGCGTGTCCTCGGGCTCGTGGTGCTTGGGCGTGGCGCGGTCGCGGCCCTGCCACACGCGCGGGCTGCGCGCCAGCGTCTCCGCGAGCTGCAACGCCGCGCCTGGGCTCCAACCACTGCGTCAACCCCACCACAATACAACACCACGGTTTATATGTGCTAGAGCCACGCTGCAGCCATTTTATGCTTGTAGCACTAACCGCAATAGGACCACGCTCTCACAGAATATTAACGGACAATAGCAGCATATTGTTGCTGTGTTTGGTATGCTGAGTGTAGAAAACCGGAGACCCTTTCACTGGAAACGAGCCATTCCATCTTTCTCCGTAAGGGCAACACACGCATCTGCATTTTGATTCTTAATCGAAGTAGATATCTACAGGCCACAGTATTCACTTACAATCAGGTGGCCTGTGTACAAGTTCACAAGTCCACTGCTGAACATAAGCCTACCTCAAGGAATGCCACAAAGCACGGTCCTGAGCCACCTGCATCCATTGAATTCCTGCATGTCTTACCAGGTCGTCACTCCATTTAGTGAGGGGACGCCCTACACTTCCTCCGCCGGTACGAGGCTGGCGAACGTCTTTTCCCCATCGGTTGTCGGTTCTTCGAGCTATATGGCCGGCCCATTGCCACTTTAGCTTACTAATCCATTGGGCTATGTCGGTCACTCTGGTTCTACTGCGGATATCCTCATTTTTAAGTTTATCACGCAGAGAAACTCCGAGCATAGCCCTCTCCATAACTCGCTAAACAACCTTGAGCTTCCTCATCCAGCCAGCAGTGAAGGACCACGTCTCAGTTCCATAGGTCATCACTGGCAATACCCACTGGTTGTACAGTCTCGTTTTCAAGTTTTGAGGTATACCTGGCGAGAAGATGTGCCGTAATTTCCCGAACGCCGTCCAACCGAGTCGAATCCGTCGATTGACCTCTTGGTCGAAATCGGACTTACCTAGTTGGACTATTTGTTCCAGGTAAACATACTCCTCAACACCTTCGAGCTTAGTGCTCCCAACAATTACCGGCATAGGTATGATATGGACATTGAACATGATCTTTGTTTAGTCCATGTTAATCTTAAGACCTATCCGTTGGGAGACACTATTGAGGTCTTTCAGCATAGTCCTCCAGCGATTCTGCCATAAGGACTATATCGTCGGCAAATCGAAAGTGAGTGATGTACTCGCCATCGATGTTAATACCGTATCCTTTCCAGTCCAGTAGCTTGAAAACGCCTTTCAATGCAGCGGTGAGGAGTTTCGGGGATATAACGTCACCCTGTCTTACACCTCTCTGCAGTTGGATAGGTTTCGTACTATGATTCTGTACTCGGATAGCCATCGTAACCCTACTGTACAAACATTTCAGCACTTCGATATATCGGCAATCAACTTGGCACCGCTGAAGGGACTGTAGCACCGCTCAAATTTCGACGGAATCAAAGACTTTCTCATAGTCCACATACGAAAAGCAAAGTGGCAGATTGTACTCTTCTGTTTTCTGTACAATTTACCGAAGGGTGTGCATGTGGTCTATGGTACTAAAGCCTTTTCGGAAACCGGATTGTTCGGGAGGCTGGAAGTCGTCAAGTCTGTGTGCGAGACGATTCCGTAGACGCGGCTCAGAATGCAAATCGGTCTGTAGTTCTTCAAGAGAGCGATATCGCCTTTCTTGAAGAACAAGACCACCGGACTTCTGCTACACGCCTTCGGAGTAGTGCCACCATGGAGGACGGAATTAAAGATCTTCTGAAGGACTTCAAGTACCGGTTCTTCACCCGCTTTCAGAAGCTCTGCTGTAATCCCATCTGCGTCTGAAGCCTTGCCGTTTTTAAGGTGCTGGAGAGTCATTCTAATCCCCTTCAGACTGACGTCCGGAATATACACCGGAATAGTGTCGTATAAGACTTGCTCTTGGATCGTTACTCACACTTGCGTGTGGCTCCAATAAGTTAACTTTTTCTATATATAAAAAAAAACTGAACTCACAAGGTTTTTTTATTATAAAGCGGTCTCCAGTTCTTTACACTCATTTACGAAACAACAGTATTATACACTGGTATTCTGTGAGAGCGAGGTCCTAATCCCTGGTCGGACCGACCCATTCGTGATAAAACCATAATATACGAATGGCTGAAACGTTGCATTACCACGTAAAAAAAGCATATTTTTGAAGTGCAGGTACACATACTCATTAGTAGCAGTTAGTTAAAATACATAACACGATACATGAGAAATTCCTAGAGTGAAAGTAGTGTATTAAAAAATTTCTAATTGATTCAAATCCATTAGAATTTTTTTTAAAACACCTTCATAAGCCGTGTAACGTCATTGCAATTAGCGCATATGACCAGTCAGTGAACACCGTGCCATTAAATGACATTTAGTGTGTATTCGCGGCTACATATTATATGGATTTTGATGACATAAGCTCAGATTAGTTTTGTATTTTATAAAATGTAAGGAAGACGTTACCTCACCTACGTTTCGTGTGCAGCGCGTGTAGCACTGACAGTGTGACTTCTAGCAGTTTCATGAAAACTAGATGCGCAACGTACAGGACGTATTGTGTACGTCACGCGCACGCATTTGGTGTTTCTCGATTATTAGATTATTGAAGAAAAAAAAAACTTTCAAGAATCTGAGCCCGAGTTGAGCCAATAGCGATTTGTTAATGTAACGTAATAAGCTCTGTGACTAGTTAATGAAATATATAATTAGTCAGCGAATAGTCTTTGCAAATTGAAAAAAAAAAACAGTAACTGTATTCGGTCAATGTTGATTGGGATAAATACCCCTGTGGCTGCAGTAATGCGGTGAGGCAGGAATGCAGCGTCTTCCACGAGGCGCGGTGCGCTAGTAAAGTCACCAGCAGAGGTCGCCACGGAGCACCACCTGCCACGAACATTAGCTGCATCTGTTCACAATATTAAATTTGTATTTAAATTTTGTAATTCAAGTTATCTCACTTATTTATTCCATAGTGTTACTATACGAGTATAGCGTGCCATATACTATATGACCGTAGCGTTCAGTCCACACCCCACCACATCACAAACGTATTCCTGTGTTCTCTCGGAATAGAGACACTAGAAAATTTTTTTTTCGGTAAAATCTATATCTTGCATTGTCACGTTCCTATTGTTTTGTATTTTGCTATTTAACAATACTTTTTTTTTATATACAACTAGGTGACCAGGCAGACGTTGTTCTGCCCTTTCCGAACGACCAGTTGTTTTCCCAAAAAAACTCCTGAAATTAGCAATAAAAAAATTGAGGGTCACTTATCGGGATAAAAACTATCCTATCTCTCAAGTTGGACCAAACTGCACACAGTCTGCAATTTTTTTTTAAATCGGTTCTATCTGTTAAATACTTACAGCAACACGTGGTGGTCATACTACTAAATTGTAGCTTATATTAAACGTTTGTATTTTTAACATAGCGCCATCTATTAAATATTTACTCAATCCAGTCAACAGATATCGTCATCTGACAGAATCGTTTGGATAGCTCCAGATAATTGTGACTGTAAAATAATAGACAAATAATTTTCAATAAAATAATATTGTATTGCGACTATAAATTGAGATGTAAGCTATCCTATCTTTTAAGTTGGACCAAACTGCACATTGACCAAAAATTTCATTGAAATCAGTTCAGTAGTTTAGGAGTCCATCGCGGACAAACAACGTGACACGTACTTTTTATATATAAAGATAAAATAATAATTCTTAGTGTTCTTGAAAAAAAAATTAGTACAGTTTGGAAGAGGAACCAGGAGTATACGTGGATGATATTTTCGTAAATTTTGTCATAGGTATAATCAGTTCAATCTGTACTTGATTCTCTTAATTATCTAGGTCGGTCGTGCCGGCACATTACGACAGCATTAGACAAAAAGTATTCTTCAAATTTCTTGCAGCCCGCACTACCCTAGGAAACTAACCATCATGTAGTGATGGTGTAAGAATATCCACTACCCCATATCGTCCAGTGTGCGTCGTAAGAGGCGACAGAGGGAAAGTGAAGCAGGAAATGGGCAGCAGCATCTTCCTGATAAATCAAAATTATAAAACTGCGGTCACCAACTCACCTGCCAAGTGTGGCAACTATGGTAAAAGCCCTCCTACGGGGCAAACTATGGCCACCCACGTTCAGCTATGGACTTTTATAGGCTGTAACGGATGGATGGATAGACACTAGGAAACACTACCAAAACTAAAAACGCGACACATTATTCGCGTCGCAATGAGGTTTTAAGGATGGTCAAATGTTCAACTAAACAATCAACAGTTGACCAGCATCTTTTGCATGCGCAGAGTAACTAACTTTGTTACTTGTTTTTTTTTATAGGGTAAGGGTGACAAACGAGCACACAGTCCACCTGATGGTAAGTGGTTGCTGCGGCCCATAGACATCTACATCTATCCTCGTTGGCGAATCAAAATGCAAATGCGTTGTCACCCGTGAGGACTAAGATGGAATGCCTCATTTCCAGTAAAAAGGGCCTCCGGCCACCTGCACTCACCAAGCGAAACGCAGAGGTAAACCTCTACTTCACGCTGGTATTCTGTGAGGTCGTGGTACCACCTCGGTTCGAGCCGGCCCATCCGTGCGACAGCAAAAGCTGCCGCGTGGCTCTACCACTGTTAAAACTTGTTGTTTCATTTCAAATCAAAATAAGTAAAATATCAACGCGATAAAATCTGTAAAATCAGTTTTATTTAATTTGTTTATCATCTTAAATGATAGATAGATGCCGTATGATGGCAGCGCTTACACTGGTAGACCAGGATGTCTCTTAAGAGATCGTAGTCTTCCTGCGATCCTATCGCATAGCCGTTACTCAGGGCACGGGTAAGTCTAGAAAAGTTATTGTCTATGAGTTTGGCGTACAATATTTTTTTTATTAAATAAGGGTACCAAATGAGCACACTGTCCATCTGATGGTAAATGGATGCTGTGGTCCATAGACATCTACATCTATCCTCGATTACGACTCAAAATACAAATGCGTTGTCACCTCTGAGCACTAAGATGATCAGATGCCTTGCTTCCAGTAAGAATGGTCTTCGGTTCTCTACTCACAACTTACAAAAAACAGCAGATTTAACACGTTCACTGTCCGGTTTTAAAACACAATAGTAAGACAATAGCAGTGACCTATATGTAGTGCACGGGACAGTGAAAGGGTTAAGCTGCAATTTTACGTTGACCCACTCATGCTTCAACCATAATATAACTGCGGCATGGGTCTTTCACATATGATAACATACAATTTTAAGCTAGTTGTAAAGGAGATTTAATATATGATTGAATTGTGTACGCCGTTGTATAAGATCGAGGAAAAAGTTTCTTCGTATTTTATATACAAATTTAAGACATGTTTTTCTAAGTTTAATTAAATTTGTTTTAATATATATGTGCCATTTTGTTTGAGAATTTGTTGACATCTTGTAGGTAGTGACTTAATCTTAATCTTGCTGTAGAAATCTTGGGATTTTTGATCAAAAAATACGACTAACCTATCACTATCCAAAGAATTCGAAAGACACCAAAACAGGTGAAAATCTGAGGGTGCAAGGTCAGGACTATATGGTGGATGCATTAACACTTTCAACCCAAACTCTTTCAATTTTTGCTGAGTGGCCAAAGATGTATGTGGTATGCCGTTATCATGATGAAAAGCTCCTTTTCTGTTGATCAATTCCATCCGTTTTTTCTCATTAGTTGTTCGAATGAATCGATGGTTTTTCCCGTCGGTAAAAGCTCAAACGATGCCTTTCCAATCCCACCATACACACAGCATCATCTTATTGCGTGTTAATTCGGGTCTCGCTACCATCTGTGGAGCTTGACTACCCTTTGACAATGATCTTTTTTACACGTTCTTGTCGTAGGTGATCCATATTTCATGACCAGGGATCAATCTTTTTAATAATGGTTCGATTTCATTATATTTCAATAGAGAATTGCGATTGAGTACACGATTCATTAGGTATCTTTCAGTGAGCTCGTGTGGTACCCAAATATCGAGCTATTTTGTATAGCCAGACTTTTTAAAATGGGTCAAAACTGTTTTGTATTCAATCCTCAATTCCTCGGCTGTCGTAATTACCAACATGCCGATGTTGCTCCAATTTTTAAAATATGGCATTTTTTTATCCGTATGAGGGCGAACAGAGCGAGCTGCATCTTTGACATCAAAATTCCGGGACTTAAAACGCTTGAACCAGCTATGAGCTACTCTTGCTGACACTATTTTTGGGGGGGAGGGGGGAACCGCGTCGAACATCCCGCGGTGTGAGTGCTCCATGCCGGATGTGCTGTTCTCACAGCGCTCGGTTCGCAAAGCACTTCTCTCCCTGGACATCCAGAAATCGAGTGGGCCTGACGGAATTCCCCCAATTGTGCTGAGGACGTGTGCTCCGGAGTTGGCACCGGTCCTAACGCGTCTTTTTCGGTACTCCTACTCCCAAGGCGTAGTCCCGCAATCATGGAAGACAGCTTTTGTCCACCCGATCCCTAAAAAAGGCGACCACTCAGACCCGTCCAACTATAGGCCTATCGCCATCACCTCCTTGTTATCCAAAATAATGGAATCCATTATTAACTGCCAGCTCATACGGTACCTTGAGGATCACCAGCTGATTAGTGACCGTCAATACGGTTTTCGTCGGGGTCGATCAGCTGGTGATCTTCTAGTCTACCTGACTCTATACACCGGCCGTGCCAATATTTCTCTGGAAAACGTCGCCGAGTACCGGAACAAACTTGTGTCTGAAGTCGAGTCTTTGCTGAAAAATCTCGGATTGGAGGCGACTAAATCTAGTCCAGTTTAATCCTCAGAAGACACAAGATTGCGCGTTTACCGCTAAAAAGAACCCCTTTGTCGTATCTCCTCAGTTTCAAGGCACTCCCCTTCTTGCCTCAGCCAGTATCAAAATTCTCAGAGTCGACATATCGAGTGACGTGCAATTTCGTGGTCACTTGGAAGAGAAGGCCAAATTGGCCTCTAAAAAGCTTGGCGTGCTCAGCAGAGCGGGACAGTATTTCATGCCGGCACGCCGCTTGCAACTTTACAAGGCGCAGGTTCGGCCACACATGGAATACTGTTCCCATCTCTGGGCAGGGGCTCCTCAGTGCCAGCTCCTTCCACTTGACCGCATCCAGCGCAGAGCGGCTCGAATCGTCGACGACCGAGTCCTTTCCGATCGGCTTGATTCATTGGTACTGCGAAGAGATGTTGCATCTCTTTGCATTTTCTTTCGCATCTACCATGGGGAGTGCTCTAAGGAATTGTTCGGATTAATCCCAGCCGCCAAATTTCACGAACGCACATCGCGGCAGAACTCCCGATACCATCCACACCTTCTGGATGATTGGCGGTCCACCACTGTGCGATTTAGACGATGTTTTCTTCCTCGCACGACTTCCTTGTGGAATCGATTACCATCATCGATTTTTCCGGACCGATACGACTTAGGGACCTTCAAGAAAAGAGTCTACTCCTTTTTAAAAGGCCGGCAACGCATCTGCAATTCCCTCCCTGGTGTTGCGGTTGTTCATGGGCGGCGGTAGTCACTTACCATCAGGTGAGCCGCATGCTCGTTTCCCCCCTCTCTTATAAAAAAAAAAACTACATTAGGTCCATAAACGTCATAAATTTTTTTCGCGGTTTAAGTTGCATTTTTCCCTTTTTTGAAATAATACTTCAGAATGAATCGAATTTCTTTGTTAGATCCACTCATTTTGGCGGACAGAAAAAAAATTGAAAAATGGCAGGAAAGTATTTTTTACTTTTTGTTTTTCTTAATGTCTCATTATATTAAAACCAGCCAGATACACACAGTACAACCAAAGAGATTTATCTTAAATTTTATACAAACAAAATACAAAGAAACTTTGTCCACGACCTGCTATATTGGTATAGTTAGTGTCAAGTGTGTGACCTGTCTGCCGAGGGTCTCGCGCTGCAGCTCGGCCAGCCAGTCCAGCAGCAGGCCGCAGCCCAGCCCGCGCCGCGAGAACACGTGAGCTGACGCCTCCTCTTCCGCTTCACTCTCGCACTTAACCTGAACACCACATACACAAATAAAAACTCCACCAATAGAGTTTTGGCGGGAACTTAATAGGCGGCGAATTAGTGCCCTTTTTTTAAACAACCGACAAAAATTGAGGGGTATTGTAAGTTTAACGTGTGTATTTGTGTTTGTGTAATTTTGATAAGGAAAAAGTGGTGCATTTTTGTGCTCCGATGGTGTGAACCTCAAGATAATGTGTCTGCTTAGACGACTAGATACACTATTGTCGTCGACTGTCTGATGGCTCAAGCTGCTGAAAACTACGTACAATGTAACGCATCAAAATATTGTGGTGAAGTTTTTAAACGAATTATTTTAAAAGATAATTTCTTACAATTTGACATAGGCAATAGTACAACAGTACGAGTCCATTACAAAGAAAGAAGTCCACCAATAAACAAGTCCTTCAAGACAAGAGTGAACAGGTTAAGCGAAGTCCGTGCGCTATACCATCTTCAGCTACATTATCACTTACCATCAGGTGGGATAGCAGTCAAGCACTGGGTAAAAAAGTGGACGACCGTCGAACGTAACGTCACCTGCACCATAACTAGAAAGTATCGCCGCTTTAATAGATACAGTCACGACACATATAGCCCGTACGGATAAAGAATGGGATTAGAAATGGCGGCTCATCGAGTCCGTACCATCGACATGCATAGTAGCGAAAACACGTTAATAACGGTATATCGTATAACGTTATAACATTCGATTGGAAATTTTCTAATAATGGGAATATATTTAAAAAGAATTGTACACGCAGTTAGATACATTAATTTTAGAATAATATTTATAACTAGCGACCCGCTCTGGCTTCGCCTGGGTAGGATCTATTAATGTGATGTTCTTTAGACTTAATCATTAAATACCATTTATTTTATCTTATCAATATTTCTATTTTAAGTCTTCTTTTTATAGGATAAGGGTGACAAACGAGCACACAGTCCACCTGATGGTAAGTGGTTGCTGAGGCACATAGACATCTACATCTATCCTAGTTTGCGAATCAAAATGCAGATACGTTGTCACCCGTGAGGACTAAGATAGAATGCCTCATTTCCAGTGAAAAGGGCCTCCGGCCACCTGCACTCACCAAGCGAAACGCAGAGGTAAACCTCTACTTCAGGCTGGTATTCTATGAGGTCGTGGTACCACCCCGGGTCGAGCCGGCCCATCCGTGCGACAGCAAAAGCTGCCGCCTGGCTCTACCACTGTTAAATCCCTAAATTTTTCGGATAAAATTTAGTTTACCTCGCTCCTGGTATTATTCTCTATTTGTTCGTGAAGTTTTTTTAAAATCGCTTCAGACATTCTGAATATTAGCTCGGACAGACATAATAAAATTTAAAAAATGGTTACTCATGTCTCAACAACATGTAAATATTTTATAGAAAAATATTAACAAACAAAATCTATACATATAATAAAACTGTAAATAGTAGATGTCTGTACATTTTATATTTTTGTAATAAAAGTGATTGAGGGGTACTAAAAATAAGTAATTAAATACATTTCTACCATTTTTAGAATTTTCTGTCTGTCTGTCTGTCTGTCTGTTTGTTTGTTAACGTATCACGTTTAAAGTACTAATTTATATCATAAGAATTGTTAAAGAAATTATAAAGTGTACCTTCGGGTTACGTTTAGTCTTTATTTCATTAAAATCGGTTCACTCCATCAAAAGTTATGATAAATATTCTGAAGTATGGGTAGGGAATCTGCTCAACGGTGGCTTTGTTTGAGTCATCAAGTTGATGTTAGCAGCGCCATCTCTCTTTAAATATATACATATAATAAAAATGATGATAACATGTTGTGTCTCTTTCTGTACATTGTATATATATTTTGGTGACTAAAATCATTATGAGGAACTAAAAATAATTAATAAGTAATTTTTTATAATTTTTAGAATTATCTGTCTGTCTGTTTTTATATGATCGCATCACGTCTAAAGTAAACATCTTTTTTTTCAAAGAAATCGTTAAGAAAATCATAAAGCGTATCTTCGAGTTACATTTAAGCTTTGTTTTATTAAAATTGTTTAATTCTTTCGAAAGTAATCATTAATATTTTGAAATGTAGATTCGAATTTGTTCAATGGCGCCATAAAATCTCAGAAATAGTAATTGTGTGTAAAAAAAAAACGTTCCATAATAATTAATATATATTTTATACTTAAAACATAAAAAGAGATTTAAAAAAGGATGTTTTCTCACATAACACAAAGAACGTAATAGATGGAGCTGTACAAATTACAACCTTTTCTGATTTGCTGTGTTGAGATTTTTCGCCGATGAATCGTATGAAGAAATTTGTATCTATCGAAGCCATACAACGGAACCCGACCAAAAATAACAAAATTGCAACGAAATGTCGTGATATTGTAATTATAATATACGCAAAATCAGTACTGCCATTTAAGCGCTTTGGGAATTAGATTTAGCGCTTTTTTAGAATGTATAGCGCGCATTTCGAAATATTAGCACCTAGCACTTCATCCAGCGCTTTTTGGTTTATTTAGCACACATTTCAAAATTGTAGCGACTAGCGGGTTATTAACTCTTTTATAGCAGCACTGTTAGTCCACATTACCGATAATAATAATAATGACCTTTATTATTTTTTTCCACAAATAGTACATTGCAGTTTATCTTTTTCAAACATATTTTTTCCACAAAACAAAGAGCATGGGAGACGAGTCCAAACTAGGATACCCTGTGCTATGGATCTCCCGGCTTCCCCTTTAGGATGATCAACTTGATTTTTTTACCGACGACTATAACCACTCACACGTCCATGGATACTACGGTATCCAAAATTCCAAAATAAAAGTAGCGTTGTTGTTCTGGATACTATAGTATCCATAGCGTCAAATTTTATAAAACTGACATCTAGGGGCCATATGCGGTTATTTTTGTGAGTTTTGGTTATGGAATCGATAGCTGACGAACTATTTTACGTATTAAATAAGAGATGGCAGTGTAACAAACTTTGACGAATGAACAAATAATTATCTAACTTCAGTGCTTCAGTCGCCTTTACACTCGGTGTTTTGTGTTTTTGTAGTGTCGTAAGTCATTTAGTTTTATGTAATATTTCTTAGATTATTATACATCATAGTAAACTAGATGATTTGGGCTTTATAATTATGTATACATATCACAGTCCAAGTGTAAAATCGAATCATATTTTAAATAAAAACTATAACTGTTTTAAAAAAATGGCCATTGTGAAGTCGTCAGCCCAATTTTAATTTTGTTTACTTTGTTTTTCAGTATAATTATATTTAAGCAACGAGTGATAATTCGTAATAAATATAATAATGCACTTTAAGCGGGGAAATCCCCTTCATTAAAGTTTTCGTTCATGGTTTTGGCAACGCATTTATTTTGCTTTATTCAGTTTCAGTCAGTTGTTTAGAGCACAGCTAATTTGAAAGTTACTTAGAATAGTACTAACTACTGTTGACAGCAATTGCCATAATTATAAGTCGATGTCCTGCGAAGTATTGATACATCAAAAAATATTGCCAGAAAAAAACTTAATGTTGTTTTCTTTATTATAATTATATTTTCTTGAATTATAAATTATAATAAAAAACACAAACTTTGTTTGTAGTTAATTTAGCGCGAAATCTAGGTCTTTTTTAAGGCGCTGTTTTCATGAAATCTAGCGCTTTTTGTGTTGTCCTAGCGCTGAATGAGTTTATTGATCTGGCAGCACTGCCAAACAACCCTCCATTAAGAAGTAACTTTCCTTTCAGTTTTAAGCGCGTTCAGTTCCCATTTACAGTCAGCGTGTTATGCGATGACCGTAAATAAAGCGCAAGGTCAAAATTTACGCGTTGTAGGAGTGGACCTCAGTACTGACTGTTTTGCACATGGCCAACTCTATGTTGCTTTTTCCCGCGTTAGTAGTCCCGGTAACCTTTTTGTGTACACCCCGGCTAAGTCTACTTTTAACGTCGTTTACACCGAAGCTCTATCATACTAACTAACTAACTAACTACTTAGAACTTTGATGATAATGATTTATTTTCTTACCACTTATTGATATAGTAATGATATAAATCGTTTAATATTCTCTTACCTAAACGACAATTTTTTTATGTAAAATCTATATACGCGAGCTACGCCGCGGGCACAGCTAGTCAATAATAATTATGAAGAAACTTTTAGAACGCGACGTAGCCCATTAATTAGCGAAACCGGACTGATATTTTTGTATGGCATTTTGTTATCATTGATTCCAATGACAAGTTATAGAACGTACGAAAAATGACTTATTTTTTTGCAATCTTTACCGGCGGGTGTAAGGATAAATAGCGACAGTGTGCGAGCGGGAGGTGAATAGAGGCGACGCCATTTTAATCCCATTCTGTAACCGCACAGGTAGTACGTATCTTAAGCTTATGTTATAGAGTAGTTGACACTTCAAAACTAAGTTTTTATTCTATAATCTATATTCTGAGATGTTAGTGCTGTCAATCTGTTGGTTTTACAGCAATGACGATATTTTTTTGTAGTCAAATAAACATCTGATTTGCAACTAGTACCGACATCTAGTGGGATTAGCGGAAATCACATATTACCCTCAATAACCTGTCTTTAGTTTTTAAGCAATCACTGAATTCGAATAAGACTGAATCCGTAAATGGATGAAATGAGTGATAATATCATATCGTTAATACCCTTGTCTCGTAGTGTCCGTCCTGGCTCTTTTCCAATAGGATCGAAATGACTTCCACCACCAGCTGAGTGTCCTGTGTCTCGATGATGTGGTTGCCAACCGCCTCCAAAGTGTTTGGCGTAGTTGCTTCCAATGCTGATGAAGTAAAATAACAATTTGTGAAGAGAATAGGTAAAGAAACAATAGGTCTAAATTATCTTATATCTATTTTCTTTTGTACGGGTTAAAAATGCTTCACCACCTATTATAATCCCTTATACGAAGTACACTGCATTGTGTGCGTGAATCATATTCAGACAGTGGTAGAGCCATGCGGCAGCTTTTGCTGTCGCAAGGATGGGCCGGCTCGAACCGGGGTGGTACCACGACCTCACAGAATACCAGCGTGAAGTAGAGGTATACCTCTGCGTTTCGCTTGGTGAGTGCAGGTGGCCGGAGGCCCTTTTTACTGGAAATGAGGCATTCCATCTTAGTTCTCACGGGTGACAACGCATCTACATTTTGATTTGTAATAGAGGATAGATGTAGATGTCTATAGGCCGCAGCAACCACTTATCATCAGGTGGACTGTGTGCTCGTTTATCACCCTTATCCTATAAAAAAAAGTATTTTATAAAGTTACTTCTAATCCGGTCTAAGTCAGCTCCCCGGCAGACATTTAAAATAAACGGTTTTACAGGAATTACACGAAAAATGACCTGCAGGTCAATAGAAGTGTGAGTTAGCCCGTTTTGTCGCCTATAGGTGTAGGTGCTAAATAAACCAAAGTTTATTTGTATATCACTGTATTTATTTCCACTCGGTAACTACTACCTATTCGGACCGATGCGAGGGGCTAACTGCCAGCCCGGCGTCGAACCGACACACCGTGTTACAATATTGCAATGTGAGCCCTTACACTATTCCTTCCCGTTTAAGTAAAAAATAAAAAAATATATAGAAAAGTGAATACGAAAGTGAACCGTCACTCACTTTCGTTCACTGATCAGAAAGAACGCGTCCAAAAAAGTATGCAGTTCAAAAGGTGTTAACGCCATAGAGATAATATAGATAGAGTGGAGAAGCCATATGCTTTTCTGCAAGTGGAACTGACGCGCTGTTAGAAAGAGAAAGAAGATGAGAGTTGCTGTCTGTCCTTCTCTAACAATAACAGAGCGCATGCGCGGTATTATTTTGTCATGTTAGGTTAGCTTGACAACATGCGTCGTTAGAGAGTGACAGATAGCAATCTTGATCTTCTCTCTCTTTCTAACGAGAAGTCACATTTGCGGCTGGCTTCCCTACTCTATCTATATTATCTCTATGGTTAACGCTCACCTGCAATGAGTTGTTCCCTGGTGGCGCTGTGCGGCAGGCGCGGCGCCAGCGCGGTGCGCGGGGCGTGCGGGGCGCGGGGGGCGCGGGCGGCCAGCGGCGCGCGCAGCAGCTCGCCCACCGGGCCCGCCGCGCACTTGCCGCTACCCACCAGCGCGCCCGCTACCTGGACACGTTCACATTTATTTTTCATTAACTGTTGCCTTGCCTACAACATCTTTAGCCGAAATAACTTCAAACGCTATAATGCTTTTTATAAAATATCATTATCATTAAGTTTGTTTAATTATTTTAGTTACTAAGCGCGATCATAGATGGCGCTGGCTGTCTGTTGCTTCGCGCAGTAGAATTATTTTTTTGTTTTATAACCCTCGGGCTCTTACGGCTCTTAATAAATTTGGTTTGCCAGTATTGTATATTGAATTTTATTTCAATTACATACCTACCTCGAATTACCTCGTCATACCTATGTATTGGGTTATACATAGTGTTGGTCCTTCGAGCCGGATGCGGATCGGTCGGTTGGTTTAGGCAAGTTGTTCAGTTTTTTGAAGAGGTTTTGGCTGGGCAAGTGGATTGCTTGCGCAAACTAGCCAAGTTCAGCAGCGGTGGTTGCAAGGAGGCAACTATCTATTGCAGACGGTGCCGGGAGTGACGGTGCCTGTCAGGAAGCAAAGCGGAACAACTTAGGGGTGTCCACTTTGAAAATACATCGATGTTTTTTTTCGATGTGATGCATCGAAAATGTGCATCGATGTATTTCGATGCATCGGTTAGAAACATCGATGTTTTTGTAACATCGAGTACTTTTTATGACTACATTATAAATCTGTAGTCAACTTCCTGACACCCCATTCAAACAACTGACAATTTTGAATGATTTACTCTTACATCGGCTCTGTCTTTGTCCGTACGCCTTTTGCGAGTGTGTGTGTGTGTGTGTGTGTGAGTGTGTGCGAGTGTTCAAGGATGTTAGACAGTTAGATAGATATTCTTTATTGCACGAAACACAACGTATCCTAATCTTAAGAATTAATATATTGTTAACAGACGTATATATGTATGTATATGTCTGTATATATTTATATATTTTTTATTTTGTTTATATTCTATACTGCTACACCTACGTCAAATACTCACCACTCCATGGGTTGACTGATAGAGAATGTCTCAAGGCATTAAGTCCGCCCTTTGTATTGTTTTATATTAAGGAATGCAATAAAGAATAAATAAATTATTCTTTATGATCATTGACCTACTAATAAATGGACGGCAGGTCTAGAACAAAATTCACGAAAAATGTGTCCCGAGTCAACCAATATAAGCGTATTATATATATAATTTTAATTGTGACAATTTAGCAGCCTTTCAACTTCAGAAGCTGTTTTCATCTTATGCAGCTTGTAGCGAAAATTATCGGTATGATTTTTTTGTTTCTACAATTAATGTGATTATGTGAATTTAATTTAAATACTTGTATCTTAGCAAAATATTACTTTTAAATTATTAAATATTAATAGTCCTTATCGAAAATAAATATAAATAGTTTTGCTCGTTTTGTGATACTGTGCGGTATTTTGGAATGCAATTGGAACTCTTTTTGCATTTTGGAACTCTTTTGACTCGGACACTTGAGCGCAGAGCCAAGGTCCATTTAGTAGTAGGTCAATGTTTATGATATTATTTTAAATGCTTTTAATAGAAAAAAAAGCATGCATCACAATAAAAATACTCATATATGGAATATAACTCCATCTTTTTGTATATTTTAGGTATTTTGACTGCTTTATGCACACGTTAACCGCACCGATCGGCATTTTTTAAAGAACACCTACTTCGGCGGAAACGATTCTTGTAATGATAAAATAGTTTTCGTTAACAGTTTTTATAAACGCACAAGCTTTTAAATCCAATACCTTGGCAGAGGGGAATAATTATGCGAGAGGAGACCACTGGGTTAAATGGTCTAAAGGCGGCTACTCACTTGCCTGCTGCAGGGGCAATCTAGGGTCTAGGATTTGGAATGACCTTTAATTGCCTCCTTGGTTGCGATGTGTGTATGAAAGCAGGGGCAATTATCTAAGACGGCCCTGCGGCAGAGCGACATGGGCGCGAGACCTTCCTTGCTCCCTAGACCGCAGCTACTGCTGCCACGTGTGTAGCGCAGTTGGGGCAATTTCAATCAGTTCGTTAGCGACTTTCGTGCGCAGCACATGTCACAATGGATACCAATAAAAAAATATGAAATTCGGACACTGGTGATAAAAGTGTATAAAGAGCGGCTTCTTCACCCAATATCTCCTTTTTGTCTTTTTTTTTGCGGTGGCACCGCAGAAAGAACGTTATTTGAACGTCGTAACGTTTCTAAACGTAGTAGAGTCATGCTGCAGATTTTAAGGACTGTGTTAGGGGTGTAATTATTAATTGATTAGTTGTTTTATCAATAAATATGGGTGTCTATGGGCCACAGTATCCACTTAACATCAGGTGGACTGTGCTCATTTGTCACCCTTATTTTATATAAAAAAAGAGCCAAGGCTATATTTACCGATTCATTTGAAGTTTATTTTGTGATTATTATTTATTCTTTTCTTTTCTTCATTCATTTGAAGTATCGGGTCATTCCCAACACGAGTACCCTTTGATTACTCACTGGGAAGTCTCAGTATTATGTTGTTAACAAAATTACCGAAATAAACGTATTTATATTTTAATAAATCTGGCACCATTCTCAACGCATGTGTCCAGCGAGACTTACACTCTCACATAGAATCGCAGGCATGTGTATAGAGACAGTTCTGATATCGCCCCGATCGCTGTTCGTTCTAGATTGCCCCTGCGGCACGCAAATGACCCTTAAGACCGAGACAGACAAGACGATTTTCTTTAAATTCTCTTTAATACACAACCAGCTAATCTCAATTTCTTGATCCCGCTAAGGGACGACAGCTGCCAACTAACGCCACCAACAGGTTTAATATTATAACTTTTAAATCAGAACATGTTTTTGTTTTTCTGATTTAGAAGTTATAATATTAATAGTGATATATAAGTATACCTTTATTACAATTGACTGGTTATCATTGATTCGATGTTTTATGAAAATACATCGATACATCGAGTATATCAATAGCTTTCCAAAACATCGGATCGATTCGATGCATCGTATTGTAAACATCGAGTGAATTCGATGCATCGATGTATATCGAATATCCCTAGAACAACTACGAACGGAGCAGAGGGGAGTGCGGAGCGCAACGCGCTTTGTACGTCATCAACTACAGTCCATTGAGCAGGCCGTGTCAACTTCCTAATAGCAGATTGGTACCGGGAGATGACCTTGGGGGGCTATAAGGAAGCGAGATGGAATAATATCTATCTCCCTCGCACTTCATGTTATCTTGCCATGAAAGAAATATTATTTTAAATGACACATCATTTTAGTCATTTTTTTATTTAATAATTATAATACTTTATTATATAATATATTTCGTTAAACATATATTTATTACGACTTTATTGAAGAAACAAAATGTATGAATATGAAACTGCATACTATAATAAAAAGGCAAGTTATGGCAACAGTAAATAAACAAAATTACAAAATAGAAATACAAATCAAAATGGCAGATCCCATGCGCTAGCGGTTGTGTTCTTGTTTATTTGTGTTGCAAATTAAGTTTATATTTTGATATAAACTTATTTCTTACATTACTAACGTTGAGTTGAATATCCCGTTCCTCCGTTTTAGTGTTTACAGTGAGAAAGAGACTCAAAAACAAGTGCTGTGCATTGTGCTAAAGAGACAGAGACTCAATTTTATCTTTCATCATGAAAGAAAACGAAAGGAAATGTTACAAGTGTGGATGTTCTCGTGCTCATGATCGTAACCTCACCATGCGTCGTTTTCCTAAGCCTGGGAGAACAAATAGCTTACGGTACGTATGCTAAATAGCTTTTTGATTACTGATTAAAACAGTTTTAAAATGTTTAAATTTGAACCACTGAATTAATAAAGTAACAGAAATAAAAATTATTATGGGCCGCATCGGCTAATAAAACATAAGATACATTAAGCGATTTAAAAACGTGTGCAAATAAATCTGAAAATTAAAGAGAAATTATGCAGAACAGCATGAGGTGTATCACATAGAAATCATAACATAATAAAGTAGTTATAGATGTATTGGTACACATAGGTAACAGTGGTAGAGCCACGCGGCAGCTTTGCTGTCGCATGGATGGGCCGGCTCGAACCGGGGTGGTACCACGACCTCACAGAATACCAGCGTGAAGTAGAGGTTTACCTCTGCGTTTCGCTTGGTGAGTGCAGGTGGCCGGAGGCCCTTTTTACTGGAAATGAGGCATTCCATCTTAGTCCTCACGGGTGACAACGCATCTACATTTTGAATTGTAATAGAGGATAGATGTAGATGTCTATGGGCCGCAGGAACCACTTACCATCAGGTGGACTGTGTGCTCGTTTGTCACCCTTATCATATAAAAAAAAAAATAGAAATAACTTGTGGAATAATATTTATGTATGTATACAATACAATCACATTGTTTGAAAGGAACAATCTCTTGTATTGCACTCTTCTACCAAGCATGTTTTTAGCACCTCAGTAGTATATTATTATCTAATTGTATTTTTTCAGATGTGAATTATGGGCGAAATACTGTTTTCCTCATGACTTGGTGGTCACCAGAATTTCAAAACAAGCTTTATTCTAGGCATTTAATGTTGTGCACTAAACATTTTAAGAAATCATCATTCATTGATAATTTTGGAAAGAGGCTAGTCAAATCTACAGTACATGATGAGGAATGTGATAAGGTTAGTTAATTTTTCTTTTGTTACTATCTACATTTTTTCTTTTGTGTGGCTTTTCTCATATTACAGTGAAAAGATTATCTCGTTAACAAACGGTGGTAACAGATTGAGTGGTGATTTATAAGGGTATGCGACGTAGCCATAAAACAACAAAAATATAAACTTAAAAAAATATATGTTATCTTTTATTTAAAAAAAAAACCTTATATGGATAAGGTTTTTTTACAATACAGGAGAAAATCCTAGTATGGACTAGGATTTTCTCCTGTATTGTGGAGGCAGTTTACAAACATAAATTGGATAAGGACAAACATCCCCCGGCACAATTATTTATAGGCCAAACAAATACTTGTTCTATGCAGCATTCGAACCTGTGACCTTTAGTGCCGCAACTCAATGCTAAGCCACTGCACCGCGAGCTGTCAATGTTGTTTAAATGACATGATTATAATTTAGTTACTTACAGAATATATTTACAAATAAAAGAAATTGTTAATATAGTGTCTTAAAAATAGGATGGTGGTGGTAATGGGTTAAAGCAACATTCATTAATAAAAACAAGTTGTATTTAATGTTTATAAATTTATAAGGCTGTTTGAAATTTAGAGATTGGTTGACCAATGCTGGGATACATGATATAAATAATGATTTGATAATCTCTAATTTTCAGATCACATTAGCTGACCTTCATTTGGAACAAATGGATGTGATTCAGCATATTGCAGGTCCATCAACTACTAAACAACCACTGTCTGAAAATATTCAGAACACTATAACTGTTCCAAATGTATTTGAGCCTGTTGCGGGTCCGTCAAAATTTATACAACCCTTGTCTGAGAATGTGCATTATAAGACCATTCATTAAGGCTGTCAGTTCTTATAAAGGAGGTGAGTATTATGGTCTTTTATTTGTTATTATGTCAATATATGTAGTAGTACTTTTTTACTATATTAATTTACCCTTTTATCATTCTAGGTCCTGCAACATTGTTTTGATGCTGGAATTAATATTTCAGCTACAGTGTGTGATATGGATGGTGTGAATAAGAGAGCTTTAAGTATCTTGGGAGCATCTGTAGAACAGCCATATATTCTGCTAAGTAATCGAGAAGTGGTTACCTTTTTTGATACTCCGCATTTGCTCAAATACTTTAGAAATATGTTTTTAAAATATGAAATTAAATGTCCAACAAATATAACATCAAATGATCAAATTGGATTTGGTAAGATATTTTGTTTTATTACAATCATAATATTATACATATTTCCAATTTACAGGATATTTACACAAATGTTTTTACAGGTGTTGCTAAATGGAGCTATATAAAGGAGTTTTATGAAACAGATAACACCAATCCCAATTTTGTGTGTGCGCCTTGCTTAAAACAAGAGCATTTAAATCCAAATACGAAGCAGAAGATGAAGGTGAAGCTAGCTGCACAAGTGTTAAGCCACTCAGTTGCTGCAGGAATGTATGCTAAAATTTCACAAGGTAAATTAAATTTATAATTTAAAGTATAATATTTAAACATATGTCCACCCATTAAAATAATTATTAACTTAACTGGTTCAGTGCGGATGGTACGCCAGGCGTGTCATCGATTACTTTTGCGTGTGGCGTATGACACGCGAGTCGTGTCTTTTTAAAAATCGTTATAACTCGCTCAAATTGCGTTTTTGGAAAATTTATCCAGAACAAAATATTCATTATTTTGCAAGTACTTCATGCATGCGGCTTCGTTTCTGGATATTTTGAAAATTTGAAATTTTAAGGGGTTAGCAACCTTTTTTAACTTGTACATGGTACTCTTTTTACTTTGTAGGTTTTCAATCATGTTGTGAAAAAATAGTCTAATAAGTAACAAATAATAGCACTCATTGCGATCGCTCACAAACCCTAGTCGTAAATAAATTTCTGGAAAACACGTGTCCTGTTAAAAAAAAACAATGCGTTTGTCTGATTGTTTAATTTTGCTTAAAATGGTTGAACTGCCGTCTATTACTATCATATGGCCGAATAGACCTACGAAGTACCATGTGCTCTTGTGATATGGTATAAGGTTTATTTTTGCTTGAAACAGTTTGAAACCGTTCATGCATAAAAAAAAATTCGCTAATAAATAGTCTTTTGTCAATCTGCCGCCGTATAGCGCCGGCGTTTGTTTCCTTTTGAAAACACTTTTTTATAGGAGAGGGGGCAAACGAGCATGCGGCTCACCTGATGGTAAGTGACTACCGCCGCCCATGTACAACTGCAACACCAGGGAGGGAATGGCAGATGCGTTGCCGGCCTTTTAAAAAGGAGTACGCTCTTTTCTTGAAGGTCCCTAAGTCGTATCGGTCCGGAAAAATGGCTGATGGTAATCGATTCCACAAGGAAGCGTGCGAGGAAGAAAACATCTTCTAAATCGCACAGTGATGGACCGCCAATCATCCAGATGGTGTGGATGGTATCGGGAGTTCTGCCGCGATGTGCGTTCGTGAAATTTGGCGGCTGGGATTAATACGAACAATTCCTCCGAGCACTCCCCGTGGTAGATGCCAAAGAAAATGCACACTTGTCTTGCTATTCCTACTAATTAGACGTTTTCGAATCGACTTTACTTTTACATTTGTATAACATTAAATAATATTTAACATTTGTAAATATTAATGAATTATAAACCTTATTTTTTTCCAAATTAAGGTTCTTGATTGTTTGATATTTACAAATATTATTATTAGGTGAAAATTTAATTTAATAAAAACCAAGGTTTTTCAAGGTGATTTAGCTGTACCTACTTATATAAATATTTTTTTTATAAAACAATAAATAGTACAAAAGGTTTGTAATCTCTTCATAAAAAAAGTCACTTACTCTCAATTTCAAAGAAAACACGTAAAAAAACACGTAGTTACCCACTAAAAACAAGTATCCTTCCATTTGTAACTTCTGTTTGATGTCAAATAAACTTAATTAGGTCTGAAGAAGTAATAAAAGCATAAAAAAGAACATTACTTTTACACATGGCTGATGGCACAACAGGCGTGTCATCAATGTCTGTGGCGCGTCAATGAAATATCTGTTTGCCACCACAGCTAAAAGTTGTCGAAAATCGGTGCCGCAACGAATCGGTTAAAAAGGAACTAGGCTCTCCCAAGTACAAATTATTGTTTATTTATTTAACAATTTATGTACACACAAAATAATGTTACAATGAAGAAAAAAAAAAGATATTTTGTACAAAGGCACTGCTTATTTCATATTGAAATTTCTTCCAGCAGGCCTGATACTGAACAAATTAAAAGAGAAGCTGATCTAGTGTGCACTCTCATAATAAAATTTTATATTAAAATATGTATGTTTAAATATAAAATATAAAATTTTATATTTAAACATACATATAACTAAATACCACTATAAATACATATACACACATACACACACACACGCACACACACACACACACACTCATATATACATATATATATATATATATATATATATATATATATATATATATATATATATATATATATACATATAAATATAATAATATATTATACATATAATCATTGGGACGACAAAGAAAGATAGTGCTCTTTGACTCGCCTTTTGAACACGGACACTGTTTAAGTCTCTCGAATTGCAGCAGGAAGAGAATTCCATAACCTAACTGCATGTACTGTGAAAGAGTGAGAATAGGACTTAGTTCTAGAGGAAGGGAAATTTAGGAGGGTTTTTATTGTGTGATATGTGATATTTTTTTTGAGTTGTCTTGTAACATACTTTAAATCATATTTCTTTAACAGGGGAACTCTTCAGAGGCGGTCACTACAGCTAATGTTATTGCAAATATGGACAAGCTGTTTGATTGTGTCAACGCATGCACACCAGACCTAAGAAGGGGGAAACCATTTTCGACAAACATGACAAATAATACACCACATCTCACACATTTCATTTTAATGAAGAAATTTTTTACCCGTTAGAAAATCTTTTTGGATGCATTCGGGCCAATTGCGGCTGCAATTCAAATCCCACTGCTGGGCAGTTTGTTGCGGGTCTTAAAACGACTGTCCTTAGCAACTTATCTTTTATTGGGACAGGAAATTGTGAAGAAGACCAAAATCAAGTTATATTGACAAATTTTAAAACTTTATTGTCTCCACCTACAGACACACACACTGCTTATGCCACAATTTCAACCGATGAGTTAGAAGAAAGTGTAAATTCTACATTTGAATGTAGCTTGGAAGAAAGCAGTGGCGAAATACAAGCATGTGCGTATGTCTGTGGGTTTATAGTAAAAAATAATCTCAACAAATGTGAAATTTGTAAAAAAAATGTTGTATCTGAGACACAAGACAGATCACATACTTTTATTGACTAAAGAATATAGTGATCTAAAAAAATTCCCTGAAATACGCCTCTACAAACCTCATTAACTGTATTGAAAGTAGTGCTACGATTATTTATGATTTTTTAGAGGCAGAAGCATATAAAAAAAATTAAAAGGGACAATTAAAGTTTTGTTAAAAAACTCAATAAATTTGGAGTTTCTCGATAAATGTCCAGAACATAAAGATATGAATATAGATTACTTATTTAATAGCGTATTTCACATTTGTATGAAGAGATTTTGTATTTTGAAAAATCGGCAATTTGCAGAAGAGTACTCTGCATCTGCTCAAGAAAAATTGATATCTTGCAGAATAAATAGGATATTACATGAAACTACTTTTTCTGTATGTACAGTCATAATCACTTCGGTGGTGACATTTTAAAGTTAGGTTGATTGTACCAGTTAATGCAGACTACTTTGTCCTGGGTAGTAATTACCACATGTAACATAATAAACATACACTGAATTTTTAATGTGGACAATTTTTCAGTTATTCGGCTATGTCAAATGCAGTTAATATGTTAAAGATAACACTATCTTCATAAAATGAAAGTAGTTAACTTTAATACAATACATTTTTGGTTACTGTATTGTGCTTTTAACTCAATATTCTAAATAGGGTGTCTTAGGATGTGTTTAACATGTTAAATTTTGCATAGCTTAAAATTAAATAATTTTTCTGGAGACCGACGCAATAATTTCCTTATCTTTCATTTGTGATTTAGTATCATTTTGTTGTGTAAGATATATTTATTTGCATTTGGTCAGTCTCAGGTAAAACCGATTTTAATTTTAGGACCATATTTACACTGCAGCAGGGCTAAAGAAATTACACTTGTAGGTAGTGCTAATTAATGACATGAAAATGTTGACTTATTATTTTTTAATGCAGTCAATAACAATAATGTAACGAAAATAATATCTACAAATGTAATATTATTGGGGGCATCTATAATATAATCAGGTTATTGGAGTTTAGACATAATATTGCAAAGCTATTGCCTTGTTTGTAGAAAGTGAAGGGAAATAATGTTTTCTTGTTAGAAAGAAGTGTTTATATTAGATTGTCTAATCTTTTTTTATATAAAACCAATGTACCTTTACTTTCCATTTTGCTTAAATGTCATGTTACATATGCCGTTTACTTAATAGGTGAAGTGATGAACTAAGCAGCTATAAAGTAATAATCGTTGACACGTGTTTTATATTGCCTTGTTTGTAGAATGTGAAGGTAAATAATGTTTTCTTGTTAGAAAGAAGTGTTTATATTAGATTGTCTAATCTTTTTTTATATAAAACCAATGTACCTTTACTTTCCATTTTGCTTAAATGTCATGTTACATATGCCGTTTACTTAATAGGTGAAGTGATGAACTAAGTAGCTATAAAGTAATAATCGTTGACACGTGTTTTAGCGAAGTTACGAGAATGCTTATTTCCTATACTTCGCTAAAACACGCCTACCTCTTAAAAATAGACTATTCTGCTTTACATAACTACTTAACTATTAAATCGATATTTAGTTAAGAGCTGTTGAGAACTTATACATGCATAAAGTTAAAAATTTGTTAATTACTCCGTCACTTGCGTCCATCAATGTACCAACGGTTGTTCTATGTACCAATGTGGACAAGTATGTAATGTAAATAAAAATTATGTATTTCAAAAACCACTTTTACTTGAAAAATAGTTCCTTTTTATATTAAAATGATTGCTAGTCGTTTCAAAGGTGGTTTATGAATGTAAAGTACCATAATTTACAAATAACTTTGTGCTTTTGTTTTCGTTTTAATTTAGCAATATATATCATTGAAACGAAAAACTACAAGCTATATCTATCTATATGGTATTTTACATTCTTAAGCCATTTTTGAAACGAAACAACCAAGATGCCAAATAAAAAAAAATCACGTATCAAAATTCCCGCGCAAAAAAGTTTTAGGGGGCACTACAGAGATGGCGTGCATTATGGGTGCCATTTTCTTTGTTTGGAGTTGACATTCTTCCCGCCTAAGGGTACTAGTGTTCTGTGCCATTGAGGTGATACCAGGATTAATTGTGAGTGATTTGAACCTTATTTACATGCAACAATTAACTTTGAAAATATTAAATCAAGTGAAGTGTTTACAATAAAATGGTGCAAATTTGAACTTTATTTCTTTGAATATTTAAACTTAGTAAAATTTTGGACGTTACTTGGACTTAGAATAATTTAGTAGTTTGTTTACAATTAACTTAGTTAGATTTTAAGGAAATTTGGCAAAGACGGGGAACCTATGTCCGATTTTTTTTTGAAACAACAACTGTGAAAACACTTGTAATTTTTTTTTAGGATTTTTCTGTAACTTGTATTTCTTATATAGTAAAATAAAAAATAAATTCAGTGTAAATTTGTATTGACGTTAAATAATAGTTTGATTCAAAATGGAAGATTTAGTTAACTTGCAGGTCGATTCTTATGACCGTATGAAAAAGGCTTTAATAAATTATAAAAAGTGTCCTAAAGAGAGAATAACACAGCAATATGTACAAATCCGATTAGATTCTCTTAATGAACTTTGGTCTAAGTTTAATGATACACATGATAAGATTGTAAAAGCATCTACCGATAGAGAATTAGCTTATTTTAAAGATGATATGTATGAATTAGTTGAAGAGTTGTATGTAGAATATAAAACAGTTTTAAAACAAGTGCTGGACACCTTTGAAAAACCAGCAAAGTTAGTTTCAAATGTTTTGGATTCTAATAGTTCAAAGACACAGAGTACAAACATTCAACTGCCTCGAATTATAATACCTACCTTTACAGGGCAGTATTCAGAATGGAAGACGTTCCGAGATTTGTTTGTATCGTTAGTGCATAGTAATTCTCAGTTAGACAATGTACAGAAAATGCACTATTTAAAGGGTTATTTGTCTGGTGAACCGGAACAACTTCTTAGGCAGATTCCAATTGCGGATTCAAATTATACGAGATGTTGGACATTATTAAATTCGAGATATAACAATAAGAAATTCTTGTGTCATTCTATTCTCAAAAAATTATTAAGTCAAAAAAATATTG
Source organism: Parnassius glacialis (assembly GCA_033319125.1). Taxonomy (NCBI): domain Eukaryota; kingdom Metazoa; phylum Arthropoda; class Insecta; order Lepidoptera; family Papilionidae; genus Parnassius; species Parnassius glacialis. The sequence continues at coordinate 3,983,667 of JAVANC010000012.1, read as the reverse complement.
TCGGTGAGTCTGCGCAAATGTTAAAGGGATTGATTGACACCACCACTGACTGTTTGAGTGCGTTAACAAACATAGGAGTCGATGTGAGCTCCTGGGATATACTTATAATACACTTGTTAACCCTTAAACTTGACATAGATTCCAGAAAAGAGTGAGAAATCTATATTAGCAACAACAGTGAATTAGACGAACTTCCGAAGTTCACTCAATTTAAAGACTTTTTAACGAAACGTTATCGCGCTTTAGAATTTCTGGAACCTAAGTCATCAGTGTCACACAAGGCTCAAAACATTCAGTCACAAAATGTTAATAAACCTAAGGTTTTTCACACAACTCAACTTAAATGTGAATTCTGTTCTGACAACCACAAAATTGGTAACTGTAAAAGGTTCGCCAAGGAAGACGTAGATAACCGTAGAAGTTTTATTGAGAAGAACCGTTTGTGTTTCAATTGTTTTGGTCATCATGCAGCCAAGGTATGCCAAAGTACTTTAAGCTGTAGGATTTGTAAACGCAAACATCATTCGATGCTTCATCCTAAAATGTCTCACGATGAAGGTTCAGGTAGGTCTGGTGATGTGTCTAGTAGTTCTACTAGTGCTCAAGGGTCTAGTAAGGTTTTTGTTTCTCTGTCTGGTGAGGATGTTGAGGGTTCATCCACTAAAAAGATAGTTGCGTCATCCAGCTCAGTAGAAAATGACCCTGTTATCACGTGCCATTCATCAAATCAGTTGACAGTTCAAAGTCAGATTCTGTTAGCCACAGCTCTGGTTAAGGCAGAATCATCCAACGGAGAGCGTCATTTAATCCGAGCGCTGCTTGATCAAGGCTCCCAAGCCTCTTTTGTCACGGAAGCGGTTGCTCAGTACTTGGGTCTTAAGAAGATGCCTGTACAGGGGCGTATATCTGGATTGGAAGGTAACGACAACATTGCAGTTAAATATATGGTAAATTTGAAGGTTCATCCTAGGTTTGATTCCACCACAGTGATAACTGTTCAAGCTTACATTCTCAAGTCTATTACCTCTTTTCTTCCTAGTAAAAAGGTTGTTGAATTAGAGTGGATAAATAAAAGTGGCATATGCTTAGCTGACCCACAATATCACACTCCTAACAAAATTGATGTTTTGTTGGGTGCAGAGGTATACGGACAAGTCATACAAGGTCAAATCAAAAGGGGATCAAAAGGGTCATTAGTAGCGCAAAGTACTTCTCTGGGTTGGATAATTTCAGGTACTACACAACAGATCCAAGGCAACCACGTCGTTGTAATGCATGCTTTGACGGATGATTACCTCAAGGTATTTTGGGAAATGGAAGCTGATCCCAAGAGTCAATCAAAAATATTATCGCAGGAAGAAGAAGAGTGTGAAAGATTGTATGCACAAACAACGTGCAGAGACTCGCAGGGCCGTTATATAGTGCGGCTTCCATTTAAACAACAAAATGTCGAATTTAAAAATTCTAAATTGATCGCAGAGAAAAGGCTTAGATCATTAGAATCTAGATTCAATAAAAATGAATCTTTGAAAAAGGAATATGCTAAGGTAGTCAAAGAATACGAAAACTTAAATCATATGGAGATCGTTCCAGAGAAGGAACAAAACGGAAACAAATCTTTCTTTCTTCCACATCACGCTGTCATTAGGGATGACAAAGACACGACCAAGGTTCGAGTCGTATTCGATGCATCTTGTAAAGATCAAAATGGTAATTCCCTAAATGATGTTCTTATGATAGGGCCAACCCTACAGCCAGAATTAAGGCACTTACTGATAAGGTGGAGGAGGTACCCTATTTGCTTGGCAGCTGACATCATTAAGATGTACCGTCAAGTCAAGGTGGCTGATCAAGATACAGATTATCAGCGGTTGTTATGGTGTGATCAGTGGAATGGTGAGGATGAGGAGAACGAAAATGTAGAAGCTACTAGAAAATCAAAGGCAAATATACAGGAATATCGTTTATTGCGACTAACATTCGGAACCGCTTCAGCACCATATTTGGCTGTAAAAACGTTGCAACAACTGGCTCTTGACGAAGGTGCACTGTATCCTGAAACAGCTAAAAAAATTGTTAGTGATTTTTATGTGGATGACTTGCTCTCGGGCTGTCAAACAGTGGAAGAAGGATTACAGATCTATAGGGAATTGAACATAATGTTAAAAAAGGGAGGGTTTGAGCTTCAAAGGTGGATGACAAATAACAGTGAGCTACTGGAAATGTTAAAAAAGGAGGAAGAAGGAAAGGATATAGGAGATATAGTATTAATAAAAGAGAATGACTTACCCCCGTGTAAATGGCTCCTTGGTCGTGTGATAGCTAAACATCCAGGACCTGATAACATCACCCGTATAGTCACTTTGCGAACTAAAAATACAGTTATCAAGAGACCAGTATCCAAGCTCTGTATACTTCCAATTGATACTGGACTAACTGCTGACTAATAAAATATTTACTGTACTTATTTAACCCCTTATGGGTACCTATAAAATGTATTTTATTTGTAATGGGTAAATATAGATTATTTTCTTTTTTTTTGGTATTGTTGCATGGTGGGCGGTTTACTTTTATTGTTTTATGTATAATATGTTAATGTTAATTAAGGACGATTCTGTTTACATCGTCCTTGGTGGGCGGAATGTTTAATTATTTTAGTTACTAAGCGCGATCATAGATGGCGCTGGCTGTCTGTTGCTTCGCGCAGTAGAATTATTTTTTTGTTTTATAACCCTCGGGCTCTTACGGCTCTTAATAAATTTGGTTTGCCAGTATTGTATATTGAATTTTATTTCAATTACATACCTACCTCGAATTACCTCGTCATACCTATGTATTGGGTTATACAAAGTTGATGATGATAATATATTCAACACTGCAAAATGGATACAATATCTTAAGGTTCCTACCGTTATTAAAGTATTTATTTCATTTTGTCTTTTGTTTGTTGTGTTTTGTTGATTTCGGTTTGTTCATTACGTACGTACGTAACGTGCACAGGAACGTACCTGCGCGAGTGCGTGCGGGTGCGCGGCGTGCAGCGTGCGCAGCAGCGCGGCGGCGTGCGCGGGCCGGCGCAGCAGCGCCTGCGGAGCGCAGCTGCGTAGGAAAGTCAGCGCAGCGCGACTGTAAGCGCCCTCTTCGCCGCGCACGCCCTCCTCCGCTATCAGCTGCGCACACAAACATCTCATTGTAAACTACTTATGCGCAAATACTCAAACGCCACTCAATTTTAAGACACCGTTAAGTGTCATGTGTCATAGTCATTTTGACTTAAAGTGATATACACCACAAGACTGAACGGCGGTTACGAGGTACTTAGTCACTGACACCATAGTTACATATTTATTATTTGATTAGTGACCCGACCACAGCTTCGCAGTTTTCGATTTTGTCACGTATAATGCCAAGGACCTTAAAATATCGTTGTGTAAGTAAACCTCCCAATACTGGCCTACTAATGCAAGATCAGCATATAATGGTTAATGATTGAACTTAGCAGCACTCCTCATTGCCACTCTTTCAATAATAATGAAGTCGCGTGTCGCATGTTTGAAAATAGCAAAAAATATTAAAAAGACAAGTGACGGCTCCGTGGCACAGTGGCTTAATAATGAGTTGCAGCACTAAGGCCCGCGGGTTCTAATCCCGGACAGAACAAGTATTTGTATGGCCTACAAATAATTGTTCTGGGTCTGTTATATATGTAAACTGTCCCTGCGATATGGGAGAAAATCCTAGTTTGGAAGTAACGATTTTTAAAAAGAGAGGAAGAGAGACAACTAACTAGGAGTGGGCGATACAAATCGTATATAGATACAATATCTATATATCAGTACAATATCCAATATCTATATATCCGACGACAAACTAACTATGTATTAGATATTACGATTTTACGATACCGTGTTGATATGAGTCATCGCAGAATATCTAATATCTAGTCAAAACCGAAACCGCAGAAACGTAAAATATGTAAATATATACATTGATTCAGATACCGAACAAACCTTGAGCGCATAACGTAGCTTCCATATTGGTAAGCTGCGGAGTATCTATAAGAGAGCAATGTAGTGTCTTCTTGTAATAAATGGCCGTGCCACCGCCTCGGCGGTCGTGCCTATCATTACGAAGAAGAGAATAATTTTTAATGGCTATCTATGACGGGACATCAGTCTTTAGTCATAGCCTCCTGTTACATTCCCCCTGGAATCCTCCCCCTCAAAGATGATTTTGAGGCAATCTTATCTCTAAGTAATTCAGTCATTATGTTTGGAGATTTTAACTCTAAACATACTGAATGGACATGCCGTACTATTAACCGTAGTGGTAGGATACTGCGTGATATAACGCAGTCTCTTGACATAACCGTTTACAGCCCGCTCGGTGCAACGCATTATCCCGATGCAACCGATTTTAACCCAGATGTACTAGATTTTGCGTTACTCAAAGGAGTTTCACTCAACCTTAGGTCTATTGAGACACTAGACGATATAGGATCCGATCACAGATCGGTCTCTCTTATTCTTGGCCATCAGCCACCACCTATTATAACTACGAAAACCTTCACTAACTGGAAGGGTTTCAAGGACTCCCTAGCAAAAGCTATGGACTCGCAGGACTCCCAAAATTACCTATCGCCGGATATAGAATTAGACAGTCCCTTAAAAATCGACACCGCGGTCGAATCACTTTCAACCCTAATTAAATCCTCCCTTAAGGAGAATGAAAGGGTCGTCCCGGTTGTTAATACTAATGGGCTTCCCCTATATATTAGCAACATATTAAAAGCTAAAAAAGCTGCTTTCCGGAGAGCAGCTAAATATGCCACCCCCGAATATAGGCATACGGCTAATCGTCTTCAACGAAAACTCCGTTTGCACCTTTATGAATTTCGAGAACTCCAAAGGAGTGAACTCATGGAGAATATATCTCCCTCACATACAGCGTACTATCAGATGGCTAGAGCCCTCCGTATAGACGCTACAACTCACACTCCCCCTCTCTCCCGCCCCGACGGTACGGTTGCCTTCGAGGACGACGAGAAGGCTGAGTGCTTTGCAGACAGCATTGCCGCACAATGCTCTCCTAGCTCTCAACCTGTCGACCCCTCACATATTCAGGAAGTGGAGGATGAGGTCCGCCGCCGGAACTCACCCCCCACAACCTCTGACCCTATCACTGTGTCCAATGATGAGATCTCATCCCTCATCAAAGGACTTAAGCCCAAAAAGTCTCCAGGCGCGGATGGCATATCCAACCAAGCCCTTAAACACTTTCCAGAGCAGGTGTTAACCCTCTTATCTATTATCTTTAACGCCTGCTTCAATCTAAATTATTTTCCCACTACTTGGAAAGAGGCAACTGTCATTGGTATTCCCAAGCCAGGCAAGCCTCTTAACCTCCCCTCCAATCATCGTCCCATTAGCCTCCTAAAGGCCATGGGAAAACTCTTTGAAAGAGTCATTCTCAATCGAATGAGGCGCCATCTGTTTCCCACAGACGGTGACCCCCTTGTCATCCCACACCAATTTGGTTTCCGCGCGAAACATTCATGTCCACAGCAAGTACACCGCATTGTGGAATATATCCTCAGCGGTTTTTATCCACGTCGACTAAAGACAATCGCGGTCTTTTTCGACATTGCCAAAGCCTTCGACCGATTCTGGCATGTAGGCCTTATTTACAAATTATATAGGATAGGACTCTCCGATCGTCTAGTACGTCTCGTAGCCTCTTACTTACAACATCGTACCTTTCGTTTTAGACACGAAGGCACGTTATCCTCTCAGCGCCCCATTAAAGCTGGTGTTCCTCAGGGATCAGTACTAGCTCCCCTCCTGTACATCTTGTACACCAACGACATTCCAATCCCGTCGAATGGTGTACAGCTCTCACTCTTCGCAGATGACACTGCTCTACACTTCAAAAGTCCTAGGATATCTTCCGCAAGGAACAAAATCCAAAAGTCAGTCGATGACCTAGGAGATTGGTTCCAAAAATGGCGTATCGATGTGAACCCGGAGAAGAGCTCTGCAGTTCAATTCGATATTAAAAGACGCCGTAATAAAAACAAGAAAAATACTCCACCTATACGAATGCTAGGGACTCCTGTCCCATGGCAAATGACAGCAAAATATTTTTTTTTTTTTTTTATAGGATAAGGGTGACAAACGAGCACACAGTCCACCTGATGGTAAGTGGTTCCTGCGGCCCATAGACATCTACATCTATCCTCTATTACAATTCAAAATGTAGATGCGTTGTCACCCGTGAGGACTAAGATGGAATGCCTCATTTCCAGTAAAAAGGGCCTCCGGCCACCTGCACTCACCAAGCGAAACGCAGAGGTAAATCTCTACTTCACGCTGGTTTTCTGTGAGGTCGTGGTACCACCCCGGTTCGAGCCGGCCCATCCATGCGACAGCAAAGCTGCCGCGTGGCTCTACCACTGTTAAGAAGTGTGTTTAGGTGTCACCCTTGACTATAGGCTTACGTTTGAGCCTCATGTCAAAAGAGTGACACGTCTAGCTCGTTTCTATCTAGGTAGGCTTAACAGTATGTTAGGCAGACATAGTAAAATGTCATTAAGAAATAAGCGAACCCTTTATAAGGTTTGTATACGACCGGTAATGTCTTACGCGGCGCCTATTTTTGCACACGCTAACGATAAAATTATTAACGAACTCCAAGTAGTTCAAAACCATTTCTGTCGTCGAGCTACGAACGCACCCTGGTACGTCCGTAATGCCGACCTTCACCGGGATTTAGAAATCCCAACAATCCAGCAATTTCTTAAAAAACTCTCTGAAAACTTCTTTAAAGTATCAGAGTCGCATACTAACACACTTATTCGTGAGGCAGTTACTTATACCGCCCCACTCCCTTCCCGCTATAGCGTCCGCAGGCCGAGAAACACTCTCTCGGACCCGCCAAATAAGTTGTCAAACGACCTGAACTGCCTCCTGGCGGCTCAGGCCAATCCTAATTAAATTAAAAATTAGTTAAAATCAATAATATGCCTTCGTAGGCAGTCCCTAAACGGCACTTAGCCGTCTACGCCCTCTTTTCCCAAAAGAGGGTCGCTTTAGATACGGCATATGAAGCTTTAATAAAGCTAGTTGCCAGCCCCCAAAGGCAGTTTTTAGGGGGTATCACTTAGGTTCCCCTTGTAGGCAGTGAGTCCCCCATAACCACTATAGACCGGCTATAGTGGTATGCGTAATGCATTTTCTGCCTCCCTCTGTGGTAGCCCATTTCCAATTGCTTCGGGCGCAAAAAAAAAAACCTTGAGCGCGATAGAATATATAGCTAAAACAGATATTACGACTGCTTTACAACATATAATATAAATCTAAAAAATATTACAATAAAATCCTTATTTGTAGCAGCATACGATTTATTACAGAACACATCATTTTCAATATCCATTCTAAGTAGTATAATTTTATTATTATTTTGTTGTGTACTGTTTTCAAAATGAACTATTTTAGATCTTATTGTGTATTTAATAATGTTATTTTTAGAATGTAAATTAAAACTGAGAAAATTATGAAGGAAAGTTTATTTCACCGATTCTGAAAAATTATACCCACTTTCTAAATATGGGATAATTTCTTTTGGCGTAACCATAACCACAAGTGTGGCATAAAATATAAAAGTTTAATTTTATAGCAAATAAATGTTGCAATCCTTATTTTTAAACATGTAGAGCCTAAATGAAGTGTAATAAATTAAAATAATATATTCTTTAGAGTAAAGGAGTAAAAAATATTTTGTAATAGTGCCACCTACTAGATTCTATATGTAAAGTGATTTTATCGAACAAAAATTGATTAACTCTTAAGGTGGTACGTACAATATACGCTAGATGGCATAAACACGACACGATTCAATTTAATATTTTATTTAATTATCTCGCAGGATAAATCCTAATGATATATGTGTTACTTTTTATATTATAAGATACTTTAAGAATATTTATGGACATATACATAAATAAGACAATATATCTATAAATCTATATATGGAAATTCGTTTATAAATCTCATATCACCATGTGAGTACCGACTTCTATTCAGAATGAAGACGGAAGATATCAACAAATATATAGATATTGAAATATATAGATACAAAATCGGATTTTTATATCCAATACATAGGTACGATTTGATATGGGGTAAAAGTGATATTACCCATGCCTACAACTAACGAAATTAAAAATGTTGTACCACCGACTTCAATACTAATACGCATTGTCAGCGAGTTATGGGGAGGGCTGTAGCCGATGGAAGGAAAAGGGGAGATCTCCCGCCGGGCAAGGTGTTCTGCCCGGGGAGCGGCCAACGCTCCGATTGGTAATTCAGAGCTATTCTATATTATGCTGCTTTAACTTCGGAACTTTGTTAGTGCGATTTAGGCTTCGATGTGTTTCGCTTGTGGTGCGACGACAGCGCCGCCACATCACCCCCACGCTCAGACCGGATGTCGATAATGCTGTCCGATTCCCGGTGCGTCCTTAATGCCGGTGGGGAATGCCTGCTGTGTGCGTAAGGGCAAGTAACGGCGGTGCGAACGGTATGCCGGTGTGTAATGCATGCCGTACTTCGCACTTGCAAGTGATGCCAGTGAGAACGATGAGCCGGATCAAGTGCCAGGGATTGCCTTGTAGTCTGCGGTGATTCGAGAAGAAGGCAAGTAATCTGCGCGAGTGCCGTGAAGCAGAGGCGAGCATTAAGACTCAGAGCCGTGCCGAACACTGAAGCGCAGAGAGTAGCTTGAAGCAACAGGAAGCATTATTATTCCAGTGGTGCGATGAACCTTTTTGAAGCTAGATGGCTGCAGAATGTGAAGACTGCTGACAATATCTGCTCGGTAGCGAATGAATGGGGTACTTGAGGACGATGACGAAGGTTTTGAAGTTGAAGTTTCCGAAGGTTGTTGGCTGCGTTTTCATATCACGTCGGGGTCACCAATGTAGTCAGTGGAAGGAAAAGGGGAGATCTCCCGCCGGGCAAAGTGTTCTGCCATGGGAACGGCCAGCGCTCCGATTGCTAGTTCAGAGCTATTATATATATGCTGCTTTAACTTCGGATCAATGTTCGTGCGATTTAGGCTTCGACGTGTTTCGCTTGTAGCGTGACGACAGCACCGCCACAGGGCTATGCTAGGAGTTTTTCTGTGTGATAAACTTAGAAATGAGGCTATTCGCAGTAGAACCAGAGTGATCATTACAGCCTTTCATAAGTCCACTGCTGAACATAGGCCTTCCCCAAGGAATGCCACAAAGCACGGTCCTGAGCCACCTGCATCCATCGACTTCCTGCATGTCTTACCAGGTCATCACTCCATTTCGTGGGGGGTCGCCCTACACTTCGCCTACCGGTACGAGGCTGCCACTCAAGAACCTTACTTTACCATCGGCTGTCGGTTCTTCGAGCTATATGGCCGGCCCACTGCCACTTCAGCTTACGAATCCGTTGGGCTATGTCGGTTACTCTGGTTCTACTGCGGATATCCTCATTTCTAAGTTTATCACGCAGAGCTACTCCGAGCATAGGCCTCTCCATAGCTCGCTGAGCGACCCTGAGCTTCTTCATACGGCCAGCAGTGAAGGACCACGTCTCAGATCCGTAAGTCATCACTGGCAACACGCACTGGTTGTACAATTTCGTTTTAAGGTTTTGAGGTATGTCTGACGAAAAGATGTGTCGTAGCTTCCCGAACGCTGCCCAGCCGAGTTGAATCCGTCGATTGACCTCTCGGTCGAAGTTGGACTTACCTAGTCGGACTTTTTGTCCCAGGTAAATATACTCGTCAACAACTTCGAGCTTAGTGCTCCCAACAACTACCGGTGTTTGCGCCAAATGCTAATTCTTAAAAAACACTAGGGGGCGCTCGGCGCGGTGCATTCCTAAACTGCATGACGTGTAGACAGTAACGGGACCTTTTGCCGAGGCGCCGCGCGCCACGCCCAATGCAAGGCAGTTACTAGAACAGCATGTTCGCGTACCGTATAACCTCTAATAGTGTCGTTTTTTGTTAGCAAGTTTATGCAACGACGAGGAGTTTTGTTGAGTCTAGAAAACTAGATTATCTGCGCGGACGCCGGGTCGCTTAATTGTTTTGGAAGTTAATATTGATTGCGATCAACGTCCGGTCTGTGATACGTGTGGAATTTACTATTGCAGTTTTTTCGCTAGAATCGTGAGGTCGCTTTAAGATCGCTTCTATTTTGAGTTATCATTTTAGTGCGTTTACGCGATAACGAGGCCTGTCTAAGTGTTGAGTGATTAAATTAACTTCGTTACAAGTAATTTACGTCAATTTGTGTAGTGATTGCATATATAAGTGCATTACGCGGGCGAGTCCAACCTCAATGGGCATTGCTGAAAACCAACGCTACCGCAATCCTGCGATAGCATTACGTTGAGTCAGTGCCCTTTTCAGCATCACATCACTCATGCAATCGGATCATTTTATGACTGTTTTTGTTATTTACTTTTATCTTTTATGTTTTTATGTATTATTTTATTTTCTGTATCAAAACTGTATGAGTGTATGTTGCTGAATAAATGCATGTCTATGTCTATGTCTATGTCCATTAGACAATATTTATTTTGCTGGTGTTGCATTATAATATAGTACGGAGACAATTTTCCTTTGTCGATAAGAACGCTAACTTTGTGATACGAATTAAGATCGCGTTCGTATTAGATTATAGATTTGTGCTAAGTGAATCTGGGACATTGAACTTTGACCGACCGTTCTTAAGAAGGTTTCAGTTGGTGACGTCCGGTGGAGTGATACCACATCGTGGGGCAGCATCGGACCAGGTCGCTGCCCGATCACCTCGGATAAGTCAGGTTACACATACACACCTTCTAACATAAACTTACAAGCACATACATAACGCCTGACCGGGCCTTGGGGTCGGTCCTCCGATTCCGAGTCGGTCGGCCTTGGATTCGGAACCCGGTAAGTTCGTATTAATTACCTAGCCCTTATATACTAAATATCCATAGGGTATTTGAGCCCCCCCCCCCCCTTGGTTGCCCGCCGAATCTGCAGCTGATGGGCCCCTGTACGGTCGACCTTTGTCGGGGCAACTAGGGGTGTGTACAACCAGCATAGCTGTGACATGGACATTAAACATTATCTTTATTTTGTCCATGTTAATCTTAAGACCTATCCGTTGGGGACACTATTGAGGTAATTGAGCATGGTGCTTAGGTCCTCCAGCGATTATGCCATAAGGATATCGTCGGCAAATCGAAGGTGAGTGTGATGTACTCGCCATTGATGTTAATACCGTATTCTTTCCAGTCCAGAAGCTTGAAAACGTCTTCGAATGCAGAGGTGAAGAGTTTCGGGGATATAACGTCAACCTGTCTTATACCTCTCTGCAATTGGATAGGTTTCGTAGTCTGGTTCTGTACTCGGATAGCCATTGTAGCCCTACTGTACAAGCACTTCAGCACTTCGATATACCGACAGTCAACTTGGCACCGCTGAAGGGACTGCAGCACCGCCCAAATTTCGACGGAATCAAAGGCTTTCTAATAGTCCACATACGCCAGGCATAGTGGCAAATTGTACTCCTCGGACTTCTGTACAACTTGCCGAAGGGTATGTATGTGGTCTATGGTGCCAAAGCCCTTTCGGAAACCGGCTTGTTCGGGAGGCTGGAAGTCATCAAGTCTGCGTGCGAGACGATTCGTAATGACTCTCTAAAACAGCACGTAGACGCTGCTCAGAAGGAAAACCGGTCTGTAGTTCTTCAAGAGAGCATTGTCACTTTCTTGAAGAACAAGACCACCGCACTTCTGCTCCACGCCTCCGGTGTAATGCCACCATGGAGGACGGAATTAAAGAGCCTCTGAAGGACTTCCAGTACCGGTTTTCCACCTGCTTTCAGAAGCTCCGCTGTAATTCCATCCTCGCCTGGGGCCTTGCCGTTTTTAAGATGCTAGAGAGCCATTCTAATCTCGCTCAGACTGACGTCCGGGATATCTTCGGAATAGTGTCGGATAAGACTCGTTCTTGGATCGTTACTCACACTTGCGTGTGGCTCCAACGATGATGTGTACAGCTGTCCACAGAACCTCTCAATAACACTCAAAATCTCAGGTGCCCCGGAAATGATACTGCCACACTCTGTCTTCAGCTTTGACAGCTTTGACAGCTCTTTCTGGCAGACAGATTTCTGGCAAAGACTTTGGAGACTTGGTTCCGCTCGATCGCTTCTTCAATACAAGCTGAATTTTTGTATTCTTCTGCGGCGGGTCTTGCAGAACTTAGCTCCGACCGCATGGACAGTTTCCACGAGCTTGTCATTTCATTCAGTTCATTCATTGCAGTCTTCTAGGCACTGAAAACGGTTTTGTAACTCTAGCTGAAAGGTTTCGGGACTCTGGAACAGAGCACGAGGGGGACGGAGCGTTGACTTCATTAGACTAGACCTCTCCAACTTAACGTTTAGGTTCAGTGTGCCTCTTACCATTCGGTGATCGCTACCAGTTTTCACCCTCGCGATCACGGAGACATCATTGAACAGTTGTCGTCTGGTCGTCATAATGTAGTCAATATCATTTTTTGTCGAACCGTCGGGGTTCGACCAGCTCCAGTTCCTGTGGGGCCGCTTCTGGAAGAAAGAGTTCATCATAAAGAGTCCCTCTTTCTCCATGAAGTCTGCCGGCTGCTGGCCCTTTGGGTTCCGTTGCCCTATTCCAAATTTCCCTACTTTCAGCTCACCGTTCTCTCTTGTGCCTAGTTTTGCATTGAAGTCTCCCATTAACACCGTATATTAGGTTTTGGAGGAATGCATGGCTCTAGAGATATCCTCATACATTTCCTCCACCTCCTCATCGGGGTGTGCCGAGGTTGGTGCGTAAACCTGTATAACCTTCAACGAATACCGTTTGGTGATTCTGAGTATAAGGTACGCAACCCTCGTCGACACGCTTTCAGTCTTTACAACGTTGTTAACGAGAGACTTGTGGACGATAAATCCGACACCTCTTTGGGACAGATGGTTGCCCTCCCGGTGATAGAGCAAGTTGCCGGATTCGAGAATTACCGTGTCCTCGCCCTCTCTTCGGACTTCGGATAATCCTATAATATGCCAGCGTAACTTGTCTATGTCTTCTTCCAGTTCCACGATCTTCTCGTCAGTCCTCAGGGTGCGTGCGTTGTACGTTGCCAGGTCGGGTTGTCTAAGGTGGCAACCGAACCTCCACCGGAGATTCTTAGCACCCCCTGCCCCGCCTTTACCATGGTCGCCACCGTAACCGGGGACTGGGGGCCGTCTCCTGGGTTGGCAAGTGGGTTGGCAACCGCAGTTTTTTTTATTGTAATTTTGGTTATTATCAGGAAGATGCTGCTGCCCATCTCCTGCCTGTTTCCCTTTGTCGGCTTTTACGACTACCACGGGAAGATATAGGGTAGTGGATATTCTTGTCCGCCACTACACGGCACGGAGTGACCGACATAGCCCAACGGATTAGTTAGCTGAAGTGGCAATGGGCCGGCCATATAGCTCGAAGAACCGACCAGTGATGGGGGGAAAAGGTTCTCGAGTGGCGGCCTCGTACCGGCGCACGAAGTGTAGTGCGTCCCACTAGATGGAGTGACGACCTGGTAAGACATGCAGGAAGTCGATGGATGCAGGTGGCTCAGAACCGTGTTTTGTGGCATTCCTTGGGGGACGCCTATGTTCAGGAGTGGACTTGTGAGGGGCTGTAATGACGATGATGATGATGATGCATTGTTAAGGATAACTCCAAAACTACTGTCATATCTTGATCAAATTTATATGGGATGTATAAATTATAAGCACCAGCTTTCAAATAAAAATAGAATCATCGAAATCGATTCACCTAGAAAAAAGTTCTGAGGCACTCAGTGCGTTTCAAAGTCTCGGTGAGTTTCAAAGACATTCACGTTGTTATAATATTAATTTTCCTCAATGTTGCACATTAACCTTGCTCACATTAAACAATAAAGTTTTTATTATCAGCAAATTGATGGCTCCGTGGCGCAGTGGCTTAGAAAAGAGTTGCAATACTGGGGCCGCGGGTTCGAATCCCGCACGGAACAAGTATTTGTATGGCTTACAAATAATTGTTCCGGGTCTAGATGTTTTTACTTGTACAATTTATGTTTTTTTACTGCCTCCACGATACAGGAGAAAGTCCTAGTGTGGGGTAATGTTTTTTTAACAAAATAAAATAAAAAGAAATACTAATACATTGCATAGCACCTCGGTGTATTCTACTATATACCAACTAATATCAAAGCATTCAATTTGTTTTCTCACAACACCTAACCCTACAGTAGAAGCAGTCTTAACAAAGGTGCGTAACGGACTAAGTGATACAGACACTCGCACGTGGACAAAAGGTGTATTTTGATATAATACGCGCGCCACAGAAATATTTTTTTTCGACGAAATAAATTGTAGGCTAATTTCACGAAGGTCACATCTGAGGCGTGCGAAGGATTATGAACATTAGCCACGTTGTAACTAAGCTTAAACTCGCAAGTTTGCTATCAGAGAGTGAGCCTTCTGTTCTTTTAACTATTAATTATTCTGTGATAAAAAAGATTTATTGAGATTTCACAATATACGAAACTTGGTAAAAATATAAGGTTGAGTCACGCTACCGTATTGGTAGGCAAAAACAAAAACACTAAAAATGTAGAATATTAATAAATAAGGTCAGTCGAGCATAGCATCTAATTATTAAACTGCCGACGCGGGTGAATGAACGGTGTTGCATCGAACAGTTGAATAAACTGCATTTTCCTAGAAAGTTCTATTTTCATAATATAATAATTAATAAAACATCAATTTCTTATTATAGTCAGCATCTTTACTCTATATATTTTAAATAAGTCAACTTACAGCATAAAGTTGGGTGCAAGCGGTGTCGATGTCGAAACGAGAGTCTCCAGAATCGAAGACCGCAGACAACAGTCCGAGGACATGGTCCGGCTCGAGACGTGGAGTCGCACTGACCGTATCCCACGCGGATTGCGTCTCTTCTGGCAAGGGCTCGTCAGCGAACAGTGAGTCATCTGTTAAAAATACATCGTATTTTACTGTCGGTCAAGATGCAAAAAGTAAGTTCATTATAAATGTACAATTTACACAAAGAACAATGGCAGAAAAATAGTTGACAAAAATTATCGCGTCTAGAAATAAGTTATATATAAAATGAGTTTTATTGTTTTTCTATGATTTTTCAAATAAAAATGTATTTTAATTAAAGCCACAGAAAAATACAAACATTTTTGGGAATATCAAATGACTTAAATCATTGTACTCTATTCAAAAGTTGCCATTTATTTATTTCATACTATTTTCGTACAACTTTGTAAGACTACCAACACAATACATAAACACAAAATATTATTATATTAAGTTATTATTATTAATAACTATCCTATCAGTAATAATAAAAATAAAAGTGATATGGTTGATAATAAGTCTCTTACAAAAAACTTCCTACAATAATACATTATCTCAATCATAGTACTATGTAACAATTCCATTTAATGTTATGGCAACACTAGTTAAAACAAAATGTCACTATGACACAAAGGACCTGGAACCATGCCAAAAATATACATTTATAGTATGTAAATATATAATAGAGATACAAAAATCTAAAAACTCTCAATTATGTATTAAGCTAACATCAAACAATCACAGGAAGCATGACTTTTTCGATGTGACATAAGACATAAACTAAAAAGGTTCAAACATAAATATCTTTTTTTTGACGCCTTCTCAGGAAAAAATTCTTTCACAGAGTTATTAAGAGACTGACGCTTAATATTTTAAGATATATTTGATATATAGACGCTACCCATTCCTTTTCAACTAATTTTATGCATGAAATTCTGCCATTGTTCTTTACCTTAACTATCAATCATACATTGTTTGCATCGGTGCCGAACACCTAGTAAATAAACACTAAAATTGGCAGTAAAGTATGTATATAGGAATTAAATACGAATGGATGCCATTACGTTACGTTGTAATCATAAAAATAGAGGAAAGTCTTCAGTCGTTTGTTTATTTTGTCCGATTGCTTGATAAGTCAGGCCACTCCATGGCCAACCGCAGAAGTGCAGGCGCAGCGGGCGAGGTGCACACTGACCTGGCGGCAGGTGCGGCTGCTGCAGGCGCAGCGCTGCGGCGAAGGCGCTGCCGCCGGTGGCGCCGCGTGCGCGCTGCACGCGCAGCAGCTGTGCCATGTAGCCGCGCTCCACGCCCAGCCGCAGAAGTGCAGGCGCAGCGGGCGAGGTGCACACTGACCTGGCGGCAGGTGCGGCTGCTGCAGGCGCAGCGCTGCGGCGAAGGCGCTGCCGCCGGTGGCGCCGCGTGCGCGCTGCACGCGCAGCAGCTGTGCCATGTAGCCGCGCTCCACGCCCAGCCGCAGAAGTGCAGGCGCAGCGGGCGAGGTGCACACTGACCTGGCGGCAGGTGCGGCTGCTGCAGGCGCAGCGCTGCGGCGAAGGCGCTGCCGCCGGTGGCGCCGCGTGCGCGCTGCACGCGCAGCAGCTGTGCCATGTAGCCGCGCTCCACGCCCAGCCGCAGAAGTGCAGGCGCAGCGGGCGAGGTGCACACTGACCTGGCGGCAGCTGTGGCTGCTGCAGGCGCAACGCTGCGGCGAAGGCGCTGCCGCCGGTGGCGCCGCGTGCGCGCTGCACGCGCAGCAGCTGTGCCATGTAGCCGCGCTCCACGCCCAGCCGCAGAAGTGCAGGCGCAGCGGGCGAGGTGCACACTGACCTGGCGGCAGCTGTGGCTGCTGCAGGCGCAACGCTGCGGCGAAGGCGCTGCCGCCGGTGGCGCCGCGTGCGCGCTGCACGCGCAGCAGCTGTGCCATGTAGCCGCGCTCCACGCCCAGCCGCAGAAGTGCAGACGCAGCGGGCGAGGTGCACACTGACCTGGCGGCAGCTGTGGCTGCTGCAGGCGCAACGCTGCGGCGAAGGCGCTGCCGCCGGTGGCGCCGCGTGCGCGCTGCACGCGCAGCAGCTGTGCCATGTAGCCGCGCTCCACGCCCAGCCGCAGAAGTGCAGGCGCAGCGGGCGAGGTGCACACTGACCTGGCGGCAGCTGTGGCTGCTGCAGGCGCAACGCTGCGGCGAAGGCGCTGCCGCCGGTGGCGCCGCGTGCGCGCTGCACGCGCAGCAGCTGTGCCATGTAGCCGCGCTCCACGCCCAGCCGCAGAAGTGCAGGCGCAGCGGGCGAGGTGCGCACTGACCTGGCGGCAGCTGCGGCTGCTGCAGGCGCAGCGCTGCGGCGAAGGCGCTGCCGCCGGTGGCGCCGCGTGCGCGCTGCACGCGCAGCAGCTGTGCCATGTAGCCGCGCTCCACGCCCAGCCGCAGAAGTGCAGGCGCAGCGGGCGAGGTGCGCACTGACCTGGCGGCAGCTGCGGCTGCTGCAGGCGCAGCGCTGCGGCGAAGGCGTTGCCGCCGGTGGCGCCGCGTGCGCGCTGCACGCGCAGCTGCGCCATTTAGCCGCGCTCCACGCCCAGCCACAGAAGTGCAGGCGTAGCGCGCGAGGTGCACACTGACCTGGCGGCAGTTGCGGCTGCTGCAGGCGCAGCGCTGCGGCGAAGGCGTTGCCGCCGGTGGCGCCGCGTGCGCGCTGCACGCGCAGCAGCTGCGCCATGTAGCCGCGCTCCACGCCCAGCCGCACCACCGCGCCCGCCGGGCACGCGTCCAATGCCGACAGCAGCGCACTGCAATCATACCGCATGACAGCCTCCGGGAGGGTGAAGAGGGCGAGGGGGATGGTGTAGAGGCGTGGGCTGGTGCGTGTGTTCGAGTGCTCGTGCACGCGCACCTGAATCTCTCTTTTTCTTATTATTCCATAAAAGTTGCTGCTGACTACGCCTCTCCTATTGTAGGTATGATTTGCCTTGACTGTCTTGCTTGACGGACTGATGATCGCAGTACCACAAATCTCGCAACTTTGACATTGCTCTCCGTCGTCGAATTGTATATTTTACGTCGGATATAAAAGAAATAGATATGCCGCCCTCTAAGGGAAACCCTAATATTTTTCTTGAATTTCCCGAAGCAGCATCATCAACCAGTGGAGCTTGCCTCTATTGGAAAACATACAGATCGTAAGAGGAGACTGATGATTTAACATTTTTAGAGAAATATCTATGCATTATTGCTAATTTCTTTCATTAATTTAGATAAAAATAAAGAAGAAAATACTTTATTGTTGTATGTATGTCATTTGGTAGAAAAGATCATCAATTAACTAATCAGCCATTTACTAACATAAAACTAATATTCAAAAGCTTGAAGTAAATCGTCGCAAAATTTATGAGAGCGACTGTATGTATACGCGTTTGTTGTGCATATTATGTGTAAGTGAAATTGCACATATTTAACTTTTTTATCAAAAATGTTACACAATAGGAATCCACCACCTAAAATAACATAATAGTAAACGCAGAACAATTATCTGTATTCTCACGGAAATCACAGCGTAATGGGTAAACGCTTAGCTAATGTACTAAAACCAATCTGCCACACGTGTACGTAAGTGTAACATGTGCGCATGTGAGTGCGTGTGCGCGGCTGCAACACGTTTATACATGGTAGAGCCACGCTGCAACTATATTATGGTTGTAGCACGAATGGGTCGGCTCGACCGGGTAGGGATCACGTTCTCACAGAACACCAGCGTTAAAACATCCATAATCTTTAAGAAAAAACTGCTTAGTTGTGGTCGTAAACGCGGTTGCCGATCATGAGGTCCAGGGTTCGAAACCCCAGTCGGGCCATAATCAGTTATTAAGTTTTTTTTTGTCAAGAAATTTTCAGTATCAATCCGGAGTCGGGAAGTTAGTGGTGTTCCATCCCCTAACCTTCGAAAGCACGTTAAGTCGTTAGTCCTGCGCCTGGTCTCTATTCGGGCGTGTCGGATTGCCGTCCCATCGTATTATGAGAGGGAGGGAATAGAGATTGCATTTAAGCTTGCGCATACACTCGGGCACTATAATTCTGCCGTGTGCGGACGGAGGATATAATTGGTAAGCAAAGGCGTACCTCATGGAGGGCACGGGCATGCCGAAGGTCTGTATGAAGAGCGCCAGCTTGTGCGCGGGCAGCGAGCGCAGGCCGGCGTCCAGCAGCGGCGCGCGCGCCGAGCGCACGAGGTGCAGGCGCAGCCAGTCGGGCAGCAGCGCCTCGCTGTCGCCGCCCCACACGCCCCACACGCCGCCCTCCCCGCCCTCGCCGCCCAACCACATCGACTGCAGCCACGAGTACATCTCCTGGTTCGTGTCGTCTGCCAACACCGACAATCTCTTGCTCCTTCATTTTTGCATTCCTTACGTAATTATGTTATCGAATAGTAATAAATTAAAATAAATTTCGGCGCCTAGAAAGCGAGTTCGAATCTCGCACGGAACAAGTATTTGTATAGTCTACAAATAATTTTTCCGATACTGCTAAATGTTTTTTCTTGTGCACTTTATGAATGAAACTGCTATGACTAGACAGGAGAAAATCTTTATGTAAGAGTAATGTTTCTTTTTACATCACCTCTCTTATTTCATAAGCGTTACATAAGTGTTGGAGTTTAAAGGGATTATGTGCCTCTGTGACTAGTAAGTATACAAATATCCTTTAATATCTCCAGAGCATATAATGTCATCCGAAAATACTAAAAATTTACAATCATAAAACACTTAAAGCAAGTAATGAAATGTTACAAAAAATGTTATAAATAGCCTCTATAATATTCAACATTCGTTGCAACATTAAAAGCGCCGTTTTAAGATCAAAGGGATTTCTTATTATCCACAAGTAACTCAGTCTAACTTCAAATTAAATTAAAAATAATTATTTGTGTTAAACTTACACAGGTTAAAACCTAAAACTGAGCTTTATTGACATAGTGAAAATAAATAGTATAACTCACAGAGCGAGGGACCATAACAGAGCAGCTTAAGGTGTGCGTGCACGATCACCAGATGAAGCCGTGCTCGCCGGCCACCGGGCCACTGCAGCAGCACGCGCTCCGCACCGCCCCACGCCTCCGCACCCTCCCCCTCGCCCTCCTCCTCACCCTCCTCCTGCAACCCTGCGCGCACCACCTGACACGCGCAAACAACACATCCTTGTTAACTTCAGAAATTCGCCATGCTCTAGTATATTTCCCTCTCATTCATGGTTAAAGAACCAGGCTTACGAGGTTGAAAGTAAATAGGAATCTAAGATGCCTGGATACTGTCAAATAGAGAGGGTATGCCTTACTGTGGCCTATTCACACAGCTAATTGACGAACAAAGCTCTGGTAACTCACCGATGATAGAAAATCTACCCAAAACCAAACCGAACGCTGTGTTCGTTTTACTGTAGAACCAAATGCTCATGATCTGACAATTTGATATATTATGCACCTGATTTTTGCATTAGGAATATGACTATAAGAAAACCTTTGATTCCGTCGAAATTTGGGCGGTGCTGCAGTCCCTTCAGCGGTGCCAAGTTGACTGTCGGTATATCGAAGTGCTGAAATGTTTGTACAGTAGGGCTACGATGGCTATCCAAGTACAGACCCAGAGTAAGAAAACTATCAAACTGCAGAGAGGTATAAGACAGGGTGACGTTATATCCCCGAAACACTTCACCGCTGCATTGGAAGACGTTTTAAAGCTACTGGACTGGAAAGGATACGGTATCAACATCAATAACGAGTACATCACTCACCTTCGATTTGCCGACGATATAGTCCTTATGGCAGAATCACTGGAGGACCTAAGCACTATTCTCAATGACCTAAATAGTATCCCCCGACGGATAGGTCTTAAGGTGAACATGGATAAAACAAAGATCATGTATAACGTCAGTTTAATAAATTATCAAGCATTAATATTTATTTGTAGTCTATATGCATCAATTATTTTCTGTGTATTTTACTTGCAACACTTTAATTTTAGTTTGCCAATTTTGTATTGGCAACTTCCGCATTCAATGTGGCTCTCCAAAAAATAATTGTAATAATAAATTCCAAAATTAAATTTAAAGTTGCATTTTATTTATACAACGTCCATGTCACACCTATGCCAGTGGTTGTTGAGAGCACTAAGCTCGAAGTTGTTGACGAGTATGTCTACCTGGGACAAATAGTTCGACTATGTAAGTCCAACTTCGACCGAGAGGTCAATCAACGGATTTAACTCGGCTGGGCAGCGTTCGGAAAATTACGACACATCTTCTAGTCAGGTATACTTCAAAACCTGCAAACGAGACTGTACAACCATGTCCGTGTTGTCAGTGATGACCTATGGATCTGAGACATGGTCCTTCACTGCTGGCCGTATGAGGAAGCTCAGGGTCGCTCAGCGAGCTATGGAGAGGGCATGCTCGCGGGTTTTCAGCGTGATAGGGATTGAGAAAGACGAGGGTATTCGTAGTGGAATCAGAGTAACCTACATAGCCCAACGGTTAGTATGCTGAAATGGCAATGGACCGGCCATATAGATCGAAGAACCGACAACCGATGGGGAAGAAAGGTTCCCAAGTGGCAGCCACGTACTGGCAGGCGAAGTATAGCGCGTCCCCCCACTAGATGGGGTGACGACCTGGTAAGACATGCAGGAAGTCGATGCGGGTGGCTCAGGACCGTGCTTTATGGCATTCCTTGGGGGAGCCCTATGTTCAGCAGTAGACTTATGAAGGGCTGTAATGATGATGATAATGATGAGACACGTAATAGAGAACTGCATTACTAGTATGAGTGCGAAAAAACAGTATAAAAAATTGTTATGTCTAACAGATCAGTGTCGAGTTGTAACGTCCAAGAAACGGAGTCAGTACAATCTTGTTCAGCCAACCAGATCGCCAAGAGTAAAGATAGTAACATCTCAGCTCACCTGTCGCAAATGTGCGTGTAAAATCCGTGTGAAGGAGTACAAAGCGCGATGCTGCGCCATCAGACGCTCGTCGCGCGGAGCATCGCGGCAGTCCACTGGTGGCAGGATGCAGCTCGTCACCGTCGTGCGCTCCATCAGCACCTGGCTCAAGTCCTGGAGGACCATGTTTTTATGGAATAGTTTAATAGAGCACGAATGAGTCAGCTCAACCGAAAAAGGACCAGTTCTCACAGAAATCCGGCGTAAAATGTAGCTAAATGCTGCTGTGTTTTGTATGGCTTTTTACTGGAAACGAGGCATTCCATCTTTGTCCTGAAAAGTAATAACGCATCTGTATTTTTAGTTCTTAATCGAGGATAGGTGTCTATAGGTCACAGCATGCACAAGCCATCAGATGGACTGTGCGCTCGTTTGTGATCAGCTAAATGATAATTTCAGTGTCAGCTGCGTGTCCCCATAGTAAAATACCATACGACATTATTCTGTGTAAACAGCTAAAGTAAACTAGCTGTTTCAACTCTGGTAAGACTTCTAATCTTTTTTCAGCATATGCTTCAGAACTAAGTCTGCTTGCTAATTTTGATATATGGGAGCTCCATTGAAGCTTGGCATCTAATGTGATTCCAAGAAAAATGGTGGCATCTACAAGACTCAGTTTCTCCCCATTTAAAATTATATTAGTATTTAATTGTTTGACATTTGGAGTCATAAATTTCATACATTTCGTTTTAGTGCCATTTAAATGCAAATTATTAACATTGAACCAATTTATTAATTTAGATATAGCATTATTTACTTCGTCATATTTTAGTAATTGTCGTCTTAATTTGAAAATTAAAGAAGTGTCATCAGCAAACAAAACTATATCATGGTTATCCCATACTATGTAAGGTAAGTCATTAATGTATACAAGAAACAGAAAGGGGCTGAGAATTGAGCCTTGAGGCACGCCCATTTGTACCATCGACCCGGAAGAGCTCATACTGTTCATGACAACTTTTTGCATTCTCTTACTTAAATATGAAATATTTAATTTAAGAGCATCACTTCTCACACCGTAGTGTTGAAGATTCCTAATTAATGTTTCATGGTGAACACAATCGAAGGCCTTGGATAGGTCACAGAATATACCCAAAGCCAAAAACCATTGCAACGTCCTGATCTGATTCAGTTAATTTGTTGTTAACACTTAACTGGTAGTTTGAATTGCGAGAGTTAATCTTACCAGTTTCGCTATTAATTATACTCCATGTAATTTTAATTTTATTAGAAGCCGTCTTAATTTTGTTGCTCAAATGCAAAGACTTTGCTGTGGAGCACACTCTTTTAAACATTTTTGAATATTTTTTTTACATATTCCCTAAATTCAACTCTAGGATTATATTACCTTTCGTCGTAAAGATCATATAACCTTTGTCTGCTCTTATGAACTTCTACTGTCGCCCATTCATTGAGTTTGAGAATGCCTCGTTTCCAGTAAGAAGGGTATCCCATTCTCTACACTTACCATACGAAACACAGCAGCGTTGAGCTGCTATTTTACGCCGAAATTCTGTGAGAGCGTGGTCTCTCCCCGGTCGAGCCGAGCCACTGGTGCTACAACTATAGTACTTATACAGCTGTAGCACGGCTCTACCACGTAAAAGAAATATTACTAACGAGAACGATTTCGGTGTGGTCGAGTTGCGGCGCAGCGTCCACGTGGTCGGCGAGGAAGGCGAGGTAGGCGGCGAGGTGGCGCGGCGCGCACTCCACCAGGCAGGCGGCCCGCACGCGCGCCACCGCCTCGCCGCGCACCGCCTCCCAGTGCGGCAGCGACCACAGTAGCCCCAGCCACTCCCTGCGCACAAATCGCCGCTCAGTGACAGCCCTACAGCCCTACACCTCGCATCGCAACCAGGCAGGCGGCCCGCACGCACGCCACCGCCTCGCTGCGCACCGCCTCCCAGTGCGGCAGCGACCACAGCAGCCCCAGCCACTCCCTGCGCACAACTCGCCGCTCAGTGACAGCCCTACAGCCCTACACCTTGCATCGCCACCAGGCAGGCGGCCCGCACGCACGCCACCGCCTCGCCGCGCACCGCCTCCCAGTGCGGCAGCGACCACAGCAGCTCCAGCCACTCCCTGCGCACAACTCGCCGCTCAGTGACAGCCCTACAGCCCTACACCTCGCATCGCCACCAGGCAGGCGGCCCGCACGCGCGCCACCGCCTCGCCGCGCACCGCCTCCCAGTGCGACAGCGACCACAGCAGCCCCAGCCACTCCCTGCGCACAACTCGCCACTCAGTGACAGCCCTACACCTCGCATCGCCACCAGGCAGGCGGCCCGCACGCACGCCACCGCCTCGCTGCGCACCGCCTCCCAGTGCGGCAGCGACCACAGCAGCCCCAGCCACTCCCTGCGCACAACTCGCCGCTCAGTGACAGCCCTACACCTCGCATCGCCACCAGGCAGGCGGCCCGCACGCACGCCACCGCCTCGCCGCGCACCGCCTCCCAGTGCGGCAGCGACCACAGCAGCTCCAGCCACTCCCTGCGCACAACTCGCCGCTCAGTGACAGCCCTACAGCCCTACACCTCGCATCGCCACCAGGCAGGCGGCCCGCACGCGCGCCACCGCCTCGCCGCGCACCGCCTCCCAGTGCGACAGCGACCACAGCAGCCCCAGCCACTCCCTGCGCACAACTCGCCACTCAGTGACAGCCCTACAGCCCTACACCTCGCATCGCCACCAGGCAGACGGCCCGCACGCGCGCCACCGCCTCGCCGCGCACCGCCTCCCAGTGCGACAGCGACCACAGCAGCCCCAGCCACTCCCTGCGCACAACTCGCCACTCAGTGACAGCCCTACAGCCCTACACCTCGCATCGCCACCAGGCAGGCGGCCCGCACGCGCGCCACCGCCTCGCCGCGCACCGCCTCCCAGTGCAACAGCGACCACAGCAGCCCCAGCCACTCCCTGCGCACAACTCGCCACTCAGTGACAGCCCTACAGCCCTAAACCTCGCATCGCCACCAGACAGGCGCCCCGCACGCGCGCCACCGCCTCGCCGCGCACCGCCTCCCAGTGCAACAACGACCACAGCAGCCCCAGCCACTCCCTGCGCACAACTCGCCGCTCAGTGACAGCCCTACAGCCCTACACCTCGCATCGCCACCAGGCAGACGGCCCGCACGCGCGCCACCGCCTCGCCGCGCACCGCCTCCCAGTGCAACAGCGACCACAGCAGCCCCAGCCACTCCCTGCGCACAACTCGCCACTCAGTGACAGCCCTACAGCCCTAAACCTCGCATCGCCACCAGACAGGCGCCCCGCACGCGCGCCACCGCCTCGCCGCGCACCGGCTCCCAGTGCCGCAGCGACCACAACAGCCCCAGCCACTCCCTGCGCACAACTCGCCGCTCAGTTACAACCTCGAAGCAAATACAAAGAGGAGATGGCAAAAACAACTGTGCACTGTGATTCTAACTAGGTCCTGACGTCATCACAGTGGGCGTGGCTTTACTTAGTATTCTGTCAGGGTTCGTCCTGTGCGCTTATGTATCGAAAATCGCAAATCGGTGTATTTTCGTAATATTAAGAAGAAAAGGATTAAGTGTTGGGTTTCGTGTAAAAACTACTCAAATAGACGCTCCGATGGATGTCATGTATGGATGTCGTCACATTTCATTTGTAAGTAATTTTATACCTAATTTATTAAAAAATGTAATTAAATATATTCGACAATAGATGGCGACTTTGTGTCATGGGAACAAAAAATATAAAGTTACGTAGAGCTCAGATTTGGTAAAATAATCATATGAAGGTGTTGAAATTTGTTTTGCATTCAGCCTTAAAGAATAATTAATCGCCAAAATATTATTTTCATAGTGTTTATAATACCATTTTATGAACAGGCCGCCATCTATCGTCAAGGTAGCTAAACTACATTGCAACATCAATATGGAATTTTTCGAGTAGTTTTACTATTTATCAGTAGATTGAAAATTGTAAAGTGGGCAGAGCTTAACATCCCCTCACCCGGCAAATTGTCACGCGTTGTTACATACTGAAATCTAATTAGAACACCTCCTCTTTGTATTTGCTCTGTTGTTACAGCCCTACACCTCGCATCGCACGTGTTGCACACCTACACCGCATTTATGCATATCTTTATATTAAGGCTGGACTCACACATCCAGAATGCATTTTTGAATTCATAATCTAAATTCATATTATTACTTAAGGAAGCCCGGAATTGCACACAATTTAACTATGCTCCAGGCACATTCTAATTTTTCTCAGATCGATCTGTAACAATGACTCTGACGGGCGTTCTGAATTCCGGATCAGAATATTTAAGACTATCATTTCATAAGGGGTGTTTTTCTATACAATTGGACACGCAAGCACACACACAACGGAATCAGTTTAGGATTTATTTCATTTGACACTGCGAGCGGTAACTGCTAGGCGTGCTGCGATTGTGAAGTTGTAATGTACAACTACCCTTACTCTGTTCACATTAAGAGGATGAATCCAGTATATTATACTCTTTTTTAGGGTTCCGTACCCACCCGTAGGGTAACCAACGGGACCCCATTACTAAGCCTCCGCTGTCCGTACGTCTGTCTGTCAGCGGGCTGTATCTCATGATTCGTAACAGGTAGACAATTGAAATTCCGTTGCCACTATGACAAAATAAATAAAAAATTAAAGGGAGCTCCCATAATAGGAACGTATATTACGATGGTATGAAACCCTTCATGCGCGAGTTCGACTCGCACTTGGCCGGTTATTTTATTATTTAAAGCTAAAAGTAATTTTTCTTTCCTTTCCTTTTAAAAACGTTACCTCCACACTAGGATTTTCTCCTGTATCGTGGGGGCAGTTTGCATACATAAATTTCACAAAGACATACATCCGGACCCGGAAGAATTATTTACAGGCCATACAAATACTTGTTCCGTACGGGATTCAAACCTGCGGCCCTTGGTGCTGCAACTTATTGCTTAGCCACTGCGCCACGGAGCCGTCAATTGAGTATTATTATATATTCCTCTTCCATATCCGAAACGTGTGACTGAGCGAAGAAACACGAGACTACTGATTTATCTCAATTTTTAAGATATGTGTGAGGCAGCTTGCCGAAATTCATAATTTGAATTGCGGCTCTGAATTCAGAGAGACAGAGGATCAATCCAGTGTATTCGGTTGAGTCTCTTTTTTACTTTGAATTCAGAGAGGCATTCCGGAAGTGTGAGTCCAGTGTTATACGAGTACGTAAAGGGAAAAATATGTACCCATTTTAAAAATAGTGCGCGCAAGGAGTGTGCGTAGTTAGAATTAGATTGGTGTTGCAGGGCGAATGAAATGAAATAATATACAAAATTAAATTTTCGTTTGTTGACTATGATATGACGTTGACTTATCTAAAATATATCTAATAAATGTAAAAAAAACTATAGTCAATAGTCTATGTAAAAAAATGTAAAATATATCTGTTTCTTCGTTTTCGTTTTTCTTCGTATACTCAAAACTACTATGTAAAACTTGAAAATAAATTGTAATAAATTTATTTCTTGATGCGTATAGGTCAAAACAGATAAATTAATCAAAACGATAAACATAAGAGATAGCCATATTTTTTTTTCCAAAATAAATATCTTCGACAACGCTAACAAAAATGTGAAAAAAAAAGAGAGGATTGATTTTTATTTCTTTCGGCACAAACAGTGTTACTCAATTTCAATTTTCCCCTCAACAAAGCAAACATAATGATTAAATATATTTACAAACATATGTACTCGTATTCAAAAGGTATGTTAAATTCACCTTTTTACTCACAACCACTAAAATTACGAAACATTTCGCGGAAAAACCAAAGCATTTTTTTAAAATAATTAAGTGCTCGACCAAAACCAAATCTAATACTCTTTGACAGCGTAATTCAACGCTCTAGGGGAGCCATAGTCTTCCCACCAACCAAGTGGAGGCCACACAGCGTTGTGAACCCGAATCCAATAGAGCGCGAACCGTTAAACAGTCGCCACTCGGGTTGTACACCTTCACTGAGGCCGTCGGCAATATAACAGTTTGACAAGTGGTCTGTTGACGGCTCAGTGGAGGTGACCGTGGTGGGAGCTAGGGCGGCAGCTACGTAGCTGGGGCTGCCTCCATCGGACCGGCACTTGAACCAGGGGTCCCGAAAGCGGCATCTTAATGACCCGTGGTGAGAAATCACCAAATGGGCCAGCCGTTGGAGCTTTGGGGAACCTCGGCTTTGAGGCCCGGGATAGATTCGAAGTCGCAGGAACCCCGCAGTACCGATACCGACCAAAGGGGGGAGGGTGATACTCCAGTTGCGGCCGCTCAGCTAACGGGGGTGAGGAGGGTCTAGCTGACCGCTGAGTGGCTGTGAAGTTCCTCTCAACACGCTGAGGGGGGCCGACGACACCCCCCGCCCCTGGGGGAACGACAACACCCGCAATTCATCATCCGCAATTCGCCGGACGATGGCGTATCTTCCGGCGAGGAGGTTCCGGGCAGTCGGGTAGGCGTCGTCCGACAATCTCAAATGGCCGACGACGCCCAGGGCCTCCCCTCCAGTGAGGCCAGGAGGTACGCCTTCTTCTGGCTTGGTGTCAAGTCCCTCCGGGCGTCCACTAGGCTATCAAAAAGACCAACAAAGGTCAGCCAGAGCGGAGAGGACCCCGGAGCACCTTGGCAGGTCCAGAGTTGGGAGTCGTCCCAACAGCTCCGGCTGAGTAGGCTGCTTCCGAGGGGACTCGGGCAGGCCACTCAGCCGAGCTTCACGCGTTTCATTGGCATACTTGGCCCCCGCCTCGATCAAGCCGTCCCTGAGTGAAAAGAATTGCTCGTAGTCCGCGAGGCAGGAGTCTAGAACTCCCTTTTCCGCATCCGAGGCCTCAAGCTCAGTGTAAGCCTCCTCCACTACCGCCCTACGGGCCGTGACCTGCTGAGCAGCTGAGGTCCTGCTCAAGCCGCTTCTCTAAACTATGAACCCGATCGGGTCGCCCTAGCAAATTATGGGCGTTCGCGGCCCAGCGCAGCTCCGCCCTCAGGCGAAGCGCCGGTGGCTTTTGCGATGGCATCAGTACTAAATACAATTACTATTAAATTGAATACAATTACACTACACGGCACAAATACAAATCAAATTAACAAATAACAAATACAATTACTATTAAATCAAGTTAAATACAAATTACACAGTCGGTCAATAAAGATGCCCCGCTGAAGCGACCGACCCTTCGGCTATTTAATCTACCTACCCGAAATACCTGACGCGTAGGTACCTAACCCTAAACTACACTCCTGCTTGCGCAGCCCAACGGGCGTGGTTCTAACCTCCTACCCGCTGACAAACAAAGAAACAAAAAGAAAAAAAAATCTTATTACGTACTATTTTTATATATATTACGGCCGGGCGGTTGGAGAACCAATCAACCACGCTCTGCTACCAGAAATGTTCACGCCCTTAGTGCCCCGACAAAAGTCGACCGTATTAGGGCCCATGAGTAATACCTTCGACGGGCAACAGAGGGTTCGGGTCCAATGACTTATGGATACTTATTATATATAAGGGCTGGATAAGCAACACAAACTTACCGAATTCCGGAGTTACGGTTGACCACAGGGTATCAGTCAGGTGGTAAGTAAAGTGTATGTAAGTAGTGTGCGAAAGTGTGTAGATGTAACCTGACTCCCCGATGTAATCTGACAGCAGACCCACAAGTGCTGCTTTTCTCCAAAATGTGCGATCCCTCCAGTGGGCGTTCACCAATTGAAACCTTCTGCTTTTAATTCACTATATTAATTTATCAACTTTATTGTACATTTAATTAACTTCGATTCAACCAAATCAACGTTAATCGAAACTAAAACAAGTGACACGCTGCACAACTTAAGAACGGTCGGTCAAAGTTCAATGTCCCAGGTTCACTTAGCACAAAATTATAACCACGAGCACGAACGCGATCTCTTCTCGAGTCACAAAGTTAGCGTTCCACACGACAAAGCAAAATTCCTTCGTACGATATTAAAATGCCACAAAGCAACTCATCGACGCAAATTAATGGCAATCGAAGTTAAGTTAATCACTCAAAAATATTACAACAAGAATTATACAAGACAAGCCGCGCTGTCACGCAAAACGAACGAAATTAGACAAAACAAAGGAGACGGTCATAAATGCGACCTAACAATGCTCACGTAACTTCAGACCGACCCGGCGATCGCGCTCAATCAATTTTTTCTAGACGTATATCAGACCGGCCATCGCGCGACAATAATCGTTCTAGACGTCTTGACCGCCGCGCCCTCGAATGGAATGCTAGCCGGGAGAGGGGGCCGGCGGTGACCTTTTTACCATCGGAGGTACGCGCTGAGTCGAGTTTTGAATGCAAGTTTTAATTTTTAATATTACGCCTAAACAGTGACAGTGGAAACAAATCAAGAGATAGGCAGCAGCGTCTTCCTAATAAGTAATAAAAAATAAAATATTGCCGTTCTCAAACTCCCCTCTAATGAGACAATGTTTGGAGAGGACTATGTACAGCAGTGGATTTTTTCATTTTACTACCGTTTACTACCGAAATGAGATTCCTCATTTTTTTGTCTTTAAAAAACGATAATATATAATATTATTAATCAAATTTAAAAAGAAATAGGTAATCAAAGCATGTTCTATAATAAAAAATTACACTACAGAACCAAAAAAAAAAATGAAATATTTAAGCTCTTAAATGTGTTGTAAACCCAAGCAGAATAATCTCCACAAGTAGCACTTGAATGTTGGGGGTGAGGTAACAGTTCTATGTAGTCGTGTTGAGAATGCACGCATTAGTGGCAGGAAGGTCCTCTTCAGAGTGCGCGTTGTTGCAATATCTAATTTATTGTTACGAGCTTGGGGCTAGAGACAATTCAAAACTGCCGAGTGAATTACCAAAATTGACACTTTAATTACAGAGCACTAATTACAACTTAAACCACACTAATAATAAAACACGATGGTACTACTGATCACTTTAGTTCGCAGTTGTATCGCTTCGAAGTATTCGCTTATATCGCCAATTCAATACTGCCCCGGTCGCGGTCTATACCGGCCTTATATAGTTTCCAGAACCTTCTACTGTAGAAACATCTAGAAATTTTAATTTCAATGTATGTTTCAATATTTTGTAATTAATAACTTTATAGTCAGTAACGGAATTAGCCACAGAATTAAATTTGATTTTTGTATGCCTCTATGTAAGCGGTGAAACATGTTTGGCCAAAAGTGTATGTAATTAACACCTGTATTTACCATGTTTGATGCAAATAAAACTTTTGAATCTTTGAAAAAAAAATGTTCGAGTACATATCGGTCTTGATTGACTAGGTGTCGATAGTTCTTTTTTTATAGCATAGGGTGACAAACGAGCACACAGTTCACCTGATGGTAAGTGGTTGCCGTGGCCCATAGACCTCTACATCTATCCTCGTTTGCGAATCAAAATGCAGACGCGTTGTCACCCGTGAGGACTAAGATGGAGTGCCTCTTTTCCAGTAAAAAGGGTCTCCGGTTCTCTACACTCACCATACGAAACACAGCAGCGTTAAGCTGTCGGCCCCGGTCGAACCGACCCATTCGTGCTACAACTATACTACTAATATAGCTACAGCATGGCTCTACCACGTATAAGTTCCAGAAAATTCTTCCATGGAAATTTCTAGAAGGTTCTTGACTCTCCTAGTTCTGCTACTCGCTAGTGGAATTAATAGTGGCGCGCAACAATATTATTGTCAAATTGAAATATTCCCGCATTTTTAACGTCAATCATACTGACAAACGAGATTTCCTAAACCCTTCACTTGTTCATTCGGAACCGGTAGTCTGCGTTGTTGTCTTGCTCGCACGCAGTGTCGGTATGTCTCCGCTCGCTTTTAACGACGCTAAACTCTGTTTAAAATAATAAAAATTAAAGCGAACTGTGTTAAATTGGTGTAAAATGTAAGTAATTAATAGAATCAGGCGTTACTTTGGGGAAGTCCATTATATTAAATTTCGGGCGGATGTACGCGAAGTAATTTTTTACCAACTTTAAAATGTAAATGGTGGTAAATTGTGTGGAATCAAATCTGAGAAGTACGATATTCGTCGCTAGACGCCGCCAGGTGCGTCCTCCATTCCCCATATGCCAGTTACTAATTCAAATTTGAAATCCAACATAATTCCGCAAATACAGTCCTCAAAATTTTTAAGTCAAGTCATACCATTTTATTTTTCATACGTCTTTTAGCTAATTGATTTCACATCTTTAATACAATAAGCATTGTTACTGGAATTTTTGGAAGCCCTCAAAATAAACTCACAACCCAAAGGAAGTTTATGGTACTGTACATAGCAAAATAATTAAAAGTTGCTTACTCAGGGCTGACTTCCGCATTATAGTCCATCTCCGTGGTATCTTCAGACTGCGACAGCACTAATTTAAGACCCTAAAAATCATTATATCATTGGTTTATTTTTGGGTTTTAGTCGGTTGTCATAGCTAAGGATGGTATTTTTTTTATAGGATAAGGGTGACAAACGAGCACACAGTCTACGACTCAACAACTTACGATTATAAAAAAGTTGGATTGCCGATCCGCACACCAAGAATGGCAAATATGGCACTAAGTCATCTACGGATAAGGCCTATGTTCAGCAGTAGACTTTTCAGTCTGTTGAATGGAACAGCGCCAATTCACTTATACTAGGTGGTAGGAATTCTTTTTTGCCTTGAGGTCTATATAGACAGTTACCACCCTCTTACGTATTTTTGCTGCCGAGTAAGACCGCCTAAACTGTTCCGGTTTGAAGGTAGAGAGATAAAGTTATTATTTTTGTAACTGGCTGTACGGTTCTGGGTTCAAGCCCTTCTGAGCCTGAAGTTACAATGTATAATTATCCTTCATAGTACACTGCTTCACAAAATGTTGATGCGCCACATTGTGCAGTCCTTGGGAAATTTTGACGGCAACTTGAGCCAGAAGACAGCTGACAGTTGGCGATGTTATCTCAAGGCGTCTAAGCAGACAGACACCTTATATATATATTTAATCAGAGCAATTGTTTCACTGTTTCCACGAATAGTTTACATTCGCAGACACTTAATACACAAAATCGCACCACTTTTACTTTTACTTTTCTCGCTGGCAAGCGTGCGGCGCAGGTGCGTGCGCGTGCGCTGCATGCAGTAGTGCAGCACGTAGTGACACTGTGACCCACCCTGCTGGCAGCGGCCCGAGTGGGCGCGTGTGCGTGCGCGTGCGCTGCATGTAGTAGTGCAGCACGTAGTGACACTGTGACCCACCCTGCTGGCAGCGGCCCGCGTGGGCGCGTGTGCGTGCGCGTGCGCTGCATGTAGTAGTGCAGCACGTAGTGACACTGTGACCCACCCTGCTGGCAGCGGCCCGCGTGGGCGCGTGTGCGTGCGCTGCATGTAGTAGTGCAGCACGTAGTGACACTGTGACACACCCTGCTGGCAGCGGCCCGCGTGGGCGCGTGTGCGTGCGCGTGCGCTGCATGTAGTAGTGCAGCACGTAGTGACACTGTGACCCACCCTGCTGGCAGCGGCCCGCGTGGGCACGTGTGCGTGCGCGTGCGCTGCATGTAGTAGTGCAGCACGTAGTGACACTGTGACCCACCCTGCTGGCAGCGGCCCGAGTGGGCGCGTGTGCGTGCGCGTGCGCTGCATGTAGTAGTGCAGCACGTAGTGACACTGTGACCCACCCTGCTGGCAGCTGCCCGAGTGGGCGCGTGTGCGTGCGCGTGCGCTGCATGTAGTAGTGCAGCACGTAGTGACACTGTGACCCACCCTGCTGGCAGCAGCCCGCATGGGCGCGTGTGCGTGCGCTGCATGTAGTAGTGCAGCACGTAGTGACACTGTGACACACCCTGCTGGCAGCGGCCCGCGTGGGCGCGTGTGCGTGCGCGTGCGCTGCATGTAGTAGTGCAGCACGGCGCGCGCACCCTCCTCGCTGGCCAGCGTGCGGCGCTGCTTGCAATAGTGCAGCACGTAGTGACACTGTGACCCACCCTGCTGGCAGCGGCCCGCGTGGGCGCGTGTGCGTGCGCGTGCGCTGCATGCAGTAGTGCAGCACGGCGCGCGCGTCCTCCTCGCTGGCCAGCGTGCGGCGCTGCATGCAATAGTGCAGCACGTAGTGACACTGTGACCCACCCTGCTGGCAGCGGCCCGCATGGGCGCGTGTGCGTGCGCTGCATGTAGTAGTGCAGCACGGCGCGCGCGCCCTCCTCGCTGGCCAGCGTGCGGCGCTGCTTGCAATATTGCAGCACGTAGTGACACTGTGACCCAACCTGCTGGCAGCGGCCCGCGTGGGCGCGTGTGCGTGCGCGAGGCGCTGCATGTAGTAGTGCAGCACGGCGCGCGCGCCCTCCTCGCTGGCCAGCGTGCGGCGCTGCTTGCAATATTGCAGCACGTAGTGACACTGTGACCCACCCTGCTGGCAGCGGCCCGCATGGGCGCGTGTGCGTGCGCGAGGCGCTGCATGTAGTAGTGCAGCACGGCGCGCGCGCCCTCCTCGCTGGCCAGCGTGCGGCGCTGCTTGCAATATTGCAGCACGTAGTGACACTGTGACCCACCCTGCTGGCAGCGGCCCGCGTGGGCGCGTGTGCGTGCGCGTGGCGCTGCATGTAGTAGTGCAGCACGGCGCGCGCGCCCTCCTCGCTGGCCAGCGTGCGGCGCTGCTTGCAATATTGCAGCACGTAGTGACACTGTGACCCACCCTGCTGGCAGCGGCCCGCGTGGGCGCGTGTGCGTGCGCGAGGCGCTGCATGTAGTAGTGCAGCACGGCGCGCGCGCCCTCCTCGCTGGTCAGCGTGCGGCGCTGCTTGCAATATTGCAGCACGTAGTGACACTGTGACCCACCCTGCTGGCAGCGGCCCGCGTGGGCGCGTGTGCGTGCGCGAGGCGCTGCATGTAGTAGTGCAGCACGGCGCGCGCGCCCTCCTCGCTGGTCAGCGTGCGGCGCTGCTTGCAATATTGCAGCACGTAGTGACACTGTGACCCACCCTGCTGGCAGCGGCCCGCGTGGGCGCGTGTGCGTGCGCGAGGCGCTGCATGTAGTAGTGCAGCACGGCGCGCGCGCCCTCCTCGCTGGCCAGCGTGCGGCGCAGATGCGCGCACAGCTCGCCCGCCTTGCCCGCCTCGCTGCCACCGGAGCTGCCGGCACCACCACCGGCACCACCCGCGCCACCCGCAGACAGGAACTCGCACAAGCACTGCACTGGCAGTACGCTGCAGGAAACCCAAATGATTATAACAGACAGTTTCAACGGAACGTTACTTTCTTAGTATTCGGAATTTTTATGAGAACTTAACCGTCAGCGGATACACTTTTGAACTATCGTTTAATTTATTGTCTGAATTTTTTTTATAGAAGGGAGGCAAACGAGCATACGGCTAACCTGATGGTAAGTGACTACCGCCGCCCATGAACAACCACAACACCAGGAGAATTGCAGATGCGTTGCCGGCCTTTTAGAAAGGTGTAACCTCTTTTCTTGAAGGTTCCTAAGTCGTATCGGTCCGGAATAATCGCTGGTGGTAATCGATTCCACAAGGAAGTTGTGCGAGGGAGAAAACTTCTTCTAAATCGCACCGTCGTGGTGGACCGCCAATCATCCAGATGGTATGGATAGTATCACGACTTTTGTCGCGATGTGCGATGGTGAAATTGAGCGGCTGGGATTAATCCGAAAAATTCCTCAGAGCCCTCCCCGTGCAAAATTCGATAGAAAATGCAAAGGGATGGAAGATCCCTACGCAGTGCCAGTGTATCGAGCCGATCAGAAAGAACTCGGTCGTCGACGATTCGAACCGCTCTGCGCTGGATGCGGTCAAGTGGAAGGAGTTGGCACTGGGGTGCCCCGGCCCAGAGATGAGAACAGTATTCTAGTGAGGCCGAACTTGCGCTTTGTAAAGTTGCAAGCGATGTGCCGGCATAAAATACTGTCTTGCTCAGCTGAGCACGCCAAGCTTTTTATAGGCCAATTTGGCCTTCCCTTCCAAGTGACCACGAAACTGCACACTATTCGATATGTCGACGCCAAGGATTCCGATGCTAGCTGAGGCAGCAAGGGGAGTGCCTTGAAACTGAGGAGATACGACAAAGGGGTTCTTTTTAGAGGTAAGTGCGCAAAATTGTGTCTTCTGGGGCTTGAACTGGACTAGATTTAGTCACCCCCAATCCGAGACTTTGTTCAGCAAAGACTCGACTTCAGACACAAGTTTGTCTTGGTACTCGGGGACGTTTTCCCGAGAAATATTATATTATATATTATTAGCCGGTATATAAGGCATCACCAGTGCTGTCGTCTGCATAGCAATGAATGTTACAAGTTTGCAACATATCATTGATATGCAGGAAAAACAGCGTTAGTGATAGCACGCAGCCTTGTGGAACACCAGCGTTGATAGGCTTGAAATCAGAGCAAGGAAACAGGTGATCCATTTGCACCATTTCTCGGGAAGCCCATAGGAAGGAACCTTCGAAAGAAGCGCTTTGTGCCAGACCCGACCGAAGGCCTTCGCTATGTACAAACTAACGCCCGATGCCTCCCTCTTGGTCTCTACTACCTCCGCCCATCTATAAGTCAGGTAGACCAGAAGATTACCAGCTGATCGACCCCGACGAAAACCGTACTGGCGGTCACTAATCAGCTGGTGATCCTCAAGGTACCTCATGGGCTGGCAGTTTATAATGGCTTCCATTATTTTGGAGAACAAGGAGGTGATGGCGATAGGCCTGTAGTTGGACGGGTCTGAGCGGTCGCCTTTTTTAGGGATCGGGTGCACCAAACCTGTCTTCCATGAATTCGGTACTACGCCTTGGGAGTAGGAGTACCGGAAAAGACGCGTTAAAACCGGTGCCAACTCCGGAGCACACGTCTTCAGCACAATGGGAGGGACTCCATCGGGCCCACTCGACTTGCTGACGTCCAGGAAGAAGAGTGCTTTACGGACCGAGCGCTGTGTAAATCGCACATCCGGCATGGAGCACTCACATCGCGGGATGGTCGGCGGTGTGTTCCCCCCATCGTCTAGAGTCGAGTTGGACGCAAAAAGAGAGCTCAACAGATCGGCTTTCTCCTTTGCGGCATGGGCCAGTGAGTCGTCCTCTCTGTGCAGAGATGGAAGAGATGGCTGACAGAAGTTCCCTTGGACAGCCTTGGCGAGAGACCAGAATGCACGGGTTCCCGAAGGAAGGCGAACTAGTTTCTCGCCAATTCTGCCGATGTGCTCAGACCTTGCCTTGGCAATGACGCTTTTGAAGGACCTGGAGGCGGAATTATACTTCTTTTTAAGAGCGCTGGTATTTACATCCCGAGACGTTGATGCGTCAG
The DNA here is from genome assembly GCA_033319125.1 of Parnassius glacialis. Lineage (NCBI taxonomy): Eukaryota > Metazoa > Arthropoda > Insecta > Lepidoptera > Papilionidae > Parnassius > Parnassius glacialis. The sequence goes on along the minus strand of JAVANC010000012.1, from coordinate 3,946,361 downwards.
CCCAGGCCCGGTAGCACTCCTGCTTATAGCGTGATGCTATTTTACAGAAGCGACCAAACCATGGCTGGGATCTGCCTCTGATGGGCACCACAGAGGATGGGATAAAAAGTTCCATACCCTGAAGTACCACATCAGCAACAGAATCGGCAACAACACTGGGATCTTCCGGAGAGAAGCAAACCCGCCCCCAAGGGTAGGGTGCAAAAAAAGATTGCATCTCCCGTCCCAATCGGCCGACCTATAGTGTCAAACACGGCGGCAAGCTGCAGATCGCAACTGAGATTGGAGCGTCCGGATCAGACAATGGTCCGAAGAGCCCAGAGGGGCATCGACGGAGACCTGATATCCGTCCGGATGTGAGGTCAGCAGAAGGTCCAACAGGGATGGTACATGGTCCTCCACATCTGGGATTCGCGTAGGCGAAGTAACCAGTTGTGTTAAACCATATGCCAAAGCAAAGTCATAGACAGCTCTACCCGCACGATCGGTTAAACGAGAACCAAGCCATTCAGCGTGGTGGGCGTTAAAATCACCGAGTATCACGATCTCTGCGGATGGGACCTGTTGTAGCACGGAGTCTGCAGCCATATGGATGCGGTGAATTTGATTTGATAGATAAAAGTGGTGCAATTTTGTGTATTATCTATGCATGTGATTGAAAATATAAACCTCAAATTCTTTTGTCCGCTTAAGGGCCATTGTAATGCAATCATCATAGACTGTCTTATGAATACAGCTGCCGTCAAAATTTTCCAAAATCATCACAATGTGACGAATCAACATATTGTCATAAAAAAATGACCACATATTTATATTTTATAATATAGTAGCGATCCGCTCCGGCTTTCCACAAGTGATTTCTATTTCTAAACCTCGACATATATAGGGTAACCTACCGAGTTCAAACTTTTTTTTTCATCAAAACGGTAGAACCGTTAGTTTTTGAGTTTTAGCGAGATTAAGGGCCGATTTACACTTCGACAAGTACAGTAGCCATTTTAGTTACAGGGCAATTGACAGTAAACGGTTAAGTCAGCAGTAGCGTTAAAATGTGTTCGTGGCGAGTTTAATAAAAAAAAGTACAATTTTATACTTTCAGGATCGAACGCGAACACATTGTGTTCGGTGAAACCGAACACCTTTGTCAGCAATTGGCGCAACGCCGCCAATTTTTTTAGTGCATTTTCATTACTCAACAGTGTCGGGTGCATTCATAACAATTTATTAACATTTTTGTAACTGTTTTAAATAAAGGGATTTTTTACTATTTCGGACGTTATCAATTTAACATACTTAACAAACAAACAGATACACCCCCGACATCTGGTCCTTCGAGCGGTCGTTTTTGGTGAGTTTCAAGTGTGAGCAATCGGTCCTCTGGCCTCCCACAAGCGGGTCTCACCAGCGGATTGAGAAGGTGCGTTAATCACATGAGAGCTTACTAAAAATCCAACGAAACATCAATAGGGGTGTAGTGTCTGTGTAACATAAACAACAACATTAAGAGCAACTACAACAAATAATGGAAGATCTTCTACGAAAATAGTCAGAATTAACAGCAGACATTCAGAAGGAGTTGGATAGATTCAAGAAAGATAACACTGAACGGAGGTATGCCACAGCGAAAAGAAGACTGGAGCGCCTAAACGTATTCATTGAGAATTTTCAAGTTAACCACGAAATCTTGGTCCAGTGCGAAGATCAAACCAGTGATTACTTCTAAACAAACATTACGAATCGGTGAGAAAACTGTATTCTAGTGTTGTAACAACAATTGAGAAGTATGTACAGAAACCATATTTTGAGCAACAAGTATTTCATGATGTGCCTAAAACGCCCAGCAAGCAAAAACCAACCCTAAGTACAGTACTACCAACATCTGTATCTGTTTACAATAACATGGAGGAAAAACTAAGAAGACAAGGAGCTAATTAACAAAACAAACTATTAACAAAACAAAACAATTAACTAAACAAAACAATTAACAAAACAAAACAATTAACAAAACAAAATAATTAACAAAACAAAACAATTAACAAAACAAATCACAGTAACTGTATTTTTGAAGAGTCCTTGAGAAGGAACTTCATTAAAAAAAAACAGATCTTTGGTTGGTGTGACTCCACCGCTATTCTAGGCTAGTTGCACGGAGACGCTGCACGATGGAAGCCGTTCGTGGCGAACAGGGTGCAAAAACAACTGACGTCATGCCAAGCGCGTGTTGGCGTTAGCTAAAATCAAGCGAAAACCCCGCAGATGCGGCGAGCATGGGGTTATATGCATTACAATTTACAACTGAAGGAACATAAACTGTGGTGGCAGAGGCCATCCTGGCTCTAAACATTCAACAAAGAACAGTTACAAACAGAAACATATACAACAAATCAAGATTTAAGATCAAAACACGTACATGTCACCCAAAAACAAGAAGATCATACGATTAATAATTTGTTACAAAACTGTAGTTCATTCAACAAAATAATACGAATTGTCGCTTGGTTATTGAGGACACTTGCACCGAAGCCGCGCGTGCAAAGGCCAAGCTATATCACGTTACATGAACTTGCTGCCGCAAAAATGCTGATCGTGAAGTATGTGCAACACAATGAATTTAAAACGGATATTGAACATTTACGTATATCGAGCACAGTAACAACAAAAGGTAAATTATTAAATTTGAATCCATTTATTGACGAAGCCGGATTGTTGAGAGTTGGTGGTCGGTTAACAAAATTGCAGTTAAACATGGAATCAAAACTTACCAAAATCATTCCTCGAAACAGTCGCCTAGCAGAGCTGCTAATCCAAGAAGCCCATAAACTTACCTTTCATGGAGGTCCCAAATTGACGTCTTCTAATCTCAGACAACAATACTGGATCGTTGGAGGACTGAACGCAGTGAAAAAACAGTTGAGAAACTGTGTGACGTGTCGCAAGAACAAGCCAGAACTATCCCATCAATTGATTTGGCACCTGCACGAACGGAGCTTGCGCCCCCATTCTACCATACGGGGGTAGATTACACCGGTTTCATAGAAGTCAAGGCGAACAAAACAAGAAGCGCATAATCATCGAAGGGCTACATAGCAGTTTTTATCTATGGTGACAAAGGCGGTGCACTTGGAATTAGTATCCGACCTGTCCAGAACCGCCTTCCTGGCTGCCCTGCGAAGAATGTCAGCACGTCGTGGAGCTCCGTGTCACCTATATAGTGACTGTGGAACGAACTTTGTTGGCGCCAACCGTGCTATGCAGGAGGAGTACGAACAGCTCCGACAGATACTTCATAACAATTTCTTGAGTATGCTGGCTAACATGAACATTGAGTGGTATTTTAACGTCCCTTCGTGGCCGAGCGCTGGGGGCTCTGGGAAAGAGCTGTTCAGAGCCTCAAATTCCACCTAAGGCGAGTCGTGGGCGAACAGCGGCTTACGTTTGAAGAATACTCTACCATCTTAGCACAGTCGGAGGCGTGCTTAAACTCCCGGCCCCTGTGCGCACTGATGGAGAATATTGAAGACTTAGAATATTTATCGCCGGCGCACTTCCTTGCTGGACGAGCAGGATTAACCGTCATTCAAACTAACGAAGACGCTAAAACCAGATGGCATCTAACAACTGAAATATTCCAACAAATATGGAAGAAGTGGAGGTCAAAGTACTTGTTAGAACTAACTTTAAGAACCAAATAGTTTCGACCACAACGGAACATTGAAATTGGGGATCTGGTAACAATCCATTATGACAACCTGTCTGCTGGGAAGTGGCCTATGGCAAGAGTGGTCGAGTTACATTGTGGCAGCAACGGCCACTTTCGAGTTGTAACTCTTAAAACGGAAAAGGGTTACTTAAAATTTACGGTACGGTTTAGGCCTATTGTAAAACTAAGCATTTTTCCAATTCAAAAAGCAAGCAGTGACAGCGATAGCAGCGAACAGTTGCAAGAAAATAAAACAAGAAACAAGAGGTCAATAGGTCATTCCAGTTTACAGTTATGGCTCTACTATTTTTTTCAGCATTGGTGTCTTCGGTGAATGGAACAAGCAACATAACTCATCCGAATGAAAAACAAACATTGTACTTTAACCCGTTAGCAAAACTACAACTTCTGAGAGATCAATGGACCCTAGTAACCTACTATCAGATGGAACCCTTTTGAGACGGTACAGAAGCATTCAAGAAATTATTAGACTACCTAGAAAAATCATGCATAATTATGGATACAAACAACAAATGTAACCTGATTGTTCCACAGCTACGTCACGAGTATGCGGAGTTAGAATACTATAATCAGCTATCGCTGACCCAACATTTTACCGAGCGCTCCAGACGGCGACGACGCGGCCTTATCAATGCGGTCGGTTACCTGGCCCATACATTGTTCAGAGTATTGGAGGAGCGATTCGCCGAACAATATATACGTGACATTAACTTTATTAAACAAGACCAAGCCTATCTTAAAAGGTTGTGGATCAATCAGACATCTGTGGTGGAATCCGATAACAACTATCTGAAACGGTTGGAGGGAATTATGGATAAACAACATAAAGCTATACTGCATCGTCGGTTTTATACTTCAGGTGGGAGTTGTAGCAGAATAGCTTAAGGTGCGACGGAGTTGGAACAAACCTAATGTAGACCCGACAACGGAAGAGCAGCGCGGCTCTCGCCCTCATCCTGCACCGCGAACGAGCATCTCCACATCACAACAGGATATTCAGATGGTGGACATGAACATTTCAGGAAAACGAGATGTGAAATCGTGCGTTGCGTTCCCTAAATTAGTGTTAAGTGATGAATCTTTATAATATGTGTTTCTTAATTTTTTTAATTTATTGTTTTATGTTATCTTCATCCACCCAGGGAATATGTTCGGTGAAACCGAACACCTTTGTCAGCAATCGGCGCAACACCGCCAATTTCTTTAGTGCATTTTCGTTACGCAACAGTGTCGGGTGCATTCATAACAATTTATTAACATTTTTGTAACTGTATTAAATAAAGTGATTTTTTACTATTTCGAACGTTATCAATTCAACATACTTAACAAACAAACAGATACACCCCCGACACGTTGCGTCCTGTCAACTTATGAACTGTACTAAACTCGCTCGTTTACACGAGAAGCGAGTTTAGTTGCGTTGGCCGGAGACGCGCGAGGGGGCAACACTTCGAACTTAACTCGCCGTAAAATAGTCTGGCCGGCTATACCGTTCCACTTAATTGTTAATTTGCTACTTTACTTACTGATTTCAGTCCAAACGAGATTTTTTACTTAACTCGCCAGGTTCGCAAGTTAACTCGCTACTGTACTTGTCGAATCGGTCTTTACGGACAGCAATTGATTTTTAAATATAATAGAAGATAGTATATTAAACCGTTGGATGATTTATAAGCTTATGTGCCATGTAGCCTATATCACAATAACTAAGAAAAAGATTTGGTTTGTAAAGGAGAAAAAGAGACGCGGTAGCAGCGAAAAGATCGACGCGTAACTTCATAGGGTTATGTAAATTAATAAAAAAAAAGTATAAAAGTTTTTTCGAGGCTACATAAAAAAGACCATAATAATACAAATATAATGTGAAGCCAAATAGAATAACCATAGGAAAGAAAAATTACAATAAAAAGTTACGTGGACAGCTCGGTGCACCTTAAAAAAGATAATTTCTTTATCTTATCCATATTTAGTTCTTGTTTACAGGGTTATTTTTCAAAGAGTAACCAAATCTTAAACTTAAGTTGAAATATGTTAGTTTGAGAAAAAATATTTTAGATCAATAGATTTTAGAAATATTTAAGTATTTTTAATATAAATAAATTTGGTTTTACAAGGGGTCGCCCGACTACCGACGCCGGAGTCGAACTTATAAAACATATTTTTTGTGCATGGGAGAATTCAGAGGATGCTTTGGGTGTGTTTTGTGACCTTTCCAAAGGCTTCGACTGTGTTCAGCATGAGACATTAATCAGGAAGCTACAGTACTATGGTATGTAGGACACAGCGCTTAAATTTATTATTTCATATTTAAGTAATAGCATTCAGAAAGTTATTATCAACGGTAAAAGTTCTTCCGGGTCGCCCGTAAGAATAGGTGTCCCTCGGGGCTCGATTTTTGGCCCATTCCTATCTTTAGTGTATATTAATGACTTATCTTCCCTTGTAGGGGATAATCATGATATAGTATTATTTGCTGATAATACTTCCTTGATTTAAACTTAAACGTCTATCATTTAAATGCGACGAAGTGAATAATGCTTTATCAAAATAAGACATTGGTTTAATGTTACATTTAAACGGCAATGGAACTAAATGTATTAAATTTACAACAACGAATGTTAAAAATCTGAGTACCAATGTGTTTTTAAATGGGAAAGAACTGAGCCCTGTTGTTCTTGGCATCGCTCTTGACGCAAAGCCTCAGTGGGGCCCCCATATATCCAAACTAGCATGCAGACTAAGCTCTACAGCTTATGCTGTAAAAAAGATTATAGATCTCACGAGTGTCGAGACAGCTAGATTAATTTATTTCAGCTACAGTAAAACTCGCTTAATACGATCACGTTTAATACGATTTCTCGTTTAATACGCCATTTTATGTCAGTCCCCGCAACTTAAGGCATGTTTTCATACATTTTTAACACGCTTAATACGATTCGTCATCCCGTCTAATACGCCATCTGGGTCGGAAAAGTTACGTTTGCTAGTGATTGGTAAGGCGAAAAATCCACGTTGCTTCAAAAACGTTAAATCGCTCTCTGTAACATATGATGCACAATCTCGAGCTTGGATGACTGGTCTTCGTTTTATTTACTGGTTAAAAGCTTTAGATGATCACTTCCAGATTAAATGTAGACGCATAATTCTCTTCATTAATAACTGCCCCGCTCACCCTAAAGATGTTGAACTAAAGAACATCACGCTTGTTTTCTTACCTCCGAATGCGACAAGCAAGTTGCAACGATGGATCAGGGCATTATAAAAGTCTTTCAACAAGGCTACAGAACACGATTGATACATCGCTATCTTAAAGAAATGGAAGACCTTGACAGTAAACGACCTTTGACTGTGCATGACGCGATCCTAAACATTGCATCGGCATGGCAAGTAATTAAGCCTGAAACCATACAAAATTGTTTCGAGAAAGCAGGTTTCCGACATAACGAAGCTAATGTTCTGTTGGAAGAAGAACCCGCGATACTGCAGGTTTTTTCTGGATATTCTTCTATTGATTACAATGTTGCACCCTACGAAACCTGTTCGATCTTATCAAGTAATCTGTAAGATCTTATTCAAGATGTGAATAACACCCAAAAAGAGGACCTAAGTGATGACGATGAAGATGAAGGAGAGTCTATTCCGACTTTCGAATGCAGAGGTATTATCGGCAGTAAACGATTTAAGGCTATATGTATCTTCTTTCTGGAAAAAGTGAAGACGCACTGCAAAAGTTAAATTATATTGAAAGTCTTGTCATTAATAATGCATCAAAATCTTGTCAACCCAAAATAAGTGATTATTTTAAGTAATGTTATTATAAATAATAATTAACTATGATGTAACGTATTTAAATACATACGCACAACATTATACCTTTCTAACAAATTTATAAATACGTATACCTATAATTCAATACCTACACTTACACTTTTCCTATCCCGCATAATACGCTTTCCCGCTTAAGTCGCGATTTTGGCTAGGTCCCTTCAAAATCGTCTTAAGCGGGTTTTACTCTATTTCCATAACATAATGTCGTATCGGATTTCGCTATGGGTAAATACAGCTGATTTAGAAACTAATTTTTGTGTTGCAGAAGAGGGCCATAGGAGCTATTTACAACCTAAAACCGAGTCTCTTAGAGAAAAATTTTAAGAAATAAATATATTAACTTCGGCCTCTCAGTATATTTACGAAAATTTTAATGTATGTTCACAAAAACAAAGATAGTTTTAGTAAAATAAGTGATATACACTGTGTAAACATTAGGAACAAACACAAGCTAGTGATACCAGTCTCGACTCCACAGTCAGTAATCCATTCTTGAGCCAATGTATACGCTATTACAACAAAGTCCCAGAAACTATACAAGGTCTCTCTATTACCAAGTTTAAATATTAATTTAAAAAAACTATATAAAAATGGTTATTATAATGTAAATGAATACATGGTTGATAATAACCCCTGGGAATGAGGTGGTCGCTTCCAAACTATTTCTAAAATAAATTTTGTCAATATTTTGTAAATTTATATTTTACATTTATTTAAAAAAAGTCTCACTGGGTTTCTAGCTGGTATACCCAGGGCAGAGGAAATTTTTCGAACCAGTGGTAATGTGAAAAAATGACTTTCAATAAGAAATACTTGTAATCAATATTAAATAAAAAATTAAATAAAAAATATGACATACCGTTATTGCAGTTTTTAAAACTACGAGTAAATAAGACCCCTACTTTTATTTGAAATTATTCCAAATAGAATGTGATTTATGGGAAACGTTTTTGCCTACCGATTGACCCTTACGAATATGTGCGTGTGCAGTAAAATCAGTTAAAATAATGCATTACCACGCATTTTGAAGTTAAAAGATAAAAAGGACAGAATATTTGAGATTTTATTTTAATTAAGTTTTCTTCACCATTTGCCTATATCACTTATTCTGAACCTTCTCTGCAAATTTGGCCAGTTATTGCAAAATAACCCTGTATATACGAGATATAATGATGATAAAAACAGATCTTTCTTGTTCAAAAAAATGAAACGATGCAAAATGACATGACCTTGAAATTATAATTTCAGCGGGCCAGATAAGAGTAAAATAACTAACATCAATTGACACAAGCTCAATACCTAAGCTCTAGCTGATCGTGTCGCAGCAGCTGATGCAGCCAGGGCATAGCGCGCCGGGTCCCGTGCCGCTCGACTAACTGCAGGAGCAGGGCAGGCTGCCGGCACAGGAGCCGCCCCAGCTTTAGCTGAGAACTCAACGCTGCCAAGGCGTCCGCCACTCCACTTGGTGGCCGACGTGCGGGACCTAAGGGCTCCAGTAGTGTCAGCTGAAACAATTATTTATTATAAAAGCAATATAATTCGTTGCTTTTAAATAAAAACTCAGTGTAATTGATCCAACTTATGTTAAGCAAAAGACTAAATTTAGTTGCCCCTAATCTGAGACTTTGTTCAGCAAAGACTCGACTTTAGACGCAAGTTTGTCCCGGTACTCGGCGACGTATATGTAGTAAAATTAAAAATCACTTTTCAGATATGGGAAAATTGTTGATATTATATAATAATTATTTCAGCAAAACACATAGTATGGTTGATAAAACTAAACATTATTGTAGTTTTCAAACTAAAAGGAACTAATTAACGCAAGCTTACGATTTATAAATTAGCCGGCTTGAAGAACCATGAAAGTTAGTAAAATAATATTATGGTCTGAATAATTTAAAATATTATAATTGTTAGAATCAGGCGTTACTTTGCGGAAATCCATTATAATGGGGTTGTTATAAATTAATTTGCTTAATTCCGCGTAAAGAAAGAAAATGATGTGTCCTGCCCAGCTTTAAGGGGGACCTCCCACTTTCCCTCAATCGCGCGCACTAACTAAAATCGCGGCACTAATTTTAGTTAGTGCGCTCGATTGAGGGAGGGTGGGAGGTCCCCCTTAAAGCTGGGCAGGACACATCATTTTCTTTCTTTACGCGGAATTAAGCAAATTAATTTATAACAACCCCATTAATTTAAAATATCTCAATGATACCTGGCTCAGCAACCGCGAGCTGTGCTCGGTAATAGGCAATTTAGCATTGCTGGCGGTAGCTAAGTGCGTCTCCAGCTGCAGAATGGACGCACGTTCAGCTTCCGCTCGTTCTGCTTCGGCAGCTGAATTATTGTTCCACTCGATGCTCGGTTTGCTAGAATCAAAAACATTACGTTAATGAGATAACATAGGCATGATTCTTATTTATAAATTTATTACTTCGCTTAAAACTTCACATATATACGTGGTATATAGGCGGATTTAATGACCGATGTATTTTCTACTAGTCTACCTTACGGTGATATAGAGATAGAATGAAGGTGTAGTAAAAAAGTTAATAAGAGAATACAAAAGTTATAAAAACAAAAGTTATGCATTAATTCTATCCTGTAAAAGTCCACAGTTGAATATAGGGCTTTCCCATAGTTTGCTTCATAAGGAGGATTTTATCATAACTGCCACGTTTGGCACGCGGGTTGACAACCATAGTTTTTTTTTTTGAATTGTTATTAGGCAGACGCTACTGCCTATCTCTTGTTTTAGTTTCCCTTTGTCATCTTTAACGTACGTGTGATTGCGATACGGCCTACTAGGATAGGCACCATGTGTTGTGGGAGTGTAGGCTGTATGACCTGCGATATAAGATGATGCATGGAATAATACGCGGAAGGGTAGGTGGGTGGAGAACTTCGGCTGGTAGCGGGAGTTTGCGCATGGGTGGTATGCGCGGAAGATAGCTATGGAGAGGTAACATAGCATACAAGAACATTCCGGAACTGTAGAAAGTCAAGAAAGTGCACGCGGGAAAGAGTCCAGCGCAAGTACCTCGTGCGTCTCTAGAGGTTCGGCCTGTATAAGCGGGAGGTTGGTAGGATCACAGGAAGCCACTTACTTTAGTTCTTACATTTAAGTAAATTTTAAGTTGTTTTATATTTGTGTTGAAATGAAGTGACGTGGTTACCCGGTGATGCACATCTCGATGAGCGCGCGCAGCGTGGGGTAGGTGGCGGCGGCGCGCTCGGCGAAGCCGTGCGGGTTGTGCGCCGCCAGCATGGCCAGCAGCAGCCAGCCGCGCCAGTACAGCCCCGTGATGCCCAGCGCCGGCGCGCTGTACCTGCACACCGCACACACCACACACACCCACCCTGCTTCACAACTCTAATTACATTTCTACAATAAACACAACATATTCATGTATTCATAACAGCCTATCAAGTCCATGACTGAACCTTAAACTACCCTATAAACTCACATAAGGGATATTTGCCATAGTCGTCAATCTTGGCGGGCGAGTTGACAAACGCAGTTATTAATTTTGAGTTGTTGTAACGTGTAAATTTTTATATTTTATTAATTAATAAAAAAATTATCACTAAAATATTAGCGCGCAGTCGTTTTCACATGTTTTATCCGATCCGATCGGTGTGTACGTGGGCGAAGGGCGAGGGGTAGGAGACAAGCACAGTGCTAAACGAGAATCGAAAACCGGGCATGAGAACGTCATAGCCAGAGGTGATAGCTACGAGCGACACCGACGTCTCACGTCGTTGACGAGCACTCGCGCTTATTTTGTTTTATTTTATCATAAGATCTTTAACACAGCCTTGTATACTTATAGTCCCTTCTCCTAAATATTTAATTCTAAAAAATATAAGTCTTAACCATTTTTAAGGTGATTCCCGTACTGGGAACTCCCTCCGAACTGATTTTGTGAAAAAGGGACGGCAGCTGTCAAGATTTAATATTGGATGCACAGCAGTTGGAAGAAGCAGACTAAACAGAGTATCGCTGAGAGGGCAGTTAGATCAAAATCAATAATAATAACCGACCTCGGACCCTAATATTATAAATAAATTCTTATTTTTCTTTATTCTTATTTATTGTTTTATTTTAACTAAATTAAAACGTAACAAATAGCGCCCACCTTAATAGGTTATTTATTAATTTTGATATGACTGCCTTAGCATTTTCTTATATTCTAATGTTGGTAATATGCTTTTTGTTTTGTAAAACGACTGTAGTTTTTTTTTTTCATTTCAAACTTTGTACTGACTATTTTTCTCTCTATCTGTATTAGATATTACAATATATCTAAATAACTTTACTGTAAAGCACACAGTTTGAAATCCGTAATTTTTCCTTTGTAGTAATTTTTTCGTGGTTATTTTTTATAGTATCTTAATTTTTTTTTTGCGTCATTTTGCTCTTCAGTACATCGTTTTTGCTCAAGTTGATTACCTTATTATGCCAGAACGGACTTAACTGTGTTGGCTGTTTATATTCTTCATTTTTTATTTTTGCTGTTTATGTATCATTATAATCGTTTTCTTTGTGATCAATTATATTGAGTGTTTCATTGCACTATAAGATGTCTCAGGCTATTCAATTTTTACATTTGTGAAAAGCTGAATTACAATATGAAGTGATTATTAGAGGAGAAATACTGGCAAGTACTCAAACGTCAGGTTTGCAAATTAACTCAATTATATCTATCAAACGATATTGCCGATTCATGTGTTGATTTCTTTTTGAAGATATAAAGGGTATCACAAGAGTCTCTTAATATAGTTAAATCGAATTTAGATATCTTATCTACATCTCTAGACGATAATCTGATAGATCGAACGCGTTCTTCTCTAAACCACATTCATCGAATACGTCGCCTAGAACAATCTGAAAGTCTTGAACGAATCTCAAAGTTAAAATATGTGTCCAAAACGTTTGATGAATATACTAATCACTTTAACAAAATAACGAAATCAGAAAATCCTAAAGATTCTGATAACAGTTCATCTGATGTTGTAATGGCTGCCTCAAATTTAGAAAACTTAAATATTTCTGTGAGCTGTGATCGTGTTTTGTCCTCGGATTTAGCAAAACTTAAATACGATGGTAAAACTTGTGTTCGGTCATTTATTCAAAGACTTGATGAATTTCTTACCGCTAGAAATGTATCCGATGATAGACTGTTATCATCCACTTTTGAAGTATTTGTAGGCGGTGCTCTTCTTTACGAATTTTTTTCTTTATCTTTTACTGCCCGATACACTGGTATCGGGCAGTAAAAGATAACATTAGTAACTTTAATGATCTAGTTACTCATCTTCATATAGACTTTGATGTCTTTGACTACAACTATTGAATGATACTATACACTACTGGCGAAGATATCACGTAATATATGTAGGAAGTGTAATTGAGTATAGTACAGAGACTAATTTTGTAGTTAGGAATAATAATTAATTCGTTTACACGAATTAATTATCCAATGAGTCGAGGATAAACTAGTAACGGAATATGACAAGCGCACCGTTCCACGTCAGAGCCAAGACTGCTTTAACGGCGGCCGCTCCGTCCGTTTTATACAAGCAGGACGGGCGGCACCGCAGGTGCAATGCCGCAGGTGTGCAGTACACGTGTCGTTTACAAGAATTCTGTCTAGCTAGACCGACGCCGCCGCACCTGCAACGGTGCGGGTGCCGTCATATACATACAAAAAAACAAACAGTCGAAGTGTAAGCCTCCTTTTTTAAAGTCGGCAAACACTGTGTCCAAATATACAAGTCCAAAATAATGGAAGCCATTATAAACTGCCAGCTCATGAGGTACCTTGAGGATCACCAGCTGATTAGTGACCGCCAGTACGGTTTTCGCCGGGGTCGATCAGCTGGTGATCTTCTAGTCTACTTAACTCATAGATGGGCGGAGGCAGTAGAGTCCAAGGGGGAGGCATTAGCCGTTAGTTTGGACGTAGCGAAGGCCTTTGATCGGGTCTGGCACAAAGCGCTTCTTTCAAAGCTTCCTTCCTATGGGCTTCCCGAGAAATTTTGCAAATAGATCACCAGTTTCCTTGCTGATCGGAGCATCAAGGTCGTAGTAGACGATGCATGCTCTGATTTCAAGCCTATCGACGCTGGTGTTCCACAAGGTTGCGTGCTATCACCAACGCTGTTTCTCCTGCATATGAATGATATGTTGCTAACTGGTAGCATTCATTGCTATGCAGACGACAGTACTGGTGATGCTTTATATACCGGCCGTGCCAATATTTCTCGGGAAAACGGCGCCGAGTACCGGGACAAGCTTGTGTCTGAAGTCGAGTCTTTGCTTAACAAAGTCTCGGATTGGGGCCGACTAAATCTAGTCCAGTTCAATCCCCAGAAGACACAAGTTTGCGCGTTTACCGCTAAAAAGAACCCCTTTGTCGTATCTCCTCAGTTTCAAGGCACTCTCCTTGCTGCCTCAGCCAGTATCGGAATCCTTAGCGTCGACATATCGAATAGTGTGCAGTTTCGTGGTCACTTGGAAGGGAAGGCCAAATTAGCCACTAAAAAGCTTGGCGTGCTCAGCAGAGTGAGATAGTATTTCATGCCGGCACATCGCTTGCAACTTTACAAAGCGCAAGTTCGGCCTCACATGGAATACTGTTCTCATCTCTGGGCCGGGGCACCCCAGTGCCAGCTCCTTCCACTTGACTGCATCCAGCACAGAGCGGTTTGAATCGTCGACGACCGAGTTCTTTCTGATCGGCTCGATACACTGGCACTGCGTAGAGATGTTGCATCTCTTTGCGTATTTTATCGCATCTATCACGGGGAGTGCTCTGAGGAATTGTTCGGACTAATTCCAGCCGCTCAATTTCACCATCGCACATCGCGACAAAACTCGCGTTACCACCCATACCATCTGGATGATTGGCGGTCCACCACTGTGCGATTTAGAAGAAGTTTTCTCCCTCGCACGACTTCCTTGTGGAATCAAATACCACCAGCGAATTTTCCGGACCGATACGACTTAGGAACCTTCAAGAAAAGACAACTAACAAGATACTATAAAAAATAACCACGAAAAAATTACGGATTTCAAACTGTGTGCTTTACAGTAAAGTTATTTATATTGTAATATCTAATACAGATAGAGAGAAAAATAGTCAGCACAAAGTTTGAAACGAAAAAAAACTACAGTCGTTTTACAAAACAAAAAGCATATTACCAACATCAGAATATAAGAAAATGCTAAGGCAGTCATATCAAAGTTAATAAATAACCTATTAAGGTGGGCGCTATTTGTTAATTCAAGAAAAAACAAAAATGCTAAGGCAGTCATATCAAAATTAATAAATAACCTATTAAGGTGGGCGCTATTTGTTAGTTCAAGAAAAGAGCTCACACCTTTCTAAAAGGCCGACCACGCACCTGCAATTACCCTGGTGTTGCGGTTGTTCATGCGCGGCGGTAGTCACTTACCATCAGGTGAGCCGCATGCTCGTTTGCCCCCTATTCTATAAAAAAAAACTGTGTAGGTATAAGAATAATGCAAACAACTCAACCTTATATAAACCTTCGACATTTACGATTATTAAAGAATTATTATTATATTGTACTAATTTTAAAAATACATCGATTTCTCACCTCTATGGGCATTTTTACTCACATAACAATAATAAAATTGAAAACTGCCTCTTATACCGCAGTTAAAGAAGAAGTTATACGTGGTAGTCATGCTGCAGCTAAATTAGTAGTATAGTTGTAGCAGGAATGGGTCGACTCAACCGGGGAAGAACCACGCTCTCACAGAATACCGGCGTAAAATAGCAGCTTAATGCTGCTGTATTTCGTGTGGTGAGTGTAGAGAACCGGAGACCGTTTTTACTGGAAATGAGGCATTCCATCTTAGTCCTTAAGGGTGACAACGCATCTGCATTTTGATTCGTAATCGAGGATAGATGTAGATGTCTATGGGCCACAGCAACCATTGACCATCAGGTGGGCTAAGTGCTTGTTTCTCACAGTAGTCCTATAAAAAAAAGTGAAATTATACTTAACTGGTACATTCTTTATCGTTACGTTGTATATCCCGGTTTATACATCACAGTTCAAAACAAATAAGTGTTTACCCAGCGGGGAGTGTAATGTTGTCGGGCGGGTGGAACTGGCACAGTTGGAAGATGTAGTCCGCGATCTCGAGCTTGTCGACCTGGAGCGGCATGTCCTCGGCAGGAAGCGCACAAGCGCGCCGCACCAACTGTTCTATCAGCTCGAACACCTCCGCCGGCGACACTGGAATGTCCTGTATAATACAAAATACATTTAAAAATTACAGATTGAAGCTTTTTTAGAATAAGGGTGACAAGCGAGCACACAGTTCACCTGATGGTTAGTGGATACTGTGGTCCATAGACCTACATCTATCTTCGATTAATAGTCGAAATGTAGATGTGTCGTCATCCCTGAGGACTAAGGTAGAATTTCTTGTTAACAGTAAAAAAGGTCTCCGAGGTGGTGCTATTTACAGAATAAGACCAACCTCACTGTTTGAATTAACTCATATGCAGCAGAAGTATACAATATGTAACAAAAACCCTGTGGTTCCCGTTAAGTATGTTATCAGGATCATTATTCAAACGTATAGAAATTTTGTTTTTAAAAACTCGAACAATATTTTTTTATTTTATTTAAAAAAAATTGTATGCAAATTGTATGTGGTTTTATTACCTCTGCATTGTCCGGGGAGTAAGAGGATTGTCAAAGACCCCGCTTTACTTAGCTTTAGCATCGGCTAGTGTCAGTAAGAGGTAATAAAACCAAATAAAGTAATTTTTTTTAATGAAATTAAAAAGAAATATATAGTCCAATTTTAAAGTAAAAGTTATTTCTATTGGTTTGAATACTGATCCTGATAACGTACTTAACGTGAACCACAGGGTTTTTGTTTCATGTTGTATAGCTGCCTCGTGACCCTAGCACATTAAATTTTATGTGTGAATTTCATTTGTTCGTATTTTATGAGCTGCCATACCGTTCATCAGATTGCCTTAAACTGTCTCAACATATTGCTTGCACTTCCGCGTAGGTTATAGGCACAGTATAATTAAATTACAATAGATGGCACGCGTTTCGTACCGACATAATATTTATTTAAAAGTCATAGTATGTCATTCTATTTCAATGAATGTATTATCACTCCTAATGAATCAATATAACCCTTCCAAATTTAAAACGATATTTACATAAATATTATTCTGTGGCAGCAACGCGCCGGGTACCAGCTAGTAATACATAATTAATAATGAATAATATTTTTTTGTCGAAAGAGAATATACATCCACGGGATGTTTGTAAGAGACGAATATACGAATTGCCAGAATGGCTTATGATATATGGTGGTCATTACAGCCCTTCACAAGTCCACTGCTGAACATAGGCCTCCCCCAAAGAATGCCATAAAGCACGGTCCTGAGCCACCTGCATCCATCGACTTCCTGCATGTCTTACCAGGTCGTCACTCCATCTTGTGGGGGGACGCCCTACACTTCGCCTACCGGTACGAGGCTGCCACTCGAGAACCTTTCTTCCCCATCGGTTGTCGGTTCTTCGAGCTATATGGCCGGCCCACTGCCACTTCAGCTTACTAATCCGTTGGGCTATGTCGGTTACTCTGGATCTACTGCGGATATCCTCATTCCTAAGTTTATCACGCAGAGAAACTCCGAGCATAGCCCTCTCCATAGCTCGCTGAGCGACCTTGAGCTTCCTCATACGGCCAGCAGTGAAGGACCACGTCTCAGTTCCGTAAGTCATCACTGGCAACACGCACTGGTTGTACAATTTTGTTTTAAGGTTTTGAGGTATTTCTGACGAGAAGATGTGTCGTAGCTTCCAGAACGCTGCCCAGCCGAGTTGAATCCGTCGATTGACCTCTCGGTCGAAGTTGGACTTACCTAGTCGGACTATTTGTCCCAGGTAAACATACTCGTCAACAACTTCGAGCTTAGTGCTCCCAACAACTACCGGCATAGGTGTGACATGGACATTAAACATAATCTTTGTTTTGTCCATGTTCATCTTAAGACCTATCCGTTGGGAGACACTGTTGAGGTCATTGAGCATAGTGCTTAGTTCCTCCAGCGATTCTGCCATGAGGACTATATCGTCGGCAAATCGAAGGTGAGTGATGTACTCGCCATTGATGTTAATACCGTATCCTTTCCAGTCCAGAAGCTTGAAAACGTCTTCCAATGCAGCGGTGAAGAGTTTCGGGGATATAACGTCACCCTGTCTTACACCTCTCTGCAATTGGATAGGTTTCGTACTCTGGTTCTGTACTCGGATAGCCATCGTAGCTCTACTGTACAAACACTTCAGCACTTCGATATACCGACAGTCAACTTGGCACCGCTGAAGGGACTGCAGCACCGCCCAAATTTCGACGGAATCAAAGGCTTTCTCATAGTCCACATACGCCAGACTTAGTGGCAAATTGTACTCTTCGGACTTCTGTACAATTTGCCGTAGGGTATGTATGTGGTCTATGGTGCTAAAGCCCTTTCGGAAACCGGCTTGTTCGGGAGGCTGGAAGTCGTCAAGTCTGCGCGCGAGACGATTCGTAATGACTCTCGAAAACAGCACGTAGACGCGGCTCAGAAGGGAAATCGGTCTGTAGTTCTTCAAGAGAGCGTTGTCACCTTTCTTGAAGAACAAGACCACCGCACTTCTGCTCCACGCCTCCGGTGTAATGCCACCATGGAGGACGGAATTAAAGAGCTTCTGAAGGACTTCAAGTACCGGTCTTCCACCCGCTTTCAGAAGCTCCGCTGTAATTCCATCCTCGCCTGGGGCCTTGCCGTTTTTAAGGTGCTGGAGAGCCATTCTAATCTCGCTCAGACTGACGTCCGGGATATCTTCGGAATAGTGTCGAATAAGACTCGCTCTTGGATCGTTACTCACACTTGCGTGTGGCTCCAACGATGACGTGTACAGCTGCCCATAGAACCTCTCAATCTCACTCAAAATCTCAGGTGCCCCGGAAACGATGCTGCCCCATTCGGTCTTCAGCTTTGACAGTTGGCTCTTTCTGGCAGACAGATCTCTGGCAAAGACTTTGGAGCCTTGGTTCCGCTCGATCGTTTCTGCAATACGAGCTGTATTGAAGTTGCGTAAGTCTCGCCGCATGCATTTGGAGATCTGTCTGTTCAGTTGCCTGTATGCTGTCAAATCTGTTGAAGAATGTAGCCTCATCTCCCGTCTAACAGCCATGAGATTAAGAGTGTGATCGGAGAGTTTTTGTGTTCTTCTGCGGCGGGTCTTGCAAAACTTAGCTCCGACCGCATGGACAGTTTCCACGAGCTTGTCATTTATATCGTCCACATCATTGCAGCCTTCTAGGCACTGAAAACGGTTTTGTAACTCGAGCTGAAAGGTTTCGGGACTTTGGATTAGAGCACGAGGGGGACGGAGCGTTGACTTCATCAGACGAGACCTCTCCAACTTAACATTTAGGTTCAGTGTGCCTCTAACCATTCGGTGATCGCTGCCGGTTTTCACCCTCGCGATCACTGAGACATCACTGAACAGTTGTCGTCTGGTCGTCATAATGAAGTCAATCTCATTTTTTGTCGAACCGTCGGGGCTCGACCAGGTCCACTTCCTGTGGGGCCGCTTCTTGAAGAAAGAGTTCATCATAAAGAGTCCCTCTTTCTCCATGAAGTCGGCCAGCTGCTGGCCCCTTGGGTTCCGTTGCCCTATTCCAAATTTCCCTACTTTCAGCTCACCGTTCTCTCTTGTGCCTAGTTTTGCATTGAAGTCTCCCATTAACACCGTATATTGGGTTTTGGAGGAATGCATGGCTCTAGAGATATCCTCATACATTTCCTCCACCTCCTCATCGGGGTGTGCCGAGGTTGGTGCGTAAACCTGTATGACCTTCAGCGAATACCGTTTGGTGATTCTGAGTATAAGGTACGCAACCCTCGTCGACACACTCCCGATCTTTACAACGTTGTTAACGAGAGACTTGTGGACGATAAATCCGACACCTCCTTGGGACAGATGGTCGCCCTCCCGGTGATAGAGCAAGTTGCCGGATTCGAGGATTACCGTGTCCTCCCCCTCTCTTCGGACTTCGGATAATCCTATAATATGCCAGCGCAACTTGTCTATCTCTTCTTCCAGCTCCACGATCTTCTCGTCAGTCCTCAGGGTGCGTGCGTTGTACGTTGCCAGGTCGAGTCGTCGTAGGTGGCAATCGAACCTTCACCGGAGATTCTTAGCACCTCCTGCCCCGCCGTTACCATGGTCGCCACCGTAGCCAGGAATAGCGGGGCCGCCGGGGACTGGGGGCCGTCTTTTTGTTACTGTCTTCATTGGGGGGTATTTGCCATAGTTGCCACGCTTGGCGAGCGGGTTGGCAACCGCAGTTTTTTTATTATAATTTTGTCTATTATCAGGAAGATGCTGCTGCCCATCTCCCGCCTTTTTCCCTTTGTCGCCTTTTACGACACCCACGGGAGGATATGGGGTAGTGGATATTCTTGACCGCCACTACACGGCAAGATATATGGTGGTATAACCATACAATTAACACGAAAATAAAAAAAAGAGAAATGCGATGAAAACGAACATCAAATGTGCAAGACGTGTGGTACTGCGATCGTAAATCCACCGGCGAGTCTATCTTACAACTTAGCAATTATCTTATAACATGAGAATCTCAGAAGTGCACTTTTTCAGGCTGGTGAAGGAGAATAAGAAAAGAAAAAATGATGAGATTATACTAACCACGTTTCATTATAATAATAATGTCTTCCAGACCGAATTCCGGTCACAGCGGTCTCAACGGAGACTAGCCATCTACACTGAACAGGATTATAGTGCCCAAGTATATGCGCAAGCACAGGTGCACTCTCTATTCCCTCACTCTCATTGTCCGATGGGACGTTAAACCGACACGACCGGAGAGAGATCAGGCGCAGGACCAACGGCTTTACGTGCTTTCCGATGCACGGGGGTGAGACACCGCCAACTTCCTGATACCGGGCGGCTACTGAGAATTTCTCGATGGAAAAATTCAATAACCGATTTTTTTGGCCCGACCCGGGATTCCGGGACCTCATGATCCGCAGTCGCACTACTACAACCACTAGACCAACGAGGCAGTCATTGAAGATAATATTTAAAATCATTATTTAGCCTAAGGACTTACTTTGGAAAGTCCTATAAATATGAGTCGCAGAAGTGTGTTCTGCGGCAATGGCGTCTCGCAGCACAGGCGATATGTGAGCGCACGTTCGGATTCCGGAGGCCAGTTGTCCGGCTTGCTGTACGTCTCCGCCGGCTCCACGAACATTATCTGCAACGTAAAGCGACATAGTAGTTAAATCTTCAGTTTATTTTACTAATCGGTTCCTCATGCTTTATAAAGTTTCAAACCAATTTATAATTGTTCTTGTTTATTTATTAAATTTTTATGCAGTGTTAATAACATCGCTGATTACAGTGTACTGCCGTGTAGTGCTTAACGACTCGTTATACAATGCATGAAAAAAAAAAAACATAATACTGGTCTATGAACTCGCGAGACTTGACGTTGTTTGGTTTAAGTTGAGTTTAGTAAAATTGTTTTTTTAACAGACATCAAAAAGCAGTAGATACTCAATTCGACTGTACGTTATTTTTTATGTGTGTTAACTCATAAATTATTTCTAGGTGAACCGATTTCGATGATTCTTTTTTATTAGAAAGTTGGTGCATGTGTGCATGCAGTTCCAGATAAATAAATTAGATTAAGGTCTGACCAGTAGTTTTTGAGTTATCCTTAATAATTTATATTGAAGTCGGTTGTACAAAATTTTAATTTTTATATTAATTATGCTACTTGTTTTCTAGAAAAATAGTTTTTACATGTCTTTCATATATAATAAGCGAAAAGTAATGGAAAAAGGGACATTTCTTGAATATACCGGTATGTAATGTATCGGCCGGTAGACAGTCGCGGCGGTGTCCAGCAGCCAGGCGAGCGCGTGCTGCTGCAGCGCGCACAGCTGCGACGGACATAGGCGAGAGCGAGAGCGAGAGCGCGGCGGTACCTTGTGGAGCGCGAGCTGGTAGTCGTGGCGCGCGGGCCGGTAGACAGTCGCGGCTGTGTCCAGTAGCCAGGCGAGCGCGTGCTGCTGCAGCGCGCACAGCTGCGACAGAGATAGGCGAGAGCGAGAGCGAGAGCGCGGCGGTACCTTGTTGAGCGCGAGCTGGTAGTCGTGGCGCGCGGGCCGGTAGACAGTCGCGGCGGTGTCCAGTAGCCAGGCGAGCGCGTGCTGCTGCAGCGCGCACAGCTGCGACAGAGATAGGCGAGAGCGAGAGCGAGAGCGCGGCGGTACCTTGTTGAGCGCGAGCTGGTAGTCGTGGCGCGCGGGCCGGTAGACAGTCGCGGCGGTGTCCAGTAGCCAGGCGAGCGCGTGCTGCTGCAGCGCGCACAGCTGCGACGGACATAGGCGAGAGCGAGAGCGAGAGCGCGGCGGTACCTTGTGGAGCGCGAGCTGGTAGTCGTGGCGCGCGGGCCGGTAGACAGTCGCGGCTGTGTCCAGTAGCCAGGCGAGCGCGTGCTGCTGCAGCGCGCACAGCTGCGACAGAGATAGGCGAGAGCGAGAGCGAGAGCGCGGCGGTACCTTGTTGAGCGCGAGCTGGTAGTCGTGGCGCGCGGGCCGGTAGACAGTCGCGGCGGTGTCCAGTAGCCAGGCGAGCGCGTGCTGCTGCAGCGCGCACAGCTGCGACAGAGATAGGCGAGAGCGAGAGCGAGAGCGCGGCGGTACCTTGTTGAGCGCGAGCTGGTAGTCGTGGCGCGCGGGCCGGTAGACAGTCGCGGCGGTGTCCAGTAGCCAGGCGAGCGCGTGCTGCTGCAGCGCGCACAGCTGCGACGGACATAGGCGAGAGCGAGAGCGAGAGCGCGGCGGTACCTTGTGGAGCGCGAGCTGGTAGTCGTGGCGCGCGGGCCGGTAGACAGTCGCGGCGGTGTCCAGTAGCCAGGCGAGCGCGTGCTGCTGCAGCGCGCACAGCTGCGACAGAGATAGGCGAGAGCGAGAGCGAGAGCGCGGCGGTACCTTGTTGAGCGCGAGCTGGTAGTCGTGGCGCGCGGGCCGGTAGACAGTCGCGGCGGTGTCCAGTAGCCAGGCGAGCGCGTGCTGCTGCAGCGCGCACAGCTGCGACAGAGATAGGCGAGAGCGAGAGCGAGAGCGCGGCGGTACCTTGTTGAGCGCGAGCTGGTAGTCGTGGCGCGCGGGCCGGTAGACAGTCGCGGCGGTGTCCAGTAGCCAGGCGAGCGCGTGCTGCTGCAGCGCGCACAGCTGCGACGGACATAGGCGAGAGCGAGAGCGAGAGCGCGGCGGTACCTTGTTGAGCGCGAGCTGGTAGTCGTGGCGCGCGGGCCGGTAGACAGTCGCGGCGGTGTCCAGTAGCCAGGCGAGCGCGAGCTGCTGCAGCGCGCACAGCTGCGACAGAGATAGGCGAGAGCGAGAGCGAGAGCGCGGCGGTACCTTGTTGAGCGCGAGCTGGTAGTCGTGGCGCGCGGGCCGGTAGACAGTCGCGGCGGTGTCCAGTAGCCAGGCGAGCGCGTGCTGCTGCAGCGCGCACAGCTGCGACAGAGATAGGCGAGAGCGAGAGCGAGAGCGCGGCGGTACCTTGTTGAGCGCGAGCTGGTAGTCGTGGCGCGCGGGCCGGTAGACAGTCGCGGCTGTGTCCAGTAGCCAGGCGAGCGCGTGCTGCTGCAGCGCGCACAGCTGCGACAGAGATAGGCGAGAGCGAGAGCGAGAGCGCGGCGGTACCTTGTTGAGCGCGAGCTGGTAGTCGTGGCGCGCGGGCCGGTAGACAGTCGCGGCGGTGTCCAGCAGCCAGGCGAGCGCGTGCTGCTGCAGCGCGCACAGCTGCGACAGAGATAGGCGAGAGCGAGAGCGAGAGCGCGGCGGTACCTTGTTGAGCGCGAGCTGGTAGTCGTGGCGCGCGGGTCGGTAGACAGTCGCGGCGGTGTCCAGTAGCCAGGCGAGCGCGTGCTGCTGCAGCGCGCACAGCTGCGACAGAGATAGGCGAGAGCGAGAGCGAGAGCGCGGCGGTACCTTGTTGAGCGCGAGCTGGTAGTCGTGGCGCGCGGGCCGGTAGACAGTCGCGGCGGTGTCCAGTAGCCAGGCGAGCGCGTGCTGCTGCAGCGCGCACAGCTGCGACAGAGATAGGCGAGAGCGAGAGCGAGAGCGCGGCGGTACCTTGTTGAGCGCGAGCTGGTAGTCGTGGCGCGCGGGCCGGTAGACAGTCGCGGCGGTGTCCAGCAGCCAGGCGAGCGCGTGCTGCTGCAGCGCGCACAGCTGCGACGGACATAGGCGAGAGCGAGAGCGAGAGCGCGGCGGTACCTTGTTGAGCGCGAGCTGGTAGTCGTGGCGCGCGGGCCGGTAGACAGTCGCGGCGGTGTCCAGCAGCCAGGCGAGCGCGTGCTGCTGCAGCGCGCACAGCTGCGACGGACATAGGCGAGAGCGAGAGCGAGAGCGCGGCGGTACCTTGTTGAGCGCGAGCTGGTAGTCGTGGCGCGCGGGCCGGTAGACAGTCGCGGCTGTGTCCAGTAGCCAGGCGAGCGCGTGCTGCTGCAGCGCGCACAGCTGCGACAGAGATAGGCGAGAGCGAGAGCGAGAGCGCGGCGGTACCTTGTTGAGCGCGAGCTGGTAGTCGTGGCGCGCGGGCCGGTAGACAGTCGCGGCGGTGTCCAGCAGCCAGGCGAGCGCGTGCTGCTGCAGCGCGCACAGCTGCGACAGAGATAGGCGAGAGCGAGAGCGAGAGCGCGGCGGTACCTTGTTGAGCGCGAGCTGGTAGTCGTGGCGCGCGGGTCGGTAGACAGTCGCGGCGGTGTCCAGTAGCCAGGCGAGCGCGTGCTGCTGCAGCGCGCACAGCTGCGACAGAGATAGGCGAGAGCGAGAGCGAGAGCGCGGCGGTACCTTGTTGAGCGCGAGCTGGTAGTCGTGGCGCGCGGGCCGGTAGACAGTCGCGGCGGTGTCCAGTAGCCAGGCGAGCGCGTGCTGCTGCAGCGCGCACAGCTGCGACAGAGATAGGCGAGAGCGAGAGCGAGAGCGCGGCGGTACCTTGTTGAGCGCGAGCTGGTAGTCGTGGCGCGCGGGCCGGTAGACAGTCGCGGCGGTGTCCAGCAGCCAGGCGAGCGCGTGCTGCTGCAGCGCGCACAGCTGCGACGGACATAGGCGAGAGCGAGAGCGAGAGCGCGGCGGTACCTTGTTGAGCGCGAGCTGGTAGTCGTGGCGCGCGGGCCGGTAGACAGTCGCGGCGGTGTCCAGTAGCCAGGCGAGCGCGTGCTGCTGCAGCGCGCACAGCTGCGACAGAGATAGGCGAGAGCGAGAGCGAGAGCGCGGCGGTACCTTGTTGAGCGCGAGCTGGTAGTCGTGGCGCGCGGGCCGGTAGACAGTCGCGGCGGTGTCCAGCAGCCAGGCGAGCGCGTGCTGCTGCAGCGCGCACAGCTGCGACGGACATAGGCGAGAGCGAGAGCGAGAGCGCGGCGGTACCTTGTTGAGCGCGAGCTGGTAGTCGTGGCGCGCGGGCCGGTAGACAGTCGCGGCGGTGTCCAGCAGCCAGGCGAGCGCGTGCTGCTGCAGCGCGCACAGCTGCGACGGACATAGGCGAGAGCGAGAGCGAGAGCGCGGCGGTACCTTGTTGAGCGCGAGCTGGTAGTCGTGGCGCGCGGGCCGGTAGACAGTCGCGGCGGTGTCCAGCAGCCAGGCGAGCGCGTGCTGCTGCAGCGCGGACAGCTGCGCGCGCAACTCGGTGGCCGCCTGCTGCCGGCCCAGCGCCGCAGTCACCAGACAGCAGCAGCAAAACAGGTCTGCCAGCGCCTGGAATGCGCGTTCACGCACCTGCACGTGCGAACAAATATCTTAAGTAGACGCCACACAAAGCTTCAAATATGCAAAAAACTACGAAGTCGCACATTTGTAAGTAACATGTAATAAAATAAATAGCCACGATAGCTTAGATAGATCCCAAGCGCTTGCTTTAAATTTTACAGACAATAAGCAACTCTTCTATGAGACACATGATATTCAACAGTGGAGTTTAATAGGCTGTAAGGGTAACGAAAGAACCCAGCTTTTCCACCGGCACCCATATAACTCTTAATTGCAAATTTAAGTGCTGATTTAACTGCACTTATTGGTGGTGAAGGAAAACATCGTAAGAAAACCTGCAAAATAAAACATCGTTTTATTAGGTCGTGCGGCGGAGGCGCGGCAAGCGCGGCGGCCAGCGGCAGCAGCGCTAGCGTCTCTGTGTGCGCAGCGTGTGCGTGTGTACGTGCGTGTGTGTACGTGCGTATATGTATGTGCGTGTGGACGTGTGTGTGTGTGCAGGTGCGTACCTCCGGCGGCGGGTCGTGCGGCGGGGGCGCGGCGAGCGCGGCGGCCAGCAGCAGCAGCGCCGGCGTCTCTGCATGCGCAGCGTGTGCGTGTGTACGTGCGTGTGTGTACGTGCGTATATGTATGTGCGTGTGGACGTGCGTGTGTGTGCAGGTGCGTACCTCCGGCGGCGGGTCGTGCGGCGGGGGCGCGGCGAGCGCGGCAGCTAGCGGCAGCAGCGCCTGCGTCTCGGCGCGCGCAGCTCGCACGCACTCGCGCAGCATGGCGCGCATCGGACGCAGGTAGTCCTCCGCGCGGAAAAGGAGCTCCTGCACACATACGAGCATACAGTCCACTTGATAGTAAAATAATGCTACGGTCCAGACATCTGTAGCTATTCTCGATTAACATTCAAAATTCAGATGCGTTGTCACTGCTGAGTATTAAGATTTCTTTAAATATATTTTGAAATTCCCTAATGTCCTAAGTTACGTAATGGTGGAGATATATTATTCCAGGAGTACTGCATATTTGTAACTACCTCTGAAGGCCAAGGAACAAAGCCAAGGGACACTCAATATGCGAGAAAAAACACGCGTAAGATACTCGTGTTCCTGACACCAATCTTGTTTATATCGCAGATACTTTGAATTTCTTGTTTTCAAAACAAACGCAAAATGGATTTGATAGTACAAGTGCGTCGGTTGTATATTTTAAGTTAAGTGTATTATTTTGTCGTACCATGGGCACGCACCGTTGCGTACACCAATTCGCCTGTTCCCCGTGTCCTCACCGCACTTAATGCTCTTCTGGACACAAATCCTGAGTGCAACCTGTTTACGGCTGAATGGACGATAATATTTTCTTGAATTTTTATTTGTATATATATATATATATATATATATATATATATATATATATATATATATATATATATATATTGAATGCTTAGAGTTTTATAAGCTTCTTTAATCAATGTAATTTATTTAACCATTTTAATTAAAGTAAAAATAAATAAATTTGTACCGTTTAGTGGCGGTGTGAGAATATCAACTACCCATATCATCCCGTGGGTGTCGGCGATAGAGGGAAACATTACAGGGGATGGGTAGCATTCCTAATAACGACTAAAAACATGCAGTTGTTAACCCTCTTGCCAAGGGCGACAACTATGGCAAATATCCCCCCTATGAGGCAATCTATGAGGTAGGCCTATGTGCAGCGGTGGACTTTAATAGGCTATAGCTTACACCTTTCTAAAAGGTCGGCAACGCATCTGCAATTCCCCTGGTGTTGCGGTTGTTCATGGGCGGCGGTAGTCACTTACCATCAGGTGAGCCGCATGCTCGTTTGCCCCCTATTCTATAAAAAAAAAAATAACGGATGACGGTTGTTTATGTATGGTATTTACAATTTTCGAACCAAACGTAATATCCGAAGTTTACAAAGCTAACAGTATAGGGCCTAGAATCGAACCTTGGGGAACACCTTTCTTAACCTGCTGTAGAGATGATATACAGTTTTAGCCATTTTCTTTTTTTATATCATTTGTTGTGACCGCCCACTGACATAACTGCTAAACCATTGGGTACGACTTTCCATTGACTCCCGTCGAGTTGGGGGTTGATACGTATTTTTACATAAAAGTTACACTATTATAAGCACACACACAAAGTTACAACATGCGGAAGGGCGTAATTTTTGAGAAAAAAGTTATTGAAAATCAATTATTCTTGCATTGTTTATGTCTAATCCTACAATAAAACTGACGCCATTTTTTATTGTTATTGTCAGTAGGGATGTAGATTCTTTCCGAAAAAGATCGATTTTTTAAATAGATTCGAATTGTAAGCTGATGTATCGATTCCCAAAAAATCGATTTCTAAAATATCTATATTTTTTCATGTTTGCATTTATAATGTAAATATAAATCCATTTTATGAGAAAAAACTCCCCTTCATCATAAAATATAGGAGGACTGATTCAGAAGGATTTCTTCTATTTTCTTCTATTTTGAGACGTCTCCGGCGCTTTAAAACCACTCTAGCTCTCTCAATCATGTCAGATTGCCGTCCCATCGGACTATGAGAGTGAGGGAATAGAGATTTCATTTTGTTTGTGCACTAAACATAATCCTATCCAGTTGGCTAGTCTCCATTGAAATTGGCCGCCGCATTACCTATTATTATTATTGATTGAGTATATTTTCATATTTTATAGAATAAAAACAAAATTAATGGTACTTTGTTATTGTAATCAGTATAACACCTTAAGAAAAATTGGTATTACACGAAAAACCTTCAGTTAATTGTTAAAAAATCCATTTCAAGCTTGTTGCAAATAACTTTATTTTATAATTGCAGTAAAAACTCTTATTTGTACTTGACGTAGCACATATAAAGGTTGTAAATCAGGTCCCTTTTCATTACATTCAACGATATTCATTTATTTCCGCTGCGGAAGAAATTAAACTCGTCTATGGGCTATTTGACTCCCCGTTTCTTGTAATACTTGTAGACGTTCTACTACTAGACAGACTCGTACCAGGTGGAGTCGGGGTCAATCAGTTCGGTTCTTTGACATAAGTTAAACCTAACCTATTTTATTTGTTATCGGCCCAATTTTTTTTTATAGAATAGGGGGCAAACGAGCATGTGGCTCAACTGATGGTAAGTGACTACCGCCGCCCATGAACAACCGCAACACCATGGGAATTGCAGATGCGTTGCCGGCCTTTTAGAAAGGTGTAAGCTCTTTTCTTGAAGGTTCCTAAGTCGTATCGGGCCGAAAAATTCGCTGGTGGTAATTGATTCCACAAGGAAGTAGTGCGAGGGAGAAAACATCTTCTAAATCGCACAGTGGTGGACCGCCAATCATCTAGATGGTATGGATGGTAACGCGAGTTTTGTCGCGATGTGCGATGGTGAAATTGAGCGGCTGGAATTAGTCCGAACAATTCCTCAGAGCACTCCCCGTGATAGATGCGATAAAATACGCAAGGAGATGCAACATCTTTACGCAGTGCCAGTGTATCGAGCCGATCAGAAAGAACTCGGTCGTCGACGATTCGAACCGCTCTGTGCTGGATGCGTTCATGTGGAAGGAGCTGGCACTGGGGTGCCCCGGCCCAGAGATGAGAACAGTATTCCATGTGGGGCCGAACTTGCGCTTTGTAAAGTTGCAAGCGATGTGCCGGCATGAAATACTGTCTCGCTCTGCTGAGCACGCCAAGCTTTTTAGAGGCCAATTTGGCCTTCCCTTCCAAGTGACCACGAAACTGCACACTATTCGATATGTCGACGCCGAGGATTCCGATACTGGCTGAGGTAGCAAGGGGAGTGCCTTGAAACTGAGGAGATACGACAAAGGGGTTCTTTTTAGCGGTAAACGCGCAAACTTGTGTCTTCTGGGGATTGAACTAGACTAGATTTAGTTGCCCCAATCCGAGACTTTGTTCAGCAAAGACTCGACTTCAGACACAAGTTTGTCCCGGTACTCGGCGACGTTTTCCCGAGAAATATGGGCACGGCCGGTATATAAGGCATCACCAGTGCTGTCGTCTGCATAGCAATGAATGCTACCAGTTAGCAACATATCATTCATATGCAGGAGAAACAGCGTTGGTGATAGCACGCAGCCTTGTGGAACACCAGCGTTGATAGGCTTGAAATCAGAGCATGCACCGTCTACTACGACCTTGATGCTCCGATCAGCAAGGAAACTGGTGATCCATTTGCACAAAATCTCGGGAAGCCCATAGGAAGGAAGCTTCGAAAGAAGCGCTTTGTGCCAGACCCGATCAAAGGCCTTCGCTACGTCCAAACTAACGGCTAATGCCTCCCCCTTGGACTCTACTGCCTCCGCCCATCTCTCATAGATTAAGTAGACTAGAAGATCACCAGCTGATCGACCCCGACGAAAACGGTACTGGCGGTCACTAATCAGCTGGTGATCCTCAAGGTACCTCATGAGCTGGCAGTTTATAATGGCTTCCATTAATTTGGAGAACAAGGAGGTGATGGCGATAGGCCTGTAGTTGGACGGGTCTGAGCGGTCGACTTTTTTCAATTGGTACTGTTAAAATAAAACTAATTTCAATAAGAGATCATTTATTATGGTATCTTTCTTGTTTTTCATATAATGGAATTATATTTACATTATAAATGCAAACATAAAAATATAGATATTTTGGAAATGGATTTTTTGTGAATCGATACATCAGCTTACGATTTGAATCGATTTAAAAATCGACCTTTTTCGGAAAGAATCAACATCCCTACTGACGACAATGACATTACGAAATGGCGTCAGTTTTATGGTAGGACTAGCTGTGCCCCGCGGTTTCACCCGCGTCACACGTGTCGGTGGTGCGCGACATAATCTAGTTCAAGCATTTTATAATTGCTATTAAATATTTTATTTGATAGCAATGGTTAGAAAAATTGGCATAATTAATGGATTACTTTTATCTGTCGGCATATTATGTACAGCGAAATTAAGTTTTATCCACTTTCCCTCCCCCTCCCAGCTGAGCGTCCTCCCCCCACCCCACGTCCCAGAAAGTGTCCCAAAGCGCGGTTTTTTCCAGTTTTAAAGAAAATCGTACACGATACATGAAAAGTGTGTAGGCATGAAATGATTCTTGAGCTATCAAACTCTTATACTTATTAATCAATTAAATTTTCAAAATACAATAGCAACGTAAAATGAAAGAGTTCAGAAATAAAGATATAACTAATCATTGTCGTAAATTACTCAATTAATTTTTAATTTATTTTAGCTATAATGATTGAACTAACCTCGCTCTTAGAAGCTTCTCGCAGTTCTCAACGCGCGGCTAGGGTTTAGCGTCGTTTAGTTCGCGCGCCCAGTCAAGTATTGAATTATTTTCATTTTACATTATCTCTTACACTATGCGTTCAAATAACATGGTATAAAGAACAAAGTTTATCTTCATAAAATTGTCTTGATGATGAAGTAACTTTCGTTCGTAAGTATAAATAGGCCATGACTAATAATAACGCTCATAAATCACTTTTAAATTTTCAATTTTTTTTTGTCACAAAATACCTAATTATGGCTTATGTATAAGAAATAGACAAATGGTATCGTGGACTTTTTTCTAGGCGGAGTAAAGATCTATATTTTCTAGAACATTGTATTTACGTATCCCTAACGCGCGGATAAATCATTTCAGGAGTGCTTTTTTTCTGACTTGCTTAACAAATATCCATATTTAAGGCTAGCTGAGTGATATAGCTTAATGCTATATAGACTATACTATTTCACATGAATCTGGCTATAATATACAAAAATAATTTTTCAAATCGGACTGGTAGTTCCAGAGATTAGCGCGTTTAAACAAACAAAAATACTAATAAAACTCTTCTGCTTTATTATATTAGTATAGATTAGATATAAACAATGCAAGAATAATTGATTTCAATATTTTTTTTCTCAAAAATTACGCGTTTCCGCAAGTTGTAACTTTGTGTGTGTGCTTATAATAGTGTAACTTTTCTGTAAAAATACGTACCAACCCCCAACTCGACGGGAGTCAATGGAAAGCTAAGCCAACCATTGTATTATCTTGTGATCAAAATCATGATACGCCATTTTCGTCAAAAGTAATGCCGTATTTAATGTATCAAATGCCCTAGAATAGTGCAATAGGATGAGCAGATTTCCCTGATTTACATCTTATGGTTGCAATATATTTCCCACTATATCAGAAAGCGCAGTAGTAGTACTTCGCCCCTTTCTAAAAAAACAGATTGAATAAATTATTTCTTAGATTTACAGGAATACTCGACGTTGATAAGACTAATTTTACCGATATTATCACGTTTAGTCAATTTATTTTAATTCCTGTCGATAACTGAAGATCAGACAGAATGGGATTGTATGCAAGATGAGCTATTTGCTGATATACCACTTTCTCATGAATTTTTGATAAGCTTGGTAGTAAGCTTATGAGCCTTAAATCTTTCAAATTTACATCAGAATCACTACACTGCACCTGACCACACAAAACACTATAGGAGTAAGCTGCTATTTTACGTTGCTATTCTATGAGAGCGTGGTTCATCCCCAGTCGAGCCGACCCTTTCGTGCTATAACTATAAAAATAGCTGCAGCATAACTCTTCCATGTGAAAACCTGAACCTATTTCGAAATTCAAAATGCAGAATTGTTAATTGGCTCATTATGGGGATATTTATAAAAGTTTCCACACTTGGCAAGTGGGTTGACAACAGCACCTTTTTTTAATTATTAGTTGGCTTGTGACGCTGCATCTTAATATATCTCTTCATGTGTACCTAATCGCTTCTTACGACACCCAAGAGACGTTATGACGCAGTGGATATTTTTATACCACTTTAGTAGTAGCATTAATAATTTTAGAAATAAAATAGGCAAGTATACATAGGAAATATATACATGTATAAGCATGTATACATAAGCGGCGACAGAGGGAAAATAAACCGGAGATGGGCAGCACCATCTGCCTGATATCAACACAACTATAATGCAAAAACTGCGGTTACCTACAAGCCAACCTTGTCAAGCATAGCAACAAGTAGAAATACTTGTGATGGGCTCTAAGAATGAATGAATGGTCAACATTAATATATCGTCGATTAAACGGAAAAGTGACATTATTAGAAAAGAGCAAATTATACACTACAAACATTTTAAGTTTATTTATTTCTTTAATTTATTCTCCGATCTTATGTTGAATTTTAACATAAAAGTTTTATGTATCATTCGAAAGGTATTTAAATGCTCATTAAGAGTGTCTACTTAATTTTAATAATATACCAAAAACATGCCATTTACAATTAGAAGTGTCATTTTTCTACATAAATAAAAAAAATATGTAGGTTGTACTTTATAAAAATTAAACACCACTGTAGCAGTAAAAGAAGTTTTATTTAAGTGAAAATCTAGTTTTCATTAAATGAGGTACTATAAAATAATAATTTTTACTGAGAAATATTATAAAATAACAATCAATAGAAAACTTTTGTTCCAAGAGACGTACTTCTTAGATTAGGAATGGTAATAATATTGAGATCAATCAGTTCGAACTTAAGTCTACTTATAATAACATAGAAAAGGTAATAATATACTTAAGATATAAATTCAATTTTTTTAAGTACTTTATAAAAAATCTAAATAATATAATTTTTTATGACAGGTATTTTTTATAGAAAAACCACTTACAATGGCTAACTCAAAGTATCAGTCATAACAAAAGTATTAAAAACCAAACAAAGCATTTTGTAAACTTCTCAATCTTTAGTAAAATTTATCCGAACACAAGAAACACAAATTCTATGCAATTTTAAACTCTCTTAATAAAATTTATAGGGATAAAATAAATCAAAATAGAAAATAAAACATTCAAAACGTTTGTCATTTCTACAGATTTTCATAAAAGCTTTTATAAAACCTGGGAATGATATTTTTATTTACTAATGTAAGTATACCTGCTTTTTTATTATTAGACACAGTCAGTTTTTCTGAGTATAGTGGTTGTAATTGTGGAGACAAGTTTGTATTTTTCTTGCTTGACCGAGTTTTGATCACGACAGTCTTAAAACAATTTTCCTTATATGAAGACTTGTAAAAAAATCTGTCATTAAACTGCTTTTCTACTCTTATAACTTTAATATCTCCCATCTTTATCTTTTCTTTATCTTCGTTCATTGTATAATTTGGTCCAATACTGTCAGCAATTTTCTTAATGTCAAAGAAGTCCTCGTGGTTTAGTTCATGGACACTGTACGGGTTTCCTTTTTTTTTAGCTGTCCTGATCAAAGTAATATATTGCTCCGGCACATAAATGGGTGCTGATTTTAAAGATCTTGAAATATTACGTTCAATTGTAGCATGCACCGAATCTCCCTCATTTTGTGAGTGTCCTTTTATTAGGAATTTGTGCGTGATCGACTTTAAATTTTCTAAATTGTTCACAGCATAAATATACATGGCAATCATATACTTATTTTTTTGCTGTCCACAACAATTATCGCTGTAAAATACAACTTCAAAATCTTCATTGATTTTATCCTGCAGGCTTTTTAGATAACCAAAGACGCAAGACCCTATTTCATTTACGCCTCTTGAACCTTCTCCTTCATGCCAGACATAGCAATTTACGTCTTTTGATCCAAGTTCGTAAATGGTAAAGTTCAGAACATTAAGTTTTGAAATATAATAAAAATTAGAAACGTCACCTCTCGGGCATGGCATTACGGACTGTAAATCATAGACAGCTGTAATAAATTTTTCATTAGAATTTTCTTTATCTAACTCTTTTTCTCTTCTCACTAGTTCTTTTTCTTCAAGATGAG
Organism: Parnassius glacialis; assembly: GCA_033319125.1. Taxonomy (NCBI): domain Eukaryota; kingdom Metazoa; phylum Arthropoda; class Insecta; order Lepidoptera; family Papilionidae; genus Parnassius; species Parnassius glacialis. The sequence goes on along the minus strand of JAVANC010000012.1, from coordinate 3,912,093 downwards.
AGTCATAGTTGGCTTTTAAAGGCTCTTTATCTTCCGCGTTGTTGTACGCTGCACAATCCTCACATTGGTCCTTCTTGGGAGACCAAAATGAAATATTGTACTCTTTGGTAAATATATTGTAATATATTTGATAGTCAGCGTGAGGAACCTTTTCTACTTGACATTTTGCAACATAATCTCTATGTAATTGCGCAATAGACAAACCTCCTTCAATGTACTCTCGACTGCTACTAGCTCGACAGTAGTGACTATCTATTCTAGGAATAGAATTAATATGCGCTCTTATTCCATTTATAATAGCAGTATCAAGCTTTTTGTGGTTCCCATGCTTCCCTCTTTTTTCATCTTTCAAAAACCCTCCAATTTCAGAGTTTTGCATAGATATTACCGTTCTTATTGGTCTGTCAGATATACCTAATGTATTTTTAAAAAATGTCTTACAAACTCGTATTTGTTCTCTGTCTATTTCAAAATAAAATGCATGGTTATAGTCTTTTCTTGTACTTCCCTCGCGAATATAACGATACTTGGGTTTTATCGCAGTTACATGTTTATTAATAAATTGACGCTGTTTTTCTAAATCTTCCAACATCCAGTAACTTACGAAAATCAATCGACGCTTTTCCTCACTAATTTTGTCAGAACACTTGAGCTTACACCTATCAGAACATGCTTGCTTCATTTCTTTTTCTTTCATTGTTTTTTTTGACTTAGATGTAGATACATAAGCTTTTCCAGCGTTTCTCAATAGTTTAGCTTTATTTTTTCTCCATTCTTCAGGTATAGCTTTTCTTTTTCTTCCTTTTTTTGGTTTTTCTTGTTCAACTTCAACTATTTCTGGTTGCTTTTCATTTGTTGCAACTGTTTCGTCTTCCGAAGATGTTGAGGAAAGTGCCAGATCCTCGTACAAGAAATCAGGGTCATTATGTATGTCGTCAGACGAAAAATCTTTTTGACTATCGGGGTATTCAGAGTTAGAAGAACTATCATCATCATTTGATTCTGGTATTATTTTGTTAAAAGATGATAGTGGATGGTAAGATAGTAGGATGTTAGCACTTTCTATTGACTCTGGATCGCTTTCAACATATTCCACATCGATTCTGCTCGGTCCAGGTTGATTATTCCGCATATCGAGCATAATCTCTGAGTTCGAAAAATCATTATTAGAAAGAGGAATCTCAATATTGCTATTTAAACTAATTAAAGGACTTCGTATGCGTTTTAATTTTAACGGTTCTTGCTCCATGTCGATTAAGTCACATATTTTAGATGAAGAAGCTTGGATTGCTGGATCTTTATTTTCTATTGCAGAAGAATGCGCTTGAATTGGCTCTAAATGTGAAGTAAGTTCTATCAATCCAGAAGATGTTTCAGGTGGAGTCGTTTTATACGGTGGTCTTGGATTTTCTTCATTAATTTCGTTAGATATAACCATTTTCAAAATTTTTGCGCCTCGATTCATCCTAAAAAATAATAATTGAGTAAGTCCAATCCAGTCCAAAACACGTGACAAACTCGCGAAAGTATTATTGAAATCGGCTTAGTAGGTATTTTGAAGATTATTCACTGACAAAAAAAAATAGATTAATCCATAGAAAAAAGTCATTTTTAGATAATTAACACAATAAATCAAATATCTGAACATTTACAGTCATATTTAAAATTGTAACATTTTTAGAATAAGCATTATGCTAATATGTGTACAAAAATATGTAGAAAAATGTCATATGTCTGAAACATTCATAATGGTTATGCTTAATTTTTCAAAAACCTGTCACATGTCAAAAAAATACGCTTCTCTACAAAATTATGACCACGAAGAAAGTTTAGGATTTTAATAAATAAACGTCATTTCTCGAAATATAACATTATTCCATAAAAATAATTTACCTTTTGTAATCGCTTCCAAACCACTTTTTGAGAAATGTCACTTTTCTTAACAAACGTACGTGGATTCACTTTCGTGTCCGGGTTGCAAATGGCAGAGTGACATTAATCAACAAACAAAATAGCGGATAACCATAGATTACATAAATGACACTTTTGACAATAGCGACTTTGAAGTATAGATTAATGAACTGTCATTTTTCCATATAAAAAGCGGGAAATTTAAAATCGTTTTAGATAACAATCTCATTTTCAACAAATTTTGAGAAATGACACTTTTCCATTTAATCGACGATATGTTTACGCACAAAGTCAGCTAAATTCCTTTCTACGATATGTATATACGTGGTAGAGCCATGCTGCAGCTATATTAATAGTATAGTTGTAGCACGAATGGGTCGGCTCGACCGGGGACGGACCACACTCACAGAATACCAACGTAAAATAGCAGATTAATGCTGCTGTGTTTCGTATAGTGAGTGTAGAGAACCAGAGACCATATTTACTTTGAAATGAGGCATTCCATCTTAGTCCTCACGGGTACACGTATCTGCATTTTGATGATTAATAGAGGAATAGATCTATTTGTCTATGGGCCGCAGCAACCACTTGCCATCAGGTAGACTGAGTGCTCGTTTACCACCCTTGTCCTATAAAAAAAACTAGATGCCTGGCGGTCCACCACTGTACGTTTCACTAGAAGTTTTCTTCCTCATACAACTTCTCTGTGAAATAGTTTACCACCGGCGATTTTTCCAGACCGATACGACTTAGGGACCTTCAAGAAAAGAGCCTACACTTTTTTAAAAGGTCGGCAACGCTCCTGCAATTCCCCTGGTGTTGCAGTTGTTCTTGGGCGGCGGTAGTCACTTACCATCAGGTAAGCCGTATGCTCTTTTGCCCCCTCTCCTATAAAAAATCCTAGTGGTCGAAATTCGACCGTAATAAGTAAAATGTTTTAGGTTTGTATATGAAGCAAGCTCTTTTTTCACTTTCAACTACACATTACGCTTCATCTCTGCAAATTCGGTAGAAAACGAGAATATCCGCGGTAGAACCAGAGTGATCGACATAGCCCATATGATTAGTAAGCTGAAGTGGCAATGGGCCGGCCATATAGCCCGAAGAACCGACAACCGATGGGGAAGAAAGGTTTTCGAGTGGCAGCCTCGTATCGGCAGTCGAAGTGTAGGGCGTCCCGCCACTAGATGGAGTGACGACTTAGTAAGACATGCAGGAATTCAATGGATGCAGGTGGCTCGGGACCGTGCTTTGTAGCATTCCTAGGTGGAGGCCATGTTCAGTAGTGGATAAGTGAAGGGTTGTAGTGATAATGAACATTTGAAAATACTATGGCGGCAATCTCTACTCTGTACGACTGATTGACCACAGACTATTAAGTGTTTGACATTAGCCTTAGAGTAGTAACATCTTTTAAGCTTTAGTATATATTATAAGCTTTAGTAGCTTGTACTTTGAGACATTCGGAGTATGAACGTCAACAAACGACATAATTTGTCCAAGCGATTATTATGTTGGTAGTGTAAACGTAAGCAATGTTTTTTTTTTATTACCACGTTTTTATTAAATCGCTTTCGTGTCTCTGTTTTGTCTAATTAATTAATTTGTTTCAAACTAACTTCCCAAGTATATGAAGCAAAAAATGTGGTATATTAAACATTTTGGTTATTAGAATTATTTTATTTAATGTGTTTGTAACACATATTATCTCTTTTTCTATAAAAACTTTAACTTTGTCAAAGCTCTTTCTTCGTACTGCGTGCATATGCTTGAAAAGTGGTGCAAAGTTTTTCATTTACGTATATATAGATAACTAGCTATTCCCCGCGCCCGCGACTTCGTCCGCATGGTATTTGTTACAATTGGATTTCATGCGTGTTAATTATTTTGCGCGGAACACTAATTATTTTTCTAAAATGAAAGTAGCTTAAGTAGCCTATAAAATCAGCTATCTGTCAGTGAAAGTCCCGTCAAAATCAATCTAGCCATTTCGGAGATAAACCGGAACAGACAGATAAAAATTTAAAAATATGTTTTTTTTTTGTTATAAATACTGTATATTATATACTATATATACCATACATTTAGTAAAAAGTTGTTATTTAGACATTACAAACAGACATTTTAATTTAAATTTGTATAGATATATAGATGCCAATCCGCCTGCCTAGTGTAGCAACTATGCCAAAAACCCCCCCTATGAACCAATCTAAGGGCCTCCCACTTAGATTACTTCATTTTAAGTTCAGTAGTGGACTTGTATGGGTTGTAATGGAATTATGTATGTAATGGATGGTATAGCAATGGAGTAGTGTGCCTTAGAGGGGCCCAATACCAAATTTTTGTGGCCTTTTATAAAAAGAACAAAACTTATAATCAATATAGATTATAAGTTATTACTTACAATTAATACTCCTAGGAACTAAGCTAACCAAACAATTCAAACCAACATCCTGTCCCATAGAACTCCTTAGAATTTTTGCTTACATTCGTTCGGTGCTTCTGTAGTCCTGGGGCCCCGTATCATTGATACGGCTGACAGGGCGGTAGCGAGGCCCCTGCGTATAGATATAGTATCGCAAGCGCAGCGCATGTACCTGGTAGGTCTCCGCGATGGCGGCGGGCACGAGCTGCGGCTGCGCGTGGATGAGCGCGGCCAGCACGGCCATGTTGTTGGGCGAGCGCGCGTTCGACAGCTCGTTGTAGATGGTGTGCGTCACCACGCTGCGCAGCAGCGCCGGGCTCTCCGACACCATCTCCCTGCACAACACACCCATAACACATATGAATGACGGTTTAAAATGGACAACGAACTTACGTGAGCGAGAGCACGTTGCATCTATATTATGGCTTTAACACGAATAATCTCATTATATTGGTCTATATCGGATTGTGTTAGAATGATTGATTGATCATCTTCTTGAAACGTTTTACACTTATTAGAGCCACGGTACAGCTATGCTCTGGTTGTAGCACGAATGGGCCGACTCGACCGGGTTGGAACTACACCTAACACCCTGGACTCTGGAAGTTGGCGGTGTTTTCACCTAGGATAGCACATAAAGTCGTTGGCCCTGCGCCTGATCTCGCCCATCAGATTATGAGAATGAGGGAATAGAACGCACGCATGTTTGCGCGCACATTCGTCAATTATAATAAACTCCGCCTGTGCAGATGGATGGCACAAATTCGGTCGGGTGACAATATTATGCGAAACTTAGCATTATTCCTGTTTTTTATGGAGACTTTCACTCACGATCCAGACTTCAGTGGCTTGGCAACAGACACCTGAGATACTACTGTTACTGCTGCTGGTTAGCTCGCAAGCACAAGCGAGGAGGAGGTGAGAGGAGCACTGACCTGAGGCAGGCCTGGTAGGCGGTCTGCAGCGGCTTGGTCTTGAGGCGCATGCGCGCGAGCTGCGCCAGCACCTCGTGGTCGCGCGCGGCGCTGGGCCCGGCGGCGGCCGCGTTGGCGCACACGTGCGCCAGGAGCTCCTGCGCCGCGCGCCACAGCTTGCCCGAGTGCAGCCACGCCTCCAGCCGCGACGCCGCGATCATGCGGATCTGCCGACCAACACCACCATCACTACCGCCACTTTATTTATCTAACCGTTTATGGAACTTCAAGAAAAGAGCCTAATCTTTTTTTAAAACCCGGCAATGCATCTGCAATGCCCTTGGGGTTGCAGTTGTTAATGTAAGGAGGTAATCACCGTAGTACCATCAGGTAAATAGCATGCTCGTTTGCCCCCTCATATAAAAAAAATAAACAACGAAGAAAAGACATCAAGATGAAGAGTGTTGCTTTTACTTTTTTTATATAGAAGTGGGGGAAGAGAAACATTCCATGCAATGAAAAGTGTCGACCACCGCTCACGAACAACTGCAACACCAGGGTAATTGCAGGTGCGTTAGCGGCCTTTTAAAGAGAAGTAAGCTTGTTTCTTGAAGGTACCTAAATCGTATTTTTCCGGAAAAATCACCGGTGGTAAATGATGCCACAAAAAAGTCGCACGGCGGATAATACTCATGCCAAACACCCAGATGGTGTGGATGGTATTAGGGATTTTTTCGTAAAGTGCGTTGGTGGAATTTGGCGGCTGGATTTAATCCGGACAAATCCTCTAAGCACTCCTCGTGGTAATTTCTTCCAGGAGTTCAGTAATATACGATGAATAAAAGATAATTTGATTATAATTTGTTATAACATTTCTTAACAATATGGGACATATTGCAAAGTTTTTATGAGATTTTGACGACAGCTTCAGCCCGCAAATAGTCTACGACGATAGTATCTTAAGGTGTCAAGGGAGACAGAATAATTTGTGGTTCACATCACCATGGGAGCAGTTGTTTCATCTTTCCCACTAACAGTTCATATGCCTTCACATTTCATACATAAAATCGCACCACTTTTACGTACGATTCAAACGATAAAATAGGAGCAGAAATCCACCAGCGGTTAATATCCCGCCAAAACTACAACTCATCAACTCATCAAAGTATTCCGTATAGTCTCGTAGAAGACGAAAATATTTTTCAGTAGTTTCTTTTAGTCTATTTTAGTAACCACTAAATTTCACTTGATTATACTAGCCCACTTCAAAATTAAACTTTTAATATAAAGTAAAACCTACTTTTGCAGTCGGTGCAACTATAAATATTAAATAATTTACTTATTAGTTACTGCAATAACATATTAGTACCGCAAGTCGGGACTGCAATAATTATTCTCCTTTACAGGGTATTTTTGAAACGCTCCCGAAAACGAAGACAGACGACAGTACCAACTATACCTTTGATGATGGGTGAAATATAAAAACGATCCTGATGAAAAAAAAACATCTTTTCACAACGTTTTATTAGCTTTATTCATTCTCTATCATGTTAGTACAGCTAAATTAAACGATAATTTCATTTAAAAAAATCATGAAAATACTTAAACATAATACCAGCAGTGGAATTACTGAATTACAATCAGCGGACTAGGGGTCAATGTACGCGCAAACGCCGAATTCGCGCGGCCCACTAGCCTAATCGGCCATATCACAATACCTAATAATTTACAACACTTGTCTAAATACGTAACTTATCTACTTAACCCACTATTTTGCCACTGTCTTTAACAGTGGTAGAGCCACGCAGCAGCTTTTGCTGTCGCACGAATGGGCCGGCTCGAACCGGGGTAGTACCACGACCTCACAGAATACCACGTGAAGTAGAGGTTTACCTCTGCGTTTCGCTTGGTGAGTGCAGGTGGCCGGAGGCCCTTTTTACTGGAAATGAGGCAATCCATCTTAGTCCTCACGGGTGTCAACGCATCTGCATTTTGATTTGTAATAGAGGATAGATGTAGATGTCTATGGGCCGCAGCAACCACTTACCATCAGGTGGACTGTGTGCTCGTTTGTCACCCTTATCCTAATAAAAAAAAACTGTGCCTGTCTCCACGTAGCCACTTTAATTCGCATTCACAGGTTAAATAACCCAAATAACTGGTTCGATTCCCCGCTAATGAAAAAAATACTTAAATGAAATGTAACCAAGGTTAGAGTCATGCGTTTTTATTCATCGTGTAGGTATGTTTATTATTCGATGTATTCAGTTATGTACCTATTCAGATCAGTTCGCGACTATAATAATTATATTAATGAATACGATAGCCCGGACAAGCGCGAGTGGCGTGCGTTCTACGTCGGAAGCAGCTGCGGACTGGCGGGGGGGAACCCGCTCACGCGCAATTCGATTGAGGCGTGGCCGCTTGACCTTGATATGGTCGTGCCATATGTTTGACGAGAAGCTGCACGCTCACTCGCTGCGGCGCGTTGAAGTTCCAGGTTCGATATGCCTCCATATCACCCCCCTTCAGAGATCGTGTTACGGGCGATAATACTCAGGGAATTTTACTCTCCTTCTTCATTTTGTACATTTTACGAGGGTGGATTGAAAAGTACTCGGCCTAACCAAGAAAATAAACACATACTAAATCAGTTATATTTTTATTTTTTTACATAATCACCATCAAGTTCAATACACTTTTGCCACCTCCCCTTCCAAGCATTTAGACCGTTGAAAAAAAAAATATTCTTCCTTAGAGTCAAAATATGCGTCTACAGCTGCTTTGACCTCGTCGTTTGTCGAAAATCTTTGACCTCCCAAGTGCTTTTTTAGGTTAAGGAACAGAAAGAAGTCTGATGGTGCCAGATCAGGTTAATACGGCGGATGCGGTAATAGTTCAAAGCCACAGTTGTGAATTTCAGCCATTGACTGTACTGACGTGTGAACACGGGCGTTATCTTGATGAAACAGGACTTTTCTTCTGAGCATTCCTCGACGTTTTCCTTTTATTTCCTCTCGTAAACGACGTAGTAAGGTGCAGTAGTAATCAGAGTTTATAGTCTGACCCCTTTCAAGATAATCAATCATAATCACACCTTTCGAGTCCCAGAATACTGAAGCCATCACCTTATTTGCCGACAAAATCGACTTAGCCTTTTTAGGGGGTAGTGAACCAGGTCTTCTCCACTGTTTTGATTGTTGTTTTGTTTCCGGTGTACAGTAATGAACCCATGTTTCGTCTATAGTAACAAAACGATTCAAAAAATCATCTGCATCGGCTTCAAATAACTCCAAACAGTCGTGTGAAATAGTCAATCGCGTCCTTTTTTGTTCAACTGAAAGCAGTCGCGGAACCCACCTCGCAGACACCTTGTGGAAACCCAACTCGTTGACAATGATGTTTTGAGTTCGTTCATAAGAGATGCCTATAATCTCGGCTATCTCTCTAATTTTTAATCTGCGGTCTCCCATTATTAAATCAAGTACTTTTTTAATATTTTCGTCAGTAGTTGACGTCGAAGGCCTTCCAGAGCGGGGTTCATCTTTCACACTCTCTCTACCACGCTTAAATTCTGCTATCCATTTTTGACGGATGAATATGACAGAGCACAATTGCCTAATGTACTGACCATGTCATCATGGATGGCTTTTGATGATAGCCCCTTCTTATGGAGGTACTTAATGACGGCACGCTGCTCGATTTGCTCCATTCGCGGAAATTATGTCCGATTAATTTGTTAATAAATTTATAAAATCACAACTAATTATCGCACACATTTCGAACTTCACACAATGAACTAGTCTGAACTGAACTAAATAATGTGGGTAGATTTGATTTTTAGAGTTGAATGGATCTGTGTTAGGCCGAGTACTTTTCAATCCACCCTCGTATTTATCTGGTAGTGTTTTATCCGGAGGTGAATTTTCGCACTTTACAGTTAATAACGTTGTAGGCGCTGTTTGCTCAGTAACCGTCGTGTCTTTGAGTATATAAGCCGGCTATAACCTATCTATGGTAACAGTTATCTTCTTGTCCTTTATTAAAATTGCGTATGTCTTGTTACCTCTCTCTAAGACTTTATATGGGCCTCTGTAAGCTGGTTGCAAGGCTTTTCGACAGTTATCCTCTTATTGGGTATACGGTGCGCCCACAAAGAAGACCTCGAAGCAACATCCGCCGAATTATTATATGGCGAAACGCTCAGACTACCCGGCGGGAGATCTCCCCTTTTCCTTCCATCGGCTACAGTTGTAATTTTTAATACAATTACACAATCAATTGTACCCTGACGCAACAACCAATTCTTTACTACAAAATATTATTGAAATTAATAAACGTACGGCGTACCTAATTGGGCACTCAGTACTCACACAATTATAAACACTATTTCATCGTTATCTTTGATTTTGTATAACAAAATAGAAATGAAAAATGAAACTAAAAAATGAAACTTCGTAACACCAATTTGATCGATAAATCGCTCAGTGCCAAGGTTCAAGGCCAGCATTTTTACGTGACGGGACCTATAAGAGTTCGGCACCCGCGAGGATATTGACTCTATTGTCAGCTGATGTTATTTTTAAGTTTCACTGCTGGTTTTTTGTTTAAGTATTTTCATGATTTTTTAAATGAAATTATCGCTTCGTTTAGCTGTAATAACATGATGGAGCGTGAATAAAGTTAATAAAACGTAGTGAAAAGATGATTTTTTTCCTAAGGATCAAATTTATTTGTGACCCATGCGCTAATGTGTAGTACCTACTATCATCTGTCTTCGTTTTCGGGAGCGTTTCACAAACACCCGTCACAGTACCGACTTCAGAAGGATATTATATGGAATTCTTTAGTCAGCTTTTACTTTTAGCAGTGGACTTTAATAGGTTATAATGAATGAATGAACAAATGAATTATAATCGTAATTTTACAATTGATTTTTTTGCCACAGTATCTTTTTTTTAATTTAATATCAACAACCCAGATCACTCAAAGTAAAATGTTTGATGAAATAAACTAGAGATACAATACTACTACTAGAGATGAAACTTACTGTCCTGTCACAAATCGTTGGATATAAAATCTTACCTACACATATTGGTTCATTATTTTCATAAAGTTTCATTACCTCTGGGAAGCCGCAAGTAGCTGAGAGTAACTTTAGAAAGCCTTTCCCAATGGTGTCCGGCGCAGTGCGTCGTTGAATCTGCTCCTTTATCGCTTCTAATACAAGTGCTTCCACAGTCTCGTAGCTGCTGGTGTATCTATAACAAAATTTTAACTAAAATATTACAAACATAAAAGCAATTCGAATTCATTAAAGCCCACAAACATATAATTGTGGGCTTTAATGAAGAAAATTATTAAAAGAAATAGTGTTTCCACTTACTGTTCATAATGAAGCCAAGAAAATTTATCAATAGAACTAACCTTGGAAACACGGAATACTCGAGTTCAGTGTTGTCATTAACTTCATCAGTGCTGCCCATGAGAGGTGATCCAGACCCTGATGGTGACATTGTACCTATCAAATTAAAATTATAAGAAGAACTTGAAATAAAACAAAAAATTTAATTAGAAATTAAAAATCCTCTATTGATTAAATAATTATTTTAAAAACAGAATATTAAGAAATATTTAAAATAGCCCTTTTTGATGGTTAGATTAATTTTTGACCATATATAATTTTTCTATTAGTTTAACACATCATTATAATGATTTCCCAATCACAATCATTCCTTTTTGTTATAAAAAGATTTAATATAGTGTTGAAGTATATATTATTGATTAATTAATGCCTTCTAAATATTGTTATATTTCACTTACAATGCAAATTATTATTTTAAAAAATTTTCCTGCTGATTTTTCTCAGATTGACTTTTTCCGAACCAGTGGTAAAATCAAATATTACTAAAACTACATATTGAATAAAAAATATTTTGTTCCATTTCTATTCCTTATCTTACCCAGTGTATTATCAGTAGGTATTAAATGTGACGGTGGCTGCTTAGTGCCAAAAGCTGTAACAATGTTCTCAACTAAGCACTTGCACCATGAGCAATCCACCCACCAACGCTCATTAAGAGCATCTTCTATGTACACCTGTAAAAACCGTTATAATTGTAACAATAAAATACATCTTACCAACAGAAATAAATTTATGCATATCCATACATTTAATTAAGTAATAAACATATTTTCCATTATTATCTAGTGTTACATAAAAATATTGCATACGAAAGCCAGCAGTTATGGTATATATTAAAATTACAATTAATTTTTTGTCAATCGTTTTTGAGGCATTTCATCTTAGTCCTCAAGGATCGTATCTGCATTCTTAATTAAAGATAGATGTAGGTGCCTATGGGCCACAGCATCCACTTAACATCAGGTGGACTATCTGTTTGTTTGTCTTAAAAATTGACATTTATTGAATATACATATGTAAGAAACGAACATAAGTCAGTAAAACATACCTTAATGAAGGTGTCGGGCCAATTAGTGCTGTCTTTATGACCAGCGTACAACATGTTACATGCTAGCACAAAAACAAGAGGATTGCCCTTGTTTTTAAACGCTGCTCCCTGCTCTCTCTTCAGCAAAGTGCAGAGACTCTGCGTAACAGTTTCGTGTGCAAACATGTTCGGTCTAATCTTTGTCAGATATAGCATGCTCATACATAGGATGATGTCTGGTTTTGAACGTTGAGATTTTAGTAAACGGATTGAACCGGTTAAAAGGCCCAACTGCAATAAAAAAATACAAGTAGAGTTTTATTATTTGAATATGTATGTTCATCTAAGCCATGCACAAATAAATACGTTAGTTGCAATTTTAATGATTTACCACATGTGGTAAAGGAAAACTTCTCGTAGGACCTCCACAAATAAAATATTTCACTGTCATGAGAATTCCACCAACATGAACTGGAGCAGTGCAGTGGATCAAATGGTCCACTCTATAATGCTCTCAGATATGACAGCAAGCCTGTGTCCAGCAGAAGTAGGTAGTTTAGTTTAGTTTACGACGGGCTGTTTTCCGCAACTTCATGTCCATCAGGAGTAGGTATTTAGGCTGTAACTTCACTTTTTTACTTTATATCTTCTTCATCTTCCTCAAACACTTTTGCTTTTGTTGATAATAATTAATGTATCCAAAATATCGATAGTATTGATAGCGATAGTAGACTTTAATAATAAGCATATCTATCTGTAGCTCAAAATGTGGCAATGCATTTTTGCAGATGGTTACACCATACCATGCAGTGAAACTCTACGGCAACAATATGTATACAGTGATACTGATAGTTTTATAAATAAGGAATTTATAAGCTGTAATATAGTTGTTATGTATAATGTAAACTTATACATAACTAATTAAATTTGTATATATTTATGAATATATGAGTAATTGTTGCCTAAAATAAAGGAATAAATAGATAAATAAAAAATAATGCTACTGATTGTCTTGCAATAGCATCAAAAGTTTTGATTAAAATTTATCATGATAAAGTTTCTGCAAAGAAGAAATGTGCGTAGAATGAAAAGTTATCTAAACATTACAAACACGGCACAAATAAACACAAAGTCAACATACTAGCTTATCGGAGTTATGAGTATCCAGTGCTTGAAGAACATTTGGTACTAAGTCAACTGGCTCCACATCCAATGAAGTACCACCAACTGTTTCAGCAGGCGAACCTATTCTGGACCTCTTGCTTGGTGGTTGGCTGCCAAAACCTGATGTCTCACGTTTACGTTCCACACCTTGATCATGCAATATATAATAATAACATATTAGGAAATATAAGTTAATGTACTTAGGATACATTTTATTACACCGTATTGTCGTGGTAGCTCAGATGGTTAGTGCTCGCTGTAAATTTTGCAGTATGCAAGCAAAGTGAGTTTGATCCCCACCGGCACCAATGAAATTGCTAATTGCAATCTTAAGTGCTGATTTACCATGCTCGGCGATGAAGGAAAACATCGTGAGGAAACCTGCATGTCTGAGAAATCAAGTAAAATAAATATTTTTTTTTTAAGTCAAAGTCTAATCCATTGCACCTACAGTTTAATTAGTAGGAAGCTTTGCCTTCATTTAATATTATCATACAGATTTATAATTTTATATGTGGTAGAGCCATGCTGCAGCTATATTATGGTTGTAGCATAAATAGGTTGTCTCATCTGTGGAATGAACAAACTCTCACAGAATACCAGCTTAATGCTGATGGGTTTCTCATGATGACTGTATAGAACCAGAGACCCTTTTAACTGGACATGAGGTATTTCAGTCATTTGCATTTTGATTCTTAATCAAGGATAAATGTAGATGTCTATGGGCCACAGTATCCACTTACCATCAGGTAGACTGTGTGCTTATATATTAATATTATTATATATAACCCTTATTCAACAAGTAGTAAAATTAAAAATTTTGTACAACCAACTTCAATATAAATAAAATGAGAACATCATCAATGTAGTTGAAGTCAATTAAATACACATTATTAAGAATAACTCAAAAACTGCTGGTCAAATCTTGATCCAGCTTTCAAATAAAAAAAAGAATCATCAAAATCGGATAACCTATAAAAAAGAACTGAGGTAAAATACATAAAAAATACAGTCGGATTGAGTACAAAAAAGGTTTTAACATTAAGTATTGAGATATATATGGTCTTATTACGAAATATGAGTTTAAAGAGTCATGGGTTTAAGCTACGGTTAAAGAAAATAATTAAAGCATTATTAATAGCTTCGGCCTGATGCTATCAATAAAGCATGTTTTGTTAGAACGTTGGTTGTGTTTAATCTTAGTAGGTGGGTGGCGTCGGCCTCATGTGAGCAATATGTATGGACATTATATCACGTCAGTATTCACAATAATTGGCTCCAGGCCATAAAGTGGATTAGTTAGTTTCCAGTCGAACAACCTAGTGATTTTTATGAGCATATCATTTTTCATAAGTTGCAATGAAAAGAGAGGAACATGGGGCATGTTGTTTCTTTCGTGCTCGGATTTTTAAAAAGTATAATAGGCAAAAACTAAATATCAAACGAAATTAAACTACTGTAATTAGACTAAAAACAAAAAAATATATATTATTACAATTCATTATAATTATTGAATGTATGTTTTGATTTTATTATAATGTCAGTCCTAAGTTAATCTAATACCTTTAAATGAGAAATTATTGTATATATACCGGGTGTTTGTGAAACGCTCCCGAAAACGAAGACAGATGAGAGAAGGCATTACACCTTAGAACATGGGTCACAAATAAATTTGATCCTCAGGAAAAAAAAAACATCTTTTCACAACGTTTTATTAACTTTATTCACACTCCATCATGTTAGTACAGCTAAATGAAACGATAATTTCATAAAAAAAATATCATGAAAATACTTAACCCATATGTGCCCGCCGCCCCATTTTTAAAACGGCACGTTATTTATTATCTGTGTCGGCCTAAAACTGTGGTTTGATTTTTGAATGGTACTGTTCGCTTTGTTTACATTTTAACATTATAAAAAAAAACGTCAAAGTATTGGCGCCATTTTTTGACTTTTGGAAAAATAAAAAGTGCAAGTGTGGTGTTCAAGATGGCGAGAAGTAAAAACTAAGTTTATTATAATTTTTTCATAAGTAAAACCGTGTAAAGCAGTTTTTGATATGTCTTAGTTTACACTTGGTTAGTTTTGTGATAAAAATTAATTCTTTCTGTTGAGATTTAGTTTTTTAGAGGCATTATTTATAGCGCCCCATCATTGGGGCGCTGGTCGCGTACTTGCATGTTGGTTTCAAATTTCATAGTATATGCGTTATATTTTTATATTTATTTTGTTGTTTTAGGTTGATTTTGGCAGAAATTATTGACATAATGGAGAAGGAAGATGACATTGTTGAAGGCCCTATCCAAAGATGTTTTATAGGTCCAGATACCGTGTTGCTAACACACCGCAACGTTCATAGTGAAGACAGTCTTTGATTCATGTGTGCGTGAGTACCACGTGACGCGCATATCTTACGCACCATGGCTGCATTAATGTGCGTGACTTCGGTAATAACAGTGCGAACCGATTACCCAAAAAATGTGGGAGATTTTATATTTCATTCATATTGACGTACCTATTGATTCTAAGAGTATAAAATGTGTGTGCGTGGCGTGTGCATTTGTGTGCGTGTGTGTATGGGGATATGGTTGCTTATGTGTGTTTTATGTAGGTACGAACATCGCACTAAAATATTGAAGATATGTAATAAAACCTATAATTAATGTAACAGTTAAAATAAATAAAAAAGCACAGTAGATATTTATGTATGTAACATATTTTTATAATCTATTATTACTAAATATATACAGAGTACTACACTTTTGTACTGTGGAACACAAAATATTGCCGCTTTTTACGAAGACATTAAATTATTTTTCAATCCTAAGTAAAATGACGAAAAAAAGTAAGTTTGGTTAAGCGTAAACTTCGGCCAAGAGATAGCAAAATGTTTGATTTTTTTAAATTGCTCCGTTCCGTTGCTGCGTGAAGGAAGGACAAAAACAAATAAGCAAAAAATCACACTTTCACATTTATAATATTATATTAGTATGGATTGTCAAGAATGATAGATAAACTTTTAAAACCGGTTTACAATCGGCTTTTTGAGGGTGGAACTACACACTCGCGCTCTCTTTCTCGTTCTAGTAAATAACGGTTCTGAATGACCAAAAAGGATAGAAGCACAGAAAAGTGCAATTTCATGCTGCCAGATGTAGTTCAACCCTAACCCTTAAAACGGTTTAACTCTATAGGTTGGGTAAAATCTGTAAAATAGACTGTTTAAAACCCTTAAACAGATAACCTTTGCGGTTGATCATGACATTAAAAAATGGTAAAAACATTTCATAGACTAGGCAACACTCGAATCTTATTGCGCAGTATTATTACTTGTATTGACATTTAGCTTTCGTATTCTTTTACAAAGAAATAGGCCATAAAATTGTATAGTTACTTATGAAAAGTGATGTTCTTATCCTTATCTTTTTTCCAAGAGAAATTTTTAAATGATTTCACAGCACAAACAGTCATTTTGCGAAATTAAAAACACCGGTGCGTGACGTATGTTCACAGCGAACGTCGCTGGCGTAATGGCGGAACGATCGAACGAATTCGAATACGCCAACACTGGCGCCTTTGAAATGGAAGCGTTTTAGGCGCGCGTACACGGTATCTGGACCTATAAAACATCTTTGGCCCTATCTATATACACATGTGCAACCACATGTTGAGTGACTGCGATAGTGACGTGAAGATGCGCTTGTAGGTGATATCAATCACCTGACAGGCAACCAACTACGAGCCGAGGCGCAGCTTGAATGTGTGCGCAAATCGGGTTCACTATTACAAACAGAAGTTATAGGATTGGAGTCGAGTGATGACGACAACGTACTCCTATCGGAGATCGCATCCACTTCTGCGCCAAAAAAAAGATCATAGAAAAAAGAAAGTGGAAAAAATCTGATTTACCCGAATATCATAGAAGGGAATGCCGTCGTCCCGATTTTATATACACTAATAGGTCGCCTACTGAATTTTTTGAATTATTTTACGATGACGACCTTGTGAATTTGTTTGTGGAAAATTCAAGAAGGTATGCGGTTTTCGAAGGTAAACATTTTGATGTTACCAAAGAAGAAATTCGCCTCGTCTTAGCAATATTTTTGCTAAGTGGATATAACGTTCAAGCAAGGAACTGCATGTACTGGGATATGGAATCGATACCTATCACTCTGGCGTAGCTAATGCAATATCTCGATCTCGATTTGAACAAATACTTCGATTTATGCATGTTTCTGATAACGCAGCTTTAGATATCCAGGACAATTTCACAAAAGTGCGACCTTTATGGGAGAAACTAAACGAAAAATGGATGAAATATTGGCCTCAGTATAACGAAGTTAACATCGACGAATCAATGATTCCGCACTACGGCCATCATAGTACAAAACAGCACATTCATGGAAAACCCATAGGTTTCGGATTCAAGTGCTGGTGCATGGCTACACGGCTGGGATATCATATACAAGCCATACCTTATCAAGGGGCTAGCACAGGCAACACTAATCCCGATCTAGGTATATGAGGATTTAACGTTAAGAACTTGGTGGCCAAATTGCTTACAGATTTCCCAGTTCATATTTACATAGACAATTTTTTACATCGTTTAGATTGCTCTTCGCTTTGAAGGATTTTGGTCACCAGGGGATAGTAACAATACGGGCCAATAGGGTCGAAAATGCGCCGCTGGAGTCAATCGCTGACATATAGAAAAAACAGCGTGGGAGCTATGATCAAATCATTGATGAAACATTAGGCGTGTCTCTAGTGCGATACAACGACAATAACGTCGCTACCGTAGCTTCTACCTATGAAGGTGTTTCTCCAGTTGGATCCATACAGCGATGTTCAAGTGCTGAAAGAAAAAAACCTCGATTCAACAGCCCTTTTGTGTTCAAATGTATAATCAATATATGGGCGGAGTAGATCGTCTAGATCAAAATATAGGCTGCTACCGCATTAGCATAAATAAAAAAAAATGGTATTGGCAACTTCTGATGTGGCCCTTGAACGCTTCTATTAATAACGCTTTTCAGTTGTACAGGCTGTCACCAACTGGGCAAGAGAAGGGCCATCATATTTCAGAAATTAAATTTTCAGAAAACCTTATTTTTATGATAATTGAACTTATAATAAAACAAAAAATACCAGTTTTTACGAATAAAAAGTTGAGCAAATACGGATTAAACAAAAAACCATCAGTGAAACTTAAAAAAACATCAGCTGACAATAGGGTCAATATCCTCGCGGGCGCCGAACTCTTATAGGTCCCGTCACGTAAAAATGCTGGCCTTGAACCTTGGCACTGAGCGATTTATCGATCAAATTGGTGGTTCGAAGTTTCATTTTTTAGTTTTATTTTTCCTTTCTATTTTGTTATACAAAATCAAAGATAACGATAAAACAGTGTTTATAATTGTGTAAGTACTGAGTACCCAATTAGGTATGTTTATTAATTTCAATAATTTTTGTAGTAAAGAACTGCTTGTTGTGTCAGGGTACAATTGATTATGTAATTGTATTAAAAATGACAACCATAACTTTTAAATTCCATATGAAGACTAGTCCTTGGGATAAAACTTATAAATTAAATAAATGTTGGCGATGTCTTAACATACGTAACTCTTTAACGGTGTGTGGAAGGTTCCAATACTTCAAGGACTTTACATTTTGCGCATTTGTTTTAGCGGATTGATTAATAATTTTAGTTTTTGAGACAGTTCTGTGTTGACTATCACAAGAGACAGTTCAATTGTTTTGTTTATTAAATTATTGTCGTTATTACTTGTTATTTATTACTTAATGATATTATTCTTTTTGTCACGTTTTGAGTTTCCTGTTTTGTTTTTATAATGCCTAACGCGTACGTTTATAGTGCTCGTGAATACGACAAGTGCCTTGGAGAAGCTCGCGGGACTGCTTCGCATGCATTGCGAATTTATCGAGAGAAATTCCCGACGGTAACGGCAGGAGGTGGAAGCCCAGTGGCTGTTCACTCAGAGGAGCGCATTTTATATGTCGTCCCTAGTCAGCTGATTGTAAGTCAGTAATTCCGCTGCTGGTTTTATGTTTAAGTATTTTTATGATTTCTTTTATAAAATAATCATTTCATTTAGCTGTACTAACATGATAGAAAATGAATAAAGCAAATAAAACATTGTGAAAAGATAATTTTTTTTTTCATCAGGGTCGATTTTATATTACACCCATCATCAAAGGTATAGTTGGTACTGTCGTCTATATTCGTTTTCGGGAGTGTTTCAAAAATACCCACAGATTAATTATTAGAAAATATTGTTTTATCCGTTTTTCAGGCAATGTAAAACTGCTACAATATAGAATACGAAGGTAAATTTGGCTACCATCTACAAGGTTATAATGGCTCAGTTGGGAAATTGGGTGGTCTCGAAACCGGAAGACCCCGATTCAAATCCAATTATTCTTTTACCTTTTTTTAAAGTTTTTTTTTATAGGATAAGGGTGACAAACGAGCACACAGTCTACCTGATGGTAAGTGGTTGTTGCGGCCTATAGACATCTACATCTATCCTCTATTACAAATCAAAATGTAGATGCGTTGTCACCCATGAGGACTAAGATGGAATCCCTCATTCCCAGTAAAAAGGGCCTCTGGCTACCTGCACTCACCAAGCGAAACGCAGAGGTAAACCTCTACTTCACGCTGGTTTTCTGTGAGGTCGTGGTAACACCCCGGTTCGAGCCGGCCCATCCATGCGACAGCAAAAGCTGCCGCGTGGCTCTATCACTGTTATAAAACCTTCTTTTATGAGAAAAACTATTAATCCTCTATTTTTTGAAGCCCTTTGTAAATGCATCTAATTCGTATCTATGTATATTTTTTTAAAAACACAAAAATAATTACCAAGCTTTAAAAAATATATGGTAGGTAAGATCAAAAAATATTATTCACATGTAATTCGTATGTAATTTTTATCTAAAAATGATTTCAAAAAACACAATTTACAAAATAAAATATCGAGCAAAGCTTGTTCATCCAGGTACTATTACATTAATGATGTCACTGCAAAACTACAAAACATATAATACAGCTTGTGATAAGTAATCGAATAGTGTGCAGTTTCATGGTCACTTGGAAGGGAAGGCCAAATTGGCCTCTAAAAAGCTTGGCGTGCTCAGCAGAGCGAGACAGTATTTCATGCCGGCACATCGCTTGCAACTTTACAAAGCGCAAGTTCGGCCCCACATGGAATACTGTTCTCATCTCTGGGCCGGGGCACCCCAGTGCCAGCTTCTTCCACTTGACCGCATCCAGCGCAGAGCGGTTCGAATCGTCGACGACCGAGTTCTTTCTGATCGGCTCGATACACTGGCACTGCGTAGAGATGTTGCATCTCTTTGCGTATTTTATCGCATTTATCACGGGGAGTGCTCTGAGGAATTGTTCGGACTAATTCCAGCCGATCAATTTCACCATCGCACATCGCGACAAAACTCGCGTTACCATCTATACCATCTGGATGATTGGCGGTCCACGACTGTGCGATTTAGAAGAAGTTTTCTCCCTCGCACGACTTCCTTGTGGAATCAATTACCACCAGCGAATTTTCCGGACCGATACGACTTAGGAACCTTCAAGAAAAGAGCTTACACCTTTCTAAAAGGTTGGCAACGCATCTGCAATTCCCCTGGTGTTGCGGTTGTTCATGGGCGGCGGTAGTCACTTACCATCAGGTGAGCCGCATGCTCGTTTGCCCCCTATTCTATAAAAAAAAAAAAAAAAAGTAACATAGTTAATTAATCTTTTCATTTCATAACAAACATTTTAGTAAAATCACTTTGCCCAGAAATTTAATTATATTAAAAAAAGTGACAGAAAAATGAAACTAGTTTTTAAAACCAGTGCCATCTTTGTCATTAATTGTGTTACATTTCGAAAAATAATGTAATGTCTAATAGCTCTAGTGAGCGATACAAATCCTAAAACTTGAGTTTTAAGTGCCAAGGGCATGAAGAGATGTGTATCTTAGTCTGTAAGTGTGAATATTATATACTTTAGAATAGAATAGAATAATTCTTATTCAATATAGATTATATGTAATTTTTATTGAATTTAGTTAATTAGCTCCTTCTTGTTATTTAGAAATATTTGTAACTAAATAACTAATTAAGTAAATTTTAATAGAATTAGATACATAATACTTTTGAATGAGAGTATCTAAATAATGAGCTGACACAAACTAAACTTGTAATCCCTACATATAAAAATCAGTTGTCTCACAATGTACTCGAAAATGGCTGGACCAGTTTTTTTATGATTTTTTTTTGTGTTTGAATGGGTCTCTGGATGGCTTAAAATCAGAATTGGACGCGGTAGGTGGCACTGTTGTCTAGATCCTGAAATCACACCTGCGAAGGCGGAGCGTAGCGCTAGCTTTAAAAAACATTACAATAAAATTCCATAACGAAAACCTACCACTTGAAGAAGGCTTATGTATATTTCTCTTTTCGGAGTCTCTTGAAACAACCACAGTTGATTTGCTACCGAGCGCGAAAATATCCTGGGGATGCTGTGGGGCTTTACTTTTACCTCCGCGGCCTGTAGATGACATTTTTCCTCTTTCCATGGTTATCGCTAGAATTTGCTCTCGAAGCTAAAACAAGACATTAACTAACATTGTTATGTGTCTTGATATTAAACCAATTATGTATTTTATTTTATTACCAAAATGCCGATTCACAACAAACATCAAACATCAATCACACGATTTTTAAATTGACATTGACATTTGAGATTTGAGTCTAACAATTATTCTTCATAAAACTGGCTTTACGGCTCTGGGATCTAGCCCTTCTTAGCCTGAAGTTACAATATATTATAATAATTATCCTTCATAGTATACTGCTTCACAATATGTTGGTGCGTCATATTGTGCAGCCCTTGGGAGATTTTGACGGCAACTTGAGCCAGCATAAAGCTGACGGTTGGCGATGGTATCTCAAAGCGCCTAAGCAAACAGACACCTTAATTTAAGAATCACATCACTATCAGAGCACTTGTTTCACAGTTTCCACTAATAGTTCACATGCGCAGACAATACACAAAATCACACCACTTTTACATATCAAAGTCCACTTCAAACAATTACTTTAACAATAATACAGGAGCAGCAAAAAAAGCGCCAAAATTAATTAGAATAAGATGGAGAAATAAACAAGGACCGACCAATCCGCTTGGTTTTATACTACGTAAATAGTTGAGGTTTTATATATTAGTATTTTACTAACTACTCTAGTCATGAAATTTTTTAAATATTTAAATTTAGCTGACTTCACTACGTTCACAACAGCTATTTTCATATCGTAGTTTTTCAGACGCCAGTGCTATTGTGGTAGGATTTGGAACCTCTATTTTCAGTAAATAGTAGGACACTTTTTCAACTTTCGCCTCTTATAAGATGGGTCTCCTTGTACTCTACACTCCATAGTTTAACTGTATTTTAAACGTTTAACCTAATAAATCAAAGTATTTTATGTATTTTGTAAATGTTTGATTTTAGTTATATAATGAGAATTATTTGTAGTATTTATGAGAGTGTGCATAAATTTTAAAACTCGTTGCCAATAGGAAAGTGGGATAACATTCTACAAGTAAGTGAATTTACAGTTAATATTTATAAAAAGCTATTTGATAATATAGTTATATTATACTTACAAATTTGTTACTAATCTTAATATTGTAAATACCTTAGAATAATAACACCTAGAACGATAGTTCCCTACAAAGCGGACGTTCAAACGTGAGGCAAGAACAAATTTATGTTTGCGTAAGCAAGTTGTGTTTATGCTAGACGAAACGCACACAAGTGAAAAAACAATGTTCCCAATACATTAATTTTTTCCCCAAAAGTAGGGAAGTTGAAACTATATTAAACTAACAGTTACGACGTAACGTATTACTGATACAAATGTGAAAATAAGTTTGTTCGAATTCTGTTATCGAAGTGTAGTCCGCCAAATTCAAAACATTCTTGAATAGGGTATTCGCCTGTCTAGCCAAGCACTTTTATGAGCCATCGAAATGTGATTGTAGCATATTTTTCTTTATAACTGAATAGAGACGTTACAATTATGACTAACGCAAGTTCAATATACACACCCGCCCGATGCCCGACACAGGACTGTTCGACGAACGATTGGTGAATTCAGTATGCATTATTCAGTTTGTTTTAACTAATTTGTTTTTAATAATCGTCGAATAATGGTGCATCGTAAACGTCACCTCACTGCATGCGTAACGTAAGCTACAATACGAAAAACATAAGAACATTTTAATTTTGGCAGGTTTTACACAGTAGATGCATTCCAGCTTAAAGTTATTGAGAAAACTATATAAGAAAAAATCAAATGAATATTAAAATCATTTATATCAGTAGCCTTGTAACTGAAACTGTTTCCTGAACAACTGCCGCTTTGATGATACGAATCGTAAAGTATTTTCTTTTTTGGATTTTTGAATAGTCTAATTCTTAAGTAGCGCTCGACAATAAGTCTCGTCAAATTCGAATCATGCAAGTGGGAGTTAGCGTGTTCTATAGAAAAAATACGAGTTCCTCCTAGGAATCTTCTCATAATTTGAAGTGTGACTTCTTTTTCGAAAATATTGCCTGAATTTTCTTTTAGATAACGTCTCAGATCAGTTTCAGCAACACTACAAATAGAATAAACTTCTTTTGAGTCGTAAACCAATCCACCTTTATCCCTCATACATACCGATTTATGGAACCAAAGTTTCTCTTTTGCAAGCATGTTATCAATGCAATATTTATCATTTTACTCGGGTTGTGAGATGTCTTTCCAGCTATATAGCCAACAATGTGGTTTCTGCAGTTAGGATCATCGTTACCCCGTGTAATTTCAAATCCGACATCATTTGGAATGGGTGTTTTCAATAAGTGTTGAGTCAATTC
This sequence comes from Parnassius glacialis, assembly GCA_033319125.1. Taxonomy (NCBI): domain Eukaryota; kingdom Metazoa; phylum Arthropoda; class Insecta; order Lepidoptera; family Papilionidae; genus Parnassius; species Parnassius glacialis. The sequence continues at coordinate 3,888,278 of JAVANC010000012.1, read as the reverse complement.
TTTATCTTCATCATCAATCTCTCGGAAAATGAAGTATTATTATTATAAGTATTTAATTCCTATTGACGTGTTTTATTTTTAATAACACGACAAAAAGTGGGAGATTTTTTCTACCACTGACAACATTTCCATATAGGCATATTACAATGTCATGTGTCAGTTTTTAAAAATTCATATTTATTTTTGATGAATGTTTTACGTAAAAATATAAGTTCAAAAGTATTACTTAGACGTGAAATGTAATGTTATTATGTTTCTTGTGTTTCTCTGATGTGCTGTGACATCCGTTCACTGTACAAGCCATCATTTTTAATTAAAATTTCGGGAGCTGTTGTCAACACGACACGACCTTGAGCACTAACGGGCCGAGTATTGAACTAAGCCATACTGGCTTAGTTTGAGTTGCCTCGCATTACGGACGCGGACTCGGCTTCTAGGTGTTATTATTCTAAGGTAAATACCCATATTATGTTTGCCGTTGTATTATTGAGAATAAAATTCAGTAGGGTTGTGAAGTACCTTCTTTATAATACTTATCGATGTTCTTTTCTACTCTTATCTGTTAACAATCAAAATTGCCGACAACAGATAATTATCAAATGTTACTATTGTTATTGATTCAAGAACTAGAATAACTATACCCGGTATTGGCTACTCGCAAGTTTGGGTTGGAAAAACGCAAGCAAAGTGATCTGAGATTAAGACCAAAGAGTAAAATTACGAAGGTTAGTTACTTTGGTGTAACATAGTATTTGGTCGAATCCACCCTTAATTTCATATTTTATTACACGGTTAAATAACCCAGGCTGGTGCAACTTCCATAGTAAAAATTATATGTACTACAGGGGTCAAATTTTAATGACGGTTAGCTCTTCTTTCTGCTTTTCGTAATATGTCTATTAACGACATTGTCAAATGAAATAGGTTCAAATGTCAAATCAAACAATTATATTTGTATATATTTTATTAATAAAGATTGCTTTTAATTTTGCAATAGGAGCCGTTGTTCATTTACAGAATTGTTAAGAAATTAAATATGCATTATAAAACTTTCCAATTAAATGGTGCAAGAAGCGGAATAAATGATAACAAGAAAAGGCTATTCGTAGCAATATTTCCCTTAGATGATGAAAGGTATGTGGTGATTTCAACTTTAATAGTAATATGATATTTAACGCGAGTACATTTTTGGACTAGCCATCTATGTAGGACAGGTCTTTATAGTGTACGATTGTGTGCACAAATACAAACACACTATTTCCTAAATCTGATAGTTCGATGGTATGGCAATCCGAAACGAACTATACTTAGAAACTACTCAGTCAATTCTGCCTGCTAACATTCTATTTGTTCAATAAAAATGTGATTTTATTTATATTATTTTTTCAGATGCAAGCAATGGATGAAATAGCTGGCACATGCACCAATTGAAAAGATTCACACGTTAAGACATATTTGTGACAAACATTGCATTTGAACCCAAATAAAACGAACTGTTATTTCTTCAGTGGACTTAATTTAAACTTCTACAATTATGTGTATGTTAATTAGGTTTCATTTACATGTAGCAAAAGATAATATACCTCTAAAGTCACATTTTGGTAAGAATTAGATTATATTAATGAACTCTAAGTTATTTGTAATTACCTGGTTATAAATATTTTTTTTTATAGATTCATCTACAAATATTAGCTATAATGAGCACTCATTTTGAGAGCGACAATTAGTAAACGATCGCTGCGAATAGTAAAAACATAGGTACCTCTGTGAAGAAGCCTAGCGATTTGTACATAGTATTTGTTACACATAAAATCAATTTAATCCAATCAGTATTAAATCCCAATATTTTTACCCATTAAAAAACTAACGTTTAAAACAAGCATCCAGACGCAGACTTTTTATTTTACAGCATAGCAACAATTGTTCAGTGCGGGAAGGAAGCCTCGGTCCTGCAGTGCCGCAGCCAAACGCTTAGCAACTGAGCTACGGAGTCGTCATTTATTTTTTACTTAATTAATTACTAATATAATAGTGCGTTTTTTATTTTATATTTTCTTTATACGTTTTTTTGTACCTCATTGTAGAGATATAATTACAAATTGCTGTGTGTAAAATACATTGATTTCTTATCCTCATCGGCATTTTTACTTTCCAATCACAATTTTCAATTTTTCAATCCCCATGTTAAAAAAAAATATTTCTCATAAATAATTCAGTATAGAGATCTAACTTTCGTTATGTAAAAATATCGATAAACAATATATCGATAAAGGTTACATCGAATAAATTATTCGAGGATAAACATTTACAGCACTATTGTAATTCGTCAATGTTGTCAGTACTGTTTCTCAAAACTAAATGCCATATCTTGATGTTGGTAGAGGAGCTTGGCGTAATTTCATGCAATTATAGTTCCACCAACTTATCTGTTCAGTTGACAGCGTCGCTAGTGGAGTGCTTACTATTGCCATTTAAGAAATTCACCGAGGAAATAGGTAACTACATATTTATTACACATGATATAAAATAAAACAAATTTCGTGTTAATATATAAAATTAGTGAGAATTAGTGTTATTATTTATATATATGTTATTTATATTTTATAAAATAATTGTGGTCGTGATCTCGGAGTTCAAGCGGCCGAATTCCAGGAATTTCTGTTTTGAAAAATGTACCCGCGTTAGCTACTGGTTCCAATAATTCATCTTCTGAGTCACTGGAATCGCCTTTACTATCGCTCTGACGCTCTAAAATAAAGGATTCATTTAAATACACATCTTTTAGTCTGTATTCATTTTAATTTTTTTATATGATTACAAATGTTTTTCCACCGCACCGGTGTAATTTTATGAAATGTATCTTCAATTAATTGGGGCATTAGAACATTAGCAACACAAACTACAAAGCTAGGTACTTTAGATGAATTGAAATAAATTGAGATAATTTTTTTTGCCGTGTAGTGGCGGTCAAGAATATCCACTACCCCATATCCTCCCGTGGGTGTCGTAAAAGGCGACAAAGGGAAACAGGCGGGAGATGGGCAGCAGCATATTCCTGATAATAGCCAAAATTAGAATAAAAAAAACCGCTCGCCAAGCGTGGCAACTATGGCAAATACCCCCCAATGATCAATACAACAAACAGACGGCCCCGGCGGCCCCGCTATTCCTGGCTACGGTGGCGACCATGGTAACGGCGGGGCAGGGGGTGCTAAGAATCTCCGGTGGAGGTTCGGTTGCCACCTACGACGACTCGACCTGGCAACGTACAACGCACGCACCCTGAGGACTGACGAGAAGATCGTGGAGCTGGAAGAAGAGATAGACAAGTTGCGCTGGCATATTATAGGATTATCCGAAGTCCGAAGAGAGGGGGAGGACACGGTAATCCTCGAATCCGGCAACTTGCTCTATCACCGGGAGGGCGACCATCTGTCCCAAGGAGGTGTCGGATTTATCGTCCACAAGTCTCTCGTTAACAACGTTGTAAAGATCGGGAGTGTGTCGACGAGGGTTGCGTACCTTATACTCAGAATCACCAAACGATATTCGCTGAAGGTCATACAGGGTTACGCACCAACCTCGGCACACCCCGATGAGGAGGTGGAGGAAATGTATGAGGATATCTCTAGAGCCATGCATTCCTCCAAAACCCAATATACGGTGTTAATGGGAGACTTCAATGCAAAACTAGGCACAAGAGAGAACGGTGAGCTGAAAGTAGGGAAATTTGGAATAGGGCAACGGAACCCAAGGGGCCAGCAGCTGGCCGACTTCATGGAGAAAGAGGGACTCTTTATAATGAACTCTTTCTTCAAGAAGCGGCCCCACAGGAAGTGGACCTGGTCGAGCCCCGACGGTTCGACAAAAAATGAGATTGACTTCATTATGACGACTAGACGACAACTGTTCAGTGATGTCTCAGTGATCGCGAGGGTGAAAACCGGCAGCGATCCCCGAATGGTTAGAGGCACACTGAACCTAAATGTTAAGTTGGAGAGGTCTCGTCTGATGAAGTCAACGCTCCGTCCCCCTCGTGCTCTAATCCAAAGTCCCGAAACCTTTCAGCTCGAGTTACAAAACCGTTTTCAGTGCCTAGAAGACTGCAATGAAGTGGACGATATGAATGACAAGCTCGTGGAAACTGTCCATGCGGTCGGAGCTAAGTTCTGCAAGACCCGCCGCAGAAGAACAGAAAAACTCTCCGATCACACTCTTAATCTCATGGCTGTTAGACGGGAGATGAGGCTACATTCTTCAACAGATTTGACAGCATACAGGCAACTGAACAGACAGATCTCCACATGCATGCGGCGGGACTTACGCAACTTCAATACAGCTCGTATTGAAGAAGCGATCGAGCGGAACTAAGGCTCCAAAGTCTTTGCCAGAGATCTGTCTGCCAGAAAGAGCCAACTGTCAAAGCTGAAGACCGAATGTGGCAGCATCGTTTCCGGGGCACCTGAGATTTTGAGTGAGATTGAGAGGTTCTATGGGCAGCTGTACACGTCATCGTTGGAGCCACACGTAAGTGTGAGTAACGATCCAAGAGCGAGTCTTATTCGACACTATTCCGAAGATATCCCGGACGTCAGTCTGAGCGAGATTAGAATGGCTCTCCAGCACCTTAAAAGCGGCAAGGCCCCAGGCGAGGATGAAATTACAGCGGAGCTTCTGAAAGCGGGTGGAAGACCGGTACTTGAAGTCCTTCAGAAGCTCTTTAATTCCGTCCTCCATGGTGGCATTACACCGGAGGCGTGGAGCAGAAGTGCGGTGGTCTTGTTCTTCAAGAAAGGTGACAACGCTCTCTTGAAGAACTACAGACCGATTTCCCTTCTGAGCCGCGTCTACGTGCTGTTTTCGAGAGTCATTACGAATCGTCTCGCGCGCAGACTTGACGACTTCCAGCCTCCCGAACAAGCCGGTTTCCGAAAGGGCTTTAGCACCATAGACCACATACATACCCTACGGCAAATTGTACAGAAGTCCGAAGAGTACAATTTGCCACTATGTCTGGCGTATGTGGACTATGAGAAAGCCTTTGATTCCGTCGAAATTTGGGCGGTGCTGCAGTCCCTTCAGCGGTGCCAAGTTGACTGTCGGTATATCGAAGTGCTGAAGTGTTTGTACAGTAGAGCTACGATGGCTATCCGAGTACAGAACCAGAGTACGAAACCTATCCAATTGCAGAGAAGTGTAAGACAGGGTGACGTTATATCCCCGAAACTCTTCACCGCTGCATTGGAAGACGTTTTCAAGCTTCTGGACTGGAAAGGATACGGTATTAACATCAATGGCGAGTACATCACTCACCTTCGATTTGCCGACGATATAGTCCTCATGGCAGAATCGCTGGAGGAACTAAGCACTATGCTCAATGACCTCAATAGTGTCTCCCAACGGATAGGTCTTAAGATGAACATGGACAAAACAAAGATTATGTTTAATGTCCATGTCACACCTATGCCGGTAGTTGTTGGGAGCACTAAGCTCGAAGTTGTTGACGAGTATGTTTACCTGGGACAAATAGTCCGACTAGGTAAGTCCAACTTCGACCGAGAGGTCAATCGACGGATTCAACTCGGCTGGGCAGCGTTCGGGAAGCTACGATACATCTTCCCGTCAGAAATACCTCAAAACCTTAAAACAAAATTGTACAACCAGTGCGTGTTGCCAGTGATGACTTACGGAACTGAGACGTGGTCCTTCACTGCTGGCCGTATGAGGAAGCTCAAGGTCGCTCAGCGAGCTATGGAGAGGGCTATGCTCGGAGTTTCTCTGCGTGATAAACTTAGGAATGAGGATATCCGCAGTAGAACCAGAGTAACCGACATAGCCCAACGGATTAGTAAGCTGAAGTGGCAGTGGGCCGGCCATATAGCTCGAAGAACCGACAACCGATGGGGAAGAAAGGTTCTTGAGTGGCAGCCTCGTACCGGTAGGCGAAGTGTAGGGCGTCCCCCTACAAGATGGAGTGACGACCTGGTAAGACATGCAGGAAGTCGATGGATGCAGGTGGCTCAGGACCGTGCTTTGTGGCATTCTTTGGGGGAGGCCTATGTTCAGCAGTGGACTTGTGAAGGGCTGTAATGATGATGATGATGATGAGATAATTTTTTTACTATGTTTCACAAGTACATTATTTGGTGATTTTAATTTTCCATATCTGGCAATCTGGCATCTGGCAACATGGCGGATTTAGTTCCAATTTTGTCCACCTGAACAGATAAGTTGGTGGCACTATATTTTTACTATGGAACCTTAGGGTATTAGTCACCCGCCTTAGGGTACTAGTGTTCTGTGGTATTAGATTAAATATATATATATATATTTTTTTTTTGGAGTTTATGGCCTGGTATCTAGACCTTTAGGCCAAGTCTTGAGTATTTTTATTCGGTTTATTATAATTTCCCCAAGCCTTGTCTTTATGTATTATTATTCTTCATATTTCACTGCTTCACAATATGTTGATGCGTCACATTGTGCAGCCCTTGGGAGATTTTGACTTCAACTTGAGCCAGCAGGCAGCTGACAATTGGCGATGGTATCTAAAGGCGCCTATGCAAACAGCTTATCTTGAGAATCCATCACCATCAGAGCACTTGTTTCACCGTTTCCACTAATAGTTCACATGTGTAGACAGTTAATACATACATTCGCACCACTTTTACATATCAAAATCCACTTCAAACTATTATTTAAACTATAATACAGGAGCAGCAAACCGCCGCCGATCAAGTTCCCGCCAAAACTCCTATATATTATAATTTATATGGAGTGTAGAGTAGAAATATGATACAAGCATGACAATGACGTACATTTTTTCTTAATTATTTCAAGGTAAAGAGATCTTTGCTCATACAATCTTGTCTCAAGTGTATTTTGATAAAAACAATGTACCACAACATTTTCCAATAATAAATCAAGTAACACTTTAAGCCATCATTTAAATAAAGCATCATTTACATGAGCAGCAATCTATCAACAGTAAAGTTCTCTCCAAAACTCCCAAAGCAATGCAAGCAACTTTCATCATACAGCACAATCATTATTTTTTAATTAACATTCAACTAAAATTAACATATCGAACTTTGAATACAGTATTATCCCATACTTTATGTGAATTTAAACTAAAAATTTAAACGGAGGCTGAATTAAAAGTGATCCCGCACCGTGATCTTGTCGCGATTGCAAACGGGCTTCATCACGTGCGGCTATTTCCCATTGCGCCAACTCTCTAAACCTAAGTACTTACCTAAGCTCATGACTGTATACGTAAACGGTCAAGTAATACTAGCGGTACTGCGTTAACCAGGGCTTTTTTTTCAGTTACATGGGTAATTCCTACGCACATCCGCCTCGTGGCGGAAAGGGCCGGTTATATCGAACATGCACCGACTAAAATCCCACGCTTTCACTGACATCTGCGCCCCCCCCCCCCTCCTGCGCCGACCGCCGCATGGCGGCCTCTCTTTGGGAGAGGACTAATCTCCCCCAACTCCTTGTTAAGTAAGGCGCACCAAAACACATCGCGGGCCTTTCTCCCCGGCCTCACCTGCGCAATAGACGCTCCTGTGTCCGATGCGCAAAGACCATAGGGCCAAAAAACTAGGCTCAGAAGTACTAGCCTTCCCGACCCCAGCGGCGGAATTGGCCTATGCCTCCGCCGCCAACCAAGATTCGGCTGCGAAGGGTAGGGAGAGCGGTGCCTCGCAATACCGACACTCCTCTTCCTCCGTGACTCCACCTCTCTCGCCGCAGCCCACCAACATACATTCCAAGTGGGCTTGCTAAGCCCACTCGGAATAACTACCTAGGGCCAGCCATGTAGGCTCCTTTTAGTTCACTGTGGGTGATCAAGCCACGGCTACTAAACCCCTACGACAAGTTACGACAAGGCAGGAACCCGTTCGGGGGGTAACCAGGGCTACCTCGGCAGGTGTGACTGTCACACGCGATTATCCCGCTGCTTATACCTACGACAGGATTACACTGCGGGATACCGCTTAAAGCAGGAGATGCATTTAATCGACCATCACGTAAATATTATATGGATGTGAAAGAACCGATACGAGTATGTCAGGGTCTTGACAAACGGAAGTCTGCAGTATCTGCCTCCCCCTCTCGATGACAGACGTAAGAGTTTAATGAGAGTTAATGTTTCTTCGTAATGAAACTCCATGTTTGAGAATTATTTTTTTATTTCATAAATCAACTTACAAACAGGAAATTATACTGATACGACCTAGATGATGTAAACATATCATCTAAAATTAGAGCAAATACGAATATTTTAACAAGTTAGTACAAAAAAAGATTAAGGTAATGAAACAAAATGTAGTTTATAATATGAAAATTAATGAAATAATTAATAGTAAATCATGTAACAATTTCTAATGTGATATTTATTTTATTTTCTTCACTTTTGAATCTGGACGCTTGTGCTTGAAAAAGGTGCGTTCTCTAGTTTTTAATTCATTCCTAACTTGGGAAAGGGATATCGGTGCCTGAAAAAATATAAAATATGTGTATAAATTTCAAGGTTTGTATGTTTTACAATATGCGGCAGAACTTTCTTGTAGATTGTTACATATTATACACTAGCAAACCGCCCCGGGTTCGCCCGGATAAGATCTATTAATGTAGTATTTAGATGTAAGTTAATGAAAGACAATTTATTTTAATCTTCAAGTTTTGAGGATAAAATATAGCCTAGATACCTCCTGGTATTGCTCTCTATTTGTTCGTAAAGTTTCATCACAATCGCTTCAGCCATTAACCCAGACGTCCAAATACCTAACAGACCAAATAACCCCTAAGCTCAATAGAATCCAGTTATTTCAATATTCCAGATATACACTTAAATTTATTTTATATTTTTAGATAAGGATAGCAACTTACTTATTTAGATTGCATTTCACCATTTATTTTATAAATGCTGGTGATATATTTACTAAAGGAATCTCATCAAATTTTGCAAAGTTCATATCTGGTTTGCAGGACCAAATAATAATTGCAATTTTATATATTATAGTAAGTTTAATATTAACACGCTTTTAGTAGCCTCGCGTGTATCTATCTATGTAACGGAGCCTTTTAATGTAATTTTCACCAACTTTTAGGCGGCTTATTGACTTGAAAATTTGCTTATCTTATGCTGGTATCAAGGACCGATAACAATACAATAATTTAATAACTTTTTCCTTGTATCCTGATCAGGATCATCATCAGGATTAGGATAATCCTCTTTAAAATAGTATTTTTTAAGTTTTCTTATTTTTGAAGTGAAAACTTCTTTAGCGGCGTTGTGCACTTTTTTGTAATGGGTAAAAAATGTTAAACTCGCGTCAGGACACGTGACCTGATCGAAAATTCGTAAGACGGACGGAGAGTAGACAGCCGGCGCGGCGTAGGAGAGGAAGTATCCCCCTCTCTTTCTACGGCGCGGCGAAAATGTATGCCTGCGCCTGCTGTTTCGTTCTATTAATTGAATTTTTAAATATGTAATCAATTTGGTTTAACTATGTCAAATGATCGCAATCTTAGCACAACGAAATACAAAACTACTATTGAAGCGGTCTTTATTAGACATTTAAATAGATTCGAATCAAAACTGTTCGTTTCTTACTTCAGCTATTATAAACCGATCGTATCAGTTTTAGAGATGGGTGATGATGGTTCTGGTAATAATGATGGTGAAAAAGTCGTCGAAATTATGGATGGAAGTTGATTTTTCTGAGAGATAAACTTTTTAATGTATTATAAATTGTCATGTTTGTATACGATAGCGCAATAAATAAATATTGTATTCTACCACATAAATGATAGTACTTTTATACTGATAATTAAAGCAATTCGTGCAAAATTATTCACTAACCTTTCCAAAATATCAAAAATGCACAACGTTAATATTCAAGTTTCCACTTTTGCCGGCACTCCCGGAGTGCAACCCGTCGTTTGTTTTATATTATCTTTAATCATTTCACCCTAAATGTATGTATGTAAGTAAGCATGGTTGCAGCTAATACTTTGTAAAAAATAGAAAAAATGTAGAGATTTATAACATACATTAGGGGATGGGAAACGAGAATGTCGTTTAAAAGCAGCTAAAGGAGTGGGCGCCACGCGTTCACCGCGAGATAGCGCTGCGAACCGACGCTCCACTTCCGATGCCTGCACCAAAGACAAGTTTTTCTTTTCATAAAATAATAATAAACAATATTTATTATAGTATTAAAAAACTAGAACTAAAAACTAAAATTATCATATTATAGACCTACTCCATCCGCGGTATAGTGCGTCAACAACGTTGTTGGCTGCTTTTCCTCGCTGCATGGATGCTTGTAAGCGAGAAAAAATCGGCCATCTCGTCACTAGCCGCTTCCTTTTGCAAGTTTATATTAAGTTAAATAATGGAGTAGCCTATTCGAATTGAATAGGTTAATTAATTTCTACCAAGTATCATTTTCTATCTGCCTGGATTCAGTAAATTCATTACTTTCATTTGCGTCAACCTTTTACAGTCCTTCCCGCCGCTTATATGAGATAACGATACTATTTATCTATTTGAGGGCATAAGATGTTACCAGTTTTCTCTAAAAACGAAATATAAGAGGCTTAATAATGTTTATTACTTTACTGATTCTATAAAGTAAAGCTGGAGAATAAACTATTTTATTGTAGACTTTAATAATAATAAACACTTGTTAAAGTAAAACCTAAATACATAATACGTAGCTTTTAACAAAAATATTTTTTCTTTTATTTTTCACTCCCAAACATTACCCCCACACTAGGATTTTCTCCTGTATCGTGGAGGCAGTTTACAAACATAAATTGCACGAGGATAAACATCCAGACTCAGAACAATTATTTGTAGGCCATATAAACACTTGCTCCGAGCGGGATTTGAACCCGTGACCCACAGCGCAACAACTCATTGCTAAGCCATTGCGCCACGGAACCGGACTCTAAGGAGTCAAGGTCTGTATAAATTTTATTTACCTAGCTGTACATACATCATCATAATCATCATAACAGCCTTTCACAAGTCCATTCTTGAACATTGGTCTCCCGTAAGGAATACCACAAAACACGGTCCTGAGCCACCTGCATTCGTCGACTTTCTTATCTCTACGTACATTGTATAAATTAATGATATTACGTTGAATTTAGTAATAATTTAATAACAATAACAATGTTCAACATTATTATTAGTCAAGTTTGTTAAATAAATGTTGTCAGAATCATTTCATTCACTCATATTATAGGGGCAATCATATTTTGATTCGATATTAAATTATAATCTAAGGTTATTGAATGTTGTTTTAACATTATTATTTTATTAAATTTATTTATGTAGGTACATGTCCGACAACTGCTCGTTAAATAAGAGGCACCAACAGAATAAATGCGCTGAAGCCGTTACATCTACAGCATCATGGTGACTCGGATGCCTTTTCGTTGCTGCAACGAATTGATTATTAAAATAAAAATTGTTTTTTTATTATTTTCTAAATTTAAATAAATCCTTAATTAATTCAACCTAAATAGTTATAATAAAAAAATGAATACGTTTTTCCTATTAAATTATGGTAAAACAGCGAATAAAGCTCACGTCAAGCGTGTCCCCTTCCATGCTGCTGTCGCTGAACAAATTGAACACCATGCTCTCCAGTTGCTTGGGGTCGGTCCGTGGCACTGCAAATTCCGATTTCTTTTGGATGATTGGAGAGTTCGGTGTGTTTTTCTGTTGAAAGATTTTATTATAAATACATATAAGATATTTATGTTGCATCGGCAGAGTCGAGAAGGGACGCCATAGACGAAAGTTTATTGACCAAATTGGTGGTATATTGAAGATTGGATATTAGGAGTACCCTTAACCGACGAGCGTGTATGCGTAGATACGAGGGTGGATTGAAAAGTACTCGGCCTAACCAAGAAAATAAACACATACTAAATCAGTTATATTTTTATTTTTCTACATAATCACCATCAAGTTCAATACACTTTTGCCACCTCCCCTTCCAAGCATTTAGACCGTTGAAAAAAAATGATTCTTCCTTAGAGTCAAAATATGCGTCTACAGCTGCTTTGACCTCGTCGTTTGTCGAAAATCTTTGACCTCCCAAGTGCTTTTTTAGGTTAGGGAACAGAAAGAAGTCTGATGGTGCCAGATCAGGTGAATACGGCGGATGCGGTAACAGCTCAAAGCCACAGTTGTGAATTTCAGCCATTGACTGTACTGACGTGTGAACACGGGCGTTATCTTGATGAAACAGGACTTTTCTTCTGAGCATTCCTCGACGTTTTTCTTTTATTTCCTCTCGTAAACGACGTAGTAAGGTGCAGTGGTAATCAGAGTTTATAGTCTGACCCCTTTCAAGATAATCAATCATAATCACACCTTTCGAGTCCCAGAATACTGAAGCCATCACCTTATTTGCCGACAAAATCGACTAAGCCTTTTTAGGGGGTGGTGAACCAGGTCTTCTCCACTGTTTTGATTGTTGTTTTGTTTCCGGTGTACAGTAATGAACCCATGTTTCGTCTATAGTAACAAAACGATTCAAAAAATCATCTGCATCGGCTTCAAATAACTCCAAACAGTCGCGTGAAATAGTCAATCGCGTCTTTTTTTGTTCAACTGAAAGCAGTCGCGGAACCCACCTCGCAGACACCTTGTGGAAACCCAACTCGTTGACAATGATGTTTTGAGTTCGTTCATAAGAGATGCCTATAATCTCGGCTATCTCTCTAATTTTTAATCTGCTGTCTCCCATTATTAAATCAAGTACTTTTTTAATATTTTCGTCAGTAGTTGACGTCGAAGGCCTTCCAGAGCGGGGTTCATCTTTCACACTCTCTCTACCACGCTTAAATTCTGCTATCCATTTTTTGACGGATGAATATGACAGAGCACAATCGCCTAATGTACTGACCATGTCATCATGGATGGCTTTTGATGATAGCCCCTTCTTATGGAGGTACTTAATGACGGCACGCTGCTCGATTTGCTCCATTCGCGGAAATTATGTCCGATTACTTTGTTAATAAATTTATAAAACACAACTAATTATCGCACACGTTTCGAACTTCACACAATGAACTAGTCTGAACTGAACTAAATAATGTGGGTAGATTTGATTTTTAGAATTGAATGGATCTGTGTTAGGCCGAGTACTTTTCAATCCACCCTCGTATATGTATGTAAAGGAGGCGAGAGAGGAGTGTCAGGATCGTGCCAAATGGTAGTCCGTAGTCTCTGCTTACCTCTCTGGGTAACAGACGTGAGTGTTTATGTCATGGTTACATAAGGAAATATTAACATAAAATTTCGTTTTCACAGAAACCTCCAGTATTTGTGGGTGTTTTCCATCATATTCCCACCCTGATTTAGGCTATGTACAGTGGCTCAAAATCCAGTCAGTGTATCAGGTGATTGTGATTGTGGTGATCGCCTTAAACAAGTGAAGAGGAAAGTAATGGAAGATAAAGGAAGAATATGGTTAGTGCGGATATGAAAAGAATAACATTAGAAAGATTGTAGTAGAATAGACGTGGTGATGGCGTTAATAAATCTATCACTCCATACAGTCCTGTGTGTTTCGTAAGAAGGAACTGCAGGAAAAATAGAATCAGATCTTATGGTCGCTGATAGTGGTACAACCATGTCGTTATATGGGTAGTTCTACAAACTAAGGAATTTTTGGCGGCTCCGCCAAAATATGATAAAAAAATAGTTAATAACAATTTTTTTTGGATTGAATACTATTAATTACAATTGTTTCTAAATGGTCACTAAAAATAATTAAGATTCACAATTCTTTTCTGAACAAAATTACTGTTCAAAGTGCCAAATTCTCAAGATCCTGCAGTGTCCCTCGTACAAAATTTAGTTCAAAGTGTGTCGTGATACGTTTACTTCTACATCAGGGTCTTAAAAGAATCCCAAATGTATAAGTTTACTATTTTTCCTATCTAAGTAGAACAATTACTATAGTATTTCCTTAAAAAATATTGAATAAATCTTGTTTACATTTTGTCCCCACGATTTTATATCAGTATATCCTGTTCGCTGTTGAATTAGCAAATATTCACTAGACTATTTGCCGTGCGTCTTTACCGTTCCGCTAAGTCGGTAGTACCTATGAAAGAGACAAAGAATGTCATTTACCTATTTTCACCTAGCACGTTGTTTAGTGAGCAGAGTGCATTCAGGGAGTGAAATGGTGTCGTAATCAGTGGAGTTCACAGAATCCTGGTAAGATTTTTATTTACGAAATAAATAATGAATATGACTAATTTTAGCGTATTGATATGTAACATGCTAGCGCATAGGCCTGGTTTAGGTTAGTTTTTGTTGAAATTTATAAATTGGTGTGTTTATTTTATTTTAGACAGAAATTATCAGGAACCTGGCCTCAGGATCCTGTCCAATTATTACTCAGGATAGGATAGTTTAGTCTAGTTTAGATGATGAACCTCTAGGTCCTGAGTTCCATGATCATGAACAACGTCAGCAAGTGAATTTTGAGATAAATGTTCCTCAAACATTATAACCGAAGCCAAATCCAAGTTTCAAATCAGCACGAGAACGGTCACAGAAGCAGCGTCGTAAGAAAAACCAGGATATAAAACATAATGCGCTAATAGTAAAATTGAAACAAAAACTTAGCAAATAAAAAAGAGATGCCAGAGATTGAAAAAACAAAAGAAACAAATGGAGCTTACGCCTAATACCGCAATGACCAAACTTGCTGAAGATCCAACGACACGGGTAGACGTCAAAAAGGCTTTATTTGGTGATATGTTGGAAAAACAAATATCAGATAATATATCTAATCTGAAAACTCTAATAAATAAAATAAAATAGAAAATGAATCAAAAAAAGCACAGACAAATAAATACGAGTTCAGTGACTGCGAGTGCTTTATATGTGGTGTTCTCTACAGTGAAATACGACGACAGTAAATGACTAGGTCCAGTGTCTAATATGTAATAATTGGGCACAAGATGGATGTATTAAAGGTCAATCTACATTATTTACATGCCCTGGGTGTTTAGCTGATTGTGGTTACAAAATATAACTTAAAAGATAGATATATTAAATAGATTTAAGTAAAATACTAGATTGAAGTATCGTTTAGTCACAATTTGTTACAAAAACTTCATATTGTTGCCTTGAAGAGATATTTTATTATTGAGAGAGAGATTATTAATATCTTATGTTCAATAATCACTCGATGATTAATGTTCCTGTTGAATGCTGTTTTAGGTATAGAATTAGTATCTAAGCCAAGTTTAAAACTACTTTTTGTTATTATAAAATATACTTTGATTATTACAAATTAATGTTAAGAGACAAATTTGTGAAATAAATGATTGATATCGATTGATTTTTGTTGTTTTCCTCAGCTTCCTGGTGACACTCTCAGTTTCCTGTGGGTCGATTTTTTTAAATGGCCATAAATCAAAAAATATTAAATATTTTGACTGTTCCCTTTAGGATAAGCTAAAAGACACTGTAACCTAGTTATTAGACTGAATTCCGCCACAAGAATGTATAAAAAATGTCGGGCCGAAATCAGACTCGAATTCTTCCTTAGTTTGTAGAACTACCCATATATCAGATGTAACTACGAAGATCGGTGACGCGAAGCTGTTACTGTGATCACCATGCTTCCTTTTAAGGGTGGCAATTGCTTTAAATGCTCTCTCAACAATGGGAAGTACTCAAGATCAGCGGTGAACAGTTATGGTCTCAAAGATATGAAGAACACAGGATTTCTCTGACCACTGATTTGAATGAAATAGAGAGTGAGAGAGGTCTTTTATATTAAAATCAAAGGTGAAATAAGTTTTTAACAGATCTATTGCTGTCGCACTATGCTTGAACGGCCGAACTAGACAACTAAAAGAAACAACTGCAGCTTAGACTGTTTACACCTATGAATAATTGTAATTTAAAATGGCGACCAATTTTTTTATCAAGTTTTTTAAGCTTATCGGGAAGTAATTTTATAATCGATTTCAAAATTTGTACCCAACGGACAAACAAACAAGATACATAAAAATTTTGTAATCTGTCCGTCCGTTACAGTCTATTAAAGTCAACTGCTGAAAATAGGCCTCTCATATAGATTGCTCCATAGGGGGGATATTTGCCATGATTACCACGCTTGGCAAGCGGGATGGCAACCGCAGTTTTTAATTTTTAGTCGTTATTAGGAAGATGCTGGTGTTCATCTTCTGATTTGTTTCCTTCTATCGCCTCTTATGACACCCACTGGATATGGGGTAGTGAATATTTATACACCGCCACCGCATGGTAATTATAAAAATTCAGTAATACATTTAATTATTTAGTATATAATAAGTAGAGGATGAGTCGCTCGCGTCCGTAGGCTTCGACCACCTAATCCTAGACCCACCCTACACGTGTCCCCCGGGTGGTGCTAAACGAGCGACAAAGCCGAAACGACAGACTCGGCTCCTCGCCGTGTGGTAGCGGCGTAAAATCTACCACCCTTTATGTCGCACCATGAGCCAACAAGTTAAAGAAATGGCCCCGAGTTCCCGGCGCCCCTTTAATGGGGCAGGGGTGCGAAGAATCTCCGGGAGGAAAACCGGCGACGAGGTTCGCCACCCGTCACGTCCTGTCTCCCGGAGGGGTGAAAAGTGGATTGCGGAGGCCCGTCTGGCTACGCTGAATGTATGTGGAGCAATGAATGATAAGATGGATGAAGTATGCGAAATGATGAATGATAGAGGAATAGATGTGTTATGTGTAAACGAGACAAAACGAAAGGGAAGGGATGTCACTGCACATGGCATGTATACCGCTTACTGGTCTGGAGTAGACGAGACCGAGCGGGCATGCCAGGGAGTCGGTGTCATCCTTTCAGAAAGAATGGGTCAATGTGTGAAAGACTATGAATGTGTAAGCCCAAGGCTGCTGTGGATACGAATGAAAGTGGGCTTAAAGAAGTTGTTTGTGATAGGGGTGTACGCCCCAGATATGTCTAAGCCCACTTATATCCGAGAACAGTTTTGGGACATGGTAAGGTTGGTGCTAATGAAATGCAAGGAAAATGAAAATATTATTATGTTAGGAGATTTTAATGGAAGGGTTGGGGTGAGGAGGTCTGGTTATGAAAGGATATTAGGAACGTTTGGTGATGAAAGTATAAATGAGAATGGTGAAGACCTCCTCACCGTATGTGTGGAAAAGAATCTTTTTGTGACGAACACTTTCTTTCGTCATAAGAGGATTCACATGTATACATGGGAAAGAGGGTATGATAGAAGCATGATAGATTTCATAATTGTGGATGAAAGAATGAGGAGCGCAGTGTTAGATACAAGGGTTTACCGGGGGTCCAACGTAGGAACGGATCATTACTTGATCGTATGCCGAATTAATGGTCTATTCAGGCGTTGGCGGCATCGGACATCTGTGTCTACCACTGCGTTAGAGCGTATAAGAATAGAGAGGCTACAAGATGAAGGTGTTAAAGAGAAGTATAAATGTAGACTGAGGGAAAATATAAGTGATGTGAATGAATTATGTATGAGTGATTTAGACTTGAAGACTGTATGGAATAATGTTAAGAAAGTTTTGGTGGATGCAGCCACCGAGGTATGTGGTGTAAGTAAGAGAAAGAATGAAAGGAAAAGTAATACGTTGTGGTGGGATGATGAGGTACGGATGGAAGTTGAAGCAAAGAAGAGAGTATGGCTAGATTTACTAGCAACCAAAGCTGGTAATTCTAGCGGTATGAATGATGAGATTGAAAGAAAAAAGGCAGATTTTAAACGTATAAATAAAAGAGTAAAAGAAGTTCTTGAAAGGAAAAAGCAAGAAAGGATGGATAAGAATGATAGAAGGATATCTGATAATTTCCAGGCAAATATTAAAATGTTCTGGAAACTCGTAAGAACTGCCAGGGGAAATTCAAAACAGCCTAGAATGAATGGTATACGAGACGAGAATGGCTGCATGCTGAATGATGAAGTTTCGAATCTAAAGAGATGGAAGGAATACTTTGAAAGCGTGTTTAAGAGTGAAGAGTCGTCTGAAGTAAGTGTAATAGAAATTCCGGAAGAAGTGAAGAGAGGTAGGGAGATAAGTGTAGATGAAATAATGAAAGCAATGAAAAGCATGAAAGCAGGTAAGGCAGCCGGATATGATAGAATATCACTCGAGATGCTAAGGGCTGGAGAGGGTGTGGTTACAGGCCTGCTGTGCACCTTGTTTAATTTATGTTGGGAACTGAAGCGAGTACCGGAAGACTGGTGTAAAGCCGTTATAGTCCCAATATATAAGGGAAGAGGCTCGCAGCAGGACGGTAAAAACTACCGTGGTATCAGCTTGCTTAGCATTGTGGGTAAACTGTATGATAAGGTGTTAATTGAAAGAGTTATGGAAGAAACTGATGGAAAAATTTGGGATGTGCAAGCTGGATTTAGAAATGGGATGGGGTGTACGGACCAAGTCTTTTCCATGCGCATGATTGCGGAGAAGTTTTTGGCCAAAAACCAGAAAGTTTTTTGTGCTTTCATGGACTTGGAAAGGGCTTATGACAGAGTGGACAGGAATGTGTTATGGCAAACACTGAACTCATTTGGGTTGAGCGCTGGTTTGATACAGGCATTGAGGTCCCTTTATAGGGACTCTAGTGCTTGTATCAGGATCAACGGGGTCTACTCGGACTGGTTTGGCATACATAAAGGTGTCAGACAGGGATGTGTAGCTTCCCCGTGGCTGTTTAACCTATATATGGACAGTTGTTTGCAAACTTTGAAAGTTGAAGAATGTGGGTTGAGAATGGGTGAGTTAACCGTCAAATGCCTTTTGTACGCCGATGATCAAGTCATATTTGCATCGTCGGCGGTCGAATTGCAAATGATGGTTACTCTAATGAACTTGTCATTGAAAGAAAGGGGTATGAAAGTGAACGCAAGTAAGACGAAAGTGATGGTTTTTGAAAGAGAAGAGAGTAAAACGTTATGCGAAATAAGAATAGAAGGGGAGTTGATTGAGCAAGTGGATGAGTTTGTATATTTGGGATGTTTATTTAGTAGGGATGGTAGATATGATAAGGATATAGAACGACGAGTGAATGCAGGAAATAGAGTGAATGAGGCTCTACACGCTATTATGAGGAGTCAGAATGTGTCAAATAAGGCACGTATGGCAATTCATAGTGCTGTGTTAGTCCCTACTCTAATGTATGGTAGTGAAAGTTGGGTCTGGCAGAAGAAGCATGAGAGTAGAATAAATGCTGTAGAAATGCGGTCCTTAAGGAGTATGCTAGGGCTGAATCTAGATGACAGGGTGAGAAATAGTGTGATAAGAGAAAAGTGTGGTTTGCAAGATGACGTTGTGACCAGGATTAAAAAAGGAATGCTTCGGTGGTTTGGTCATGTAGAAAGAATGAAAGAGGAAAGAGTGACAAAGCAAATTTATGTTGCAGAAGTGAACGGCAGGGTCGGGAAGGGACGCCCTAGACGAAAGTTTATCGACCAAATCGGCGATACATTAAAAATGGGCCAGATTAGGAGTACCCTTAACCGACGAGCGTGTATGCGTAGGTTATATGGATGTGGAGGAAGCGAGAGAGGTGTGTCAGGATCGTGCCAAATGGAAGTCCGTAGTCTCTGTTGACCCCTCTGGGTGACAGGCGTGATTGTTTATGTATGTAATAAGTTAAAAATTGCTCTGTGATCCAGTTCTCAGCTATATTTTAAGTTTTAATTCTTAAGCTCATTTTATCTTATTTTTAATTCGAATCGATCTTATATCTAAGCTTGAAATCTATATCAAAATTTGTACCAAACAGACAAACAGAGAAGAAAGCGAGAATAATAAAAACGTGGTTAGAATTAATCAAGGTTTTCTCACCCAAACTGAAACGGACATATTTTTTAAATATAATACATAAGTTTGATGGACAAAATTTTTAACAAAATGGACATACATTTTGAAATAAACGTATAAGAAGAATTTTTGCTAAGTCTGTATATTTTTTTATTTGTTACTAACCTCCTTAGAGGGCGAGAGCATTACTGCATTGTCGTCCATCTCGGGTGGGTCCCGCTGAGCCTGGGGCAACTTGCCCAGCCGCCCTGTCAGCTCCTTCTGGATGTTGTCGATCGTCTGCTGCATGCCCTGAATCTTCTCCTGGAGACGCTCCTATATAACATGTTGCACAGAGCCTGTTGCTATAATCTAAGCTACGATAGTCTTATTCATTTCAAATACACACAAGAGCCATAATAATGAGAGGGCGGATGTAAGTAACTCAAATACTTATATCGAAGGTTAAGAATTTTTTTATAAAATACATAATTTTATCTATTCAAAAAAATTAAATTGGAACATTTTTATACAATATTGAACTTATCGGCATTGACAATACGCCTGGCAGGTATGGCAACCAGATCAATTAACATTTTTATTGCATAGCACAATTGTAAAAATCTAAACCTTTCGAGGTAAGATCGTCAGAAGCTATTTTATTTTGAGAAATAGTTATATAAATCTAAATTTTATACGTGGTAGGGCCATGCTGCAGCTATATTAGTAGTATAGTTGTAGCGCAAATGGGTCGGCTCACGAAGGACCACGCTCTCACAGAATACCAGCGTAAAATGGCAGCTTGATATTACTGTGTTTCGTATGGTGACCGGAGACCCATTTTACTGGAAAAGAGGCATTCCATCTTAGTCCTCACGGGTGACGACGCATCTGCATTTTGATTATTTATTGAGGATAAATGTAGATGTCCATGGGCCACAGCAACCACTTACCATTAGGTGGAACGTGGAATGGAATGGCAAATCTACGAGTGCTGAATGAGTAATGCAATATGTGTGCACTAAACCTCTTGAAATTTTATTTTGTACTTACCTTTTCATTCCTCATCTCCAGTATGATGGACATTTGCTTGGAGAGCTCGTCTTCCTTATCCTAAAGACGCATATGAAAATGTTAATAACGATGAAGTAACCGGGTACAACAAATTAAATTTCTATTTCGTACAATCATTATTTTTATTGTTTGCTGTAGTAGCAACAACTGACAACTCGAATTTGTTCCCAACATGACATTACTGAATTTGTAAATTAATATTTTATTTGTTCCAAAAGATCCAGTCAATGAAGAAAGGAGGGCATCCACAACTTTCTCTGCCACCACAGCGGCGTCAAAATTGACAGATTTCATAGCGGGGAAGTTAATTTATTACAAAAATTTAAGGGTTATTAATTACAACAGAAATAAACTAAACTACGGTTATTCCTTAAAGTAGAAAAATTAAGAAATAGATAAATAAGTGCAAAAATTAAAAGCGAACCAACGAGACATTGTTTTCTGTATAACACTCGAGAAACTGATAAACTTTTATTTAAAACTAACTTCTCAATTAAATTATATTATGTAAACAAAAAACTTCACCTTATTCTTAACTAGCGACATCTAGTGAGCGGATAATTATTAGCCCTTATTTGGCAGTTGACACAATAACTAATAAATTTCTATATCATATAATTACAATTTGCACAAAGTTGGTATATTTTACTTTATAATTATGTATATTATATTACTTCACCATTACAGCCCTTCACGAGTCCACTGCTGAACATATGCTTCCCCCAAGGAATGTCACAAAGCACGGTCCTAAGCCACCTGCATCCATCGATTTCCTGCATGTATTACCAGGTCGTCACTCCATCTAGTCGGGGACGCCCTACACTTCTTCCGCCGGTACGAAGTCGTCACTCGAGGTTCCTTTTTTCCCCATCGATTGTCGGTTCTTCGAGCTATATGGCCGGCCCATTACAACTTTAGCTTACTAATCATATATATATATATATATATATATATATATATATATATATATATATATACAGGGTATTTTTGGAACGCTCCCGAAAACTAAGACAGGCGATAGCACCAAGTATACCTTTGATCATGGGTCACAAATAAATCCGATCCTGATGAAAAAAAAAACATCTTTTTACAACGTTTTATAAATTTTATTCACGCGCCATCATGTTAGTACAGCTAAATGAAACGATAATTTCATAAAAAAAATCATGAAAATACTGAAACATAAAACCAGCAGTGGAATAACTCAATTCATATCAGCTGATTAAAGGTCAATGTATGTGCGAACGCAAATTCGCGCGGTCCGCAACTAGCGGGCCATACCACAATACCTAATAATTTACAACACTTGTCTAAATACCTAACTTATCTACTTAACCTACTATTTTGCCACTGTACTTGTCTCCACGTAGCCATTTTAATCCGAATTTACAGGTTAAATAACCCAAATAACTGGTTCGATTTCCCGCTAATGAAAAAACATTTAAATGAAATGTAACCAAGGTCAGAGTCATGCGTTTTTATTCATCGTGTAGGTATGTTTATTATTCTCATGTATTCAGTTATGTATGAATTCAGATTTATTCAGTACTAAGTTATTTAAAAAAAAATTGTTATGAAACAGCTTACCGCTCTAAATCCTCCGTAGTCTTATGAGATGCGGCTCAAATTGTGCTTCATTCATTTCAAGGCAGACTCATGGAGGCGGGGCATCATCGTGTGGTCTTCGTCACAGTCCGTACGTAGTTTGTCGAAAACATCCACGATCCTTTTGTAGTTTCGTCAGCACTATCACACTCACGATTAAAAACCCTTTCTTTCACATACCCCACAGAAAGAAGGAAGTCTAACGGGGTCAGATCTGGTGAGCGAGGTGGCCAAGCATTCGGTTACGCTTCAACACTTTGTGCACTGCACAGTATGACACACTTGTTCCATCCCGACGTCTTAACAATTTATTTAGCGATACTTCGTGTACCTAGGTTCGGATACATAACATGTTGTCGTATTCACAATCACTATAAACGTACGCGTTAAGCATTATTAAAACAAAAAACGTAACAAGAATAATACCAACACGTTATAACAATTTAATAAACAAAACGCTCGTGCACGCGTGTACAAAATCAACACGGAACTGTTTCAAAAACTTCAATTAATTAACACGACAAAACGGAAACCTACTGCGTCACAGCGTGAGGCGATACGAGCCGGCCGGGTTACATTCTCATGCGTCATAATAAAGAAGGACGCAACTAACAAAAACGTAAAATGGAAATAAAAAATAAATTGATGAATTTTTCTTTCAGACCCTGTGTCTATAGTATATTAAAAGGTTTCTATATGAAAATTGAAATATATACGTAGAGACATGAAGATTTTAAGGACGAACTTATTTTTTTGATAATTTGTTTATTTATTTAAATAAAAAGAATTTTCCTTTTCATCTTAGCTTAAAAAATACATCTAGCAACACAAAAACATCGAAGGAAAGACGCATATAACTATTTGCGTCTTTCCAACCTAATAAATAAAAAAAACTGCCATTCATTTAACATTTTTACATATTTTGGAAAGGTCATTTGAATTTGAAAGGACGCTAATAGTAATTTATTACTTTTTTCTTAGTAAATATTAGAGAACCATTGGTAGTGAGACACAAAAAATAACAACCCTCAACTCTTGAGTAATGATTTTAAAGGGGATATCATACGAGACTTACTACGATAATAATTAAAAATTAAAAATTTTGTACAACCGACTTTAATATAAATAATTAAGGATAACTCAAAAACTATTGGTCTGACCTCGATCAAATTTATATGGGACCACATGTGAAACACCAGCTCTTAATAATAAGATATAGAATAATAAGACAAGAATAATTGAAATTTAAGTAATCGATGCAAATATTGTTAAAGATGACGTAGCAACTGGTTAAATAAGTCTTTTCTTTTATGTTGAATTTGTATAAGTCTTTTCTACTAAAAAAATGTCATCTGTGATCAACAGTTACGTCTAAAATTCTTACGATAATTTCTAAAATATTGATATTTGTGAATATTAAAAAAAATAGTAGATGCGCCTTCTTATCATGAGACGAATGGTATATTTAACTAATTTATTCAAAAATTGTCAGATGCGCCCTTTTTTCTTATGACCGTAACATTGACCGAGCTAGATATAGGTCGGTAGCGAAGGGAGTGTGGGTACACAGTCGCGTTCTAAAGTACTACATGGTATTGGGCTATTGTTTTATAATATTATAGTATTTAATTGTTTTATTGTAGAATCATACTAGGCGTTTTACTAGCTACTTAGAACTTTGGAAGAGGTTGGAATTAAAAATGGATAATGTTTACTTGAGCATTATTTGTTATTTCTATCGTAAAATATTTTTAAGTTTGTAAGAAGAAAACTTAAGCTAAGTGTGACACGCCGTCCATTATGTCGTCTTGGGTTACATGGAAGCCAGATGTTGATGGTGTGTTGGTGTTACTGGATGCTACTTCATCATCACTTTCATCTTCGCTTGAGCTTCCGTCCTCAGGTCGATCACATGGTAATTTTTTCGGTATTCTTCCTCAACACTTTTAAATTTACTGCACAATTTTCCCCATTCACCTTCTCCTATCATATTTACCTTTTCGTTCACTAGTTTAGTCATAAAACAATAGATATAAATAATTTTTCTTTCCTTCCTTTTTAAAACATCGCGCGAGTCGCAAAGTAAGCTGTGTATGCGACTGTATTTTTGGAGCGAACAAAGCGCGGGAACCAATAGCATGCAGGCACAGTTATACTGGCGGATTGTTCCCCCGTCGCGCCCCCTTCGTACCAATATGTGATAAATCGCTCAGTGGCCAAGTTCAAGGCCTGCGTTCTTTTTTCACCGTTCGCGCGTACATTAACCTCCATTAGTGGTGGTGATATCAATTCAGTTTTCACTGCTGGTTTTATGTTTCAGTATTTTCATGATTTTTTTTTATGAAATTATCGTTTCATTTAGCTGTACTAACATGATGGCGCGTGAATAAAACTAATAAAACGTTGTAAAAATATTATTTTTTTTTCATCAGGATCAAATTTATTTGTGACCCATGATCAAAGGTATACTTGGTGCTGTCGCCTGTCTTAGTTTTCGGGAGCGTTCCAAAAATACCCTGTATATATATATATATATATATATATATATATATATATATATATATATATATATATATATATATATTCTATAGGCTATATCGGTCACTGGTTCTACTGCAGATATTCTCATTTCTAAGTTTATCACGCAGAGAAACCTCCATAGCTCGTTGAGCGACCTCGAGCTTCCTCATACCGCTAGCAGTGAAGGACCACATCTTAGTTCCATAAGTGATTACAGGCAACACGCGCTGGTTGTACAGTCTCGTTTTCAAGTTTTGAGGTATACACTGGTACTACTAGCTTGTGTCTGTTCCTAGTATATATAATATCACTTATTTTTGTAAAACTACTTTCATTTTTGTGGACGTTTAATATATTAATTTCCTTAAATTTTTGTCGCAGCGACTCTTTAAGCTTTAAATTATGAATTGCTCTTATGGCCCTCTTCTGTAAAACAAATTTAATTTCAGTGTCAGCTGCGTGTCCCCATAGCAAAATACCATACGACATTATGCTATGGAAATAGTTAAAGGAAACTAGTCTAGCTGTTTCAACACTGGTAAGATTTCTAATTTTTTTTACAGCATATGCTGCAGAACTAAATCTGCTTGCTAGTTTTGATATACGGGGGCTAAATTGAAGCTTCCAGTGTGATTCCAATAAAAATGGTGGTATCGACAAGACTTAGTTCCTCCCCATTTAAAATTACATTAGTATTTAATTGTTTGACTTATGAGTTATGAATTTCATACATTCCGTTTTAGTGCCATTTAAATGCAAATTATTAACATTAAACCAATTTACTAATTTAGATATAGCATTATTTACTTCGTCATATTTTAGTAGTTGTCGTCTTAATATGAAAATTAAAAAAGTGTCATCTGCAAATAATACTATATCATGGTTATCCTCTACTATGTAAGGTAAGTCATTAATGTATACAAGAAACAGAAAGCGGCCGAGAATGGAGCCTTGAGGCACGCCCATTTGTACCAGCGACCCGGAAGAGCTCATGCTATTAGTGAAAACTTTCTGTGTTCTATTACTTAAATATGAAATAATTAATTTAAGGGCATCATTTTTTACACCGTAATGTTGAAGTTTCCTGATTAATGTTTCATGGCGAACACAATCGAAGACCTTGGATAGGTCACAGAATATACCCAAAGCATCCTGTGAATTCTCCCGTGCATTAAAGATATATTTAATTAGCTCAACACCGGCATCAGTTGTCGAGCGTCCCCTTGTGAAACCAAATTGATTTTTATGAAGTAAATTATTTATTTTAAAGAAATTTGACATTTGATCAAAAATATTTTTTTCTATAACTTACTAAGTGTTAGTAGTACAAAACAGGTCTAAAATTGGCGGGATCTAATGTACTACCAGATTTAAAAAAACGTATTTCTTTACTACGCTTCATTAAATCAGATTCACAGACCAGATTCGATACTAATATTAAAAAATAATAGCTACATGAGGCGTGATTTATTGAGTTATAATAGATACACTATTATAGACGCAATAACCTTAACGGAAATCCCCCACAAATCTGCAGTTTTCTTAATATCAATAGTTTTAAAATATTTTAGAATATCTTTTGATGATACTTTTTGAAATGTAATTTTTTTTGTACACGCATTACATTTTGTTTAAGTAATGATTCGGTGACGGCAGGAGAAGAATTCAGTGACTTAGTGGTTAAGATCGGAATATCAGTAAAATATTTCTCAAAAACCATTGCAATGTCCTGGTCTGATTCAGTTAATTTGTTGTTAAAACTTAAATGGTAGTTTGAATTGCGAGAGTTAATCTTACCAGTTGCGCTATTAATTAACTCCACAGCATTTTAATTTTATTAGAAGCCGTCTTAATTTTGTTGCTCAAATGCAAAGTCTTTGCTGTGTAGTACACTCTTTTAAATATTTTTGAATATTTTTTTACATATTCACTAAATTTGACGCTAGGATTATATGACCTTTCATAGTAAAGATCATATAACATGTGTCTGCTCTTATGGACTCCTACTGTCGCCCATTCATTGAATGCCTTCCTGTTGTACTGTTCAAGGAGAATGTTTTAGAAGTAAAAGTATTGTTAAAATTCAAAAAAATTGCAAATTAACTTAAACAATGTTCCATACAAAAAATTAGGATCAATTTGGTATGAAAATCATTCATATTGTCCACTGCATTGCAATCTTCTAGACACCGAAAATGGTTTTGTAACTCGAGCTAAAAGGTTTCGGGACTTTGGATTAGAGCACGAGGGAGACGGAGTGTTGACTTCATTAGACGACAACTCTCCAACTTAACGTTTCGGTTGAGTATGCCTTTAACCATTCGGTGATCGCTACCAGTTTTCACCCTCGCGATCATTGAGACACCACTGTTCAGTTGCCATCTAGTTGTCATAATGAAGTCAATCTAATTTTTTGTCCAACCGTCGGGGCTCGATCAGTCCACTTCCTGTGGGGCCGCTTCTGGATGAAAGTGTTCATCATAAAGAATCCCTCTTTCTTCATGCAGTCGACCAGCTGCTGGCCTCTTGGGTTCCGTTGCTCTATTCCAAATTTGTCTACCCTCAGCTCTCCGTACTCTCTTGTGCCAACTTTTGCGTTAAAGTCTCCTACCAACACCGTATAGTGGATTTTAGAGGAATGCATGGCTTTAAAGATATCCTCATACATTTCCTCCACCTCCTCATCGAGATGTGCCGAGGTTGGTGCGTAAACCTGTATGATCTTCAACGAATATCGTTTGGTGATTCTGATTACAAGGTACCTACGCTACGATCGTCGACATACTCACAATCTTTACTACGTTGTTAACGAGAGACTTGTGGACCATAAATCCGACACCTCTATAGAATAGATGGTCACCCTCCCGGTGATAGAACAAGTAGCCGGATTCGAGGATTACCGTGTCCTCCCTCCCTCTTCGGACCTCAGATAATCCTATAATATCCCAGCGCAACTTGTCCATCTCTTCTTCCAGGTCCAGCATCTTCTCTTCAGTCCTCAGGGTGCATGTGTTATATGTTACCAGGTCGAGTCGACTTAGGTGGCAACCATCTTCCACCGGATATTCTTAGCACTCCCTGCCCCGCCGTTACCTTGGTCGCCACCGTAGCTAAGAAAAGCGTGGCCGCCGGGAACTGGGGGCCGTCTATTTGTAACTTTTGTCATGGTGGTACATTGCCATAGTTGCCACCCTTGGCGAACCAGTTTGCAACCGCAGTTTTTTTATTGTAATTTGCTGTTATCAGAAAGATACTGCTGCCCATCTTCTGTCTCAGTTTCCCTCTGTCGCCTCTTACGACGCTCACGGGAAGATATGGGGTAGTGGGTATTCTTATCTGCCACTACACGGGGTCTATTGCTTACTTTATTTCAATATTTAATTATCTCTATACCTGTTTATTTCTATATTGTCAAATTTAGTTGAGAGAGAGAGAGAGAGAGAGAGAGAGAGAGAGAAATAGACCAACTCATAGACTTTGAATATACTGGCGTAAAGACCGAAATAGTGTGCAAGGGAGAAGAAAATTCCTTGTGGCAAAAATAAAAGATAGAAAAGGATACCAAATCTCATGACTCTGTAACCGATTTTGAATGTCATGTCGGCACAATTCGGCATGCAAGAAATAGCTCCTAGCAAAGAGATTTAAATATATAGGTAAACTATAGAGCGAACATTATGAACATTTGCATACAAAAATTTGTCACACACGTAACATATATAATAAAAAAGTATACCGATAGCCACATTTCAAATAATACTTCTGACGTAGTGATAATATTACTTATTTCGATAATTTTTAAAAAAGTTAATCAATATAAATAAATAAAATTGAAGTCGTTTTGTAATGCCAAAATAACAATTTTTTACTAAATGCATATGAAAGTATTTATACGATACTTTTAACAAAAATAATATATTTTTTCAAATTTTGTCTGTCTGTCTGACTGTTTGAGCCGGCTAATCTCCGAAATGGCTGGAACGATTTTGACGGGACTTTCAGTGGCAGTTAGCTGATGTTATAAGGAGTAACATAAGCTACTTTTATTTTAGAAAAAGAATTAGGGTTCCGCGTACAAAAATTAAAACCCATAAAATCTAATCGTAATAAGTTACACGCGGGTGAAGGCGCGGGGAACAGCTAGTTGAAAATAATTTCACTTGGATGTCAATTGGTTGGTATGGATGTGAACAAGACATCTTTCGAGAAACTGAACTAATCACTTTGTTTTTTTTTTTTATTTTAGGTTTTAATCCTTAGGAAGCCTTTTGAGTTTCACTATTGTAAGCCATTCCGTTCAATAATATTTTTTAAATTAATTATTTGACAATTTTTTCCGGTAACAAAATACAAATCACCGGTATCAAGCAGTCAAAAAGAATCGTGTTAATTAAACAGAAACAATGTTTGCTAGCTTCAAAGGAAATACGTGATCCGGTTATTCATCCCTTCCGCCACTTCATCTGTTTCGATTATTAAGTCATGAATAGTTGTTATATCCTCTATTTTTTTGTTTATTAATTTTCTTGTGTTTTTTTATTTTTTTTTATTTTATTCTTATTCGTATTAATTTTGTTTATTAATTTGTGATTGAAACCTGAAGTGTCGGAATAAATGTCTTTGTCTTTTATGTCTTTATGTCTTTAATAAAAGTAACTAAATTGATTATTCAAAACATGAGCGTTCGAGGTGTGCAGTTCTGGTTTTTGCAAAATTTTTATAGTACACAAGTCTTACTCACTCTAACTGAAGTCTCCAGTTGCTCAATCTGTTTGCCTAACTTCCTTTCCTTCTCCTTGCCCGCTTCCTTCTCAGCTTCCAAGTCTTTTTTCAACTTCTGCACTGTCCCTTCCAACTTGGAGCGGGCGTCAGTGCCGGCCTTCACTTCCGACATGAGGAGGTTAATTGTGTCCGCTTTGGAATCTATGTCTTTGTCCTTATTTTGTAATTCAGTTTGCATGGTGTTAATCTTCTCTTCGGTAGCTTCTCTGAAAAATAGTTTCAAATGCTTTTGAAGAAAGAACCAAATGCACGTCGTGTGAATACCGATAACAACTTTTTAGAAATGCAGAATACTGAAGGAGAACATTTAACAAATATCACATCATCTACATGAGGATCATTTGGTTTTTTACCTTGTAACTCGAAAGTGGAGGATATTGTAAAAGCTTCAAAACTGATTAATGTTACTCAATTGAGTGTTTTTCGTGGTTTAGTAAATGATTACGGAATGTTCGTTCTTAATTTAATTTCTATATTCAGAGACGACAACGGATCTGGGGCTGCAATAACTATTTACCATAAAGCGGACTGACAACTTATTTGACAGTTTAATAACATTGAAAAATGTTTAGTGGTGAATTAAATACCAGATTATTCGTACCCTTTGATACATTTCCTTGATAGTAACTTTTAAAAACTAAAATAACAAAGTTTTGTTATACTGTCAGCGGAATCAGTCTATAAAACTCCATTTTCTGCTATCTTTTAAATTGATTAAGATGATAACACTAAAACTTAGTAAAATATTACGTAATTCAAAAGTAAACCTGTAAGACTTAAAATCGTTCTCAATTTCTGTAATCTTGCCCTTTATTATATTCTCTTCGGAAATTAGTTGTTCAATTTTTGCTGACTTTCGATCGGAATCTTCCTCAGCTTTACGTAGTTCTACGGCAATGTTTGTCTTTTCGATTTCCAATGCATTTATTTGCATCTGAAGATCTGTTATTAGTTGCTTGCTATTGGTCAATTGCTAAAAAATAATAATTAATTTGACACACATCCGGCTCGAAGGACCAAAAATTGTAGATGTCTTATTATTTGTCAATATTTAGCTGAGATGTTTTTTTTATAGGATATATTGACAAACGAGCACCCAGTCTACCTGATGGTAAGTGGTTGCTGTGGCCCATAGACATCTACATTTATCCTCGTTTGCGAATCAAAATGCAGATGCGTTGTCACCCGTGAGGACTATGATGGAATGCCTCTTTTCCAGTAAAAAGGGTCTCCGGTTCTCTACACTCACCATACGAAACACAGCAGTGTTAAGCTATATGTATTTATTGTTATTTTCTCTAACAAATTTTTTAAACCTTTAGGCCTTTGACCTTTAGGCTCGGCCTTTTCAACAACGCGACAACTGGACTGCATACCTAACTCTTAAGATTTGTTTATTCTTCCCACGTTAGACAGGTAAGTAAGCAAGTAGAAAGCTGATATCTTCAGACTGGTAACGCTGCAGCCCATTGTATTCTTGCAGTAAATGCTGCACCGACATAGATATGATATTGTGTTTGACATTTACGAATGGTTATACTGTCATTGATTGGTCGCCAGAGCATCTTTCGTTGTTAAGCAGAGTGTATTAGTTTTGATATGTAGTAAGGTTAGCATGTGAATAGAAATTCACAGTCGTTTAAATATTTTCTTACCTGGACGTAATCAAACAAATCCTTTTCTACGTTATTTTTCTCCTCAGTCAGTTTATCTAACTGTTGTTGAATATTTGTATTGGCTGTGGAAGTATCCTTCAACATAAGAAGCATAATTGTTATTAATTATTGATAGGAAAGACTTCAACATAAGAAGCATAATTGTTATTAATTATTGATAGGAAAGAAAGTGTCGGAAAAGTAAGTGAAAATAGTATTAAGAATAGGAAAGATATTATATAATTAATGATATATTTTATAATTTACGATAATACCACACATTGAGTTAAACTAATTTTATGGATTTATACGTGATTAATTTTAACATTCTTAAATCCGGCATTTCGAGTGCTTTTGCGCCCAAAATGTTAGAAATTAAAAATCCATAAAATTCGTGTTATTCGAAGATATAAATGGAAAAAAGAAATAAGACATGTCTATACCACCTAAAGAAATATAAAAGGCACGAATAACCCAAAGTACTAACCACATAATAAATATAAAAAAATTACACTTCAAAAAACTTGTGTTGCAGCATGAAACTGCAAAATGGACCGGTCTCAGTGATAGCCAATATTAATCATTAGAATTCCCTTTTCATCTTACCCCAAGCTGTATTTTGAGGGCGTTCATAGCGGCGACGAGGTTGTGTTGTTCCTCCTCCAACGCGGCTACCTTCTCCTGTAGCGCGTTCCTCTCATCGCACACGCTCTGTGTGAACTGCTCTTGGTTGCTCAGCGCTTGCTTGAGTGATGTGTACGCCTCGGTTGCTTCTTTAATTCTAATATGGAATAATTTTTACTTAAATTAGGGAAATCACAAAATAAACAACTTTTCAGGTGGTAAGATGCCTTTTCTGCCTAGAAGACCGTCTGGGTTGGCACGTTTTACTACTGCCACCAAGCAAAAGTGCACTCACTGCTTACGACATACAGACTTCTTATTCGTGAACACGTAAAAGTCGACTGCTGGACATATCATCTCCCATTATACAGTGTTTTTTTTTAAACTGAAGTGATAAACAAACTTACAGTGCGTTGCCGTTACAGCCTATTAAAGTCCACTGATGAACATAGGCCTCCCCCATAGATTGCCTCATAGGCAACGGGTTGGCAATCGCAGTTTTTTATTTTTGTTATTGGGAAGACGCTGCTGCCAGATTTGTTTCCTACTGTCGCCTCTTACAACACCCACGGGATGATATAAGGTAGTCGATATTCTTACACCGACACTACACGGTGAATTGTGGCCATTTTTAATGCTATTTACTGTAAATGTCTACAGCATTCCGAGAACACATGCAGCCAACTCCAAGCAAAGAAGGCTGGCTACATATGCGTTGTCACCTGAGAACTCAGATGGAATGCCACATATTCTGTGATCATACTAGCTTTTCTACGAATTAGACCGGAACACAGCAGTGCTAGATCTGCTATTTGGCGACAGAAATTGGTAGAATAGAATGGAATAGAATAGAATAATTTCTATTCAATATAGATTACACGTAATTCTTGTTGAAAGTAATTTTTAACTTCTCGGAAAAAGCCTCTGTCCTGGGAAGAACCAGCAAGAAACCCAGCGGGACTTTTTTTAAAAAAAAGCATAACCTACAATATAATATTTATACAATTGTTATGAAAACATAATTTAGAAACAGTAAGGAAAGAGTGTGGTTACTACTTAGACAAACTCCGAGGCAGAAAAGGCGTCCTACGACCTGATAGTATTTAGCAATTTAGCTTGGAAAACAACGGCAAACATCGAACACCAAACAACAAACACGAATGTGCGGATATTTGTTTGCCTGTTTTTCTTTGTGTTTGCTAGTGATTGGCGTCGGTATCGGTTTTTGTGTACAAATAATAGGATGTTCGACAAACGTGTTTGTCATGTATCCAAATTCCAAACGCTTATCAATAGGTAGGCGCGAGCTGCGGACGGAGTTAAGTGGTTATTATTACGATGTGCCATTGTGTATTTAGGTACTGGTGTATTTTATGTTCTTTTTGTTTAATTTCATTTTGCCTTTTTTATGTAAAAATATGTCAACCCGAAAGTAATCGCTGCCACAAGCTCGTCGTCCGCCCTGTCTGCCCATTCAGAATATACTAGCACATTCGCCAAGCCTATGAATGCCGTGTTTGTGTTGGGTGATTGTAGTCGGTGTTTGACACGTGTTTGGTGATTCTTGCTGTTTGTGGTAAACACCAAGCATGTGGAGGCGGCTTAAGGTACTTAAAAAAAACTTTAGTGTTCCCATATGAATCAATTTATAAGCGCATGAATACTGTAAGACAATACTAGTTCAACAGCTCAGTTCACAGCAAGTTGTTTCGATTTAAGTCCCTGTAAGTTACTGTCTGTACGAATATTTTGTATTGGATATGTTTGTTGAATGTACTATGTTACCATATATTAAAATGGATCGTAAGGGTGGTACCACACCAATCGATCGATCGTCGATCGATGCCATTGATCGGCGTCGATCAATTGGTGTAGTAACTTTAGCTGATCGACGGATACTGGTCTAAAATGTTATTCAATAATCGAACACCGCCGATCGACAATCAATCGATATGATTATGCACTCATCGTCAGTATCTTTCAAAATGTATTCAGAAAAGGACGCGTTATTATTGGCCAGTACTCTCTTGCTCGCAATATTATTACGGAGACGGAAATGCAGAAGACTCTGGAACTATCTTTTTAAACTAATATATATATATTTAAACTATCTTTGGCCTTAAAAAACGGTCACACCGTTTTTTAAAGCCAAAGATAGTTTAAATTCATCTAGAAGACATTTCAAATAGCGGTGAAACGGGGCGGGTTCTCGAATAATTAAGTAGCTCGATCGACGTCCACTAATCCATTCTACCATCGACTATTGCCATCGATCGATCGGTGTGGTAGAAACTATCAGTCGACGTCGACTAATCCGTTCCACCATTGGTCGATTGTTGTGGTAACACCCTAAGAAAACATTTTTTGGCAATTTTAAACGAACATAATTGACATTCATGAAATCAACGGGACAACGGGAAGGACAACGGTAAAACTAGTAACTCACTCTCTCTCTTGTTTATCAATGATGTTGCGTGCTTCAGAACACTGACGGTTGTACTCGTCTATATTTTTCTTTATTTCCTCTTGTAGATTCCTAATCATTTCGTCTCTCTATAACATAAAGAAGTAATAAAGAAAGAAATGGAAGAGACATTAGACATTTTACGTGGTAGAGCCATGCTGCTGCTATATTAATGGTATAGTTGTAGCATGAATGGGTCGGCTCGACCGGGGAAGGACCACGCTCTCACAGAATACCAGCGTAAAATAGCAGCGTAACGCTGCTGTGTTTCGTATGGTGAGTGTAGAGAACCGGAGACCCTTTTTACTGGAAACGAGGCATTCCATCTTAGTCCTCACAGGTGACGACGCTTCTGCATTTTGATTTGTAATCAAGGATAGATGTAGAAGTCCATGAGCCACAGCAACCACTTACCATCGGGTGGACTGTGAAATGAAAAATAAAAAAAACATTAGTCAGAAGAAATATGTGCTTAATACAAGTGCGATATGTGATGTGAGGGTTCCACGAGAAAATGTGTTACATGTTCGATGCCATGTTAAAAGCATACACTTTATGTAATTGTGTAATACATGTGACAATAGATGTTAAATGCCTTTAAATAGATGAATATAAGCGACAGTAGCCTAATGGTAGGGTACGGACCGTATTCTGAAAGGTTGTGGGCTCGTATCTGTCATTCGACTACTGCCGTGTACCACTTCTAACACAAGCATTTCAAGCTTAGGTGATTAACGGGATTATCAATAATGTTAATTAAATAGCATTGCTAGTATTTAGAAAAAAAAATATAACATTAACTCTCACACCTATCATTCAGAGGGGTGGGCTCAGACTGCGAACTACGGATGGACCTTTAATTAGACGCTCTATAAAACTAATTAGAAATATCGTGAAGGCCTATAGCTTCCAGACAAATCTCTCCTAAGGAAGAACCCATGTTCAGCCGTAGACTGTTAACGAAGGCAGGCTTACTAGATAAGGATGAAATCATTAGACTTGAATGAAAATACCTGGTTTCTTTATTTAAAAAAAAATGCCGCTTCGTTTCTCCAACAATTAATTCTGTAGTACAGAAAGTTTATAAATATCGTTTATATAATAAAACACAGGTTAAAAAAGTTATAATGAAATCTTTTTATCTTTTTATATATAAAAAGTACGTGTCACGTTGTTTGTCCGCGATGGAATCCTAAACTACTGAACTGATTGCAATGAAATTTTTGGTCAATGTGCAGTTTGGTCCAACTTAAAAGATAGGATAGCTTACATCTCAATTTATAGTCGCAATACAATATTATTTTATTGAAAATTATTTGTCTATTATTTGACAGTCACAATTATCTGTTAGCTCCAAACGATTCTGTCAAATGACGATATCCGTTTACTGGATTGAGTAAATATTCAATAGATGGCGTTATGTTAAAAGTACAAACGTTTAATATAAGCTACAATTTTTTTTGATGTAAGTATTCAACAGATAAAACCGATTTAAAAAAAATTGCAGACTGTGTACAGTTTGGTCCAACTTGAGAGATAGGATAGTTTTTATCCCGATAAGTGACCCTCAATTTTTTTATTGCTAATTTCAGGAGTTTTTTTGGGAAAGCAAATGGTCGTTCGGAAAGGGCAGAACAACGTCTGCCTGGTCAGCTAGTAAAATTATAATATTATACGTCTCGTAAGGTCTTAAAACTTATCAATTACTGTCTCTCTTTACGGTTCCGAAAGGGACAGAAGAACGAAATCTTTCTTTAAAACATGAATCAGAGATTACTGTCTGCTTTGTTGGTACTTCGTAAGGTACGGTTTAGATCAGATTAAACATCCAGAATGTACAAGCATCTTTATTCTGATGGGTGACGGTTCTTGATGTCTTCCTTGTTTGGACTCTGCTAGTGTACATGGACTGATGAGACCACTTACCTTTAGTTGCAGCAGCTTGTCGCTGATCATAAAAATCTTTGACGAACAAAAACCTTATCAAATTTCTTACCTTTAATAAATCGTATTTATATTTATCTATACTTCTATTCAGATCGGCGACAGAAGCGAGGAGCTCGTCCTTGTGAGTTTGTGCAACCGTTAGCTTGGCTTTCACATCGCTCAACTCTGATTCGGTTTGCTGCTTCGCTGCCGTGAAGAACTGCAGCAGTTGGCTCTGGTGGTCGCTTGTGATGCTCACTGAAATGTACCCGTCCTACGATTACGTAGTTGTCAAGGCAACTAATTGCGCATTCGCGGGCTCGAATATTTAGCCGTCTTTTACACTGTACGAGGGTGGATTGAAAAGTACTCGGCCTAACACAGATCCATTCAATTCTAAAAATCAAATCTACCCACATTATTTAGTTCAGTTCAGACTAATTCATTGTCTGAAGTTCGAAACGTGTGCGATAATTAGTTGTGATTTTATAAATTTATTAACAAAGTAATCGGACATAATTTCCGCGAATGGAGCAAATCGAGCAGCGTGCCGTCATTAAGTACCTCCATAAGAAGGGGCTATCATCAAAAGCCATCCATGATGACATGGTCAGTACATTAGGCGATTGTGCTCTGTCATATTCATCCGTCAAAAAATGGATAGCAGAATTTAAGCGTGGTAGAGAGAGTGTGAAAGATGAACCCCGCTCTGGAAGGCCTTCGACGTCAACTACTGACGAAAATATTAAAAAAGTACTTGATTTAATAATGGGAGACCGCAGATTAAAAATTAGAGAGATAGCCGAGATTATAGGCATCTCTTATGAACGAACTCAAAACATCATTGTCAACGAGTTGGGTTTCCACAAGGTGTCTGCGAGGTGGGTTCCGAGACTGCTTTCAGTTGAACAAAAAAGGACGCGATTGACTATTTCACGCGACTGTTTGGAGTTATTTGAAGCCGATGCAGATGATTTTTTGAATCGTTTTGTTACTATAGACGAAACATGGGTTCATTACTGTACACCGGAAACAAAACAACAATCAAAGCAGTGGAGAAGACCTGGTTCACCACCCCCTAAAAAGGCTAAGTCGATTTTGTCGGCAAATAAGGTGATGGCTTCAGTATTCTGGGACTCGAAAGGTGTGATTATGATTGATTATCTTAAAAGGGGTCAGACTATAAACTCTGATTACTACTGCACCTTACGACGTCGTTTACGAGAGGAAATAAAAGAAAAACGTCGAGGAATGCTCTGAAGAAAAGTCCTGTTTCATCAAGATAACGCCCGTGTTCACACGTCAGTACAGTCAATGGCTGAAATTCACAACTGTGGCTTTGAACTGTTACCGCATCCGCCGTATTCACCTGATCTGGCACCATCAGACTTCTTTCTGTTCCCTAACCTAAAAAAGCACTTGGGAGGTCAAAGATTTTCGACAAACGACGAGGTCAAAGCAGCTGTAGACGCATATTTTGACTCTAAGGAAGAATCATTTTTTTTCAACGGTCTAAATGCTTGGAAGGGAAGGTGTATATTGTTTTGTGAAGGTAAATTTAGGTAAAGGTTACAGTCCCACAGCTGGGCATAGGCCTCCTCTAATATCTGAAAGGATTTAGGGCACGGAAATGTCCGTAGGAATAGGTGTTGGTCGAACCAGAGTTGCCCACGTTCTGTTAAATTTACAGCGAGCGCTTAACCCCTGAGTAGCTCAGCTTTGTGAAGGTAGAGGAGAATATTTTACTTGTGAAGTTCCTTGAAATATAAAGATGACTTCTTTTAGCAAACAGAAAGACAAAATTATCATATAACCGAGCATATATATACATAATAGATGACATTTTTATTTACTTCACAGTTTCTTTTTTTCTCAATATAGACGTAAAGGCGCCATTACGAAATGTGTTATTTGTCATGGGTATCATTGCACGATGCTTTTACTTTTGGTAATTTTTAAATACTACTTACACATATGATTATGGTATTTTTATAATGCGCAACCAATTTTAAAAGTATTCCATTTTGCTTCTATTGACAATATCGTAATGAATATTTGTACTGTGGTAGAATACACGATAACTACTGTAAATTTTGCGAACACCTAACTTACTGTATTCACAAATAAATAAATGAATTTTAATTTGAATTTGAATATAGCGCGAAGAACCGACAACCGATGGGCAAGAATTTTTTTTGAGTAACAGCCTCGTATTGGCAAGCACAGTGTTGGGTGACTCCTCACGAGATAGTGTGGCGACCAGATTAAAGGTACTGGACCACATGATCAGCACTTGCGTTTAGACCAGTAGACCAACGAGACAAAGTTAAGTTTATTGTAAATTCTGCCGCCCCAAGCCCAAAACGGGGCCTATGCGCATATCCGCTGTTGATTATAAGTAGATGACTTACAGTGCTTAGGTTCGGCATTTTATGAATGTTTCGTCATCTATCGGTCGTCAGAGTCCTCCAGTCTCTCAGTCAACATGGCATGGTGTAATTTTACATAATCCAAGTTAAACATAATATATCAATCCATTTTATATATTCTGGTTAATTTGAATTATTAATATGGACGGTGTCTTTCATTTTACTCTTTGACTAAAGGATTTGACGAGGAGGAAAGTCCGACAGATGGCGATTTAATTATCCCATTGTATATCAACCGTAGGAAGTGTCTAGTATAGTAAATTCCTGCCAAATGCTTATTTATGTGTACATTCCTAATGGACCCATTCCTTATCTTCTTCATCAGCTCCGTTGCAGGGACGATTTGCCTTATCATCACGCTTGCCAGGTGGATTAACGGTCACAGTATCGCACCTTTGACTCTGTAGTGAAGCGCTGTGTTATTTATTATAATTAAAAACAGCAATCAAATTAAAGGAACTCCATATTTAAATGAAAATAATTTTTCTGGATTTTATCGTGTTATATTAACTTATTTTATTAACCCCCGACCAAAACATAAGTTTGTAGTGTTTATCTGTGGATGTAATATATAATATGTCTATCTGTAAGTCTTGAACGGAAGACCCGATTTTGATTAAGTTTTTTCGTTTGAAAGGTGTCTTAATCGAGAGTGTTTTAGCTATGTTTCAAAAAAAATCTGTTCAGCCGTTTGAAAATCATCATCTCTTTTTGTTTCAAGGTATTTTTTTTATTTAAGTTAAATTCCCGAAATTTCAAGTAATTTAGAACACCATTGGTCACGGGGAGACTGAGGTGTTCGATATTCCAATGTCATAGTTAACCACGGCTTCAGTTTAAAATTATTAATTTTTGGTCTGATCTACCTAGAATGTGTTTATATCTCAAAGTCTTGCCTTGTATGCTTGGGATGGGATTTGGTTTTATAATTATAACATGATCCCAAGCAGATGGTAGCACCCACTCATCTTCTCCATTGAAATTAGGAAGTTTTTTGATTTCCATAGCCTCGCAAATCATCCTTAATAGAAATAAAATAATAATGTGCGATAAAATTCATGAAAATTAGTTTTATTTAAATGTCTATACGAGGACGATACTGAAAGTTTTTAGAATTAGCCACTTGTAAACGATATAATAAATAAATTAGTTCAAATTTTGAAAATGGAACTCTGCCGATATTATTGTGTATGTATTTTATTAATTTGTCATTTGTTTACGATTTGGCGGCAAACTGAAAATTGTCACTGTCACGTCAGCATGAATTAAACGCGAGAAAATTTTCGTACAATGATTTTTTATGAGTTTCGATGTCATTTAAGTAAACAAGAAAGTTATGATAGACTTCGATTGGCCTTTCACGATGAAGCCCCATCTCGTGCCACTGTTTACAACTGGTGTAATGAGTTTAAACGTGGTCGCACTAATCTCACCGATGATCTGCGTGAGGGACGACCTTATACGGCGACGACTGAAGATAACATCAGTGTTGGGCGGCGTATGACTGAGACTGACAAAAGAGTGACTTATCAGCAGATTCGGACAAGCTTAGGCATCGGTATGATTCAAGTGCACAAAATCCTCCATGAACATTTAGCGGTCAGGAAGCTTTATGCCCGGTGGATACCTCATAATTGGACAGAGAACCAAAAACTCAGTGGTGTTGATTGGTGTCGTGAAATGGTTCAAAGATTTAACGGAGGTGACTCAAACGCTGTGTTCGACATACTTACGGGTGACGAAAGCTGAATTTATTGTTATGATCCTGAAACGAAGAAACAGTCTGCTGTCTGGGTGTTTCCTTCAGAGGAGTTGCCAACTAAAGTAAAGAGAGGTCAAAGCGTGGGAAAAAAGATGGTGGCCTCGTTCTT
The DNA here is from genome assembly GCA_033319125.1 of Parnassius glacialis. Lineage (NCBI taxonomy): Eukaryota > Metazoa > Arthropoda > Insecta > Lepidoptera > Papilionidae > Parnassius > Parnassius glacialis. The sequence continues at coordinate 3,847,464 of JAVANC010000012.1, read as the reverse complement.
CGGAAGGACAGGTCATTACGCAACAATTGTTTTAGAGGATCGAAAAACAGTTACTACAAAGTGGTACACTAATAATTGTTTGCCACTTGTCTTGGGAAAAGTTCAGGAGAAACGACCTCGCAGTAGGATCCTCCTTCACCACGACAACACCTCGTCGCACACCGCCAAGCAAATAATCGACTACTTGGCGACGTCAGACATGGAATTACTGGGTCACCCACCCTTTAGCCGCGACCTAGCTGCTTGCGATTTTTATTTATTTCCGAAAATGAAAGAAAAAATTCGAGGAAAACGTTTTATGGACGCGGAGGAAGCAGTGGCTGCGTTTCAAAATGCCCTAAGGACGAGTTGTCAAAGTGCTTTTCTCAATGGTTTCATCGGATGCAGCAATGTATTGATGTAAATGGTCACTATTTTGAAAAGATATAATAAAACTAATAACTTGCTAGTTTGTTCAGTTTTTGATTTTCTAAGAACTTTCAGTGTCACCCTGGTACATTTAAATGAAACAAATTTTTACGAATTTTTGAAATTACGTTCGCGTAAACATAAAAAATTATTAAAGGAACTCTACCGTTACCGTTACCTCATAGAGGGGATAATCACCATAGTTGCCATGCTTGGCAAGCGGGTTGGCAACCGCAGTTTCTTTTTTAAGTTTAGTCGTTATTAGGAAGACGCTGCTGCCCATGTCCTGATTTGTTTCCCCTCTGTCGTTTACGACACCCACGGGATGCACTGCACACAAAGATGCTGCACTTTGGACGCAGATATTCATCGCCGGTCTGAGATCGGAATATCTCAAGTGTGGTATAAACGAGATGGGCATTACCAGACGTCTTTTGATTTTTGACACTGCTGGCCGATACCGGTTTCATTATCTTAATTTTAGTGTAACCGAGGCGGTTATATCGATGTCATAATCATCATTCATTCATCACATCATAGGTCCACTGCTGAACATAGACCTCCCCCAAGGAACGTAACGAAGCACACTCCAGAGCCACCTGCATCCATCGATTTCCTGCATGTTTTGCCAGGTAGTCACTACATCTAGTGTGGGGCCACCCTACAATTCGTCAGCCGGTACGAGGCTGCCATTCGAGAACCTGTCATCCCCATCAGTTGTCGAATCTTCGAGCTATATAGCCGGTCCATTGCCACTTCAGCTTACTAATCCGTATCTATATTCCACTTACCTTTCTCTTGCAGACTCTCAACCCACTGCTTTGTTTTCTCGTCGGCTTGTTGCTGCTTGACCTTGATATCTCGGACGAGTTGACCGGACTTCTGGTAGGCGTCATAGAGAGCGCTTTGGTCGGTCTTGCACCGAGAGAGAGTTTCCTTCAGACGCTCGCTGTAGTCCTCCAAAACATCGCAGATCTCCCGGGTGCTACTTAATCTAGTTTAGCCCAGTGTATAGGCATTAGTTACCCATATGTGTTCTAGTATCTACAGTCACAGGTAATAAGCCTCAAAAATACAAATTTCGTACGACAAATGGCAACCCTAATCAAAGGTAATTTAACGATCGCGTGCCTTAAGAGTTTAAAGTGTGCTCCTGCCCTAAAGTGTCTAAAGTGTGAGCCTGCCCTAAACTTACCATTTCTGCAATGAAATAATGATTGTTTATTGTGGGTGTCGTAGGAGGCGACAGAGGGAAACAAACCAGGAGATGGGCAGTACTGTCTTTCTTACAACAATTAGAAAAAAACCCCTGTTGCCAAGCGTGGCAACTATAGCAATTATCCCCTTTATATCTAAAGGGAGGCCTGTGCTGTGTGCAGCGGTGGACTTTGATTGGCTGTAATGGAATGAATGAAATGAATTGTTCCCTGAAATTTCCGTAGTTAGCTCTTTTAGGTTCGGGATGGTGAAGTGAGTGAGTGAGTTCATTGTGCTACTATAATGAGGGCATCCACGACTTTTTCTGCCACCAGGGCGGCGCCACTAGAAAGGGAGGTATAATATTTGACAGATTTCATAGCGGGGAAGTTAATTTGTTCGGAAAATGTAAAAGTTATTGTTTCTTTCTGCACTATTAGCTATATTTTATATTAATAAGGTTAAAAATAAATTAACCAAACCACAGATATTCATAAAAGTAGAAAAATTTAAAAAAAAGTTAAAAATGCGCAAAAAAATTAAAGAGTAAACCACTGAGGCATTTTTATGTGTTTTCGTTTAATACTCCCGAAACTGAACTGAAACTTCTCGATTAAATTACATTGTGTAACAAAACCGCCACTACACGGCACGCGTGCCGTGTAATGAGGGCCACGCCTTAGATCAGCGGCGCTGAAACCACATCCTATACTTACGCCCTACACTCCGTCCACCGGTACGATGCTGCCATTCGAGAACCTTTTTTCCCCATCGGTTGCCGGTTCTTCGAGCTATATGGCCGGCCCATTGCCACTTCAGCTTACTAATCCGTTGGGCTATGTCGGTCACTCTGATTCTACTGCGAATATCCTCATTTCTAAGTTTATCACGCAGAGAAACTCCGAGCATAGCCCTCTCCATAGCTCGCTGAGTGACCTTGAGCTTCCTCATCCGCCCACCAGTGAAGGACCACGTTTCAGTTCCATAAGTCATCACTGGCAATACGCACTGGTTGTACAGTCTCGTTTTTAAGTTTTGAAGTATACCTGACGAGAAGATGTGCCGTAATTTCCCGAAAGCTGCCCAACCGAGTTGTATCCGTCGATTGACCTCTCGGTCGAAGTTGTACTTACCTAGTCGGACTATTTGTCCCAGGATTTACCAGATATTTTCATGAAAATTAATTTCTATTTAGACAGAAGATGAAAGTGGCTTATTACTTATTGAGAGTCTCCGGTCGCAGCCTTAATTCATCCTGATATTGTCCGGAGATGGCTTCGTGCTGCATCTGCACTTCCACCATGTTCTGCTGCAAACGCTCATGGTTGTTCTCGACCTGCTGCAGCTTCTCTTTTAAGTCCCAGTATGCAGTGTCTTGAGCGACCTAAGATGTTTTTAACTACATTAGAATGGTTATTGTCACAAGGCTTAGATTTATGCTCGAACTTTGGCCCAAACCCATATATAAAAATTTAAAGTTACAGCCTGTATACGTTACAGTACTGAGCAAAGGCCTTCTCTCATTTCCAAGAGAGTTTTAAGGCAAGAAAACGTCCGCCGCGCTGCCCCAATGCGTGTTGGCGAACTTCACATGTGTTCGAAATATATTTTTTTCTTTATTTCTCAGACATGTCGGTTTCCTCACGACGTTTTCCTTCACCGCCGAGCACTTGGTAAATCAGCACTTAAAATTGCAATTAACAATTTCATTGGTGTCGGCGGGGATCGAACGCGGGTTTTTTTTTTACTACTTTTTTTTACTCTTTTTTACGCGTACTTTGAAATGTATAACGAAATTTAACCCCTGAGATACCACGGCTCCTTATATAATATAATATAAATTATATAATATAAGGAGCCGTATTGTAACTACGGTATTGTATTTTATGCGCGGCCATACCTTTCATTCGACACACTACACTACGACAACAGCTAGTAATATATAAAATTAATATCTGTTTGTTCGTTCGTCTTCTGCGCGTTCTTATGCTATTCATCCGATTACGATGAAAATTTTGTTGTTGAAAAAATCAAGCTATAATCTAGTTCACAAAAAAATCACTAAATGGTAAATTATGCCAATTGCAATCCATGACCACCTACAAACAACTTTCAGCAAAGACATAATATAGTGCTTTACGCCGTAGTAGCTCAGACGCTAAGTGCTCGTTGTAAACTTTCCAGAACGCAGATTCGATCTAACAAAAGAACTTAATAAAAATCCGTGCAAATAATATTACTTCATAAGTTTTTATAAAATATAAGGCGTTACCTTCAACTTAATAATTTTAGAGGTTTCCCGCGAAACTTTTTCTCTTAGTTTTTCAACATCTGTATTCATTCTTTTTCTATTCGCAACTTTTTTAATATCACCGATCTCCATTTTATTTGAAAAACTAAAACTTTTTATAATTTTTCTCGTAATACTATCCGTAACACTTTTCGAGATGAACGATCAAGATCAACGAATTAAAAATTAAAAATGAAAATGGCGGGAGCTGCGAAAATAATTCTTTTGTTTTTTTTTTAATTTTATAGCTTGTGTCAATAATACTTAAACGCCTTCTAAAATATTATTTTTATATAAAATAAAACGGAACAATTTAGCAAACCGTAATGAAATGCTTTTGAATAATCATAAACTAAATCATTAATTACATAATTAGAAATTAAGCAGTTATTAAATATACTTAATTATATGTCGACTGTAAAACACTGTACTGGCACAGAATAAATAATAGTACTGGCCATGGACGTTACGTCCATGAGTACTGGCCATATTTATAATGTATGTGTGTGTGTATGAATCAGCAGCTTTGGTCTAATGAGGGCATCCACGACTTTTTCTGCCAGCAGGGCGGCGCCACTTTACAGTGAGGTAAAATATTTGACAGATTTCATAGCGGGGACGATAATTTCTTACGAAAATGTAATTTTTAAGGTTTCTTTCTGTATTTTAAGTTATATTTTACATTAATTACATTAGAAATGAATAAACCAAACTATAAATATAACTAAAAGCAGATTTTTTTTAAAAAGAGTTATAAAGTGCAAAAAATTAAAAATTAAAATTACTGACGCATTGTATTGTGTATTAATATAATACTCTAGATAATTATAAACTATTATTTAAAACGAATTTCTCAATTAACTGACACTGTGTAACAAAAAAAACTTTACCTCAGTCACAACTAGCGACATCTGGTGAGTGGAAAATTATTAGCCCTCATTGAAAAGACGTCCTATGAGGTTTATTGGTAACCTCAATCTGATAAGGCTACTTCCTTAATTTGGCTACATCCTTACTTTGGCACAGATGCATAATAACCAGCCCTTTGGTGTTTATTTATTTATTTTCTAATGCACCACACGTATTCATTTGATCTGTATCATTTCAACGGAATATACCATTTTTATCGTATAACTTATATTATCTATGATGTAGTTACACATTATACTTAGTGTTAACTGACGGTCGAATTTAGTCTTTAGGCTTCTTATCTCCGGGCCGGGGTACCCAAGTGCCAGCTCTCTCCATTTGACCGCATTCAGCGCAGAGCGGCTGGAACCGTCGGTAATTGAGTTCTTTCAGATCAGCTTAATCCACTTTTCACTGGTGCTGTGAAGATATGTTACATCTGTTTGCATTTTCTATGGCATTTGCCACAAAGAATGCCCTGTGGAATTGTTCGGATTAATTCCATTCCATTGCGACAAAACTCACGGTTTAACACCGGCGATATTTTCTACCCTTATATTCTTTTGAGAAGCCATAACGGTAAAACTTATACTTAGTTATAATAAATGTAAGTTGATGTTTGTCATATTGAATAATAATTAAAATATTATGGCAGTTCTAGTCTAGGCATAAAAGGACTGCACTGGCGGAAACTTGATTAACCGCCGTTTGTTAATCCTATTTTATAGGTATCTTTGAATTGGAATTTGATACGTAAAAGTGGTGCGATGCTGATGTAAAGAATTTCGGGAATAAAATAATCATAAGACTAGGTTGTATGGTAGAAAACCTTTACCTATTTAAATTGGCAAATCATTTAAAAATCTGTATTATTGCAAACATAGACTTTGTATGTTATAGACTAAACATTCAATCATAGTATAATTTATACTATGATTCAATCCTATATCTACGATTGCAAACGACATCGGTGCTAATACAAAATATCGTTATTAGACTTGGTAAAAGATAGCGATATACCGAAATATTGACATTAGTTACAAAATTATCGATATGTATCATGCCCATATTTTTAATATCAATATATCGATGTTCGATATTAATTTTAGAGTATCGAATTCGTATCAATTTCGATATATATTAAAATTTTATATTTATTTTAACATTGGTGTCAGATGTTATGTATCCTGATTATAAGGTCACCAAGGTTAAAAAAATTGAGATATCAAACGTTTGTCAATCGTTGACGACAAACAAGTGCTTTATAAATTTCCGTCAATCGAAGAAAGTGTATAGTTCTAATAGCTCTAGCTATATATATATATATATATATATATATATATATATATATATATATATATATATATATATATATATATATATATATATGTATATATATAAAATATGTATATGTAAATATACACTTGAACGTAAATCTACACGCACCAGCACAACACATATGGAAAATTCCAGAAAACGGCACATGTTTATGACGTCAGATTCGTTCTTTCTCCGATCGCGGCGCTGGGCGGACTTGTGTAAAAATATCGATATTTTCTCATAAAAATAGCGATATATATCGTCCATATTTTTAATCGATGTGTATCGATATTAATTTTAAAGTATAGAATACGCATCAATTTCGATATATTTTAAAATGTTGTATTAATCGACTAAACATTAAGAAACAAAAGGAACTACAAAATCATTCTTGTGCAGTTGTCGATTTGTTTTTCGTCGTCCAACCATTCAGTAATAAAACTATTGCAAAACATTACGATATGTCGATATCAGGAAAATGCTGCTGCGCATCACCTGTTTTGACTTCCCTCTGTCGCTTCTTATGACAGCCACGGGATGATATGGGGTAGTAGATATTCTTACACCGCCACTACACTACTCGAACCAGATAATGGACATCAGCATCTTCCTTATAACAACTCAAAATAATAAAAAAGAGAAACTACAATTGCCAAATGTTGTGTGATGTTGTATATTTATCGACAACATCTTGCAATCAAAACATAACATTTTATTTAAAATGTTTTGAGAAGTTATCAATTACCGTGTAGTGGTGGTGTATGAATATCCATAACATCCCGCGGAACTTGTAAAAGGTGACTAGACTTAAAGGTTATTTTTTAAATAACCAACTTCGTCCCGGTATGACGCGCGCGTGCATGCGCGTTCCGTCTTTGATGTACGCCGCCGCCGGCCGCCGCTGTTTGCACGTCCCGTCTTTGATAATTCCAGGCAGAAGTAATCATATATAATAATTATATTATTTCATTAATAATATATTTTTTATTAATTAAATAATATTAATAAAATAATTAATAATTATTAATAAAATAACTAACAAGTATTTTATTAATAACAATAATATTATTTAATTAAATTTTAATTTGATTATTTTTATCTCTAGTTTTCTGAAGTAAAGTTAGTTCTATACGTTTGAGTACTGATTCTGATAACGCACTTAACGGAAATCACAGGGTTTTTGTTACATATAGTATATCGTATCGATATTTTTAACCAGCATCCGTCCATCCGTCCATCCATCCATCCGTCTATTACAGCCTATAAAAGTCCAGTGCTGAATATAAGCCTCCCCCATAGATTGCCTCATAGGAGGGTTTTGGTATCGTTGCCACGCTTGGCAGATGGATTGTCAACCGCAATTTTTGAAGTAATACTTCTTTTGTGGCGTTTGGGAAAAATGATGAGAGTGAATTTTTACGACGCGCGCACACCAACACCAAAAAACGACACCATCAAGTTGTTACGATGCGCGCACGAAAAGCGACAACTTCAGTGGATAATTAGATAGTTTTTTTTTGTTTTATTACGCTAAAGCAGTATAACTTCCTACCTGCGTACATAGGTGCGTACACATACACTTTTTTGAAGTGAAAACTTCTTTAGATTAAAAATTATTATTATAATTATAAAAAAGTATTCAAATAATAATAATTAAATATTATTATAATAATAAAAAATATTATTATAACAATAAAAAAATATTTTTATAATAATAATAATGAATAATTTTTAATTTAAGTTAAGCACGGCTACCTTCAGATTAAAAATTATTCATTATTATTATTATAAAAATATTTTTTTATTGTTATAATAATATTTTTTATTATAATAACTATGACATTGGGACGTCATACACCTCAGTCCCGCCGTGACCATGGGTGCTGAAAAGTGCCCGAAACGTCGGAAATATAAAATAAATTAATATAGGCGATAAAATTCGTAAAATTAGTTTTATTTAAATGTGTAGTGTTCGCGTAAATATAAGAAATCATTATTTTAAAGATATTAAAAACTAGCTTCTGCATTTATTTATGTAAGTACCTACGCAGTTACGTGTAAATTTTCATGATTTTTTTTTAACTAATGGATCTCAATAAACAATATTTTGACATTAGCTTGAAATATTTTATACGTATACTGCGATCAAGCAATCAAAACCACAATTATATATAATATGGTTTTTAAGGGGGAGCGAATTAATTATATTTTTGTGTTTGATTAATAAACATCGTTTCATAAAATCGTACCTTTGTTTTTTGAGCTAAAACATACCTTATAATTATCGCTTACCTAATATTTACAAATATATACATAATCAAATTAATAACTTAAGTGCAATAACGCATAGGCATCAGAAAAGAAAGAAAAGAAAAATATTTATTTGGTACACAAACGTAAAAAACACTAAGAGACATAAACTCAGTAATTTAGTTACAAAGAGAAAAAAATATTTTATGCTATTAGTGCACCAAAAAGGTTTCCACTCAGCGTTAAATTCACGAAGTTTAATAATAAAAAACTTCATGAAAGCTGATTTTCAATGGAACCTATATATAAGAAGGTAGATGGCGATACCGTCAGCTTACCCCAATATCTTAAAAACCAAGTAACAGATCTTAAAACTATGAAATAATGATGGTAAAAACAAAAAACGAAAACAACAAAGTTATAAAAAATCATAATAAAAACCAACAAAGGCACATGTGTGTGTGTGTGTGTGTGTGTGTGTGTGTGCGCGTGTGCGTGTGCGTTTGCGAGTGCGTGTGCGTGTGAGAGAGGGATGTGGAGACAGGGATAGAAAATGATGAGTAACAACTAAGTGCTAGACTTTTGTAAGGTGAGCAAAAACATTTTAAATTTTAACTTGAATGAATTTATGGTTTTCGAGTTTCTTATCGGGGGGGAGGGGGGGGGGGGAATATCATTCCAGCACTTAGTAGCGGAAAAACGAAGACTACCACGGAAAGCAGCAGTGTTATATGGTGTGTAATTAAGGCGCGGTGCTGCTCTAACCTTAGAGTATTAAACTAACAGGAGACGACATTGGAGAGCGTTCCCCTCTGTCAAAAGTACGAGAGCGCGGATCATTCCCGTTATATAAAACTAGTTGCGCCGCGTACGGCATCAGTTAACATGTAGTCGTAAGCGTGAGTTGACCTCCAGAAAAATGCCGAGTTGCAGTGTGTTTTCTTGTAAAAAAAGATCACAGGCCTAAAATTTACAAAAAGACGACGTTACCTTTCATCTTTAAGTATTTATTTTGATTTCAATAATTAATATAAGCATTAAATCACGAAAATTCTGATTAATATAGCTGAGCAGGGTGTGTTGCCAACTTAAAGTATTGATACTATAGTAGGGACTTTTGCACTACTAGGACATAATTAAATTTTGCTTAATTGTAGACAAATGTCGTTTCTCTTTGTTCTTATTACACAAGACAAAATCGTGTTATTGAATAGTCTTAAATTCATTAATATTATTGTGATCTATTTGAAAAACTATTTTATTTCAAAAAACATTAATAATCTTTAATTGTTTTTAACGAAATGAAATCATCAATTTAAATTGTTTTATTGTATATAAAACATTTTAAATAGATATTTTCATTTAATTATGTTACGTTATGAAACGAAAAGAAGGGTAATTTCGAGTATATAAAATGGTATCATCGAGGCAATAATAGTGATGTTCACTGTAATCTTTAGTGTCGATGTTTTTATTTGACTATAATTAATACCTTGATATATAATACCAAGGTGTTATTTAAAATTCTTTTTTGTACAATGTTTAAAAAAGATCTTTGGTTTTACAGTTTTCCAAAAGATCCTTACAGGCGCCAAGTTTGGATAAAAGCATGTGGCAATCATATAACCTGGGTACCTAAACGAACAAGCACTATTTGTTCCGAGCATTTTGACCAATCGGTTTTCGTAATCCAATCAAATAATAAAAGGAAACTAAATGAAACTGCTGTACCGACTTTGAAATTATTGAAAGTAAATTTATTATTTTGCTACAGGTTTATTTTACATTATGAAGGATAAAATTTAAAACATGTAACAAATCGAAATGGAAGGTTTAGTGAACGATATTTATTCATTTTAAAATGTTATTTACAAGTTTATCGTCTTAGATGGTGTCAACCAAATTGTTGTTTTCAGATGAGACACGAATTATTAGCGCTTAAATAAATAAACAAGGACAAACAAATAATCTCAGTGTCATATTTATAATCTATTATTATTAAATATATACAGAGTACTACACTTTTGTACTGTAGAACACAAAATATTACCGCTTTTTACGACGACATTAATTATTTTCAATCCTAAGTAAAATGACGAAAAAAGTATGTTTGGTTAAGCGTAAACTTCGGTCAAGAGATAGCAAAGGTTAAATTTTTTTAATTGCTCCATTCCGTTGCTGCGTAAACGAAGGACAAAAACAAATAAACAAAAAGTCACACTTTCACATTTATAATATTATATTAGTATGGTTTTTTTTATATGACAAGGGTGACAAACGAGCACACAGTCCACCTGATGGTAAGTGGTTGCTGCGGCCCATAGACATCTACATCTATCCTCTGTTACAGATCAAAATGCAGATGCGTTTTCACCCTTGAGGACTAGGATGGAATGCCTCATTTCCAGTAAAAACGGCCTCCGGCCACCTGCACTCACCAAGCGAAACGCAGAGGTAAGCCACTACTTCACGCTGGTATTCTGTGAGGTCGTGGTACCACCTCGGTTCGAGCCGGCCCATCCGTACGACAGCAAAAGCTGCCGCGTGGCTCTACCACTGTTAAATTGTCAAAAATGATAGATAAACATTTGAAACCGGTTTACAATCGGCTTTTTGAGGGTGAAACTATACACTCCCGCTCTCTTTCTTGCTCTAGTAAATAACGTTTCTGAGTGACCAAAAAGGATAGAAGCACAGGAAAGTGCGATTCCGTGCTGCCAGATGTAGTTCAAGCTTTTTTTTTTGCGGATGGAAAATCATCAAATGACGCCTTTCGCTCTGAGTGGAGCGGAAGGGAGTGTCAGACTTTTACTGACTAAAAACCATCCGTGTTCCTTCAGTGCCCTTACGTTCCGGAGCCGCGGTATCTCTTTCGAACAGCCCGCAGCCCCGGCAGGCGTCGGCCCTTGCGGGCCCCTTCACGCTGCTGACAGCTCTCTGAGGTGCGCGTGGAACAAAACGCGCCGTCAACACGGCCTGTCGTCGTTAGACGGACGGACGGCGAGCTACCCATTGCTCGACGTCCACAGGCCCGCGCCTACGGTGGCCGGGGGCCACGACGTAGCCCCCGACGCCCGGGGCGTCTCCCGCGGCGGCCGGGAAGGAAAGCTGCTGCTCTCTCCAGATGTAGTTCAACCCTAAGCCTTAAAACGGTTTAACTCTATAGGTTGGGTAAAATCTGTAAAATTAGACCGTTTAAAACCCCTATACAGATAACCTTTCCGGTTGATCATGACATTAAAAAATGGTAAAAATATTTCATAGACTAGGCATATTATATTTTTTTAATCATACAGGAACATTATTTCGACAATGATTACGTTCCACATAACATTGAACTGGCAAACTTGGTGATGGAAAATATGCAAGCACTAGAATTAGCTACCTCGCAAAAAAAGAGTGATCCCAAAAAGTGTATTCGTCACATATATACCAAACTTATTCACTTTGAAAACCTACTACCTACTTTTTCAATTTGTTTTAATTTTGGTAATTTTGTATTATTATTTTGTACCTTATGTATTTTTTTAAACTTTGAATGTAATATTACACATTAAACATTTGTTCATTTTTATTTTATTTTATTTGCTTATGTAACTTGCATAAAATTTCATCGACATATCCATATCGACAAGGCCCTCGCACTAGTTGTTTATGGCTTATGCACTGTAACGATGAGACATTTATGAGAGATTTTCAAGGTTGTGTGCGTTTTGCTTAATCGTGTGCTCATATTATGCTGTGTGCGTGCGTAACGACGTGGCCCAATGTTTACGATTTGCTTAGTGTGCGTTACCTCGCCTCCCGCTAGAATTGACAGACTTTTTTGTTTGGAACTTTATGCGCATGGCGTCTCCTGTTAGTTGAATACTCTAAGGCTCTAACGCAAAGCTGTGAGAATCAGTCTTAGCGCATCACTATCCACTCTAATTATGTATCACTCTCTTATTATGTATCACTTTATTTATAAAACATCTGGTTACGCTTGGCATAATGGGCAAAGAGGGCATCCACGACTTTTTTCCACCAAGGCGGCGCCACTTTACAGTGAGGTAAAACATTCGAATACCAATGTGCTATTAAATGGGGAGGAGTTGAGTCTTGTGGATACCACTGTTTTTCTCGGTATTACTATTGACGCGAAACTTCAATGGGGCCCCCATATATCTAAATTAGCAAGCAGACTTAGTTCTGCAGCATATGCTGTAAGAAAGATTAGAAGTCTCACAGATGTTGAGACAGCTAGATTAGTGTATTTTAGTTACTTTCATAGCGTAATGTCTTATGGAATTTTGCTATGGGGTAATGCGACTGATATTGAAGCTATATTTGTTTTGCAAAAGAGAGCCGTTCGGGCGATTTATAACCTAAATTGTAAAGAGTACCTCAGACAAAAATTTAAAGAAATAAACATATTAACTTTGGCATCGCAATATATTTATGAAAATCTAATGTATGTACATAAAAACATAAATAGCTTTAATAAGAATAAGGATGTGCATTCTTTAAACACTAGGAACAAACATAAGCTTGTAATACCAGTTACTAGACTCCACAGAATCAGTAATTCATTTATGGGGCAATGTATACGCTTTTACAACAAAATCCCAGAACATATTCAAAGTTTATCAATAAACAAGTTTAAAAGTTTTATTAAAGAAAAACTGTACAAAAAGGGTTATTATAATATCAAGGAATACATGAATGAAAATAACCCCTGGGAATAAGGTGATCGCCACCATGCTGGTTCTATTAAAAATCATTTAAAAATTGTATAAATGAAATTATTGTTAAATGAAATATGTTTGAAAAAAAAAAGTCCCGCTGGGTTTCTTGCTGGTTCTTCCCAGGACAGAGGTATTTTCCGAACCAGTGGTAAATAAAAAATGACTTTCAATAAGAATTATGTAATAATCGATATTGAATAAAAAATTATTCTATTCTATTCTATTCTATTCTATTTGACAGATTTCATAGCGGGGATGATAATATTTTAAGAAAATGTAATCTTTAAGGTTTCTTTCTGTATTATTAGTTATATTTTATATAAATTACATTAGAAATGAATAAACCAAACTATAAAATATAACTAAAAGCCGATTTTAAAAAAAAAAGAGTTATGAAGTGCAAATAATTAAAAATCAAACCACTGACGCATTATGTTGTGTAATAATATAATATTCTAGATAATGATAAACTATTATTTAAAACTAATTTCTCAATTAACTGACACTGTATAACAAAAACTTTACCTCATTCACAGTTAGCGACATCTAGTGAGTGGAAGATTATTTGAACTCATTAGCGATACCCGTGCTTATGTCATAGACTTTGTATCTTATAGACTAAACATTCCGTGACGTCATCAGCGTGTGAAAGGAATGCACGTATATAGTTAGACATAAGAGTAAGGGAGAAACAAATCTATATTTCTTGTCTTTTTCTAGGTATGCGTTTTTGATTGTTTTCCCTCCTTTATTTGACATTAACGATGTCAAGCTCTTGTGAATAACATTGATATTATAAGCAAACAGGTAATTGAATTTAATGTTTTTTGTGGGTTTTAGTTATTAAGTAAGGTTAAAAAGATGGTAAGTTGTAGCATTTTAGGATACAACAGCATCAGTCAACGAAAAATTGATAATATTACCTTTCATCGGTAAGTTTGTTTTGTGCTTACCTTTGCTACTTGTACTGATTAATATCTATTGTTTTGAATACAAAGTGTAACATTTCATGTATTTAATAAACTTTGTGATGTATTTTGTCAAATATTTAGACTCCCAAATTGTTAATTCTTCATGATAATGCTCCGTAATTTGAACGGTCATTCGAAAGCTTAAAGTCATAACAAACGTGTACTTTTTGATTTGGTAGGATTATAGAAACTTTAGGGATATCAGCGAGTACAATAATGTTTTCGCATTGTTCAATAATAATTGTTATTGTGATTAGTAGTTATGTCTATAAATATAAATCACATAATGTTATAAATATATATACACTTTTATGTTCAGCTTTAAAGGAAACTCCTTATTGCCCTACAACTCTTCAATCTTTTTCCATATTACATAGACCTCACAAATAATATGTAAGTATCAACTTGAAAACATGTTTGCATTCAAGTACATAAACATTGGGCAAAATATATTTAATTTCAACAATTACATTACAATACTTATTAAAAAAATAAATAAATATGTCATACTAATTTAAAAATAAATATAAACATAGATAAAATAATAGTAAGTGCTGTGAATATAAATAAACCGATAACGGGGGAAATGGAACAATATCTGGTAACCCAGTGAAAGTACCTCCCGCCTATTTCTATCTCAAAAGCATACGCGAATGCTTTATCTAGTCAATCCTCTATCTACGGCTTATGTGTACTCTAAGTTCTGAAAACTCTTATCTATTGTTTTAAGGGGTTCCTTTTAAATATTGCTATACTCTTTGGCTGCTAACGCTTCATAGATTAATTTCTGGAAGACAGCGCCATCGGTATAAAATAAGTTAGGTTTACTGGCAGCCCTGAGTATGTGTCAAATGTCAATCTAGTGTCATTTGACAAAATCAAGTAAAAACCAGGTTCCAGGTTTTCAGGTTTTGCTGAAAGCTTTAATAAGAAAAAGGTAAGAAAAATAACTCAAATACTGCGAACGGCATAATTTTAAAGATATATTAACAATAGCACTCGTTTTACCAAATAATTGGAGATATGAATAATTTAACTACAAGAACATTATAATTATATAACCCATTATTGAAGGTTATGTTCATTTATTTCAGATGCTTACTTCTTCACTCGTCACTGGCCTTCGGGCAGCTCGATCCTCTGTCATCGTTACAAGAAATCTAGCCGCAGCGCAAAAAGCTACAGACCCTATTCAGCAGCTTTTCGTGGACAAGATCAGGGAATACAAGAAGAAGAGTGTGTGAGTTGCTTTCAATATTTTCTAATCATTAGCTATTTTCAGCAGTATTCATACTTTTCATTTCAATTGAATATAATAAATAATTAACCACTATCTTGCTCTTACAAACTAGCCATACTACTTATTTTAAAAGATACCAAATGTATGAATCCTAGTTATTCAATCTATATTTTTAACTCTTTATTGTTTTATGGATAATTTATTTAGGAGGCTTGTCAGGGTTAAGTTAGAATCTTTTATACTGTGTTTGGATGTCTGAAATGCGTTTTGAATTAATTACAATAAAAATAAATTTCACAAAAAATTGCATATAACGAAATGCAAATATGTCAATTTGGTCAAGTATTATAAAGTAATGTCGAGTACTTGATTTTAATTATGTTTTCAGTTTAGGAGGTTTGTCAGGGTTAATCTAGACCCTTTTATACTGTTTTCGAATTATGGAAATATGTTTTGAATTAATTATTATGATAAAAATAAATTTCATTAACTAAAAATTGCCTCTAATAAAATGGGTGACCCATAAAAAGTTAATTACTCAGACCCAGACAATCCATTTGTGGCTGAAGATTGGACTCATACACAACGAATTGAGTCGCAGTGGTCAAGAGTTTTTTCAGAAAACAAAATTATAACAATTCACATTATATTTTCTAATTTACCACTATCATAGCAGAGTTTAGGGCAACCAGACTTTATAGATAAGATAGGTTGAATCTGTATTAAAACCGAATCAGAACGCCCTGACGACAAAGAGTCTTGTCTTCCCTACACCTAGAGTGTTTTTATAAAGCTGTAGGCACGGAGGGAGAGCATCCCCCACCTGCTGTAGCATATCACAGGCACCTGTGTGAGCTGAGACTGGTCACCGACGACAACCAATAAGCCGAAGCTGTAGAGGTGAGCATGGATGCCTGTAATTTGATACGCAAGGGCGAAGAGGCTGCACTTCCCGCAGCGTCGAAGCTGTTGCAGAAGTAACTTTGAGTCAATATTCCTGTGTAAAAAAGTAAGGTTATGATTCTACAAAAAAGATTATTACTCATAAACTATACATTTTTGCAACGGGAGAAGGGTACCCAGGGTTTCCCCTGAACCCTCCCCCTCCTACCCCCGTACGCGACTACAGGATGTGTCCTGACAATGTGTCTAAATAATCTATTACTTTTGTTATTTTTATCAAATAAGAGTAAAAAATAATGTAACACAAACCAAAATTTGTTAATTGTTCAGATTGCTTGGTTCAACATGATGTATATGTAGAGTTGCCATACTATTAGCATATTACATATTATTAGTATATTGACCATTTGTACCATATTGCTACATGTCCCATATTTGTCCTGTTTTTTGACAACTTTGACAAAATATGGAAATGGCCCTAGCTGAGTGGTGCGTGTGGGAGTCTGGCAGGAGCGGGTGTAGTGGGGTGTGCGCTAGTGTGAGGTAGTATAGGCCGTTCGGCGCTCACCTATGTCTTGTTCCTCAGTGCTTGTCTTGCTAATCTGAACAATTTGTGCCCACAGTGCGAATATAGAAAGAATATTTTTGTTGATGACGACTCAATGGACATACTGATAAAACAGGTTGTTGGTAGAGACCATTGAATCCAGATTGATTTATAATTTATTTATTTATTTATTTTTTATTTAAAAATCTTTATTGCACTTAAGATGTACAATTGGCGGACTTAATGCCTTTAGGCATTCTCTACCAGTCAACCACGAGCTAAGCAGAAAAACTTAAGCAGGTGCCATAAAAACTTGAGAATATATACGTGAATGTAAATATAAACATATACATACTATACTTGTAAATACAAAAATAAATATATATAACTACAAATAACATAAATAATATACTCTATACATGATACATAAATATACATAATTTTAAACAATACATAATATATACATTTTAAGCATACTTACATACAAACATATTATACAAAAACAACTTAAGTAATTTATAATACACTTATACAGAAACATTTAAATAAGAAGGTCAATTGCTAAAAGAAGAAAGGTAGTGATCAGTCACCATTCTTTTAAAGGCTGCAACAGAAGTCGGTTTCCTGATATGAGGAGGTAATTTATTCCATAGCCTTATAATTATAGTTTAAAAGTTATCTGCAGCTAGTTCTAGAAAATGAGATCATTACAAAACTAAAATCGACCTCAAAATATGATTGGTGAAATAATAATCCTAATGATAAGTTAAATTAAAAATTGTTACTACTATTAATTCAAATAATTTTTTTTATTAGATTTATTTTATACTTTTGATGTGCACTACAATTGAAATCAGAGGGTAGCTGCCAACAAAATGTGTGGTTTGCCTTTCACTAGTATACATGCATGCTTTGCTGTAGTTGAAATGCTGTGTTACGGAGTAAAATATGTTAATGTGTTTTGGGCATTGAAGGTGTTAAAAAGTAACAACCCTATGTTTACCATATTGGACATTAGGATTAAAATACAATGGTATACAAGATGTGTACTGGCAGAAACATTGGAATACTCAGTTACTTGTAGTATACTTATTAATTGGACAAATGGTATGTTTTCTTGGAATTTAAAAAGTTGCCTTTTTTTTTATAGGATAAGGGTGACAAACGAGCACACAGTCCACCTGATGGTAAGTGGTTGCTGCAGCCCATAGACATCTACATCTATCCTCTATTACAATTCAAAATGTAAATGCGTTGTCACCCGTGAGGACTAAGATGGAATGCCTCATTTCCGGTAAAAAGGGCCTCCGGCCACCTGCACTCACCAAGCAAAATGCAGAGGTGAACCTCTACTTCACGCTGGTTTTCTGTGAGGTCGTGGTACCACCCCGGTTCGAGCCGGCCCATCCGTGCGACAGCAAAAGCTGCCGCGTGGCTCTACCACTGTTAAAAAAAATCTTAGTTTCTAACATGCAACAGAATTTTTAACAACTGTCATAGCTGATCAGTAAATAAATTGTCCCAAATAAGCTAATAGCTTAATGGCCAGACTAAGAATGGAAAGTTATAAAATTTGGGGTAAATATTATAGGAATTGTAATAAGGAACAAAAGTTATTATATTGTATACCATTGACCCGCTGTAATACAACATTGTCAGACTATAGAGTCCCTGCTCCCTACCCCCGGAACCTTGTGCTGACCTCAGTGGTGACGGAACTTTTTGAAATCTGATCTGAAAATAATAAAAAAGGTGAGATAAAACCAATATGTACTATGTATACATCCATAACATGGTTTATTATGGAATTAATATCCATAGTAGTTATAAGAAACTAAACATGTTATAGGTATAAATGTAAATTAATACAAAAATTAAGCTGCTACAGATTTATAAATCAATTGTTAATTTGAGCAAACAAAATTTTCTTTTGTTCCATGTTGTCAAACTTGTGATAGCAAAGCTTTGTCTCTCAGCCTCCTGAAAAGTAAAAGAGATCTGTTCAATCATGCGTTGATGAAGATTTTTCTTACATAAGTATGTACATATTAGGCATGTCAGAATACAGAGGCTGCTGGATTACCGCAGGTCGGATTTATTGTTTATCGTCATCATCATCATCATCATTAGTCATTAGTAGTAAGTCCATTGCTAAACCGAAGATATGGTTTGAGCAGAACCAGTTTCTTGGACAAACATTGTGACACAACCATGTCTTCTATATAAATACAAGAAAATTTAATAATAATGTGTACTTTTATTTTTACACAGTGGTGGCAAACTTGTTGACCCAACTCCAGCGATAGAAAAGGAACTGAAAGCGGAACTGGAAAAACTTGAGCGGCAGTTTGGAGGAGGTGCTGGAGTAGACATGACATCATTCCCCACATTTAAATTTGAAGAGCCCAAATTAGACCCCATTGACGAACAGGCGCAGCAGAAGAAGTGAAGAAATTAAGTGATTCTTTAGAAATATAGTTTACAATATTTATATGATGCTTGGCAGAAATTACTTTAGTATCTAAGTAAGAGAGAAAAATAAAAACAATTATTGGTTGTAAACTTTATTTTACTTTACAGCAAATATTTTCTTTAAAATTAAATTTAGAATGTTGTGTCATTCAATAAAGGAAAACCTCAGCTTAAATTCTAAATTTGTCTCACTACTGGCTGTTGAGTGTTTAAAACTAGTTCAGTCATACCCAATTTAAAGTTCACTCATGTACATAACACTAAGAGAAATGCTAAATCAGATTACTTATACAAAAAAAACATAAACACTCACGCCTGACACCACTCTCGCCTCCTCCCCATCCATATACCTACGCATTCATGCTCTTCGGTTAAGGGTACTCTTAATGTGGCCCGTTTTCTATATATCGCCAATTTGGTCGATAAACTTTCGCATAGCACGCCCCTTCCCGACTGCAATTTTTTTATTATTCTTAAATTTGAATAATAAAATTAGATGTAAACAAAAAATATTTTGTTTGCATAATATATTCTTTTTGATCAATAAAATGGTTACACTAATAATTACTTTTTTTTAACAAACGTTTGAGACATGATAGAGCCATGGTCAGTGGCGTAGCTACGTAACCAAGGGCCCCGGGGCAAAAATGAAATTGGGGCCCTATTGAAACTAAACTAAATACTTTAAAGATGCAAAACTACTTCATCATCAGCTCCTTGTTGCCCACTGCAGGGCATAATAAAGCAAAGCTACTTACTTACTACTAAGTATTATGTGTAACGCATAAACAATAACGAAGTAGATTGCAGTTAATGATATAGGCAGACAAGACAGTGGAAGAGTCACACGGCAATTTTTGTTGTGGCACGGGTGGACCAGACTAGATGGAGTGACGACGTGGTAAGACATGAAATGAATAAATTTAATGAATGGGTGGACCGGCTCCAACCGAGGAGACCCACGACCTTACAGATAACCAGAGTGATGTAGAAGTTTACTTCGCCTGTTAAAGAGCAGATGGTCGAAGACGTAAGCCCTCTCCCCTTAACCTTGTAGTGTAATTAAATAAGTAACTATCCCAGGAGGGTACCAGCACCCCTGGTATTGGAGAATCCCTGGCTTAGCATGCAGGCCCAAACTACCCTACTCTTCCTTAAAGCGGGTACTCAGGCTGGCTCGCGTATCCTGGAGAAATAGTAATTCCGCTCAAGACTAATACTGCTTATGGCAAGTAGAGCAATATGACAAAGGTGACCCCTGCCACGCTATCCGTGAATTTCTGCAACACCAGGGGATTTCATTCGAACGTTAACGAAGTCCACTAGCTACCATCTGAAGACGGCGAAGCCAAACTTGCTCCTCCTAACCGAGACGCAGGTGTCCTCTCCGGTCGATACTTCTCTCCTATCCGGGGTACAAATCAGAACATCATTGTGCCTCAGGCTGGAGGTAAATAGGTGGAGTTTGTGTATACGTCGTGTTCTCGGCGCCTTGGCAGTCTTGAAGGACAGCGACGACCATCCTCACGTCTACGAGTGACTTTATAGGTAATGCCGTCACAGACCAACTCATCGACCACGTCTAAATTGCTGCGGACTCGGTGCTACAAAAGGTCCTATCTGCAGAGATCGTGATCGTTGGTGATTTTAACGGCCACGACACTGAATTGCTTGGTTCTCGTTTAACCGATCATGCGGAAAGATCTGTTTATGACTTTGCCTTGGCATATGATCCCACACAAATGGTTACTTCACCTACGCGGATTCTAGATGTGGAGGATCGTGCACCTTCCTGTTGGACCTTCTGCTGACTTCACATCGGAACGGATATTAGGTCTCCGTCTACGCTCCTCTTGGCTCATTGGACCATTGTCTGATCCGGACTATGGTGCCACTCACACTTCCATCGCGGTTGCGTTCTGCAGATCGCCGCCGTGTTTGGCACTGTAGGTCGGCCGATTGGGATAGGATGCGGTCTTTTTTTGCATCCTTCCCTTGAGGACAGGAGCGGGTATGTTTCTCGCCGGATGTTTCTAACGTGCTTCTGTCGCTGATGTGGTACTTCATAGAATGGGACTCTTTATTCTATCACCTGTGGTGCCTTGTTTGGTCGCTCCTCTAAAATTGCATCGCACTATATATAACAAGAGTACTTCACCAGCGCTGTTAAAAAGAAGTATAATTTCAGGTCGGTACTATGCAGTTTACACATCGTTCGGTGCGAATAGCACTACTCTCCCTAGACGTCAAGTCATGATGGAGTTCCTCCCATTGTGCTGAAGACATCTGCTCCTTAGTTGGCACCGGTCGTAACGTGTCTTCTAAAACTCTTTCTCTCTATGCGTAGTCCCGAACTCAAAGAAGACAGCTTTAGTGTACCAGATCCTTAAAAACTAACCAAAAATCGACCGCTCAGACCTAATGAACTTATTCATAAAATAATGAAAACCATTGTGAACTGCCAATTGAAAAGCACGAGAACACCAACTGAAAAGTGACAGCCAGTACGATTTCCGTCGGGATTGCTCAGCTGGTGATCTTCTGAGTTACCTGACTCATAAATCGGCAGAGGCAGAGAGGGAGATCCTGGCCGTTAGTTTGGACATAGCGAAGGCCTTAGATCGGGTTTGGCTCAAAGCGCATTTTTCGAAGCTCACAAATTCTCGTGAAGCCCATAGCTTCCTATGGGCTTCACGAGAATTTGTGCAACAGAGTCGTAGAAGAAGGTGCATGCTCCATTTACAAGCCTATTTACGCTGGTGTTCCACAAGGCTACGTGCTATCACATACGGTGTTTTTTCTGCTTATCAATAATATCTTACAAACAGTAACGTACACCGGCTGTGCCTACTTATATGTCTCGGGAAAACGTCGTAGAGTACCGAAATATGTGTCTAAAGTCGAGTCTTTGCCGGATAAGGTCTCGGATTGAGGCGACTAAATCTAATTAAGTTCAATGCGCAGAAGACACAAGTTTGCGCGTTTACCACTAAAAAGAACCCCTTTGTCGTAACTCCTCAATTTTAGGGCACTCCCCTTGTTACCTCAGCCAGTATCGGAATCTTCGGCATTGACATATCGAATAATGTGCAGTTTCGTGGTCACTTGCAAGGGAAGGCTGAATTGGCCTTTAAAAAGCTTAGCGTACTCAGCAGAGCGCTGTCCCGTTATTTTATGCCGGTACACTGCTTGCAACTTTACAAGGGGCAGGTTCGGCCTAAGATGGAGTACTGTTCTCATCTCTGGGCCGAGGCTTCCTAGTACCAGCTCCTTCCATTTGACCGCATCCAGCGTAAAGCGACTCGAGTCGTCGACGACCGACGAAGACGAAAGACGAGACGAAGAAATGTTGCATCCCTTTGCATTTTCTATAGCTTTTACCAGTGTGAATTCAGAGGAATTGTTCGGATTAATTTCAGCCACAAAATTTCATCAACGCATTTCACAATTTCACATCATCGATCATCGGGATGTTTGGCGGTACATTACTGTCGGACCGATACAACTTAGGGAGCTTCAAGAAATGAGCTTACTCCTTTTTAAAAAGCCGGCAACGTACCTGCAATTCCCCTGTTATATTTGTTAAAAGGCGGGTGGTCGACACTTGCCATCATGTTAGCCGCATGCTCGTTTGTCCCTCTCTTCTATATAAGAAAGATAATAAGACGAAGTAGACAATTATCTTTAACAATGTTCTACTTATGTTCTGGAAGTGGGAGTAATTTTTGTGATTTCAATTCGAGCCATTCGCGATCGGGGGCTAAAAAGTTAAAACTCGAAAATTCTTGATACAACTA
Source organism: Parnassius glacialis (assembly GCA_033319125.1). NCBI lineage: Eukaryota > Metazoa > Arthropoda > Insecta > Lepidoptera > Papilionidae > Parnassius > Parnassius glacialis. Next base: position 3,824,433 of record JAVANC010000012.1, on the reverse strand, counting down.
TGTTAGTACATAATTTTTCGAATTTCATTCTTGGAGGGCGAGGGGCCCCTTTAGCTTGGGGGCCCCGGGGCACTGCCCCGGCTAGCCCCTGGGTAGCTAAGGCACTGGCCATGGTATCAGGAAACAGCCAGTCTAGAATAAAATTTAAATTTTATATAAGTAGTAAGTAAGCAAAAATAATGAAATAAATTAATCTAATTGCCTTGATGTAGTGTGCAGAATATAAGAGTTCAGAAGATAATGTAATAATTATTTCTTTTATGTTTATTAAAAGTTTAATTCTTAAATACTAGAGTACTATAGTATCTCGAGCTGTAGGCACTAAAATCAAAGCAAAAGTCGAAACCTTTTATTCAATTTTGGTTCTGACCCCTGCCTATGAGATGAACGGGAAAGAAACTGGGGACTGTTTTTTAGCTATATTGCAATTACATACATACATAAACACAATAGCTTTTTGGTCTCTTCCGTTCAGCTAACTTTGTTTAAAAACGCCTGTATGAAAATAATAGCAAAAACTTTTATATGAAGTATCGCTAGTCGCTACTACTCGAGTAAACAAGAGAAAGAAGCTTCGTTCAAGCGTCTCGAAACGCCTGCACACAGCGAGAGATTATGTTTTTAAAGAATAAGGGAGACAAACTAACACGGTACACCTCATGTAACCGATGTTACTGTGGCCTATAGATATTTATATTTACCCTCAACTAAGAATCAAAATTCAGATGTGTTGTTACTCCTAAACTAAGATGGAATGCTTCGTTCTCTGTAAAAATGGATCTCCAGTTCTCTGACGCACGCACACACGCACACGCACACACACATACACACAAAACGCGCGCGCACGCACTGACTTGCACGTGTTCAATGAACTCTATACATAGTACATACACCCATTGATGTCTGAAATCTGCAATTACTATCATCATCATCATCATCATTACAGCCTTTCATAAGTCCATTGCTGAACATAGGCCTCCCACAAGGAATGCCACAAAGCACGGTCCTGAGCCACCTACATCCATCGATTTCCTGCATGTCTTACCAGGTCGTCACTCCATCTAGTGGCGGGACGCCCTACACTTCGCCTACCTGTACAAGGCTGCCACTCGAGAACCTTTCTTCCCCATCGGTTGTCGGTTCTTCGAGCTATATGGCCGGCCCACTGCCACTTCAGCTTACTAATCCGTTGCGATATGTCGGTTACTCTGGTTCTACTGCGGATATACTAATTTCTGAGTTTATCACGCAGAGAAACTCCGAGCATAGCCCTCTCCATAGCTCGCTGAGCGACCTTGAGCTTCCTCATCTGGCCAGCAGTGAAGGACCACGTCTCAGTTCCGTATGTCATCACTGGCAACACACACTGGTTTTACAGTTTCGTTTTCAGATTTTGAGGTATGTCTTACGAGAAGATGTGTAGTAGTTTCCCGAACGCTGCCCAGCCGAGTTGAATCCGTCGATTGACCTCTCGGTCGAAGTTGGACTTACCTTTTTTTTTTTTTTACGGGGGGAAATCCTCGTGGACTTCCTCCGCCTGGGGAAAGGCGGAGGGGCGTGCCGGACTCTTACCGGCTAAAACCACCCCGGTGTCTCCTCGCACGTGCGCGTAGGGCTGCGGGAATCCAAATTCTTCCGCAGCCCCACACTAGTGCTGGCCCGGCCTGTCCGGGCCTCGTCTCCTGCACGGGGTAGTGAGGTGTTTAACTACCCCGTGTATCGCCTCAGGGGCGCGCGCCGACACCCACGCGCGCCTCCGCCTCGGGTCCATCGAAAAGGGGTGGCGGGGGCTTCCCCAAGTCCCTCGCCCCTGGACCCATTCATGGGGGCCGGAAAAGAGCGTTGTCCGCCCTTCTCCTGCGCCCGGTGCGCCTTCTGCGGCTGGGGAAGGGAGTCGAGATCTCCCTTTCCCGTTCCGCAGTTTCCTTCTGCGACATCACGTCCTCGCAGAAGGACACCACCGCGTCCCACGACTCTGCGCTACCGACCATCTTCCGCACTAAGGCCGGCAGCGACAGATCGCCTCCTACTTTATTTGTGAGGACACGGCGCTGCTCCTCCCAAGCTACGCACTCAGCGAGCGTGTGTTGCACCGTGTCTTCCCCGCAATGGACGCAGTGGTGGCACCGAGCGTCCGGCTCCCTGTCTATGCGGCACAGGTACTTGCCGAAGCAGCCATGCCCCGACAGCACCTGCGTCACCCTAAACGACAGGGAGGCCGAGCCAGCCGTCGAGTACTGGCCGGATCGCCTCGACGGTAGCGAGGCCGGCGGTAGGGCGCAGAAGCCTTTACCGCCATTCCGCCACCAGGACCTGACGGAGCTCCTCTCGGCGCAGCGCGATCTGCCGCTGCACCGGCCTCGAGCCCCGTGCCCGCTCTTCCTCGCGCCATCGATATAATGACGCGAGTACTTTCGCCTCTAGGTCCCAGGGCGGGGATCCGGCCAGGACACAAGTCGGCCTCGTAGGAAATCGTGCGATACCCGCGGACGACTCTGACGGCCATCGCCCTCTGCGGTTTGCGCAGAATGGCGAGAGTGTTGGCCGTCATGTCCATCGCCCACACAGGGGCCCCATACAGGGCCATGGACCGCACGATTCCCACGTACAACCGCCTACAGGCGGCGCTCGGGCCCCCCAAGTTGGGAAGCAACGTTGATAGCGCGCCCGCTGCACCCATCAGCTTGGGCGCCAGCCGCCGGAAGTGGGGTCCGAATTTCCATCGGCTGTCGAGCACCAATCCCAGATACTTCATGGAGGACTCGACAGCTATCCGGGCCCCGCTGACCACGATGTGTGATCCCGGCGGCGACGCGCGTCGAGGGCCATGGAACACCATGGCCTTCGACTTGTTTAGGGCCACCTTGAGGCCCAGGTGCCGGATGCGGTTCACCACTTGTGACACCGCAGCCGTGGCAACCAACGCTGCTTCCCTGTGCGAGCTCCCCCGGGCAGTGACGAGCGTGTCGTCCGCATAACACGTCAAGTCGGCGCCCGACGGGAGTTCACCTCTCAGCACCCAGTCGTAGCCGATGTTCCACAGAAGCGGTCCCAAGACCGATCCCTGCGGAACACCGCACGACATGACGCGCCGATCTGCGCCGTCACGTCCCCGATACGTAACGCATCTCTCCTCAAGGTAAGCCCCTATTGTGCGGCGGAGGTAGGGAGGCACGCGATGGTAATTCAGCGCCTCCCGGATACAACTCCAGGGTAGGGTGTTGAAGGCGTTGGAGATGTCTAAAGACACCACCAGCACCACCCCACCCCGGGACACTGTCTCCTCCGCCAGGGCTCTCACGCGCGTAATAGCATCTATGGTGGAGCGCCCGCGACGAAAACCAAACTGGTTCTCGTCCAGGTCCGGCCCCTCTCTGCACAAGTGGCTGACGAGGCGATCTGCGATGATACGCTCAAAAAGTTTGCCCGCCTCGTCGAGCAGCACTATGGGCCGGTACGCGGACGGTGAGTCCGCGGGGCGCCCCTCCTTCCTGAGCAGGACCAGCCTCCCCTCCTTCCACACACTGGGAAACTGACCCTGCTCGAGACATGCCGTGAAGAGCCCTCTCAGCTGGGGCTCTAGCTCCTTCAGAGCCAGGACGAGAGCTCGACCAGGAACTCCGTCGGGTCCGGGCGCTGTGTTCTTAGCCCGGAGTCGCGACACGGCCGCTCTCGTCTCTGCTTGCGTTACCTCGGGGACTTCGGTGCTCTCCTCTTCTGGAGAGTCTGTGGCTGAGGGCGAAGCCATCGCCGGGGAAACGTGTCCCACTCGCTCAGGGAAGAGAGCCGATACAACCGCCTCTAGCAACTGGGGTTGCATCGTTAGTGTTAGTGGAGGCGCCCAGGGACGCAACTTGCCCCGTACCCAACGGTAGGGGCGCCCCCACGGATCCCGATCTAGGGACCCCAGCAGCTCCTCCCTGGCACGCGACTTTGAGTCGCTAATGGCCAGCCACAAAGTCTCCTTAGACGCGCGGTACACCTCATACAGCGCGTCGTCCTCGGCGGAATCCCGTCGACGCCACCTCCGGTATCGGGTGTACCGGCGACGAGCCGCAACGCAAGCTATGCGCAATTGCGCGATCTCGGCGGTCCACCAGTACACCTGGCGCTTTGCGGACCGTTGGCGGACACGGGGCATGGACGCGTCGCAGATCTGCGTCATCGCCCCGCGAAACCATAGCGCCACCGCTTCGACGTCGACGGGGCCGTCCGTCGTCGACTCCCAGATCCAGGACTGGACTAAGGCTGCTTCCTCGAGTAGTTCCCTGTCGATGCGCTTAAGCGCCCAACGCGGGCCGTCGTTAATCGGGGTTGTTGGATGGCGGTCGCTCGCAGTCTGGGCAGAGACGTCGAACCGGATATATCGATGGTCCGACAGCGTCTCCACCTCTGCGGCGACACGCCAGTCGCGGACTCGGCTGGCGACAGAGGGGCTAGCAAACGAGACGTCCACTATCGACCCACCCCGCTGCCGCACGCACGTGTATTCCGAACCCCGATTCAGGACGACCAGACCAGTCGTCACCGTCCACTCTTCTAGCACCTCGCCCCGAGGGTCAGTGACCGGAGATCCCCACGCCGATGACTTGGCGTTGAGATCCCCGAGCACCAGAACGGGACGAGGGTGATAGCGGCCTACGACGGCGCCCAACTCGACAAGGAAACCCTCAAAGTCGGCGAGACTCTTGTTGGGGGAGAAATACGCCCCTACAATAACGATGCCGCCCGAGACCGCAGCAACCCAGCCGCGGCCCCGAGACGGGTCGACCAGAGTCTCGCCAATAATGGCCACCAAACCGTCAGCGCATCCCAACCAGTTGTCACGGGCGGGAATGAAGTACGGTTCGGCGACCACAGCCACGTGAATCGACCACTGTGCCATGCTCTGGAGTAGGAGATCCTGAGCTCTGGCACAGTGGTTGATGTTGCCCTGGAGAAAATGGAGTTGTGCCGTTACTGGCATTCCATTCCCTCGGCAACGGTCCTGGGCCGGGAGTCGGCCGCGGAGCTGCTAGCCTGCGGGGACAGCGAGGTTAACCCGGCAGGCTTAGTGCTCCTCTTCTTTTCCTTTTTCTTGCTGGCAGGCGCCCCACAGGCCCCTCCGCCTACTCTGTGCTCCGCTGGCCTTCCCGCAGCAGAGCAAAGGCTGCAGTTGAGCGCCGCGGTGCACAGGGCAGCCTTGTGGCCAGGCTGGCCGCAGCGATAACAGAGGTCACTACGGTCAACCTCGGCGGTGCACTTCGCCCGGACGTGCCCTTTTTCCAGGCACCGAAAGCACTGCAAAGCCCGGGGCTGTAAGAGCTTTGTCCTTGTCGCCACCCAGCCTACCAGCAATCTGCCGTTATCGGCGATCTTCTTCGCCGACGCTACAGGGCACCGAACCCAGACCGCACCGAATCCGGTGGCGTCGGTGCGTATGTCGCCAGCCCGCACCTTGTCCGGCGGACACTCTCCGCTTCTGGCAACGGCCGCCACCACCTCCTCAGAGGTCACGGAGTCATCCAGGCCAGCAATCCGCACCTCTGCGGTTTTCATTGGTCTGGAGACCCGGACGTCCTCAGGGTTGAGAACCTCCCTCATCTTGGCGGCCAGTGCGTCCGCCTTTTCGGCACTGCCGCTCACAGTACCAGCCACCTCGAACAGCCGTGCACCCGTGGCAGCCTGCCTGAGGGTGAAGGACTGAAGATCAGATAATTTGATTTGGCCTTGGCCTCGACGATGACCGACTGGTACGTCACGCCACGTTCCACAGCTCCGGGCTGCAAAGTTAGCGTTACAGCATTGGACCGCGGAACATGCACAGCCGGTCTCTTGCGACCTCCTTTGGCAGTCCGCCGCGCAGGTTTAGGAGTCGTCTTTGCGGTTCCACCTGGGGCGCATGCAGCTACTGCGGCCTTCTTGGCGGCTTTGCGGGCCTTCTTGCGGCCCACGACTTTTGCCCAGGTCTCACCCTTAGACCCGACAGTTGTGGGCTGCTCGCTCAAAGGAGCTCCCTCCGCGGGCTTTTTCTTACCCTCTGCGGGCTTTTCCTTTTGAGGCGCAAATCTCGGCGACTCCTCAGTTCTCCGTGTGTCCGCCGCCAAAGGCGGACGGAGGATTTCCGCCGGGAGACGCCGTGAAATCGCCTCCAGCCGAGCGTTAACCATGCTCCCGCACTGGAGCATGCAGATCCGGACAATACGCTCAACCTCTTCGTCGGTACGAGGGCTTGCCGGTTGCGGTGCAGGAGTCGGGGCCACTACAGGCGCGGCATCGGAGGACGTGCGTCGCTGCTGCTCTTCGCTTAGCGCAGCGACTTGCCGCCGGAGGTCCTCTAAGTCGTTTCTGAGGCGGCTGTTTTCCTCCTGTAACTTTGCGACCTCGTCAGAGGCCGTCCTGTTGAGGAGGATGCCAACCGCCTCCCTAATATCCGCGGCAGCCTCCTTTAGGCCACGGGTGAACGTGCCCTTTAGGCTGCCGGACTTGGTGGCAACCTTCAGGACTAAGTCCACCCCATCCAGAGCCAGCTGGCTTAAGGCCACCGCAGATGGCTCTGCCCCTTCCGCCGCAAGAGCAGCTCGTCGCTCGCGAGCACGTCGGGCCATTTCCGACACTTCGTTGGCCGCGACGGCTTTGCGCTGCTCCCTCTTGGCGGCGTTGAGCTCCGCCTTTGAGCTCCCCAGCGAGGCACAGCTTTCACCGCCATCGCCAGGGTCCTCCGTAGTGAACCCCATGTCACTTTCTGCTTCACTAGCCGCCGAGGTATTGGAGCACACGAACCGGCCGTGCTTATCCCTCGGCGGCTGCGAAGCACTTGCCCCTCTCGATACCTGCCGACGCCTCCCCGAAGTCGGCAACTTGGGGGCCGGCAGGCCTTCCTCTTCTGAAGACCGGCACACTGGACGCTTCCTAGCGGAAGACGTCCCACGCGACCGATTTTCACCGCTCCCAGTATCTGATCCAGCCTCTACTGTTTTTTTGTAATATGATTTTTCCATTTTTATTCCCACGAGTGTGGAGGAAATAATAGTCCATCCGGGCAGCGCCACCTTTGCCCGGATAAGCCTATGCGTAACCCGTCCAGGGTGTCGGCCGGTACCCCGACGGGGGCAACGCTAACGACTGAACATTTACCCATCAGCCATGCAGCTCCTCACGGCGTGCCACGCTTGAGCTTCGGGTGATTTTTTAAAGAGGTTATCATCCTCGCGACTCCAGGCGGTTAAGCCAAGAGCCCTCGGCCCCTAAGGCGCCGCGAGACGTGATCCACGACACGCCAGAGGGATTCCGAGGTTCGAACGGTGGCAGGGTCGCTACGGGTTCTTCCCATGCCTGCCCAGAGACCGGGTGAGGGAACACTGAGCCCATTCGGTTTCCTTTTTTACAGGGTGTGGTCCCTGACAACCCCGCAATTACGGGTTGTCCGGCGTCGGCAAAAGCCGAGTGCACCTGGCACCTCACCGCGCATGTCGCATTCTCTGTTCCTCTCAACGGAGAGGATACGGGAAGCAACTATTAGGCCCTCCATTATCCAGACAAGCCCTCAGCCAGCCAGTTTTGGTCCGCGACGGTTTCCCGCTACCACCCATATCTGAGTGGCGTTCCCCTATCCGCCACCTGGGGACGCGCCCGATGGGAGCTCTGGCAACTCCACACGGGAAGTTGGACTTACCTAATCGAACTATTTGTCCGAGGTAAACATACTCGTCAACAACTTCGAGCTTAGTGTTCCCAACAACTACCGGCATAGGTGTGTCATGGACGTTAAACATGATTTTTGTTTTGTCCATGTTCATCTTAAGACCTATCTGTTGGGAGACACTATTGAGGTCATTGAGCATAGTGCTTAGGTCCTCCAGCAGCAGCGATTCTGCCATAAGGACTATATCATCGGCAAATCGAAGGTGAGTGATGGACTCGCCATTGATGTTAATACCGTATCCTTTCCAGTCCAGAAGTTTGAAAACGTCTTCCAATGCAGCGGTGAAGAGTTTTGGGGATATAATATCACCCTGTCTTACACCTCTCTGCAATTGGATAGGTTTCGTACTCTGGTTCTGTACTCGGATAGCCATCGTAGCTCTACTGTACAAACACTTCAGAACTTCGAAATACCAACAGTCAACTTGGCATCGCTGAAGGGACTGCAGCACCGCCCAAATTTCGACGGAATCAAAGGCTTTTTCATAGTCCACATACGCCAGACATAGTGGCAAATTGTACTCTTCGGACTTCTGTACAATTTGCCGAAGGGTATGTATGTGGTCTATGGTGCTAAAGCCCTTTCGGAAACCGGCTTGTTCGGGAGGCTGGAAGTCGTCAAGTCTGTGCGCGAGACGATTCGTAATGACTCTCGAAAACAGCACATAGACGCGACTCAGAAGGGAAACCGGTCTGTAGTTCTTCAAGAGAGCGTTGTCACCTTTCTTGAAGAACAAGACCACCGCACTTCTGCTCCACGCCTCCGGTGTAATGCCACCATGGAGGACGGAATTAAAGAGCTTCTGAAGGACTTCAAGTACCGGTCTTCCACCCGCTTTCAGAAGCTCCGCTGTAATTCCATCCTCGCCTGGGGCCTTGCCGTTTTTAAGGTGCTGGAGAGCCATTCTAATCTCGCTCAGACTGACGTCCGGGATATCTTCGGAATAGTGTCGGATGAGACTCGCTCTTGGATCGTTACTCACACTTGCGTGTGGCTCCAACGATGACGTGTACAGCTGCCCATAGAACCTCTCAATCTCACTCAAAATCTGTCCCGGAAACGATGCTGCCACATTCGGTCTTCAGCTTTAACAGTTGGCTCTTTCTGACAGATAGATCCCTGGCAAAGATTTTGGAGCCTTGGTTCCGCTCGATCGCTTTTTCAATACAAGCTGTATTGAAGTTGCGTAAGTCCCGCCGCATGCATTTAGAGATATGTCTGTTCAGTTGCCTGTATGCTGTCAAATCTGTTGAAGAATGTAGCTTCATCTCCCGTCTAACAGCCATGAGATTAAGAGTGTGATTAGAAAGTTTTTGTGTTCTTTTGCGGCGGATCTTGCAAAACTTAGCTCCGACCGCATGGACAGTTTCCACGAACTTGTCGTTCATATCGTCCACTCCATTGCAGTCTTCTAGGCAAGGCCCCAGGTAAGGAAAGGTATCGGGACTTTGGAACAGAGCATGAGAGGGACGGAGCGTTGACTTCATTAGACGAGACCTCTCCAACTTAACGTTTAGGTTCAGTGTGCCTCTACCCATTCGGTGATCGCTACCAGTTTTCACCCTCGCGATCACGGAGACATCACTGAACAGTTGTCGTCTGGTTGTCATAATGAAGTCACTCTCATTTTTTGTCGAACCGTCAGGGCTCGACCAGGTCCACTTCCTGTGGGGCCGTTTCTTGAAGAAAGAGTTCATCATAAAAGGCCCTCTTTCTCCATGAAGTCGGCCAGCTGCTAGCCCCTTGGGTTCAGTTGCCCTATTCCAAGTTTCCCTACTTTCAGCTCACCGTTCTCTCTTGTGCCTAGTTTTGCATTGAAGTCTCCCATTAACACCGTATAGTGGGTTTTGGAGGAATGCATGGCTCTAGAGATATCCTCATACATTTCCTTCACCTCCTCATCGGGATGTGCCGAGGTTGGTGCGTAAACCTGTATGATATTCAGCGAATACCGTTTGGTGATTCTGAGTATAAGATACGCAACCCTCGTCGACACACTCTCAATCTTTACACCGTTGTTAACGAGAGACTTGTGGACGATAAATCCAACCACCTCCTTGGGACAGATGGTCGCCCTCCCGGTGATTGAACAAGTTGCCGGATTCGAGAATTACCGTGTCCTCCCCCTCTCTTCGGACCTCGGATAATCCTATAATATGCCAGCGTAACTTGTCTATCTCTTCTTCCAGCTCCACGATCTTCTCGTCAGTCCTCAGGATACGTGCGTTGTATGTTGCCAGGTCAAGTCGTCTTAGGTGGCAACCGAACCTCCACCGGAGATTCTTAGGACCCCCTGCCTCGCCGTTACCATGGTCGCCACCGTAGCCAGGAATAGCGGGGCCGCCGGGGACTGGGGGCCGTCTTTTTGTAACTTTTGTCATGGGGGGTATTTACCATAGTTGCCACGCTTGGCGAGCGGGTTGGCAACCGCAGTTTTTTATTGTACTTTCGGCTATTATCAGGAAGATGCTGCTGCCCATCTCCCGCCTGTTTCCCTTTGTCGCCTTTTACGACACCCACGGGAAGATATGGGGTAGTGGATATTCTTAACCGCCACTACATGGCAATTATTATAGTTAATTTTATTTATTTACATAATTATAATCTCCTTTTTTGATTTGTATTACTCAGATTGTTGCTCTGGCCGCGGGGGAGCCCTGGTGACCTGTAATACAGGTTTTTATACCTACATCAGGCACCAGTCTTTCACAAGTTAGGTACCAGTCTGGCAATTTTGTAATACTTAGCATTAAGTTTACCTATTTTGAAGAGAAAATAAATTCATTCATTCATTCATTCTCTACACTCACCACAAGAAAGACAGCAGAATTAAGCTGCTATTTTACGCCGGTATTCTTTGAGAGCGTGGTCCTACCCTGGTCGATCTGACTCATTTGCACTTCAAATATAATACAGGGTTACTGGGAACTCGACAACTTCCTGGCAGGGCGTGATAGTCAAAATGCTACAAATTTGACCCCCCGTATGTGTGGCCGAAAATGAACAGGAATCATCCACAATTACGTATTAAATTCTAAATAAAACCTTTTTTGTATGCTTTCTTTTAAGTTTATTTATATTCTTTAAGCTTCAACCAAGCGAATACAATCATAAAAAGTACAACAAGTATTCACAATAAAAAATTATGTGTCTTAAACTACTTAAATGTCTTTGGTCTTAATAATTTTTTTCTTTTTTTTACACTTTATGTATCATAAAATGTTACGTACTTCAAAAAATTACTATGACATGAGCATGAGAAATAAATATATTTTAATAAATAGGCCCATATAATAAGCTATCCAAAAAGGTATCCCAGTGACGACATTTATTCATTACATACAGTCAATTAAACTAATGTGGGTCATTCATCACACGCCCTGTCAGGAAGTTGTAGAGTTCCCAGTAACCCTGTATAGTTATTTCGATAGATATTGCGATTTCGCAATGGGACGCTGTGGTTGCTGGTGCAGTGGGGTAAATTTGTGCCGCGTCGCATTGTCATTTATTGGTGAGCAACTGGCCGACTTCATGGAGAAAGAGGGACTCTTTATGATGAACTCTTTCTTCCATAAGTGGTCCCACAGAAAGTGGATATGGTCAAGCCACCATATCAATATAGACAAAAAATGAGATTGACTTCATTATGACGACCATTCAGTGATGAGTGAAAACTGGTAGCGATCACTGAACGGTAAGAGGTTGAGGAAGCACGTTGACCCTTAATACTAAGTTGAAGAGGTCAACATTACATCCCCCTCGTGCTCGAATTCAAAGCCCCGAAAACTTTCGGCTCGAATTACAAAACAGTTTTCAATGCCTAGAAGATTGAAATATAGTGGTCGATATGAGTGACAAGCTCGTGGAAACTGTCCATGCGGTGGGAGCTAAGTTCTGCAAGACCCGTCGCAGAAGAACTCAAAAACTCTCAGATCACACTCTAAATCTAAATCTCATGGCGGTTAGACGTGAAATGAAGCTGCAGTCTTCAACAGATATAACAGCATACAGGCAACTGAACAAATCTGATTGAATGAATTGAAAAGACAGATCTCCAAATCCATGCAGCAAGACTTACGCAAATTTAATACAGCTAGTATTGAAGAAACGATCGAGCATCGATCGGAACTAAGGCTCCAAAGTCTTAGCTAGAGATTTGTTTGCCAGAAAAAGTCGAAGACCGAATGTGGTAGCATTGTTTCCGGGACACGTGAGATTTTGATTGAGATTGAGAGATTCTACAGGCTAGCTGAACACGTCATCGTTGGAGCCATATGCAAGTGTGAGTAACGATCTAAGAGCAACTCTTTTCCGACCTATTCCGATGATATCCCGGACGTCAGTCTGAGCGAGATTTGAATGGTTCTACAGCACCTTAAAAAAGGGAAGTCCAAAGCGGGTGGAAAACCGGTACTTGAAGTCCTTCAGAAGCTCTTTAATTCTACCCTCCATGGTGGCTCTACAGGTGGCTCACTGGAGGCGTGGAACAAAGGTGCGGTCGTCTTGTTCTTCAATAAAGGCGACAACGCTCTATTAAAGAACTACAGTGCTGTTTTCGAGAGTCATTACGAATCGTCTCGAACCGGTTTTGCTAAAAGGCTTTAGCACCATTGATCACATTCATACCCTTCGGCAAATTGTACAGAAGACCGAGGAGTACAATTTGCCACTATGTCTTGCGTGTGTGAACTATGAGAAAGCCTTTGACTCCGTCGAAATTTGGGCGGTGCTACGGTCCCTTCAGCAGTGCCAAGTTGACTGCCGGTATATCGGAGTGACGAACAGTCGAAGTATTTGTACAGTAGGGCTACGATGGCTATCCGAGTACGAAACCTATCCAACTGCAAAGAAGTGTCAGACAGGGTTACGTTATCCTCGAAATTCTTCACCGCTGCATTGGAAGACGTTTTCAAGCTACTGAGCTGGAAAGGATACGGTATTTATATCAATGGCAAGTACATCACGCGCCTTCGATTTTCCGAAGATACAGACCTTATGGCAGAATCGCTGGAGGACCTAAGCACTATGACCACAATAGTATCTGTGTCTCAGCAGGTAGGTCTTAAAATAAACATGGACAAAACCATAGATTTTCTATGAACTGACGTTAGAAGACAAAACAAAGACGTTCATGTCATACCAATGCCGATAGTTGTAGAGAGCACTAAGCTCGAAATTGTCGACGAGTAAGTTTACCTGGGACAAATAGTCGGACTAGGTAAGTCCAACTTCGACCGAGAGGTCAATCGACGGATTCAACTCGACTGGGCAGCGTTTTGGAGATTACGACACATCTTCTCATATTATATAACTCAAAACTTGAAAACAAAATTATACAACCAGTGCGTGTTGCCAGTGATGGCATATGGATCTTTTTTTTTATCGGATAAGGGTGACAAACGAGCACACAGTCCACCTGATGGTAAGTGGTTGCTGCGGCCCATACACATCTACATCTATCCTCAATTACAAGTCGAAATGTAGATGCGTTGTCACCCGTGAGGACTAAGATGGAATGCCTCATTTCCAGTAAAAAGGGCCTCCGGCCACCTGCACTCACCAAGCGAAACGCAAAGGTAAACCTCTACTTCACGCTGGTTTTCTGTGAGGTTGTGGTACCTCCCCGGTTCGAGCCGGCCCATCCGTGATACAGCAAAAGCTGCCGCGTGGCTCTACCACTGTTAAAATCTGAAACGTGGTTCTTAACTGCAGGCCGTATGAGAAAGCTTAAGTTCACTCAGCGAGTTATGGAGAGCGCTTTGCTCTGGGCTGCTCTGCGTGTTAAACTTAAAAATGAAAATATCCACAGTACAACCAGGGTAACCGACGTAGCCCAACGGATTAGTAAGCGCTTATGTGGCAATGCGCCGACAATGGACGGGGAAGAAAGGTTCTCGAGTGGCAGCCTCGTACCAGTAAGAGAAATGTAGGGCGGCCCCCCATTAGATGGAGTGACGATCTGGTACGATATACAGGAAGTCGATAGATGCAGGTGGCTCAGGACCGTGCTTTGATGGATTTATTGGGGGAGGTCTATGTTCAGCAGTGGACTTGATGATGATGACGATGACCTATCCCTTTTTTGTTTTTTATATTTTGATAAATTCATCTTGCAGTGGCAAAAGAAAATTTTCCTGTAACGTCGAGGCATAAGTTGCATATGGACATCAAATATGAATAATTGTATGTCATAGAAATACTTGTGCCATGCAGGATGCGAACCCTTGACCCGCGTCTTAGCAGCGCGCACATAATCGCATAGCCATCTGCGCTGCAGATTTGTTGTTGTCATGTAGTCTTGCGATATTAACAGTTTACCGAAAGGATTTTAAACATTCAGCTTCTACTGATCCAAAATGGGCAATAAAAGTTTTTTTAAAACTGGTGTCTATTTATCGAGATATCAAGCCTTGACCTCCTAATTAAAATCAGGACTTGTTTTAGCATTTCTGGAAATTATTTTTAAAACATGAATTAGGGAATGTAACTATGTGTAGGAGTGCGCCATAGCTGTATGTAAGTTATAAACTTCTTAATCTAGATTTGGATTTCTGTTTCGAACCAAAAATTCCTTCTATTCCCGATTTTTTTAATGCTTACGTAAAAACAATTCACCGAAAGAAGACGTGTAATATGTTTATGTAATATTAACACTTTCACTGTCCGGTTTCCAGACACAATAGTAAGACAATAGCAGTGCCCCATATGTAGTGCACGGGACAGCGAAAGGGTTAATAACGTTTTGCAATATATCTTTTTAATATATCCGCAATATATTAGTTAGCCTAATTAGGCTAGTATATATGTTGGTATCGTTAAATGATAAAATTGCAATATTGCTTGATAAACTATCGTTAATTAAATATAACGATGTACACTCATCTGTGATAAAAATTATTCGGTTTTAATTTATAGATGTAAATCACATTTTATTGGCACCTCCAACACTTTTGTGAGAATATTAAAATTTCGTAAATATCGTCAAGCCTGATCGCTTCTGGTGCAACTGCTTTTCGAAAGAATCATAATACATAGATGCTAGCAGAATGAAGGACTAAATATGCATATTAAAATCCATTTAATTTATTTTAAGAACATTAATCATATTAGGGATACATTAATTTGTATCACAGAGCACTAGTGAATCGCTACCGTCGGCAGCACAGCGCGGCGTGACGGCGGCGCGCGGTGATTCCTTGTTCTGTTCATTTACTAGTTCACCCTGGAAGAAATAGAGACAAAATGTTGGTATACAAATACTTTGCATTATAACCAGTAGTAATAAATAAATAAACGTCCTCGTTAGATGAAGTGTAGAAAGTCGATAGATGCTGGGAAGGATCAGCAGAAGACTTGTGAATGATGATGATGATGAAGTCTATTGTTTTCATTAAATATCCATGTAGCCTGCTTTGTGTTCATCAGCTACTTTAACCGAGTTCTTTAAGGAGATTCTATATTCGATGCGTATGTATTTACTTTAGGAGTGGTCCCATTTAGATTTAAATAACTCCACTCCTCAGTGTGGTCAAATAGGGGATGACATTTTTATTGTAAAGTTATTCTCCAACAACTAAATATCTGAAACGCGGTTGACTGTGAAGGCCATCCCTGAAACTTCCCACTTATTTTCGTGCACAACGCTAGAAAATCTATTTAATTTTTTTTTGTTTTTTAAAATCTTTGAAACGGCTCGACCGATTGACTTGAAAATCTAATCAGCTCGAAGTCTCAATCAACACCATGTCGCCTATCTCGATCTGTTGGTTCGTTCTAAAGATATCGTACGACAAATTTTTATTTACATGCATACACGATGGGAATGCTCGGAACGGCTTCCTGGGACTCCAAAACGTGTAGATCTCTCGACAACTCGCATTTTCATAATCGGACCTAAATCTATAACTTCCCACTTTAGAAAATTATAAATTTTCAAAGCGGGAAGTAAAAAAGTATAAAGTAATTTCCTCATTATAGCTTTCGAATTCGGGGTTTTATTTCTCCGATACACTATGTCTTACTTTCTTTAGCAGCTATAATGTGGGGTCAATTTTTATTATTTTCATTTGTTATCAGGAAGGTGCTACTGGCCATCTCCTATTTCATATCGCTCTATCGCTTCTTACGACACCCACGGGATGATATCTGGTAGTGGGTTATCTTACGCCATCACTGCATGGCGTATTTCAAATATTGTTTAAATTTAAATTTCAAATATTATCTAATATTTAATTTATCTTTATACGTGGTGGTGGCGCTGCATCTTTATTACGGTTGTAGCACGAACAGGTCAGCTCGACCGGGAAAGAACCACGGTCTCACAGTATACCAGTATAATATAGCCGCTTTATACTGCTGTGTTTCGTATGGTGATTGTAGAGAACCGATGATTCTTTTTGGTGAGTACGGGCATTCGTAGCTCTTAAGGGTGACAACACATTTGCATTTTGATTCTTAAATGAGGAGAGATATATATGTTTATGGGTCAAAGCATCCACTTACAGTCAGGTGGACTGTGTTCGTTTGTCAACCTTATTCCATTAAAAAAAATTAAGTAACAAAATGAACGAGGAAATGTTCCAAATGTTGGCAACTCTGATATCCTGTTATCTAATCTAAGCCTATAAGCAGATAATTCATTATGCCAAGATTAAAGTACTAACTGCGCCGTGCGTTATCGGATTTGATGTTTTACCTTTGTCTTACCAGTCTTCTCACTACATTGCTGAATATTTTTATAAGAATGTGCCTGATGACTTGTTTCTTGCAGCTGCATGCGCTGTACACCTCGTTATGTATATGTCTAAACTTGAAAGTCATAGTGTACAACTAGTGAGTATTGAAGTGGGGGTGGGCGATGGTGGGGTTGTCGGGACTGATGAACCTATCCGTATTACAGCTAAGGATATAAAGCTGGTACTAAAGCAGATGACCAGAGGAAGGTCACCGGGTCACGATAGCCTCAGTGTCGAGCACCTTCATAATGCAGGACCGCATCTTCCAAGGGTTTTGTCACTATTATATACTTTCTGTATTCGGCACTCCTACTTACCATTCGAGCTAATGAGGACCGTTGTTGTACCTATTTTAAAAAACAAGACTGGAGATATTTCTGACAAGACAAATTATAGGCCTATTTCTCTGGCAACTGTATTAGCTAAGGTGCTTGACGGCTTGCTTGAGCGACGGCTTAGTAACTTCATACAATTAAATGATGCGCAGTTTGGCTTTCGACCTGGCCTATCAACAGAAAGTGCTATACTGTCGCTGAAGCATACCGTCAAATACTACACCCAGAGACAAACGCCAGTGTATGCTGCGTTTCTGGATCTCTCAAAGGCATTTGACCTGGTTGACTATGATCTGCTTTGGTCAAAATTACGTGACATAGCTGTTCCAAATGAATTAATCACCACGTTCAAATATTGGTATGGCCATCAAGTTAACCAGGTCAAATGGTCTGGTGAGCTATCTGACGAATACATTTTGGAATGCGGGGTGAGGCAGGGGGGGTTATCCTCGCCTTTGCTGTTCAGCCCAGTGTTGCCAGCCGTACGATTTAAATCGTATTCATACGATTTTTTGGCCCTAGTACGATGTACGATCATTTATTCGAAATCGTACGCAAAATATACGATCTTTTCAAATCTAACAATCTTTATATCAAAATAAAAATTATAATTGATTAAGTTCATTTTATCGATACGACAAATCTATAATTTCAAAATTGAACGAGCTCTAAACTTCTTCTTTGTATTTTTTATGAACGCAACCAATCCAATAATTTTTTAAACTATTCCACACGCACTTTAGAAATACTCAGCGTTTTAGCACTTATTAGTTTATGGTATTATACTATTCCGTCAACCCGCCGCCGATTAAGGAATTCCTCGCGTAGTTTAACCACCTTTCTTCAAGTTTGTGTTACGTCATTCTTGTTTCTAATCCAAATAATATTACACTATGCAGATAATCATATAGTAGAGCCATGTTGCAGCTATATAAGTAGTATAGTTATAGCACGAATAGGGGCTCGACCGGGGAAGGACCACGCTCTCATAGAATACCAGCGTAAAATAGCAGCTTAACACTGCTGTATTTCGTATGGTGAGTGTAGAGAACCGGAGAACCTTTTTACTGGAAAAGAGGCATTCCAGCTTAGTCCTCACGGGTGACAACGCATCTGCATTTTAATTCGCAAACGAGGATAAATGTAGATGTCTATGGGCCACAGCAACCACTTACCATCAGGTGGACTATGTGCTCGTTTGTCACCCTATCCTATATAAAAAATTACATATTTTTGTAATAGACGGCAGAGTGGATACAGTCCGAGCCCATTTAAAAAAAATTCGAAGTATAGTTTAGTATTAAATTCTTAAATGTTATGTGTTATAGCCTAAATGTATAATTTTGCTTTGACGTTATAATAATATCTTTTTGGATTTTTTACTATTGTTTTATTGAAATATTGATGCGTACTATCTTTTTTTTTTTGAATTCTTAGCAAAATACGATCTTTTCCAGTTTATGGTACGATCTCCTAAAAAATAAAGTTGGCAACACTGGTTCAGCCTCTACGTTGACGGGCTCATTGGTGCACTCAGTAGCACCAGGATAGGCTGTTCCATTGACGGACAAATGGTTAATAGTATTAGCTACGCTGATGGCATGGTGTTGCTGAGTCCATCGGTGAGCGCGTTGCGTAAGCTGTTGGCTGTCTGTGAAGTATACGCTGCTAAACATGGTCTCCTCTATAACACCAAAAAGAGTGAGTTAATGGTATTTCAAGTTGGTGCTGAAAAACCCCAGGTTGTGCCTCCAGTCAAGCTCCTTGGGGTGCCATTAAGTAGGGTGTCACAGTTTAAATATTTAGGACACATTGTTACAGAGAATCTCACAGACAACTGTGATATAAAGAGGGAGCGGAGAGCATTGGCGGTTCGATGCAATATGGTTGCCCGCATGTTTGCTAGGTGTACTAGAGAAGTCAAAATTACTCTTTTCAAGGCTTACTGCCAAACCTTTTACACCTGCAGCCTGTGGTATAGCTATACGCAAAGGGCCTATAATGCACTTCGCGTCCAATATAATAATGCCTTCAGGATGCTGATGGGCCTTCCCATGTTCTGCAGTGCATCTGCCATGTTTGCTGAAGCGGGTGTTGATGACTTTCATGGCATCATACGGAAGCGAATATCATCCAACTGGCGCAGATTGCGGGGGAGCTCAAACGGCGTCCTGAAGGTAGTTAAAGATAGGCTTGATTGTCCCATTCAAAGGCATTGGACTCGAATGCATATGGGTGGGACACTTAAGTATCTTAATTAATATTTTTATATTGTAAGTTATTTAATTTGATTTAATTTAATTTACTAACATAGCGTTTAAGAAATTTACTAACAAAATTGTATGGATTTTTTAATCTGAAATAAACGTTTTATTATTATTATTATTATTGACAGCGAGCTATGTTGTAATTTGCGTTTTCCGTGCGCTTCTATTAAAGCAGCCGGTGTTTTATTTTGGTGTCAAGATCCGGTGGATTAAAGGGTCATATCTACACCTTTATCGTCAAAACACGGCCAATCAACCTACAGCTTCAAACGTCCAATGATAAATTTCTACAAGGGTTAATCTGCCGTCTGGGGCCATTCCAGCTATTACTTCCGCATTATTATCAGGTCATCATTCCATCTAGTGGAGGTCTGCACTCCGCTAATCGGTATGAACCTGTGATTGCCATTTCACCTTCTTTATCTGGTGAAAAATGCCAAGCATAGCCCTCTCCTTAACTTGCTGAGGACTTTTACCATCTTAAAAACAATTAAACGTAATAGTTTATGTTAAAAATAATCTTTAAAAGCAATTAGGTAAACAGGTTGTTAAACGTTGTAGAGCCATGCTGCAGCTATATTACTAGTATATTTGTAGCACGAATGGGTCGGCTCGACCGGGGAGGACCACGCTCTCACAGAATGCCAGCGTAAAATAGCAGCTTAATACTGTGATTCGTATGGTGAGAGTAGAGAACCGGAGGCCCATTTTACTGGAAAAGAGGCATTCCATCTTAGTCCTCACGGGTTTTTTTACAACGAGTTTACTTAACAATTTATGTACACAAATTAATGTTACAATGAAAAAAAAATGCATCTGAATTTTGACTCTTTATTGAGGATAGATGTAGATGTCTATGGGTCACAGCAACCACTTACCATCAGGTAGACTGTGTGTCCGTTTTTCACCCTATCCTATAAAAAAAACTATTAACTATGTTCAATTGTTTATAAGTTAGTAAAAGTTAATTAAATTATAGTTAATAGCAAAAAAAGGAATGATTTTCCATTGATTCTATCATCCTCAGTATGTTGATGTCCCATTTCGTCTCGTGGTTGTCGTAGAAGGCGATTTTGGGATATTGGTGCTTTCTGTTAGACGGTGACACCAATACAGTTAGAACTTATCTTACCAGTCCCGAGCACAAGTGCAAAGTAGCCAGCCTTTTGGTGTTTTATTACTGAATTCAACATCAGCTTTTTTTTATAAAATAGGGGGCAAACGAGCATGCGGCTCACCTGATGGTAAGTGACTACCGCCGCCCATGAACAACCACAACACCAGGGGAATTGCAGATGCGTTGCCGGCCTTTTAGAAAGGTGTAAGCTCTTTTCTTGAAGGTTCCTAAGTCGTATCGGTCCTTAAAATAGCTTAAAATAGCAGCTTAATTCTGCTATGTTTCGTGTCATTGTAAAGAACCATTGACCCTTTTTTACTGGAAACGAGATATTCCATCTTAGTCCTCAAGAGTGGCAACGCATCTGCATTTTGGTTCTTAATCGGGGATAGACGTAGATGTCTCTGGGCCACAGCATCCACGAACCATCAGGTGGACTGTGTGATAAACTTTTATTAAA
Source organism: Parnassius glacialis (assembly GCA_033319125.1). NCBI lineage: Eukaryota > Metazoa > Arthropoda > Insecta > Lepidoptera > Papilionidae > Parnassius > Parnassius glacialis. Next base: position 3,803,835 of record JAVANC010000012.1, on the reverse strand, counting down.
AAACAACTTCTCAATTAAATTACATTGTGTAACAAAAAACTTTACCTCAGTGTCAACTAGCCGTTTGTACGTGGTAGAGCCATGCTGCAGCTATATTAGTAGTGTAGTTGTAGCACGAATGGGTCGGCTCGACCGGGGAAGGACCACGTTCTCACAGAACACCAGCGTAAAATAGCAGCTTAACTCTGCTGTGTTTCGTATGGTAAGTGTAGAGAACCGGAGACCCTTTTTACTGGAAATGAGGCATTCCATCGTAGTCCTCACGGGTGACAACGCATCTGCATTTTAATTTTAATAGAGGATAGATGTAGATGTCTATGGGCCGCAGCAACCACTTACCATCAGCTCGTTTGTCTCCCTTATCCTATATAATAAAAAAAAACTAGCGACATCTGGTGAGCAGAAAATTATTAGCCCTCATTAGGATAGTAGTCAAGCATTAACTTAGAATAAGCAAAAAAATGACGGTATAACCATTTCATTTACACCAGTTTATTTTCACGTGGTAGAGCCACGCTGCAGCTATGTTATTGTTGAAGCACGAATGGGTTGGCTCGACCGGAGTAGGTCCATGCTCTTACAGAATACCAGCTTAATGCTGCTTTGTTTCGTATGGTGAATGTAGAGAACCGGAGACCCTCCTTTTTACTGTAACATGTAGCATTCCATCTTAGTCTTCAGGGAGTGACAACGCATCTGCATTTTGATTCCTAATGGAGGGTAAATGTAAATGTCCATGGGCCACAGCACAACGGCGTGCTAGTTTGTCATTCTTATTTATTAAAATATCCACTAATGCTCAAAGGGATAGCAAGAAGGGATAACAATATCGTCAATCCGCATACCAACGTTAAGTCCTCCTTACCTTTAGGTAGAGGTTAACAGTGGCTGATGATGATGTAAAGAAAACCATTTCTATTATTTTAAGAATTTGATGTTTACTGCATGATTTGTTTCTATTTCTAAATTCCAATACTAATCAAATTCTAAATTCCAACCATAAAATTATTCCATCATTATATGTTAAAAATTCTAATAATCGGTTTTTGTCTCGTTCATACAAAAACTCCAGTGAGGAAAATGAGTGAGTCATGAACGAAGGCGGCGAGGAATATGTTCACTTACTTTTCATTCGCCAGTGCCGCTGTATCTGTATCAGAGAGTAGTGTTCCATGCGCTGTATCGCTTGATGCGTAATGTTACTGCGGTTTGCGGTGTAACCCAGTTTATTGTTTTTAATTATTATGGCGGCCGGTTTCGTGGGATCCACGAAGAATTTTCCGTTCTCCTTCGACGTAGACATAGAGGAAGAAGACCCCGGCCGGAGTACTCCACATCTAAACAAACGAATAGGTTAGTCGGTGTATATTATTGTTTACGTTAGCTATTCTATTTCTTTATTGACTTAATTGTTTTGAATATTTGATGCACAGTTAATTAAAATTGACGTTTTTTAACCATGACACTGAAATTTAAATAAATACAGTGAAATTTTGAATGTAATTTTTCTAGTATAAATCGCTACTGAAACAAATTACTGTCATCAAACTGATAGTTGCAATTGAGTAATTGCAGTCAATTCAAACAAGTTGATAGTGTAGTGGGTATATACTGTTCAAAATTTTGCTCAAGACCTACATTTTTTCTTTGTAAGCGTTTGCTTTATGTTCTCTGTCTCGCTGTCAGGCGATCGATATTCTAAACAAAATCAGCTGTTACATCTATGCGGCCAGCCGTCGTTTTAATGTTGTACGTTGTACTTAATTTTAACACTAAAGATTATTTAAGAAATAATATTAGTTAGTTTATAACATAGATTAATAATAGGTCATCGCGCGCTCATACCTATCAATAATCTAAGGTAGTGTCCGACCGAAACAGGATTTTCAACCGAAACCGAAACCGAAATCGAACCTTCGGTCTGGGTGTCAGTTTCGGCCGAAACCGAAACCGAAACCGAACCTTATTTAGACATGTTCTTTTTTTTGATTGTATACTGGAATCTGGAATATTTTTATACATATACAGATAGGTAATGCATGTTAATCAAAAACAGTAACTGTAATAGTCATGCAGGATTATATTTTTTTATTTTCAAGTAAAAATCAACAATTTAACGTTAAGCAATACTTTTTTAAGTCAATTTTGTAAAACAATCAACACATACATCCATAAAAAGTTGCTCGCTAATTGAGAACATATTTTATTGTGTTCACAATATTGTTAATATTATTCAGTGAGAGCTTTAACTTAATATATCACATTCACACACAATATACATACACACACACCTTAACAAAATCCCAAAAAATATACAAAACCTGCTCAAAGTTCAAAAACTTTAATAAACTAAGTTTGTACTCGTATAAAAAGGGTTATTATAATTTTAAGGAATTTATGGATTATAATAAGCCCACTATGGTTATCACAACCAAGCTATTTCTAATTTATTTTTGTTGTTAATTGTGTTACATACATGATTGTAAGAATGGCGTAGCTACGTGTGGGCGAAGTGGGCCCTCGCCTATGGCGTCGCACTTAAAGGGGCCTCGCGAGACCCCCTAAAATGCGATGCCCCCAGACTTTACCACAGATGACTAATTAATTTGGTCATTTTATCCTTGAAAAAGTGAAAATGTGTTTGTTTGGGGCCTCGCAAGAAGCCCCAAATGCGTATTATTATATTATGCGAATTAAATGCGACTGCGAGACCTTTAAAACTACCTTCAAAGACCGTGATTGTTACATTGACGGAATGCGAGACTTGTCAGGAATTAATAGATATGAGTAGGTACAAGGGTAGCACTAAAAGTTCTAAAAAATCAAAAACTGACCAAAATAACTAGCAAGTTATTACTAGTATTATATCTTTTCAAAATAGTGTCCATATAAATCTTTTTTAAGAAGTTTTTCTTTTATTTTCGGAAATAAATAAAAAACGCAAAGTGCGTAGTCGGTACTATAGGGCCGATGATCTAGTAATTCCACGTCTGACGTCGCGAAGTATTCGATTGTTTGCTTGGCAGTGTGCGACGAAGCGTTGTCGTAGTGAAGGAGGATCCTACTGCGAGGTCGTTTCTCCCGAACTCTTTCCAAGACAAATAACAAACAATTGTTAGTGTACCACTCTGCAGTAACTGTTATTTAATCCGTTAAAACAATTGTTGCGTAATGACCTGTCCTTCCGAAGAACGAGGCCACCATCTTTTTTTCTCCACGCTTCGACTTCTCTTTTTTTATATAGAATAGGGGGCAAACGAGCATGCGGCTCACCTGATGGTAAGTGACTACCGCCGCCCATGAACAACCGCAACACCAGGGGAATTGCAGATGCGTTGCTGTTCTTTTAGAAAGGTGTAAGCTCTTTTCTTAAAGGTTCCTAAGTCGTATCGGTCCGGAAAATTCGCTGGTGGTAATAGATTCCACAAGGAAGTTGTGCGAGGGAGAAAACTTCTTCTAAATCGCACAGTGGTGGACCGCCAATCATCCAGATGGGATGGATGGTAACGCGAGATTTGTCGCGATGTGTGATGGTGAAATTGAGCGGCTGGAATTAGTCCGAACAATTCCTCAGAGCACTCCCCGTGATAGATGCTATAAAATACGCAAAGAGATGCAACATCTCTACGCAGTGCCAGTGTATCGAGCTGATCAGAAAGAACTCGGTCGTCGATTCGACCGCTCTGCGCTGGATGCGGTCAAGTGGAAGGAGCTGGCACTGGGGTGCCCCGGTCCAGCAATGAGAACAGTATTCCATGTGGGGCCGAATTTTCGCTTTGTAAAGTTGCAAGCGATGTGCCGGCATGAAATACTGTCTCACTCTGCTGCAAGCACGCCAAGCTTTTTAGAGACCAATTTGACCTTCCCTTCCAAGTGACCACGAAACTGCACACTATTCGATATGTCGACGCCAAGGATTCCGATACTGGCTGAGGCACCACGGGGAATGCCTCGAAACTGAGGAGATACGACAAAGGGGTTCTTTTTAGCGGTAAACGCGCAAACTTGTGTCTTCTGGGGATTGAACTGGACTAGATTTAGTCGCCCCCAATCCGAGACTTTGTTCAGCAAAGACTCGACTTCAGACACAAGTTTGTCCCGGTACTCGGCGACGTTTTCCCGAGAAATATTGGCACGGCCGGTATATAAGGCATCACCAGTGCTGTCGTCTGCATAGCAATGAATGCTACCAGTTAGCAACATATCATTGATATGCAGGAGAAACAGCGTTGGTGATAGCACGCAGCCTTGTGGAACACCAGCGTTGATAGGCTTGAAATCAGAGCACGCACCGTCTACTAAGACCTTGATGCTCCGATCAGCAAGGAAACTGGTGATCCATTTGCACAATTTCTCGGGAAGCCCATAGGAAGGAAGCTTCGAAAGAAGCGCTTTGTGCCAGACCCGTTCGAAGGCCTTCGCTATGTCCAAACTAACGGCCAATGCCTCCCCCTTGGACTCTACTGCCTCCGCCCATCTATGAGTTAAGTAGACTAGAAGATCACCAGCTGATCGATCCAGACGAAAACCGTACTGGCGGTCACTAATCAGCTGGTGATTCTCAAGGTACCTCATGAGCTGGCAGTTTATAATGGCTTCCATTATTTTGGAGAACTAGGAGGTGATGGCGATAGGCCTGTAGTTGTACGGGTCTGAGCGGTTGCTTTTTTTAGGGACCGGGTGGACCAAAGGTGTCTTCCATCAATTCGGGACTACGCCTTGGGAGTAGGAGTACCGGAAAAGACGCGTTAAAACCGGTGCCAACTCCGGAAAACACGTCTTCAGCACAATGGGAAGGACTCCATCGGGCCCACTCGACTTGCTGACGTCCAGGGAGAAGAGTGCTTTGCGAACCGAGCGCTGTGTAAATCGCACATCCGGCATGGAGCACTCACATCGCGGGATGGTCGGCGGTGTGTTTCCCCCGTCATCTAGAGCCGAGTTGGACGCAAAAAGAGAGCTCAACAGATCGGCTTTCTCCTTTGTGGCATGGGCCAGTGAGTCGTCCTCTCTGTGCAGAGATGGAAGAGATGGCTGACAGAAGTTCCCTTGGACAGCCTTGGCGAGAGACCAGAATGCACGAATTCCCGAAGGAAGGCGAACTAGCTTCTCGCCAATACTGCCGATGTACTCAGACCTTGCCTTGGCAATGACGCTTTTGAAGGACCTGGAGGCGGAATTATACCTCTTTTTAATGTGTTTAAATCCCGAGACGTTGATGCGTCATCCCAGGTCCGGTAGCACTCCTGCTTATAGCGTGATGCTATTTTACAGGAGCGACCAAACCATGGCTGGGATCTGCTTCCGATGGGCACCACAGAGGATGAAATGAAAAGTTCCATACCCTGTAGCACCACATCAGCAACAGAATCGGCAACAACGCTGGGATCTTCCGGCGAGAAGCAAACCCGCACCCAAGGGTAGGATGCAAAAAAAGACCGCATCCCGTCCCAATCAGCTGACCTATAGTGCCAAACACGGCGGCAAGCTGCAGATCGCAACTGCGATTGGAGCGTGAGTGGCACCGTACTCCGGATCAGACAATGGTTCGAAGAGCCCAGAGGGGCATCGACGGAGACCTGATATCCGCCCGGATGAGAGGTCAGCAGAAGGTCCAACAGGGAAGTTGCATGGTCTTCCACATCTGGGATCCGCGTAGGCGAAGTAACCAGTTGTGTTAGACCATATGCCAAAGCAAAGTCATAGACAGATCTACCTGCATCAGTTAAACGAGAACCAAGCCATTCATCGTGGTGGGCGTTGAAATCACCGAGTATCACGATCTCTGCGGATGGGACCTGTTGTAGCACGGAGTCTGCAGCCATTTGGACGTGGTCGATGAGTCGGTCTGTGTCGACATTACCGCTATGGGACCTATAGAGGCACCCGTAGACGCGGGGATGGTCGTCGCTGTCTACGCGCAGCCATAGGATGGACAGGTCCGTACCTTCAAGACTACCGAGGCGTCGAAAACAGATGTCCTCTCCGACGTATACGCAAACTCCAGCCCGGGGCACAAAGGAGTGTTCCAATTTGTACCCCGGGTAGGAGAGATATGAAGTATCAGCCGGAGAGGACACCTGAGTCTCGGTTAAAAAGAGCAAGACCGGCTTCGACGTCTCTAGATGGTAATGGAGAGCGTTAAGGTTGGAATGCAGTCCCCTGATGTTGCAAAAATTCACGGATAGCGTGACAGGGGTCGCCTTGGTTGTATTGCTCCGCTTGCCCCGAGCAGCATTAGTCGCGAGCGGAATTTTGCCCTCTCCCCCCCCCCCCCCCCCCCAACCCCCCAGAATACGCGGGGCAGCCTGAGCACCCACGCTCAGGAGTGAATTAGTTTGGTCGTGGATGCTCAGCGAGGGATTCTCCAGGGGTGCTGGTACCCTCCTGGGGTAGTCTTTTATTTAATTCCACTACCATGTTGATGGGGGGGGGGGGGAATTGGGCCTCCGGCCACCTGCACTCACCAAGCGCAACGCAGAGGTAAACCTCTACTTCACGCTGGTATTCTGTGAGGTCGTGGTACCACCCCGGTTCGAGCTGGCCCATCCGTGCGACAGCGAAAGCTACCGCTTAGCTTTACCACTGTTAATTCTCTCTTCACTTTAGTTGGCAACTCCTCGGAAGGAAACACCCAGACAGCAGACTGTCCTTTAGTTTTAGGATCATAACAATAAATCCAGCTTTCGTCACCTGTAAGTATGTCGAACACAGCATTTGAGTCACCTCCATTAAATGTTTCAATCATTTCACGACAGCAATCAACACGACGGAGTTTTTGGGCCTCTGTCAAGTTATGAGGTATCCACCCGGCACAAAGCTTCCTGACTGCTAAATATTCATGGAGGATTTTGTGCACTTGACTCATACCGATGCCTTATCTTGTCTAAATCTGCTGATAAGTCACTTTTTTGTCAGTCTCTATCACAAGCCGCACAACACTGATGTTATCTTCAGTCGTCGTCGTAGAAGGCCGTCTCCATTGAGTTATACAAGACTAAATCAATGACCGTCCATCACACAGATCATCAGTGAAATTAGTGCAACCACGTTTAAACTCATTAAACCAGTTATAAACAGTGGCACGGGATGGGGCTGCATCGTGAAAGGCCAATCGAAGTCTATCGTATCTTTCTTATTGACTTAAATAACATCGAAATTCATAAAAAATCAATGTACGAAAAATTTTTCACTTTAAATTCATGCTGATGTGACACACACAATTTTCAATTTGCCGCCAAATCGCAAACAAATGACAAATTAATAAAATACATACACAATAATATTGGCAAAGAGTTCCATTTTCAAAATTTGAACTTATTTTTTTATTATATCGTTTACAAGTGGCCAGTTCTAAAAACTTTCAGTGTCACCCTCGTATGTCGTGTCAATGCATGTTGGGTAGGATAGATCTATTCGGTAGACCCATGGAACGAAATAAAAGGGGCCTCGCTGACGCAACTTCGCGCACGTTTATATTAGTCCAGGCTACGCTTCTGATCGTAAGCTGTTATTTAAAAAAAGTCCCGCTGGGTTTCTTGCTGGTTCTTTTAAGGACAGAGGTTTTTTTCGAACCAGTGGTAATTAAACAAAAGAGTGACTTTCAATAAGTGTTACTTACAATCTATATTCAGAAAAAAGATTCTGTTTCTGTTTCTGTATAATTATGAATAGTATACGAATCACGAACTCATCCAAACGACGCACGATAATCCACGAACACTGAGTTTCGGTGCCGCCGAAGGTTCGGCAGATTTTTTGCCGAAACCGAAACTATTACCGAAACTGGAATTTTTGCCGAAACTTTGCCGAAACCGAAACCGAAACCGAATCTTCGGTCGGTCACTAATCTAAGGTTTATAATATGTTTACTATTGGAATCTATTACCAGTGTATATTATTAAAATGTGTTTATTTCATTATAAAAAAAATCCCAAAAACATATTATGTACAAAATATATATTATGCTTTGTTAAACGCAAAATTAATAAAACATCACTAACATTTTATTAAGAATAATATATTTTTCTGTCAATCAAATAATTAATTTTTACTATAATTTATACAGCATGCATAAGAAGCATTGTAAAATTTTTAACTGATCATCCATAACAACAGCATTTTAGTTCCTCAACTGGACAAAGGCGTTAAATTTATTTGATGATCTCTAAATTCTTCAACCCTGTCGGACGGGTTGTTTTTTTATAGTATAGGGTGACAAACGAGCACACAGTCCACCTGATGGTAAGTGGCTGCTGTGGCCCATAGACATCTACATTTATCCTCGTTTGCGAATCAAAATGCAGATGCGTTGCCACCCGTGAAGACTAAGATGGAATGCCTCGTTTCCAGTAAAAAGGGTCTGTGTTAAGCTGCTATTTGACGCTGGTAATCTGTGAGAGCGTGGTCCTTCCCCGGTCGAGCCGATCTATTCGTGCTACAACCATACTACTAATATAGCAGCAGCATGGCTCTACCACGTACGAAATTGTTGAGCGCAGTACAGATATCCTCTCATTTGTGATGCTCATCTCCATCATCAGCATCACCAGTTTGTGAAACTTGTACTTGTTTCACAATATTTAATTTAAATTATTAATTTATAGACTATAAAAAAAACGGTTTATCTTCATATAGATTATCCGCCATTAGTGGGTCGCCAGAGTCCCGCCGTCAAACAGCAGGTCAATCAGCCGCGGACTGAGATGGCATATCATTCGTTCCACCCGGTACAACTGTATTTCCATTCTTGCTTCTTACGACACCCTTATGATGAAAAGTGGTGATGGATTTGACACACTGTCCCCACACGGCCAACTACATCTGTTAGTACTTGATATGTTTTATTCATAATTTTTTACAATCTAATATGCCTGTAAAAATAATTTTTGTTTGTTGGTATTTTATGCGCTGTCTACCGTTCATCAGATTGCGTTAAAACTTTGTTAACTTATTGCTGGCACTTGTGCAAAGGTTATAGGCATGGTACAATTAACTTATACTAGGTGGCGCGCGTATTTTTATTTAACTTCAATTATTATATATCATTCAACTTCAAAGAATGTATTATCAGTCCTAATTAAATAATATAACTCTTCCAAATTTAAAACGATATTTCCACAATTTACTTCTTCTGCAGCAGCAACGCGCCGGGTACGAGCTGGTTCATTTTATAAATAATCCGCGTGATACTTAGAACGTGCTTAACAAACCATGCACGAAATATCTAATTCTGACGTCAATGTTGGTGCATTCATTTATTTAATAATTTAAAATTAATAATTTTGTACAACCGACTTTAATATAAGTTATTAAGAAGACTCATACACTATTGGTCAGACCTTGATCAAATTTATATGGGACCACATGTGAAGCACCAGCTTTCAATTATATTTTTTTTAAATTTGTAAGCTAAAAAAAGCATACAGTCGAATTAAAAATAATCCGCGTGTGTTACTTAGAACGTGTTTAACAAACCATGCACGAAATATCTGATTCTGACGTCAATGTTGGTGCATACATTTATTTAATAATCTATACTAATATAATAAAGTGGAAGAGTTTGTTGTTTTTTTGTTTGTTTAAACGCGCTAATCTCTGGAACTACCAGTCCGATTTGAAAAATTATTTTTGTATATTATAGCCAGATTCACGTGGAATAGTATAGGCTATCTAGCATTAAGCTATATCACTCAGCTAGCCTAAAATATGGATATTTGTTAAGCAAATCAGAAGAAAAAGCACTCCCGAAATTATTTATACGCGTGCGCTGGTGTTATCGTCAGGGATACGTAAATACAATGTTCTAGAAAAATATAGATCTTTACTCCGTCTAAAAAAAGTCCGCGATACCATATGTCTATTTCTTATACATAAGCCATAATTAGGTATTTTATGACAAAAAATATTGAAAATTAATAAAGTGATTTATGAGCGTTATTATTAGGCATGGCCTATTTATCCTTACGAACGAAAGTTACTTCATCATCAAGACAATTTTATGAAGATAAACTTTGTTCTTTATACCATGTTATTTGGACGCTTAGTTTAAGATGTAATGTAAAATTAAAATAATTCAATACTTGGCTGGGCGCGCGAACGACACATAAACCTTAGCCGCCCGGTGAGAACTGCGAGAACTGCTCAACCGGGAGGGGGAGGGATAGTGGATAAAACTTAACTTGCTCTACATCATACATAATATGCCGACAGATAAAAGTACTCCATTAATTATGCTAATTTTTCTATCCACTGCTATCAAATAAAATATTTAATTGCAATTATACCTAAAATGCTTGAACTAGGTCATGTCGCGCACCTCCAACACGTGATAATGCGGGTGAAACCGCGGGGCACAGCTAGTTAAAAATTAAAAATGTTGTACAACCGACTTCAATTTAAGTTATTAAGAATAACTCATACACTATTGGTCAGACCTTGATCAAATTTATATGAGACCACATGTGAAGCACCAGCTTTCAAATATATTTTTTTTAAATTTGTAAGCTAAAAAAAACATAGTCGAATTGAGTGCCGGCTCCTTTTCTGCCGACTTCCAAAAAGGAGACGCTACGCAATTCGACGGTATGTTTTTTTATGTGTTACCTCATAACTTTTTACTGGGTTAACCGATTTAGATAATTCTTTTTTTATTTGTAAGCTGGTACTTCTCGTGTGGTTCCATATGAATTTGATCAAGATCAGACCAATAGTTTTTGTGTTATTCTTAATAACTTATATTGAAGTCGGCTGTACAAAATTTTAAATTATTGAAGTCTGTAGAAAAGGGTGATAATGACAAACGCGCACACAGTTCACCTGATGCTGAGAGTAATTATCTACATACATAGTCATGCACTCTGAGACCTGATGGTAATTGGATACCGAGATCCCCACATGCTATTATCGACTAAGAATCGAAATAGGGATGTGTTGTCAGCTGTGAAATTCGATGGAATGCTTCCTTACCAGCAAACTGGGTTTCCGGTTTACTTTTGACTCTACTGCATACAATTTTCCACTGACAATGAACCCTACACCTATTGTGTGTCGCTCTGTCCGACAAAGCTACAAAAGCGCTCTGGTTAATAGCGAAAAACGAATACTTTATGGCTGACAGCGTCTTGTATAGTAGCAGTTACTTTAATAGCCAAGAATCTGAGATCACTAGAATGCATCCTCGACTTTCAGATGTTAATTGACAACGCGAGCTTAAGTTACACTTTGTTGTGGGACAAAATCGTAGACTGTAATTCGATCAACGTGAATGAGCGTGTCGCGAATAATACATAGATTTTTAACATTAACACTGTCATAAGCATCCAGTGCAAGACACTACAGTACAAGAATCATCTATACAAATAAATAAAATTGAAGTGTCTGTTTGTAATATCAAAATAACAGCTTTTTACTAAATGCATATGAAAGTATATACGGTACTTATAAACAAAACACAATTTTTAAAACTTTTGTCTGTCTGTCTGTTTGTTCCGGCTAATCTCCGAAACGGCTGGACTAATTTCGACGGGACTTTCATTGGCAGATAGCTGATGTTATAAGTAGTAACTTAGGCTACTTATGTTTTAGAAAAAGAATTAGGGCTCCGTGCATCATAATTTAAACACTAAATTACTCGCGGGCGAAATCGCGGGGAACAGCTAGTGTTTAATAAAACAGCAGATCAATAGCATTGAGATATTACGTAGGTACATAAGTATTTTTTTTTTATAAAACTGAAGTGATAAATGAACTTACAGTGCATGGACAAGCAGCCAACTTCATACCAAAAGACTACAGATGCGTTGTCATCTCAAAGGATTAGAGAAACCTGTAATGATATTGGCTCTCAATATCCTTAATTAATGTTACCAACGACGATCTGTATTGCGTGGATAAATAAAAGTTATTGCTCTGAGATCATGTCGTTTAAAAATAATAATTTGCGCAAGTGTATCCACTCGATCAATTTGCATGATATATTTACTAAACAGTTTAAATGTTATTTCTTTAAATTGCGTTATATTCTTCTTCATTTTCTGTCCGTGAAGGTCTACTGCTAGACGTACGCTCTTCTGTTGTTGTGAGGAATCGCTACGCGTGGCAGATGGCAGACAGATTGGCGATCGCAGTACCAGACGTCTCGCACTTTTGACGCACAATATTCACATTTACAAATTAAAATCGAGTCGAGTGACATAGTAGCGAGGAAAGGAGGCAGAGACGTAGTGTGGCCACAATACTCATCATGCCGCACGTCATGCTCCTCGTCATGCCCATCGCTCCGTGTTTTGTCGGTTTTTTGGGCGCAAGTCAAAGCACTGGCAATATGAGCGCGAGTGGTTGCCCACATACTGACGTAAACGCAGTCCGAATCGAGCGCTCGTTACGGAAGCGTCGTTCTTTTTCGATGAATGGATGTCATCCACCATCTCCGTTGGCGAGAACGACGACGTATATTTCTTTTTTATGACACTGATATACTTAGCTATATTAAATATGCTTATAGCGCGCATGCTGCCCAATTTCAACAACCATTGTCTTGCAAACGCGAGCGCCCTAGTGCAGAGCGTCGGGATTAATTTGTAGAGTAGAGCAGTGTGCGAGCAGAGAGGGCAATATCGCAGCAGCGCTAGGAGCAGTGTGGCTGAGCCATTATAATCATCTAATTTTGAACTATAAAAACCTATATGTTTTCCTAATAAAATAAAATAACCATTGTGATCAGTAGAACCATCAAGCATGCTGAATAATGGTTATCAGAAATGCTAAAATACAAGACTAAAATGGAAGTTTACATAGAAATTATCAAAAATACCTTTTTATGTGAATTTTATTGATAGTTATTAAAGTATTGCAATACAAATGTTTACTTATTTAATTGTATTGTTATTTCATTCATTCGTTCATTCATTCCAGAAGTCCACTGCTGAACATAGTCCTCCCTCACAGTTGCCACGTTTGGTAGGCGGGTTGGCAGCCGCAGTTTTTTTTATTTTATACAAGTTGTTATTTGGAAGACGCTGCTGCCCAACCGCTGGTTTGTTAGCCTCTGTCGCCTCTTACGTCACCCACGGGGCGATATGGGGTACTATAATAACACTAACGCATATAGTGATAAAATTCACAACACCAGGCACATCATCTGGATGCCTGGCAATCCAGGTGCTAGGAGTTTTCTTCATTCTGCGCTATTGTTTGGAATTATTTTTTTTATTTCTCAGAGATGTAAGTTTCCTCACGCTGTTTTCCGCCGAGCATGTGTTAAATCAACACAAATTGCAATCAATTTTTTGGTGCCGACGGGGATCGTATAATCGGATAATCAATTTAGGAAAAGATAATTAAAATTCACACCTCTCGACAAAATATTGTTCACACCCATTTGGGCAATCTTATCCTTATCTTTACTTATCATAGATACATTATTCTATCCGAGCCTCCGTTGAAGATAATATTAATAGCATAATACAAGTAACTGGACTTAATGTTAATTTACTGGACGAACGATAATAATAAATTATTCAAGGCCTTTGTTGACTGAAAAGTTTTTTGCAGAAGTAGGAACAAACGAGCATGCTTTGCAATATATATATAGATAGATAACATTTAAAAAAATGGTTATTTAACTTACAGTGGATTGTATGTAAGGCAGGTGGACCTGATGTTAAATGGTTACCGTAGTTCATGGGCATCTGCAACCAACTAATTCCAGCCGCTCAATTTCACCATCGCACATCGTGACAAAACTTGCGATACCATCTGGATGATTGGCGGTCCACCACTGTGTTATTTAGAAGAAGTTTTCTTCCTCGCATCACTTCCTTGTGGAATCGACTACCACCTTCAAGATAAGAGCCTACTCTTTTTAAAAGGCCAGCAACGCACCTGCAATTACCCTGGTGATGCGGTTGTTCATGGGCGGCGGTAGTCACTTACCATCAGGTGAGCCGCATGCTGGTATGCCCCCCTTCTGTAAAAAAAACTTCATACATAGAAGGCTGCAGATGCGTTGTCGCCTCTAAGGACTAAAATGGAATGTCTCAAAGGCTGGCTGTCTATACATACACCCTTCAGACCCGTACGTAGCAATGCACGCACTGTTATTTGATTATTTGGCGGCAGAAATAGCTACGAGTATAAGTTTTTTTAATAGGATAAGGGTGACAAACGAGCACACAGTCCACCTGATAGTAAGTGTTTGTTGTGGCCCATAGACATCTACATCTATCCGCGATTACAAATCAAAATGCAGATGTGTTGTCACTAATGATGCAACGAATATTACTTTTACGAATACGAATACGAATATCTACTATTCGGCGAATACGAATACGAATATCTCGCCATGGTAATAAAAAACTAATTTATTTGATGATTTTCTATTGTTTTAATAATTAAAATTTACAAAAGGCAAATTTTTATTTAAAAAACATAAAATTCGTAGATTTTCTGCCTTTAGGCGATTTCTTTTTTCAGTTTGGATGTTCCCAGCCGTTGGAAAAAGTCTTTCCGAGGCGACTGTACATAGTTTCAGTGAAAAATATTTTTGGGAGTCTCCCGTCGTTGAGGCTAAGGGCTAAAACACACGTATTTTTACGCGCCGACGACGCGCGTTATCCAAGTCCGCCAGTAATTAGAGTTGCGTACAAATATATTAGTTTTTAAATATTCGTGATCGGTATTCGCCGAATACGAATATTCGGTAAATGTTTACTATTCGGCGAATACGAATATTCGTATTCGTATTCGTTGCATCACTAATTGTCACCCTTGAGGACTAAGATGGAATGCCTCATTTCCATTAAAAAGGGTCTCCGGTTCTCTACACTCAGCTTACGAAACACAGCAGCGTTAAGCTGCTATTTTACGCTGGCATTCTGTGAGAGCGTTATTCTTCCCCGGTCGAGCCGACCCACTCGTGCTACAACTATACTACTAATATAGCTGCAGCATGGCTCTACCACGTAAGTGCCTACCCTCAGACAAATAAAGACTTTTTTATTGGTCTGACTTACTCAGGCCAATAAACAAGTGTACGACTTATGTTAGGTAAGTTTTAGAGGCACAGTAATAAATTCGTTATAACTTATTTCATATCATGCACGTCACGAGCATGAACTATGAAATATAAGAAAAATTACAATTATTATTTTATTTAAATGTTTTCCTACTTACCTTACTAGGTATCAAATGTCTTGGGTTTTAAGAAGTTCTATTTTGCTTTTGACATTAAACAATTAATTAAAGCAAATCATTACATTATTAATCCAAGTTTTCGCATTATTATCATCATTAAAGGCCATTAAAAGGCCACAGCCGAATATGCTTCCTCTGTAGATTGCCGGCAAGCGTAGTCGTGAATCACTTTGCTTTTCACGAGTTTTAATGAAAAATGAAGGTATCGACACAGACGGACTACTCCCAGACTAGGCAGGAAAGGAAGGCTTACCACCTAGTAAGTTGTATATTAAAATGAAAAAAAAGGGGATTAATACGTAGATATAAGTGAAAGTTACATAGCGTCAAACCCATAGAATTATTACGTACAGAATCCTAGTACGCGCACCGAAAGTGAAGCAGGTAAAAACTAACTAAACGGGTGATAATTCTATGGTCAAACGCTAAACAGGGCTACTATCGACTAGCTAGTGATTATGATGTGCCAGCGTCAGCCATAATGTAATTACAGTCTGGAAGTTTATATAATAATATAACAGAAACTAAAAACTAAGTATTAATATGTATTATGCAATACATCAAACGGTCAATCGACGGATTCAACTCGGTTGGGCATCGTTCGGGACTTTACGACACATCTTCTCGTCGGGTATACCTCAAAACTTGAAAACGAGACTGTATAACCAGTGCGTGTTGCCAGTGATGACATATGGAACCGAGACGTGGTCCTTCACTGCTGGCCGGATGAGGAGGCTCAAGGTCGCTCAGCGAGCTATGGAGAGGGCTATGCTCGGAGTTTCTCTGCGTGATAAACTCAGAAATGAAGATATCCGCAGTAGAACCAGAGTGACCGACATAGCCCAACGGATTAGTAAGCTGAAGTGGCAATGGGCCGGCCATATAGCTCGAAGAACCGACAACCGATGGGGAAAAAAGGTTCTCGAGTGGCAGTCTCGTACCGGCAGGTGAAGTGTGAGTATCCCCCCACTAGATGGAGTGACGACCTGGTAAGATATGCAGTTAGTCGATGGATGCAGGTGGCTCAGGACCGTGCTTTGTGGCATTCCTTGGGGGAGGCCTATGTTCAGCAGTGGACTTGTGAAGAGCTGTGATGATGATGATGATGATGCAATAATATAAAACGTGGTAGAGCCATGCTGCAGCTATATTAGTAGTATAGTTCTAACGAGAATGGGTCGGCTTGACCGGTGAAGGACCACGATCTCACAGATAACCAGCGTAAAATAGCAGCTTAATACTGCTGTGTTAGGTATGGTGAGTGTAGAGAAGCGGAGACCCTTTTTACTGCAAAAGAGGCATTCCATCTTAGTCCTCACAGGTGAAAACGCATCTGCATTTTGAGTCTTTATTGAGGATAGATGTAGATGTTTATGGGTCACAGCAACCACTTACCATCAGGTGGACTGTGTGCTCGTTTGTCCACCCTATCCTATAAAAAAAAATTCTTCTAAACAACTGAACTCAACGGAATAAAACTGCCAATGCGGAATCGCGATACCTTGCTGGTGCCCCGATATGTTTCTATTAGTATTAAACCTGATTTAAAAACAATATTTGTTTAGTTTTTAAACCACGGTGATAAATTGTATATCTTAAACCCCCACAATGCTCTTACTAAAATATTGTTTTCTTGTACCTAGATTTACATACTTACTCCGCTTGAGTCTAGTCTAGAAATGTTCAGAATTCAGATACTTTAAAAGAAATTGACAATAATTTTAAAATAGCTACAACAGCCTGGAGTCAAGCTTTTTTACCATTAAAGTTTCGTGGTATTGGTGTGAGAAATCTTTCTAGCGTTGCTTTGTCTGGTTTCCTTGTTTCCGTGCATAGTGTGAATGATTTATGCAACATAATTTTAAGTAATGAAGTAGAGATATGCTTTGCTGCGGAGACAAGGCAGACATGGCAAACGCTCTGTCCCAGCGAAAATATTCCACTGGAAGTTAACCAACAAAAACAGTGGGATATTCCGCTGGTACGGAGTGTGCAGAAAAATTTGATACATAATTTCCTAAGAATATAGCGACCAAGATATTTTCGACTAAGGAATCTAGCTGCACGCTCTACCAACAAGTAATATTTTTTTTTATAGGATAAGGATGACAAACGAGCACACAGCCCACCTGATGGTAAGTGGTTGCTGTGCCCCATAGACATCTACATCTATCCTCGATTACGAATCAAAATGCAGATGCGTTGTCACCCGTGAGAACTGAGATGAAATGCATCGTTTTCAGTACAAAGGGTCTCCGGTTCTCTACACTCACCATACGAAACACAGCAGCGTTAGCCATTTTACGCTGGTATTCTGTGAGAGCGTGGTCCTTGGCTCTATCACGTAAAAAAATCTGGGCTCATTACTTGGGGAAAGCTTCCGCATAGCGTTAGGTTATTTATGTAAATTAAAATTTTAAAAGCTGGATTGACCTTCACCTTTTAGTTTCGTTTGCTTTTATTCCTATTCATAGGGTTCATTGTGAGAAACACTCAAAAATAGTTATATCTTTGTCTAAGAATAGCCAGAACTTGCCTTGACCTAGATACATTCACAGTTGATCTTCAGATCTACTATGATGACAAAGTGCACACTTGATTTAGTAGAAAACCTAACACGATAGACACATCACGTAAGTATTTATAAGTGTAACTACCAGTTTTACCAAGATACTATAGAGATGTACTCATATTTTTCCATCCAACTTGTCATTTGTACGGAACAAGAAACATTTATCTGTACATGAAATCCAAATAATGATTATGGGGTTAAATCGTTCTTTGGATATTATGATTTCTATCGTTTTAATCGCGAAAAGTGTTAGAGCGGGTACACATTGGGCGCTCAGCGTTGCGTTGGGCGCACGCTTGTCGCATACATACAGCGCGCTTAGCACGGCGTTTAACGAGCGTTACCAAGGTGTCCATACTACTAGTTCAGTTCGGAAATGGACGTCGAAGTGATCGCTTGTATGTGGCTTTTATACCGTTGCTATATAAGACGACGGCAGAGGCAAGGAGAATATTGGGTGCACCCAATATTACGAGATAGACTGACGCATGGAATGTTTGTAACATTGTATCCAAAATTAAGGCAATATGAACCTAAGTTTTTTAATTATTTTAGAATGTCAATAAAATCATTTGATGACTTACTCCATGTTATTAAAGTAGATATTACTGGTGATTCAACGTTTTTCAGAGATTCGATTTCCGCAGAAGAAAAACTCGTGATAACGTTAGGCCCTTTTTACTGGAAATGAGGCATTCCATCTTAGTCCTCACGGGTGACAACGCATCTACATTTTGATTTGTAATAGAGGATAGATGTAGATGTCTATGGGCCGCAGCAACCACTTACCATCAGGTGGACTGTGTGCTCGTTTGTCACCCTTATCCTATAAAAAAAAAACGTTAAGGTAAGTATATTTGTTTATTCAAAAAAATCTAAGTTGTCTGAATCTTGGCTGGAGGCTGAACGTGACGGTGACCACGATGACGGCGGTGGTGGCGGCGTGGTAGACCACTGTTGTGTTGTTGAGGGTCTAGCAGTATTATCTAGAATATGTCGGTGTAGATTATGTGTATTGGTGATGATTAGTTTCTAGTGGTAATGATTGATGATAATTCTGTGCTTCTTTAATGACATTGAGTAATTCAATCTTTGTAGTTAAGCGTCGATTTTCGGGCACTTTTTTAATTCACTGTACAATGATAAACAGAATAGTTTATCATCGTCTTCTTTAGTTAGTCGCCCCATTTCATTTTGTTCCCTTGCATTTAAACTTTTCTGTAAAAAGTCGACTATTTGTTTATCTACAGCATTTATTTTCTGTCTTTTCCTTGGGCCTTCCATTTGATCTTTAGGAGGTGGCATCAAGTCTGCATTGTCTATAATATTATCTACATCTGAACCAGTTGTGCCAGAAGATTGGTAATTGCTCTCTGTGTCGTTATATGCTGTAGAATTTGCAAGAAATTTTAATTTCCTGTAATACACATATGGCGTATGTTTGGAAGATCCAGATCCAGATGGAAGCTTTTTTTGCCTCTTAGACTCCCTAAGATAATTGTCCCGAATGCTTTTCCATTTTTTCATAAGTGTACCACCTGAAAATAAACAATAACCATTTTTATTTTGACAGATACTTGGCCACAGGCTGCTCTTTCGCTGATTATATAATATATAGATATAATATATAGATATTTATATTATAGATAGTGGAACAAGTTTGTAAAGTACTATGGAGCAAATTGAAGTTTACATCTATGCCTGAAATGACAACAGAAAAGTGGAAAGAAGTAGAAGAAGGTTTTAAGAAATACGCTAACTTCCCAAATTGTATTGGTGCGATTGACGGGAAACATATTGAGCTAATACAACCAGAACATACAGGGTCGCTTTTTTACAATTATAAAACATACTTCTCATCAGTCTTACTAGCAGTTTGTGATGCAAATTATTGTTTTGTATACGTTGATGTCGGATCCTATGGCAAAACCAGTGATTTTTTTTTTATAGGAGAGGGGGCAAACGAGCATGCGGCTCACCTGATGGTAAGTGACTACCGCCGCCCATGAACAACTGCAACACCAGGGAGGGAATTGCAGATGCGTTGCCGGCCTTTTAAAAAGGAGTACGCTCTTTTCTTGAAGGTCCCTAAGTCGTATCGGTCCGGAAAAATCGCTGATGGTAATCGATTCCACAAGGAAGTCGTGCGAGGAAGAAAAC
The DNA here is from genome assembly GCA_033319125.1 of Parnassius glacialis. Lineage (NCBI taxonomy): Eukaryota > Metazoa > Arthropoda > Insecta > Lepidoptera > Papilionidae > Parnassius > Parnassius glacialis. The sequence continues at coordinate 3,783,908 of JAVANC010000012.1, read as the reverse complement.
ATCTTCTAAATCGCACAGTGGTGGACCGCCAATCATCCAGATGGTGTGGATGGTATCGGGAGTTCTGCCGCGATGTGCGTTCGTGAAATTTGGCGGCTGGGATTAATCCGAACAATTCCTCAGAGCACTCCCCATGGTAGATGCGAAAGAAAATGCAAAGAGATGCAACATCTCTTCGCAGTGCCAATGAATCGAGCCGATCGGAAAGGGCTCGGTCGTCGACGATTCGAGCCGCTCTGCGCTGGATGCGGTCAAGGGGAAGGAGCTGGCACTGGGGAGCCCCTGCCCAGATATGGGAACAGTATTCCATGTGAGGCCGAACCTGCGCCTTGTAAAGTTGCAGGCGGTGTGCCGGCATGAAATACTGTCCCGCTCTGCTGAGCACGCCAAGCTTTTTAGAGGCTAATTTGGCCTTCTCTTCCAAGTGACCACGAAACTGCACGTCACTCGATATGTCGACGCCGAGGATTCCGATACTGGCTGAGGCAACTAGGGGAGTGCCTTGAAACTGAGGAGATACGACAAAGGGGTTCTTTTTAGCGGTAAACGCGCAAACTTGTGTCTTCTGAGGATTAAACTGGACTAGATTTAGTCGCCCCCAGTCCGAGACTTTGTCCAGCAAAGACTCGACTTCAGACACAAGTTTATTCCGGTACTCGGAGACGTTTTCCCGAGAAATATTAGCACGGCCGGTGTATAGAGCATCACCAGTGCTGTCATCCGCATAGCAATGAATGTTACCAGTTAGCAACATATCATTGATATGCAGAAGAAACAGCGTTGGTGATAGCACACAGCCTTGTGGAACACCAGCGTTAATAGGCTTGCAGTCAGAACATGCACCGTCTACAACGACCTTGATGCTCCGATCTGCAAGGAAGCTGGTGATCCAATTGCACAATTTCTCGGGAAGCCCAGGGAGCTTCGAAAGAAGCGCTTTGTGCCAAACCCGATCGAAGGCCTTCGCAATGTCCAAACTAACGGCCAACGCCTCCCCCTTGGACTCTACTGCCTCCGCCCATCTATGGGTCAGGTAGACCAGAAGATCACCAGCTGATCGACCCCGACGAAAACCGTACTGGCGGTCACTAATCAGCTGGTGATCCTCAAGGTACCGGATGAGCTGGCAGTTTTTTTTTTTTATTTATTTATTCATTACAAAGTATATTTATTTAATAATATCCGACAGTACAAATAAACTTACAAAAGTTTTTCCATGTACCGCCGAATCGTAACTTCGCTCATGTTCAATCGCTACGCGTTGCGACAACTTATTTAATGACTATAAATGATGTGACAAAATAGTAAGATGTTTTTTTTTAACTAGGTGTATACCAAAGCAAAATATGGTTAGTATGTTAAATGAAGATTAGTAATTGAGATAATAATGTTATAATTGTGTGTATCTATGCATATATTTATGAGTAAAATTTTATTTATGTATATTATATTATGATGTGTGTTAGTGGATATAGTTTTATATATTAGTTTAAATTATTAGTAGGTATCGTTAACAATTTGTCGATAAAATACTGTTTAAGCATATATTTAATATTTTTTTCAGTAAGTTCGTTTTTTATTGGTTTGGGAATTTGGTTCAAAAGAGCGGGAATTTGATATTGTAATCTAAATTTTCCATACATATTTTTGTATTTTGGGATAATCATATATGGATTGAGGGCTTGTCGAGTAAGCTTTGTATAAATACGGCTAATTTTTAATTCTTTCTTGCCATAATTTTCAAGTAGAAACAGGTATTTCACTTTGTCGTGTACTGGTAGTATTTTGCAATGATGGAAAAGACCATAAGGATTTTTTTTATATTTATCTTTTATTTTGAGAGGGGTGATACATTTAAGGATGCGCAATTGTAGCTCGTATATTTTTTCAAGGTGGGTTTTATAAGTGCGTCCGTAACTGCTCAACCCGTACGAGACTATTGATTCGCCGAGTGCGTTATATAGTAATAGTAACATCTGGTAAGGTACTTTACTCTTGATGAGATAAAATTTTGCTAGGATTGCTCGTAGCTTATCGCATACAGATTCAATGTGATCAGTCCATTTCATATGATCATCAATTATTAAACCTAAATACCTACATTTTTCTACTATTTCTATTTGAGGACATTCACAGTTGTTATTATGGGCTGAACTTTGGATATTATGAAGACACGTGTGATTATGAGCTATAAGAGTGTTATTTATTTTAATTATGTTATGTTTTAATCTATTTTGACTTGAGCTAACGTACATCATTTTAGTTTTATACGAATTAAGTACTAGACCTGCGTCATGTGACCACTGCATGAGCCTCGTAAAGTCTTCTTGTAACAGTTCTACCGCCTTATCCATATTGTGGTGGGTTACTACCAGATCCTCCACATCTGGAATCCGCGTAGGCGAAGTAACCAGTTGTGTCAGACCATATGCCAAGGCAAAGTCATAAACAGCTCTCCCCGCATGATCGGTTAAACGTGAACCCAGCCATTCGGCATGGTGGGCGTTAAAATCGCCAAGGATCACGATCTGATTCTGCTATTTTTAAAAATTCCGAATTTTTTAAACGGATTGTGAATAATATGTTAAACATTCCTAACCCCAAGCCTATATCAAATATCGATAGAACTCCATTGCCTCATGTGTTCGTCGGCGATGAAGCATTTGGAATTATGTCGAATGTGATGCGGCCGTATGGAGGAACATAACTCACACACACAAAAAAAGTTTTCAATTACAGATTATCGAGAGTAAGGCGCTATATTGAATGTACTTTCGGAATAATGAGTAATAAATGGCGAATATTTCATAGACCGATAGATGTAAACATAGATTTCGCGGAGAGTATCATCAAAGCTTGCACAGTACTACATAATTACGTTCGAATGCGCGATGGTTACAGATATGAAGATACACTTTATGTTTCACCTCTACAATCTATACACTTAGAAAATTTACCACGAGGCAGCTTATGTGCTAGAACAGCAAGAGAAAAATTTGCCAATTATTTTGTGAACGAGGAAAAATTACAGTGGCAAAACAACATGATATAATTATAGAAACCATCAATAAATAATTATACTCACCCAACAGTTTTTTCTTTACCAAATTGTCTTCACAGTCACTAAAAATTTCAACTATTTCCTCCCAATTACGTTTTTTTAATATTTTATTTTTATAATCTGGACTTTGCATGTCCCATATAGCTGGACGCTTTTGGATTTCGTCGATAAATAAATCTGTATCGAAGTGTTCGATCTCCATGATATACGTGCACCCTACACGAAAGCGCGCGATCAAATGTACAGCAAAATGGCGGTGCATGTATCTACAAGCGCGCAGCTGACGCCCGCGCAACGCGCGTTCCAACGAAATTCTGAGAGCGCGCGTCCGACGCGCGCTTGCATGTGTACACTTCAATAGGGACTTTTGGATCTCAAAACGCGCGTTAGTAAATCGCGCGTTTCAAAGCGCCCAATGTGTACCCGCTCTTACCCATAAACCGTGCTTGCGGTTGTAAAGATAAAGTTGTAACAGTCGTACACAATGGATTACAGTAGAGCCACGCCGCGTCTGTATTTTGTGTGCTGTACGAATGGGTCGGCTTAATCGGGGAAGCGAACGAAACACAAAGAGCGCGCTCTTTGTGTTTCGTGTAGTCCCACATAACCACGGCAGCCGGCTGTCGTGGTATGCTTAGAGCATTCACCACCTCCCTTCCTCGCTTCCCGGAGGGTAGCACTTTCCATTTTTTTTAAAACGTTACCCCCACACTAGGATTTTCTCCTGTGTCGTGGAGGCAGTTTACAAACATAAATTGCACAAGGACAAACATCCAAACCCGGAACAATTATTTGAAGGCCATACAAATACTTGTTCCGTGCGGGATTCGAACCCGCGGCCTCCAGCGCAACAATTGATTGCTAAGCCACTGCGCCACGGAGCCGTCCATTGCATCTGGGCGCAAAAAAAAAAAAGAAATGTCTATGGAAAACTTGCGAATCTGTCATTTTCGCTTAATACTGTTTATTGGCCTAATCCGCCCCCAATGTAATAATACATACCGTGGAAAAGTTTCAAATCTGTATCTATTATAGGTTACGATATATTTTAGCAGTAAATGCGCAAATCACAGTTGTTTCTTTTACATTGTGGGCGAATTAGGTCAATAAACAGTATTAAGCGAAAATGACAGATTCGCAAGTTTGCCATAGGCTCAACGTAGTGAGTGTATAGAATCGGTGACCCATTTAACTGGTAACGACAGATTCCATCTTACTGTATCTCACTGTGCATTTTGATTCTTAATCGAGGATAGATGTACGAAGGTGGCTATGGGCCACGGTATTCACTTACCATAACGTGGACTGTGTAGTTTATTACTTATATAATTTAAAAAAAAAAAACGTAACAACGCCAACAATCCTATAAGAATGGCAGTTTATTCAACATTTTAAACAAATGTGCTTAGCGCGTTGTCCATAAACTGATAATGGATACTAATCTGTGCTAAACAGTAGGGTTTCACTTTGCAAAATTACAAAGTCAGGATAAGATTTTGATTAAATGATTTCTACAATCATTTCAATCATCTTTATCACAAATGATCTTACAGTTCACCTAATTGGAAGTGGCCCCTACATTCCATAAACATAGACATTACAGCTATGGTTTGGGAATTCCCGACAATTTCAAAGTCCCGGGACACAGAAAAAGTTATTATGGTTTTTTTAAGATGGGTAAGCCTGTTTTGAAGAATTAAAATTGAGTTAATTTCTGGTGAAATGTATTAAAAAGAGGCAATTTTTTGTAAAAATTAACATTTATTAAACAACAAGCTAACCCGGCAACCGTTGTTTTGCCATATATGTACATTATTTCTAGGAAATATTTTTTACTTTTAAAAATCGCAATTAAGAAACATGGGTTGATCGTAGAAGTGTGAAATTTTGAAGGTTTATGTATTTTTCACAGCTAAATTATAATAAAATAAAAATAAAAAAATGTCAAAAAAAAAATAAAAAAATATATTTAGGTGTGGGTCACCCGTATCATTTAAGGGTTCGAAAAATAGATGTTGGCCGATTCTCAGAACTACCCGATATGCACACAAAATTTTATACAAACCGGTTCAGCCGTTTCGGAGGATTTTGGTAACAAACACCGCGACACGAGAATTTTATACACAGTCAGGTCATAAGTATTGTCACACAGTAAAAACTTTTCTTTTAGAATGCTGGCCACAAAAAAGTTTATTGAATTCGAATTTCGAATTGTTCATGAAAATAAATTTTTAGAATTTTACTCATTTATAAATATGGAGTGGACGCTTAAAGAAGACCGTGTTGCAGTTATTGCGTTGCATCGTTGCGGTTACGCACCAATTTAAATTTTTGACATACTGAAAAATTTGAATATAACCAAAAGATTCGTTTATCGTACCATCAAACGCTACAATGAAGACTCTAGTGTAGATGACAGATCAAGAAGTGGTCGCCCTCGGTCTGTTAGGACTCCAGCAGTGATAAAAGCTGTGAAGGCGCGAATTCAAATAAATCCCAAACGTAAGCAGAAACTGTTGGCCCTTCAGATGGGGTTAAGCAGAACCACGGTGAAAAGGGTATTAAATGAAGACTTAGAGCTTCGGGCATATCGAAGAAAAACAGGACATCGTTTGAATGCTCGTCTAATGGACCTGAGACTGAAGAGATGCCGCGCTTTGTTGAATCGGTACGCGGGAAAAAAATATCGGGAAATTCTATTTTCGGATGAAAAAATTTTTACCGTAGAAGAGAGCTACAACAAACAAAATGATAAGGTGTACGCACACAGTAGTGAAGAAGCGAGCAACCGAATTCCGCGTGTCCAACGGGGTCATTTTCCGTCCTCGCTGATGGTATGGTTGGGAGTTTCTTATTGGGGCTTAACAGAGGTACATTTTTGTGAGAAAGGTGTAAAAACAAACGCAGTTGTGTATCAAAATACAGTCCTGACGAACCTTGTGGAACCTGTTTCTCATACCATGTTCAATAACAGGCACTGGGTATTCCAACAAGATTCGGCGCCAGCTCATAGAGCGAAGAGCACACAAGACTGGCTGGCGGCGTGTGAAATTGACTTCATCCGGCACGAAAGCTGGCCCTCCTCCAGTCCAGATTTGAATCCGTTAGATTACAAGATATGGCAACACTTGGAGGAAAAGGCGTGCTCAAAGCCTCATCCCAATTTGGAGTTACTCAAGACATCCTTGATTAAGGCAGCCGCCGATATTGACATGGACCTCATTCGTGCTGCGATAGACGACTGGCCGCGCAGATTGAAGGCCTGTATTCAAAATCACGGAGGTCATTTTGAATAAACTTTAGTGTCATAAGAATCTATGTTTTGTTAAGTTCATTTTGGTATATAAATGGTTACATAATGAATAAACTTGTTTCAATTATTTTATATTAAACATGTGACAGAATTTATTAGATTAAACAGAAAATTAAATAACTTTAACGTTAATTTCAGCCTTAATAATTGCTTTGTTTATTTCTTTTAGTCACACACAATTGCATTTCTAAACAGTTAAATCTTATAGTTATGAAACGAACTTAGTTAAAAATCATCTAGTAATTCTAGTATATAATCATAGTTCATAATCTCATTGTTAATTCTCATAATCACACATTTGTTTCATTTATTGTGTTGCGTACTCGTATACGTATTACCATTACGTAGTAGACCAAGTATTTTTTTATTAAATTAACACGTGGCGCTAGGCTCCTTCAATTATTTGAAAATAAAAATGATTACATAACAATTTCGACAATCTTGTCTCGTCTCGAGTCTCGACACGAAATTCCCGGGACTCGAGACAACTAAAATTACGAAAAGTTCCGGGACTTCGAGACACGAGACGTCCCGGGACCCAAACCCTAATTACATCAGCAAAATCTAAGCAGGGAAGACTGCAGGTGCGTAGACTAGTCACCTCCGAGGAATAAAGTTCTGTGACGAAAACCATCGTTATAATTAAAAATTTTGTACAACCGACTTCAATATAAATTATTAAGAATAACTCAAAAACCATTGGTCAGACCTTGATCAAACTACTATATCAAATTTATATGGGACCACATGTGAAGCACCAGCTTTCAAATAAACAAAGAATCATCGAAATCGGTTCACCCAGTAAAAAGTTATGAGGTAACGCACATAAAAAACAACATACAGTCGAATTGAGCACCGGCTCCTTTTTGAAGTCGTTAGGAAAACCAAACTAAAATTGAAATAGGGTTTTGGAGGGAACTTGACCGCTGCTGGATTGCTGCCCTTTTATTATTGTTTATACTATATTAGTTTAAAGTGGTTTTTGATAAATGTGGTGCGCTTTTATGTATTAAACGTCTGCGCATGTGACCTATTAGTGAAAACGGTGAAACAAATGCTCCGATGGTGGTGTGAAACTTAAGTTATTGGCACTGCTACGATACTATCGTCATCGACTGTCTGCTGGCTCAAGCTATAGTCAAAATTTTACTATAAACTTCGCCATGTGACGTTTTAACATATTGTGAAGATAATTATGATACGATAATTTCTTATTACTTGACACTGGCAAAAGTGTTGTACGTACGAGTCCATTGCCAAAGAAAAAAAAGAACTAATCAATGATGGTTATATTTTGAGATTGTTATGTAGGTTCGTTAACCCTCTATTGCATGAATTATTAAATTAAAAAGAAAAAAAAATATTTTTATGTTTCAATGTGTTTTAATAGGGTTTGTAAGACAAAATATAAAGTGAAAAAAAAAATAAGTATCTTATTTTAGAAAAAAAAAACAGAAGCCAAAATTGGCTTCCCATGCAATAACGTCTGTGTATGAGACTGCCATTTTTGGCTTCCTATGCACAACAAATACCAAAACTTACACAAGGTGAAATTCTCTAAAACAGTTTCTTTTCTCATTCAAGCAAAGAAAAACGTCACATTTCTCACATTTTATATGAGAACGCAAAGAACAATCATTCTGACATAATTGACGATTCTTTTGGTGTATCGGGAAATGGTCAATTTTGTCTGTACGTACTGAATTTAGAGGTAGGTCTTGCACTTTTGCTGGGGTTTTCCGTGCCCTTTTTCGAGGTGTGAAAGATTCATTTCTACTGGTAGGAGTACCCGTTCTAGATGACGTAGGAGTATTTCCTCTTGACAAGGTAGGTGTACCGGGATTACTGATACTAGGACGGCCTCTTTTTCTTGAGATACTTTTGCCAGCCTTGCAATAATGTTCAGAAATGGCTAGCTTGAAGTCAAATAGTGACATGTATTGGTCAGTCTTGCGTCGCCACAGTAACCAAGCATTAACTGCACACATATCAACCAAGTGGAAAAATATTTTTTTATACCACTGACGAGATCTTATTTTGATCCTATACAGACCTAACAAAGAGTCAAGCAAATCAACGCCTCCCATGTGTCGGTTATACACATCAACGCATTGTGGCGATGTTATGTCCTTGTACTGTTTATCTTTTCTGAAATATCTAGTCTTAGTAGACGTCGGTTCACTACCAACAAACGCAGACAGTAAATTGACCACTTTATTGTCATACCATGATACCAGGCTTAGTTTTACGTCATCGACGATGGCGATTTTCTCAACCATAGTACCACGACCTATTTTCTTCAGGTCCTTTTCTGTAGGCATATCAGCGTTAGGTACTCTGTTCATCCTAATGGTTCCCAATGGCAGCAATCCATTTTTATACAGGTAAACTTGCAATTTTATACTATTGAACCAGTTATCGAAAAATATTTTGTGGTTTACATTTCGAGGCACAGTAGATGTGAGTCGTGTAACAACGTTGGAGCTGACACCAAGATCTGGTGCATCACTTGGAAAAATGTTGCTTTGATCGCCAGCAAAAATATCGAAGTCGTAACTGAACCCTGATACGCCACTCAACACTTGATTTTTGTACCCCCACTTATGAGGTTTGGCTGGATTGTACTGTTTGAGTTGGTGGCGAGCTTTCGTGGGTATAATTTGCTCATCTACGGCCAGATATTCTTCTTTGGGTATCAAAAGTAACCGCTCTCTTAATTTTTCTATGAGAGGTCGAATTTTAAACAGTTTATCGTGACTTTGTGTACCGGGTGGTTTGAAATCTTCATTATTATTGAAATGAAGATGACGTTTTATCATTTCAAACTTATTACATGTCATTATTGAATTGACTTGATGCTGACCAATGTTGTTGGACCAATACATCCGTGTAGATGGCAGGTGAACTAATGAGGTGAAGATGACAATACCTATAAATTGCTCAATCTCAGTAGTTGTGATATTTGCTGGCTTGTTAACATTGACCTGAGTAGATTTCAGATTTGACTGTTCCGTAATAAATGTTATCAAATCTTCTGTGAAAAAAAATTGGAAAAATTCGGCAGGTGATTCTAATTCTTGAGCAAACTCTGGCAATTCCAGGCTACCACTAAAATTGAAATTATTTTCATCATACGCTGGCATTTTTCCTTCAGTCCAGATAATTTTTTCCTTAACTGCTCGCTTCTGTTTCAAATTTTTAGGTCTAGGATCAACTATTTCGTCATCGGAAGTATCGGAATCGGATGGTAGAATAATTATAGGTTTTTTACGTGTTTGGTTGCGCAAGCGCGAAAGCGGAACATCGTCATCGGAATCAGATAGTGAATCATCGTTGCTAAGAGAGCCATCACCAGGAATAGGTTTAATGCAGTTAGCAGTGCCATAAAAGCGTGAAGGAAGCATTCTGGAAAGATAAAAAAAAACTCTGAATGCATGCGAAGCCATTTTAGGCGCAAACATACTTCATCGTAAATGCATGCGAAGCCAAAATTGGCTCCTGTAGAAAATATTGAAAATGAAGTATAAGGAGCAAATATTTTGAATAAACTGTGATAGGGGTCAAAAACAGAGGTTTTGCAGAACATTATTTACATTTTTTAACATCAATTTTCTTACCTTTTCTATTTAATTTCCACCAACAAAGCTGCAATAAATTCACTAAGAACGACGTCGCGTACGCACCGGAGAAAAGTGAGGTTATAATGACACATGACGTTGGCCATAGATAATAAAAATTAATTGACTTGATGCTGACCAATGTTGTTGGACCAATACATCCGTGTAGATGGCAGGTGAACTAATGAGGTGAAGATGACAATACCTATAAATTGCTCAATCTCAGTAGTTGTGATATTTGCTGGCTTGTTAACATTGACCTGAGTAGATTTCAGATTTGACTGTTCCGTAATAAATGTTATCAAATCTTCTGTGAAAAAAAATTGGAAAAATTCGGCAGGTGATTCTAATTCTTGAGCAAACTCTGGCAATTCCAGGCTACCACTAAAATTGAAATTATTTTCATCATACGCTGGCATTTTTCCTTCAGTCCAGATAATTTTTTCCTTAACTGCTCGCTTCTGTTTCAAATTTTTAGGTCTAGGATCAACTATTTCGTCATCGGAAGTATCGGAATCGGATGGTAGAATAATTATAGGTTTTTTACGTGTTTGGTTGCGCAAGCGCGAAAGCGGAACATCGTCATCGGAATCAGATAGTGAATCATCGTTGCTAAGAGAGCCATCACCAGGAATAGGTTTAATGCAGTTAGCAGTGCCATAAAAGCGTGAAGGAAGCATTCTGGAAAGATAAAAAAAAACTCTGAATGCATGCGAAGCCATTTTAGGCGCAAACATACTTCATCGTAAATGCATGCGAAGCCAAAATTGGCTCCTGTAGAAAATATTGAAAATGAAGTATAAGGAGCAAATATTTTGAATAAACTGTGATAGGGGTCAAAAACAGAGGTTTTGCAGAACATTATTTACATTTTTTAACATCAATTTTCTTACCTTTTCTATTTAATTTCCACCAACAAAGCTGCAATAAATTCACTAAGAACGACGTCGCGTACGCACCGGAGAAAAGTGAGGTTATAATGACACATGACGTTGGCCATAGATAATAAAAATTACGTTTCGGTTCAGTTTGAATTCCTTAATATTACTACATTGACATTTTATAATTTTGTTTAAAATTAGGGTAGAAATAAATTACTAAAGTTGAGCAGCCAAAATTGGCTTTGTATGCAATAGAGGGTTAACAGCTTTTCACCGATATCACGTTGTATAAAAAACAGTCTCAAACATAAAACATAAATTATTAAATTTATTGCTGCATCAAAAATCAAAAATATATTTATGTGTAAAATGTACAACATGTTTACGACAAATCTGTTTTGGTCGTTTGCCGAGCAGTACAACACTTATCACTTACAAAATTATCGTGCTTTATTAATATTTTGTGTTTTGTCCATGTTCATCTTAAGACCTATCCATTGGGACACTATTAAGGTCATTGAGCATAGTGCTTAAGTCCTTCAGCGTTTTTGCCATAAGGACTATATAGTCAAGTGTAACGTCCATGTCAACTTATGCCGGTACTTGTTGGGAGTTGGGAGCGCTAAGCTCGAAGTTGTTGACATGTATGTTTACCTGGGATAAATAGTCCGACTTCGAGCGAGAGGTCAGTTGACGGATTCAACTCGGCTGGGCAGCATTCGGGAGATTACGACACATCTTCTCGTCAGGCATACATCAAAACCACAAAACTAGATTGTACAACCAGTGCGTGTTGCCAGTGATGACCTATGGATCTGAGACATGGTCCTTCACTGCTGGCCGTATGAGGAAGCTTAAAGTCGCTTAGCGAGCTATGGAGAGAGCTATGCTCTGGGTTACTCTACGTGATAGACTTAAAAACGAGGATATCCGCAGTAGAAGCAGAGTAACCGACATAGCCCAACGGATTATTAGTAAGCTGAAGTGGCATTGGGTCGGCCATATAGAATAGAATAGAATTGAATAATTTATTATTCAATATTGATTATAACATAATACTTATTGAAAGTCATTTTTTATTTACCACTGGTTCGGAAAATACCCCAGTCCTGGGAAGAACCAGCAAGAAACCCAGCGGGACTTTTTTTTTTAAACATAATTTCACTTAACAATAATTTTGTTTATACAATTTTTAAATGATATTTTCATAGAACCAGCATGGTGGCGATCACCCTATTCCCAGGGGTTATTTTCATTCATGTATTCCTTGATATTATAATAACCCTTCTTGTACAGTTTTTCTTTAATAAAACTTTTAAACTTGTTTATTGACAAACTTTGAATATGTTCTGGGATTTTGTTGTAAAAGCGTATACATTGCCCCATAAATGAATTACTAATTCTGTGGAGTCTAGTAACTGGCATTACAAGCTTATGTTTGTTCCTAGTATTTAAAGTATGCACATCCTTATTCTTATTAAAGCTATTTATGTTTTTATGCACATACATTACATTCTCATAAATATATTGCGATGCAAAAGTTTATATGTTTATTTCTTTAAATTTTTCTCTGAGGGACTCTTTACAATTTAGTTTATAAATCGGCTCTCTTTTGCAAAACTAATTATAGCTCGAAGAACCGACAACCGATGGGGAAGAAAGGTTCTTGAGTGGCAGCCTCGTACCGCAGGCGAAGTGTAGGGCGTCCCCCCACTAGATAGAGTGAGGATCTGGTATGAAGTTAGTGGATGCAGGTGGTTCGGGACCGTACTTTGTGGTGTTCCTTGGGGAGGCCTATGTTCAGCAGTGCACTTGTGAAGGGATGTAATGATGTAATGATGATGAAATCTTGTCGAAAGAGGCGACAGTGCCGAAAAGATGTTATTGCTTTCGATATATGGGAGTATTCTATTGATCTCCGTTCTATTGAAACTCCGAGCATAGCCCTCTCCATAGCTCGCTGAGCGATCTTGAGCTTCCTCATACGGCCAGCAGTGAAGGACCACGTCGACAAGATTTGGGAGTAATAAATTGTTTAATGCTACCACCACAAACTACCAAAAATCGGTAGGACAAATCCCTAAGAAACTGACGTAGTAGATCTGTATTCACAACAGACGAATGAGTGACGCAGTGATTGTACAAAACACAAAAGCATTCCGTGTCGCTGTGTTGATGCCAGCGCGCCGCTCAGTCGATGTCTAAACACTCGTACATTCACGTCTTCCAACGCCGGGAAAAATTATACAACAGTGACACTTGTGAAAGAAAAAAGTGCGCGTGAACCGCGTTGACACCGTGTTCAGCGGGAACTGGGAAGCAAGTCTCCCGCTGCGTTCCGGTATGATTTACAGTTACAGTTACAGTTACAGTATATTTTGTTACAAGACACTTATCTTTAGTTGTGCCGTATCTTCTTATTCAGTCAAAATCGTAATAAGATTACTATTAATTTTGATGTATATTTAACTTGCGAGGCAAAATAAATACGAGTATACCTACCTAATTACGAAGATTGTTTGGTTGATAAAATTGGCCCATATTGCGTTAGTTATTTATCATTCTACTCCCAAATAATAAATAAATGCAATTCAAAATGGTTTTAGGTGTTATAAACATATCGTCCAAATTTCTTTGAAGTAATTTCGTCTGTCGTTTTTCACTTGCGACCTGCGCAACAACTATATTTACCTCGGTAATTCGTGAGCGTTGAGTTTTCGTGAGAGAAAACGCGAGACCGTTTCACTTTTCAGCGCTCAAGGTCGCCCATTTTATGGTTTTTACAACGCTTTATTATTGCATTGAGACATTGAGATTACAAAGTCATGTATCATGTGGTGCCCATTTTTCCATTTACGAAATATTATTATCACAAACATTAATTTAACTAGTCTTTGTTTTTTAATGTATGAGGCAAGTCTTCAAGACCGCGTAATAAAGGGGAAGGAGTGGTGATAAAAGTAATTTCTTACCTAACGTATGACATTTTATGGGATAAGGGTGACAAACGAGCACACAGCCCACCTGATGGTAAATGGTTCCTGTGGCCCATAGACATCTACATCTATCCTCGATTACGAATCAAAACGCAGATGCGTTGTCACCCGTGAGGACTTAGATGGAATGCCTCGTTTCTAGTAAAAAGGGTCTTCGGTTCTCTACACTCACCATACGAAACACAGCAGCGTTAAGCTGCTATTTTACGCTGGTATTCTGTGAGAGTGTAGTCTTTCCCTGGTCGAGCCGACCCATTCGCGTTACAACTATACTACTAATATAGCTGCAGCATGGCTCTACCACGTAAAAACTTGTAAAGAGGATCCAAAAATTAAACTTAATTTTATTAAAATAATAAAATAGCTAAAACTTTCTAAGTAGGAACTTTAATTCTTGTATATACACAATGTTTTAGCGCTTAGTTTGAGCCTGGGTTCGATCCCCGACGGCACTAATGAAATTGTTAATTACTCGTTGAAGTGCTGATGAATCGCAGAAATACCTCCTTTTATGAGTCGGTCCAGACGTCCTAAAACTTTAAAATAAAAGCCAGTGCGAAAACAAATATACGGGAAAAAAAGACGGGAAGCAAATATAAAATCGGCTTACACGAAGTAATGGCTCGTTGGATCTCGCACTACTGCACTATGAATAAAACTTTTCGTGTCACTGTTTGCCAATCGTTGCTCCTTTTTCAACGTCATAAGTAATTTCTTGAGTATGTTAACACGCATTGCTTTTCGGTTTTGCTTGTTTACGTGGAAAAAACCACCAACAGAACAAATGAAATAAGCTTAAGAAATTAGCCGAGCGATAAGAGAAAACGGCCAAGACTTACTTCAATTCACTTCTTTCACGAAAAGTACCTGAGCTAAGTTGGGATGTATTTCCACATCTTCCGTACTCTCCAGGTATTTCTCTCACCTTCCTCTCTATTCCGTCACTCTCATATCCCGATAGGACGGCAATCCGACACAACCGAAGAGAGATCAAGCGCAGGACAACAGAATTGACAGAAAAACTTTTTTTGGCTCTCAGATCTCGAACCCGAGACCTCATGATCAGCAGTGACGCTTACAACCGCTAGTTAGTCTGCGAGGCGCAGCTTAAACTCAAACTTCACGATGTCAATATTTTAATCTAGACCCTCAGAACAGTCTAGACCATACAGAGTACGGTTCAGAAATGTTGACATTGTAGTTTGAATGACGGCTAATAATCTTGCGCTCATCAGATGTCGCTAGTTGACACTGAGGTTAAGTTTTTTGTTACACAATGTAATTTCATTGAGAAGTTGGTTTTAAACAAGTTTATCAGTTCCTATAGTATTATATTAATACACAAAACAATTCCTTAGTGGTTTGCTCTTTAATTTTTTGCACATTATTAACTCTTTTTTTTATACGAGCCATGCCGCAGCTATATTACTGGTATAGTTGTAGCACGAATGGGTCGGCTCGACCGGGGAGGACCAGGCTCTCACAGAATAGCAGCGTAAAATAGCAGCATAACGCTGCTGTGTTTCGTATGGTGAGTGTAGAGAACCGGAGACCCTTTTTTACTGGAAACGAGGCATTCCATCTAAGTCCTCACGGGTGACAACGCATCTGCATTTTGATTCGTAATCGAGGATAGATGTAGATGTCTATGGGCCACAGCAACCACTTACCATCAGGTGCACTGTGTGCTCGTTTGTCACCTTCTATAAAAAATGGTTTGGTTTATTTATTTTTCATCTAATTAATATAAATGTAACTAATACAATGTACAGAAAGAAACATTAACCTGTGTTTCAATTTTGGCAAAGTAACAGAATGCAAAAATAATTATCATTGCAATCTCAAGTGTAAACAAAGTAATGATCAAGATCACGGCCATGTCGTAGCAATAAATGTCACTGAAGCTACTCCATTCAAACTGTTTACTTCGACTTCGATTACACCGGAACGATTTGTGGTCGGTCTTGGTGTTATTTCTGAAACAGTGGTAAAAGCATAAATGACTTTCAATAGATAAGCTTTCTTGTAATCGATATCTTTATATATATTAATTCTTCTGTCCGTGTGTATGTGACTGAACAAAACGGCTGGACCCATTTTGATGAAATTTTGTCTGTGTGATTAAGTTGATTAAAGAATGGTTTACATTTTTAATTGTACCCGGTAGGTGGTGCTGTTTTTGAGATCCAGAAATCACCCGTGCGAGCGGTTTTCTATTCTATCAAGGTGTGACCGATAGTTTTTGAGTTATTCTTAATATTTTTTTATTAAAAAGTTATTAAAAAAATAAAAAATAATTTATATTGAAGTCGGTCGTACAAGATTTTTAATTTTGCCGGTTGTAATATACTAAATTTTTGAATGAAATCGCACATTCCTTAAATAAAATATACCAAAAATATTGTTACATTAAATTTGAAACACCGTGAAGTGGCGGAATGAAATAGACCACCCATATCATGCCGTGGTAATTAAACAGGAGCTGAGCTATAGAATCTACTTTACAACAACTCATATAAATAATCAGTATAACTTAAATTGAAAATTTGATTCACACAGATAGACTAGTCTACTTTAGCTATTTCCATAGCATAATGTCGTATGATATTTTGCTATACACACGGCTGACACGAATTATATTTGTTTTACAGAAAAGCGCCATAAGAGCAATGTATGATTTAAAGCCTAAAGAGTCGCTGCGAAAAAAATATATGGAAATTAATATATTAACTTTTGCCGTATAAATTGTGCAAATGGTTCATCAGTTTCCTTGCTGATCGGAGCATCAAGGTCGTAGTAGACGGTGCATGCTCTGATTTCAAGCCTATCAATGCTGGTGTTCCTCAAGGCCGCGTGCTATCACCAACGCTGTTTCTCCTGCATATCAATGATATGTTGGTAACTGGTAGACTGGCAGACGACAGCACTGGTGATGCCTTATATACCGGCCGTGCCAATATTTCTCGGGAAAACGTCGCCGAGTTGCTCCCTCAGCCAGTATCGGAATCTTTGGCGTCGACATATCGAATAGTGTGCAGTTTCGTGGTCACTTGGAAGGGAAGGCCAAATTGGCCTCTAAAAGCTTGGCGTGCTCAGCAGAGCGAGACAGTATTTCATGCCGGCATATCGCTTGCAACTTTACAAAGCGCAAGTTCGGCCCTACATGGAATACTGTTCTCATCTCTGGGCCGGAGCACCCCAGTGCCAGTTCCTTCCACTTGACCGCATCCAGCGCAGAGCGGTTCGAATCGGCGACGACCGAGTTCTTTCTGATCGGCTCGATACACTGGCACTGCGGGGAGTGCTCTGAGGAATTGTTCGGACTAATTCCAGCCGCTCAATTTCACCATCGCACATCGCGACAAAACTCGCGTTACCATCCATACCATCTAGATGATTGGCGGTCCACCACTGTGCGATTTAGAAGAAGTTTTCTCCCTCGCACAACTTCCTTGTGGAATCAATTACCACCAGCGAATTTTCCGGACCGATACGACTAAGGAACCTTCAAGAAAAGAGCTTACACCTGTCTAAAAGGCCGGCAACGCATCTGCAATTTCCCTGGTGTTGCGCTTGTTCATGGGCGGCGGTAGTCACTTACCATCCGGTGAGCCACATGCTCGTTTGCCCCCTATTCTATAAAAAAAATACTTTGAGATATTTATAAAAATGTAGGTACACAAAAATAAAAGTAGTTTTACAAAAAAAAGTGATATTCATTCTGTAAATACTAGGAACAGACACAAGCTAGTAGTACCGGTTACTCGACTCCATCGAGTCAGTAATTCATTCTTGGGGCGATGTATACGCTTTTACAACAACCTGCTCAAAGTTCAAAAACTTTATTAAACTAAGTTTGTATAAAAAGGGTTATTATAATATTAAGGAATATATAACAACCCCTGGAAATGATGTGATCGCTACCATGCTATTTCTAATTTGTTTTGTGTTGTTAATTGTGTAACATACATGATTGTAAACTGTTATTTTAAAAAAAGTCCCGCTGGGTTTCTTGCTGATTTTTCCCAGGACAGAGTTTTTTTTTCGAACCAGTGGTAATTAAACAAAAGAGTGACATTCAATAAGTATTATTTATAATCTATATTGAATAAAAAACGTTTCTGTTTCTGTTTACAATTTATCCGAAACATTTGGCGATTTTTTTGTGATTTTTTTTTAAAGTATACTTAAATGATCTTTGATTATTTTAGACTAAATAACGCCATTCTACCTATCCTACCTACCATACCATGCCGTAGAGTGGATCGCTGGTGAATAAATAAATTTGAAACACAATGCGAGCTATTTTATACAGAGATCAGATTAATCGTTTATCCGGCTCTCGTACAGGTGATTTTGGCAGTAATTGACCGCCATGACACATTGGCTCTTCATGAGTCAAGCGCCGGAGGGCTTAGAACTCGTTGCAGAGCGGTGGGCGTCTGGCACCGATCCCTGACTGAAATAGCGTGCGTTTACACATACGGGACGTTGCTACTAATACGTTAAATAAAAAATAACTGTCTATTTATATTTTTTGCGCATTTGTTTTGGACGAAAGACGACAGAGGCAATGATCCTGTAACCAGATGTTAGTGATCTCTCGCTCCTTTGTGATGATTTGGTACGTTTTTTTTATGTTTTCGGCATTTTACACTCTTGCAATGTTGTGCTCTCTTTAATTATTTTGTAAACAGCAGGCTGGCGTGTAAATGGTATACCTAGTATTTCTAATGGAAGTTCCATGTCCAACGGTGGATCATTAAGGTAGGGCGGGGATTTAGAGTTAAAGTTTGAAGGGGGTCGAAACAAGAGTTCCACTCACGACATTCTTTTATCTCGACGTAAGAAGCATTATAGTTATAAAAGTTATATTTAGTTTGGGGGAAGGGGGGAAGAAGGTCATGACCCTTTCAAAAGATAAGGTCGTCGTACAAAATATAATAATAGTTATAAATGTTTTGTACAACGACGTCACGGTCTAAAGCTACTATGTCAGTATAATATGAAATTAATTTAAGCCATCAAAGAAACAATAATATAAAAGTTATTACATTCCTTACTGCGTGGAAATTTATTATTTATTTAAATAAAACATAAAACTTAAATAAGCTAAAACGACTTACATTTAACATCATAATAATTGAAGATAGACCTCCCCATAGATGCTTCAAAATTCAAAAGGGGGATTTTTGTCATAGTTGGCACGCTTGGCAACCGTAAGTTTTATAGTTAGTGTTATTAAAAGACGCTGCTGCCCTACTCCCTGTGGTTTGTTTCCGTTTGTCGCCTCATACAACACCCACTGCACGATATAGTGGCTACCCTTACACTGCCGCTACACGGTCACTAGTAACAGTTTTAACACCGTCATCGTTACCGTTACAGCATATTAAAGTCTGCTGTTGAACATAGGCCTCCTCCATAGATTGCCTCATAGGGGGCATATTTGCAATAGTTGTAATGTTACTGTTGATTTGAAAACACCTCTCAGTGGGTCATGTGCTCCTGGTAGATTATCTTCTATACATACATCCATTACAGCATATTAAAGTCCGCTGCTGAACATATTTTAACAGTGGTAGAGCCACACGGCAGCTTTTGCTGTCGCACGGATGGGCCGGCTCGAACCGGGGTGGTAACACGACCTCACAGAATACCAGCGTGAAGTAGAGGTTTACCTCTGCGTTTCGCTTGGTGAGTGCAGGTGGCCGGAGGCCCTTTTTACTGGAAATGAGGCATTCCATCTTAGTCCTCACGGGTGACAACGCATCTGCATTTTGATTCGCAAACGAGGATAGATGTAGATGTCTATGGGCCGCAGCAACCACTTACCATCAGGTGGACTGTGTGCTCGTTTGTCACTCTTATCCTATAAAAAAAATATGCCTCCCACATAGATTGTCTCATAAGGGGCATGTTTGCAATAGTTGTAATGTTACTGTTGATTTGAAAACACCTCTCAATGGGTCATGTGCTCCTGGTAGATTATTTTCTATACATCCATCCATTACAGCCTGTTAAAGTCCGCTGCTGAACATAGGCCTCCCACATAGATGGCCTCATAGGAGGATATTTGTCATAGTTGTTGTTGGCAACTGCAGTTTTTTTATTTTTAGTAGTTATTAGGAAGACGCTGCTGCCCATCTCCTGATTTGTTTCCCCCTGTCACCTCTTACGACACCCACGGGATGTAATAGAGTACCTAGTAGATATACTTACACCGCCACTACTCGGTAACAGTTTTAATAATTACGATAGAATTTATTAAACGGTGATAAACCACGACCGGGAACGACCACGCTCTCACAAAATACCAGCGTAAAATAGCAGCTTAACACTGCTGTGTTTCGTATGGTGAGTGTAGAGAACTGGAGACACTTTTACTGGAAAAGAGGCATTCCATCTTAGTCCTCACGGGTGACAACGCTTCTGAATTATGATTCGAAAACGGGGACAGATGTAGAGATGTCTATGGGCCACAGTAACCACTTACCATCAGGTGGACTGTGTGCTCGTTTGTCACCCTATCCTATAAAAAAAAAACGTGCGGTACCTATGCGTATGCTAGCATGTACCGATTTAATCTATTTCTTCATAATGTTTATACAAATATTGTTTATCAAGTGGATCTTACCATGCATATATTTGTCCTTATTAGACACCATAAAGCGTTGAAACGACAAACCATACAGTGGCGCACCGCACACGCCTCGTCCACGTGCTGGAAAGAATGAGAGTTTTCCATGAGTACGACTGACTTCGAACAATGGTACAAGATTCGCTCTTAAATTTAAACTTCGAATTATATTCACAGCATATTGTATTATTTTAAGAGGTTAACAAAACTAATGAAAATAGGAATCAAGCCTCAGTCAGACCAATAATACAACCTACTTCGAGAAACGAGAATAATCAATTTTTTTCTTCATAATATATATCGATTTTAAATTAGTTATTCGAGTAGAGACTATTTGATTAAAGCATTGTGATACCTACACTATGATAAAGCAATATAACTGAAATATATATATATATATATATATATATATATATATATATATATATATATATACATAATAAGGAGTAGAAATAATATCTATTTAGTTCAGTAATATCATATTATATTTATAGAACCATTCATATGGCTCTACCTGGAACCACGTAACGCAAACCCTACCCCTATCTATGTACCTACGTCACAATCACTATAATATATAAGTTTCCTCCTAATTAATAAAGAGAGAGTTATCAAACTGCTTCATTGAGTCTTAATTTATTGCATTGTCCAAACATTACAGCATTCTTCATCTTTATTGCTAGAGATCACAAATATTGAATAAAGCTACTTTTACGGATTCTATCACGTTTAAATATATTGAATAAAACTATTTTTTACGGATTTTATCGCGTTTAATTTACTATTTTAATTCCCGACTGCCACTACCTACTACCAACTGCTAGACTTCAAAACACAGTAAAGTTCATTCTGCGTAAATCGAACCAAAAATTAATATAAAAACTGAAGGTAGCCGGGCTAACTGTGACATCGGGACGTCAAACATCTCAGTCCCCCCCGTGACCATTGCTGTAAAGCACCCGAAACGTCGGGAATTAAAATAGTAAATTAAACGCGATAAAATCCGTAAAAAATAGTTTTATTCAATGTGTAGCGTTCTATACATTGAATAAATAGCGTATACTTATTGTTATTTTTAATTCCCGACGTTTCGGATGCTTTCCAGCACGCATGGTCACGAGGGACTATGTTGTTTTATAGAAGAGGGGGCAAACGAGCATGCGGCTCACCAGATGGTAAGTGACTACCACCGCCCATGAACAATCGCAACACCAGGGGAATTGCAGATGCGTTGCAGGTGTTTTAGAAAGGTGTAAGCTCTTTTCTTGAAAGTCCCTAAGTCGTATCGGTTCGGAAAAATCGCCGGTGGTTAACAACTCCACAGAGAAATTGTACGAGGAAGAACACTCCTAGTAAAACGCACAGTCGTGGACCGCCAAGCATCCAGATGGTGTGGATGGTATCGTGAATTTTGACGCGATGTGCTTTCGTGAATTTGGCGGCTGGAATTAATCCTATGTGACCATGGTGACGGGGGAAACGTCGGGAATTTCAAAGTAAAAGTAAGTAAGTATGATTAAACACGACAGAATCCGTAAAAGTAGTTTTATTCTTAGTAGTTTTACTCAGAGTTATAAAAAACTGCTAACCCGCTTGCCAAGTTAGCAATGAAAAATATTTTCATTATGAGGCAATCCGAAAGGGAGGCCTATGTTTAGCAGTGGACTTTTATAGGCTGTAATAAATGGATGGATGGATTAAGTCTGCTTATACTGTGGTGTGGACGAGATGTGATGAACTTTTTACAGAATTATCTCCCCTCACCTTAAAAATATTTTCATGAACGTATCGTTGAGATGTCTTCTATTCAGTTTGAAGAAACTATCTTACATCTAAGGTTTTGGTACAAAGTTCTACTTTAAATTACTCCTCGAGAGATGTAATTACTCGAGCTTGTTTGTATGAAGCCTTTATCAACCACAATCTTTCGTTATCAGGTTCCTTATCTCTACACTGCATACGAGTGATGAATTATTTTATACCAGAACGTGCGGGAGACTTGCATTTTCCTAAATATTACACGATTACACATCTTTATACACACTAACAGTATTTTTAAAATTCAGTCTTTACAATGTGTACACAGGTTGCTGTAAAAATTAATAAATGAAACAAAAATAGTGTGGTTATAATTCAAATCGTTAACAATGTCAATCAGAGGTGTTCAAGATGGCTCCAGATCACCTATGATGATCACTGATTCGTTTTTCGACGATGGAGGTGAGTTCTTGTTTTTCCATAGCAGTGTTTGGCTTTAATTAGACTATGGGTCCGTGGGGTCCACGTGCGGTGAAGTTCCTAAAGGAACTCCATCCGCGGCTGGTCGTTGCTGGTGGTGATAAGAGGGCTGGGTCTTTTCTCGCTCAAAGACTAAGTATAGCCATTCAGCGGGGAAACGCCGTCAGCGTTCTTGGCACGATACCGCGGGGAGCAGGGCTGTATGATAATTAAGTTACTAGTTTTAGTTTTTGTTTTAATTATTATTATAGTTTTTAATATTGTATATACTGTAATATATTTAAGCTTCATACAATTATAATATATATAAATATGTTGCAAAATAACAATAAAATATATCTAAAAAAATATATATGTAAAGAAAATATATTTTCTTTAGTTCAAATAAAGGCCGCGCTGCTAGCGCATAGACTTCAATCCTCTATCTACGTGCTAGCGCCAGCGAATATAAGCCTTTTTTTAGTTAGTCTGTGGTCGAATGAATTCCATTGTGAAAACTATTGACCTCTTGGTAACGAGTAATTGTGTTCTGTGCTATTGACGTTAGGAATTGGTATTGTAATTAATAACATTAAATGTAGTTTCTTTTATTACAGGTAAGGTTTATAGTAAATAGAATAATATATTTTGTAATTAGTGCTAAACAAACATGTTAACTAACATAAATCTTTTATTACAGAGAAACTAAGTTGTGTTTTGATTTACGGTATCACATCACCTAACTGTTGAACAAATATCATTATATATATAATAAAAAAATTTGAAATATAAAGTTATTTACTATCCCAGGGCGACGTAATAATTAAAGCTTTTTTCCTAAAAAAAAGTTGAAGTGCAAGGAGAATAAGCCAGATCCGACAGTTATTTGTAGTCTATACAATACTTACATCGAGAATCAAACCCACATCATTCGGTGTCTCAGTCAAAAGCTAAGGGTAACCAATGAGACCCTATTACTAAGCCTTCGCTGTCCGTCCGTCTGTCTGTCAGCGGGCTGTATCTCATGATCCGTAATAGGTAGACAGTTGAAATTTTCACAGAATGTGTATTTCTGTTGCCGCTATAACAAATAATAATAAAATAAAAATAAATGGAAAATTAAAGGGGGCTCACCTAAACGTGGAAACTTGTTTTACAATGGTACGGAAACCTTCATGCGCGAGCCCGACTCGCACTTGGCCGGCTTTTTATTCATCAGCCCTTAGTCACTGCTAAAAACGGGCCTTCCCCATTGAACTGACGATCTACCTTGAAAGTCACACCTTTGGCGGGCATCGCATTACCAAACGATTCACACTTTTTCACTGCTCCCAGTCAGCAGTCTAAGTACGTTCGGCGTAAACATGTTAGAGCCATGCTGCAGCTATATTAGTGGTAAAGTTGTAGCACGAATGGGTCGGCTCGACCGCGGAAGGACCACGATCTCGCAGAATACTAGTTAAAAATAGAAGTTTACAATGACACTTTTACTGGATACGAGGCATTCTATCTCAGCTCTCAGGGCGGAAAACGTCTCTACATTTTGTTTCTCAATTAAGGATAAATGTATGTGTCTATGAGCCAACAGAATCCACGTACCATTAGGTGGGCTGTGTGCTCAATTGTCACCTTTATTCTATATAAAAAAAACAAATTCGAATTATTTTATTTTACAATGTACAATTACATATTTGTATATATATTTGTGCTATTTGGTGTAGAGACTATCGGTTCATAGGGTTCACGTGTGGTAAAGTTCCTAAAGGAACTCCATCTGCGACTGGTCACCATTGCTGGTGATAAGACGGTCATTCGGTGAGGAAACGCAGCCATTAGAGATTATATGCATTTGCATATTTGCATATGCAAATAACTCTCTAATTATGGCGTTTTTTTTATAGGATAAAGGTGACAAACGAGCACACAGTCCACCTGATGGTAAGTGGTTGCTGCGGCCCATACACATCTACATCTATCTTCGTTTGCGGATCAAAATGCAGATGCGTTGTCACCCGTGAGGACTAAGATGGAAGCCTCATTTTCAGTAAAAAGGGCCTCCGGTCACCTGCACTCACCAAGCGAAACGCAGAGGTAAACCTCTACTTCACGCTGGTGGCAAAAGCTGCCGCGTGGCTCTACCACTGTTAATGTTAATGCATATTTTAGCGTTTAATGAATAATGAAAGTGGACGAAGCGAAACAAGTATGTAAGGATCGTAGCAAGTGGAAAGAAGTGGTCTCTGCCTACCCCTACGGGAAAGAGGCGTGATTATATGTATGTATGTATTTTTTCCCAATCGTACATATTTTGTTTTGTAGCGGGAGATATGTATAGGAACTTAGAAACATAGGTGACGAAGACGTGGAGGGCGCGAGCGCAGTGGCTGACTGAACTGATTGGCCAAATTTTAAATTTTGTCCAATGACGTCAGTTGATGTAGAGAGGTCGTTTTCCGCGTACAAATTGATACTGAGTCTTGGTAGAGAGTAATTGTGTTCTGTGATACTGAGTGACAAACGTCACTTTGCGCTAGAAAATTTGGAAAAATACTTAATTGTATATTGTCATAAAAACTATGCAAAATGTTAAGAACTTTTCGCTGTATTTGTACCGTCTTTAATTAAAATATATAAAAATAAAAATGGTTTTTTGATTTTGCATTGTGCATATATTGGGCATATCAGCAGTTTTAAGTCATATTTCGGCCTTTTTAGTGTATATTTTCATGCATATTTTGGCACTTTGTTAGTGCATATAATTCGATGTCTAGTTGTGATGTATATATATATAGTAGGTGTTTATAATAATAAATTCGGTATTGAGACAAAATTTGTTGAACTGATACAGTGATTTTCGTTATATCTTATTATCCTTTTAGTAAGTTGTAACACTAGATAAATCATCATCATCATCATCATTACAGTCCATCACAAGTCCACTGCTGAACATAGGCCTCCCCCAAGGAATGCCACAAACACGATCCCGAGCCACCTGCATCCATTGACGTCCTGCATGTCTTACCAATAGTCACTTCATCTAGTGGGGGGACGTCCTACACTTCGCCTGCTGGTACGAGGCTGCCACTCGAGTACCTTTCTTCCCAATCGGTTGTCGGTTCTTCGAGCTATATAGCCGGCCCATTGCCACTTCAGCTTACTAATTTTTGGGCTATGTCGGTTACTCTGGTTCTACTGCGGATATCCTCGTTTTTAAGTCTATCACGCATAGAAACGCCGAACGCCCTCTCCATAGCTTGCTGAGTGACTTTGAGCTTCCTCATGCGACCAGCAAGGAAGGACTAGTCTTATTTATCTATCTAGTGAAGGACTAGTCCTGCACTAGATAAATAAGAACACGTAATATATTAAACGTATGTTTAATATATTACGTGTTATAATACTACTAATAATTATACTTATAATAATTACGTACGTTATTTTTTATATTAAATCAGGTAATAATACTTACTAACTGAATTTGCCACAGTGATAGCCGGTTTTCACTAATCGCCTTGTTTTCATAACTCCCCTTGACCTTAAACGCGACGCTCGCTAGTTGCGACTTGAACGAGATGGGTTAGGTTAAGCCAGAGATTATCAAACTTATTTCTTTTAATGCCCCCTTTGAAAATCAATTAATTTTCAGCGCACCCAATTTTTTATACACTTCTAAAATTTAAAAACCAAAATATCATTACTTTAATTAATTTAGTTATGATGTGCTATATTAGTCGGTTCTGGTGTTTGAACTCACATTCTAAACTAGACATTATTACCAGTGAGAGCAGTATTAAGAATAGATTTCAATCAAATTAAAAGAAACAATATAGATAGGCAATCAATTTTAGTTTTAGAACTAATCTAATGAGATGGATGAATTTGATGATTTTTAACAAGTTTGGTGATATCAGATTCGATTTTACTCAAAAACAATCGTAAGTCGCCGCGTTCGGTAACATGCAAACGATTTCTTTTTTAGTAAGCAACGTTGTCACAGCGCTACATCCACGTTCACACAAATATGACGATGGAAACGCTATCAAATATCGTTGAACGATCGACCACAATCCAAGGTACAACTGCGGGATTTTTTTAATGAAATCACTGTGGAGATTTTACAAATGTTGGCAGTAGACAAGCAAGTCGTTGTTGTTGCAGGATACTGATATATTGGGAAAATGTTGGAACTCACGTCTACTGACATACTTCTTATGTAAGAGCAGCTTGGCTGCGAAAGCAGCGACGACATTTTTTTTTATTAAGTTCATGTCATCACCTTGAAGTTGGAGATTCATATCATTAAGCAAGTTATAAAGGTCTATCAGGTATGCTATATTATTATATGATGTGACGAGGTTGTCGCGCAATTGTGTCTTTGTTTTCCAAGAACTCTACAACAGAGTCAAACAGATTGTTAAATCGAGTCAGACAATTTCCTTTTGATAGCCAAAGCACTTCTGTGTGGAAGATCAATCGGTTGAAATCTTCATCATTAGTAACACAAAGCTGATTAAATAATCTTTCATTTAAAGAGTTGTTTCGGATTTTATTGACTGCTCGGATGACATGTTGCAATTATTGAAACAGTCGTTCACTTAAATTTCTAGCAACCAAATGTTGTCGATGTATAACCTTTTTGACGCCCCGTCATAGCTGGATTACCATCAGCAGCTGATATAATTATTCAAGGGAATTTCTTTTTCATCACAAAACTTTTCCAGTGTTTTAAATATGGTTTCTCCTTTTGGGTTTGTCTCTAAATTTTTAGCAAATAATAGTTCTTGACATATCTTTTAATCTTTAATAAAGCTCACGTAAGACATCAACAATACTTCATTAGTTGGTAAATTGGACTCATCCAAATGAATTGAAAATTGTCTAGTCTTCAGATGATTGCATAATTATTCTTCAATGTTTTCAGTCATTTCATCAATTCGTCTTTGCACAGAACTATTGCTCAAAGTAATTTTTCGAAGTATGTTTGCCGCCGGTTTATGGAGCACAGTAGTTATAACTTCTTTTATTGGAGGCAAAATTAACGTTTCTCCGTTGGTGTGTGGTTTACCTGATTGCGCAATTAACAAAGAACTATTGTATGAAGCTCGAAGTTCGTCATCTTCTTGCTTAGCAACCACCGAAAAAAGTTTTGATACACTTAGCTGGGCATTATGCTTCTTTTCCAGGTCTTAAAAATAGGCTTTCTTTTTGTCCTTATCTGGATGTATTTTCTATGAATCCATATTTAATATATTCTGCACTATATTGCCGTCTCTTCTTTTTTGCTTTCGACATTGCTTTGTTTTACAAATATGTAAATAAAGTGTTGAACTTAAATACTTGATTAAAGATTGCGCGCGAAACCACTAATGAATATATAAAAATTATTACGAGCTTTTGTATAGGATTTAAATACAGCACGCACCGACAGGAATAAGACAAACACGCACAAACCCGTGTATCTCTTTCGACACTCAATGGTACTGAGCAAGACAAGTATCGATGAACCAGCCGATTGCTACCGGATTGCACCAATAGCGTTATTTAACAAAAAGTTGTTACAACTTGATTGCGTACAGCGTACGGGCTATCCTATGAAATCTATGTTAAGTATTTCTAGTGTATATACCATCATATAGTACAGAAATACATAAAAATGCATAAACAAATTTTTCGATATTGAGTAGTAATAACATCACAGCAACACCACACAACAACAACAGTTTTAATTTTAGTTTTGCATCTAAATGAAATTACAAATCAACCATCACCACCCTCTAGATCTCCAACGCCCACAAGGATGCGTTATCGCCCACTTTGAGAAAGACTGGGTTAAGCGAACTACACATCTGTCGAAGACCGGTGTATTTTGGTCCATACGAAGGACCTTGAGGTGAAAACGAATCGATGAAATGTTTTCGCAATTAATTATATAAATTATACGACTTCTAATAATAAAAAAATATGCGTGAAATAAATAAATTGACTTGGCGATCGCAGTAAACAATCTAATTTAATATAAAATGTATTACTTGAGAGAAACATTGTATTTTCATGCGATGGCCAAGTCAATCTATTTACTTAAAATATAAAAGATTTTTAGTATTGATGTGGCCACTATAAGATGTTGTTAGGTTAGCTAATTACATAATAACTTAAGACAGAAGAACCCTTAAGTAGGCCCTGAATAAATTAACCGACTTGGTATTACATGGATCTCACAACTTTTTAGGGTAGAGGAACTGAGTTGCGAGACTTGGTTTTTTTACAAGTTATGTTTTTGATAGCATTATATTTAAATACAAACAAATGAATTACAGCGTCTATTAAAATGAAGCGTCATTTAAAATAAAATAATATGTCTATCATGGCAAGATAAGAAAAAGTGCGAGGGAGATGGATATTATTCCATCTCGCTTTCTTATAGCCGCCAAGCCGTTTACTCTACGTCAGAAGGGATCGTGACGGAAAAATCTTACACTTTTTGTCGCCTAATCCGTCAAAAATCTAAATCCCCATCCGCCAAATCCGTACCGTCCGATAAAGAATTTCGTTCCAATAGTAAAAATGTTAT
The DNA here is from genome assembly GCA_033319125.1 of Parnassius glacialis. NCBI lineage: Eukaryota > Metazoa > Arthropoda > Insecta > Lepidoptera > Papilionidae > Parnassius > Parnassius glacialis. Next base: position 3,754,612 of record JAVANC010000012.1, on the reverse strand, counting down.
ATGTAGTAGAGCCATGCTGCAGCTATATTATATGGTTGTAGCACGAATATGTCGGCTTGAACAGGGAAGGACCACGCTCTCACAGAATACCAGCGTAAAGGAGCAGCTAAATGCTGCTGTGTTTCGTATGGTGATTGTAGGAGAAACTGAGATTATTTTTACTGGAAACCAGGCATTCCATCTTAGTCTTCAGGGGTGGCAACGTATCTACATTTTGATTCATAGATATAGATGGCTATGGGCCACAGCACCCACTTACCATCAGGTGGACTGTATGCTCGTTTGTCACTCTTATTATATAAAAAATCTCCTGATCTCAGGGGTATTTCGTTTAGAGCCAGGGCGGCATCAGAGCCAGCTGAACTAAGTAATGAGTCTCTGAGAGATGAGTACATATTTGTGTCATTTGCTGTAGAGACTATCGGTCCGTGATAGTCTCAGTTATGTACGTATGATAAGACGGCTAGTTCTTTTGTCGCTCAATGGTAGGGCTAAGTATAGCCATTCAAGGAGGAACGATACCGCGGGCAGTAGGACCACTGTATAAGGGGGCGTTCGAGTATTACGTAAACAAACTCTCTGATTTAAGTCCCCCCCCCCCCCCCCTGTAAAAGCAAAAATAAGAAAATTGCGAACTCCCTCCTCTCGTAAATGATAAGACGTAAGAATTTTTTCTTTACTAATGTATAATGTGTATAGAGTAAAGTCAATTCTCGGAAAACAGACTTATTTATTTTTAGTAAGAAATATGCAAATGAATTCAGTATACCATAATTAATTAATAAAAATTGAACCTTAAATTTAACAGTGGTAGAGCCACGTGGCAGCTTTTGCTGTCGCATGGATGGGCCGGCTCGAACCGGGGTGGTACCACGACCTCACAGAAAACCAGCGTGAAGTAGAGGTTTACCTCTGCGTTCCGCTTGGTGAGTGCAGGTGGCCGGAGGCCCTTTTTACTGGAAATGAGGCATTCCATCTTAGTCCTCACGGGTGACAACGCATCTACATTTTGACTTGTAATTGTGGATAGATGTAGATGTCTATGGGCCGTAGCAACCACTTACCATCAGGTGGACTGTGTGCTCGTTTGTCACCCTTATCCTATAAAAAAAAAACCATAACGGCAGCCGTCAACGCGTAGACGGGTAGACGGGTGGCGACGGCTGCAGTGGTATCTGCCTGTCAACAAATTGCCGCTCATCTGTATGAGCCCTAATAAAGTAGCAGCGTGGCGTTACCACGTTAAAAATACATAAATGTATATAATAAACTAAAAACATACTTTTTAAATCCTACAGATTGAAGAGCCGTAGCCGCTCAGTCTTAAAATTTCATAGTCTTACGAGTTCAATCCCAGCTGGGACCTTTTAAATTGTTTATTGGAATTTTAATTATGTCGAGGAAGAAAAACCTTGTGAAGAAGGCATGTCGAAGAAACTAAAAAAGAATATATTTTAGAATGTAAACAATAAAATGTAAATATACCAACTTCCAATATGGATAAATAAGCTTATTTAGAAAATACTTAATATTTTTTTTATTTTAGGCTTTTGCCTTTTTTTGTAAAACAGCGCTAATGATGACAACAAGAATAGAAAGCTTGTGGAAGGTTAATACCGGTCAAGATTACGTAATAAAATATTGCCTTTTTATTTATATATAGCAGAGTTGCGTCTCCTTCATCTTTGACACATTATGTTCTACGCGCACGCGTCGGCTCTCCACCGATAGAGTGTGCTAAAGTGCGCGTCAACATGACGAATCGTTCATGACGTAAACACCTCTATTTCTCGTACATTATATAATTTATTTGAATTATAAAATATAATTAATGTTATTTAATAGAATGCCCGGAATTTTAATCTATTTATCATCAATTCTTTTTTCACCACAAGTTTTTATATGCAATTTTTTTAATGTAATAAATAAATTATAAATTTAAATTTAAGAAAAAAAATAGCAAAAAGAATCCTTCGAGCCGGATTTGAACCAGCGACCTATGGATGACTTCATATTATCCTCTACAGTCCACCGCTCTACCAACTGAGCTATCGAAGGTACATTTAGATATTTGAAATTATATATTATTATATTCAAAAAGGTTTAATATTTAAAATAATAGTTTCTATTACGTTAAAAGTGGAATTTTTACTTTCTATTAATTTAATTTTGATTAAGCATCATGTAATTGTGAACAGTTTTTATACCTATTCTATATTTTCAACGCCTTCAATTTTAAGTGCACTATTATCTACTAGAAGATATTATGTCATATACATTTAATTAGAGTGTGTTAGGATAAGTCGGTTTTGTTTTTGACAAGAGTCAATTTATTATCTGCCTATACAGGGTTATTTTTCAATAACCGGGCAAATTTGCAGAGAAGATTCATAATAAGTAATGTAAGCAAATGGTGAAGAAAAATTAAATTAAAGAAATCGGAAATATTCTGTCCTTTTTATCTTTTTAATTAAATTTTAACTGATTTTACGTACTGCGCAGTGCGCACGCACACATTCGTTAGGGTCGGTAGGTAGGAAAAACGATGTTGCCCATAAATCTCATTTAATTTGGGATAATTTCAAATTAAAGTATATCATTATACTCTATCTTAGAGTTCGATATCGTATCGTAGAGTTTATATATTTGAACTTAAATTTAAAATTTGGCTACTCTTTGAAAAATAAACCTATATAATACTTATTATGGGAGACGGTTGCACTCAATAGCGGTCCTTTAATATGCTCTATGAAACTTGTGGCTAGATTGGCGCGATTTCTTCGACCCCTTTAATGACAATTTTCCGCTGATTCATGAATTGCCGCACTAAAAATTGCAAGTCTCTGAATCTGAACATATGCTGGACTCTATGAATGGAGTACAGAGTTGCAGAATGGCCCTATCCTATAAATATGGTAAGGCATCGATATATTTGTACCACGCACTAGATTTCGCATTCCGAACATTGACTATGTTCAACTGAACTGTACTGCAATCCGTACACTGAACTAAATATTGCGTAAATTCGAGATTTGTGAATTTCATAAGATAATTATTATTACATTTTATTTAGAAATATGTATGTTTAGGCTAAAATAAGAGTATTTTATATTAAATTCTTATATTTATTTTATATTAATATCTTATTTTATATTAAATTAGTCTTCGCCCATGCGCGACTCTACTATCTCCCGCGCATGCGCGAAGACATAGAGTAGCGCACATATGTACATATTGTTTTTTTTATAAAAGACTTACCTGTGATACTATATTAACAGGTTTTACGATTAACGGCGAATTTGGTGTATTTTAGTATTTTTATTATTTAGGCGAGTTTTAGTATTTTATTAAGAAACCATTAAAAGAAATACTTACACGGCTGTCACATTTTAAATCTACGGTTATTTTATTTTAAAACTTGCACGAGGACAAACATCCAGACCCGGAACAATTATTTGTAAGCCATACAAATACTTCCGTACGGGATTCGAACCCGCGGCCCCCAGCGCAACAACTCATTGCTAAGCCACTGCGCCACAGAGCCGTCGGACTGTGACGTAATCGTAATTACGATACCAAGTTACGGTAGAGCAAGTTTCGTATGAAGATAATTTAGCATTTTTAACTTTAATCTTTATTATATAGGTATTTGCGCCGTTTATCGGAATGAACTTGACACAATGTTTCGGTGTATCTATTTAATAGAATGTGATAAATATTTTTTTCTCAAAATAAGATTTTTTTTTGGGCTCATAAGGGATTTTTGTGACACACAGCTGGTGGTTGCGACTGAGATCGATAGATTTACAAACATATGTAACTACCACTCAAGATGACTCAAGTGTGTTATCAAAGAGCATAATACGTCTATCATTCACCATTTAATAACTACCTCTACCATATTGGAGTAATTTTCAATGCTTTTGTTACGTGGTTATAAAGTAGTGAAGTGAGAAGTAACTGGAAGTGACCACTGCGATTGTGGGGCAAAACGACGTTCTACGACGCAAAAATTATCGGGTGTGTTGTGTGTCAGTCAGTCAGTTGGTCCGCTCCGCGTCCGACGGAGGCGTGGCATGACATATCGTTGCATACGCGTGGCGCGGCGTGGCGGGCGCATTCCATACACGAATAATAACTTTATTCAATTTAGAATCAGTTTTTACTTCATTTAAATGCGCTGTGGCTGTACGGTTAAGTGACTAATAACGATTGTTTGGTAAATATTATTAAAATTGTGGGTTATACGTGTTACTCAACAGCTGTTAACAGCAGGATGTTTGTATTGGTCTTTGGGTTAACTGAGTTACTTAAATGCGTTTAATTTTTCGTAATTGAATGATTGATAATTTTAATTTAATAACGATATTTGACGTGTATGGCATGAACAAGAAAAAAAAACAGAATAAATTTAGTTTAGTAGAATGTTAACTTTTTTTGTGTTACGCTATATTATTTTAAAGCGATTCATTTTCATTGTTCATTAATACATTCACTAGCAATTATTCTGCGTTGTATATAAATAAGTAAGTAATTTGCTTGGTAAAAATTGGGGAATTGTAGAAATTATAATTACAATGTGAATGCAAATTGCAACCTCAGTGATTAATCATTTGAAAGTTAACACAACATATTGTTCTAGTTCGTGAAATACTTTCTTTTTTAATTTTAAGCATTGCGTTTTTGTTTTGTGTCATGATTTTAACATTAGTAATTGAGCTAAATCGAAGCAAATTCGCGACTTTCTTGTGACCACTTGTATAAAGTAATGGTAACAAAATTAAATCGCTTTTCTATTAATATAAAACAAGACAAACAACCTAACTGGCCATGGCATAATCCTGATGTTCATGATGGTAGAGCCATACTGCAGCTATATTAGTAGTATAGTTGTAGCACGAATGGGTCGGCTCGACCGGGGAAGGACCACGCTCTCACAGGCATTCCATCTTAGTCCTCACGGGTGACAACGCATCTGCATTTTGATTCTTTATTGAGAAATTTATTTTAAGATATTTCGTATTTATATTTTATTTAATGATTTATTAAAACCGAAACTAAGTTTGCATCATCTTTTTGATACTCACGATGTCAGTGACGTTTGAACTCGACCTCTTATCGCACTAACACGGAGGTCTGCTCACATTACATAATTTATATGTACATACTAGCTGTTCCCTGCGACTTCGCCCGCGTGTTTTTTTTTTATAGAATAAGGGTGACAAACGAGCACACAGTTCACCTGATGGTAAGTGGTTGCTGCGGCCCATAGACATCTACATCTATCCTCGTTTGCGAATCAAAATGCAAATGCGTTGCCACCCGTGAGGACTAAGATGGAATGTCTCATTTCCAGTAAAAAGGGCCTCCGGCCACCTGCACTCACCAAGCGAAACGCAGAGGTAAACCTCTACTTCACGCTGGTATTCTGTGAGGTCGTGGTACCACCCCGGTTCGAGCCGGCCCATCCGTGCAAAAGCAAAAGCTGCCGCGTGGCTCTACCACTGTTAGAATTAGGGTTTTAATTATACTGCTCAGAACCCTAATACTTTTTCTCAAATATAAGTAGCCTAAGTTACTCTTTAGAACGTCAGCTATATGCCAGTGAAAGTCCCGTCGAAATCGATCCAGCCGTTTCAGAGATTAGCCGGAACAAACAGACAGACAAAAATTTAAAAAATTGTGTTTCTGTTATTTTAACATTACAAACAGACACTTCAATTTTATTTATTTGTATAGAGTATAGATAAATATCGTTGTCAGGTATACTTAGTTCGATATTTAGCTTATAACAGCCATGTCAGCCGAAATATACATGTCAAGTCTATCTCCGCTTTGTAAAACTTTTTGTCATCCTCATCAGGCATTTAAAGCCGTTCAAAGTCCTGGGGCAACAAGGGATGGCATCAAATAATTTATGCAAAGAAAATAAATTTCTTATCATGTTTTTTATCGGAACGTTGCGAGCTTTACCGACAAAAATCATTAACGACTTTTGTAAAATCCGGTTTACGGAGTAGATCACTTTCATGATTCGTCACATCGTTGTTTCCTTTATACATTTAGCAATTATTTTTAGCTATTCGTAACGTTTTTTATAGGAGAAGGTGATAAACGAGCACACAGTTCACCTGATGGTAAGTCGTTGCTGTGGCCCATAGACATCTACATCTATCCTCTTTTGCGAATCAAAATGTAGATGCGTTGTCACCCGTGAGGACTAAGATGGAATGCCTCTTTTCCAGTAGAAAGGGTCTCCGGTTCTCTACACTCACCATCACACAGCAGAGTTAAGCTGCTATTTTGCGCCGGTATTCTGTGAGAGCGTGGTCCTTCCCCGGTCGAGCTGACCCATTCGTGCTACAACTATACTATTAATATATATTTTTTAAATACTAGTAATGCTATTAAACATTACTAATATTCCCTTTAATCACTACTGGTAAGCTTAAAATGCTTGTGTTAGAAGTGGCTCACGACAGTATTCGAATGGCGGATTCGAACCCACGACCTTTCGAGTTCGCGGTCCGCGCCCTGCCATTAGGCTACTGACGCTTCAATATAGCTGCAGCATGGCTCTACCACGTAGAAATTTTTTGATTTTGTTTGTTGATTAAGCACTGAGTTTCAGTATGGATGTCCAGATGCTTCAGCCCCTGTTCCTGTCTCTTAAATCTGGCACTGTTTCCCGGCCCAATGTGACACATTTTGCTCATCATTTTTGAGCTGTAAGTAGTTGAACCGTGATAGTGACGTTTTTCTTTAATTTATACACCTTGAAAGGGTTAAAGTTATTCGCGTCACATTTGAAGTTAAGTGACCTAAGTGCTTAGTGCCATCGAATTCACGTCTCGAATAAAATTATTATTTTTACTCTGGTTGAATAACATATTTAGTGTTATAATAATTATTTCTAGAGTGTTTGTTGTGTTTCGTATTCCGAGCCATTCCATATCAGTTCTAAGAAGTGACAACGCATCTTCACTTTGATTCTTGGACCACAGTATCCACTTAGCATTGGGTGTGATGAGTGCTCGTTTGCTACCATACATATACTTTTATAAAATAATTTAAAATTAAAAATTTTGTACAGCCGACTTCAATATAAGCGCTTTCAATATAGGTTATTTAAGAATAACTCAATAACCATTGGTCTGACCATGATCAAATTCATATGGGACCACTCGAGAACTATCAGCTTTCATATAAAAAAGTATCATCGAAATCGGTTCGCCCAGTACAAAGTTATGAGGTAACACACATAAAAAAAACAAAAAAAAACATACCTACACTCGAATTGAGTACCGTCTCCTTTTTGGAAGTCGGCAGATAATGTCTAGATAGGTTAAGTCGAGTGAGTGCCTCTGTAATATTTACGCGTGTCCTTGTGACTCTATATCCTGCACAGATAACAAATGCAAATATTATTTGATAGTTATCGCCTATATCGAAATCGACCAGGAAAACATCGTTATTGTGATAATATCGATTAACTTTTTCCGTCTATAAATCCGTCAGTCGGTTTCCAGTTGTCTAATATTTGAAGTGTAGGTTCGAGGATGATTTTGTCATAGTTTCAAATACACAAGACTGCACAAAAATGATACCTACACTGATTGAACGGAAAATCAATCATTCTATCTCACAAAAACTTTCCTAATTCATTAGATTTCTTCCAATTAAGTTTGAATCTGCTATGCTGCAGTCATACCATAAATATATCAAGGGCAAACCTTTTTGAAAGTGAATACACATCGGGGAATACGCACATAGGGGCGTACTCAAATTTTATTAATGTTATCATTACTATCAAACACGCATAGTTATAAAACTAAAGTTGGTAAAAATTACCTTGCGTATATCCGCTCGATAAAATAAAATGATGTGTCTTACTTACTTTGAGGAGCACCTCCCGCCTTCCCTCAATTGCGTGCACTATCCCCGTCACCACTACTCCCAACAAAACTACAAGTCCCATCAACAAATCCAAGTCAGAAATAGTCCTGCACGGCTAGCATGGGCTGGGGACAAAAATTTTATCCACCAATTATATCCACTGACAAGAGATAAAATTATCTTGTCCCTATGCCAAAGCATGGCAACAGGGAGAAGTATATCCCCGTTTGACATAACGAGTAGACATATATCTCCTGTCCGTAGCATGGAGCCAAATTAAAGACAAAAAATTATGATTTTTTGACATTTAAAAGGGACAATTCTATCTTAGTTCATTGGACGTGGGTTTAAGTTTATATTCATACAAAAAATATATCTAAGTCTAAGTCTATCTCCCATTTTATCTACTGTGGATATTATATTCACCAGTGTGCCCATGCCCGAAGGGTGGATAAAACTAAGCGAGGGGATAAACATTTTCTCCTTTCCTCGGGGATAAAATTGTCTCTGGCCCATGCTAGCCCTGCTGCCAACTGTTACTTTACAATTACGATCCAAAACTAGACAAATTCTACTTTTTTTTCTAAGAAAATGGTTTTGGCTATGGCTGCCTAATGTACTTACTTCTATGTCGTTTTTGTTTTATACTAGCTGTTCTTCGCCCGCGTGTAATTTGGTGTTTTATTATTTTTGCTCGAAACCCTTATTATTTTTCGACAGTAAAAGTAGCCTAAATTACTCCTTATAACATCAGCTATCTGCCAGTGAAAGTCCCGTCAAAATCTGTCCAGCCGTTTCGGAGATGACCGGAACAAACAGACAGACAACATTTTATAAATTGTGTTTTTGTTATATGTACCGCATATACTTTCACATGCATTTAGTAAAAAGCTGTTATTTTGACATTACAGACACTTCAATTTTATTTATTAGTATAGATATAGATTATGGACATACAACATAATATGAATCTAATGTAATTGCCTTGCCCTGAACACAAAGATTACAACGGTTTAAAACTAATTCTATCGTTATCACTCTTCAGTAACAAATATACGCGACGCAAAAACATTTTACAAATTTTTGAGTTAACAAACTTAATATATTTTGATCGAACTTGATTTGAATTTAATATTTCGAAACAAAATAAACATAATAGAATTGTAAAATGCGGGTAGCCATATTTTTTATTCATACTTTATTCATCTACATCCCTCATAGAATACTACATTATAGTATTCTATGACGTCCCTATTCACCTACGTCACGATCTTGAAGATTAAAAATTGCGAGCAGCTAACTCCATTCCGTCTAAATTTGTTAAGCTCTAACAAGATAATGGTAAGCATCCTATTCATCTTAACGTCTTGTAATCTTCTATGCTTCATTTACTCATAAAATATTTCCTTTACTTTGACTTATTAATATGCCAGTGAGTTACTCTTTGTACTAGGCACTAAGTGAAATTGTTCAAGTAAATAATAAAGGACCTTACACATAATTTTATTTATACATTTCTTCTTAATGTAGAGCCGCGGTAGCTTAGTTAAAATGAAATGAATTAATTTAAGTTTTTATTAAATTAATTAGTTGCATCATAAAAAGATTTTGATTTGCAAATACTATATCTAAGTACATGTCAGTTATATAATCTTCTATATTTAAAGTTCAATCCAACAACTATGTTATGAATTGCTAATATCTATTATCTATTTATATATTATATTTAATATATAAATATATATATATTTAATAAATATATATTTAATAAATTATATATATATATATATATATATATTTAATAAATTTTTAATGAAGTACATTTTTAAGTTAAAATCCATAATCCTAACAGCCTTATTAAAAATATAGGGTTATTTTTCAACGAGTAACCAAATGTTAAACTTAAGTTCAAATATATAAATAATGATATACCGTTATTGCAGTTTTTGAAAATACGAGTAAACAAGTCTTCTATTTTTATTTGAAACGAGCTGTTCCCCGCTTCGCCCGCGTGTAATTTAGGGTTTTAATTATATTGCTCAGAACCCTAATTCTTAAATTTATTCTTAAATATAAGTAGGCTAAGTTACTCCTTAGAACATCAGCTATCCGCCAGTACAAGTCGCGTCGAAATCGGTCCAGCCGTTTCGGAGATTAGCCGGAACAAACAGACAGACAGACCGACATACCGACAGACAGACAAAAGTTTTAAAAATTGTGTTTTTGTTATAAGTACCGTATATACTTTCATATGCATTTAGTAAAAAGCTGTTATTTTAACATTACAAACAGACACTTCAATTTTATTTATTTGTATAAATTATCCCAAATTGAATGTGATTTATGGGCAAGAACGTTTTTGCCTACCGATCGACCCTTACGAATGTGTGCGTGCGCACTAAAATTAGTTAAAATAATTCATTACCACGCATTTTGAGTTTAAAAGATAAAAAGGACACCATGTTTGACATTTTTTTTAATTAATTTTTCTTCACCATTCACTTATTCTGAATCTTATATGTATATTTGGCCGGTTATTGCAATATAACCTACTGCTAATGATAGTATTCGTATCAAAGACTGCTACGGTACATAGAACACTGATTCGTATTGAATATACACACATCAATTTTATTTAGACAGCGCATCGTCGCAAGTAAACGTTGCTTTCCTTATTTACTCGAATAACATTTTTTTAGGATGAACCCATGCCTTATTATTATAGATTGTGAGAAATTCAGTCTTAGATCTCAGAAGTGACAACGTGTGACAAAGTGCCTTCTTTGTTTGTGCAGTAGGCTCTTAACATCAGGTGGATTGTAAATGAGATGGTAATTTTTTTACATCCATAACGTAAGCTTTATTTTTCGTCATACGTTACGTGGTAGAGCCACGCTGCAGCTATGTTATGGTTGTATCACGAAAGTGTCGGATCAACTGGGGAAGGACAACGTTCTCACAGCTGCTGTGCTGTGTGAGTGCAGAGAACCGCAGACCCTTTTTACTGGAAATAAGGCATTCCATGTCAGTACTCAGGGGTGACCACTCATCTGCATTTTATACGCAAACAAGGATAAATGTAGATGTCTTTGGGCCACAGCAACCACTTACCATCAGGTGGACTGTGTGCTCGCTTGTCACACTTATATACTTATATAGAAAAAAATTAGATTGTAAGTGTATTTGTAACTTATATTTTTTATTCCATAACATATAGCTTTATATTTCGTCATATTTATTCGTTGTTAATTGTGATGCCACACGCAAATATCATGTGATAATTTTTGCATACTCAGATAACCCCCAAACAAACTAGATATTAATATATTGTTTTTATTGCGTATGATAATTCGTTGCTTAGTACTAAAGTAAATGATTATAATTAATTGGTGATTCGGTGCTATCGTAACACGATGTATAGTTTCGACAAGGATTTGTGGCACGTTCGTGTGGCACGGCGTGGGCGCGTGGAGTCCGAGACACAGGAGGACGCTGATGAAAAGCGTACGTGTTTGATTTCCATGTTATAATTTTTCATCCATCATCATCATTATCATCATCAGTAAAAAATATATCATTTGCCTTGTCGTGACGGCAAAAGAGAATCCATCACCTCATTTTATCCCGTGGCTTTCGTAGGATGCAGCTGTGAGACAATGTTATGGCGGTAGTAAGTATAACAATTAACAACCCTGTTAACGACGAAGATGCGTAAAATACCTAGGCCGGTGATAAGGGGGTGGGGGGGGGGGGAGGAGAAAAGGGCCAAGTGTGGTGTGTTGATGGAAAATCCTTTCTACTATAATTGTGGGAACCCATGTCCAGCAGTTGCTTTTAACAGGCTAATAATTAAGAATATCCACTATCTCATAATATCCCGTGGGTGTCGTAACAGGCAACAGAGTAAAACTGAACTAGGAGAAGAGCAGCACTATCTTACTGATAACAGATGAATAAAAATAGCAAACTGCGTTTGCCGATCGTAGCAACTATATCAAATGGTTCCCCTATGAGACAGTCTATGGGGGGAGGCCTTTGTTCAGAAATGGACTTTTGATAGGCTGTAACGGTATGGTAAATAAAATAAAAATACAAAAAAAAATCTTAATTTTCTAAGGCTCTAAAACCGAGGTAACAATTACAGAGACAAGAGCCATTTGGATGACATCGTTCAAATGAGGGCATCCACGACTTTTTCCGCCACCAGGGCGGCGCCACTAGAAAGTAATCTCTCTTACAAAGCAATAAGGACCGTGGCCGAGCTCACTTGACTACTCTAGCGCCATCTATTATCTATCTACGGAAGCGGTTGCGATGTATATCGATATGAAAATTTGACGCGCTAAATACATCGTTCTTTATTTAATACATTTCCATAGATGTCGCTACATGGTACCGCTAAGTAAGATTGACGAAGTCATTGGGCTCTAGTGTATAATATTTGACAGATTTCAAGCGGGGAAGTTATTTTGTTCGGAAAATGTAAAGGTTACTGTTTCTTTCTGTACTATTAGCTATATTTTATATTAATATGATTAAAAAGAAATAAACTAAACCACAGATATTCATAAAAGTAGAAAATGTTTAAAAAAGTTAAAAATGTGCAAAAAATTAAAGAGCAAACCACTGAGGCATTGTTTGGTGTATAAATATAATATTCTTGAAACTGGTAAACTTTTATTAAAAATCAACTTCTCAATTAAATTACATTGTGTAACAAAAAACTCTACCTCACTGTCAACGAGCGACATCTGGTGAGCAGAAAATTATTAGCCCTCATTAAAAAATAAATTAAAAAATAGGTATAAAGTATAAAAAATTAAAGATCTAATCACTGACGCATTGTGTTGCTTATTAATATAATACTTGGAAACTGATAAACTACACTTGGGAGCAAACAAATCGAGCCACTTCCTTTTTTCACGTATAATGGTTATTATTTTTACCATAGAATTATTACGCAATAATGCGTAATAATTCTATGATTTTTACTATTATGGAACAGATCGCTTTGAAACATATATCACCTAAAAGGATATGTAATAGCAATGAGCGTAGTTGTCAAATTTTCAATTTTAATTAAAGTTCAAAGTGGTTTAAAGGGTATAATAAAATTGTGGCATTTAATATGCTTATGACATTTTGATGAAAAATTAATTTGGAGTTTTTCGTTAATTATACCCATATTAACGTGCTATTGTTGTCTTTATCGGTGTCTGTGTAATCAAATAGCCTGATAAAATGGATAGTACACCTGAAGCTTAATTATCATAAAGTCCTACTCCCCGCGGTATCGTGCCAAGAACGCTGGCTGCGTTTCCCCGCTGAATGGCTATACTTAGCCTTTGAGCGAGAAAAGAACCAGCCCTCTTATCACCAGCAGCAACGACCAGTCGCGGAGTGAGTTACTTTAGGATCTTCACCGCACGTGGACCCCACTGATCGATAGTCTCTACGATAAAGAACATTATGAATAATAATTATCGCCGATAATAATTCACGATGTTTAAGCTTAGCAGTGCGCTTCCTTTAGTCAATGCTACTGCTTAGCCTTTCCTGATATACATATGTATATGCAAAAGACGCTACCTGTTATGTAGGTACATTTATTACGCGGTTCGAACGTGTTGTTTGTATCCTAAGTTATCGCCGGCTTGTGACCTTACGGCGTCCTTATAAACAACGGCCTGCTGTCTGCACGCAGCTCTTGAGACGCTCCTCCAAGGTCAGTAGCTAACAAACAAGGGATATAGAATTGTAATCAAAATGTTGTATTTATCGGCAGACTTAAAACAGTCTATTTTATAACAGTAATCGACACTTGGCAGGCGAATTGTATCGTAGATAGTTTCAATATTTTTGTTTTGGTATACGCCGGAAGTTTCCACATTAGACGTTCGGCAGTCCACCGGCCTGTGTAAATGAAGTTTGCATGCTTTTGGCAATGGCCTCAACGTTTTACCTGACTACGGTAACACCCAAAAGTAGGTTGATATTACTAAGTTCATATCGTATTTTTATGTGATAGAGCCATGCTCCAGCTATATTACTGGTACATATAGTTGTAGCACGAATGGGAAGGACCACGCTCTCTCAGAATACCAGCGTAAAATAGCAGCATAACGCTGCTGTGTTTCGTATGGTGAGTGTAGAGAACCGGAGACCCTTTTTTACTGGAAATGAGGCATTCCATTTTAGTCCTCACGGGTGACAACGCATCTGCATTTTGATTCGAGGATAGATGTAGATGTCTATGGGCCATAGCAACCACTTACCATCAGGCAGCCTGTGTGCTCGTTTGTCACCCTAATTCTATAAAAAAAATATCAATGTCCTCCTCTAAACTCTAAACTAGTTGTCATTATTAAGGCTTTAACAAGCCTGAATGACCTTGACGAAACGGCAATCGCAGAGATTTTAGCCAACGTCAACACCGTCTAGCGACTACGTTCTGTATTACTTATAAAAGTGCAAAGATTAATAGACTGCATAGATGACAATTATAAAAGTGACATACTGCCTGTTATGCTTGCGCATCACTGAGAATTATGTCGTAGTTACGCATCTTCAATTACATTGTGCTGTAGCTTTGTCCGGTAGGCATCACGAGCTATCAAGTGTTCAAGTTTCAAGTACGTAAGAGTTTTTTATTATATATGTTAAATCGTATTTATTTGTATCGTATTAGTAGATTTGGGGCAAAACGTTCGCTGTAAATTTTTCCCGGGTTTGATCCCCGACAGCACGAATGCTATTTGTAATTGCAATTTTCGTCAACATGCATTGGGGCAGTTCGGCGAGCATTTCCTTGCCCTAAAACCCTCTCAGAAATAAAAAAAGAGTTCTGTGCCCAGTAGAGGGACTTGTATAGCCTTTTACTTTACTTTGTAGCAATATTTATATTCGTTTCAGATACAGAAGGGTACCTTATGCTGACAAAAATATCATCTGGAGGCAACGAAAACGTAAAACATCTTTGTACCTAGATAAAACGTTCGAAACATTGTCAATCATGTCATACGTCACATTTTCTATAGAGCGTAGAACATTGCAGATAGGGCAAAATAAAAAATAATCCTAAATATTATGGGAACTATTTATTAATAATATATACATTTATGGGTATTTATAATAAAAATAATGAACAAGCTGCAAGGTTCAACTAATAATGTTTCTTGTAAACACAATTGTAAAATTCCTGTTTTAATTTTTACCAGTGGTTAATTGATTAAACGTAGTCAAGACCACTTCATATAAAATATATTTAATTAAAATTATTTGTTTTTTTTTGTAACGCATAAGGATAAGTTAGACTAAGTTAGATTAACTTTGATAAGTGTGTAGGTTTTTTTTAATTTTATCACAAATTTTTCCGCAATAAATTATTACCTTTTCTACAGTGATTCTCTTCTCTTAGTTTCGGCGTTACTGTAGGATGTTATACTAAGTCACCGTCAGTTACTAAGCGGCCATAAATCATTATCTGTATAATGATTTATAGCCGCTTCTCTAATTTATGTATTAATTTTTTGATTTTAATATTTATGTTTTTTTTTAATTTTGATTGATTTTTTGAAACCTGGTAAAATTATTTTTCCATACCAATTGATGGACCTGAGTATAATGCCAGTTATGCTCTTTGGCTGAAGTTATTTTTTATTTTATGCTCAATTGCAGACAAAACAATATGGGTTGCGCATTTCTAAAACAAAATTTTACCTCTTCTCCTTCTAATAATAGCTCCTGCACCTAACACGACGGAATAGTTATTATTATCTATAAGACCATTTGCAGATACAGTTTTTGTTAACAGTTATGAGTGTAACATTTTATCAGCTGCTTTGTTTATAGTGCCTTGAGCAACACTTTGCCGGTTTCTGTACAGAAAATGATGCTGGCTTTGCAAATATGAATGGCCGCTACCATTCAATATAATACCCGCTATGTTACACTTATTTACAAAGAAACTTTAATTATCATTTGCATAAAATTCTAAAAACTTTTAGATCAGTCCATCTTGTTCTTCACTAATTAAGTGATTCTCTCCTCTTAGTTTCGGCGTGACTGTAGGATGTTATACTGAGTCACCGTCAGTTACTAAGCGGCCATAAATCATTATATGTATGTATTTTTTTTTCATTACAGCCCTTCACAAGTCCACTGCTGAACATAGGCCTCCCCCAAAGAGTGCCACAAAGCACGGTCCTGAGCCACCTGCATCCATCGACTTCCTGCATGTCTTACCAGGTCGCCACTCCATCTTGTGGGGGGACGCCCTACACTTCGCCTACCGGTACGAGGCTGCCACTCGAGAACCTTTCTTCCCCATCGGTTGTCGGTTCTTCGAGCTATATGGCCGGCCCACTGCCACTTCAGCTTACTAATCCGTTGGGCTATGTCGGTTACTCTGGTTCTACTGAGGATATCCTCATTCCTAAGTTTATCACGCAGTGAAACTCCGAGCATAGCCCTCTCCATAGCTCGCTGAGCGACCTTGAGCTTCCTCATACGGCCAGCAGTGAAGGACCACGTCTCAGTTCCGTAAGTCATCACTGGCAACACGCACTGGTTGTACAATTTTGTTTTAAGGTTTTGAGGTATTTCTGACGAGAAGATGTGTCGTAGCTTCCCGAACGCTGCCCAGCCGAGTTGAATCCGTCGATTGACCTCTCGGTCGAAGTTGGACTTACCTAGTCGGACTATTTGTCCCAGGTAAACATACTCGTCAACAACTTCGAGCTTAGTGCTCCCAACAACTACCGGCATAGGTGTGACATGGACATTAAACATAATCTTTGTTTTGTCCATGTTCATCTTAAGACCTTTCCGTTGGGAGACACTATTGAGGTCATTAAGCATAGTGCTTAGTTCCTCCAGCGATTCTGCCATGAGGACTATATCGTCGGCAAATCGAAGGTGAGTGATGTACTCGCCATTGATGTTGATTCCGTATCCTTTCCAGTCCAGAAGCTTGAAAACGTCTTCCAATGCAGCGGTGAAGAGTTTCGGGGATATAACGTCACCCTGTCTTACACCTCTCTGCAATTGGATAGGTTTCGTACTCTGGTTCTGTACTCGGATAGCCATCGTAGCTCTACTGTACAAACACTTCAGCACTTCGATATACCGACAGTCAACTTGGCACCGCTGAAGGGACTGCAGCACCGCCCAAATTTCGACGGAATCAAAGGCTTTCTCATAGTCGACATACGCCAGACATAGTGGCAAATTACTCTTCGGACTTCTGTACAATTTGCCGTAGGGTATGTATGTGGTCTATGGTGCTAAAGCCCTTTCGGAAACCGGCTTGTTCGGGAGGCTGGAAGTCGTCAAGTCTGCGCGCGAGACGATTCGTAATGACTCTCGAAAACAGCACGTAGACGCGGCTCAGAAGGGAAATTGGTCTGTAGTTCTTCAAGAGAGCGTTGTCACCTTTCTTGAAGAACAAGACCACCGCACTTCTGCTCCACGCCTCCGGTGTAATGCCACCATGGAGGACGAAATTAAAGAGCCTCTGAAGGACTTCAAGTACCGGTCTTCCACCCGCTTTCAGAAGCTCCGCTGTAATTTCATCCTCGCCTGGGGCCTTGCCGTTTTTAAGGTGCTGGAGAGCCATTCTAATCTCGCTCAGACTGACGTCCGGGATATCTTCGGAATAGTGTCGAATAAGACTCGCTCTTGGATCGTTACTCACACTTGCGTGTGGCTCCAACGATGACGTGTACAGCTGCCCATAGAACCTCTCAATCTCACTCAAAATCTCAGGTGCCCCGGAAACGATGCTGCCACATTCGGTCTTCAGCTTTGACAGTTGGCTCTTTCTGGCAGACAGATCTCTGGCAAAGACTTTGGAGCCTTGGTTCCGCTCGATCGCTTCTTCAATACGAGCTGTATTGAAGTTGCGTAAGTCTTGCCGCATGCATTTAGAGATCTGTCTGTTCAGTTGCCTGTATGCTGTCAAATCTGTTGAAGAATGTAGCCTCATCTCCCGTCTAACAGCCATGAGATTAAGAGTGTGATCGGAGAGTTTTTGTGTTCTTCTGCGGCGAGTCTTGCAGAACTTAGCTCCGACCGCATGGACAGTTTCCACGAGCTTGTCATTCATATCGTCCACTTCATTGCAGTCTTCTAGGCACTGAAAACGTTTTCGTAGATCGAGCTGAAAGGTTTCGGGATTTTGGATTAGAGCACGAGGGGGACGGAGCGTTGACTTCATCAGACGAGACCTCTCCAACTTAACATTTAGGTTCAGTGTGCCTCTAACCATTCGGTGATCGCTGCCGGTTTTCACCCTCGCGATCACTGAGACATCACTGAATAGTTGTCGTCTGGTCGTCATAATGAAGTCAATCTCATTTTTTGTCGAACCATCGGGGCTCGACCAGGTCCACTTCCTGTGCGGCCGCTTCTTGAAGAAAGAGTTCATCATAAAGAGTCCCTCTTTCTCCATGAAGTCGGCCAGCTGCTGGCCCCTTGGGTTCCGTTGCCCTATTTCAAATTTCCCTACTTTCAGCTCACCGTTCTCTCTTGTGCCTAGTTTTGCATTGAAGTCTCCCATTAACACCGTATATTGGGTTTTGGAGGAATGCATGGCTCTAGAGATATCCTCATACATTTCCTCCACCTCCTCATCGGGGTGTGCCGAGGTTGGTGCGTAAACCTGTATGATCTTCAACGAATACCGTTTGGTGATTCTGATTACAAGGTACCTACGCTACGATCGTCGACACACTCACAATCTTTACTACGTTGTTAACGAGAGACTTGTGGACCATAAATTCGACACCTCTTTAGAATAGATGGTCACCCTCCCGGTGATAGAACAAGTAGCCGGATTCGAGGATTACCGTGTCCTCCCCCTCTCTTCGGACTTCGGATAATCCTATAATATGCCAGCGCAACTTGTCTATCTCTTCTTCCAGCTCCACGATCTTCTCGTCAGTCCTCAGGGTGCGTGCGTTGTACGTTGCCAGGTCGAGTCGTCATAGGTGGCAACCGAACCTCCACCGGAGATTCTTAGCACCCCCTGCCCCGCCGTTACCATGGTCGCCACCGTAGCCAGGAATAGCGGGGCCGCCGGGGACTGGGGGCCGTCTCTTTGTTACTCTCGTCATTTGGGGGGTATTTGCCATAGTTGCCACGCTTGGCGAGCGGGTTGGCAACAGCAGTTTTTTTATTGTACTTTTGGCTATTATCAGGAAGATGCTGCTGCCCATCTCCCGCCTGTTTCCCTTTGTCGCCTTTTACGACACCCACGGGAGGATATGGGGTAGTGGATATTCTTGACCGCCACTACACGGCAAATATACAATATATAGACTAATATGTATGTATAGACATAGATAATATATACATTTTTTTATTTTAATATTTGTTTTTTTGAATTTTGATTGATTTTTTGAAACCTGGTAAAATTAATTTAGTGTAACATTTTATCAGCAGCTTTGTTTATAGTGCCTTGAGCAACACTTTGCCGATTTCTGTACAGAAAATGATACTGGATTTGCAAATATGGATGGCCGCTACCTTTGAATATAATACCCGCTATGTTACACTTATTTACATAGAAACTTTAATTATCATTTGCATAAAATTCTAAATAGCACTTTTTACACAAGAAAGTAAACTTTTAGATCAGTCCATCTTGTTTTTCACTAATTAAGTGAAAAGTAAAACAAACCAATAGGTCCGTGATTTAAAGTTTCTTGCAACTTTTTATAGAAAAGCACGACCTTATCATAATATAATAGTCAATAATTAAGCCATGTGATAAAACTTTAAGTGTGCCAGTCAAACATTAATGATGATATTCGGGTCATTATACTGGAAATAGTCTTTTAAATATTTTGTAGTACAATTGATAATCTTCAGTATGATTGACCGTGTATATGACTTTTATAAGTCTATGTTATTTTTGATGAAAATTATTATTTCAGATAAAAGCCCTTTCACATTTATTGTAGTCTCGAATTAAATTAATCAAAATGAAAATAAGAATTTTGGCTCTTTATAACTGATCTTTAAATGTAAAACACTGACTTGAAATTATATAATTATCGGCATTTTTTTAATTCACTGAACTTTTTTAAGATTGTGTTGAAACTCTACTGGTAAAAAAAAACAAATATATATATTAAAGTTCTTGATGAAAATAAAGTATGCGCGTTACATCGCATCCCATCAAGAATTTCTAATGTAATTCTTGGTGTAAAGCTAAGACGTGATAATAACTGTAAACAATAGAATAACAAAACAATGAAAATATTTGTAAATACTTGCTTTATAACCTAATAAATATTATTTGACCGTAATAAAATAAAACAAGGTAATCTTCGGCAGGAAAGTAAAAATAAATATTTTCGATTATTTTTGCAATACCTAACAGCCGGATCAGCGGGCGATTCTGATCCATCTAAAGATGCTAAATTTCAGCAAGCACTGTCAAACTCAATAGGAGTGACTGAAAAACGGTTCTTGATATAGAAGGGTAAATAAATTATTTAACCTATAAAGTAAAATCACTTTATTAAAAATCAAAATAGCCCAATAGCTTTATTAACATGAGATATATAATTGTACGAGTGCTTACAATACTTAACATTATTTTACTGAAATCTCAAAAAGTTTTTTTTTAATAGAATAAGGGTGACAAACGAGCACACAGTTCATGTGATGGTAAGTGGTTGCTACGTTCCATAGACATCTACATCTATTCTCGATTACGTATCAAAATGTAGATGCGTTGTCACCCGTGAGGACTAAGATGTAATGCCTCGTTTCCAGTAAAAAGTTTATCCGGTTCTCTACATATACCATACGAAACACAGCAGGGTTAAACTGCTATTTTACATGATATTCCGTGAGAGCGTGTTCCTTCTCCTGTCGAGCCGACCCATTCGTGCTACAACTATACCTACTACTAATATAGCTGCAGCATGGGTCTACCACGTAAGAAAAAATTGACGTTGAAAATTTAAGTATTTTCAGAAGCAACTTTGCAATTATTTTCTATTGAGTGAATTTTTGTGGAATCGTGTTTTGCAAACCGCCACCTGAAATACGTACAATGTTTTTTCGATAACGATGTGAAATTACAAAACTATCCATGCATACTGCAAACTATTTTTTTTATAGGAGAGGGGGCAAACGAGCATGCGGCTCACCTGATGGTAAGTGACTACCGCCGCCCATGAACAACTGCAACACCAGGGAGGGAATTGCAGATGCGTTGCCGGCCTTTTAAAAAGGAGTACGCTCTTTTCTTGAAGGTCCCTAAGTCGTATTGGTCCGGAAAAATCGCTGATGGTAATCGATTCCACAAGGAAGTCGTGCGAGGAAGAAAACATCTACTAAATCGCACAGTGGTGGACCGCCAATCATCCAGATGGTGTGGATGGTATCGGGAGTTCTGCCGCGATGTGCGTTCGTGAAATTTGGCGGCTGGGATTAATCCGAACAATTCCTCAGAGCACTCCCCATGGTAGATGCGAAAGAAAATGCAAAGAGATGCAACATCTCTTCGCAGTGCCAATGAATCGAGCCGATCGGAAAGGGCTCGGTCGTTGACGATTCGAGCCGCTCTGCGCTGGATGCGGTCAAGTGGAAGGAGCTGGCACTGGGGAGCCCCTGCCCAGAGATGGGAACAGTATTTCATGTGAGGCCTAACCTACGCCTTGTAAAGTTGCAGGCGGTGTGCCGGCATGAAATACTGTCCCGCTCTGCTGAGCACGCCAAGCTTTTTAGAGGCTAATTTGGCCTTCTCTTCCAAGTGACCACGAAACTGCACGTCACTCGATATGTCGACGCCAAGGATTCCGATACTGGCTGAGGCAACTAGGGGAGTGCCTTGAAACTGAGGAGATACGACAAAGGGGTTCTTTTTAGCGGTAAACGCGCAAACTTGTGTCTTCTGAGGATTAAACTGGACTAGATTTAGTCGCCCCCAGTCCGAGACTTTGTCCAGCAAAGACTCGACTTCAGACACAAGTTTATTCCGGTACTCGGAGACGTTTTCCCGAGAAATATTAGCACGGCCGGTGTATAGAGCATCACCAGTGCTGTCATCCGCATAGCAATGAATGTTACCAGTTAGCAACATATCATTGATATGCAGAAGAAACAGCGTTGGTGATAGCACACAGCCTTGTGGAACACCAGCGTTAATAGGCTTGCAGTCAGAACATGCACCGTCTACAACGACCTTGATGCTCCGATCTGCAAGGAAGCTGGTGATCCAATTGCACAATTTCTCGGGAAGCCCATAGGAAGGGAGCTTCGAAAGAAGCGCTTTGTGCCAAACCCGATCGAAGGCCTTCGCAATGTCCAAACTAACGGCCAACGCCTCCCCCTTGGACTCTACTGCCTCCGCCCATCTATGGGTCAGGTAGACCAGAAGATCACCAGCTGATCGACCCCGACGAAAACCGTACTGGCGGTCACTAATCAGCTGGTGATCCTCAAGTTACCGGATGAGCTGGCAGTTAACAATGGATTCCATTAATTTGGAGAACAAGGAGGTGATCGCGATAGGCCTATAGTTGGACGGGTCTGAGCGGTCGCCTTTTTTAGGGATCGGGTGGACAAAAGCTGTCTTCCATGAATTCGAGACTACGCCTTGGGAGTAGGAGTACCGGAAAAGATGCGTTAGGACCGGTGCCAACGTCCGGAGCACACGTCCTCAGCACAATTGGGGGGATTCCGTCAGGCCCACTCGACTTCTGGATGTCCAGGGAGAGAAGTGCTTTGCGAACCGAGCGCTGTGAGAACAGCACATCCGGCATAGAGCACTCACACCGCGGGATGGTCAGCGGTGTTTTCCCCCCGTCATCAAGAGTCGAGTTGGACGCAAAAAGGGAGCCTAAAAGGTCGGCTTTGTCTTTTGCGTCATGGGCCAGTGAGTCGTCCTCCCTGTGCAAAGATGGTAGTGATGGCTTACAGAAATTCCCTTTGACAGCCTTGGCGAGAGACCAGAATGCACGGGTTCCTGAAGGAAGGCGGACTAGTTTCTCGCCAATTCTGCCTATGTGCTCTGACTTTGCCTTGGCAATAACTCTTTTGAAGGACCTGGAGGCGAAGTTATTCTTCTTTTTAAGTATGCTGGTGTTTACATCCCGAGTCGCCGAAGCCGCAGCCCAGGCTTGATAACACTCCTGCTTACTGCGTAATGCAACCAAACCAAGGCTGAGATCTGCCTCCGATGGGTACCACAGATGATGGAATAAATAGTTCCATTCCCTGTAGCACCACATCAGTGACAGAGTCAGCAACAGCGCTGGGATCATCCGGCGAGAAGCAAACCCGCCCCCATGGGTAGGATGCAAAGAAAGACCGCATTCCGTCCCAATCCGCCGACCTGTAATGCCAAACACGGCGGCAACCTGCAGAACGCAACCGCGAAGGGAGCGTGAGTGGCACCACACTCCGGATCAGACAGTGGTCCGAAGAGCCGAGAGGGGCATCGACGGAAACCTGATATCCGTCCGGATGAGAGGTCAGCAGAAGGTCCAACAGGGAAGGTGTATGATCCTCCACATCTGGAATCCGCGTAGGCGAAGTAACCAGTTGTGTCAGACCATATGCCAAGGCAAAGTCATAAACAGCTCTCCCCGCATGATCGGTTAAACGTGAACCCAGCCATTCGGCATGGTGGGCGTTAAAATCGCCAAGGATCACGATCTCTGCGGATGGGACCTGTTGTAGCAAGGAATCTGTAGCCATTTGGACGTGGTCGATGAGTCGGTCTGTTTCGGTATTACCGCTATGGGACCTATAGAGGCACCCGTAGACGCGCGGATGGTCGTCGCTGTCTACGCGTAGCCAAAGGATGGACAGGTCCGAACCTTCAAGACTGCCGAGGCGTCGAGAACAGATGTCCTCTACAGAGTTTGCGTGTATGTCATACACGCAAACTCCAGCCCGAGGCACAAAGGAGTGCTCCAATTTGTACCCCGGGTAGGAGAGATACGAAATATCAGCCGGAGAGGAAACCTGCGTCTCGGTCAGGAAGACCAAGGCCGGCTTTGCCGTCTCGAGATGGTAGTGGACGGCGTTCAGGTTAGAGTGAAGTCCCCTGATGTTGCAGAAATTCACGGATAGCGTGGCAGGGGTCGCCTTGGTATTATTGCTCAGTTTGCCCCGAGCAGTTATGTTTTTGAGCGGAATTTTGCCCCCCCCAGAATACGCGGGGCAGCCTGAACACCCACGCTCAGGATTAGAATAACATGGTCGTGGATGCTCAGCGAGGGATTCTCCAGGGGTACTGGTACCCTCCTGGGGTAGTCTTTTGTGTAATTCCGCAACCATCTTGATGGGGGGGGGGGGGGGGGAATTGGGCCTCCGGCCACCTGCACTCACCAGACGAAACGCAGAAGCAAAGCTTCTACTTCACGCCGGTTTTCTGTGAGGTCGTGGTACCAACCCGGCTCGAGCCGGCCCATACGTGCAACAGCGTAAACTGTTGCGTGGCTCTACCACCGTCAAAATATGTATATGCATATCAATGTGGCTCTATTCAGCCTCTTAATGTGAACATACTTCGGGATTCAGAGATTTTAAAAGTTTTCATGCGTAGATAATGGAAGATATAATATTATTATATTACTGTCCCGTGTGAGGCAACCTTTATACTTATATATTCTCATCATATTTTTATGGTTGGTTAGAAAAATTATATCTAAATGCAAACTTTCACAGGCTAAATTTTTTTTTACTATTTTTACCCAGCAAGCCTGTATATACATTACGTATATGTAGTGGTAATGGTGAATTGCACTGACTTAACAAAAACCTATTCACTCTTGCCTTGTAGGTAAATATTATTTGCGACCTATTTGTGTGTGTGTGTGTGTGTGTGTGTGTGTGTGTGTGTGTGTGTGTGTGTGTGTGTGTGCGTGTGTGCGTGTGTGCGTGTGTGTCTGTTTCTGTCTCTCTCTCTCTGTGTGTGTGTGTGTGTGTGTGTGTGCGTGCGTGCGTGCGTGCGTGATTGCGTGCGTGCGTGCGTACGTGCGTGCGTGCGTGCGTGCTTGCGTGCGTGCGTGCGTACGTGCGTGCGTGCGTGCGTGCGTGCGTGCGTGCGTGCGAGAGTCCGTGCGTGCGTGCGTGCGTGCGTGTGCATGTGTGTGTGTGTGTGTGTGTGTGTGAAGAAAAGCGTATGAGAATACGTGAAGAGGAATAAAAGTTGAGTACTACTTCGCTTACCTATACGAGGTTGCCACTCGAGAACCTTTCTTCCTATTTTTTATCTGTTTTCCAAGTTATATAGCAAGCCCATTGCCATTTCACTGTAATATTCCGTTGGGCTATGTCAGTTACTCTGGTTGTACTGCGAATATCTTCATTTTTAACTTTATCACGTAGAGAAACCCCTCTCCAATTTAAAATTTTTACATTTTTTAGATGATAGTTTGTCTAACATAAAAAAAACCAAAACCCAAGAATGTCTTTATATAGTTATTTATACTTAGGGAAGCACCATTTTTTTATTTATTTAAACTGTTTGATTTAATTTGATAACAGTGTACCTAAATGTAAGTATCTGTATCTATATTTCCCTCCCCAATAATATTTTATAAATTTATACTCATAAAAACAGCGTTTTATTGTAATATGTGACGAAGTGAATAATGCTATATCAAAATTAGTGCATTGGTTTAACGTTAATAATTTACATTTAAACGGAAATAAAACTAAATGTATTAAATTTACAACAACGAATGATAGAAATCTGAGTACCAATGTGTTTTTAAATGGGGAAGAACTGAGCCCTGTTGAATCCACTGTTTTTCTTGGCATCACTCTCGACGCAAAGCTTCAGTGGGGCCCCCATATATCCAAACTAGCAAGCAGACTAAGTTCTGCAGCCTATGCTGTAAAAAAGATTAGAGGTCTCACTAGTGTCGAGACAGCTAGATTAGTTTATTTCAGTTATTTCCATAGCATAATGTCTTATGGGATTTTGTTATGGGGACATGCGGCTGATTCAGAAACTATTTTTGTTTTACAGAAGAGGGCCATTAGAGCTATTTACAACCTAAAACTGAGAGAGTCTCTTAGAGATAAATTTAAAGAAATAAATATATTAACTTTGGCGTCTCAGTATATTTACGAAAATTTAATGTATGTTCACAAAAACAAAGGTAGTTTTAGTAAAAAAAGTGATGTGCATTCTGTAAACACTAGGAACAAACACAAGCTAGTGATACCAGTTTCTCGACTCCACAGAGTCAGTAATTCATTCTTGGGGCAATGTATACGCTATTACAACAAGGTCCCGGAAAGTGTACAGGCTCTCTCCATTAGCAAGTTTAAATGTTTTGTTAAGTTGAAACTGTATAAAAAGGGTTATTATAGTATAAATGAATACATGGTTGATAATAACCCCTGGGAATGAGGTGATCGTTTCCAAGCTGTTTCTAAAATAAATTTTGTACTTATATAGTTAGTACAACCATTATTGTAAAATTTGCTTTAAAAAAAAAAGTCCCGCTGGGTTTCTTGCTGGTTCTTCCCAGGACAGAGGTTTTATTTTTCGAACCAGTGGTAAAGTAAAAAATGACTTTCAATAAGTATTACACATGTGATCTATATTGAATAAAAAATTATTCTATTCTATTCTATTCTATTCTAATACATATTATAAAATTCAGTATCAACTAATTAATAAAAATATGCAACAATAAAATTACATAGGTATTAAAAACTATCGAAATCTAAGAAACGAGAGCATGTTGGTCGTTCCACATCTAAATTATATAAAAATGCATTTTTCAATTTCACTAATCAACGTCGCCGCGAAAATTTCTTCTTCTTTGGGCACTTTAAAAATTAATTTATTTAGCAAATAATATTTACAGTTACCAGTGTACAGATATTAACTAAATTAAGTATTTCTAGTCATAAAAATATTTATAATTGAGTATAAACTTTTAAAAAACTAATATATATTTGAACGAAGTTTCTCCAATACCGACGCGCGGTCCACCCTCAATGAAGTTCGAAAACGGACTGTGACAGGGTGACAGGGCGACGGAGCATGCGCGCTCGCGTAAATACATTCAATTTCAGGGAAAAATTATATATTCTCGTATAAACGGGGAATAAAAATAAAACTCTCAATTAAAAATATTGATATTTTAAGAGCTTTTTTTTAGTGTAAGAACTATTTAAAAAGCTTGTGCCGTTTTGGAGAAATTTTGCAAAATATGACAAAGATAGGTACTCTTTGGTGATTTTTTTTCTAATAAGGGGTTGACAAAAATACAATTTTGTTCAATTAAAAACATTTACCAAATCCTCTTCTGTTACCCTGTATTTTTTCTTTGTGGATTAAATGAACAGTTATTGAGATTTTTTTACTTAAATATCCAAGATTTAGGCATTTCAACCACTGTTAAGGCCTGGACTGGTAAAAAATCGCCGACTTTAAAATGTATCTAATAACAAATTAGTATATTTATAAAAGCGGGTACATTCCAAATATTATACGAAAAGTCACGCAGAATGTTTCGCGAAAAAAAGTTTTTTATTTCATTAAAGACATAATAATTTATTAAGAAAAAACGAGTATATATTTTTATGCGTGGTAGAGCCATGCTGCAGCTATATTAGTAGTATAGTTTTAGCACGTATGGGTCGGCTCGACCGGGTAAGGGGACCACGCTCTCACAGAATACCCGCGTAAAATAACAGCTTAACTCTGCTGTGTTTCGAATGGTGAGTGTAGACAACCGGAGACCCTTTTCAATGGAAAAGAGGCATTCCATCTTAGTCCTCACGTTTGACAACGCAATCTGCATTTTGATTCTTTATTGAGGATAGATGTGGATGTCTATGGGTGACAGCAACCACTTAAAATCAGGTGGACTGTGTGCTCTTTTGTCACCCTATCTTATCAAAAATGTACTGTATACCTCCACATTTTTACGACCTAAATTGAAATTTGATTAATTGAAAAATTGATCTGCTTCGGGCTCATTTTCGCATGACCAATTTCACCATTACAAAATTCGTTTAAACCTAGACGAATCATTTGATAAACTTCAAATGGCATATGTGGTAAAGGTTGTTCTAAGTCACTAACTTTTAGAGATGTACACTGCATCACTAATATCTATTAGTGATTGAAGGATTTAGAAAGACGTGGTCGCACTTTGACGGCTGACGCAAACGTACTCGCAGTGAAGTTTTATTGATGAAAATAGGTGAATTACGATTCAGCACATATATAATGCAAATTAGATCGGGAAGCGTCTACAACATTTTACACGCACATTTACTCAATGTATAGTTTCGCTTTGGATGTCTCAAAACCTTTCGGGTGTCGAAATGAGAGTACATAATTCGGAAATCGGAAATGAGAGTCCATAACTCGGAAATTAGAGTCCATTACACAGAAATGAGAGTCCGTAACTCCGAAATGAGAGTCCATAATTCAGAAATAAGAGTCCATGACTCAGAAATGAGAGTACATAACTCGGAAATGAGAGTCCATAACTCGGAAAGGAGAGTCCATAACTCAGAAATGAGAGTCCATAACTCAGAAATGAGAGTCCATAACTCAGAAATGAGGATCCATAACTCAGAAATAAGAGGAGGCCTGTACCCAATAGTGAGACGGTATAAGCTGTATTGACTGCCTCGTTAGTCTAGTGTATGCAATCGCAGTTGATTATGTGGTCTCGGGTTATTCCGCCAACAAATTTTCAGTAGTCCTGAATCGGAATTTGGCGGTGTTTGACCACTAGAAAAGCTCGTAAAGCCGTCGCTTTCTCCGGTCGTGTCGGATTGCCGTCCAATGGGGCTATGAGGTAATAAAGAGTACACCTGCGCTTGCACACACACTCGTGCTCTATAAAGCTAAACGCACATTTATCCGCGCCGTACGCGCCGTACACACCGCACGCGCCTAATTTTAGGTTTCGTTGTATGAAATCATATGAAACCTCGCACATTAAATCCGCACCGTACGCGCCGAATTTCATAAAATGCGGTAGGTATATGAATGTTGTCTAATGTTGCCAACTTAGTGGATTTTCCACTATAATTAGTGGTTTCGACTTACATGATAATTTTTGTAAAAAAATTCTTGTATGTTAAATGCAAATATTTAAAAAAATTTCATCATGTAATAAGTCTTTAAATAAAGTATAATATTCTCCATACAATTGTCTTTTTAAATTAATATTATGAATCCAGAACTTCTTTTTCTACGTATTTTCTTCTTCATCTACCAATAAGCAAGCTATTACTACCTATAATTCTTTCCATAGTGATTTCGAGTGATCAATTTCACTGTACCGTTTCACCAGTGGTTGGAAAAAACTACAAAAGTTGTAGGTAATACAAAAGATTAGCGTGCGGCGCGGACGGTGCGTACGTGCTACGTGCAAATGTGCGAGACCATCAGTAAAACGGCGCGTACGGCGCGTTCGTCGCGTACGGTGCGGACAAATGTGCGTTCAGCTTAATCCTGTCAGCGCTGTGATGGTTTGTCTCCGTTGTGCCTGGCCATCGTGACCGACATTCGGTCTGGAGGACGTTACATTATAGGACTGTCACTTTATTTCTTATTCTTTATTAGATCATAACTTAATTGCAAGGTGTGGTTGGGCGCTTCATCTTATTGTTACAATGACGATTTGCAGTAAATTCCACGCGTGACTGTCGCCAATTTAATAAATTTCTAGTCTTGAGGTTAAATAATTAAGGATGTCAATATAATTTCATATATTAATTTATAATAGAGAAAACAACTTCTATGGTTTTTTTAAAATTTATTATTATAAAGGACTTTGTCGCTGAGCGACCACATCGTCCCGTTTTGTCTACAACTACTTAATCACTATAATCTAATACAAAATTAAACATAAAATCTATTATATTAACAATAGTTATGTGCAAGGAACACGCGCGACTATAAATAAACACAGCTAAGGAATAAGTGGAACCATAAACAGCCCCACCTATTCCCTACACAGAATCAAGTCCAAGTAACAGTGGTAGAGCCCCGCGACGGCTTTTGCTGTCGCACGGATGGGCCGGCTCGAACCGGGGTGGTACCACGACCTCACAGAATACCAGCGTGAAGTAGAGGTTTACCTCTGCGTTTCGCTTGGTGAGTGCAGGTGGCCGGAGGCCCTTTTAACTGGTAATGAGGCATTCCATCTTAGTCCTCTCGGGTGACAACGCATCTACATTTTGATTTGTAATAGAGGATAGATGTAGATGTCTATGGACCGCAGTAACCACTTACCATCAGGTGGACTGTGTGCTCGTTTGTCACCCTTATCCTATAAAAAAAAAGTCTGCTAGCTTGACCAGCATTTTAGCCTCCTCCGACATTGGATAAGTCAAAATACTGTTCAAGGTGGCAACTTGAAAATTCGTATCACTACTAAAACATAAGCTTCTAATTGCTTCATTCCGGACACATTCCATCAAAATATGTTGAACATTTTCAACTATTCCACATACGTCGCAATTTGGTGATGGCACTTTTTTCATTAAAAAGGCAAACTTATAGTTTCCGATGTTTCGAGTGCTTTAGCTGGTCACGGGGGGAATTGAAGCGTTTGACATCCCGATTTTATTCAATATGTCCTACAACATAATTGTGCCGTATGTTCCCATGTATAATTCATATATGCAAAACCTTCGTGTCAGGCCAAGGTACTGAAATAAGTTGTCTAACATTTTTGTATGTTTGTAATCACAAACTTAACTTTGTTCGCATAGTTATGCCGGAATATCGTACCAGACCAGAGTATATAATATTTTCATTACAGCCCTTCACAATTCCACTACTGAACATAGGTCTCCCCCAAGGAACGCCGTAAAGCATTTGTTCATTATATATTATATGGGAACTTTATTTTAAAGGATAAAGTTTCAGCGAGGAAACGTAGCCAGCGTTCTTGGCACGGGAGTGGGGCTGTATGATAATTTAAGTTATTAGTTTTAGTTTTTGCATGCCGAGCGCAAAGCGCGTGGGTATGTTCTACTAACGCCTAAAAATTAAAATTCCACCGTTTTGTCGCATGAAATCGTATCCAGCAATCATATTATACATATAAATGATATAAAAAGTACATTGTTAGAAAGATAAATGATTGTTGAACTAATTACATTTTTTTTTAAATCGATTAATTGCTATTTTTAAATAAAAAAAGGGGTTTTAGTGGCTTATGGTGTGGATTTATCATGTCCCCAAGGCTTTTAAACACTATAACTTTTGTAAATATCAATTGTTTAACTCAATCTATTTATTAATCTCTTCATCTATCATGTGGGAAGCCACTGAATGTAAATGGCAGTGTAATTTTGTTTTGTTTAGCTATAATTAATTTTTTTCGGCTCGAAAATGGCGAAATTTTCGTTGATTTGGTAGCCTCGTATAGAATTATTTCTGTAAATGGGCAGCTGCAGCCACAGTGTAGTTTACTCACTAACTCAGTTGGCCATCGCCATCGATTACTGTATATATCAGTTCGCCGCATTAGCTTGCATCATTTATATTTATCTATGGTTCGCCATCAGTCGCCGTCGTAAGTGGACATTATTTCGGTTGTTTGCAGCGGCTCAAAAAGATCGCTTTACAAATACACAATATTCGAATAACCAAATTTCTTAAATACTTGATTATAATAATAATAACAGATTTTTTTTATTACAATATTTTAAAAGCACAGAATAAATAATAGTATAATAGTAGTACGTACTAAAAGTAAGTAGTATCAATTTTTTTGTCATGGGTGAAATTTTCATGGTTTTCGAGGGTGTTGAAACCAATAGTGTTGTCGAAATGTAAATCCAAGGTGGCGGCTGCAATAGGTATAATTTTTTTCATCATGGGTGTCTTTTTCATGGTTTTGGAGAATGTTGAAGCCGACAGTGCTGTCGAAATGTAAATCCAAGATGGCGGCTGAAGTAGGTACCAATTTTTTCATTATGGGTGTCATTTTCATGGTTTTCGAGGGTGTCGAAGACGATAGTGCTGTCGAAATGTAAATCCAAGATGGCGGCTGCAATAGATATCAATTTTTTCATCATGGGTGTCATTTTCATGGGCTTCGAGTGTGTTGAAGCCGATAGTGCTGTCGAAATGTAAATCCAAGATGGCGGCTGAAGTAGGTACCAAATTTTTTCATCATGGATATCATTTTCATGGTTTTCGAGGGTGTTGCAGCCGATAGTGCTGTCGAAATGTAAATCCGAGATGGCGGCTGCAATAGATATCAATTTTTTCATTATGGGTGTCATTTTCATGGTTTTCGAGGGTGCTGAAGCCGATAGTGCTGTCGAAATGTAAATCCAAGATGGCGGCTGAAGTAGGTACCAAATTTTTTCATCATGGATATCATTTTCATGGTTTTCGAGGGTGCTGAAGCCGATAGTGCTGTAGAAATGTAAAGCCAAGATGGCGGCTGCAATAGGTATAAATTTTTTCATCATGGGTGTCATTTTCATGGGTTTCGAGGGTGGTGAAGCCGATAGTGCTGTCGAAATGTATTTAAACTACTTTAAAAAAAATCCGTTTAATCATGCTATACGTTATTTTTAATGCGAAGGCATGCTCAATTGGATTTACCAATATTTTGTTCTATTATCGCTTTTTAACATTGTATATTTAATATAAGATTAATAATAATAAACTAGGAATCTATTTAAAGGATTAAATGAGAGATGTAACCGGCTAATTCAATCTAATGCTTTAATCCGCACAATCTATTTATATAAGTATTACATGTTTTCAAAACATAGAATGGCATAGGTATGCAAAATGTCTTTCGTATTACACAAACAGATTTGTTCTCTATTAAATTTCCAGTGAATGCATTGTGTAACAAATAACATTGATCTTTCGATGCACCGTATTACGGCTGAAATAAGCAGCGAACTCTAAATTTACGAGTTCGTTGGAAATAAGTCACACGTTATCTTTTCAGTTGCATAAATTACTTACGTGGTAGAGCCACGCTACCTATATTATGGTTGTAGCACGAATGGGTCGGCTCGAATGGGGTAGGACCACGCTCTCACAGAATACTAGTGTAAAATAGCAGCTTAATGCTGCTGTGTTTCGTATGGTGAGTGTAGAGAACCGGAGACCCTTTTTACTGGAATTCGTTTCCATCTTAGTAATCAGAGGTGACAACGCATTCATCTTGATTCTTAATCGAGGATAAATGTAGATGTCTATGGGTCATAGTATCCACTTACCATCAGGTGGACTGTGTGCTCGATTGTCACCCTATGCTATAAATTTTATTTTTTATTTTTACTACCTTTACTTTTCAAATTTAATTTTAATACCATTACAATAAAGTACTAGACCGTGAAGTGGCGGTGTAAAAATATCCACTACCTCATAATATGGTCCCGTGGGGTCGTAAGACGAGAGAAAATCAGGAGATGGGCAGCAGCGTCTTCTTAATAACAACTAGGAAAAAGTGTGTTTGTACTTTTTTTATAGTATGTGGGTGACAAACGAGCACACAGTCCACCTGATGGTAAGTGGTTGCTGTGGCCCATAGACATCTACATCTGTCCTCGAATCAAAATGCAGATGCGTTGTCACCCGAGCGGACTAACAGTAAAATGGTCTTCGGTTCTCTGCACTCACCATACGAAACACGGCAGTGTTAAGCTGCTATTACCACGTAAAAACTTATGTACGCACGTATGAAGCTATACTTCTTTGGCGTAACAAAACAAAAAACTTGAGAGACAATTACCTACTGAAGTTGTCGCTTTTAGATGTCAGTGTGCGCCAGTGTGCGCGCGTATCGTAACAACTTCATGGTGTGGTTTTAGGTGTCGTTGTGCGGGCGCATCGTAAAAATTCACTCTCACTATTTTTTCCAAACACCCCAAAAGAAGTATAACTTCAATACTGCGGTTGCCAACCCACCTGCCAAGCGTGGAAATTGTCCCCCTATGAGGCATCTATGAAGAGACCTATGTTGAGCATTGGACTATGATAGTCTATAGTACACGTGGTGAATGGACTTTATTTGCGCCAATTTTCATTTAGGAAAAAAAATATGTACTTACATATGATATTTAAAAATAATGTGCAACATGAATACTGCTCCGTTTAACGAGTTTTATTCTACCGACTTCAAAAAGGAGGAGGTAGTCAATTCGACTGTAAGGTTTTTTTTGTGTGTTACCTCATAACTTTTTTCTTGGTGGACCGATTTCGATGATTCTTTTTTTATTTGAAAGCTGGTGCTTCTTTTTTTTATCAAAGTCTGACCAATAGTTTTTGAGTTATTCTTGATAATTTATATTGAAGTCGGTTGTACAAATTTTTAAATTATACTAATCGTCGAACAGTGAACAAATCATTATGATATTATTAAATGATGTTCTAGATGTTTTTTTTTAAGTGAAATAATATTCCTCACGAAACAAGTAGTTAAGTCTCGTAAACTCGTTGCTACGAAAATAATTATTATGAGACCACGAGAAAGTGATTCAAGTCTGCTAAATAAGTTGGGAACGGAGGAAATTAGCATATCCAACGATTTCACCAGTTGTGCCGTATTTATTTGTATTGAGGGATCGGAACAACTGAAACAATTTATACACATATTAATAGAATTGAAGTGTCTATTTTTTTAGGATAAGGGTGACAAACGAGCACACAGTCCACCTGATGGTAAGTGGTTGCTGCGGCCCATAGACATCTATCTTCGATTACGAATCAAAATGCAGATGCGTTGTCACCCGTGAGGACAAAGATGGAATGCTTCGTTTCCTGTAAAAAAGAGTCTCCGGTTCTCTATACTCACCATACGAAACACAGCAGTGTCAACCTACCATTTTACGCTGGTATTCTGTGAGAGCGTGGTCCTTCCCCGGTCGAGCCGACCCATTCGTGCTACAAGCATAATATTTATTCATTTATTTATTTAAGCTTTATTTGCACACATAAAAAATGTACAAAACGGCGGACTTAATGCCTAAAGGCATTCTCTACCAGTCTACCTTTGGTTTGTGCAGAGAATCTAGTGATGGGTGCAAAACTCATAATTAAAAAAAAAATTAAAGGTTTAAGGAAAAAATACAAAATTATAATATAATGATAATAAATACAATACACATACATATACATTTACATTACTACTTACATGCATACAATAGTATTTTATACATATACACAAATACCCACAATAAATACATACACAATAGATAAATATGATATTTTTATATTATACATACTTGAGAATATAACAGTTTCCGAAGTTTTTAAATTTTTTATTATTATCCGAAACTACTACTGCTTCGTTAAGTAATATTCCCAGAATAAACGTTTAAAGATAGGTTTAGTTTTTGCTTCTTTTATATTTCTGGGTAACATGTTCCAGAGTCTTACTGCATTTGAAGTGAAAGAATTGTGAGAGAAGCCCGTGCGACAGAAAGGAACATGAAGAGTTAGATTTTCCGCGGAACGGAGACATCGGTTGTGAGAATCGCCCTAATACTGAAATTTGCATTTCAGATATGCAGGGACAAACGGATCGTGTAAAATAGAGAATAGCATAGAAAGGATTCTAAAAGATCTACGAAGTGGAAGAGGCAGCCATTTGAGCTGAGAACGGAATGAAGAAACGTGATCGAATTTACGTAAGCCAAAGATAAAGCGAATACAATTATTGAGAAGACGATCCAGTTTGTTAAAAAGTTCTTGAGAGGCATCAGCGTAGCATACATCTGCATAATCTAGTATTGGTAATACGAGCGTTTGAACCAACATTACCTATGTTCTCACTGGAAGAAAATTCTTGAGTCGATACAGACAACGCAAGGTGTTGATAACTTTTTTGCTGACTTCCGTGACTTGCGGCCGCCAACTTAGACTGCTGTCAATGATAAGTCCTAGATTTTTCACAGTAGCTGAATAAGGTATGACAGCATTATTAAAATTTACTGGTGGCAGTGAATTAAAATCCAATGTAGATAAGCGACGGCTACTTCCAACTATAATTGCCTGGCACTTGGTAGGATTAACAGTAATACCGAATTTGCTAGACCAATCAGAGATACGAGTGAGGTCAGAGTTTAGCTCAGTGATCGCATCTTCGATATCGTTAACATCAGACTGAGCATATATTTGTAAGTCATCGGCATAGAGATGGTACGTGCAGCGAATGTGAGATGTAATGAGATTTATAAAAATTGAAAACAAAAGAGGTGAGAGAATTCCGCCTTGAATATAGCTGCAGCATGGCTCTACCACGTATAAAAATCATCAGAGATAAACAACGCAAACGAAGATAAATGTAGATGTCTATGGACCACAGTAACCACTTACCATCAGGTGGACTGTGTGCTCATTTGTCACCCTAACATATAATAAAAAAAATCTTAAATCGTAAATAGGGTTATTTTTCAAAGAGTAGCCAAATTTTAAACTTAAGTTCAAATATATAAATAATGATATACAGTTATTGCAGTTTTTTAAAAAAATACGAGTAAACAAGTCTTCTATTTTTATTTCAAATTATCCCAAATTGAATGTGATTTATGGGCAACAACGTTTTTGCCTACGGATCGACCCTTACGAATGTGTACGAGCGCAGTTAAAATAATGAGGGCTAATAATCTTCCACTCACCAGATGTCGCTAGTTGTGACTGAGGTAAAGTTTTTTGTTACACAATGTTAGTTAATTGAGAAATTAGTTTTAAATAATACTTTGTCATCTATCTAGTATTAAATTAATACACAACACAATGCGTCAGTGGTATGATTTTTATTTTTTGCACTTTATAACTCTTTTTTTATTTTTTTTTACTTTTAGTATAAAATATTTATAGTTTGGTTTATTATTTCTAATCTAATTAATACGAAATATAACTAATAATACGGAAATAAACATTAAAGGTTACATTTTTCAATCAAGAAATCAATCAAACAAGAAATTATCGTCCCCCGCTATGAAATCTGTCAAATATTTTACCTCATTGTAAAGTGGCGCCGCCCTGGTGGCAGAAAAAGTCGTGGATGCCCTTATTCATTACCACGCATTTAGATTTTAAAAGATAAAAAGGACAGAATGTTTTTTTTAATTAATTTTTCTTCACCGTTTACCTATATTACTTATTCTGAATTTTCTCTGCAAATTTAGCCGGTTATTGCAAAATAACCCTGTATAACACCACATTAATAAATCCCACCCAGGCACAGTCGGGGCGGGTCGCTAGTTAATCATATCATCATCTCTCTTACAAAGCAATAAGGGCCGTGGCCGAGCTCACTTGACTACTCTAGCGCCATCTATTATCTATCTACGGAAGCGGTTGCGATGTATATCGATATGAAAATTTGACGCGCTAAATACATCGTTCTTTATTTAATACATTTCCATAGATGTCGCTACATGGTACCGATAAGTAAGATTGACGAAGTCATTGGGCTCTAGTAATATATATTGCATACGGAGCGCAAAGCGCATAGGTATGTTCTACTAGCGCCTAAAAATCAAGATTCCAATGTTTTGTCGCATAAAATCGTATCCAGCAATCATATTATACATATAAATGATATAAAAAGCACATTGTCAGAAAGATAAATGATTGTTGAACTTACTAATTTTTTTTTAAATCGATTAATTGCTATTTTACTA
This sequence comes from Parnassius glacialis, assembly GCA_033319125.1. NCBI lineage: Eukaryota > Metazoa > Arthropoda > Insecta > Lepidoptera > Papilionidae > Parnassius > Parnassius glacialis. The sequence goes on along the minus strand of JAVANC010000012.1, from coordinate 3,717,088 downwards.
AAAAAAGAGGTTTTAGTGGCTTATCGTGTGGATTTATTAAGTCCTCAAGGTTTGTAAACACGATAACTTTTGAAAATATCAATTGTTTAACTCAATCTATTTTTTAATCTCTTCGTCTATCACTTGGGAAGCCACTGAATGTAAATGGCAGTGTAATTTTGTTTTGTTTAGCTATAATTAATTTTTTTCGACTTCAAAATGGCGAAATTTTCGGTGTTTTCGCAGCCTTGTGTTAGAATTTATTTCAGTAAACAGACTGCCTGTGCCGTTGTGAGTGGATATTGTATCGGTTGTTGTGGCTCAAAAAGATCGCTGTACAAATAAATACAAAATATTCGAAAACCAAATTTCATACATACTTGATTATTATAATAATCAGAGATTTTTATTACAATATTTTAAAAGCACAGAATAAATAATATAGTATGTGCCATATCGATTGAGAAAAACGGACAATGACCTCAGATATGAGCCGAGTGTCAAAAGGCGTAACTTACAAAATCTCAATTTAGATGTGATAACAATATTTAAATATTGATATTATTCCCACTTCTAGGTCAGCACATATGTTTTGTTTTTTTGTTTCTTAAATAATATTGTCTGTGGTTCCTATAAACATAGTAAAATCTTACGGTACATCGCGAAAAATGTGTTATATTTTATATTTCAATTTATGGTAAGTAACGCAGCAATTCATTTAATAACAGTTTCATATTAAAAAAATATTTGAAGCAATATAATCACCATATTGAGCTTTTGCAAATTCATCCCTTTAAAATAAACAAAACGCGCGTTACGTCAGTTCGTTCTAAAAGAAACGTGACAATGGCAGCCAGAGATGCGTCACCTTTTTTGGGCCGGTCCGCCATTTTGTTTTCATTCGTGTTCGGATAGCGCTTGCGTGTGTACGTCTCGGGTAATTCATAGCATTCATTGCATTGTTTTAGTTGAGTTTTTACTGTTAAATTTGTTATATCGTTAAGTTTTTGTTTTTTGAATCTGTTATATTAGTTTTACTGTGACGGTCGTTACTAAATCGACATGAGTTCAGGAGAATTTGGTGAAGGACCCGGTCCTTCAACATCAAGTGGAAAGAGACGTCGCCGACCCATAATAAACGTAGCAGTGTATCCTTCAAACGTTAATATGGTAGAAAAGGTTTCGGAGATCTCAGGAGTCAGCAAGAGCACTATATATCGCGTATTAAGCGTGTATAGAGATTCCCATAAAATACCAGAAAAGGGAATAATTAATAAAAGAAAAAAGTCTGTAATTGACAAGTTGGACGATTTTGATAAATCGGCTATAAGAGCGAAAGTGCATCAGTTCTTTCTTGCAGGAGAATTACCGACTTTAGACAAAATTTTGCTCAGTATAAATCAAGATGACCAGTTGCCAAACTTGAGCAAAACTTCCCTGCGACGTGTGTTGCGCCATTTAAAATTCAAATATATAAAGAGAAACAGAAAAAGTGGTCTAATAGATCGCCCAGAGATAGTTCTGTGGCGTACCAGATATTTGAGAGAAATACAAATATTAAGAAACGAGGGACGTAACATTTTTTACCTTGACGAAACATGGATTAACGCAGGTCATACTATGGGAAAGGTATGGGAAGACACCACAATTGAATCTTCTCGTCAATCACGGTTAGAAGGCTACTCTACTGGCGCGAAAGCCCCTTCGGGTAAAGGAAAGCGATTAATAGTTGTACACGTTGGCAATGAAAATGGCTTTTTGGAGGGATGTGATTGGGTATTTGAATCATCATCTACTGGTGACTACCATGAGAGTATGGACGCTCTCCATTTCGAGGACTGGTTTAGAAAAGTAATAGAAAAACTGCAAAGCGGCGATGTCATAGTTATGGATAACGCTAGTTACCACTCCAGACGTTTAGAAAAAACCCCAACAATGTCTTGGCGGAAACAAAATATGCAGGAATGGCTAGAATCTAAACAGATCGCATACGTGCCCTCGGACACAAAGACCCACTTAATGGAAAAAATAAAGGCAGTTAAAGATAACTATCGAAGTTACGTCACCGACGAGATGGCAAAAGAAAAAAGCATCACAGTGGTAAGGTTACCTCCTTATCACTGTGAGCTTAACCCCATTGAACTTGTGTGGGCAGATGTGAAAGGGTACGTTGCACGAAAAAATACAACTTTCAAGTTAAAAGATGTTAAAAATTTACTTAAAGATGGTTTAACTCAAATCACGCCAGATAAATGGAAAAACTGTGTTCAGCATGTCCTTAAGGTTGAACAAAAAATGCGTGGCATGGATGATAGAATTGACCAAACTGCAGATCGCTTTATAATTAATGTTACAGATAGTTCATCAAGTGAAGATACGAGTGATGATTGCACCGAATAAAAATAAAGTTCTTATATAATATTAAAAATAAAGTTTTATCTTTTGCATAAGTACGTACTTATTCGGTGTCGTTATCACTCGAATCTTTATATGTGTTATAAATTAATGTTTTTTGTTGTTAAATGAATAAAGTACTTTATAACAATAGATGATTTTTCTTCTACAGCGATCTTTCACATAACTTTTTAATAATAGTTAATAAATATATATTATATCAATCATTATAAAAAAATCATTATAAATAAAGAAAGTACTACATATAAAATGTGCCTATATATTGAAGGTTTGTAACCCCTGGTTAAACGACCGAAAGGTCATTGTCCGTTTTTCTCAATCGATTTGGCACATACTATAGTACCTAGTACGTACTAAAAGTAAGTAGGATGTAATATTTATACTTGAATACGTCTTGGACTTTTTGGAGTGACATGAATGATGATATGATGATCATAATATGAGCATTATGAGTGAGCACTTTGGATTTTCCAAACTTTTTCAAATTGAAGTTGGACATAAAATTATCAGAAAATTGGAAGTATAATAAGGTTATTAGTGAAAACTTGTGTGTATTTAAACTACTTTAAAAAATCGTATAATCATGCTATATGTAATTTTTTTAATGCGAAGGCATGCTCGATTGGATTTACCAATAGTTTTTGTTTCTATTTCTGACTGATAATTATTTAATTATGGATTATCTTGTCTACAGGCAGTGAAAGCCCAACAAGTGCTGTCGGTGCGGAGGCCCCTCGGGAACTTCCCAATGAATTGTCCGCGCCTTACGAGGTCCCGCAGTTTCCCATTGAACAAATTGAAAAGAAGCTTCTTATACAAAGGCAGCTTAACGTGAAGTGAGTTAATAATTATTAAATAATTGCTATTTATGGACAACTCTTTTTAAGTTCTTTAGAAGTAGCAAAAGACCACTTTTATTATTTCAATGTGTCATGACATTGAATTTTGCTTAACAGGTATTATTGTAGTGGCTGATGTTATTACCGGAATAGTATCGCTATGAAATGCTTGGCATTAATTCACCGTATAGTGGAAGTAAGAATATCCACTAGGCACCCTATGTCATCCCGTGGGTGTGGTAAGAGGCGACAAAAGAAAACAAACCAGGGTATGGACAGCAGCGTCCTTATAACAATTATAGATTAAAAAATCGGCAAAGTGCGAGTCGGACTCGCGCACCGAGGGTTCCGAACAAATCTGTAGGTATATAAGTTTAAAATTATTAAAAATATTTTTATTATATTATGTAACTAAAAATTTATGCTTTCCGCAATTGTTCCTTTATCTGTGCTAAAAATCGTTGCTTCGTACCAAATTTCAAGATTCTTAGTTCACGGGAAGTACCCTGTAGGTTTTGATTCCCTTGCGAATATCCAAAATTTGCGGCATAAACGGTTGTATCTTTTGATTGCCTTGGCTTAGAAGTTTGATTTTTTCACAGCTCTAAGGGACAGTAGACCTGAATATTTGATATGAATTTCAGTTTGATACCTCCACGCGTTCCTGAGAAAAAGGGTCTTGACAGACAGACAGACGGACGGACAGACGGACAACAAAGTGATCCTATAAGGGTTCCGTTTTTTCCTTTTGAGGTACAGAACCCTAAAAATGCGAATGCCAACCTGCCTATCAACCATGACAGATAAGGCAAATATCGCCTATGTCCAGCTGTAGCCTTTTGGTAGACAGTAAAAGTAACAGTAACAGTAATGCGTTTTAGACAAATGAGCACACTATAAGTATGTGCCAAATCGATTGAGAAAAACGGACAATGACCTTTCGGTCGTTTAACCAGGGGTTACAAACCTTCAATATATAGGCACATTTTATATGTAGTACTTTCTTTATTTATAATGATTTTTTTATAATGATTGATATAATATATATTTATTAACTATTATTAAAAAGTTATGTGAAAGATCGCTGTAGAAGAAAAATCATCTATTGTTATAAAGTACTTTATTCATTTAACAACAAAAAACATTAATTTATAACACATATAAAGATTCGAGTGATAACGACACCGAATAAGTACGTACTTATGCAAAAGATAAAACTTTATTTTTAATATTATATAAGAACTTTATTTTTATTCGGTGCAATCATCACTCGTATCTTCACTTGATGAACTATCTGTAACATTAATTATAAAGCGATCTGCAGTTTGGTCAATTCTATCATCCATGCCACGCATTTTTTGTTCAACCTTAAGGACATGCTGAACACAGTTTTTCCATTTATCTGGCGTGATTTGAGTTAAACCATCTTTAAGTAAATTTTTAACATCTTTTAACTTGAAAGTTGTATTTTTTCGTGCAACGTACCCTTTCACATCTGCCCACACAAGTTCAATGGGGTTAAGCTCACAGTGATAAGGAGGTAACCTTACCACTGTGATGCTTTTTTCTTTTGCCATCTCGTCGGTGACGTAACTTCGATAGTTATCTTTAACTGCCTTTATTTTTTCCATTAAGTGGGTCTTTGTGTCCGAGGGCACGTATGCGATCTGTTTAGATTCTAGCCATTCCTGCATATTTTTTTCCGCCAAGACATTGTTGGGGTTTTTTCTAAACGTCTGGAGTGGTAACTAGCGTTATCCATAACTATGACATCGCCGCTTTGCAGTTTTTCTATTACTTTTCTAAACCAGTCCTCGAAATGGAGAGCGTCCATACTCTCATGGTAGTCACCAGTAGATGATGATTCAAATACCCAATCACATCCCTCCAAAAAGCCATTTTCATTGCCAACGTGTACAACTATTAATCGCTTTCCTTTACCCGAAGGGGCTTTCGCGCCAGTAGAGTAGCCTTCTAACCGTGATTGACGAGAAGATTCAATTGTGGTGTCTTCCCATACCTTTCCCATAGTATGACCTGCGTTAATCCATGTTTCGTCAAGGTAAAAAATGTTACGTCCCTCGTTTCTTAATATTTGTATTTCTCTCAAATATCTGGTACGCCACAGAACTATCTCTGGGCGATCTATTAGACCACTTTTTCTGTTTCTCTTTATATATTTGAATTTTAAATGGCGCAACACACGTCGCAGGGAAGTTTTGCTCAAGTTTGGCAACTGGTCATCTTGATTTATACTGAGCAAAATTTTGTCTAAAGTCGGTAATTCTCCTGCAAGAAAGAACTGATGCACTTTCGCTCTTATAGCCGATTTATCAAAATCGTCCAACTTGTCAATTACAGACTTTTTTCTTTTATTAATTATTCCCTTTTCTGGTATTTTATGGGAATCTCTATACACGCTTAATACGCGATATATAGTGCTCTTGCTGACTCCTGAGATCTCCGAAACCTTTTCTACCATATTAACGTTTGAAGGATACACGTCTTCGGGCCAGGTGTTTTTGACATATTTGTATACATTAATGATAATCTCTTGTTCCCCGACCGACAAAGTGGTAGGTTTTCTCTTTTTTACTGGTGACGTTAAAGGTGCTCCAGAAGATGGGCCTGTAAATAAATGACAAAAATATACTACCATAGTACTACATCACATAAATACATATTGTTTTAGAAAATAAATACCACATGGTCACATAAAAAGAGCGCTTTAAGAAATAGAAAGGCTACGTCGTCGCATTTGTACCTATTTGTACGTACCTGCTACGTTTATTATGGGTCGGCGACGTCTCTTTCCACTTGATGTTGAAGGACCGGGTCCTTCACCAAATTCTCCTGAACTCATGTCGATTTAGTAACGACCGTCACAGTAAAACTAATATAACAGATTCAAAAAACAAAAACTTAACGATATAACAAATATAACAGTAAAAACTCAACTAAAACAATGCAATGAATGCTATGAATTACCCGAGACGTACACACGCAAGCGCTATCCGAACACGAATGAAAACAAAATGGCGGACCGGCCCAAAAAAGGTGACGCATCTCTGGCTGCCATTGTCACGTTTCTTTTAGAACGAACTGACGTAACGCGCGTTTTGTTTATTTTAAAGGGATGAATTTGCAAAAGCTCAATATGGTGATTATATTGCTTCAAATATTTTTTTAATATGAAACTGTTATTAAATGAATTGCTGCGTTACTTACCATAAATTGAAATATAAAATATAACACATTTTTCGCGATGTACCGTAAGATTTTACTATGTTTATAGGAACCACAGACAATATTATTTAAGAAACAAAAAAACAAAACATATGTGCTGACCTAGAAGTGGGAATAATATCAATATTTAAATATTGTTATCACATCTAAATTGAGATTTTGTAAGTTACGCCTTTTGACACTCGGCTCATATCTGAGGTCATTGTCCGTTTTTCTCAATCGATATGGCACATACTATAGCTGTGTAGCTGTGCTATTAAACTAGCTGTTCCCCGCGACTTCGCCCGCGAGTAATTTAAGGTTTTAATTTTACTGCGGGCAACCCTGATTCTTTTTCTAAAATATAAGTAGCCTAAGTTACTCCTTACAACATCAACTATCTGCCAGTGAAAGTCCCGTCAAAATCGGTCCAGCCGTTTCGGAGATTAGCCGGAACAAACAGACAGACGAAATTTTAACAATAATGTTTTTGTTATAAGTATCGTATATACTTTCGTATGCATTCAATCATTTCATTCATTTCGTATGCAATTCAAAAAGCTTCAATTTTATTTATTTTAATAGTGGGATGGGTGACTTGCATCCGAAAGTATCCATATATGCGTTATCAGTCCTGAGATATTACTAATTGTGATTTGAAACCTGATGCTGTTTTACACTGGTTACAACACGTTGGTGACATTTAAGTTGTTTCTTTTGGATCTCCTAAATTATTAGTTTGTTTTATAATAATAATATGTCGGTCACTGTCCAATAGTACAATTTTCTCCTGATCTAATAGTTGTCTGGAAGAGATCGCTTTTTAGGGATAAGACCGCCTAATTGTACCTACCTTCTAAGTTTTGCTCCCGGTAATCTGTTTTTTAATAGTTTTTGTGGTGTACAATAAAGTATATATGATAATAATAATGTATCATGCTATTATAGTCAATTTTACGTAATTCTGAAATTTGTGTCGCCGACAAAATATCAAAGGATTCGATTACTTAAATTTATAGGAAATTTTGGTAAATGAATTTTATAAAATGTTTTTAAATTAATAAATTGTTGAAGAAGACGAGAATCCACTACCCACTACACTAAAAATGGAGATAGAGGAAGATGAAAATCACAGTTTAGAACACCTATTATCTCTATAGTTGTTTGTCTAGACAAAAGGAAAGTAAATAGAAACATTACTACTTGTAAATACAAGTTAATATAAATATTTTTAAACACAGATTTCGTGTTTACGTACAGTCCTGCTTGTCTTTGTGTTTGCAAATTATACAAAATTCACCCTCCTAGATGTAAGTTAAAACAGTCGCGAGTCGGTATTATTAGTGTCAAGTAATTGGATCAACCTTGACGCGATATTAACCCTTAATGCGGGGGATGCTCAAGTCCATTCGCAATATGATTGCATTTCGGAACGCAGCCCGAGACGGCTGTACGCAGATGTGTCGTGTGTCACTTTTAATTCATCATATTTTTTTAAAAGTTATCGCATTTTAGTGGCGGGAACCGGGAAATGGCTCTATGGTTTTAAGTGTAAGAACTAGTTAATTAAATATTTGTAGTTATTATTGTGCACTGAACTATTTTTTACATTTGGAAAATTATGTTTGGAAGTAAAGTTGATTGTCAAAGATGGACGTCGACGAGAAATTATCGGTATGTTATTACTATTTAAAAATGTATTTTAAGCGGGAAATCGATAACATTTGACATTGTATTTTTTTGTTGTGTTGGTAGTGACATTCAGCTACTTCAATTTAATATTATCTGTATGTTTAAATTATGTTCTCTTGATGGCATTTATGTACTTTTACCTAAAAGGAGTCTTATTCCTACCACCTAGTAAAACAAAATGCTTTTCAATTTCAAAAAAAAAATTCTAAAAGTATATAATCACTGCATTAAAAATATTCTTGTTAAGCCAAGGCCTGAGATGTAACACTCACACGTTGGAAAATGTTTCTCACATTTTTTTTAAATCTACTACAAACCAGTCGGTAAGGTTGATGGTTATTTTCTTAGAAATACCTACACGTTGTGTGAACCGGTGCTTTGTGTTAAAGAAGGAACAGCCGCTTAGTCAAATTTCCTCTTGTTTATGCTTTAATCTTCTTAATCTATGTTTCAAAGAAAGCGACGTTTTGAATACTGTTTTACTACACACTCAGCGATGAAAAACATCGTCAGGAAATATGTGGTATCTAAGAAATAGAATTGTGAGGAGGCTTAGGCCCAGCTGTAGGAAATTTATAGCATGCTGTAGTCGATATTTATTAACAAAATAAAAAGAAGGAAAATTACGCTAACACGTGATAGAGCCACGCTGCAGCTATATTAGTAGTATAGTTGTAGCACGAATGGGTCGGCTCGACCGGGGAAGGGCCACGCTCTCACAGAATACCAGCGTAAAATGGCAGCTTGACACTGCTGTGTTTCGTATGGTGGGTGTAGAGAACTGGAGTCCCATTTTACTGGAAAAGAGGCATTCCATCTTGGTCCTCACGGGTGACGACGTCGATCGACGACGACGATCTGCATTTTGATTCCTTATTGAGGATACATGTAGATGTCTATGGGTCACAGCAACCATTTACCATCAGGTGGACTGTGTGTTCGTTTGTCACCCTATCCTATAAAAAAATACGTAAAATTAAGTCTTATAATTAAGTCATATATCTCACTGCGGATCATCTCAATTCTAAAAGGGTTATCTATGGACCAATAAAATTGGTCCACCGCGCCCGCTGCGTTTGGAAGACTTCATATGTCCTATAATTATTTTATTTCTTAGATATACCGTTCCCTCACGATGTTTTCCTTCACCGCCGAGCACTTGGCAACTTCATTGGTACCGGCGGGGATCGAACCCGGTTGTTCTTGTACTGTGAATTAACATCTCTGAGCTACCACGATTGCAAAAATTGGAAAATAAATTATTATAATATAAAATTTTGAAATATACAATAAGAAAATAACAAAAAATCTAGATTGAATACATTTACCAACGTCTGTCTTTCCGCCCGATTACAATCAGTGTGTCTTCAAGGCAAGAGTGAATAGGTTTTTGTTACTTAAAGATTTTGCGATTTATTCTCTATGGCTTCGTTTACCACCACGTGGAATAGAAGTCAAGAACTAGCTTTATTAAAAAAAATGCATGTGATTAAAGGTATATAATTTATACCTAAATCTATTTGACTAACAGTGGTTAACAGTGGTAGAGCCACGCGGCAGCTTTTGCTGACGCACGGATGGGCCGGCTCGAACCGGGTTGGTACCACGACCTCACAGAAAACCAGGGTGAAGTAGAGGTTTACCTCTGCGTTTCGCTTGGTGAGTGCAGGTGGCCGGAGGCCCTTTTTGCTGGAAATGAGGCATTCTATCTTAGTCCTCACGGGTGACAACGCATCTACATTTTGATTTGTAATAGAGGATAGATGTAGATGTCTATGGGCCGCAGCAACCACTTACCATCAGGTGGACTGTGTGCTCGTTTGTCACCCTTATCCTATAAAAAAAAAGATTAACCTTACTAATAAAACATATAAATTCGATTTTTATCTAGTAAACAAATAACTAAACTGTGACTAATTTTACTTCGTATTTCGTATGTAACGTATTTTATGAGTTTACGAGTATGGTAAGTTATGACGTTGTTTAGCCTGTACACACAAGGTCGTAAAATATACTAAGTATTGCGCTTTACCTTCTTATACTGTGTACATTGGCCTTTGTGCACACTGCCCGGACATTAAAAACACACGTATAATCGAAAGAACACCATACATGTTAGTGAATTTACACTAATTTTTTCAACTCATCGTAAAAGTCAGCTAAGTTGACATTAAACCGAAAACAAAAAAAAATTGTGTTTGTTTCATCGTTTTCTATGCTTTCCTACATCACTCATTCGATTATGTATAATCGTGATACTCAATCGATTTTGTAGCTCGAGGTTATTGCGTAAAATTATTACTGATTATAAACTCAAAAAACATCCATATATGTAATAAGCTTTACAAAGTTCCCTAGGTGGTAGGTGATACAAACTTGGGTGGTAAACGCTTAGCTTAGTATAGGTCTAGTCACTCTTATCTCGAAGACGCCCACCTTGTATTTGCACGGAAGACTGATGCAAGCAAATTAGAGCAATATTTTACTGTACACATTAATCACATTATAAACGACCAAGTAAACGTTTTTTTTTTTATAGAATAAGGGTTACAAATGAGCACACAATCTACTTAGGTGGTCCTCTTACCACCTATATGCTATGGCCCATAGACATGTTGACGTTGATTTCTCTACACTCACCATAGGAAACACAGCAGCATTAAGCTGTCATTTCTTCTGGTATTCGCTGGTGAGAGCGTGGTCCTTTCCTAGTCGAACCGATCCATTCGTGTTACAACTATAATATACCTGCAGCATGGCTCTACCACGTGTAAAACGTTACGAGCTGTCGCACTGTAGAACAAAGAATACACTCAATCGTTCTACGTTCTACCATATTTCCATATAAGGCCAATGCACACAATACTCGGCCTAACACAGATCCATTGAATTCTAAAAATCAAATCTACCCACATTATTTAGTTCAGTTCAGACTAGTTCATTGTGTGAAGTTCGAAACGTGTGCGATAATTAGTTGTGATTTTATAAATTTATTAACAAAGTAATCGGACATAATTTCCGCGAATGGAGCAAATCGAGCAGCGTGCCGTCATTAAGTACCTCCATAAGAAGGGGCTATCATCAAAAGCCATCCATGATGACATGGTCAGTACATTAGGCGATTGTGCTCTGTCATATTCATCCGTCAAAAAATGGATAGCAGAATTTAAGCGTGGTAGAGAGAGTATGAAAGATGAACCCCGCTCTGGAAGGCCTTCGACGTCAACTACTGACGAAAATATTAAAAAAGTACTTGATTTAATAATGGGAGACCGCAGATTAAAAATTAGAGAGATAGCCGAGATTATAGGCATCTCTTAGGGTTTCCACAAGGTGTCTGCGAGGTGGGTTCCGCGACTGCTTTCAGTTGAACAAAAAAGGACGCGATTGACTATTTCACGCGACTGTTTGGGAGTTATTTGAAGCCGATGCAGATGATTTTTTGAATCATTTTGTTACTATAGACGAAACATGGGTTCATTACTGTACACCGGAAACAAAACAACAATCAAAACAGTGGAGAAGACCTGGTTCACCACCCCCTAAAAAGGCTAAGTCGATTTTGTCGGCAAATAAGGTGATGGCTTCAGTATTCTGGGACTCGAAAGGTGTGATTATGATTGATTATCTTGAAAGGGGTCAGACTATAAACTCTGATTACTACTGCACCTTACTACGTCGTTTACGAGAGGAAATAAAAGAAAAACGTCGAGGAATGCTCAGAAGAAAAGTCCTGTTTCATCAAGATAACGCCCGTGTTCACACGTCAGTACAGTCAATGGCTGAAATTCACAACTGTGGCTTTGAACTGTTACCGCATCCGCCGTATTCACCTGATCTGGCACTATCAGACTTCTTTCTGTTCCCTAACCTAAAAAAGCACTTGGGAGGTTATAGATTTTCGACTAACGACGAGGTCAAAGCAGCTGTAGACGCATATTTTGACTCTAAGGAAGAATCATTTTTTTTCAACGGTCTAAATGCTTGGAAGGGGAGGGGCAAAAGTGTATTGAACTTGATGGTGATTATGTAGAAAAATAAAAATATAACTGATTTAGTATGTGTTTATTTTCTTGGTTAGGCCGAGTACTTTTCAATCCACCCTCGTATATGTAGACCTGCAATGAGATAGTAAGTAGTCTTAAATTTAGAAAAAGCCTGTGTTTTGTGTAATAATAACCCATGACTCCCTTTCATCATGTACACACAAGCTCACCATAAATATGGGAAAATAATAAACTCTTACGTATAGCCCATATTTTGATAAATAGGCGGTGAGGCTTCCTTTCTGCCTAAGATTCCATCTGTGTGACCCTCGTAAATTTCCGTTTTTGCCATGAGTAGAATCAAAAGTGAGTTAGTTTCGTCTGAAAAATCCTCCATTCATAATGGTTATAAAATTCGATTTATTAAATTCTCATTATTACCACGTTATTAATTAAGTCACTTTCTTTTTTATCTGTCTGTCTGTCTGTCGCTCCGTTCCGGGTGGAATATTGCAACTCAAATTTCGAGCACGTTCCGATTAGTTAGAGATTTGAAACTTTGAACATAGCTCGGAATCGGATGACAATGTAGGAATTTTTTTTATAGGATAGGTTGACAAACGAGCACACAGTCCACCTGATGGTAAGTTGTTGCTGTGACCTATAGACATCTATACTTATCCTCAATAAATAATCAAAATGTAGATGCGTTGTCACCCATGAGGACTAAGATGGAATGCCTCTTTTCCAGTAAAAAGGGTGTCCGGTTCCCTACACTCACCATATGATACACAGCAGTGTTAAGCTGCTATTTTACGCTGATATTCTGTGAGAGCGTGGTCCTTCCCTGGTCGAGCCGACCTATTCGTGCTACAAATATACTACTAATATAGCTGCAACATGGCTCTACCACGTAAAAATATTTTTTTTATTACAAATAAAGAAATCACTTGTTTTATTGTATATTCACGAACGACTTTCTTTGAAAATTCAAGTTAGTCCCCAAAACATGGATTTGGAGAAGGAAAGTCTCTTTCATTTCAAAGGCGAACTTTACATGTATGTTCGATTTGTCGCAATAAGAAATGGAACTATCTAACTAACATCTTAGTGTTTGTCCCTAAATAATCTGCTGCTACAATCGCCGAGACCGGTTAATTTACAGATATTTTAGTCCTAGGCCCCGTGTTTCTCGCCTTTTTTTTTTCATTTCCAAAAAATCCACCAAATTTTCATTTCCACATTTTTTAGTTTCTGCAATACATAGGAAAACAAAAAGCGGCTTTAGCGCGGTGTTTAAAATGGCTTAGTTCTCACAAATTGCCGATTGAAGCCTTACAATCATAGCGCTGACTGCGTCAGATATTTACGTAAGCATATCATAATCTATACAAATAAATAAAATTGAAGTGTCTGTTTGTAATGTCAAAATTACAGCTTTTTACTAAATATATATGAAAGTATATTCGGCACTTATAACAAAAATACATTTTTTAAAGTTTTTGTCTGTCTGTCTGTTTGTTCCAGCTAATCTCCGAAATGGCTGGACCGATTTTGACAGGATTTTCACTCAAAAATTGCTGATGTCACAAGGAGTAACTTAGGCTACTTTTATTTTAGAAAAAGAATTAGGGTTGTGCGCAAAAAAATTAAAACCCCAAATACCACGCGGGCGAAGTCGCAAGGAACAGCTAGTTATAATCTGTAATATAAGTTCCGAGTGAAGCATTACTAGTTTTTTTTATCACTTCGTGAAATTTCTACTATACTTATTTTGTTCTTGGGGCTATATTCTTCAAGGTTTTCGGTCATTAATACTGAAAATCAGCATTGTGGTTTCACCACAACAAATACTGAATGATGGCCCCTTTTGGTATGCCTTTGACGTACAAAGTCTAATTTATTAAATGTACGTATATTAAATTATAATATTTGTATAAAAATTAATGAATGAAATTAATAGGAAGACCATGCCATTTAATGTGGCTGGTCTGTGCCTAATTATGCGATAGGTGCTATATTTTATAAATGTTCTTAACCTACTGTCACTGTCACCTTAACCTACTGTCCCTGATATTACAAGATAGGTGCAATGTTGTTATTAGACGTATCTGCTGCATACCATTCATGCCGCTAGTTGAACGGCGCTGTTTAGTAAAAATGGCTTGGCTGTTAAGCTAGTTTTTTTTTTTTCAGTTAGTTAAATATTTTATTCCCCTCACGCCTGTGACAATAGGTGCTGCTAAGCACTAAATGTCGAGAGTTAAACATGAGTTAAATTAAACGCGATAAAATTCAAAAAAAGTAGATTGAGAAAAGTGAAGTGATCAATGTAGTGCACAATTTTATCTTTAGGCCAGCTGTCGACAATTAATCACGAAGCGACGCTATCAACAGTGAAGGCCAGTTTCAAGCAATCAATATTCACTATCACCAATACCCATGACTGGCGTATTGGTGTTCACTGTACTATTTAGTTTTGCCGTGTGATCGCCTTAGATTAACGCAGGGTGGATGAAATGGCGACAGGTCACAGCCACAACGTGCGATCCCCGAATGCCAATAAGGCTGAAGGGGAAAATTTACAAATCGATCATCCGACCTGTCGTCATGTATGGAAGTGAATGCTGGGCCGTCAAGAAGAAGGATGAAAATAGACTGCATGCGAATGAAATGAGAATGTTACGATGGATGTGTGGTGTGACAAGGATGGATAAGATAAGGAATGAGTATATAAGAGGAAGCCTGAAAGTAGCGCCAGTGGTAGAAAAGGTGAGAGGAAGCAGATTGGCATGGTTTGGGCATGTGATGCGGAGGAATGAAAGTCATGTCACAAAACGAGTGTTGAATATGAATGTGGAGGGACACACGGGCAGGGGAAGGCCGAATAAAAGATGGATCGATTGTGTGAAGAGTGATATGAGAATGAAAGGAGTAAGTATGGAAATGACGGCTGATAGAGAGGAATGGAACAAAAAGATTTACTGCGCCGACCCCAGATAATGGGAAATGGAAATATATCATCATAATTGTTTTATAACTGGTTTTACGGCTCTGGGTTCTAGCCCTTCTGAGCTTGAAGTTACAATATATAATTATCCTTCATAGTACACTGCTTCACAATATGTTGATGCGTCACATTGTGCACCCTTGGGAGATTTTGACGGCAACTTTAGCCAGCAGACATCTGACAAATACCGATGGTATCTCAAGGCGCCAAAGCAGACAGACGCCTTATCTTGAGAATCACATCATCATCAGAGCACTTGTTTCACCGTTTCCACTAATAGTTCACATGCGCAGACACTTAATACACAAAATCGCAGCACTTTACATGTCAAAATCCCCTTCAAACCATTATTTATACAATAATACAAGTACAGCAATCCTCCACCGTTGAAGTTCCCGCCAAAACACTATCATCATTATCATTACAGCCCATCACAAGTCCACTGCTGAACATAGGAGTATATATGCACATATATATTACTATATTTTGTCCCTGGGTATTGTTAAGAGTCTACACTGGAAAATGCCAGAAAATTCTAATGGCTTTCGATAGATTGCGATATACAATCTTATATACCTAAGGCTACTAAGACCCAGGAGGCAGCAACAATGGTGTAAGACGTCTGGTACTGCAAACTTCAATCCGTTTGCCGAGCCTGACGATGCAGGTGACAGCAGTGAACGTTTAGTAGCTAATATTTCACTGATGCCGGTTCCCTACACCCACTGCCGCTATTTTACGCTGGTATTCTGTGAGAGCATGGTCTCTCATGGGTCAAGCCAACCCAACGCGGGGTTCACTGAAACACTTTCAAAAAATTTCATCAAAGTCAGTCCAGTCGTTTAGGAGTTCAGAGATAAACACAATAAAGATAGGTAGGTCTCTCACTACATCGTCACTTGAAAACTGTTTGGTCGGTTAATTCGCAAACATTGGATGTGTGTCCCGCCTACTACACCACATTTATCTATGCAACCCAATGAAATACATATTTATAGCGATGTATTTATTTCACAAAATAGCTCAATTAGCTGTATCGAATTTCAACCTCTCCGTTTCGTGAACCATGCAATCGCCCACACGGTGCTCGCCAGTAGGTATATCTACCACCGGCAGAGAATTTGACGCCTACAATATTCAATTCAGAAATGTTTGGAATCAAATTAAGTATTGCAAGAAGACATATACAGTACGACCATTTTAACTTAGCCACCCTAAACTTCATTTTAGGAAGGAATCAAATGATTGTTGCAAGTTCATTTCATTCAAGTGCGGGATGCGAAAACGGTATGCTAGAGATGTACTTTCTACCTTTTCTTCAAATCACCGGAGTTCTAGAAAACCGTAATAGATAATTTTTATTTTCGTTTTAATTAATTTGTTTAATTGTTGTGAAAGCAACTAAGTCCCGTCACGTCACTTGTTTTTAAATAATTATTATTAATTAATAATGCAATCAATATCAAGCATTACATTTATTAGTGAATTTAAAAAAGGAAACGTCTAAATACAACTGTATTTCTATCGCAATATTCCTGAATAACGATCTGGTTTCTAACCGACCTTTAAAAAATATTGTTCACTGTTTCTACCGCTTGTTTTTTGTATGCTGTTTGCAGTATTTTTTCAGAAAGTAGTATCTACACAACGGATTTTTATGCTTCTGCAGCGGAAATATCTGTAGGTTTGGGAATAAAATATTGAGGGTTTCAACTTTTTAGTTCTTTTTTTTAAGTATGGTCATTTTTTTTTAAAAAACATGAGTAATATATAAATATTTACACTTTCACAATATTTTTTTATATGATAGGGTATCAAACGAGCACACAGTCCACCTGATGGTAAGTGGTTGCTGTGACCCATAGACATCCACATCTATCCTCAATATAGAATCAAAATGCAGATACGTTGTCACCCGTGAGGACTAAGATGGAATGCCTTGTTTCCAGTAAAATGGGTCTCCGATTCTCTACACTCACCATACGAAACACAGCAGTGTTAAGCTGCTATTTTACGCTGGTATTTATTTTTATTTTATTCCTTTTGGAAAACTTACAGCTAACATTAACAATAAATAAATGAATAACAACTAGAAGGCCATTTAAAAGTTTTCACCTATAAGCAATATGAACTTAAAAACAATAATTCGGTAAAAGATAAACATCGATTATGACAAATACAGTAAATTAATAAAATTAAACTAAAATTAAACAGAAGAACACTCAAAAAAAAAATATTTTTTAATTGAGAAACACTGGTATTAAACAGATCCAAGTCAACGCTATTGGAAATGTCATTAAAAGTTCTGCATGCACGTATCATAAAAGAATTTTGCCTGTATTTACTCCGGGTGTGCGGCACGTGAAGTAAGCGAGGCTTTCTTAAGAGGGTACCTCTTGTTGTATTATGTGGCGGATAGATATGGTGTAGTGGATTTTCTTTCGTGGAAGATCAGAGGCATGAAAAGATAAAAATAACTCCTCCGTTACGCATAAGGACAGCTGGGGAACTCGGTCATCGGAAAATTGCGGATTATTCACACGTCCTAAAGTGGGTGAAAGCTGAATTTCAAAAACCCGTTAAACAATTAGTGTAAACAAGGCCAACAAAGTTCAAAAATAATTTCATTAATTCTTAAAGGATTGTTTTATTGTTTTAAACATTAAAACAATAAAACTTATTAAAAACTTCAATTTCAAGTTTACGTGGTAGAGCTATGCTGCAGCTATATTAGTAGTATAGTTGTAGCACGAGTGGGTCGGCTCGACCGGGTCATGACTACGCTCTCACAGAATACCAGCGTGAAATAGCAGCTTAATGCTGCTGCATTTCGTATGGTCAGTGTAGAGAACCGGAGATCCTTTTACTGGAAATGAGGCATTCCAATCTTAGTCCTCACGGGTGACAACAAATCATTTACTTATCATCATGTGGACCGTGGCTCTTTTGCCGCTCGTAGTACATAAAATAAAAAATAAACAAAAATAATTCCGAATAGTTAGAGCTTTGTGATAAAATCGGCGAACTGTCTATTTTGAATGAAGCAATTCTAATTTCGTTTCTACCCACGTTCACAACAGTAAACATAAGGGCGTTAGTAAATTACTCAATGTAAACAAGTGGCGGTGATCAAATGCCACAGCGAAATTACAAAATAAATATTATCTTTGGGTCGTAACAGTTGATTTAGCGTGCTTAATGGGTGAACTTATGAAAGCATCTGTATGATGAAGTTAATTAATTACTTTTCCAATTACCCATATACTGGGTAACATTTTTACTGTATGGAAATATAGAGGGTTAATAAGTAAAAGAAGTCTAAGGCATAGATATTTTTAAATTTATTCATTTTCATTGTTAAAGTTAAAAACTTAAAGTTACAGCCTATATACGTCCCACCGCTGGGCACAGGCCTCCTATCATTTCTGAGAGGGTTGTAGGACAAGGAAAAGTTCGCCGTGCTGCCCCAATGCGTGTTGGCGAACTTCACATATCTTCGAAATATTTTTTTTCTTATTTCTCAGACATGCAGGTTTCCTCATGATGTTTTCCTTCACCGTCGAGCACGTGGGAAACCAGCACTTGCAATAACGAATTAATTGGTGCCGGCTGAGATTGAAAATTTTATGAAACTGATCTATCAATAAATACTACTAATATTTCGTTATTGCACGCCTCATAACGCAAGCGTTATTATGTAGTGTATTGCTCCTCGACACGTCAAGCAATTTTGTAGTATTAAAATACCTCTATCATAACCATATTCCATTTATGCGATAATATGTGTAGTCGTATAGCAAGAAAACAGTAATTAATCCATCGTATATTTTCTAAAAAATCATTTTATATTGCTCCATTGCTATAAAACGGTTTGAAAAAAATTTTACGTGGACGTCCGGATGTTGATTTTGTATGTGGTCACGATAACTCCCGAAAAAGTTGACGTGTCGAGACCGGATTTTTTTATTAGCTTCAGAATTACATCAACTGGTTTCTTATTTCATATCAATAGCCTAGTACACGTCGCTTGTTAATAAAATTATTTTCAAGTCTTATAAATTTTATTCTTATTAAAAATTTAAAGGCGCTTTAAGTTTTTTCTTTTGCCATTATATAAAAAGATAGACAAAGGACAAATGTAGCATACGGCCTAAATCGATTTTATACCTTGTGTAATCGATTTAATTTGGGAATTTATTTTTTTCATCAAAAGTAGATGAAACGCTCATGAGGCGCGCACTTTTGGAGTTTTAAAACTATTGTACTATATTTACAAATTGATATATTCAAAATGATGATGTGTTTTATACGGCGAATGCTCAGAACAACAGCTATGGAGTGCTCTACACTCCATAAGAACAACAAAGAAAGATACAAACCATGTTGTTAGTTGCAAATATATGTTTGTGTGCGTGTTGTGTGTTATAATAAAAAGTTGGGCATGATTTCGGCATCAGTTGAAATGCACGTATTGTTTATGACACCTTCCCTATTGACCCAAAAATATTTAGTGCTGTATTACGCAAAACGAACACCTGCACAAAAATATTATATTGGGCGACTTAAAATTTTCTTTGCGCCAAAATTTTGGCGACATGGACTAAGCTAGACTTGGCTGGCTGGACACCGACGTAGAACAACTTCAAAGGGTCGCGACGTTTGGTATGATACTTTATAGTTTTCATAAATCATAGAAAATCTTCAAATTATAAATTAATTACTAGAATTAGATTCCTATAAACGTAAAAGCCAGTCACTTGTTATTAATATCGCACTGTAATAGAAACCCTTAAATAAAGCGAAACTACACACAAAGGTCTAATAAAGCAACCAACTTCAAACAAAAAGCACAGATGCGTGGTCACCCCCGTGGACTAAGATGAAATGTTTGGCTTTCTTATCCTTCAAACTGTAACGCAGTTTAATATGGAGAAATGCTCATGCATACCTTCCGCCGCGGAGGGAACGGAGAGGCTACGCCGGTCTTCCTTCCGGCTAAAGCCACACGGTGGTCATCATCGTTGTTGATGAGGAGTCCCTTATATGGAACGTAACTGGGGTGTTACCTCTGCTATGCTTTTCAGCACGTCTCGGGATCAGAACTTGCTGCCCCAGGGACGTAAGGATCAGTCATCGTTATTCTCGGGAATAATATTTCTAGGCTTTCGGGGAGGTAAAAGCACCTACCCCAGTCCTCTATGCAGAACGGGGGTTTAATTAGAACTTCTTTGTTCCAGAGGCTAGTCTACGTTCAGAATACAATATATACTATCCCCCAATACCGAAATTCAGTCTTGAGGACATACATTTTTACATTCATTCAATTCACATGAACAGCGATTTTTACGGACCGATACGACTTAGGGACCTTCAAGAAAAGAGCCTACTCCTTTTTAAAAGGCCGGCAACGCATCTGCAATTCCCTCCCTGGTGTTGTTCGTGGGCGGCGGTAGTCACTTACCATCAGGTCACAGAGTACTTTTTATATACTGAAACATCAGGTGAGCCGCATGCTCGTTTGCCCCCTCTCCTATAAAAAAAAACAACGAAGCCCGCCAGCACGCACTATGTAGCAAGGCGGACTAATTGGTTCATGGCCTTCCAGAAATGAAAGAAGGTCTATTTTTTACCCGACTACCTCGGAAGGAGGGTAATGTTTTTAGAGTCTACTGGCTGTTCCCCGCGACTTCGCTCGCATGTAATTTAATTGTTTTTCTAAAATAAAATTAGCCTAATTTACTCCTCATGACATCAGCTATCTGCCAGTGGAAGTCCCATCCGGACATTTCAGAGATTAGCCGGAACAAACAAACAGACAGACAAAAAAACTAATAAATTGTATTTTTGTTTTAAGTACCGTATATACTTTCATATGCATTTAATAAAAGCTGTAATTTTGACATTACAAACAGACACTTCAATTTTATTTATTTGTATAGATGTATGTATGTAAGTATGTTTTTTTCTATGGCACGCTCTGTAGCCTTAACGGTTTGACGGTTTTAAGCATATTATGCAGTGTTGTTTATTCGCCTTAGTTGTGGGAGTTTAATGAGGTTTCATTTTTTCTTTTTTTTAAGTTGTTTCTTCGTATTATCACCAGGGCAGCAGAATGCGGTCAGTCGGTACGTTCGTTCGCGGGCAGCGAGGTGGGCGGCGCCTTAGAGGAAGCTGCGCGCTTCCGCATCCCCGACGACGACGAGGTGGACATAGTGCTCCCACATTTTCAGCGGGTCGCCATTAGCGGCGAGGATACATCTGGGGTAAGATAAAAGCGCACTTTACACACTTGCTAAAAAACATTTATACGTGGTAGAGTCATGCTGCAGCTTTATTAGTAGTATAGTTGTAACATGAATGGGTCGACTCGATCGGGGCAGCTTATCACTGTGCTGTTTCGTATGGTGAGTGTAGTTTTTACTAGAAAAGAGGCATTCCATCATAGTCCTCACAGGTGATAACGCATCTCCATTTTGATTCGTAATCGAGGATAGATGTAGATGTATGCTCACAGCAACCACTTACCATCAGATGGACTGTGTGCTCGTTTGTCAACCTATCCTATAAAAAAGACGTTGCTTTCCGAAATTCCACTATAATTAACGCTTTCACTGTAAGGTTTTCAGACATAATAGTAAGCCAATCATTGACCCATATCTAGCGCAAGGGGCAGCGATAGGGTTAAGTTGAGATAGTTGAGATATTAATTTTATAACACCCGAATTCAAAACACAGTCAAAAATTTATGACATTTTGGAGCAAAACAAGGTGTCGTGTTATCGAATTGGTATTGATGAAATTTTCTCGCTATAATGTTGGTGATGGTATAAGAGGTATGTAAGGGTGCTCTTCAGAGAAGGCAGAAAAGGTGTACTACCGCCTTGTAAATTATCAAAAAGAATAAATATTCCATCTTAGTATTATTTTTTTATAATGCGGCGGGACTTACGCAACTTCAATACAGCTCGAATTGAAGAAGCGATCAAGCGGAACCAAGACTCCAAAGTCTTTGCCAGAGATCTGTCTGCCAGAAAGAGCCAACTCTCAAAGCTGAAGACAGAGTATGGCAGCATCGTTTCTGGTGCACCTGAGATTTTGAGTGAGATTGAGATGTTCTATGGGCAGCTGTACACGTCATCGTTGGAACCACACGCAAGTGTGAGTAACGATCCAAGAGCGAGTCTTATCCGACATTATTCCGATGATATCCCAGACATCAGTCTGAGTAAGATTAGAATGGCTCTCCAGCATCTTAAAAACGGCAAGGCCCCAGGCGAGGATGGAATTACAGCGGAGCTTCTGAAAGTGGGTGGAAGACCGGTACTTGAAGTCCTTCAGAAGCTCTTTAATTCCGTCCTCCATGGTGGCATTACACCGGAGGCGTGGAGCAGAAGTGCGGTGGTATTGTTCTTCAAGAAAGGTGACAATGCTCTCTTGAAGAACTACAGACCGATTTCCCTTCTGAGCCGCGTCTACGTGCTGTTTTCGAGAGTCATTACGAATCGTCTCGCGCGCAGACTTGACGACTTCCAGCCTCCCGAACAAGCCGGTTTCCGAAAGGGCTTTAGCAACATAGACCACATACATACCCTACGGCAAATTGTACAGAAGTCCGAAGAGTACAATTTACCACTATGTCTGGCGTATGTGGACTATGAGAAAGCCTTTGATTCCGTCGAAATTTGGGCGGTGCTGCAGTCCCTTCAGCGGTGCCAAGTTGACTGTCGGTATATCGAAGTGCTTGTACAGTAGAGCTACGATGGCTATCCGAGTACAGAACCAGAGTACGAAACCTATCCAATTGCAGAGAGGTGTAAGACAGGGTGATGTTATATCCCCGAAATTCTTCACCGCTGCATTGGAAGACGTTTTCAAGCTTCTGGACTGGAAAGGATACGGTATCCACATCAATAGCGAGTACATCACTCACCTTCGATTTGCCGACGATATAGTTCTTATGACAGAATCAATCAATGACCTCAATAGTGCTTCCCAACGGATAGGTCTTAAGATGAACATGGACAAAACAAAGATCATGTTTAATGTCCATGTCACATCTATGCCGGTAGTTGTTGGGAGCACTAAGCTCGAAGTTGTTGACGAGTATGTTTACCTCGGACAAATAGTCCGACTAGGTAAGTCCAACTTCGACCGAGAGGTCAATCGACGGATTCAACTCGGTTGGGCAGCGTTCGGGAAATTACGGCACATCTTCTCGTCAGGTATACCTCAAAACTTGAAAACGAGTCTGTACAACCAGGGCGTGTTACCAGTGATGACATACGGAACTGAGACGTGGTTCTTCACTGCTGGCCGGATGAGGAAGCTCAAGGTCGCTCAGCGAGCTATGGAGAGGGCTATGCTCGGAGTTTCTCTGCGTGATAAACTCAGAAATGAGGATATCCGCAGTAGAACCA
Source organism: Parnassius glacialis (assembly GCA_033319125.1). Taxonomy (NCBI): domain Eukaryota; kingdom Metazoa; phylum Arthropoda; class Insecta; order Lepidoptera; family Papilionidae; genus Parnassius; species Parnassius glacialis. Next base: position 3,693,525 of record JAVANC010000012.1, on the reverse strand, counting down.
GAGTGACCGACATAGCCCAACGGATTAGTAAGCTGAAGTGGCAATGGGCCGGCCATATAGCTCGAAGAACCGACTACCGATGGGGAAAAAAGGTTCTCGAGTGGCAGCCTCGTACCGGCAAGCGAAGTGTTGGGCGTTCCCCCACTAGATGGAGTGACGACCTGGTAAGATATGCAGAAAGTCGATGGATGCAGGTGGCTCAGGACCGTGCTTTGTGGCATTCGTTGGGGGAGGCCTATGTTCAGCAGTGGACTTGTGAAGGGCTGTAATGATGATGATTATTTTTTTATAGAATAAGGGTGACAAGCGAGCACACAGTCCACCTGTGTAAGTGGGTGCTGTGACCCATAGATATCTACATCTATCCTTGTTTGCGAATCAAAATGCAGATGCGTTGTCAGCCGTGAGGACTAAGATGGAATGCCTCTTTTCCAGTAAAAAGGGTCTCTCGTTCTCTGCACTCACCATACGAAACATAGCAGTGTTACACATAGCATATACATAGCAGCGTAACATAGCAGCTGCTATTTGACGCTGGTATTCTGTGAGAGCGTGGTCCTTCCCCGGCCGAGCCGACCCATTCGTGCTACAACTATACCACTAATATAGCTGCAGCATGGCTCTACCACGTATAGAAACATTCAGTGGCCAGTATTAGTACGCATAAGTATTTTGATACTTATACAAGTGTTAGAAATTGAAATGTAGAGCTACAAGAAAAAGCTTTAACTCCACTTCTGATGTTAGAAATTATCCGCAAACTATTAAAATAAATAAACGCTAACAACAACTCGATAACAAGCACTCCTTACCATCAGAAACTATTCTGCAGCTTGCTCTCTTACTTACGTGGTAACGTCATTATCAGCAACGAAACAGCGCAATGCACCATTAATGAGGGCATCCACGACTTTACCTGCCACCAGGGCGGCGCCACTTTAGAGTGAGGTAAAATATTTGACAGATTTCATAGCGGGGACGATAATTTCTTAGGAAAATGTAATCTTTAAGGTTTCTTTCTGTATTTTTAGTTATATTTTATTTTAATTACATTAGAAATGAATAAACCAAACTGTAAATATAACTAAAAGACTACGTTTTAAAAAAAAGAGTTATAATGTGCAAAAAATTAAAAATCAAACCACTGACGCATTGTGTTATATATTAATATAATACTCTAGATAATGATAAACTATTATTTAAAACTAATTTCTCAATTAACTGACACTGTGTAACAAAAAACTTTACCTCAGTCGCTACTAGCGACATCTGGTGAGTGGAAGATTATTAGCCCTCATTCAGTAGAGAACAATACAGTTCGACCAACCGTAACATGTTCAAGTCACAATCACACATTGGTGTAACGTGAATTACCCAATTACATCATAACACCAAAATATGCAAACCAACATCAACACCATGGATGGAGGATGTTTGGCCTCGTGCAATTTATGTTGGTAAACTGCCTCCACGATACAGGAGAAAATCCTAGTGTAGGGGTAACGTTTTTTAACAATACAAAAATACAGGGTATCCTCTCAGCAACAGGATCTTCCTTGCCTACACTAGTGGAATGCCCCAACGGGCATAGTAACCACCGACACCTCCGCTGATCTCTGTGTGATGAATGAATGGTAGAACGAATGATTTATAAATAATGTACGCCTCTATAGGCCGCAGCGTTCACTCACCATCAAGTGGACTGTGTGGTATATTGTCACCTTTACTTTAAAAAAGGTAGTGCTCCTGCAACGTGTCTTCACTACGTAGTATAATAGTGCATTATTATTTGATACTAGCTGTTACCCGCGAGTTCGCCCGCGTGTAATTTAGGGTTTTAATTATTTTGCGCGGAACCCTTATTCTTTTTGAAAATAAAAGTAGCCTAAGTTACTCCTTATAACATCAGGTATCTGTCGGTGAAAGTCCCGTCAAAATCGGCCCAGCCATTTCGGAGATTAACCGGAACAAACAGGCAGGAAGACCGACAGACAGACAGACAAAATTTTTAAAAGTTTTGTTTTTGTTATAAGTATCGTATATACTTTAATTTGCATTTAGTAGAAAGCTGTTATTTTGACATTACAAACAGTCACTTCAATTTTATTTATTTGTATAGATGTATAGATATAGATGTATCCCCTGTTGCCCCCGTAGTTACGTCGAGCGCCTCTTTCGCAGGTGCCTCTTGAGGATCTCCAGCAGGCGTCGTCGTACCTGGTGCAGGCGCTGGAGATCCGCAAACGTTACATGGAGATGTCGCAACAGAGCTACGCTACCATCACCGCGCGCTTCGTAAGGAACATGGATGCCGACGCGCCGCAAAACCACACACCCACTGTCAAAGTGCCTAAGAGCCACATCGCTGGTGAGATTTTGGCTATATTTAACCGACTTTAAAAGGAGGAGGTTCTCAATTCGGCTGTATTTTTATGTATGTTACCTCAGAACTTTTTTCCAGGTGAACCGATTTTGATAATTCTTTTTTTTATTTGAAAGCTGGTTCTTCTCATGTGGTCCCATATAAATTTGATCGAGATCTGACCAGTAGTTTTTGAATTATCTTTAATAATGCGTATTTAATTGACTACATTGATGATGTTCTTATTTTATTTGTATTGATGTCGGTTGTACATTTTATTTTTAATTTTACCACTAACTAGATACAGTTCCTTTACTTTTAAGGATGTGCTCTTTTTTTATAATAACACAGTGACATTTACCGTATAGTGGCGGTGTAAGGAATATCAACTTCCCCACAAAGGGCGACAAAGGGAAATAAAATAGGAGATGGGCAGCAGCGTCTTCCTCATAACAACTAAAAATAAAAAAAACTGCGGTTGCCAAGCGTGGCAACTATGGCAAATATCGTCGCTATGAGGCAATCTATGAGGGAGGCCTATATTCAACAATGGATTTATATACAATACATACAATACAATAGGCCACAGGATGGATGTATAGAAGATAATCTACCAGGAGCACATGACCCACTGGGAGGTGTTTCCAAATCAACAGTAACATTTACAACTATGACAAATATCCTCGCTATAAGGCGGTCTATAAGGGAGGCCTATGTTCAACAATGGACTTAATTAGACCACAGGATGGATGTATAGAAGATAATCTACCAGGAGCACATAACCCACTGACAGGTGTTTCCAAATCAACAGTAACATTTACAACTATGACAAATATCCTCGCTATAAGGCAGTCTATAAGGGAGGCCATGTTCAACAATGGACTTAATAGGCCACAGGATGGATGTATAGAAGATAATCTACCAGGAGCACATGACCCACTGAGATGTTTTTTTTATAGGATAAGGGTGACAAACGAGCACACAGTCCACCTGATGGTAACTGGTTGCTGCGGCCCATAAACATCTACATCTATCCTCTATTACAAATCAAAATGTAGATGCGTTGTCACCCGTGAGGACTAAGATGGAATGCCTCATTTCCAGTAAAAAGGGCCTCCGGCCACCTGCACTCACCAAGCGAAACGCAGACGTAAACCTCTACTTCACGCTGGTTTTCTGTGAGGTCGTGGTACCACTCCGGTTCGAGCCGGCCCATCCGTGCGACAGCAAACGCTGCCGCGTGGCTCTACCACTGTTGTGGTTTCCAAATCAACAGTAACATTACAACTATGGCAAATATCCTCGCTATAAGGCAGTCTATAAGGGAGGCCTATGTTCAACAGTGCACTTTAATATGCCACAGGATGGATGTATAGAAGATAATCTAACAGGAGCACATGATCCACTCAGGGGTGTTTTCAAATCAACAGTAACATTACAACTATGGCAAATATCTTTCCTATGAGGCAATCTATGGGAGAGGCCTATGTTCAGCAGTGGACTTTAATAGGCTGTGTTATCCCAGCGCTTGGGTATAGCGTCAAATATGCAACACGGCTGATGCTGTGATTGTCCACCCGGCTACCTAGCGTAGCGAATAAGACAAATAATCCCTGCAAAGAGAGGGAGGAGGAGATAAAAGAGAAAAGAAGTTTTATTACTATCCCATCTAATGGTAAGACGTGATGTAGTCGAAGACGGTAATAAAGCGCACTGACTTAATCTTAACAACAAAAAAAAGCCTATTCATTCTCGCCGTGAAGACACTAACATTATAATTTTAATGTAATTTTAAACGTGGTAGAGCCATGCTGCAACTATATTAATTGTATAGTTGTAGCACGAATGGGTAGGCTCAACTGGGGAAGGACCACGCTCTCACAGAATACCAGCGTGAAATAGCAGCTTAATGCTGTTGTGTTTCGTATGGTGAATGTAGAGAACCGGAGACCCTTTTCACTGGAAAAGAGGCGTTCCATCTTATTCCTCACGGGTGACAACTGACAACGCATCTGCGTTTTGATCGTAAACGAGGATAGAAATGCATATGTCTATGGCTACAGCAACCACTTACCATCAGGTGGCTGTGTGCTCGCTTCTCATCCTTATGCTATAAAAAAATTGAAGGGTAGGTTGTTGTTTTTGTAGGTATAACAAACTGTTTAGTTGGAATGCACGTATGGTATGTATTGAAAGAATGTCTACTATAAAGGAATAGAACGCCTGATAATCCCATGATGGAAACGGGAAGGGGAAATTATATAGTGTAATTCCTGGAGACTATCCGAAATATATCTTACCGGGAGTTGGCTGGTCTGCGCCTGTGGCTTAGACTGACCAAACCGAGGTCGCCAATAAGCATCTTAGCACGTATCTTCACCGAGTCCAATACTGCTAGGTGGCACGCCGTCTGGATCCTACCCTCCTATAAAATTCTTGGTTCCAAAGGATATCCTTTAAGAAAAGTATTTGCTAAGGTATAATTCATTTTTATCATATTCTATCTTTAGATATTTTCTTAATTCTAGATCACATTGTCCACCCACCTTTCAAAGAAAACAAGGACCCATGGGAGTGTCCGAATCCAGATGCGAAAGGCTACACCATTAAGTCGGATCGCGGCGTGTTCAATTTGTACCGGGAGGAGGACGGCGTGGAGAGCCGGGTGCCTTATAAGTACATAACCCTCACGCAGTACATACAGGACATGAACACAATGTGCAACATGATCGCCGATGGACCGCTGTAAGTCATATGAAAGTCCAACTCTAAAGTGATGCTACAATAACAGCCATTGTTTTCTTATAGAATAAAGGTGTATTTTGTATTTTCAACCGACTTCTAAAAGGAGGAGAGGTTTACAATTCGTCAGAATCTTTTTTTTTAATGTATGTTCACCGATTACTCGAAGACGACTGAACCCATTAGAATTTTTTTTGTTTCAAAGGTTATATTTCCCAGGTAGTATATTTAAATTCGTTATTAAATTAATAATCGAAATCCGTCGAGTGGTTTGAAAAAAATCAACTATAAATTATATTTATATTGAAGTAGTGTTTAACAGTGGCAGAGCCACGCGGCAGCTTTTGCTGTCGCACGGATGGCCCGGCTCGAACCGGGGTGGTATCACGACCTCACAGAATACCAGCGTGAAGTAGAGGTTTACCTCTGCGTTTCGCTTGGTGAGTGCAGGTGGCCGGAGACCTTTTTTACTGGAAATGGGGCATTCCATCTTAGTCCTCACGGGTGACAACGCATCTGCATTTTGATTCGCAAACGAGAATAGATATAGAAGTCTATGGGCCGCAGCAACCACTTACCATCAGGTGGACTGTGTGCTCGTTTGTCACCCTCATCCTATAAAAAAAAAGAAGTCGGTTGTACAAAATTTTTAATTTTTAGTGCATAAGTTTGTATCTTTTCTGCACTAAAAATGCACACTACCCGTTATTCTTTCTCTTATTTTTATTTAATTATTTTTCTGTGTTCATCATCATCATCATTACAGCCCTTCACAAGTCCACTGCTGAACATAGGCCTCCCCCAAAGAATGCCACAAAGCACGGTCCTGAGCCACCTGTGTTGTCTGGAAGAAATTGCAATGTAAAACTGTCTTTTGTATTTTCCTCAAAATTTGTTTATTTTTGGTTATTTACCACACAGTTCACCTGGTGGTGAGCAGATGCTGTAGCTCATAGATATCTACATCTATCATCGATTAAGAATCAAAATGCAGATGTGTTGTCACTCTGGACTAAGATGGAATGCCTCGTTTCCAGTAAAAAGGGTCCCCGAGTCTCTACACTCACCATACGAAACACAGCAGCATTAAGGTGCTAATTTGCGGTGGTATTCCGCAGAGCGTGATACAACCATAATATAGCAGTATGTCTCTACCACATACAAGAAGATTTCTTTATTAATTTGATAATTTCAATGAAAACTTTTCGTTTTTTAGCAAGTCGTTCTGTTACCGGCGTCTGAGCTACCTGTCGTCCAAGTTCCAGCTTCACGTGCTGCTCAACGAACTGCGCGAGCTGGCCTCCCAGAAGGCAGTCCCCCACAGGGACTTCTATAACATCAGGTATATCTACCTACACAACTTTTCCAGAACGTAGCTTTTTTTTAATTTTTACCCTCATACTAGAATTTTCTCCTGCGTGCATTTCTTGTTTACATAAATTGCACAAGGGCAAACATCCAGACCGGAAATAGTAATTTGTAGACTATACAAATATTTATTCCGTGGCTCTCAGCGCCGAAACTCAATGCTAAGCCATGGAGCCATCAACTTGAAATGTTTTGGAAAGTTTTTAATGTCAAACATTGAAAAATTAAACAATGGACTAGTAGGAAAAGACAAGACTAGTGCGCCGAGGAGGATTTTTGTACGTTTTTTTTAAATATAAATTTTAAATTAGGTAGAAAATATTGAATGTGAAATTTTCTTTAGCCGCGATTTTTGATAAGGGAAAATCTTTTGGGTTCGCGTCACGAGCTTGTCTACTACGCCACAGAATAATAATACTACGTACATAACTACGCGTAGTATAGAGAGTTCTCACTTCTGTCGGCAGTCCTTATGACTGCCTTTGTTTTTTTTAATTCTTTATAGTGTTTATAGTTAGTTAATGTTCATTCCCTTTGTTCTACATTTAGGTTGGAAATTTTACTTCCAATTTAATTAGGACCACCCTTGAAGACTATTCTATATTAGGCTTACAATTAACGAAGATATCGCGTAACATACATATAAAAAATACAGTCTAATTGAGAACCTTTTTTAAAATTCGACTAAAAATCGGTCATTAACTAAAGTGTCGCACTCCATATCCCCAAGACACGATGTAAACTGTGGCGGCTGTATCGGTACGTCACAATAGTGTGAACGTACCGAAGCCCAAGTCACTCTATCAAAGTTTTAAAACTACTCCGATTTCTATATCTATACTATAATAATATAATAAAGCGGAAGAGTTTTTTTGTTTGTTTAAACGCGCTAATCTCTGGAACAACCAGTCCGATTGGAATTTTTTTTGTACATTATAGCTAGATTCATGTGGAATAGTATAGGCTATCTAACATTAAGCTATATTACTCAGCTAGCCTTATATATGGATATTTGTTAAGCAAGTCAGAAGAAAAAGCACTCCCGAAATGATTTCTCCGCGTACGCTGGTGTTATCGTTAGGGATACGTAAATACAATGTTCTAGAAAAATATAGACCTTTACTCCGTCTAAAAAAAGTCCGCTATACCATATGTCTATTTCTTATACATAAGCCATAATTTGGTATTTTGTGACAAAAAATATTGAAAATTTAAAAGTGATTTATGAGCGTTATTATTAGGCATGGCCTATTTATTCTTACGAACGAAAGTTACTTCATCATCAAGAGAGTTTTATGAAGATAAACTGTGTTCTTTATACCATGTTATTTGGACGCATAGTTTAAGAGATAATGTAAAATTAAAATAATTCAATACTTGGCAGGGTGCGCGAACGACGCTTAAATCCTATCCGTTATAAAATGCTTGAACTAGGTCATGTCGCGCACCTCGGACACGTGATGACGCGGGTGAAACCGCGGGGCACAGCTAGTATCTTATACACAGAAATAAAATTGAAGTGTCTGTCTGTAAAATAAATAACTGCTCAAACGGCTCAAGCATATTGGTATACTATTAAGACATAAATAACCATTTTTAACATTTTTTCTATCTGTCTGTCTGTCCGGGCTAATCCTCGGTATGAATGAACCAAAGCAAACATCTTTTGCAGTCTTCACAAGGTTCATCGTAGTATTGGACTAGCTCTTTCTATTTCAAGTTACTCTCTGCTAGGGTTACCATGTGACTACATTCCGTACTTGACCAAATTTTAAGAGTTAAGACCGGCCTCCGCCCGGATTTCTATGCAGATCGGGTTTTCTCCATATGATGGCTGAAAACCGGGTTTTAGCCCAAAAAATTAGCTGTAGATAGTCCAATTCATCTGCAATCAAAATTCATCTCCAATTTCAGACCCTGGTACTCTTTGTTCGCCACGTGTTCGCCACGGCTTTGAATCCTTACTAATCGCCTCTCCTGCACAAAACTCTGACAGATTTGCTTGCTGTCTCGAAACAGTGTAGTTACGTTTGTGTATGGGTAACCTTTCATCACATCGCTCTTAATTCTTTTAGGAAAGTGGACACGCACATCCACGCCGCTTCGTGTATGAACCAAAAACACCTGCTGCGCTTCATTAAAAAGACGCTGAAAAACCACGCGGATGAGGTAAGTTATGTCATATGCAGGGTTATCTTGCTATAACCAGCCATTATTCAGCAGAGAATGTCTAGATTAAGTAATTATAAGCAAATGGTGAAGAAAAATTAATTTAAAAAATCTCAAACATTCTGTTGTTTTTATCTTTTAAAGTTAAAATGCGTGGTAATGCATTAGTTTAACTGATTGTCATTCATAAATATCTAACGCCTACTATTTTATTACGCATGCACGCATTCGTAAGGGTCGATCGGTCGGCAAAAAAGTATTGAATTGAATCGCACACAGAGGAGCGCGCGTACGTGTACTTGTTGCCCATAAACACATTCAATTGGGGATAATTTCAAAATAAAAATATATGCCTTATTTACTCGTATTTTCAAAAACTGCAATAACGGTATATCATTATTTATATATTTGAACTTCAGTTTAAAATTTGGTTACTCTTTGAAAAATAACCCTGAAAATAAATCATAGTTTTTTTACATGGGTAACGCTACAGCTGTATTAGGACTGCAGTACAGTCTTTTTTTCAGTCTATAACAGTCTACTGCTGGGTTTGGACTTCCGTCTCTAATTTAAGATTTACTTTTGTAGTCATGCTTGGTAGGCAGAATGAATACTGTACTACCAGGTAATCACGCCTTTGACACTACTGCTGGCATAAGTGGTTATATAAAATAATAAGACACCCACGGGATAAAATGGAATGATAGATTTTCTCGCAGCACGTTTAGTCCACCTATTTCGACCGGGTAAAAACCACTCACGTATAATAGTGTAAATTAGCAGATTAATGACTTCATCATCCCATAGTTTTAATACTTTAAAATATCAAGTTTTACTTTTATTATTTTTAACCATTACAAATAAAAAACAAAAAAAGAGTTTTAAGAAAACGAAATAAACACGCACTGATCATGAGATGTGAGGATCTCTTGCATTGAAGACGCCCGTATTGTATTCGGACGGAAAGATAGACCACTCCTTTGCTGTAAGCATTATGAAGGACTAAGCAAACCCCAAAACAAAATGCGTGGAATTTTACACACTTAAAAACATTAACAACATCTATAAAAGCGTTTTTAAAATTCGTTAAAAAGGCAAAAAAGAAGGATCAGTAAGCTGAGGTGGCAATGTGCCGGCCATATAGCTCGAAAATCCCACAACGGATGAGGTAAAAAGGTTCTTGAGTGGCAGCCTCGTACCAGTAAGTGAAGTGTAGGGCATCCCCCCACTAGATGGAGTGACGGCCTGATAAGACATGCAGGAAGTCAATGGATGCGGGCGGCTCAGGACCGTGCTATGTGGCATTCTTTGCGAGGTCTATGTTCAGTAGTGGACTTTATGAAGGTTTTAATGAAGATGATGAAAAGGACGTTGAAGCACGTGTGTGCAATTTGATTCCCAGGTGGTGACCCTGCACAAGGGAACTCCAATGACACTGAAGGCGGTGTTCCAGAGCATGAACCTGAGCACGTACGACCTCACGGTGGACATGCTCGACGTACACGCGGTGAGTCACACGTTTCCGTATCTTCTACTTCCCCGTATCCCAAGTTATTTTGAGATCAGCATAGCATGGCTGCCTTTTCCATCCTCCTCAACTAGCCGTCATCTCTTCACTCACTCCTTTCTTTATAAAAAAACATGTTTGCAGTTTACACGCGGTAAAGTGAAACCTTCAGAAAATTGCGAGTAGAATTGCTTTGTAATAGCGCCATCTACTCCATTCTATAGGCAACGTCATTTTATCTAACAAAAATTACATTTACATTTAAGGCTTCTACAATGGTCAGTAACCTTGACGATTTAGACTTTGTTTAAATTTAGCGACACCTACCAAAAGACAGACTTTTTATTAAATATTGTATCTACTTACCGATATAAATCGGTAAGTTATGAAATTGTAGATTGTTATGAATGGATTGGATATAATAGTTTTATTCAATATGGTTAATTTTATTTGTTATTTTTTTTCAGTTTAAAGTTATATAAAGCATCTTTAAAACCCCACACAACGAGAAGATCGACATAATAGAAACCCTGTATACTATATTCTATCTCATTCTCTTGCAGGCTAAATCCTATAGATGTACGGGTTTGTCTCTCTTTAGGGTCTATTTTCCGTTTCATCAAGTTTCAAATCACAACAATCCTAAAGAAGTTTATGTACGGGGTAGAGCCATGCTGCAGCTATATTAGTAATATAGTTGTAGCACGAATGGGTCACCTCGACCGGGGAAGGACCACGTTCTCACAGATTACCAGCATAAAATAGCAGCTTCACACTGCTGTGTTTCGTATGGTGAGTGTAGAGAACCGGAAAACCATTTTACTTGAAAAGAGGCATTCCATCTTAGTCCTCACGGGTGACGACGCATCTGCATTTTGATTATTTATTAAGGATAAATGTAGATATGCATGTCACAGCAACCACTTACGACCAGGAGGACTGTGTGCTCGTTTGTCACCCTATCCTATAAAAAAAAACTTTAAAAATCACAAAAATACAATGTTAACTAATGTAATAAGTTTTTAATTTAAACTCTAGCATAATTTTTAATTTGATGTTATGAGGATATTTATAAAGCAGAACGAGTAACTCTTTAGAGAGATTAAGATAATTTAAAATTTTTAAAAGTTTTTAAGAGTCCGGCAACGCCTCTGTAATTCCCCTTGTGTTGCAGTTGTTCATGAGCACTTACTACCAGGCGCGTACTTGCCCCCCCCCCCCCCTAATATTAAACTATGTTTTTTATACCTTTTTATAATATTATTTCCACTTCAGGACAGGAACACGTTCCATCGTTTCGACAAATTCAACGCAAAATACAACCCCATCGGTGAGAGCAGACTTCGGGAAGTGTTCCTCAAGACCGACAACTACATGAACGGGAAATACTTTGCAAGAATCATTAAGGTATAATCATTAAGGACGTGAAAGTAACTTTATTTAAAGCGTTCTGTCAGTCTTTCTATACCGGTGGTCTGTGGGTGACTTATACGCGCCGGACCTACAGCGCCCTGCGTGTTCAATATAACAACGCCTTTAGAATGCTGTTGAGGCTGCCGTGGCGCTGTAGTGCCTCTAAAATGTTCGCAGACGCACACACTAACGACTTTTTCGCCATAATGCGTAGAAAAGCAGCGTCTCTCCTGCAGCGCTTACGTACCAGCAACAACGGCATCCTAAGGGTAATTGCTGCCAGGCCCGACTGCCCCATACTGCACCACTGTATGACGGTAGCTATTGGGCGAAAAAAAATAATTTGTAAATAATTCACATTAACTAACAATACTAACTTAGAAGTTAAGGAAAATTGTTACTAACATACTAACAATCTATGGATGTTCTTTACGTCTGAAATAAACACTTATTATTATTATTATTATTATTATTATTTACATATTTCCTTTCAATTCATACATAAAACCAAACGCCCAGCATACATGCACGCTCACGCACCTGAACCACACAATAATTAATAGTTACTACGTAACCTGAACACTGTTTTATTTTGTACGCTATTGGTTTGAAAAGTTTGGTCCTTGAGGGCGGGCATAAAGTCTAAAAGTTTGGAACCAACATTCAGCCAGTTACAACCCACTGCTGGTCAGTTGCCGAAGGCCATTGTATGAAGGATTTGCCGCAATCACTACGCTTAGCAAACTGATGGGAAATCGTAAGAGAGTCGCAAGAGAATCTATCATCTCATTTCGTCCGAAACTCCAAAAAGCTCTCATGGCTACTAAAAAAACTATATTATGGTTGTAGCACAAATGGGTCGGCTCGACCGGGGAAGGACCACGCTCTCACAGAATACCAGCGTGAAATAGCAGCTTAACGCTGTTGTGTTTCGTATGGTGAGTGTAGAGAACTGGAACCCGTTTCACTGGAAAGGAGGTATTCTATCTTAGTCCTCGGAGGTGATATCGCTAACGCATTTGCATTTTGATTTTCAATCAAAGATTTCTGTGGTTTACTATGGACCGCATCTACTAACCATCAGGTGGATTGTGCTAGTTTGTCACTCTAATTCTATAAAAAAAGCATGCCTGAGTATCGTGGAACGATTATATTTTTGATTAGCAAATACAAATAAATGAATCACTATACTAGTATTATTTTGTCCGTGCAGTTTGGGTCATAAATTATTGGAGTATTTCGCTCTCTCTCCCACTCACGGGCCTTAGGGGCGATCATAGTGATGCGCATTATTGTTGTCGATAAGCCTTATCGATAGTGTATTTAGCTTTTTCGTTATGTGGGTTAGTGATAAAAATGAAAAAATAGATAAAACACGGTATTTATTAAAATAAGAATAATAATAATTTAAAATAAATTATGAATTGGGTATCTATGTATTAAAAAAAACTATAAGTTTAAATGTTTGGAATGTAACAAGTTGTATTAAAAATAAATATAAATATAAAGATAATAATTTATATCTACATTTAAATCTAAAACTATTTACATTAAAATTCTACATCAGAATCATCAGAGTCATCGTCATCCACATGAATTACGATATCTTCTGCCAGATGAGATTTCTTTAAGTATTCCTCTTGGAGTTTTTCTGCATGCTTCACACAATCTTCCCACTTCTTTTGCGAAACGTTTGAAATTGCTTCATGCAGTAACACTTCGACGTCTGCAATTTTAAAAGTGCTGTTTTTGGAGCAACTTCATTTTTTTCTTGAGCCCACACTAATTCAATTGGGTTATATTGGCAATGGTAAGGTGGTAAGCGAATCACTTCGTGTCCTGACTTCAAAGCTAACTGATCCAATTTGTATATTTTTTCTGGTCGGTTGCGTTGCACCTGTAAATATAATGTTGTTTGTATATTCAACTAACTACTTAAAAGAAAACAAATGTATTGCAAACTTTAAATAATAAAATCTGAAATACCTTTTGTAATAGTTCCTGCTTGAGCTCACTATTACTAAACTCAATTTTAGCCATGGAAGGATATTCACCGTTGCGATAAAACGATGACACTATTTGTTTAATTACACTGTTGTTAAAGTCGTCTAACGCAGTTACTGAACAAGGCCGATAGACGTTTTCTCGCGGAGAGCTAACTTCTCCCTTTATACACTCTTTTTTAATTTTGTCGACCGCTCTAACACTCACACCACATATCGCCGCAGCAAGTTCAGGAGAACGGCCGAAATTAACACTTTGTAACTTTTCGGAATCTATTTTCATTTCAGTGAAAAATGTTAAAACAATTCTGCCGTTTTGGTACAAAACAAAGGAGTAGCCATTGTGTTACTAAAGAAATTCAGAGAGCGAATGCGCAGAAAAAAATTATCTTCGATACATGTACTAAATTACCATTGCACTGACTTGCAGGTATTAGGCGGGGGTAATAATGGAAAACAAATGACTCATAACATAACAATGTCGCACCGACCTTTGTATACCGCACCGCCGACGTCGCCGCCGTGTGTGCACCTGCCTTCGATGATTCATTTGTTGTTATCGATAATGGCGTTGCGCCCGCGAAACATGTTCACCGCTCTAGCTGGGCTGACGCCGAGCTATGATTTATGACCCCAACTGCACGGACAAAATAATTTTACTATAGCGTCTATTAAAAAGAAGCGTCATTTCAAATTAAATAATATTTCTATCATGACAATTAGATATGGATATTATTCCATCTCGTTTCCTTATAGCCGCTAAGGCTATATCTACACTACATCAGAATGGGTCGTTACGGAAAAATCTTACACTTTTTGTCGCCTAGCTCTCATCCACCAAATCCTTACCGTCCGATAAAGAACTTCGTTCCAAAAACAATAAATTAAACAGAATTTCTTATTTCCGGTGGCAGGAAGTGGCTTTTGACTTGGAAGAGAGCAAGTACCAGAACGCGGAGCTGCGGCTCTCGATCTACGGCAAGAGCGCCACCGAGTGGGCCAAGCTGGCGCGCTGGGCCATCCAGTACGACGTACATTCCAACAACGTGCGCTGGCTCATACAGATACCTCGTCTATAGTTAGTAACCATTTATCTATACATATAAAAAAAATTGAAGTGTCTGTTTGTGATGTTAAAATAATAGCTTTTTACTAAATGCATATGAATGTATATACGGTGCATAAAAAAAAACAATTTGTAAAAGTTTTGTCTGTCTGTCTGTTTGTCCCGGCTGATCTCCGAAACGGCTTGACCGATTTTGACGGGACTATATGTCGGAATTACAACAGGAGATCCCACTTTTTTGATCTCGGAAATACATCAGGATAAGGTGTTAATTGTTAAAAATAATAATAAAAGTGAGAGCGGATGTTCAACTTGCTCTCTTGCTTACGCAATCAATTATTATCAGCAATAAACCAGCGTAACTGCGCTACGCATTTGGTATAGGCAAAGACATTTAAGTAGTAACAGTAATAGACCGGACATCAGCAGCAAAATTGTCGTCTGTAACTTATGTCCTATAGGATATATCTCCGTTAGTCTTAGTGACATCATCAAAAAGTCAAGTTTAAGACGCATTCCTTTCATATATTTAAAATATATTTTTAAAGAAAATATGCCCGGTTGTGCATTAAGATATGTCACGTCATATGTATGTCACGATATGGAGCAAAAACTGAACGTGATTTCAGTTTATTATCGTAAATATAACATATATTTACCGAATAATCTTTAAATTTTATTATTTCTAGTAGATTGTTCTGGAACATTTATTTTTATTGTAATAAGCACCCTCTGTTATCCAGTAAACGTCACTATTTAGTTACCAATGTCAAAGTTAGTGATTGACGACGATTGGGATTATCGATAAAAAATATACAGGATGGATTATCGATACTTTGATATCGAAACGGTAACATTCCTAAAACGACGTTATATTTATTAGCGTCACTACTGGGGAATAGCTAAAATGTTGTCTTAATAAATGCTTAGCGTTGTTTTGCTATTTTTAGCTAGAGGGTGCCACACGCGCACTAGCTCAAAGTTTTTGTATATAAATGTTCCTAATGCCCGCCCTATAGTATACCTATATATTTAAATCTCTTTGGGTATAGGCAATTACAGTTCGACCATACCGTAATATGTCCCCGTCACAATGACACAGTAGTGTAACGTGAAGGACGTAATTACATGATAACAGCAAAGTATGCAAAGCAACAGCAACACCACACGTCTCAATGTAACACAGGGCAGCCTCTTGGCAACACCATGCACCAGAAGAACCACCACAACGGACAGAAACACTGTCTTAGCACTCGTAGATTGACAGACGGAATATCTCGCGCTCGGCACTTACACCGAACTTTATTCGGTATATACTAGAGGGGGGGGGGGGGGTCTCCAATCTACCCTCAATTCTACCCCGCCACCATCGATATGACGCTCCGCTAAAGTAACGCAACCTGTCGCTAACTTTCGATCCTATACTTGTGTATATTCATTTGCATTGTGTATTTGCTGCCAGGGTGATTGTAACATAATATTTTACTGTACGTGATTATCTATATCTATACAAATAATTAAAATTGAAGTGTATGTTTGTAATGTCGAAATAACTGCTTTTTACTATATGTATATGAAAGTATACACGGTACTTATAACAAAAACACGAATTTTTAAATTTTTGTCTGTCTGTCTTTCTGCCTGTCTGTCTGTTTGTTCCGGCTAATCTCGGAAACGGCTGGACCGATTTTGACCGGAGTTTCACTGGCAGATAGCTGATCTTCTAAGAAGTAATTTGGCTACTTTAATTTTAGAAAAAGAGTTAGGGTTCAGCGCAAAAACTTTAAACCCATTAAATCCAATCGTAATAAATTACGCGCGGCCGAAGTCGCGGGGAACAGCTAGTAATATATAAATAACAATACTCAATAAATATCGCATTGCAAGTAACAGTATCACGCATTAAAATTCTTTCAGCGACATCTTCAAGTCGAACAAGATCATGAACAACTTCCAGGAGTTCCTAAGCAACATCTTCCAGCCGCTGTTTGAGGTCACCAACGACCCCAACAGCAACACTGACCTGCACAAATTCTTGACCGTGAGTTTTATGAAATTGTTACACACTTTTTTTTTATAGGATAAGGGTGACAAATCAGCACACAGTCCACCTGATGGTAGGTGGCCCATAGACATCTACTTCTATCATCGATTACGAATCAAAATGCAGATGCCTTGTCACCCGTGAGGACTAAGATGGAATGGCTCCTTTCCAATATTGGTCTCCGGTTCTCTACACTGACCATACGAAACACAGCGGCGTTCAGCTGCTGTTTTCGCTGGTATTCTGTGAGAGCGTGGTCCTTCTCCGGTCGAGCCGACCCACTCGTGCTACAACTTTACCACTAATATAACTGCAGCATGACTCTACCACGTAAAAAACTTAGTCATAGACAAATTAAAATCTAATATTATTTTCATTTTTTTTCAACATATTTTCTCTGTATACAATATGGTCATTTTGAAAATCATTCCATGAACTCGAGCTGAATGGTGTTTATTTGCTTATTATTCTTACTTATTCTAGTTAATAGTACTTAGTTGTAATTAGTTGTATCTTTTAAGAATATTTTTAGAATACATGAATTTATACATTAAAACAAACTATTTTCTTTCTTTCTTACTAACGTATAAATTAGCGTGCTGCCCGCAGTGTTAAAGACAATGAAAAAAATGTTTGTCGTAAAAATATTCTGATATTTTGATTTACGTCTTTTTATCTTTTTTGCTTGACAAGAGTAGTAAGATCGAAATAATTTCCATCATAGACGCAACCTAAAGTTTCAAATTCACTCTGCACATTAGCTCATCGTTTCTACTTAATTCGAACGAGATATGCATAACATATGGATCGATTAACATAAGCTTGTAATACCAGTTACTAGACTCCACAGAATTAGTAATTCATTATGGGGCAATGTATACGCTTTTACAACAAAATCCCAGAACATGTTCAAAGTTTGTCAATAAACAAGTTTAAAAGTTTTATTAAAGAAAAACTGTACAAAAAGGGTTATTATAATATCAAGAAATACATGAATGATAATAACCCCTGAGAATAAGGTGATCGCCACCATGCTGGTTCTATGAAAATTCATTTAAAATTGTATAAACAAAATTATTGTTAAGTTAAATTATGTTTAAAAAAAGTCCCGCTGGGTTTCTTGCTGGTTCTTCCCAGGACTGGGGTATTTTCCGAACCAGTGGTAAATAAAAAAATTACTTTCAATAAGTATTATGTAATAATCAATATTGAATAAAAATTATTCTATTCTTCTATCGGATTTTCTAACAGAGTCCGCCACATAAATTCCGAATTTACATACAAACTTAGATGTTCTAAGCATTGAAAGAACTCTATATAGACAAAAAACAGTTATGACTCTCTTATTAGGATGGCAGTATCACTCACAGAGTGCACTTAAAATACTGAGTATTGCTTTAACTAGAAAAACATCCTAATTTACTAAATAAGCAACCCTCATCGATCACTAATAAAAAATATATACACAATCCCATGCAAAAGTTCTCTAAAAACTGTCGCCAATTGTTTTGACGTAATTCTAGCTGAAATAATTATACATTAATGTAAATTCAACCTTAAATGCATTGCCTAAAGTTGTATTCATAAAGCTACGTACAAATTAATAGCGCACCCAAATAAATGTTCGAATGGGCGCTTGTTCGGTAAGGACATTTTAGGTCACTGATTGTGTACCTAGTGTTTTTATTAGTGATCGATGGCAACCATAGATTAAACTCAATTAACTTTAAAGTATGATTAATACCACAAACGTGTTCCAATGCTGATGTCGCTTGGTTGCAGCACGTGGTTGGCTTCGATAGCGTGGACGACGAGTCCAAGCCGGAGAACCCAATACTGGACCCCGACGTGAAGATCCCCGAGGAGTGGGACGACGAGGAGAACCCGCCCTATGCGTACTACCTGTACTACATGTACGCCAACATGACCGTGCTCAACCACTTCCGCAAGTGAGAAACGTTGCTACTTTGTTTCCGTTCAGTATTTTATAGAGTTAACTTTATCATCTTTATGCACAGTCTGATAGTACACAGCAGGACGTAGGTCTTCCTCAAGGAATGCCATATAACATGGCCTTGAGCCACCTGAATCCATCGACTATGATTATAGGACAGAAAATCAGAGGGCAATCAGCGATTCCCTGGAGATTAGATGTAGCGATAGAAGATTATCGCTACTTCACAACATACATAAACATTTTATGTTTTTATAAGACATGTTTTTGTAATCTATTTATGCTTTTTAATCTACATAGTGTATTATGCGGTTAGATGCAAGTGTGGTAATGTCTTTACAACCCGTACGGATAAAGAACGGGATTAGAAATGGCCGCCCATCGAGACGGTGCCGTCAACGTACATAGTACCAAATACCAATAACGAAAACCGGCTAATAACGTTATATCATTATAACGGTATATTATTCGGTTAATTAAATACTTTCTATTAATGAGAAAATATATGATAAATATTCCATGACACGCCTGGCGTGTCAAGTGCAATTCCGGAGGTAAGGTCGACCTCAAGGTACCGTCAAGGGCAAGTAGGTGATATGTAAGTGTAAAGGTAGTAGTGTGTGTAAAATGTAACCTGACTTCCCCGATGTAATCGGTCAGCAAATCTACGTGCTGCACTGCAACACAACTTCAATCACTCCAATGGGCGTTCACTTTATCTGAACTCGACGTCACTTAGCACAAAATTATTTATCGAACAAGAACGCGACCTTCTCTCGGGCCACAAAGTTTCAACGTTCCACACGACAAGCAAAAATTCCTTCGTACAATATCAAAATACCACACAAGCCACTCGCCGACGCAAATCAATGGCAATCGAAGTTAAATTAATCACTCAAACTCAAAAATCAGCCTCGTTGTCATCTAAAACGAACTAAAATAGACAACACAATGAGAGGCACTTAACGCGACGTTACAATTAATATTAACTTCCAAAAACAATTAACCGACCCGGCGTCCGCACAGACAATCTATTTTTCTAGACGTATATCCGACCGGCCGTCGCGCGACAATAATCTTCTAGACTAATCTCGACCGCCGCACCCTCAAATGGAATGCGAGCGGGAGAGGGGACGGGCGGTGACCTTGGTACCATCGGATGCACGCGCTGAGTCGCGAGTTTTGAATGCAAGTTTTAATTTTTAATATTAGGCCTAAACAATTTGTAAATATCAAACAATCAAGAACCTTAATTTGGAAAAAAATAAGGTTTATGATTTATTAATATTTACAAATGTTAAATATTATTTAATGTTATACAAATGTAAAAGTAAAGTCGATTTGAAAACGTCTAATTAGTAAGAATAGCAAAACAAGTGTTTTCAAAAGGAAACAAACGCCAGCGCTCTACGGCGGCGGATTGACGAAAGACTATTTATTAGCGAACTTTTTTATGCATGAACGGTTTCAAACTGTTTCAAGCAAAAATAAACCTTATACCATATCACAAGAGCACATGGTACTTCGTAGGTTTATTTGGCCATATGATAGTAATAAGACGGCAGTTCAACCATTTTAAGCAAAATTGAACAATAAGACAAACGCATTGTTTTTTTTTAACAGGAGACTTGTTTTCCAGAAATTTATTTACATCTTGAGTTTGTGAGCGATCGCAATGAGTGCTATTATTTGTTACTTATTAGACTATTTTTCCACAACTTGATTGAAAACCCACAAAGTAAAAAGAGTAACATGTACAAGTTAAAAAAATCTCTAAATTTCAAATTTTTAAAACATCCAGAAACGAAGCTGCAGGCATGAGCTACATGCAAAATAATGAATATTTTGTTTTGGATAAATTTTCCAAAAACGCAATTTGAACGTGTTATAACGATTTTTAAAAAGATACGACTCGTGTATCATACGTCACACACAAAGGAAATCTATGGCACGTCTGGAGTGTCATCCGCACTGAACCGGTTAACACCCGACATTAGATTCCAATGACATTGGACTGAAATTATAGAACGTACGAAAAATGCATATCGCAACGTAATTTTTGCAGTCCTTACCGGCGGGTGTGAGTATAGATAGCGACAGTGTGCGAGCGAGAGGTCAATAGAGGCGACGCCATTTTCAATTCCATTCTTTAACTGCACAGGTAGTACATATAATATCTTTACAAATAAATATTAAAGTAAAGTTATATACTATATTTTTACCAATATTGGGCACAATCTAATTGTCGAAACGAAACGAAAACTTATATAAGAAGACTGATTCTTCCCAAACATAATTCGCGAGGTGAATGAAACTATTTATGTGTTTCATCTTTATTATTTCAGGGAGCAAGGTTTGAACACTTTCGTGCTTCGGCCACATTGCGGGGAAGCAGGACCCGTTCAGCATCTTGTATGTGGCTTCATGCTAGCTGAGAATATTTCCCACGGGTTGCTGCTCAGGAAGGTTAATATTATTTGAATTCTGATTATTAACACTTTATTAATTTTAACACATTTCTTAATATTTTAAAGTAGATAGTTTTATTGCTTTCATAATATATTTCGAACTCATTTCAATAATTTTAGTATGATCCAGCTCGAAGGGCCAATGTTATTTGTAATGTTTAATATACTTTTATAACCTTTATTATTACAATAACGATTTATTGTGTGTTTTTGCGTACAATTTTCACTATAAAAGTAAGTGCAATCGAAAAGAAAAGTTAAATGTATAATATTATTAATCAAACTAGAAAAGTATTGACTAAGTTTTTAAATTTCCATTTTTGTTTCAATGTCTAGTATATTATATCTTTTTATTTTGATAATTTTAGATATGTTTTGTTTTGCTTAACGAATACGTTTGTTGGTATCGTCAGGTGCCGGTGCTGCAGTACCTGTACTACCTGGCGCAGATTTACATCGCGATGTCGCCGCTCAGCAACAACTCGCTGTTCCTGAACTATCACCGCAACCCTCTGCCCGAGTTCCTGGCGCGTGGCCTTTGCATCACGCTCAGTACCGACGACCCGCTGCAGTTCCACTTCACCAAGGTGCGTTCTCGTATCTTGTTACATGGTCATGTGTTTAGGAGTTTCACAACCGTTGAAAGAACTCCAACAATTCAGGAAAACTTGTAGATTTAAAACGTCTGTTATCACTTAAATCTGGTTCGGAATGTAGCATAAATCGATAGCTCGACCGGAACTACGCTCTTACGGAACAAAGAGAATATAATCACTACGTTTATCACAGAATACCAGCGTAAAATAGCATCTTAATGCTGCTGTGTTTCGTATGGTGTTTGTAGAGAACCAGGTACCTATTTTAGTGGAAACTTTTTTTAAGTAGTCTGTCTGGGTAGGGACTGCCCTCTTAACTATATATCCCGCCAAGTAATAGTGCGTGTACGTATGATCGGGCTGCAGGTCGTCATGGGCTACATTTTTTTATAGGATAAGGATGACAATCGAGCACACAGTCCACCTGATGGTAATTGGTTGCTGTGGCCCATAGACATCTACATCTATCTTCGATTGTGAATCAAAATGCAGATACGTTGTCACCCGTGAGGACTAAGATGGAATGCCTCGTTTCCAGTAAAAAGGGTCTCCGGTTCTCTACACTCACCATAAGAAACACAGCAGCGTTAAGCTGCTATTTTACGCTGACATTCTGTGAGAGCGTGGTCCTTCCCAGGTCGAGCCGATCCATTCATGCTACAACCATAACATAGCTGCAGCAATGGCTCTACCACGTAAAAAAATACAATCAAATACATCATCAACCTACTACTATTAGGTGGTTTGTAAGTTTGCTTGTCACATGAATTTTATGAAAAAATTAAATTTTGCTGATATCTCAAGGTCACTTTAAGTTGACCCTTGCACTACGCTCTCCTCTCATTCTTCGTCCCTTATAATGCTTGGTATCCCGCGGGAAACACCTGACCACTATTGAAAGCCCTGTCTATGAATCTCCGCTAAAGTAGAAACAGAAACAGAAACTTTTTTATTCAATATAGATTATAAATAATACTTATTGAAAGTCATTCTTTTGTTTAATTACCACTGGTTCGAAAAAAAAACCTCTGTCCTGGGAAGAACCAGCAAGAAACCCAGCGGGACTTTTTTTTAAATAACAGCTTACAATCATGTATGTTACACAAATTAACAACACAACAAATTAGAAACAGCTTGGTAGCGATCACCTAATTTCCAGGGGTTATTATCATCTATAAATTCTTTAATACTATAATAACCCTTTTTATACAAACTTAGTTTAATAAAGTTTTTGAACTTTGAGCAGGTCAAATTTTGTATATTTTCTGGAATTTTGTTGTAAAAGCGTATAGATAGCCCCAAGAATGAATTACTGACTCGATTACTGACTCGACGGAGTCGAGTAACTGGTACTACTTACTAGCTTGTGTCTGTTCCTAGTATTTACAGAATGAATATCAATTATTTTTGTAAAACTACTTTTATTTTTGTGTACGTACATTACATTTTCATAAATATATTGAAAGGCCAAGGTTAGGCTTTAAATCATAAATTGCTCTTATGGCCCTCCTCTGTAAAGAAATATAATTTCAGTGTCAGCTGCGTGTCCCCATAGTAAAATACCATAACGACATTATGCTTTGGAAATAGCTAGTGTAAACTAGTCTAGCTGTTTCAATACTGGTAAGACTTCTAATCTTTTTCACAGCATATGCTGCAGAACTAAGTCTGCTTGCTAGTTTTGATATATGGGGCTCCATTGAAGCTTCGTGTCTAGTGTGATTCCAAGGAAAATTGTGGTATCTACAGGATTCAGTTTCTCCCCATTTAAAATTACATTAGTATTTAACTGTTTGACATTTGGAGTCATGAGTTTCATACATTTCGTTTTAGTGCCATTTAAATGCAAATTATTAAAATTGAATCAATTTACTAATTTAGATACACCATTATTTACTTCATCATATTTTTGTAATTGTCGACATAATTTGAAAATTAAAGAAATGTCATCTGCAAATAATACTATATCATGGTTATCCCCTACTATGTAAGGTAAATCATTAATGTACACAAGAAACAGAAAGGGGCCGAGAATTGAGCCTTGAGGCACGCCCATTTGTACCGTCGACCCGGAAGAGCTCATATTGTTAATGACAACTTTTTGCGTTTTCTTAATTAAATATGAAATAATTAATTTAAGAGCATTACTTCTTACACCGTAGAGTTGAAGTTTCCTGATTAATGTCTCATGGTGAACACAATCGAAGGCCTTGGATAGGTCACAAAATATACCCAAAGCATCCTGTGTAGCTCGAAGAACCGACAACCGATGGGGAAGAAAGGTTCTCGAGTGGCAGCCTCGTACTGGTAGGCAAAGTGTAGGGCGACCCCCCACGAGATGGAGTGACGACCTGGTAAGACATGCAGGAAGTCAATGGATGCAGGTGGCTCATGACCGTGCTTTGTGGCATTCTTGGGGGAGGCCTATGTTCAGCAGTGGACTTATGAAAGGCTGTAATGATGATGATGATGATGAGGGTAACAAACGAGCACACAGTCCACCTGATGGTAAGTGATTGCTGTGACCCATAGACATCTACATTTACCCTCAATGAAGAATCAAAATGCAGTGTGTAAATATATAGTGTTGAAGTTTCCTGATTAATGTTTCATGGTGAACACAATCGAAGGCTTTGGATAGGTCACAAAATATACCCAAAGCATCCTGTGAATTCTCCCATGCACTAAATATATATTTAATAAGCTCAACACAGTTGTCGAGCGACCCCTTGTGAAACCAAATTGATTTTTATGAAGTAAATTATTTATATTAAAGAAATTTAACATTTGATCAAGATTTTTTTTCAAAAATCTTACTAAGTGTCGGTAGCACAGAAATAGGTCTAAAATTGGCGGGGTCAAATGTACTACCAGATTTAAATAAAGGTGTTACTTTACTATGCTTCACTAAATCAGGAAACACACCAGATTTGATACTAGTATTAAAAATAATAGCTAAATGTGGCGCGATTGTATCTATTATAGACGCAATAACTTTAACGGAAATCCCCCACAGATCCGCAGTTTTCTTAACATCAATAGTTTTAAAATATTCTATATTATCTTTTGATGATACTTTATGAAATGTAAAATTCTTTGTACACGCATTTACATTTTGTTCGAGTCATGATTCTGCGACGGCAGGGGAAGAATTCAGTGACTTAGTGGTTAATATCGGAATATCAGTAAAATATATCTTAAAAACTATTGCAACGTCCTGATCTGATTCAGTTAATTTGTTGTTAACACTTAACTGGTAGTTTGAATTGCTAGAGTTGATCTTACCAGTTTCGCTATTAATTATACTCCATGTCACTTTAATGTTATTAGAAGCCGTCTTAATTTAGTTTTTAGAAGCCGTCTTAATTTTGTTTGTAGGCAACAGATACAGACACAGACACGGTTAAATGCTAGACGACAGGTCCTTCGAGCCGGATGCGATCTTGAGAACAATTCGAGCGAGTGCTCCATGATGACCTATTCTTAATTTTTAATTTTATAACATAAATAAGTTTTCCTTAATTTCTGGAGCTCCTAATATAACTTTCAACAATATTTTTTATAAACGAGCTTGACAAATCGGTTAGCAGTGATATCTTCAGAAGCTATTATCAGGAAATTATTATTTTACAATTTTCAAACCGGTGCTACTCTTTATAGATAGTTTAATATTAAAAGTTTATATTTAGTATTAAAAAGTCGTTTTTGCTTATTTTGAATGCCTTAGTTTAAAGTCGGTTCTACTCTTTATTTATAGCTTAATATTAAACGTTATATTTTTTTTTATTTCTCTTGTAATGTTTACTTTTGAAGCTTCTACTCTTTATTCAAAGTTTAATATTAAAAGTCTAATTTTAGTTTTTACTTCTTTTGTGACGTTTAAATATGCGAGTTTAGAGTACGGTTAATACGAATAAGTGATTGTGCGCAGGAGCCGCTGATGGAGGAGTACAGCATCGCGGCGCAGGTGTGGAAGCTGAGCTCGTGCGACATGTGCGAGCTGGCGCGCAACTCCGTGCTCATGTCCGGCTTCCCGCACGAGGTGAGTGCGCTGATGCAGGAGTACAGCATCGCGGCGCAGGTGTGGAAGCTGAGCTCGTGCGACATGTGCGAGCTGGCGCGCAACTCCGTGCTCATGTCCGGCTTCCCGCACGAGGTGAGTGCGCTGATGCAGGAGTACAGCATCGCGGCGCAGGTGTGGAAGCTGAGCTCGTGCGACATGTGCGAGCTGGCGCGCAACTCCGTGCTCATGTCCGGCTTCCCGCACGAGGTGAGTGCGCTGATGCAGGAGTACAGCATCGCGGCGCAGGTGTGGAAGCTGAGCTCGTGCGACATGTGCGAGCTGGCGCGCAACTCCGTGCTCATGTCCGGCTTCCCGCACGAGGTGAGTGCGCTGATGCAGGAGTACAGCATCGCGGCGCAGGTGTGGAAGCTGAGCTCGTGCGACATGTGCGAGCTGGCGCGCAACTCCGTGCTCATGTCCGGCTTCCCGCACGAGGTGAGTGCGCTGATGCAGGAGTACAGCATCGCGGCGCAGGTGTGGAAGCTGAGCTCGTGCGACATGTGCGAGCTGGCGCGCAACTCCGTGCTCATGTCCGGCTTCCCGCACGAGGTGAGTGCGCTGATGCAGGAGTACAGCATCGCGGCGCAGGTGTGGAAGCTGAGCTCGTGCGACATGTGCGAGCTGGCGCGCAACTCCGTGCTCATGTCCGGCTTCCCGCACGAGGTGAGTGCGCTGATGCAGGAGTACAGCATCGCGGCGCAGGTGTGGAAGCTGAGCTCGTGCGACATGTGCGAGCTGGCGCGCAACTCCGTGCTCATGTCCGGCTTCCCGCACGAGGTGAGTGCGCTGATGCAGGAGTACAGCATCGCGGCGCAGGTGTGGAAGCTGAGCTCGTGCGACATGTGCGAGCTGGCGCGCAGCTCCGTGCTCATGTCCGGCTTCCCGCACGAGGTGAGTGCGCTGATGCAGGAGTACAGCATCGCGGCGCAGGTGTGGAAGCTGAGCTCGTGCGACATGTCGAGGAATTCTATCTTAGTCCTCACGGGCGACAACGCGTCTGCATTTTGATTCGTAATCAAGGATCGATGTAGATGTCTATGGGCCGCAGCAACCACTTACCATGGACTGTGTGCTCGTTTGTCACCCTTCATCCTTTAAAAAAATACACTTACTATAATATGTAAACTGTGATCGCCAGATGAAGCAGTACTGGCTGGGCCCCAACTACATGAAGGAGGGTGTGGCCGGCAATGACATAACTCGCACCAACGTGCCTGACATACGTATCTCTTTCCGCTACGAGACTCTTCTCGACGAACTTACCAATATATTCAAGGTATGCCTCCAAACTTAAGAGTTACACACTTATACATACATACGAACAAACAAACGATCTAGTGTTTCTCAATTCGTTGTTTTACCGATTTCCTTAAATATAGACTTAAAATTACCCTACATAATACTATATTTAGTGTAAACGAAAATCGACCCTATTGCATAAAAAATTGAAACTGACGTTAAACCTTATAGTTTTCAACATTTAATATGTCGTTGATAGTATCCTTTATATAGCCAAACTTAGCAATACACACTTATAATCACGCATACACCCATAAATACGAACAATCAAACGATCTAGTGTTTCTCAATTCGCTGTTTTACCGATTTCCTTCCATATAGACTTAAAATTACTCTACATAACACTATATTTAGTACAAACGAAATTCGACCCTATTGCATAAAAAAGTGAAATCGAAATTAAACCTTATAGTTTTCAACTTTTAATATGTCGTCAATAGTATCCTTTATATAGAAGTTAACAAATACATGAAGTATGGCTTGGAAACGAATTACAATTTTTTGAAGATATTTATATTAGAAACGAACGAAACTGAATCTTTTATTCCAAATTTCCAGAAATTAAAAGCGTATTTTCTAAAAAAAATTACATTTTCACACAATTTACAAACAATCTGTAATTCATACACTATAATTATTAATTTATTTACAATAATAAAATTCATTTAAAGATTCATTAAATAGTTCAGTAAGAGTATAACATTTCATTCATATCAAATCTTGGTGGTGGTTTGGACAGGGATGTTGTGCTAATTTGTTCCTTGCTTGTTTTGTTACTCGTAATTAATGGTCATAATACTTAACGACGAATTTAATTTAAATATTAATTATTAAAAAAGAGCTCTCTGGTGACTAACCAGACATAAAATGCGTTGGCATGTGTTAAATGTATAGTAACGATAGTGTTTTGAGTTTAAAATATGTATCTAAATTATAATATAAAAACCATATTGCAGGAAGGGATGTCGAGTCGCAGATAGATCACATCGAGCGTAACACCGACGATTTAAATTTACATTATTTTTACACAAAACAGACGAACCTCGTATAACATGGCATTGTTAAATTCTTTATACAATTTGACACAAGTTTTACTGTTTATGAGAGAATTTTGAATTTAATTATACGTAATCAAACATTGGCACTGCCCAATTAATATTAATTTCTGCGTCAAATAAAATTGTATTAAAATCCATATGGAAAGGCATATTTTGTGACTGCCCCCGTATCTGTCACAGTTAATTTAATTCATTTAACATCATGATGTATGATGTGAACTTTGTTAGTGTACTACAATTCGCGCGCTGAAAGTTCGCGCTCTCTACAATCGCATACATATTTCAAAGTTAAGTCGCGTGATTGTCACGTGTCACTTATCGTTGAATTTATTTATTTCTATAGTTTTCTATGAGCGTTAACGATTGTAGAAAGACGTAGCCGTGGAAGACGAAAGTATATGGGATTATCAGCAAACTTTTTAAAAATTTTGATTTCGCTTCCGGCAACAACTTCTTAATATACAGTTAGAACTATTTAATTTCACAAGAGATCTGATAGTAAGGGTAGTAGTACGGAGCCAATCACTGATTCTAGCTTACGCGATACATGATAGCGATACGCTTTTGGTCATGGAGACAAAGACAAATATATTTCTTTGAAGTAAAACTTGTCCTTAGCCGCGTTGAGCGATTTTTGACAGGGCAAAAACTTATGAGTTCGCGTCACCGATGATCTCGACATGCTCGTGGCGTATTGCGCTTGCGCCAGACTAGTGACGCGCAGTATGGCGCCCTGTGTACATATACCTTCTGTGTACTAAATATCGGGAATTTGTCAATAAAACAAAAAATACAAATTATTCATCTAAATTTATTTTATCGCCTTCAAAGTAGGCCCCATCGCTTGCAATACAACATCTCCAACGCTTCACCCAGTCTTCCATACATTTTTCATAGGCTATTTGCGGTATGGCATTTAGCTCATTCAGCGAATTTTTCGTTATGGTTTCTATCGACTCAAAACGTTTTCCTCGAAGTGGTAATTTTAACTTGGGAAATAAAAAAATCAGACGGAGCCATATCAGGTGAATACGGTGCTTGGTCGAGAACTTTTGTTGAATTTTTCGCTAAAAACTCTTTCACTATAATGGCTGTGTGTGATGGTGCATTATCATGGTGCAGCATCCATTAGTTGTGTTGCCACAAATCTGGACGTTTTCGGCGGATACTCTCACGCAAACGCTTCATGACGCCTAAATAATATTCTTTATTCACTGTTTCTCCCTTTGGAAGGAATTCGGAGTGAACCACACCACGGTAGTCAAAAAAAACTGTCAGCATCACCTTGATTTTGGAGCGACTTTGCCGCGGTTTTTTGGGTTTCGGCTCGTTTTCGAGACGCCATTCTGAAGACTGTTGGCTTGTTTGCATGTCGTACTCATAAACCCATGTCTCGTCGCCAGTTATTATACGTTTCATAAAGGTCGGATCCGTAGAAGCTCGGGAAACCATGTCTTCAGCGACATGCTTTCGCTGCGCTCTTTGAACAAAATTGAGCTCTTTTGGAACTAGTCGAGCGGCGACGCGTTTCATGCCTAAAATGTCAATGAGAATGTTGTGGACGGACTTAAAAGATATGTTCACCTCACTAGCCAACTCTCTCAGACTCATACGTCGATTTTCGAGCACTAGCTTCTTGATTTTGTCGATGTTTTCTTTGGTCGTAGTGGTTGAAGGTCTACCAGAACGAGGCAAGTCTACTACTACTTCTCGGCCTTCTTTAAAAGCCTTATAGCATTCATAAGCCCTTGTTTTCGATATACACGATTCGCCGTAGGTATTTCGCAACATTTTTAGTGATTCACCACATGAAATATCATTCGAAACACAAAATTTAAGGCACACTCTTTGTTCAACAATATTTTCCATTGTAAAAATCGCCGAGAACTCAAAACTATGACCAACAAAAAGTGTAGTTTAAAACAAATTAAACGACAGATCCCGCTCAAACTTTGCGCGCTAAATCAGTACAGTGCTACCAACATGCAGCAAAAAAATTAGAACGACCTCTTTTACGCGGGTCTTTTTATTGACATATTCCCGATACTTTTTACACAGAGTAGTATATACATATATCATTGAGTTTTCACTTCTGTCGGCAGTGCTCTGTTTGCCTCTGTCTTTTTTATTTTTACATTAACCGTTGATTCCATTCTGTGACTCGTAACCAGACGTGGCTTAGTTTTATAAATTTGCTATTACATTAAGATGTTTTAACTATATTTTAACATTGCCATGTTATATGGAGTTTTACTGTTTATATAAAATAAGTTTAGTGATTAAATATTTAGGGCTGTATAAAGTGCCCCAATTAACTTGTTAAAGTTATTAGCGAGTTAAGTTTTCCACAATGTGATAATTAGGTGAGATAGGTCGCTAAGCTTCCAAGTGCCATTTCATTTTTTGTACACTTCCCTCGAGTTGACATTTGAAGTAGTTTGACTCAATAGTGTTAAGCCGGCTCTAAACAATCGTTCAACCCTCCAACGATTCATCCAACATTCGATGTGTAGACTGTATCCACACACTGTATCAAACACTGTATCCAACACGCATGTACCACCTAGTAGGCCCGAATCGTCTCAGCGATAGACGTTCACGGTTAACCACATGAAAGGAGTTTGAGTTTGCACACTCGTACAAACTTATAACAGCGACCATCATCTTTCTGTCTTTTCGCTTATTAAAACGAACTACTGGTTTGAATTTTGAACGATTTCGCGTACGCTTGGGGAATGTTTGGAATTGGACGATCGTGTAGTGCCAACAATTTGGTGCCTCTATTACATACAGCATTAGTTCCTTAAGAACAAGTTGTCAGATTATCTTTAATATAAAATTTGTTTTTACTTTTTCGAATTAATTTTTAAAATCACATGTTGAATAAGGAGTTTAAATTGTTTTATTAACAAAAATCAAATTTATTTTTATGGTTTTATACTACCTTTAGATAACGTTTTATTATCCTCTCAACAATTCAATATAATGTCCAATTTAACTACATACAAGACGGCAATATGCTTTAAATAAAAATATCTGAAGTTGATATTTCTCTTCCTTCACGTTCCAAAACCTCGATTTTATATCTTTGAATGTTTGACTAAAATATGGAAATTTACCCCTTTCCTACTCATAGTTTAAATAATAAATTAGATCTGAGTATTTCATTCCTTATTACATATTATTAAATTTATAAGGTTAATTTGTATGCTCATTTGAGCATTTAACACTTGATGAAATTAATCTGTGGCGACCATGGTAACGGCGGGGCAGGGGGTGCTAAGAATCTCCGGTGGAGGTTCGGTTGCCACCTTAAACGACTCGACCTGGCAACGTACAACGCACGCACCCTGAGGACTGACGAGAAGATCGTGGAGCTGGAAGAAGAGATAGACAAGTTGCGCTGGCATATTATAGGATTATCCGAAGTCCGAAGAGAGGGGGAGGACACGGTAATCCTCGAATCCGGCAACTTGCTCTATCAGCGGGAGGGCGACCATCTGTCCCAAGGAGGTGTCGGATTTATCGTCCACAAGTCTCTCGTTAACAACGTTGTAAAGATCGGGAGTGTGTCGACGAGGGTTGCGTACCTTATACTCAGAATCACCAAACGGTATTCGCTGAAGGTCATACAGGTTTACGCACCAACCTCGGCACACCCCGATGAGGAGGTGGAGGAAATGTATGAGGATATCTCTAGAGCCATGCATTCCTCCAAAACCCAATATACGGTGTTAATGGGAGACTTCAATGCAAAACTAGGCACAAGAGAGAACGGTGAGCTGAAAGTAGGGAAATTTGGAATAGGGCAACGGAACCCAAGGGGCCAACAGCT
The DNA here is from genome assembly GCA_033319125.1 of Parnassius glacialis. Taxonomy (NCBI): domain Eukaryota; kingdom Metazoa; phylum Arthropoda; class Insecta; order Lepidoptera; family Papilionidae; genus Parnassius; species Parnassius glacialis. The sequence goes on along the minus strand of JAVANC010000012.1, from coordinate 3,661,578 downwards.
GGCCGACTTCATGGAGAAAGAGGGACTCTTTATGATGAACTCTTTCTTCAAGAAGCGGCCCCACAGGAAGTGGACCTGGTCGAGCCCCGACGGTTCGACAAAAAATGAGATTGACTTCATTATGACGACCAGACGACAACTGTTCAGTGATGTCTCAGTGATCGCGAGGGTGAAAACCGGCAGCGATCACCGAATGGTTAGAGGCACACTGAACCTAAATGTTAAGTTGGAGAGGTCTCGTCTGATGAAGTCAACGCTCCGTCCCCCTCGTGCTCTAATCCAAAGTCCCGAAACCTTTCAGCTCGAGTTACGAAACCGTTTTCAGTGCCTAGAAGACTGCAATGAAGTGGACGATATGAATGACAAGCTCGTGGAAACTGTCCATGCGGTCGGAGCTAAGTTCTGCAAGACCCGCCGCAGAAGAACACAAAAACTCTCCGATCACACTCTTAATCTCATGGCTGTTAGACGGGAGATGAGGCTACATTCTTCAACAGATTTGACAGCATACAGGCAACTGAACAGACAGATCTCCAAATGCATGCGGCGGGACTTACGCAACTTCAATACAGCTCGTATTGAAGAAGCGATCGAGCGGAACCAAGGCTCCAAAGTCTTTGCCAGAGATCTGTCTGCCAGAAAGAGCCAACTGTCAAAGCTGAAGACCGAATGTGGCAGCATCGTTTCCGGGGCACCTGAGATTTTGAGTGAGATTGAGAGGTTCTATGGGCAGCTGTACACGTCATCGTTGGAGCCACACGCAAGTGTGAGTAACGATCCAAGAGCGAGTCTTATCCGATACTATTCCGAAGATATCCCGGACGTCAGTCTGAGCGAGATTAGAATGGCTCTCCAGCACCTTAAAAACAGCAAGGCCCCAGGCGAGGATGGAATTACAGCGGAGCTTCTGAAAGCGGGTGGAAGACCGGTACTTGAAGTCCTTCAGAAGCTCTTTAATTCCGTCCTCCATGGTGGCATTACACCGGAGGCGTGGAGCAGAAGTGCGGTGGTCTTGTTCTTCAAGAAAGGTGACAACGCTCTCTTGAAGAACTACAGACCGATTTCCCTTCTGAGCCGCGTCTACATGCTGTTTTCGAGAGTCATTACGAATCGTCTCGCGCGCAGACTTGACGACTTCCAGCCTCCTGAACAAGCCGGTTTCCGAAAGGGCTTTAGTACCATAGACCACATACATACCCTTCGGCAAATTGTACAGAAGTCCGAAGAGTACAATTTGCCACTATGTCTGGCGTATGTGGACTATGAGAAAGCCTTTGATTCCGTCGAAATTTGGGCGGTGCTGCAGTCCCTTCAGCGGTGCCAAGTTGACTGTCGGTATATCGAAGTGCTGAAGTGTTTGTACAGTAGGGCTACGATGGCTATCCGAGTACAGAACCAGAGTACGAAACCCATCCAATTGCAGAGAGGTGTAAGACAGGGTGATGTTATATCCCCGAAACTCTTCACCGCTGCATTGGAAGACGTTTTCAAGCTTCTGGACTGGAAAGGATGCGGTATTAACATCAATGGCGAGTACATCACTCACCTTCGATTTGCCGACGATATAGTCCTTATGGCAGAATCGCTGGAGGACCTAAACACTATGCTCAATGACCTCAATAGTGTCTCCCAACGGATAGGTCTTAAGATGAACATGGACAAAACAAAGATCATGTTTAATGTCCATGTCACACCTATGCCGGTAGTTGTTGAGAGCACTAAGCTCGAAGTTGTTGACGAGTATGTCTACCTGGGACAAATAGTCCGACTAGGTAAGTCCAACTTCGACCGCGAGGTCAATCGACGGATTCAACTCGGCTGGGCAGCGTTCGGGAAGCTACGACACATCTTCTCGTCAGACGTACCTCAAAACCTTAAAACGAAATTGTACAACCAGTGCGTGTTGCCAGTGATGACTTACGGAACTGAGACGTGGTCCTTCACTGCTGGCCGTATGAGGAGGCTCAAGGTCGCTCAGCGAGCTATGGAGAGGGCTATGCTCGGAGTTTCTCTGCGTGATAAACTTAGGAATGAGGATATCCGCAGTAGAACCAGAGTAACCGACATAGCCCAACGGATTAGTAAGCTGAAGTGGCAGTGGGCCGGCCATATAGCTCGAAGAACCGACAGCCGATGGGGAAGAAAGGTTCTCGAGTGGCAGCCTCGTACAGGTAGGCGAAGTGTAGGGCGTCCCCCCACGAGATGGAGTGACGACCTGGTAAGACATGCAGGAAGTCGATGGATGCAGGTGGCTCAGGACCGTGCTTTGTGGCATTCTTTGGGGGAGGCCTATGTTCAGCAGTGGACTTGTGAAGGGCTGTAATGATGATGATGATGATGAAATTAATCTTAAATGAATTAAAACCTTTTTTTTTAAAGTCTATAAAAAGCCTAAAATGTCATCGCACATATTTCGACAAATCGTACTCAATGTTTTTCATGTTGAAGATGTTTTGAGATTTATGCGTTCATTGAAGCTTTTTCGATAATTATAATATTTTGCTCTGATTTAATATGTACTTGAGCTTAAATTGTTATACTGGCAAGTGTGTTTATTGCTTCTTGTGATTGTAACATTGTTTGTTATCGTTGTTGTGTGTTTTTGGTAGTTTTGTATTAACTTTGTTTGTAAAATTCAATCTTTTTCTATTGTTGTGATGGTCACATTAATTACATTATTAATACATATTTCTGCCTGCGGAATTCCCTACCAGATAATAACATTCATAAAATGTGTTTAACATTCGCAAATAAATCCTATAAATGTTATTATGTTTAGTTATGTTTAACCTACGTGAAAAAATATCAACATTTATATTTGTTTAGTTACTATTAATTTAAAATTTAAATAGGTTCCAAATTTTAATCAAAAATTTAATATATTGTTTACATTCAAGAATTAATCTACACGTACAATAATTATTTCGAAGACATATACAACACTATTTGTACTTAATTCTAATGTAAATTATTAAGTTGATGTAAATGTATGAAAAACTTTATACACTTATATTAAAATATATACACATACATATTACATATTATAACAAGTTAAATGTTATCATGTTGCTGGAAATAAAATGTACTAATTGGAAAATTATTTTTTTATGTGATTCCTTTTCCGCCGCCTCTACATGGCTAATATATTATATTTACTTCCGTTCATCATTTCGATTCCCCCCATATAGATTCGTCGTATATATTCGTAGTTATTTATATATACTAATTATATATTTATAAAAATGTATATATTTGTAAATATATGTCTGTATATATATATATATATATATATATGCGTGCGTGTGTGTGTGTGTGTCAACAAAGTGTGTCATATCAACATATCCCCATTTTTTAATTTTAGTAAATAAATATTTTTATTATTTTATATTTTACATTCAAAATAATTTCCCGCTTAATTTTAAGAATCAACAGACGGTACATGAAACGAAGTCTTTCTGTGTTTAGTTTATCTGTTAATATTTTTCTTTTGTACAATAGATACAACAGTGTGCTACGATCTTCTCTACTGAAGGTATTTCGCACTCACGCCTAATGCTATGATGAAATGTGTGAAATATTTTTCTTATTACAATTCCTTTGCCTTGTTTGTTCTACTTTAAAAAAAATCGTATATCCAAGTATTATATTTCCCACGATTTCCCCATAAATTACAATTGCACGTAAATGCATTGAGATTTTTTTTTACATATTCATTATCTTAAAAGAAATAAATGTGTTTAACTTTGTCACGAAATATTCTTCATTTTAAATAAAGACTTCTTTTCCTTACAGTAGACGTGAAGGCAATACTATGACTATGCCATCATATATTAAACGTTTAAAACAAAAATCTTACGTTTATTTTTCAACTTAAATAACATACTTACTAACTGTAAATTAAAGCAGAGTGTACTAGTGCTAAAATAAAATATGAATAAACTATTTCCATGTGACGAAATATAGCATTTATTCAATATTATGTTTGGTTTACATGTTTGTTGGTGTTGTGTGTTTCGATCGGAAATAATAATTTAATTGTATTACTGAATTAATATTGTATCTACTTATTTCTTGAAGCAGCTAAGAGAAGTACAACCAAACCACTCGTAAGTGTGTGCAATAGTTTCATGGAACTTTTAGAGTTATTGGTGTGTGCGGGTATATGTAGGAAAGGAGAACGAGACGTCTCCATACATTCTTGGGCCCAAGTGTTAACAAAATGAAAGTAGGACCATTTGAAAGCGTATATATAAACAATTCATAGCTGAAAATCTGGCAAGATTTGTCAATCTAGGCGCTGAGTTATTGTAAAATAAGTAAAAATGAGATTATCTATTACCTACACTGTAACAAGTGATTTTTCACTGTTATTACGCTGTAACAGGTTATTTTTCAATATAATTACTTAAAGATATAAAATCAAAATCAGTATAAAATCACCAAAAGAATCTGTGGTTAATAATAGGGTATTTTACACCATGTAAAAAAAAGTCAAAGAATAAATATTTATGATAGATTTTGTAAAAAGTAAACGAGAAATATTGATTTATATTTATAAAAATGCATTATAAATTTTATATTTCAATTTAAAGAATATTATTTTTACCTGTGCCTCAAATCTGCAAAACAATGTCCGCCATATTAGATAGCGTCGTGACGTCACTAGGTCAAAGAACTAAGTTATGTGCTGTGTACTAACTAGCTAATTTCGAATTTTTTCAAGTTATTACTACGATTGTTGACTTTTATTCTGAATTTTATTCAAAAGGCATCATGGAAGACGGATTTGTAAAAGCGAGTTTATTACTTCGCTTTTAGCACTAATGTTATAGATATTATAATATAAGCTTAGGTGAGAAAAACTTTTTGTTATATTTTTTTGTACAAACTCTCAGACGAAATAAAAAGTCACTTTTTTATTTGGTCTGATTACAAACCATGTCTTTATTCCCATATAATAGAAGAAAACAGGAATTAAGTAAAACACTGCACTGCACTTGTAAGGGCCATCAAAATGGCCCACAAAGGGCGGGACAGACGAGCGATAAACCTAATCTATTACAAAATTTGACTTGCAATAGGTACCTATCATGTCATGATGTTTTGTTTTGTTTAATTTTTAGTTAAATATAAGTCATAATTAAATCAAAGTGATCTTTACAGAAGTATAGTTTAGATTTTGTAAACAATGCATTCGGGTCTCTTCTTGCCAGTTTTAACCAAGTATTTCTCATATTTAAATCAGTTGGCACTTTAATCCATAACTTCCCCGGCATTCTTGTGCTCGTATTTTTGCAATTAGGCATAACACAACAATGACATAAATGATAACTCATTATTAAACATTCAAAAGTTTATTATTCCTTTGCAAAATTGTCAAAATTCTACGATAGTGACGTCACGAGTTGAACAGTATGGCGGCTAGCGTTTTCACGCGAAAATTGAAAATGATAGATTAAAAGTAATTTTTATGTCACTATTCGGTTTTAAAAAAATGAAATAAAAATTATAGTGGTTCCTTATCACTCTAAGATTCATTTAAAACACTTTTTAAAAATGGGTGTAATACCCTATTAAACGAAATGATGAAACGATTAACGAAAGTTAAAACAACAACAACTATGTGAAGTAGGGATATCGATCTGAGATCGATTACTTGAATTGTTGTTTTAACTGTTACTTGTTGGAATTTTAATAATTTGTATTTTTTATTATTATTTTGTAGATATATACGCAATTTTTTTATCTCCCTAGTTAACAGAAAAATAATCGAAAATAGATATTAAAATGCTCAATTTAATCGACAATCGATTATATTGCGCTCGTTTTAAATCGAATCGAAAATCTGTCTTCTTCTTTTATGTAAATAGTTTGAAGTTTGAACTGTCAAATCAAGTTTCATCCTTTCCAAAGGGGCGTGCGCAAAATAGACTTAAAACAAAACTTCTATTTGATAAGATATTAATTTATAATATGTATATAATGGGATGGAATAAGATGATTAATTTTCAGAGATTATTTAAATAGATTGAAACCAGTGTTTTTATATTTTCATTGCGTTTGATGCTTATGGTACCAAGCGTGGGCCCTTACGGTTGGCGGTATGAAGAAGCTCCTCCTGTGATATTTAATATATATATATATATATATATATATATATATATATATATATATATATATATATATATAAAATATATATATATATATATAGCAGCTTGATACTGCTGTGTTTAGTATGGTGAGTGTAGAGAACCGGAGACCCTTTTTACTGGAAAAGAGGCATTCCATCTTAGTCCTCAAGGCTGACAACACATTAGCATTATGACTCGCAAACGAGGATAGATGTAGATGTCTATGGGCCACAGCAACCACTTCCCCAGCGGCACTGAAGAAAAATGTTAACTTACAATTTTAAGGGCTGAGTTATTACGTGCTCCGTGATGAAGGAAAACATCGTGAGGGTTTCCTCTCGAAAAATTAAATAAATATTTCAAACACATGTGAAATCTGTGAAAAACACCCATTAGGGCAGCGCGGTGGATACTTCCTTGTCCTAAAACCCTCTTTGAAATGTGAGGAGGCCTGTGCCCAGGGGTGGGACTCCTGTGATAAAATCCACAACGAATCCCTGTTTCACAGAAGGACAAACCATATCTCGAAGAACGGCCCATGCATGTGGCTCAGGTCCATGCTTTGTGACATGGGGAGGTTATGGTTCTGTAATGGGCCGTGATTATAATGATGATGATAAATTAAAAGCGACGAAGGAATTTGTAGTAAAAGAACGGATATACACAGTCAGGTCATAAATTCTGTCACATGTTTAATATAAAATAATTGAAACAAGTTTATTCATTATGTAACCATTTATATACCAAAATGAACTTAACAAAACATAGATTCTTATGACACTAAAGTTTATTCACAATGGCCCCCGTGATTTTGAATACAGGCCTTCAATCTGCGCGGCCAGTCGTCTATCGCAGCACGAACGAGGTCCATGTGAATATCGGCGGCTGCCTTAATCAAGGATGTCTTGAGTGACTCCAAATTGGGATGAGGCTTTGAGCACGCCTTTTCCTCCAAGTGTTGCCATATCTTGTAATCTAACGGATTCAAATCTGGACTGGAGGAGGGCCAGTCTTCGTGCCGGATGAAGTCGATTTCACGCGCCGCCAGCCAGTCTTGTGTGCTCTTCGCTCTATGAGCTGGCGCCGAATCTTGTTGGAATACTCAGTGCCTGTTATTGAACATGGTATGAGAAACAGGTTCCACAAGGTTCGTCAGGACTGTATTTTGATACACAACTGCATTGTTTTTACACCTTTCTCACAAAAATGTACCTCTGTTAAGCCCCAATAAGAAACTCCCAACCATACCATGAGCGAGGATGGAAAATGACCTCGTTGGACACGCGGAATTCGGTTGCTCGCTTCTTCACTACTGTGTGCGTACACCTTATCATTTTGTTTGTTGTAGCTTTCTTCTACGGTAAAAATTTTTTCATCCGAAAAAAGAATTTCCCGATATTTTTTTCCCGCGTACCGCTTCAACAAAGCGCGGCATCTCTTCAGTCTCAGGTCCATTAGACGAGCATTCAAACGATGTTCTGTTTTTCTTCGATATGCCCGAAGCTCTAAGTCTTCATTTAACACCCTTTTCACCGTGGTTCTGCTTAACCCCATCTGAAGGGCCAACAGTTTCTGCTTACGTTTGGGATTTCTTTGAATTCGCGCCTTCACAGCTTTTATCACTGCTGGAGTCCTAACAGACCGAGGGCGACCACTTCTTGACCTGTCATCTACACTAGAGTCTTCATTGTATCGTTTGATGGTACGATAAACGAATCTTTTGGTTATATTCAAATGTTTCAGTGTGTCAAAAATTTGAATTGGCGCGTAACCGCAACGATGCAACGCAATAACTGCAACACGGTCTTCTTTAAGCGTCCACTCCATATTTAAAAATGAGTAAAATTCTAAAGAGTATACAGTTTTATTTTCATGAACAATTCGAAATTCGAATTCAATAAACTTTTTTGTGGCCAGAATTCTAAAAGAAAAGTTTTTACTGTGTGACAATACTTATGACCTGACTAGGTAGATGTATGTACCTATTCCATTAGCCAATAAGTGTTGCCTATTATTATTTATATTATTAGTAGTATAATTATTATTAGTAATATAATTTTTCAACAAAATTTTTAAATTACTTAGTAAAATCTATTTTAGTCAAAAATGTGCATTTTTAATATTATTGTTTTTTTTTTGTTAAACTCTACTTATTACACATTCCGCTTAATAGTAAAAAATCTGTTATAATCTTACAAATGGTAATATTTTTCTGGTGTACGCATAACTACATTATATAAATTGTTTGTTCTATTTATTTTATTTATAGTTATATGTTGATTAAATTCTAATTAAATTTATATATTTGTAATATTGCAGTCACATCTCTCAGTCCACCAATATTCAAATGGCCTTTCGCCCTCGACGTCGCCGCCGCCCAACATTAACGTACCCATCGTGAGCCTCAAACGCCCTTCGCTCGTTTGACCCTTAGTTTTTAACCAAATATTAATATATCTTATATTTTATTAATTATTAAGTAAGTCCACTCGACACACTTGACAAATGGCAATAGTTTTCTATTTTTTACGACATTTTTAAATGTTACAGTATAATTTTATTTTTATCCTGATTTTGGGAGGCGTTTCATTAACATAAATTGCACATGGACACACATTTAGAACCGAAACAATTAATTGTAGCCCATAGAAACACTTGTTCCGTGCGAGATCTGAACCCGGAACCTAACAGCGCCGCGACTAAACATGAGCTAAGCTATGAGCTACGGAACCGTTAATACTATATTCAACACCGACTATATTTCACAGAAAACTGTACTGTATAATAGTGGACATACACGTATGTATGTATCACTAGAAATAATAGTAATAACTACCTATATGAATTTATAATGATACATAAATACGTATGTATTACTATAAATTATAAACCAATCAGGGTATGAGACACTATTTATTATACTTTATTTAATCGACGTGGTAGTAAGCGCGGCAAAACTCTGAGACTCTCATTTTAAAGAATATAATTGTTTAAGAGATACATATTTGCTTCAGATTCATTTCTCATTAGATACTTTTTTAACAGCTTGTTATTAGTAAATTTAGAAACAGCTGAAGTCGCTACAACTTGTTATTCCAAACATTAAATGTAAAAGAGAAACGGGACAAAGGTCTTAATAGGATTTTTGCAGCGATAATTTAGCTATCAATGTTGCTAGCATCAGACGGTGGAAAACTGTACTCCCGTTTGGGAAACTTGTGGAAGTTTGGTGCTGGATGTTTGTCTATATGCAATTAAAAAAATTAAGTGTTGTAGTCGTATTTAAAAAAACATCATCACTTGTTTTGGCACGTGCCTTTTTACCTGAATACCACAGAAGGAGGGTAATATTCTTTTTTAAATTTTATGTACAGCTTCTTGCTACTGCCTTGGTTTATATATTTTAAGTGTACTTATAATTTGCTAATCAATAGCCTTTGTTAATAGATTGTTAAGAAAAATAATTTATATAGAATAAAATATGACAGTATAGCCATTTATCAAATCAAAGAACTTTTATATCAAAAAGAAATAAAAATAATTGTTGGTTAATTTTGAAATAATAGAAAACGTCTATATATATATAGGCCCTTTTTACTGGAAATGTGGTATTCCATCCTAGTCCTCACGGGTGAAAACGCATCTGCATTTTGATATGTAACAGAGGATAGATGTAGATGTCTATGGGCCGCAGCAACCACTTACCATCAGGTGGACTGTGTGCTCGTTTTTCACCCTTATCCTATAAAAAAAAATATTAATATGATTTTAATTCCGTTTCTATATTTATTTTATAGATATATTAAAATTCAAATTAAAAAAAATAACTGATCGTTCTTACTTTATAATTTATGTACTTAAATTATACATAATATGTAATTTTAAAAATAAATAATATTTGACAAGAATTGAGTATTTCATTGTCCTACACCTGTAGCGATTTATGTTCTAAAACCAGAAAAAAGACACATCATATTTGTGTATCGATATATACACGTTAGTACATATTATGGATTTCGTCATTTCCATTTTACGATTCGACATTTTCCTTTGCAAGCCCTAACCTTACACATGTTAATTTAGCAAGATTTACCTTTTTATTAATGTGGAAAATGCCTACGCATACCCGCCTCGCGGGGGCAAGGACGGGTTATGTCGGACTCGCACCGACTAAAACCCCATGGTGATCCACCTTCGTCGCATATTAGCAAGGCCACGGGAACGCTTTTAGCACACATCCGCGGCTCCACCAGCGCTGGCCGCCCCATGGCGGCCCCTCCTCGGAAAAGACTACTCCTCCCTCAACTCCTTCTCAGGTAAGGCGCACCAGAACACATGGCGTGCCCTCCTCCCCAGCCTCCAACTTCACATACGCAACAGAAGCCCCCGTGTCCGATACGCGTAGTCCATGGGGCCAGGAAATACTAGCACTCAGAAGCACCAACCTTCCCGACCCCAGCGGCAGATCTGGTCTATGGCTCCGCCGCCAGCCAAGATTCGGCTGCGGAGGGTAGAGAGAGCGGCGCTTCGCAATACCAACACTCCTCTCCCCTTGCAGCCCCACCAGCACCGCATCAATTAACGGTGCGGCTCCGTCAGAGCCGTGGAGGATAGGGCGAGTGGCACATCGCCATACCAACACTCCTCTTCCCCCGCGACTCCACTTCGGTTGCAGGGGTAGGGGGAGAGGGCACCCCTCTCGTCGCAGCCCACCGACACACATCAGAAGTGGGCTCAGTGGGAAGTGAATGCATCATCAGTGATAAGTGAGGAATAATAGCTACTGAGGTAGAGGCTGATATAGTCCAAGAGGAATCGGCGCATGAGTATCGAAAACTATTCCATCTCAATTTTTTTATGCGATTTTTTTGAAATTGATACTACTGATGATTTAAATGTATGTTGCTGTTCATGCCTAAATTTGGTCATGTTGAACGTCATCCAATCACGTTCGACTTCGTGAGTCGCACGATGGCACCCGGTGTCACACGCATCGAAGGTAGGGGGAACGGTAGGCAGCTTTCCAGCGTGTGACGCTTGTGGGCAAAAGAGAGTGCCCCGCCAGCCACGAGGCGGGGAGCCCGCGCGGCTATCTTACCGAAATTCACGCGACCGTTGTAGGTCTAGATAGTTAGATTAAGTGCGTGTTACTTCGTTACGTAGATATGTGAATTTTGCGATATTTAACTCGTTCGGGAATGCGGAATTGTGCACGCGCTTTGAGTAGATATACGGTCTAGGATTCAAACCGCGCATTCCTTGTTTGAGAGCTTCTCCCGGTTAATTGTCAAGATATCATTATAATTGTGTCGTCGCGATTAGTGCCCTTTTTGTGTTTTGGTTGGCTAGTTAGATTAATTTGCGTGTCAACGAGGCGTATTTTGAATCTTTCGCGACGTGTTGTTCTGGTGTCGAATGAAGGAACTTAGTTGTGTTTAAGGCTGATTCGTATGATCCGTTAAGAGATCGCTTTAATTCCCTATTTATAATTTTGTGATAAGTGAATCCGGGACATTGAATGTCGAATTTTGAGCTACTGTCCTTACTGTGTCGGGTATCACGTGTTCGATTCTACGATGAATGTGGAATTAGGCGAATTTAAGTTAGTTAAATGTACAATGAAGCTAAGAGACTGAAATAGTGACAATGAAGAAAGAAATGGTCCAGCGATGGAACCTGCTGGAGCGATGCAGCATTTTGGGGCAGCCTGGAACTCGCCCGCTGCTGGTCGCCTAAGCTTGCCCAGGTCGCAGACATTTACACATCACTGTACACTACTCGCCATTTACCATTACACAGACTCACGGCCTGACCAAGCCTTGGTGCGAAGTTAGCTTCGGATACTGGTAAGTACTATGTGTTTCTAGCTTTCTCCCATATAGTTTATTGTGATAGGACATTTCCATGTGGCCATTTTAGGCCCGACCTGCGTCTGCCCGTCGAAGGAGCTGCTATGGGCCCCAGCCAAGACGATATTTGCATGGGCAGCCGCAGGCCGTAACAGTTGCCATGGGGCAACTCGGTGCCATATTTTTTTAAACCGATTTATTTAAATTGCAAGTTTGCAAGGAATTGTTGTACCCTTGTACGTCCAGATATTATTTTACTTTTATTTATTTATTGCATAGTACAAAGAGTATAGCCACAGTAAATATATATAGCAGTGTTCTGAACTTTACTGTGTATTAATAATTTAATATTTTGAAATAAAAAAAAATATTTAATAAACGAGATGCTTTTGTATCTTTCATGTGTTATAAAGATAAAAATAGTCTTTTACAGTTGCAAGTTAATATATATATATGGAAGCCAATGGATGCAGGTGGCTCAAGATCGTGCTTTGTAGCGTAGCTCAGAGGAGGCCTATGTTTAGCAGTGGACTTGTGAAGGGCTGTAATGATGATAATGATGAAAACCTGGCTGGTATAGTAAACCAAGGAAACTCTTGGCTTTGCGAGCGCGCTATACTTACGACTCGTAATGATCAAGCTGTAAGTATCAACATGACCATTTTAGAACATATTGATAGGGAAAATGTTACCTATACGTCAATAAATAGAGTAGTGGACCATGAAGAAGTAACAGCTTATCCTGTAGAGTTTTTGAATGGATTACCGGCATCAGGACTCACTGCACATGAAATTAAAACTAATGTACCCATAATTCTTTTAAGAAATTTAAGCCCTCCAAAGTTATGCAATCGTACTCGGCTCAAAGTAGTTGCTCTTCAGAGACATGTGGTTGAGGCAGAGATACTTATCGGTTGCGATGCGGCTGAAAAAGTTTTTATTCGCGAATACCGATTGTTCAAAATAACTTTCCGTTTCGTTTTAAAAGGATCCAACCACCGGTGAGTGTTTGCTTGTGAGTGACAGCTCTATTTGGCAATGTCGCGTATCTGTAATCCCACTAATTTGTTTATTTTAGCACCACAAAATAAAACGGCTAACGTTGTTTATGAAGAGCTCCTTTGTAAAATTAATATAATTTTTTTTCACATTTATGACCTTTGAGTTCTAGCACAAACTTTATGGCGGATTTCGCTGTTTCTTCTTCTACTCGAATGTCACTGTATGAAATAGCCGTTAGTAAGCAGAAGGAACTAAATTAATTCGGGATCATAAAATAAAATTTCATATTAATATCACCTTTGTGACGCCTTGTTTTGTATTTATTAGGTTCTTTTATTTTGTACTAGCTGTTCCCCGCGACTTCGTCCGCGTGTAATTTTGGGTTTTAATTATGTATTGCGGAACCCTAATTCATTTTCTAAAATATAAGTAGCCTAAGTTACTCCTTATAACATCAGCTATCTGCCAGTGAAAGTCCCGTCGAAACCGGTCCAGCCGTTTCGGAGATTATCCGGAACAAACAGACAGACAGACAGACAAAAATTTCAAAAATTGTGTTTTTGTTATAAGTACCTTATATACTTTCATACATACATACATACATAAACACTCACGCCTGTCACCCAGAGGGGTAGGCAGAGACTATGGACTTCCATTTAGCACGATCCTGACAGACCTCTCTCGCTTCCTCCACATCCATATACCTACGCATACACGCTCGTCGGTTAAAGGTACTCTTGATTTGGCCCATTTTCAACATATCGCCAACTTGGTCGATAAACTTTCGCCTATGGCGACCCTTCCCGAATCTGCCGTTCACCTCTGCAACATAAATTTGCTTTGTCACTCTTTCCTCATTCATTCTTTCTACATGACCAAACCACCGAAGCATTCCTTTCTTAATCCTGGTCACAACATCATCTTGCAAACCACGCTCTTCTCTTATTAAACAATTTCTCACTCTGTCATTCAGATTCATCCCTAACATACCCCTTAATGATCGCATTTCTACAGCATTTATTCTACTCTCGTGCTTCTTCTGTCACACCCAACTTTCACTACCATACATTAAAGTAGGCACTAACACAGCATTGTGAATTGCCATACGTGCCTTTCTGGACACATTCAGACTTTTCACAATAGAGTGTAGAGCCCCATTCACTCTATTTCCTGCATTCACTCGTCGTTCTATATCCTTATCATATCTACCATCCCTGCTAAACACACATCCCAAATACACAAACTCATCTACTTGCTCTACCAACTCCCCTTCTATTCTTATTTCACATATCGTTTTACTTTCTTCTCTTTCAAAAACCATAACTTTCGTCTTACTTGCGTTCACTTTCATTCCCTTTTCTTTTAATGTCCTGTTCATTAATGTAACCATCATTTGCAACTCGGCCGCCGACGATGCAAGTATGATCATCGGCGTACAAAAGACATTTGACGGCTAACTCACCCATTCTTAACCCGCGTTCTTCTACTTTCAAATTTTCCAAACAACTGTCCATAAATAGGTTGAACAGCCACGGGGAAGCCACACAGCCCTGTCTGACACCTTTATGGATGCCAAACCAGTTCGAGTAGGCCCCGTTGATCCTGACACAAGCACTAGAGTCCCTATATAGAGACTTCAATGCCTGTATCAGACCAGCGCTCAACCCAAATGAGGTCAGTGTTTGCCATAACACGTTCCTGTCCACTCTGTCATAAGCCCTTTCCAAGTCCATGAACGCACAAAAAACTTTTTGGTTTTTGGCCAAAAATTTCTCCGCAATCATGCGCATGGAAAAGACTTGATCCGTACACCCCATCCCCTTTCTAAATCCAGCTTGCACATCCCAAATTTTTCCATTAGTTTCTTCCATAACTCTTTCAATTAACACCTTAGCATACAGTTTACCCACAATGCTAAGCAAGCTGATACCACGGTAGTTATTACAGTCCTGCTGCGACCCCTTTCCCTTATATATTGGGACTATAACGGCTTTGCACCAGTCTTCCGGTACCCGCTTCAGTTCCCAACATAAATTAAACAAGGTGTACAGCAGGCCTGCAACCACACTCTCTCCAGCCCTTAGCATTTCGAGTGATACTCTATCATATCCGGCTGCCTTACCTGCTTTCATGCTTTTCATTGCTTTCACTATTTCATCTACACTTATTTCTCTACCTCTCTCCACTTCTTCCGGAATTTCTATTTCACTTACTTCAGACGACTCTTCACTCTTAAACACGCTTTCAAAGTATTCCTTCCATCTCATTAAATTCGAAACTTCATCATTCAGCATGCAGCCATTCTCGTCTCGTATAGCATTCATTCTAGGCTGTTTTGAACTTGTTTACTTTCATATGCATTTAGTAAAAAGCTGGTATTATGACATTACAAAGAGACACTTCAATTTTATTTATTTGTAATGTACGTGTTTACATTCATAAACCGGAAATTAATTAGGTAGAAAGAAGCGGGCATTAGGTAGTAGGTATGTTTTCTTAAAAAGTGAATATTATCATAAAATGACTAACCCAAAGACATTTAAATAATATATTTAAATCTCTTTGGACTAACCCTTGCCCGATATATTTTAACCTTTTTCACAAAGTAGTTAACGCTCAGGTGTGTTTATTAAATTATTTTATGCCTATAAAATAATTTAATAAACATATCATTATATATCGGTTAGACATAAAAGAATTGGAGAAAAAGATTACATACGAACGAAGTCTCGGGCACAGCTAGTCTTATAATACAATAAACAAACAGGGATCTGCCTCGGCATCGCACGGGTGATTTCTGGATCAGCACCACCTACCGAGTCTTCGTTTAGTCGTTAGTCTTCGTCTGTAACGCTTAAGCTAGTTTAAAAAATAGCATTTTAAGATTCAGTGTTAGGTGTAGGTACGTGGACAATCCCAACGCAACTATTTTTGCACAACTCTTGAATCCAGTTGATATTCCAGGAGCCGTGGGGAAGAAGCCAGGTTCTATGATGACGCAATTAGCTCTCGAAGTCATTAAGTTCTACGCACCAATTACTTATATCACAGATTACTGTATACCCTTATATATACTAGAAAGTTTTGTGGTCGTTAGAATTTCAATGTGTTCTATATGAAGAAAAATGTTTCGTTCTTCGGAGACAAATTGACAATTATGTATTGTCATTTTGTACGTCATATTACGTAATGCCAACATAAGTCATCAAAGTCAATCTCAAACTCCAAACAAAATGGGATAAATTATTAACATACAATTATATTTAAAATATCTTTCCTTTTAAATAAATATCCTATAATGAGGACCATCGTAAAGAAATTACAAAGTACACAGTTTATAAATCTTCGATCCTTGCCAAGATTAATAGTTTAACATATCGCGGGTAAGTAACGAGATAATTCATAACTCAGATTACAAGGGCCGAGGGCTTACCTCGGGTTCAAATTAAAAGTAAGCGTTTATCGATATTTGCCTGATACCAATAATGCCTTCTTTACGTGGTAGAGCCATGCTGCAGCTATATTAGTAGTATAGTTGTAGCATGAATGGGTCGGCTCGACCGTGGAAGGACCACGCTCTCACAGAATACCAGCGTAAAATAGCAGCTTAACGCTGCTGTGTTTCGTATGGTGAGTGTAGAGAACCGGAGACCCTTTTTAGTGGAAATGAGGCATTTAATCTTAGTCCTCACGGGTGACAACGCATCTACATTTTGATTTGTATTAGAGGATAGATGTAGATGTCTATGGGCCGCAGCAATTACTTACCATCAGGTGGACAATGTGTCGAGCACGTGGTAAATCAGCACATAAAATTGCAATTAACACTTTCATTGGTGCCGGCGGGGATCGAACCCGGGTTGCGTAGGTACTGTTAAACTTACAGCGAGCGCTAACCATCTGAGCTACAACGTCGGCACATCTGAACTTGTGCCAACGTTTAAATAAAGTTGATATTATTTATCTGCTGTCCTAACTTCTCTTACCCCACGCAAATGGGTTAATACGAAAAGGCGTAGTGAGGCATATTGATAGCGCTTACGCAAGTTTTTTCTTAATGAAAAAGAAATGTCGTAGGACACTCGGTTGAAACGAAGTTCCTTGCGTAGTATATTATTATTGATATACGTAGGTATTATATTATTGATTAACAAATACAAATAAATTAATTACTAGCGTCTATTAAAATGAAGCGTCATTTGAAATAAAATAATATTTCTTTCGTGACAATTTGCGTGGGCAAATGGGTTAATACTAAAATGGGTTAATAATATAAAAGGCGTAGTGAGGCATATTGATAGCGCTTACGCAAGGGTTTATACGTGGTAAAAGTAAGGCCACACTGCAGTGAATTATGGCTCTTTTATGGCACGGATGGGCCGGTCGGAGAAGTCGCAGTCGTACCAATCCAGCGTAAAATAGCAATATAATTACTCTCTTTATTTAGTGGTATAATGCTGCCATATTTCGTTAGGTGTGTGACAAGAACAGAACGCAGACTTCCTGAATCAATTAACTGCGGATAGATTTTTGAAATTTTTACGTGGTAGAGCTATGCTGCAGCTATATTAATAGTATAGTTGTAGCACGAATCAGTCGGTTCGACCGGGGAAGGACCACACTCTCACAGAATACCAGCGTAAAATAGCAGCTTAACGCTGCTGTGTTGCGTATGGTAAGTGTAGAGAACCGGAGACCCTTTTTACTGGAAAAGAGGCATTCCATCTTAGTCCTCGCGAGTCACAACGCATCTGAATTTTGATTCGTAATTGAGGATAGATGTGGATGTCTATGGTTCACAGCAACCACTTAGCATCAGGTGGACTGTGTGCTCGTTTGTCACCCTATCACATAAAAAAAATCAAAAAAGGAGGTTCTCAATTTGTTGGATTCTTTTTTTTTATGTATGTTCACCGATTAATCAAAGACGCCTGAACCGATTTGGAAAATCATTTTTTTGTTTCGAAGGGTATACTTCCCAGGTTTTATCGAAATCAATCGAGGGTCAAATTTCCCACTTGTTTAGGCAGCACTCCGTCTTCATTTTTCTTTGGATTGAGTTTACATCATTAAAACATATAAAGAAGAAGAAAGAAGAATTTAACATTAGCGCAGTGGCTCCGTAGCTACAGCGCTATCGTCAAATTCTTCGTTCTTCAGTTTATTTGTACCTGCTGGCTCGCATCACCGTTGACAGCGCGTACCTACAAATCCCCCACGGAGCAAGATAGTATGGCCTAAAAAGAATTGTTCATTGTCTGGGTGTTTGCCCTTAAAATGTATGTTTGTAAAACACCTAAAACGTGAATTTAGAGGAAATTCTAGTGTGATAAAGTTTTTTCTTAATGAAAAAGAAATGTCATAGAACACTCGGTTGAAACGAAGTTCCTTGCGTAGTATATTATTATTGATATACGTAGGTATTATATTATTGATTAACAAATACAAATAAATTAATTACTAGCGTCTATTAAAATGAAGCGTCATTTGAAATAAAATAATATTTCTTTCGTGGCAAGATAAGAAAAATATGCGAGGGAGATGGATATTATTCCTTCTCACTTCCTTATTTCGCCGCCAAGGCCGTCTACACTATGACACAAGGGGTAGTACGAAAAAATCTTTTTGTTCCAAAAACTGATTAGTACAGTTGGTTCTACCAAACAAAGACCAACCAAACAACTGTTAGTCAAACTGTACCGTCATTTCGCAGTGACACGTTGAAGGACTCTCTAACTAATATGAAGCGCACAGAGCCATCTTCACCCGGACCTATGCCAGGGGACAATGGGAAATATAACATGGACTTCCAACGAGTGTCCGTCCACGGAATACATACAACCGGAGTAAGCCAAATATAGCATAGCTAAAAGTAGATTAAGAGTTAAAATATACATTCCATTGTTAGGTCCAAAACTCATATTTAAGTACTAGCTGATACCCGTGATTTCCTCCGCGTTGCTGATATATTAACAAAGTTTATATATACGTATATCGAAACAGCATCAGGTCGCTCGCGCAAATAATGCGCGGCTGGCCCTAACTTTATCATGAGGCAGAGGTAGTAAACTTTCCCTCTCCTACGCATGCGCGCTACACCGCTCGCCCCATTTCTCCGCGGCAAGAAAACACACACCACTGAACACGGAGTGCTTATAAAAATCGTTGTTTCTTAAAACTTTCCGAACTTTATATTAAATGAAAATATCGCAATATTTTTTTAGATAAGGGCCAAGCGTCTAAGAAATAAAACCTAATTGAAATCTATCCAGTAGTTTTTCTTACAACTTTCGCACAACTGCAAACCTCTCTCATTTTATTTATATATATTCTCCGTATCCATATTGGCAAACTTTACGTCTTCACGTGTTTCAATATCCCAAGGCATGCAATCCTTACGATGTTTTTTTTAACTGCAAAGCAAACACGTAGTATTTAAATTATCATTACAAACCATGACAAAACACGCACGTTCCGGAGTTCTGAACCTGAGCCATCTCCATTCATCGACTTCCTGCATGTCTTACCAGATCTCCACTTCATCTAGTATGGACCTACATTTGCTTACCGGTTTGAGGCTGTAGTCGAATGGCGGATTCGAACCCACAACCTTTTGAGTTCGCGGTCTATAACGTATTCTATCTCAGTCTCTCTCAGGCTAAATTCTATATAGGTTGTTGGTTCTTTGAGCTATATGGTCGGCACATTCTCACTTCAACTTACTGAACCGTGGGATAAAGTCTGTTACTCTGGTTCTACTAACGATAACCTAATTTCTAAGTCTCCCCTAAGTCAACCGGCCTGCCAAGCGTAGCAACTGTGGTCAACATTCCCCCATGAACAAATTGACAGTTATAAATAATTGCAAATAAGACTGCGTTCAATTTGAAACCAACAACCAAAAAAGAAAGATCGACGTAACGCTGAGTACATTTCACGTTCCAATGCATCACGGAACAAGCAGTTTGCATTCTATATATATAGGCGAATGCCATATCTTATTCTAAATGCGAACTTTTTAGATTCCTTGAATAAAATATCTTGCACAATCAATTAATGACCATGTTACTATACCACATACGGCAACCGCAGTTTTTTTATACTTTAAAGTTGTTATCACGCATTGAGTTATATGTTCTACGTACTAGAGAAGCCATTCCGAACATTGACTATGTTCAACTGAACTGTACTGCAATCCGTACAAACTAAATATTGCGTAAATTGAAGATTTGTGAATTCCATAAAATAATTATTATTACATTTTATTTAGAAATATAACATTTTTGTTTAGATGAAATTAAGATATTTTATATTAAATTCTTATATTTATTTTATATTAATATCTTATTTTATATCAAATTAGTCTTCGCGCATGCGCGACTACTACTCCCGCGCATGCGCGAAAACATAGAGTAGGACACAGTTTTTGTTTGAAATGGCTTCTCTAGTATGTACTACGTAGTACATATAACTGAATGCTATCACGGAAATGCTTTTGCCAATTCCCTGTTCAGTTTAACTCTGTCGCCTTTCATGACAGTCACGAGAATGAATTGGGTAGCGAGATTCTTTTACACCGTCTCCACTGTGCAAAATCAAATTATCTATACAAATAAATAAAATTGAAGTGTCTGTTTGTAATGTCAAAATACCAGCTTTTTACTAAATGCATATGAAAGTATACACGGTACTAATAACAAAAATACAATTTTTATAGTTTTTGTCTATCTGTCTGTCTGTCCGTCTGTCTGTCTGTTTATTTCGGCTAATCTCCGAAACGGCTGGACCGATTTTGACGGGATTTTCACTGGCAGATTGCTGATGTCACAAAGAGTAACTTAGGCTACTTTTATTTAAGAAAAAGAATTAGGGTTCCGCGGAAAAGAATTAAAACCTCAAATAACACGCGGGCGAAGTCGCGGGGAACAGCTACTATAGTAATAAATAAGGTGGGTCCGCCTAAAAAGAGCCGGTTACAAATAAGGTCCATCTCTTCAAACTTATCGGAATTAATACTTAAACCAAAATGGATATCACGCTGCCACTCCCCAGTAACCAATTACAAAAGTGCACCGACGTTCATTGCTTTCGCGGTGGTCATTTTTTCAGTGGCTCTGGGCTCTCTTCAGGGGCGGTCGACTTGACTCAATTTATAAAATATTCTGATTCAATTTTGCGTTGTTTTAGTAATAAAACCCGATCGTTATGTAATAATTCTGCAATAGTAATGTTAAAATACTTTCACAAGGTGAATTGACGAGGTAAGTTACCAAAATTATTGCTTTTTATCACGATTTTGTTAGATTTTCTCAGGACATATCTAAGTGCTTAACAATGTCCACTTTATGTCTCAAAATAAGGGCTGGACCTTATTAAGGGCAAGAAGCTTTAAAATAGGCGTGATCAGTTACTTAAATGAATTATATAAGTGTAAATAAGCACTTGGCCTGGCAAGTGGCACTTTTGTGCGGTGATAACGACAGATCACCACGCTAGACCATAGCTATCGCACAAAAATGCCACATGTCTAGACACGCCTTTGCTTCCTTGCACTTCAACTAATATTGAAAAAAATAATCCAGACGCTTTCGATTTTTATACTTAGTAACACATTTACCCATTCGTTTTTACGTAGTTTTATAAGATTTTATTTACGCAAATAAACAGCAGCTTCTGAGATAAGTATTGTTCATACATAATATAAGTATATTGTTTCCAGTAATGACAAAAATGGAACCTTCGCAAAAAATAAAACGATTCTCAGGATGGTCTATAACTGATCTCCAGGATGGTCTAGATGATATGAAAAAATAGCCAAATGTCTAAGCGTGCAGCAGCTTTAAAATACCATATACTACGGCGGACGTTGAAAAATCACATAAAATCTGGAAGCGTGGTGAAAAGGATGAGAAGGAAAGCTGACACAGGAAAAAGAATTGGTTGAGAGAATTAAGAAGTTTTCAAATATTACCTTTGCCTGATAACTTTAACACCGAAGTAAAACGTAAACAAATTTACTTATTTTGTGGAAAAAACAACATAAAAAATCCTTTTAGTGACAAAAATCTACTATGATTACAGAAGTGTAATACCTAATAAGGTCCAAGTACTAAGATTGAAAAAAATGACTGATTATTAACAATTTTGTGATTTCCTTTACTAGAGTTAATAAAAATCTGCACACACCTACAATTTGTTTCATTTATAACGATAAAATAAATTGGTTATAACTTATATTCATTTCCTAATACTTTATAACAGCCACGACACTAATTCATATGAATTTCTGTTTCATTATGCGAAAGTCACGAATTTAAGAGTAGTTTAAAACCATTGCTTTATAAAGGTGTGATTTTTCTGGTATATAACGCCTAAAATCTTGCAGTTCAATTATGGACTTTATTTAGAGCCCTAGTGCCGTATAGGGACCATACACAAGCTTTTAAAAAACTTATTTTGTAAGTACCTCGACCTTGGTACCCTGTTTATGTATAATATTTTCTCTTCAAATATAAACAGTTTATTTGATTATGATGTTTTACAAATTAAAAGACTTCCCAATATTGATTTATAAGGATTTCCAAAACCCCGGCCCTTATTAGATGCAATTACCTAATACTCGTTTATAATGAACTCAGGTGCCTCTGGAAGAGCTGTCAGCTGCAGCGTCTTTCTTAACAGAGGCTTTAGACCTACGGCGCCGCTACATGGAAGTCTCCAACCAATCTTTCCCACTCGATCTCGCCAGCTTCCTCTCTGCTCACAAGACGTCCAGCAGTTCTCGCTACCACGTCTCTCCAAACATCGTCAAAGCAATGAAGGAATGGGATTGTAAGATTTTTTATTCACTAAATATTTTATCTACGATTTAGTATCACTAGTGCTGCGTTAATAATATGTACTATTAGGTATTAGTTGAGAAATAAAGAAATGTTTACAACTGTTATTTGCAGAAGTTTTGCTATGAAAATAAAATAACTATGCTGATGTAGTCATAATATTTTTTATAAGATAATAAGATAAAAAATATTATGACGACTATACAAGGGTGACAAACGAGCACACAGTCCACCTGATGGGGGAGGAGTAGTCCCCTCCCGAAGAGGGTCGGCGTTGGTGGGGCAGCGGATGTGTGCGAAAGCGTTCCCGTCGCCCTGACAATATTCGGCGAAGGTGAAACACCATGGGGTTTTAGTTGGTGCGAGTCCGACATAACCCGTGCTTGCCGTAGCGAGGCGGGTATGCGTAGGCACTTCCCCATGTTAAAAAGTAGTATGTACGTCTACTGTTATGTTTGGTTTGAAGAGTGTAAATTGGAGTACTATAAATACAGATTGTAAGACATTCCATATTTATTTACGCAGGTGCTGCCTCGATATTTAATATTAGTTGTTAGTACAGGTCTTCGTGAATAGCAGTAGCCTTAATATCAGGTGGAATAGGTCAAATGCCAGAGTGTGAAACAAGACAACGATTCTAATAAACGAAAAAATTAAAATATAAGCGGTCTTTGTCTTTACATCTAAATAGCGCTACATTAAAAGATCCTACCCGGCCGGAGGGGGGGGGGGGGGTCGCTATTATTTATTAAATAAAATATGTTTGTATCTTGTGTATTATATAAAGAAATCAGACAAACCTAGCAATCGATCGACCCGATAATAAGAACCATGGTATGAATTTTGACGTTTTCTTACCGCCAGATGGCGCAGTCGACATGTATCTACAAATGGCAGCACCTTCTAACGATAATCTGGCATACCAGTTCGACGATATACCGAGCAAGTGGTCTCCGAGTACGAGTAAGAACGTTATATTCACTTCTCAATACTCTAATGTTGTTTGGCATTTCATTGAAGTTTGTCGACACAATTTTTTTTCATTTATTTGTTTCAGCCTTTAAAAATCCATAGAGTGTGGACATTATTGTTTATAACCCGACTACGTCGGAAAGAGATTTTATATAATTGTTGTTCAATATCTAATACTAAAACGATCAGTGCATTCGGGTTTTTCTTTTTCTAAAAATAATTGTTTTACTAAGGTTTATAAAAATGCAGTTCAACTTCTTTATTTTCAGTATCCATGGCTAACGAAATGGCCAGTGCAAGCCCTGACAAAATGCCAAGCAATGTGAAGACATCTCTTGAAAGTCAAGAAGACACCGAGGCTAACTTACAGGGTATTGATGATTTGTTACAAATTTATAAAGTTATTATTATTATTTTTATAAAGTAAGGGTAAAAAACGAGCACACAGTCCACCTGACAGTAAGTAAATGCTGTGGCTCATAGAAATCTACAAATATCCTCGATTAAGAATAAAAATGCAGATGCATTGAGGGCTAAGATGGAATGGCTCGTTTCCAGTAAAAGGGTCTCCGGTTTTCTAGACTCAACATACGAAACACAGCAGCTTTAAGCTAATATTTTACGCTGGTATTCTGTGAGGGCGTGGTCCTATCCCGGTCGGGCTGACACATTCGTGCTACAAGGCTACAACAATAATATAGTTGCAGCGTGGCTCTACCACGTTTAAAATTACCGTCTACAAAAAAAGGTTTCATTCTAAACTCAACCGTATTTTCATGTATATTATACTTGTAGTACGAATGGGTCAGCGTGGCCGGGGAAGGACCATGCTCTTACAGAATACCAGCGTGAAATGGCAGCTTAACAGTGCTATTTCGTATAGTGAATGTAGAGAACTGGAGACTTTTCTACCGACTTCAAAAAGGTACTCAATTCGACTGTATGTTCTATTTTTATGTGTGTTACCTCATAACTTTTTTTAGGTGAACCGATTTCGACGATTCTTTTTTTATTTGTAAGCTGGTGCTTCTCATGTGTTCCCATGGTACGATGTAGATGTCTATGCTATAAACCACAGTAACCATTTACCATCAGGTGGACTGTGTGCTCATTTGTCACTCTTAACCTATTAAAAAAATTAAAAATGTAAACGCGCACTGTTACGAGTAAGCAATAATATTTGACGCGTTTACATAGTTACATTTGAAGGGAATTACTCTTTAATTTCGCAGTGGCCGCATATAAATATCAAATATTTATGACGACCAGGTCGGTGCCGACTGCAGTGCGAAAGTCCCGTTACATAAATCAGATATAGTCAACTGCCCCCCGTATATTCAATATTACTTTATGGCAAACTGCACTGGATAAGTTTTAAGACGTTTATTCGGCTCTTCGTCGATAGTTATAAGATAAGGAAAGAGAGCGATTGGTACTCTTACAGCGACACACACGACAACCGTAATATGCCATTAAAATTGTCACCCCCCGGCCACACACTGGTCGAGTGGCATGGGAAGTAGCGAGGAAAGGAGGCAGAGAAGTAGTGTGGCAACAATACTCGTCAAACCGCACGTCATGCTCTTCGTCATGCTCATCGCTCCCTGTTTTGTCGGTTTCTTGAACGCGAGTCAAAGGGCTGGTAATATGAGCGCGAGTGGCTAACCACGTACTCGTACAAACGCGGTCCGAATCGAGCGTTCGTTAAGGAAGCGTCGTTCTAATGTCTCGTCTACAAAGATGGTGAATGTATGTCATCCACCATCTCTGTTTGCGAGGATTACGACATAGGTTTCTTTTTTATGACATTGATATAATTAGCTATAATAAATATGCATATAGAGCATACGCACTCTGCAACAGTTGTAACAATCATTGTGTTTCAAACGTGAGCGACCTAGTGCGGAGCGTCGCTTCTTCCTTAATAACTGGTTTTACGGCTCTGGGTTCTAGCCCTTCTGAGCCTGAAGTTACAATGTATAATTATCCTTCATAGTACACTGCTTCACAATATGTTGATGCGGCACATTGTGCAGCCCTTGGGATATTTTGACGGCAACTTGAGCCAGCAGACAGGTGACAGTTGGCGACGGTATCCCAAGCCGCCTAAGCAGACAGACACCTTATCTTGAGAATCACATCACCATTAGAGCACTTGGTTCACCGTTTCCACTAATAGTTCACATGCGTAGCCATTTAATACATAAAATCGAACCAATTTTACATATCAAAATCCACTTCAAACTATTATTTAAACAATAATACCGGAGCAGCAAACCGACACCGGTCAAGTTCCCGCCAAAACTCCGCGGAGCGTCGCGATTAATTGCGCGCGTAGAGCAGTGTGTGGGCAGAGAGGGCAACATCGCGGCAGCTTCAAGAGCAGAGTGCGGCTGAGCCAATAGACTATTGTTGCTCATAGTTCTCTCCAATAGATTGTCACTAATTACGTTCGCGAGCTATCTACACACTCATGTCCTTTCCGTATCATTTTAGTTAGCGTTACTGTCAATACAGGTCTTATCCGTCAGACCCTTAACCGTTTAGAACACAACGGTGGTTGGTTTCACAAGCTAATACAACACACTCGTAATTCTTTGTTATATCGCGTATTGCAGAGAACCCAGATCCGTGGTCGTGTGTCATACCTCCAGACAAGAATTACGTATACCGTTGGCACAGCGGTGTGGTGCGCATATACCGCAACGAAAACGACGTGCAGGCGTCTCAAGCAATGAACTATCAATGTGTACCCTTCAGCCAGTATGTGGAGGACCTAAACAAGCTAGGCGCGATGATCGTTAATGGACCTTTGTGAGTAACGGTGCAATTAAAAAAAACTGTTTTATGTTTTACTAGGTGTAGAAACGTATAGTACGTTGGATTACTCTATGATAACCTATTACAGAGAGAGAGAGAGAGAGAGAGAGAGAGAGAGAGATAGAAAGATAGAGAGAGAGACACAACGTTAGCATATCTCAATATTACACTTTCAGACAAGGAGCACTACTTTAGCTATTTCTGACGCATGTGTTACTAAATACCCTTAAAGTAAGCATGGGGCAAGCACACACCTCGTGTGGAGGTTAAAGTAACGTAACTGGCTTGCTATATACCTTATTAAAAAAAATATTGAAAACGTGAAAGACGATGGATAACGCCCGTATTTATTAATCAGCTACCTCATGATTTAATAAAGAATATAGAACATAGATCATATAGAAAATAACTTAAAAAATACTCTGAGAAAGCATTACTTGTCTCTATGTCCATAGTCGTATGCCGGTTAAGAACTTCAATATGCTTTGTTTAATTTCTTGTTACATTTTTATATTTTTTATATTTCTTTTACTTTTTAGGTAGTTAATAAGTTTTGTTTATTGTATTTTATTTTGTTTTTATTTTATTTTTCCTTTTTTTGTGTTCTTTATAAAAGCAGTACATAAATATGTGTATACACGGGAACTGCTGCCGACAAACTGTGTTCACAGTTTGGCAGATTGATTGTATGTATTATGTACTTAGAACTGGAAGCAAATAAATAAAAAAAATATTAATATGTGATTGACGCTTTTTGACGATGTTGATTTCTTAGGTTATAGGGACTTTTTTCTGCCTAGAAGTGCGTCTGGGTTTCAGCAGTGCGCGCTCTGCTGTGTTCCGGTCCATAAGCTATAGAGAACAAGTATCAGCCACTGTGACTGTGTTCCAGGCGCAGCATTTTAGACCTCAGAGGTGACAACGCATCTGTACGCCTTCTTCGTTTGAATCTATGGTGTTCTTTGGTTGCAGGGTTTCTTACGTGGTAGAGCCATGCTGCAGCAATATTAGCTGTATAGTTGTAGCACGAATGGCCTCGACCGGGGAAGGACTACGCTGTCACAGAATACCAACGTAAAATAGCAGCTTAACGATGCTGTGTTTCGTATGGTGAGTGTAGAGAACCGGAGACCCTTTTTACTGGAAAAGAGGCATTCCATCTTAGTCCTCACGGGTGACAACGCATCTGCATTTGATTGGCAAACGAGGATAGATGTAGATGTCTATGGGCCACAGCAACCACTTACCATCAGGTGGACTATGTGCTCGTTTGTCACCCTATCCTATAAAAAAAATGTGTCCCTAGGTTGACGTAGCTACATACCATCAAGTGGATTGTAAAAGTTCGTTTTTCACTTTAATTTAATGTTATCCTTGTTTAATCTTGGGATCTTTTCTGTCATATAACAAAAATGAAGCGAAAAGATGGTGCTAACACACTTATTCACGCACTCACAATTATTTTAAATTCGAACAACCTTTGATATACGAGGGTGACATTGAAAGTTCTTGAAGGATTTTGTGCACTTGACTCATACCGATGCCTAAGCTTGTCCGAATCTGCTGATAAGTCACTCTTTTGTCTGTCTCTATCATTCTCCGCACAACACTGATGTTATCTTCAGTCGTCGTCGTAGAAGGCCGTCCATCACGCAGATCATCGGTGAGATTAGTGCGGCCACGTTTAAACTCATTAAACCAGTTGTAAACAGTGGCACGAGATGGGGTTTTATCGTGAAAGGCCAATCTAAGTCTATCATAATTTTCTTGTTGACTTAAATGACATCGAAAGTCATAAAAAATCATTGTATTGAACGAAAATATTCTCGCGTTAAATTCATGCTGACGTGACACTGACAATTTTCAAGTTACCGCCAAATCGTAAACAAATGATAAATTAATAAAATACATACACAATAATATTCGTAAAGAGTTTAATTTTCAACATTTTTACAAGTTTCCTGTTCTAAAAACTTTCTATATTAATTGTTTAGCAACAAAAAAAAATACAGGTTAGGCAAGTAGGTCGATTATTCGGTTGATTGATCTGGATGCTTGTCCTTTTGCATTTTATTTATGTAAATTGCCTCAACGATATGGGAGAAATCACAAAACAAAGGTTAAAGTAAAATACACACGCAAAACATTAACGCACTGTTCTTCGTTTCCTAAAATCAAAGTTTCAATAATAAAAATCATCATCATCATTACCGCCCTGAACACATAAGCAGTGGAGTAATCCAAGGAATGGCACAAAGCACGGTCCTCAGCCACCTGCATCCTGTACTTCCATCAACTTCCTCTCTCTCACCAGGTTGTCGCTTCATCTAGTGGAGGGTCACCCAAAGTTATATTATATCATTTATCATGTATTTATCACGTTGCAGAAAATCATTTTGTTTCCGGCGCCTGAGCTATCTCTTCTCAAAATTCAAGATGCACGTGCTGCTCAACGAGATCCACGAGTTGGCGCTGCAGAAAGCCGTGCCTCACAGAGACTTCTATAACATTAGGTAAATGGCGAAATAATTGTCGACTGTCTCGTCGGTCTAGGAGTTAATTAATTTAAAATTAATCATATTTTACAACCGACTTGCATATAAATTATTAAAAATAACTCAAAAACTATTGGTCAGACCTTGATCAAATTTATATGAGACCACATGTGACACTGTGACACAGCTTTCAAATAAAGAAAGAATCATCGAAATCGGTTCACCCATTAAAAGTTATAAGGTAACACACATTAAAAAACATACAGTCGAATTGTGTACCGTCTCCTTTTTGAAGTCGGTAGAAAAGTGGAGGTTGATCAAAAGGTCCAACGTCGGATTCGAGTACCGAGTCAGGCCAATTGAAATCTGTTATTGAGTTTTTCTGACGATAAATTCTCAGTAACAGCCCGGAGTCAGGAATTTGACGGTGTTTCAGCCCCGTACATCGGTAATCACGTAAAGCCGTTGGCCATGCGCCCAATCCATCCATTCCATCAAACTATGAAAGTAAGAGAATAGAGAGTGAACCTGTGCTTGCGAATACATTCGTGCACAAATCCTGTCCTGCGAATATAGCTAGTCTACGTTGAGACATGCCGCCGTGATCTAACTCTCTAATCTCACAAGGATGCTGTGGCCCATAGGTGGATTTATCTTCGATTGAGAATTAAAATGCAGATACGTTGTCACCCCTGAGAACATGATGGAATTTCTCGTATCCAGCAAAAAGGGTCTCCGGTTATGTACACTCACCATACGAAACAGAACAGTGTTAAGCTATTTTACGCTGTTATTCTGTGAGAATGTGGTACTACCCCGTCGTGCCGACCATAATATAGCTGCAACGTATGCTCTACCACGTAAAAAACTGTAAGATTGCTTGTAAATTCAATTTAAATAAATTAAGACCGAATACGTATGTAACTTCGATTTTATATAAAAAAGATTGACGTGTGTGTTATAATTTCGTTTGACAATTCAATTTTAAAAATAAAAAAAAACATGGGTGACGTGGAACACTCAGTTGGAAAGAAGTTCCTTTCGTAATATATTGTTACGCGCCACTATTAATGTCTTTTACATGGCAACACTAGTTACACTAGCGCCCTCTAGTGTCGAGTAGCAGAACTGGGAGAGTCAAGATCTTTCCAGTAATTTCGGAACCGATATGTACTCGAACATTCTAGATGTCGCTACAGTAGAAGGTTCTGGAAACTATCTGAGGCCCTATATAAGGCCGGTATAGACCACGACCGAGGCAGTATTGAATTGGCGATACAAGAGAATACTTCGAAGCGAAATAACTACGAACTAAAGTGATTGTGTTTTATTATTAGTGTGGTTTTTATTTATTTTATTTATTTATTTTATTTATTTATTTTATTTATTTATTTTATTTATTTATTTATACATCCACTTATTACTATCATTACAGGTTTTAGACTGTAATTAGTGTTGTGTAATTAAAGTGTCAATTTTGGTAATTCAATCGGCAGTTTTTAATTGTCTTGAACCCCAAGCTCATAACAATAGGTGTCAGAAGTGGGATCAAATCATGCCGATTTTACCAAAGGACGACATGGAGGGTATCCGTACCCGAAGTCAACGCCAGCTGGAGGCGGACCAGAGACGATTTGATAATGCAACGCCGCAAACGTCGGAGGGCCAGATGCTGACCACGGAGGCCAGCCCGTCAGCAGCTCCTGCATCTGCAGCACCTGACTTAGGTGCTCTGCTGATGATGTTGCAGGATCAGGCTCGCTGACACGAGGAACAGGCCCGCCGACAGGAGGAACAGGGCCGTCGGTTGGAAGAGTAGCTGCAGCGCGGACTGGAGGAACAGGCCCGTCGGTTGGAAGAGCAGCTGCAGCGCGGACAGGAGGAACAGGCCCGCTAACAGGAGGAACAGGGCCGTCGGTTGGAAGAGCAGCTTCTTCTCATGAAGGACCTTCACGCTACCTTCGGGAAAGAGATAAGGGCGGTGAAGGATAAGGTTGCTCAACATGACAAGCGCCTGTCGGAAGCTGAAACCCGAATCGACCAAGTGAACTATCGGGTTGACAACGTGATGATTGACGTGAAGAAAACGCTGAACGACCTCAAAATTGGGGATGGAGTTACAGCTCCCGTGGTAGCTACAATACCTTCGCTACGTGGATTCAAAGTGCCACCGTTCGACGGGACTTCTTCCTGGTCGGCCTACAAATTCCAATTCGAGGCTGTCATGAAGGCGAACAGCTGAAATAAAAGTCAGGCCATGACTGCTCTCGCACTAGGCCTGCGTGACCAGGCCTTAAAGCGTCTCCCACACACAAGCGGCTTGCGGTGGCGGCTAACGAGCCGCGGCTCCAGCCGCTGCATCAACACACCACCGCGGCTGAAGTGGCGGCCTGAAGAGCCATTTGCTGTGGTGTCTGTGCTACGATCGGACGTCAGTCAACATGGCAAACTGTGACGAAGTCTTATTATATTCATATCATAGACTGCCTCATTGGTCTAGTGGTTGTAGTAGTGCGACTGCTGATCATGAGGTCCCGGGTTCGAATCCCGGGTCGGGCCAAAAAATCACTTATTGAGTTTTTCCATCAAGGAATTCTCAGTAGCTGCCCGGAGTCAGGAAATTGGCGGTGTTTCACCCCCGTGCCCCGGAAAGCACGTAAAGCCGTTGGTCCTGCGCCTGATCTCTCTCCGGTCGTGTCGGTTTACCGTCCCATCGGGCTATGAGAGTGAGGGTATAGAGAGTGCACCTGTGCTTGCGCATACACTTGGGCACTATAATCCTGTCCTGCGCAGATGGCT
Source organism: Parnassius glacialis (assembly GCA_033319125.1). Taxonomy (NCBI): domain Eukaryota; kingdom Metazoa; phylum Arthropoda; class Insecta; order Lepidoptera; family Papilionidae; genus Parnassius; species Parnassius glacialis. The sequence goes on along the minus strand of JAVANC010000012.1, from coordinate 3,629,671 downwards.
AGTCTCCGTTGAGACTGGCCGCCTGTTACTGTGTTTAAGGTTCACTTTGCACTGACTATAGATTGGTAAATAAAATAACATCTTGCTCTGAGGAGTGTTTATTGCAAACTGATTCATCACAATCATATTTTACACGGCGCATAGAAAATGTATGTATGCATAATTATAAACCCAACATACCGCCCACCAAAAACCCTCGGTTTTTATTAAACAAACATTATTCATTAACTAAGAAAATAACAAGGATATTAATTTACAAATGAAAGTATAAACAACGTAAGGTAAATTAAACAGTTATACAATTCGGTAATTTCCATATCCATAATTAATAAACCATATTATGAATTGATTTTACTCATGAGATATAAGCAGATAAACTAACAATATAGGTAGTTTGTTTTAAACGTTAAAATTAATTATCTTAAATACTAGAAACCTTTGTAACAAATATTAATCATAACCATTAATTGGAAGCAAACATAACTTAGTAACAGATCTTTTAACAATTTTATCTCTACATTTTAAACTATAAACACGACATATATTATCTGGTCCAGGATGCCTTTGTACGATACGCCCCAAAGACCACTTCCCAGGAGGAAGATTTTCTTCCTTAATAAGTACAATGTCACCGATTTTAAACTCTTGAGTGTGTTTTAACCATTTAGGTCTTTGTTGCAGCCTAGACAAATATTCATTCTGCCATCTATGCCAAAAATCCTGTAATAATCTCTGTGTATACTGCCAATGTGATAATCTATTTACTTGAATTTGCCTTAAGTCTGGTTCTGGAATGTTAATTGGAGCCTCACCAATTAAAAAATGTCCTGGAGTGAGTATCTCCAAAGAGTCAATGTCTGTTGTATCTATTGGACACAAAGGTCTAGAGTTCAAACAGGCTTCTATTTGACACAGAGTGGTGGACATCTCTTCAAATGTAAGGTGGCTATTTAAAATCCTCTTTAGGTGGTATTTAATGGACTTCACGCCTGCCTCCCAAAGGCCACCAAAATTTGGACTGTATGGTGGATTGAAGTGCCATTGTGTGCCATCTTCTGCGAGTATATCTGATAAAGATCCAGGAATTTCTAGTCTTGCCTGTTGCCACAAATCCTTTAACTCCCTGTTAGCTCCTATAAAATTTGACCCCTGGTCACTCCAAATATGACTACATTTACCTCTTCTTGCTATAAATCTTTTGAAGGCCCCTAAAAATGCATTGGTACTCATATCTCCAACCAGCTCCAAGTGAAGTGCCTTTGTAGCCATACAGATGAAGATGCAAATATATGCCTTATTAGTTTTGATTCCTCGACCTCTTGTCGTAAGAATTTGCAGCGGACCGGCAAAATCGACTCCCGCATGTAAGAATGGTCGCGACGGTGTAACTCGTACTTCTGGTAAGTCACCCATAATTTGTGTCCTAGTGTTAGCTCGTTGTTTGGCACAAATAAGACACTTATGAATGGTAGATGTTATCAGTGACTTAACTCTTACTATCCAGAAGCATACCTTACATAGTTCATGGTTAGTTGAACACCTCCATGTAGGGTTTTTTTATGAGCATCGCGTACAATCAGTATAGCCAAGTAATTTTGGTGACTTAATATCATTGGATATTTCATGTTCTCCGATATTGACGCATGTCTGAGTCTACCGCCCACCCTGAGAATATTCTTACTATCGAGAAAAGGATTTAAATTCTTTATGAAACTCTTGCTACTTATGCGTTTTCTTCCTTTAAGACATGTAATTTCATCTGCAAAATTTTCTTCTTGAGCAATTCTTACACCAATTTCTAGGGCAAGATTTAATTCTTCTGTAGAAATAGACTGAGTTATATCCTTTATTTTTTGCTTTTTAAATTTTAAAAATCTTTTGCAGTAACTGAGTGTCCTTAGCAATTCATTTAAATTATTAAACTCTCCAAAACGGCTAGTCCATGAACATCCTTTTGGTAGTAATTTATTTTCATTCTTAAGATTGGAGTTGATAATAATTTTTCGTTCTATATCCGTTTCTTCGGCACTTGATTTTTTCATTATCAAATGAACATCTTCCCGCTTTAACCAATCTGGGCCTTGCCACCACAGCTTACACCCCTTTAATTCGGGTAATATTAATCCCCGTGAAGCAATGTCGGCTGGATTCTCCTTGGATTGGACGTGATACCATTGGTCTCCACTATTCTCCAAAATAGTGACGACCCGGTTTCTTACAAAAGTTTGCCATCTAGCAGCAACCCCTTGCAGCCATGATAAAACGATTGTCGAGTCGGTCCAGGAATAAATCTGTGCAAGTGGTATGCGAGTAGCTTCACTTATTTGTTTTAGTAATTTTGACAACAGTAGCGCACCACACAACTCTAGTCGTGGAAGGGAAAGTGGCTTTACCGGTGCTACACGACTTTTTGCAGCAATAAGGTAAGTGGTGATAGTATCGTTTGTATGTTTAACTCTTAAATATGTAACTGCTCCATACGCTCTTATTGATGCATCGCAAAAACCATGTATTGTGACATTTTTTATATTTTTCTCTGTAGTACCAAGCCATCTAAGTATTTTAATCTCATTTAGTTGATTTAAGCCATTTCTTATGTCTAACCATTCTTTTTTTTATTTCAGGTTCAACGGCATCATCCCAGGAGACTTTCTTTAGCCACAACTTCTGCATTATTAATTTTGCAGGGAGGAGTGTTGGAGTTAACCAGCCCAGTGGATCAAACAATCGTTGGATTTCTGCAAGTATTATTCTTTTAGTAATGATTTCAGAAGGCGTTGGTAAATTAACATTGTACTCCAGTATATCCTTTTCTATGTTCCAGGATAAACCAAGTGCTCTCACCGTCCCATGTACATCTAAATCAATATTGATGAGAGAGCTTCGTTCGTTGGGTTCGAATTCCTTCAAAAAATCCAAACTATTAGACGCCCATTTTTGTAATTTAAAACCACCCTTTTGTAAAATATATGAAACTTTTTTTGCAGTTCTTATTGCATTTGTGATATTATCTTGACCAGACATTAAATCATCCATAAAAAAATCTTCTTTTATTGTTTTAGCAGCAACTGGGTGATCCTTGCCTTCGTCGTCAGCTACTTGTTGCAGAGTTTTCACAGCAAGGTAAGGTGCCGAAGCTGTGCCAAATGTAACCCTCAATATGCGGTAGTCCTTCATAGAGTCTATGTGATTATTACGCCACAAAACACGCTGGTAGTCTGCGTCCTCTTTTTTTACTAAGATTTGGCGATACATTTTCTCTATATCAGCTACAAAACATATTTTCCTAAGCCGCCACCGCATCATTAATGATCTCATATCTTCCTGAAGTTGAGGTCCAACAAGTAGTTCATCATTAAGTGAAACATTATTAGCTCCAGGAGATGAGGCGTTAAGTACTATTCGAATCTTGGTTGTTTCACTCGTTTCTTTGACTACTGGATGATGTGGAAGATACACTGCGGCCTTATTTATATCATTTTGTGGCACTTCTTCCATATGATGTAATTTTAAATATTCTTCCATAACCTTAACATATTCCTCCTTTAATTTTGGGTTTTTGACAAATCGCTTTTCTAATTGTAGTAGTCGAGTTTTCGCTATATCTCTAGTGTTTCCCTCTAGTGACTTGTGGTTATCATTTTTGAATGGCAGCTTAACTATGTACCTCCCGTCTTCATTCCTTGTGTAACTTTCTTTATATAATTGTTCACAGGTTTCTTCATCCTTCGTAAGTTTTTTAGAAACTTCAGGATCTATTTCCCACAATGTTTGTAGCATATCATCAAAATTGACGTGGTGATGCATTACCAGTATCTCATCCCGTACAGTATTATCTCGAACAGTCCCAAAAAGGATCCAGCCTAGGTTTGTTTCTTGCGCACATGGAGAACCAGGGGGTCCTTTGATTATATTATTCTTCATTATTTGGGCGTATACTTCAACTCCAAGCAGCATGTCTACTCGTCCTGGCTGGTTAAAACTAGGATCGGCCAGGATAAGTCCTTGTAGATGCGGCCAGGCTTGATCGAGATAAGTGATAAAACTTGATGGTAGGAGAGTGGTTAAACGTGTAGACATCACATATGCGTTTATACGAAGCTTGAATTGGTGGTCATATTTAGAAAGAAGCTCGAGATGTACTTCATGTTTAACCCTTGTTTGTGTTGAACCAACTCCTGTTATGACTACATTACCCATTGCAGCCGTTCTTTTACACCTTAGCAATTGTACCGCTCTTTCAGTTATGAAGTTTGCCTGCGATCCTTGGTCAATTAAAGCGCGTAACATCGTCGTATGCCCGTTCTCATCTCTTACAGGTACTAATGCAGTAGCCAATAACGAAGTGGATCTTCTTGTTGCTAAGTGTGATGATAATGCTACTTCTTCCTCCTTTACACCCTTGTCGTCCTCAAGGGGTTCCATGTAATTAAGGTGAGCTTGTATATTGTTTGGCTTGTTAACATCTTTTGGTTGGTGTAGTAATGAATGGTGTCGACGATGGCATATCTTACAGGACACATGTAGACGACATTTCATTGCAGTATGTCCTGGAGCCAAACAATTGTAACATAAGTTCTTATTTCTTACAAACTCAGACCTCTCCTCAGGTGTCAACTTTGCAAAATCTTTACAGTGACTTATAGTGTGTTCTTCATTACATTTTATGCAAGTTCTCGTTGGAGATACAGCAGACGTATGGAATGACCTTTCCTTTGTTGTTTTAGATTCCCGTGAAATGGATGAAGATGGCGTTATTAATTCTAATGTGCGGAACTTTGATTCCAAAAAACTTCTTAAATCCTTCCAGGTAGGTAACTCATTGTGATTGGTTTTGTAGGCATGCTCTTCCCATGCTTTATGTGAATCTGGGTCCAATTTCTGTACGACCAGAAATATTATTAATGGATCCCAAGAATCGGTAGATAACTGAAGGTTATTTAAACTATTTAAGCATTCCGTAGTTGTATCTAGTAATAATTTTATTTGAAAAGCTGTTTGTGCAATTACCTTTTTTTGTCCAAATAACCTTTTCATTATTGAGTTAACGATAAGCCTTTTATTTCCATACCTATCCTTTAATAAACACCATGCGTGTTCATAGTTGTCTTCTGTAATTTTAATATGTTTTAATAACGCTTCCGCTTCTCCGACTATGCTTGATTTTAAATAATGCAACTTTTGAACCTTACTGAGTGAACTGTTATCATGTACCAGCGACGAAAACAAATCATTAAAAGACGGCCATTCTTCATAACTCCCACCAAATGAAGGTAACTGTATTCGAGGTAGTTTGACTTCTGGCGGTGACGCCTGGCCTCCGGTCACGCCCATGGCGTCCGTAGATTCCAACCTCCTAGATGGTATTACGCTCAACATGTCCTTCAAGTCACCCTTTAGACACAAGTACAAATCCTCGATGATGAAATAATCTTCGTTAACAAAATATGATATATTTGGCCTTTGTTCTTTGGGTACACACTTAACCAAGTCCTGGTGCGTCGATTTAAATGTTTGCCAATATTCTTCGATGCACTGTAATCTCGTTTCAATATAACCTTTTGTTAAACGTTGTTTCGGACACTTTTTTAAGTTTACTTGTGTCTTTTGTAAAAGAACTGCCGTTTCTTCTAATAAATTTAATAATTTTTCACTCATTTTCACGTTTTGTAATAGACTAAAGCACTTCAATTAAGAACGTTAACGATGTTTACAATATTGCACTTTACAAATTGTAGCTATTCAATCAATATCTTTAGCAAGGGCCTTGTGAATGCATTCCTATTGTTCTTAGTTGCCGGCCGCTCGATGTAGTAAACAACTATTGATCCGGCTCGAAGGACCATATGTTACTGTGTTTAAGGTTCACTTTGCACTGACTATAGATTGGTAAATAAAATAACGTCTTGCTCTGAGGAGTGTTTATTGCAAACTGATTCATCACAATCATATTTTACACGGCGCATAGAAAATATATGTATGCATAATTATAAACCCAACACCGCCGTGGCCGAAATTCGGTCTGGAGGACATTATTATTATTATTATTATATTCAACAATATTATCATATATTTTGTTTTTAATCCTAATGATTTTGTGATCACGATGTGAATTATCATAAAGTACTGGATAATTTTGAACTGTTTCTATTAAAATCTCTGAATTTAGCACCATTTTTCACGTGGTACACGCGGCCTGTGTGTAAAAATTTGCAACTGACCGCGCTGCGGCCAGCGACAGACCGCGTACTCGGTAACACACACGCGGTGGCGGAGGGGGTGGAGCATGCGGCCGCGGCCAGCTGCTGGCAGACCGCGACATGGCCGCACGAGTTTGCAGACTCACTTACAATACAAGCGAATACAACTGGCCGCCACCGCGGCCGCTACCGCAAGCCGCTTCTGTGTGGGAGACGCTTAACTGTTCTGGAAGCTCTCGGTAAGGAAGTGACTTACGAACAGCTCCTTGAGGCATTAGAGGCGAGATATGGCGACGCTCACCTGGAACACGTCTTTCGTGCGCAGCTCAAAGATCGCGTGCAACGCAGTAACGAAAACCTACAGTAGTGGGCCCTTGAGGTGGAGAAGCTGGTTCGAAAAGCATACCAGTCTGTACCTGCGCTCATTGTAGGGAACCTGGTGCAGACATTCATCGACGGCATCCGCAACCTTGAAGTCAGAGCTGCTGTGAGTCTCGGGCACCACAAGACGCTTAAGGACGCCTTGACCCATGCACTGGAGGTGGAAGCCGTGCGGCAGGATCATCGTTCCCATCACGTCAGGGAGGTTTCAGCAGCTACAGTTTGCGCAATAAAGGATACAGCCCTAGGTGCTACGGCTGTAGGGAAAGGAGCCATCTTCGATCCAACTGCCCTAAGCGAACTGCAGAAAGGGAATGTGATCGATCTCACCGCAACAGCACCGCCCAGCAGCAGCAGGGAAACTGGAGGATGCTGGCTGATGTTAAAAGAGCCCTAAGGATTTCTATCTCACAAACCCATGATGGGAACAGCCTAATCATCAAGGGCGAGGTCAACGGAACGCCGTGTAAACTGACCATAGACACTGAAGCCTCTCGCACGGTTGTGAGTTTCCAACTTATAAGTCAGTTCCTTGGGGTCTCCGCATACAACCGAGAACGCATTAATTTGGTGACAGCTACTGGTCAGCGCATACCCGTCCGTGGAGAGAAGGAGATGGAGTTGAAGCCAGGCAACATGATCTACCTGCATAATGTCATCGTGGCTGATATAATGGACGACTGCATCCTGGGCCTAGACTTTATGAGGAAGAATTGTTGTGAGATCGACGTTAAGCAAGGTGTTTTGAAATGTGGACAAGAGGAACTTTTCGTGGAAGGGGCGTTACCAGAGAATGTGTACAGCCTTAAGAAGATTGTTCTTCGGCCGAGATCGGAAACGATTGTGCCGGTTAGTCTTCCTCGGAATCCTGGGCAAGCTCATCGTTGTGTACTCGTGGAAAGGGTAGACAATGACCTTCCATGGAAAGTGACTCGAACCTTGGTTAGAACCACCGACATCTCAGGAGTAAGTGTGTTGAACCTTTGTGATCAGGAACAGATTATAGAAAAAGGCACATTGGTTGGTACTAGTGAGGAAGTGGATTGGTTGTGTCGGTGCGAATATCTATCGACTGGGACCCCCAGCAAGGATGGACAAACGAGAGTGACCACACTTTTAGAAGACTGTCGCAGCGTTCTCTCCCCGAATGAAATGGTCAAGGCGAAGAAGTTGTTACTCAAGTACGCCAATGTTTTCTCGTCAAACGAAGCTGACATAGGAAAGACTGACTTAGTTCAACACAAAATAAACACACGACAAGAATTGCCTATTAGTCAGCGGCCAAGAAGATTGCCTGTAGCACGTGAAAAGGAAGTGGAAACCATGATTGAAGGAATGGTGAAGGATGGCGTTTTTGAATCTTCATCTAGTCCATGGTGTTCACCTGTGGTACTGGTAGAGAAGAAGGACGGCAGCATGCGGTTTTGTGTTGACTACCGCCGTCTGAACGACGTTACGAAGAAGGACAGCTATCCCTTGCCAAGAATTGATGACACGCTGAACATGCTTACTGGCGTAAAGTGGTTTAGTACGCTGGACCTGAAAAGTGGCTACTGGCAGGTTGAAATTGACCCTAAGGACAAGGAGAAAACTGCATTCTCCACAGGAAAGGGTCTGTGGCAATTTAAAGTCATGCCGTTTGGATTGTGCAATGCTCCAGCAACGTTTGAAAGGTTGATGGAGCTTGTACTTACCGGGCTAATTGGAGATGCCTGACTGGTCTACTTGGATGACATCATCATCGTAGGCCGTACGTTTGAGGAACACCTTCAAAACCTGGAACGCGTACTCATGAAGATCCAGAGTGCCAACCTCAAGTTGAGTCCAAAGAAATGCTCACTATTCAAACGGCAAGTTAGCTTTTTGGGGTATGTAGTGTCGGAAGAAGGTATCCGCACGGATCCAGAGAAAATTGCCGCTGTCAAGGATTGGCCGGTTCCAAAAGACAAGACACAGGTTAGAGCATTTTTGGGTTTGTGCTCTTACTATCGGCGATTTGTGAAGAACTTTGCAGATATAGCTAGACCTCTGCACAAGCTAACTGAGGAGAAGCGACATTTCTGCTGGAATGAAAGTTGCGATATTGCATTACAGGAGCTCAAGAACCGTCTGTGCAAAACACCTATTTTGGGGTACCCTGATGCGGGCAAGGAATTCATAGTTGACACAAACGCAAGTGATATAGGACTTGGCGGTGTGTTGTCTCAACGGAATGGTGATCAAGAGATTGTGATAGCGTACTTCAGCAAGTCGTTGTCAAAGCCGGAAAGGAACTATTGTGTCACAAGACGGGAATTGCTTGCTGTGGTAAAGTCCTTGCAGCATTTTAGCAAATATCTTCTGGGGCGGAAATTCCGCTTACGAACTGACCATGCTGCACTGGAATGGCTATTGCATTTCGAAAATCCCGAAGGACAAGTTGCGAGATGGATTGAACTACTGCAGGAATACGACTTTGTGATCGAACATCGCAGCGGGAAATCTCATGGCAATGCATTGTCAAGAAGGACTTGCCCTGAAGATTGCAAGCATTGTACTAGGCAAGAGGATAAGGAAGTGGTATCTGTGAGGATGCTCAGGACAGACCAGCATAGCAATGAGTGGAAGGACAGCCTACAACATGCACAGCAGGAAGATTCGGACATTAAGCCGATTCTGGAATGGATGAAGGCCAGTGCTCCTAAGCCCAAGTGGAGCGACGTCTCAGCAATGAGTTCGACCACGAAAAGCTATTTGGCCTAATGGGACAGCTTGCTGATTCAGGATGGAGCCCTGTGCCGTAAATGGGAAAATGGTCGGGGAGACATGTCATTTACAAATGGTTGTCCCTAAGGCTAAAATACCGGAAGTTCTACAGCTGTACCATAGTGGTTGTTCAAGAGGCCACCTGGGAGTTAAACGAACTCTACTGAAGATCCGAGAACGGTTTTACTGGGTCCACTGTCGTGACGATGTCAAGGACTGGTGCCGCATATGTACAAGTTGTGCGGCTGTAAAGGGACCTCAAACTCGTAGTAGAGGCTCATTGAAATTGTACAATGTTGGTGCACCATGGGAGAGGATAGGCCAATGGCTATCAATAACATCAATATGTTGCGGGGCCGTTTCCGGAAAGTGAAAGTGGTAACAAGTATTTCATGGTTGTGATGGATTACTTCACTAAGTGGCCAGAAGTATTCGCCATTCCAAATCAAGAAGCTTCAACAGTTGCAGATAAACTAATTCATTAAGTCTTCTGTCGTTTTGGAGTACCCTTAGAGATTCACAGCGATCAAGGAAGGAATTTTGAGTCTCAAATATTCCAGGAAACTTGCAGAGTTATGGGTACTCGAAAATAAAACTATAAATAAAAATAATAAATAATATAATAAAAATAAAACACGAACAACTTCTTACTACCCACAATCTGATGGAATGGTAGAACGATTTAATCACACATTGGAAAGGTACCTGGCAAAAGTTGTGGAAAAACAGCAACGAGACTGGGACAGGCACATACAACCGTTTTTGTTGTCATATCGAAGCGCTGTTCACGAAAGTACATCAGTGACGCCAGCTTTCGCAAACTTTGGGAGAGAATTACGGCTGCCTGCTGACCTGATCACCGGAATACCACGTGATGCCCCACGCAGTATAACCGATTATGCAAACGACTTGCGAAACAAAATAAATAACATTTATGAGCACGTTAGACAGTCGGGCCAGCAAACGTCGGAGAAGATGAAAACACGGTATGACCGCAAAATGAACAACAAAGGGTTTGACGAAGGTTCACTAGTGTGGTTACACAATCCAGCTCGCAGCAAAGGGAAATCTCCTAAGCTTCAAGCTAAATGGGACGGACCGTACCGGATTGAGACAAGGATCAATGACGTAAGCTACCGGATACAGAAAGGTGCTAAAAAGGTACTCCTAAGATCGTCCATGTGGATCAACTGGCGCGTTATTATGGGGCCAATAATGCTCGGGACAACCATGTCTTAGGAGGGGCAGTGTTACGTGCCACTATTAATGTCTTGTACATGGCAACACTAGTTATACTAGCGCCCTCTAGTGTCGAGTAGCAGAACTGGGAGAGTCAAGATCTTTCCAGTAATTTCGGGACCGATATGTACTCGAACATTCTAGATGTCGCTACAGTAGAATGTTCTGGAAACCATCTGAGGCCCTATATAAGGCCGGTATAGACCACGACCGAGGCAGTATTGAATTGGCGATACAAGAGAATACTTCGAAGCGAAATAACTACGAACTAAAGTGATTATGTTTTAATATTAGTGTGGTTTTAGATTGTAATTAGTGTTGTGTAATTAAAGTGTCAATTTTGGGAACTCAATCGGCAGTTTTTAATTGTCTCTAACACCAAGCTCGTAACAATATTATCATTATTGATAAACGTATTATACAATATAACACAACGTATTATATAATTGTATTATAGGTATTATTGATTAACAATTACATATAAATGAATTACTAGCGTTTATTAAAATGAAGCGTCATTTAAAATAATATTTCTTTCATGGCAAGATAAGAAAAAGTGCACAGGTAATGAATATTATTCCATCTCGCTCAAAAAGGGGGTCGTGACGGAAAAATCTTACACTTTTTCTCACTTAGCCCCCATCCGCCAAATTCGCACCGTGCGATAAGGAACTTCGTTCCAAAAGAATTGAAGAGGAGAGGCATTTGGTTGCAGGAAGGTGGACACACACATCCACGCGGCATCGTGCATGACGCAGAAGCACTTGGTGCGGTTCATGAAGCGAGCACTGCGGCAGCGTGCTGGTGAGCGAGTGGCGCTGCGCGGCGGCCGGGCTCGCACGCTGCGCTCGCTGTTCCGCGACATGCGCCTCGACGCGCACGACCTCAACGTCGACCTGCTCGACGTGCACGCGGTGAGTCACTACACGAAGTCCACCTGTTCCACGTACACGCGGTAAGTCAACGAACGGCTCGATCGGGGGAGGTCCACGATCTTACAGAATATCAGCGTAAAATAGCAGCTCAATGCTGTTGTGTTTCGTATGATAAGTGTAAAGATAACAGATATTACCATTCCGTATGACGAGAACTTCGTGAAAGCCGAAACAGATATGCGAACAAAATATAACAGCATTCAGGTGTTTATGAGCTGACTGACATGCGAGGTGATCTGCTGACCGAAATTATACCTGTATTCCTTAGTCAAGAAGCAATGGCAAGAGCCAGCAGTACAGTGCATTTCCGACCGGGAGACCGTATGGAAGGAGGAGCTGCACAGGAGGTTCTACAAGGATCTTCATTAGCCTTTCGTAGAAACAGATGCCTCCCTCCACTGGCTACGTTTTAGTGACCTCTTTTTCGGTCTTGAACAGACCAGATATAGAATACAGGATCAGGTTATTAAGACCAACAACTATCGGAGATACATCCTAAAGGATACCACCATCGACGTCTGTCAAGCTTGTCATCATCCCGATGAGTCACTTTGACATGTCATCTCTTGTTGTTCGACGCTTTCTAACTCTTAGTTCTTGCACAGGCACAACCTGCAACCTGCAAGAGCTCGCTCTGAAATACGGTCTCGTGAAATTTAGCTCTTACAGACATCGAACCGCGCTCTCTATCAATGTTTAAATTGTCCCTCAGGTCAGAGGTTACCAAATGTCCAAGATACTTAAAATGTTGTACTCTCTACAGAGGGATTCTATTCAATTTGATAGATGGAAAGCTAAGTGGACTTTTGTTTCTGGCCGGAAAGATCATATATTCACTTTTGCTTACATTGTATTTTAGTCCATGACTATACAGCATATTTTTCACAGATACCTAGCAATTTACTTAGGCCACAGATAGAGGCACTCAGCAGTACCGTATAGTCCGCGTAACTAACATCATTCAAACATACTTTCTCAATATGGAAGCCGACACGACTACTGCTGAGCTTCTCTATCGGTGCATTAATATACAAGTTGAAGAGTTTGGATGAGTAAGACTCAGAAAAGGTTTGAATAGCAATATTTAAAGATATTATTTAATTTATGCCACTTCATACTATCCAATTATGACCACAAAATGTCGTAGCTAACCAAGTCAAATGTGGATTTAGATAAGTTTTACATTGTTATGCTATGCTGTGACAGCCTTGAAGCGCGATCGAAGCATCCATCTCAATACTCAGGCATGACAACGCATCTGCATTTTGATTTTGAATCGTAAATAGATATTATGTAGATACACATCCATTTGTCAGGTGAAAGGTGTGCTCGTTAATTACCCTTATTCTATAAAAATGCGATTTTATGTATTATGCACATACTATAATATGTTTACAAGGACATATACATAATATAATATGTATGAGTAAACTATTAATAATGAAGAAACTAAGGAGGACAAATCTGGATATAATAGCAGAAGAAAAAGAGAGGGTAAGCGAGTTGAATGATCAGTTTGAAATTAATTTATGATTCTAATTATTTTTTTATATAATAAGGGTGACAAACGAGCACACAGTTCACGTGATGGTAAGTGGTTGCTGTGGCCCATAGACATCTACATCCGTCTTCGTTTGCGAATTAAAATGCAGATGCGTTGTTAGCCGTGAGGACTAAGATAGAATGCCTTCTTTCCAGTAAATAGGGTCTCCGGTTCTCTACACTCACCATACGAAACACAGCAGCATTAAGCTGCTATTTTACGCTGGTATTCCGTGAGAGCGTGGTCCTTCCCCGGTCGAGCCGACCCATTCGTGCTACAACTATACTATTAATATAGCTGCAGCATGGCTCTACCACGTATAAAAATAACAGATTTACAGATTATAAGTAGTATTTCTGTTTAAATATCTCCTACATTTGATTTAAGCGTGAGCTATTATTTGGTCCCAGAAACCCTACGGTATACAGTCTAGCACCAATTATTCTCACAATTAATTAATATACTTAGGATCGCAACACGTTCCATCGCTTCGACAAGTTCAACGCGAAGTACAATCCGGTGGGCGAAAGTGTGTTGCGCGAGGTGTTCCTTAAGACTGACAATTATATGAACGGCGAGTATTTTGCTACAATAATCAAGGTAGGTACGTATACGTAATATTTTAACAGAGTAATAGAGTCTGACCAAACCGCGTACCAAGCGTGGCTACTATAGAATTTATCCCCTCTCTGAAGCAATCTATGGGGAAGGTCCAAAATTTCATTAATTCACAAAAGTGACAAAGGCCACTTAAAGATAAGTTGTTAAGTAGCCACTGTAGCACAAAGTCAAGGTTATTACTTTGTAGCCTTTGATGTTCTGCAGACAACTCCAAAGAAATTAGAAAAAATACATTATTTAAAGTTATTAGTAGATATAGTCCTTACGGCAGAATCGCTGGAGGACCAAACTCATTTTCAATCGCCGCTTTGCAGGCAGGCGGATTGGTAATAACAATACCTACGTGTAACAAATAAGAGATAGTTATATGTATATAGTAATGCATTATTTAACTGATTGTCATACATAAATATCAAACGGCTACTATTTTACTACGCACGCACACATTTTTTTTTATAGGATAGGGTAACAAACAAGCACAGTGTGCTCGTTTGTCACCCTTATCCTATAAAAACAGTGGTTGCTGTGACCCATAGGCATCTACATTTATCCTCGTTTGTGAATTAAAATGCAGATGCGTCGTCACCCGTGAGAATTAAGATGGAATGCCTCTTTTCCAGTAAAAAGGGTCTCCGGTTCTCTACACTCACCATACGAAACAAAGCAGTGTTAAGCTGCTACTTTATGCTGGTATTTTGTAAGAGCGTGGTCCTTCCCCGGTCGAGCTGACCTATTCGTGCTACAACAAAACCAACAATAACAGTATAATCATTATTTATGATTTGAACTTAATTATAAAATTTGGATACTGTTTGAAAAATAACCCTGCAGAGTAGGTATATCTTTTAATGATTATTATTCTATATTCGTTAACTTTTGGAAGCCTCGCAAAGTTCTCTACATATTAACATCAGGAGGTGATAGCGGATTTGGCGGATAGCAAGTACACGTATGTGGAGCCGCGCCTGTCTATCTACTGCAAGCGTGCAGAGGAGTGGAGCCGGCTGGCGAGCTGGGCCATACGCCACGAGATGCACTCGCCGCATGTTCGGTGGCTGGTGCAGGTGCCTAGGCTCTAGTTAGTGCTCACTTTTTATTCTCCTTTTACAGTCTTCCTTAATCCCCATCTCTTTAAAATTAGATAAAAACTGCTCAATATAACCGCCGCTATTATTATCAGTAAGAGTCCACTGCTGGACATGGGCCTCTTCCGAACCTTTTATGCTGCTCCCTGTCGCCGGTCTGGGTTATGGTTCTCGAGTGACAGCCTCGTACCAGCAAGCTAAGTATGGGGCAGGCCCCAGATGAAGAACCGTTCTTGGAGAGACGATCTAATAAGACATGCAGGTGGACTATGACAAGAGGTGGAGGCAGCAGTGGACGTGGACGGGCTGTAATGAAGAAGTAGATGACGATGACGACGGCAATACATATACATAAACACTCACGCCTGTATGTTATGTATGTATGCAATAATGAATGACTTTATTGATAAAAAAGTTGATTATATTATAGACTATGTAGCTAATATCTATGACCCACGAAATAAATGATTCTGAAAAGTAGGATATTGATATAATTTTTTTAGGTATCTATTAATTATTAAAATTTATACTTAGTTATTTTTTATATTAAACTAGCTGAAACCCGGCGCGTCGAAATTTGTACGAGTTTTTTTTTATAGAATTAGGGTGACAAACGTACACACAGTCCACCTGATTGTAAGTGGTTCCTGTGGCCCATACACATCTACATCTATCCTCGATTACGATTCAAAATTAGTGTTGCCCAAATCGGTCTTGGTCTTGCAGTCTTGGTCTTGTTCTTGCATTTTTGCAAGACCAAGACCAAGAACAAGACCGCCTATTTTTAGCAAGACCAAGACTAAGACTGACCGTGCAAGATTTGCACAAGAACAAGACTAAGCTTGCGAGACTCTTGCGTCTTGCAGTTAGGACTGAGTATCGTTTCAGGGAGTATAGGAGTTCGGGTATACGCTTAGAGACTATGAGATGCAAACAAATATAATTAAAAAAATGGAAAATTTGACTTATGCGCATTACGAACAATACCATAAACATACATAGCGAATGAAAATATCCAGTAAAAGAAAAAGAGTGCATCCCTAGGTTTGACCAACGGCACTTTGATAGTGCGCAGCGTCTTGTTGTCGGCGTCATCAAAAGTATAAGTATAGTAAAGATACTACTAACCTGTCAAAGAAAGTGTGCAGCTGTTCGAAAGTACAAGTTCAATATACACGTGCCGGCGGCTACTATTGATATCGCATACAATCGTCGCGCCGCACGCACTACATTTGACACTGTTTGATTACCGCCACAGAGTACATGTTCCAAAGAATAAAATAAGTTGCCGGGTGCTCAGAATGGACACGAATACATTATGCTGATCTGGCAATATTGTAATTAGATAATGGTAAGGATAGATAGATATATTCTAGTAAGTAATAATTATAATATTTACTATATGGGTTTATAATAATTACTTATTCAATAAATTCACTGCAAATCTCGACTTTTGTAAGTGTGTGTTTTTAAAACACAAAGTGCTCGAATATTTGATAAACATTGTAGACACTTTTAAAACACTTGAAATGTGTAAAACTGGATCTGGATCTTGTCTTCAAGGCTTAGTTATTAACGAGTTGGAGGAGTACCTAAGTAAACCCAGAGCTCGGAAGTAATAGGCTAATAGGTCATTGCGAGACTAGCGAGACTCTTGCTGCAAGACTAAGACCAAGACTGGGAGCGCAATAGCAAGACCAATACCAAGACCTGGTGTATTGGCGCAAGACCAAGACCAAGACTTGCTAATTCTCGTCTTGTTCTTGCATTTGGGCAACACTAATCAAAATGCAGATGCGTTGTCACCCGTGAGGACTAAGATGAAATGCCTCGTTTGCAGTACAAAAGGGTCTCCGATTCTCTACACTCACCATAAGAAACACAGCAGAGTTATGCTGCTATTTTACGCTGGTATTCTGTGAGAGCGTGGTCCTTCCCCGGTCGAGCCGACCCATTCGTGCAACAACTATACCAGTAATATAGCTGCAGCATGGCTCTACCACGTAAAAAAGTTATATTGTTTATTTAGGAATGATAATACGTTCATTGAAATGGAACGATATATAACTTTCAAATAAATCTGTCGGTACGATACTTGCGCACGTTATCGTCGTCATTGCAGCCCTTCACAAATCCACTGCTGAACATAGGCCTCCACCAAGGAATGCCACAAAACACGCTCCTGTGCCTACGACAACCCACATCACGCGCACCTACTGTAAGTTAATTATTGTACTATGCATATAACCTCCGAGCAAGTGCAAGCAAAAAGTTGACAAAGTTTTACTGCCATCTGACGAACGTTACGGCAGCGCATAAAATACGAACAAAGAAATATTTTTTGTTTATTTATTAATCGTTAAATGTTTCTTAGATATTAATTTTTATTATTTTGCTACTAGTTATATAAAATTCCACTACAGGGCTTTGTCGTACACCTCTCCCGTTCTAGTGAGGTTTTGTTTTAATGTCCACGAATTTTTCTGCCACCAGGCCGGCGCCACTAAAAAGTGAGGTATAATAATTGACAGATTTCATAGTGGGGAAATTAATTCGGAAAATGTAAAAGTGATTGTTTCTTTTTGTACTATTAGCTATATTTTATATTAATAATATTAAAAATAAATAAACCAAACCACAGATATTCATAAAACTAAAAAAATTAAAAAAAGTTAAAAATGAGCAAAAAATTAAAGAGTAAAACACTGACGCATTGTTTTGTGTATTAATATAATACTCTAGAAACTGATCAACTTTTATTAAAAAACAACTTCTCAATTAAATTACATTGTGTAACAAAAAGCTTTACCTCATTGTCAATTAGCGACATCTGGTGAGTAGAAAATTATTAGTCCTCAGTCATGCTTGTCAGACGGCTGACGATCGCAGTACTACGTCTCGCACTTTTGACGTGACCCTTCTGCCCGTCGCGGGGGTTTTATGTCTGTTGAAAACAAGATGGTCATACCACCGGAGGTCATAAGATTTTTCTGGCATTTCCCATGAGACTATTGGCCGTAGACGCTCTTTATTATTATTATTATTATTTATTCATTATTCAGGTAGTTACACCCACTTTGTTAGTACACTTAAAACTAGGGGTTAGTAAATTTACAGAATACAAATTATTATATATTATCATTTGTTGTTAAACATATTGGGCCTGGAACCCATATGCACTGTATTCCAGTGCATCATCATAGGGCAATCTTGCCTTCCATATATGGAAGCTAGGAGGCTGTTAGTGCTGTCTCGCACGCGACGCATCAGGGAGGCTATTCTTTTGCGCAATATTGTTGCAAAGGTGTCCACGCGTGCCTCGGCAAACATGCGTGATGCGCTGCAAAATCGTGGCAGCCCCAACAACATCCTGAGTCCATTGTTGTATTGAATACGTAGCGCATTAAGAGTTCGGCGGGTACACTTTGCCCACAGACTGCAGGTGTAGAATGTCTGGCAATAAGCTTTGAATAATGTTATCTTAACTTCATTCGAACACCTAGCATACCTGCGGGCAAGCATATTACACCTCACTGCCAACGCTCTACGTTCTCGTTCAACATCATACTTGTCAGAGAGATCCTCGGTGACCCAATGTCCCAGATATCTGAATTTGGTGACTGTACTCAGTGTAACTCCTCCAAGTCTAACATGAGGGACAGACTTAGGTTTTTTATTTCCACCCTTAAAAACGAGTAGTTCGCTCTTTTTAGAATTATATCTGAGACCATGAGCCGCCGCGTACCTTTCACAGATGCCCACCAGCGTATTTAGGGCCTTGATCGATGGGCTCAGCAAAACCATGTCGTCGGCATAGCTTATATTATTAACAAAATGACCGTCGATTGAGCAGCCGACTCCGGCATCACTGAGCTCAACGATCAGACCGTCGACGTACAGGTTGAAGAGTTGAGGGGAGCTAAGGCCGCCCTGCCTTCTACCCCGCACTCCAACCTGTACTCCGACGAACACGAGCCAGCCCACTTCACACAGTTGGTTTGGTTGTGATACCAATATTTGAAAAGGTTTATCACTTCCTTGGGTGTGCTAGTTTCCTGGTTAAGCTTATCCCATAAAACGTTGTACGAAACCAGATCAAACGCCTTCGACAAGTCCAAAAAACATGCATAAACCGGCGTTTTTCGCGTAGTGTAATACTGGACAGTATGCTTGAGTCGCAGTATGGCAGTTTCAGTTGAAAGCCCCGGCCTGAAACCAAACTAAGCCTCATGTAGGTGAATGTGTTGGCTGATTTGCTGGTCAAGCAAACTGTCCAGCACCTTTGCAATTACAGTAGCCAAAGATATTGGGCGATAATTGGACCCAACGGAGGCATCACTATTCTTATTTTTTAATATTGGTACAACTATGGTTTTTATAAGCTCTCCAGGTAAGTACGTATGACCTAGACATAGGTTAAACAATAGAGTTAACACCCTCGGCAAATGCACACCCGCATGCTGCAAGTGCTCAATGCTGAGGTCATCGTGACCAGGGGACTTACCCCTATTCATCCCATTTATTACACTAACTATATCCTCAGTTTTAACTCTGTGATATTTTCTACTTAATTCTTGTTCAACATTGAGGACTTGCTGGCTCGAAACAATTGAGGACTTAACCTTAAAGAGATCTTTAAATAATTCAGCTATCTTAGCTGGCTCATGTTGACCCTGGACGCTAGCTGGGACACATAACTCAGTATTAAACTTTTTTGTGTGTTTCCAGAATGCCCTGAAGTCTTTTGACTTATGATGTTTGACCAAAATGTCCTGTTTGATTTGTGTCTCATTATCTTGACACCACTTAAGTCGAGATATAAAACGCTTTCTGGTCTCACACATATTTTCATACAAAACGCCAGATGTAGGTTTGCCATATAGAATCCACATCTAGTAACAAATTCGAGCTTCATTATGTATTTCCCTTACATGCCTGTTCCACCCAGCTATATTTTTTCTTTTATTACAGCAACGTACTTTATAACTATTTACTGCAGCTTCTCTTAATATATTAACAATAGAGCTATATAAAATATCAATATGTGCTTTATGCTCCACATTACTACATATTTGATCAGCGCAATATCTAAATACATCTGGCAGATTAATAGTTTTTAATTTATTGTTACAAATATCGTGATAATGATTTATTTGTTCGCTGTTCCTCTCCCCCCATCTTATCATATTACAGGTATTTTTATTACATTTCATCTTAGGAGGCAACCTAGATAGCTCACAATATACTTCAAATGGAAGATGATCCGACCAGTATACGTCATAATTAACCTTTACTTCATTTACACATTGCCAAGCTGCCTCAGTAGTAAGACAATGATCAAGCCATCGCGTACATTTATGCGCTTCACTAACATAAGTATGAGTATTTGAAGTTAATTCCAACTTGATCACGTCTGCACAGAGCCAACTTCGCTCTTCACAAAAGTTCATTAGTTCCGTGAAAAACTGTTCTTTTGGATGAGCATTAAAATCACCCAGAATGAAAACCGATTCTATTTCACTACTTTCAATCACGGCATTAATTTCACCCAAAACCTCCGTAAACTCACTCAAATTATCCATACTATCTACCGGCATATACACAGAAAACACTAGTGACCATCGATCTTCTACACTCAATTTAATCGCCGCTAGCCTCACACTTTTACAAGGGACATATTTATGTCTGTGTTTATATATATTATGACATCTACGGGACGAAATGAGATGATGGATTCTCTTATGCCATCACTACAAGGCAAGTTAAATTTCACTTGACAATTATCCACCATTTACACACTATTTACTATCAGATAGCAACATTATAACATCCTAATACTATGTTAAAGAAAATAAAATTTTACACGTGGCAGAGCCATGCTGGAGCTATATTATAATTGTAACACGAATGGGTCCGCTCGACCGGGAAAGAACCACGCTCTCACAAAACACCAGCGTAAAATAGCAGCTTATTACTGCTGTGTTTCGTATGGTGAGTGTAGAGAACCGGAGACCCTTTTTACTGGAAAAGGGGCATTTCATCTCAGAACTAAACCTCACGGCTGAGAACGCATCTGCATTTTCGCAAACGAGGATAGTTGAGCCACATCAACCATTTACCATCAGGTGGACTGTGTGCTCACTTGTCACCCTTATTTTATAAAAAAAAATTACTCATATAACCTTAGCAGTACAAAAAGTAGGGGAGACCTAGGTGGGTTGACACAAAAATTACATTACAATGCATAACTCGGCACTATATAGTTTTATATAAGTGAAACTTGTATGATTAGATATCTAGATCTGTACACTATTTAATTCATGTACCTAGCACATATTAAATATGCCTGTTTAAAAGATATTTCTGAAAAACCACATCAACTCCCCGTGTTTCAACTCGCCTAGTACCGAGGTAAGTTGAAACAGTTTCAGAGGTGAGTTGAAACGTAAATTTGAATAGTTAGTTTATAGTTAAATAAAAAGTTTTTTTTTAAGAAAAATTGTTTTAATTAAGAAAATAACAAAGTAATTGAGGTATTTATAAGAAACCAATCGATAAAAAACACTAATAGCTAAGTAATACGAAAGTAATACTAAGGCACATCTTATAACAGTCTTTGTTTTCTACCGACTTCAAAAAGGAGACGGTACTCAATTCGACTGTATGTTTTTTTATGTGTGTACCTCATAACTTTTTACTAGGTGAACCGAATTCGATGATCCTTTGAAAGCTGGTGCTTCACATGTGGTCCCTTATAAATTTGATCAAGGTTTGACCAAGAGTTTTTGAGTTTATTCTTAATAATTTATATTGTAGTCGGTTGTGTATTAACAACAAATTTTAAATTATAATAAAACAGGGTTAGATGCCGTTCTATAAATAGTTTTAAACACTTCTCCAGCCATTTCATCTCTGTTCCAGGAAGGAGGGAATTTTGTATCGTATTGTCTGGCAAGCTGAAATGCTATGCTTCCTTAGTGCTAAGACCACAGATATTACACACAGATATATTCGCACAGAATATTTTCTTCTTCTGTAATAAATACTAAAGCTTGCGCATATCCCATAGTTACTGGTTTTGGGTCATCTTTGCTATGCTTGTTTTGTTTTTTTATGTAACGATGTGAAGATAAGTAGTATAAGTCGTAACATTTAGCTGTATCTCGAAGTCTTTTTCCTATCAAATTAACCTCATCTGCTGCTAGTTTATAAATTTCAATACTTGCTTCTCCTGTGTTACTTTTCCGAGTATATTTATTAGGCATTCTGAAACAAAAAAATCTTAGATAAAAAAACTCATTTTGGAAACGCCTGAACTGTTTTCAATTAATTAACCGTCAGAACCATCTCACAAACACGCATGCTTTTAACCTTATAACACCCTCTTTATTTCTGCGGGGATTAAGAAGCTAACCACTTAAATTGTACATCATAAATTTACTGTCGAGGACAGTTGAAACAAACAAGGTGAGTTGACACAAGCTGTTTCAACTTATCTCCGTAAAACAATTTACGACTTTCTGAACATGATCACAAAAGTAACCTTGAAAATCACAATCTAAGCACAAAATGAAGTTATAATTTTAAAGTGCGATAGGTAACCTAAATAAAGATCTCAATTTTATCACAAAATAGCTAACACTAATAAGTACTGTAAACCATCAAAATTACAAACGAAAACTTACTTTTGTACGATTTTTGAGCACTATCTTCGTGGTTACACAACCGCTCGTCGGACGCCGTTGACGTGTACCAAGGTGTTGGTTGGTGTATCATGGAAGCTCCAAATGCGCCATTGGCGAACTTCTAATGCTTATAGTTACTGAGATATCGACATTGTTGCAACTCACCTTTGTGTCAACCCACCTAGGTCTCCCCTACACCTCGCATTACGGTGCGTTTTGCCCAAAGGGAAAGAGGGGAGTTGTTGTATTCTCCTGAGGAAACGCCAAGGGGTGGCTGGCGTTAGTGGGATCGCGGATGTGAACAACAAGGGATTTTCAAGTTCGACACTTCCCGTACTTACCACCGCGAGGCGTAGAAAAAGGTGTTAATAGGCTGCAGTAGTCACTCGTCAGGTTTAAGTGATTTTAACAATAAAAAATTATAAAGAGAAAATTAATTTAAAAGAACTGATATTGCCCACGGAAAGTGACAAAAGCTGTTAACCCATATCTTCCCAACACTATAAACTCTTATCCGATTTTTTAATTTTTACATGTGATTATGCTATAAGGCAAAGTAACATATTCAAACAATTAAAAAAAATATCGGTCATTGACCTTTTGAATTACAATACCGTTCCATTAATGGAACATTGGGAACATGTGCTGATGTATTTTCTTTGTAGATAGAAAGTAAAGAAGACCAAATAAAAGCTTGATAAGTAGTAGTTTAGATAAATTTATTAAAAAAATATTTTAATTTTTTTAATATTACGTGATCGTATGAAATACTTCCGAGCATTTAGCATGCAAAGCAACCGCACATTTGCCACATTTTTTCGTAGTATTTTTATGACATAATCCACATAGGCTCTGCTTGCCGTTATCCACCATGTAGTGGTCCTTTCGATCTAATCGAATGCTTGAAGGGACCCGTTTTATGACAGCTAATGAAGATTTGGGTACATACTTCGCTTTTGTTATCGTGCCATTGGATGATGTGCTGCCATTCGTCACAGATTTTGTCATAAAGTACGACTGCACCACATACCTGGTGAAGGACAATAGGTCATGGGAATCCTTTTCCTTAGCACTCGGCGACATCCTGTACAGCTGGTAAGCATTATTTATACTTACGTTGAGATGAAACATGAGTAGTTGCCAATACCATCTCTTCAACCGTATGCCAATTCTATAACAGCCAACATTTTGATCTAATCGATCGACACCTCCCATATACTTGTTATAATTTATGAAACAGCGTGGCTGGTCCACTTCTTTCTTCTGTTTATCGCACCATCTTTTTACTTTGCCTACTGGTCCCACTCCACACTCAGTTGACGCAATTGTTACGATATTGTTATCGTTGTATCTTACTAACGTAATATCTGATGACACATCTGTGGTTTGATTGTATGAACCTCTTTTCATTTTTTTCATGTCTTTTGAATGTTTTAGCGGAGCATTTTCTACTCTATTTCCCCGGATGGTTCCAGTGGCGTCATGTCCTAATGATTTTATTTCCGCCAACAAAGGTATTGAGGTAAAAAAATTGTCCATATAGAAGCTGTAGTTACCAGCTGGAAGTTTTGATATCAGATCAAGAACTACAGATCCGCCGACTCCAAAGGATGGATGTGTGTTTCCGGTGCTGGCTCCTTGATATGGTTCTCCATAAATTAGGTAACCCAATCGAGTACAAATAGCCCATACTTTGTAGCCGAATCTTATAGGCTTACCATGAATATGTTGTTTAGTGGGATGTTTTCCAAAATATGGGACCATCGACTCGTCTATACTCAAATTTCTGTCACCTGGAAAATATTTGAGCCATCTTCGATTGAGAAGATCCCACAAAGGACGCACCTTACAAAATTTGTCTCCTGGCTGTAGGTTAGTGTTGTCGCATGCGTGATAAAATCGCAGTAGTTCTTCAAACCTATTTCTTGACATACAAGCTGCTACACCAGGATGATGACAGTCAATGCTTTGCTCCCAATACATTCTATATCGAGCAACACCATTGTAGCCAGACAATAATAGGATACCTATGAATCGCTTGATTTCGTCAGAACTAAGTTTGAAATTGACGTGTCCTTTCTGCTTTGCATTTTGTTCTGTTTGTGATCGTAGTAGTTCGATTACATCTTCATCATAAAACAACTCAAAAAAATCTAGTGGATTATGAAAATCTTGCAAGAAACTTGGAGGTGTCCATTCTTTTTCTGCTTTTTGTGGGATATCCATATTTCGCCATTTCCTCGAAACCGTACGCTTACTTTGTTTTTCAGCGGGTGGGTTTTGTGAAGTGCTTGAAGTGGGCTGTTCCTCTTGGGATTCTTGCTGATGTATTTCCTCTATCCGTCCCTCTACAGATACCTTGGCTCTAAGTTCTGCTGCTGCTAATAACTGATGCCGGGACAAGCAATTGATATCAGTAGATTCTTCATTACCACTGTCTTCGTCGCTCTTATCAAAATTTTCGGGGGGAGTTATATACACGTCAGCTTCCAGCACATCATCATCATCTTCTAAATATGAAATTATATCATTTATCGTTAACCTAAAACAAAAAGCATGCAACATTTATATATTATTACATAAATACTAAGCCTAAAGTATTCATACATTTTCTCAATGTTAACAGAGTAATATGTTCCCATTGTTTGAAAAATGGAACAGTATCAGAAAACATATAATGTACACTAAATACTCAACATATTTATTCATTTTACTATTAGATATTATAGATAACAGTAAAATTAATAATTATTTGCAAGAAAATACGTAATTTTACAATAAACATAAATAAATTTTACTTACCAACTGTGTGACGCCATTTTGTGAAAATTACTAATAATAAAACAATAATTGACAATCAAAATCCGCGCGAAATTCACTTTTTGGTACGCGCTTTCGACAGACAAGTAATTCAGTGTTACCCATATGCAAAAAAAATACTGATTTGCAATTTTTATATTTAAAAAAAATATATCAATGTTACCGTTCCAAAAATGGATCACTGGGAAGATATTAAGAATAACAAATCCTTTCTTAGATGAAAATGTTGGAAACCCTGATGTATATAAACCTATGAGAATTTAATAATAACTATTTTTATTTCGTCCACAGCGATATATACCGCAACAAGAGGCTGCTGCAGAACTTCCAGGAGTTCCTCAACAATCTGTTCGATCCGCTCTTCCAGGTCTCCATTAATCCCAGCACAAACATAGAGTTGCACAAGTTTCTCACGGTAACTTGTTCACGTTTTTTTCTTATAATATTGAAATGAAAAACAGTTACTGCAGTCATGGATATCTGTACTAACTTGAAACAAAGAAGCCTACAGATGCGATGTCATCCATGAGGAGTTAGATGGAATGCCTCACCTATAGCACAGAATAAATGGTAGTACTACGTACCTGTAGTTATACTGGTTCTCTATAGCTTTCGAACCGAAATAGGAGAGAGTGTGGTACCTTGTCGGACGCCGAGGCATAAAAGGAGACGTATAACCTACTGAAAATAAAGTGAAATAGCGTTTTCATTGTTGAATATTACAACAACCTAACAGCAAAATCTATATATATATATATATATATATATTATTATACAAAAGTTGTGTAACTTTCAGGGATATTTTGTTTATCATACTTTTCAAGTCAAATTTCGATAAATTTGGATATTTAAGATAGATAATATAATGAATATATTGTTCTAAATCGGGCCAGTCACTTTTTTAAGTATATTATAAGATATTTCGATTTTTGTGAATTTGACTGCTAGGGGACTGACGAGGGTTTCATAGTATTGATTAAATACACAATTTCATAAAAAATATAGGAAATTTATTAACACTGAGCCGATTTCTTTGAATCTAATAATGGCACGCATAATAATATAACATAATAACGGCAAAATATTTTAAATATTAAAATACATAAGTAGCTATTAACAATAACTATTCGTTTAAATCTCCATATTTCGTATTTGTCTGCTAAAGATACATTTCTTAATGACGTCTGTATTCTTCAGTGTCCAGATATAGCTTTTTTAAGCTTTTTTTCTTCATGAGTCTTTATTTTAGTTTGTTTTTCTTATAATTGGATTTTGATAATTTAGTCGTAAAGAAAACCTTCTTTATTAATTCCTTCTTTTTAGTTATATCTTCAGCCATTTGCTCCTTTATATTTTTGGTACTGAGTATTTAGTTTAGTTAAATTTTGAAATTACAGCTTCCACCTTTTTATTGCTTATTTCTGTACCTTCAGTCTTCAAATATGTTTGTTTTCGTCAGGAACTATTATGGCTGTATTTTATTATCAGTATCTATTTATGTGTATTTATTTATTTCACGTGTTTCGATTCAACTGTTGTTATTTTTTGCATGTATTTTGATGAACTATATTATATGAATATACCGATAGCCAAGAGTGCTGAAGTGTTTGTACAGTATTGTGACTATCCAACTGCAGAGAAGTGTAAGACAGGGTGACGTTATATCCTCGAAACTCTTCACCGCTGCATTAGAAGACGTTATCAAGCTACTGGACTGGAAAAGATATGGTATTAATATCAATGGCGAGTACATCATTCACCTTCGATTTGCCGACGATATAGTCCTTATGGCAGAATCGCTGGAGAACCTAAGCACTATGCTCAATGATCTCAATAGTGCCTCCCAACGGATAAGTCTTAAGATGAAAAGTTGTTGGGAGCACTAAGCTCGAAGTTGTTGACGAGTATGTTTACCTGGGACAAATAGTCCGACTAGATAAGTCCAACTTCGACCAAGAGGTCAATCAACAGATTTAACTCGGTTGTGCAGCGTTCGGAAAGTTACGACACATCTTCTCGTCAGACATACCTCAATACTTCAAAACGAGATTGTACAACCAGTGCGTGATACCAGTGATGACTTATAGATCTGAGTCGTATTCCTTTACTGCTGGCCGTAAGAGGAGATCAAGGCGCTCAGCGAGCTATGGAGAGGGCTATGCTCCAGGTTTCTAAGCGTGATAGACTTAGAAATGAGGCTATCCGCAGTAGAAACAGAGTAACCGATATAGCCCAATAGAATAGTAAGGTGAAGTGGCAACAGGCCGGCCATATAGCTTGAAAAACTAACAAATAATAAGAAAAATAGGGTTCTCGAGTGACAACCTCGTACCGGTAACCGAAGGGTAAAGCGTCCTAAATGGAGTGACAACCTGGTAAGACATGCAGGAAGTTCATGGATGCAGGTGCTTTAGGACCGTGCTTTGTGGCTTTCCTTGGCATATGTTCAGCAGTGGACTTGTGAAGGACTGTAATGACGATGATGATGATTTTTATGAATAAACTTTCCCTTTTTTGGTTATTTGTGGCTCCCGTGGTATAATTTCTTTACTTCCACTTCTCTTTTGTTTCCTAATTTATCTCCCCTAGACAAATTTTGTTTTTTTTTTTAGAAGGCAACATGATGTTTTTGGACTGAAATAAGTAAAAGAAATGCTTATACACAGTAACAGTAGAGATAAATGTGATCTAAAACAATATAAAAATCAGTACCCTGGAAACACGTCAGTCCTTTGATGCAATAAAAGACACGAGACTGACGCCAAAGTACTGATGAAAAGGACATAAATTTGAGTTTACAAAAGGAACTCATGTTTCTTTTGATATTCTCGAATATTCACAAACAATCAATAACTTATTGTCTTTATCTCACGTCAGAGAGTAGTATATACCGAGGTCTGTGCCGTCTTTGGGGAAATGTTGCTAGAAAGACGGTTAATAGAAACTTCTAAGCTTTACACCATAAGAACTTATGTCCAAAGACTTACACGCTACTTAATTTTAAGATGTTAAGTCTCGTGACGTCACGGTTACTTTGACTTAAAGTGATAGACACAACACGAGACATAACAGCATTTTAAAATTGAGTACCCTTTGAGTATTTGGGTAATAATTTGATAGAATTTGTAGGCATGGAACTTTGATAATTTATTTATTTATTAGGTTTACCAACGCTAGAATACTATGGTATTGACTTATAATTAGAATATTAGTCCTATATTACATACTGTCTTAGACTAATTGTATACGTTGCATTGCATTTGAAAAATATTATAACATTAACGTTTCTAGCACGTGATCGGCTTCGATAGCGTGGACGACGAGTCGAAGCCCGAGAACCCTTACCCAAACGAGAGCATGAAGCGGCCGGATAAGTGGGTCGACGAGGAGAACCCGCCCTATGCGTACTATCTGTACTACATGTACGCCAATATGACCGTGCTCAATCAGATACGCAAGTGAGTATCCACTACCTTCGCTCCTTTAAACGACCCACTGCCGTTATATTATTACCAATTGGTGAATATCTGAGTTTGGAGCGCTCAGAGGAATAAATGTGACGCGTTACCATGCATACTATATAATATATTTTTTATATTTTAAAAAACGTTACCTCCACACTAGGATTTTCTCCTGTATCGCGGGGGCAGTTTACATACATAAATTTCACATGGACAAACATCCAGACCGAGAGCAACTATTTGTAGGTCATACAAATACTTGTTCCGTGCGGTATTCGAACCCGCGGCTCTTAGCGCTGCTACTCATTGCTAAGCCACTGCCGTCACTAACCTTTTTTTTTACGGGGGGAAATCCTCATGGACTACCTCCGCCTTGGGAAAGGCGGAGGGGCGTGCCGGACTCTTACCGGCTAAAACCACCCCGATGTCTCCTCGCACGTGCGCGTGGGGCCACGGGAATCCAAATTCTTCCGCAGCCCCACACTAGTGCTGACCCGGTCAGTCCGGGCCTCGTCTCCTGCACGGGGTAGTGAGGTGTTCAACTACCCCGTGTATCGCCTCAGGGGCGCGCGCCGACACCCACGCGCGCCTCCGCCTCGGGTTCATCGAAAAGGGGTGGCGGGGGCTTCCCCAAGTCCCTCGCCCCTGGACCCATTCATGGGGGCCGGAAAAGGGCGTTGTCCGCCCTTCTCCTGCGCCCGGTGCGCCTTCTGCGGCCGGGGAAGGGAGTCGAGATCTCCCTTTCCCGTTCCGCAGTTTCCTTCTGCGACATCACGTCCTCGCAGAAGGACATCACCGCGTCCCACGACTCTGCGCTACCGACCATCTTCCGCACTAAGGCCGGCAGCGACAGATCGCCTCCTACTTTATTTTTGAGGACACGGCGCTGCTCCTCTCAAGCTACACACTCAGCGAGCGTGTGTTGCGCCGTGTCCTCCCCGCAATGGACGCAGTGGTGGCACCGAGTGTCCGGCTCCCTGTCTATGCGGCACAGGTACTTGCCGAAGCAGCCATGCCCCAACAGCACCTGTGTCACCCTAAACGACAGGGAGCCGTGCCTTCTCCCGAGCCAGTCGTCGAGTACTGGCCGGATCGCCTCGACGGTAGCGAGGCCGGCGGTAGGGCGCAGAAGCCTTTGCCGCCATTCCGCCACCAAGACCTGACGGAGCTCCTCTCGGCGCAGCGCGATCTGCCGCTGCACCGGCCTCGAGCCCCGTGCCCGCTCTTCCTCGCGCCATCGATATAATGACGCGAGTACTTTCGCTTTTTTTTTTACTTTCGGTCCCAGGGCGGGGATCCGGCCAGGACGCAAGCCGCCTCGTAGGAAATCGTGCGATACTCGCGGACGACTCTGACGGCCATCGCCCTCTGCGGTTTGCGCAGAATGGCGAGAGTGCTGGCCGTCATGTCCATCGCGCACACAGGGGCCCCATACAGGGCCATGGACCGCACGATTCCCACGTACAACCGCCTACAGGCGGCGCTCGGGCCCCCCAAGTTGGGAAGCAATTGATAGCGCGCCCGCTGCACACATCAACTTGGGCGCCAGCCGCCGGAAGTGGGGTCCGAATTCCCATCGGCTGTCGAGCACCAATCCCAGATTGCCGTCACTAACCTAGTCTAACCCAAAGATTCCTTCCCCGAACGATTTTTTATGAAATCGACTACCACCAGTTATCTCTTAGGGCAGATACGACGTAGGAAACTTAAAAGAAAAATTGCAGTTGTTTATGGGTGGCGGTAGTCACTTAATATCAGCTGAGCCACATGCTCGTTAGTTACCCTCTTCTATAAGATTTTTTTTAAATATCCATACGATCTTATGACTTTAGCGACATACTTTTTTATTCACTTTTACGACAGTGATTGGACGAGCTTCAAAGATGGAGGGAAAGAAAATTAGTTTTAATAGAAACTTCAAATACAGCACCGTGGCCATGTGACCACATTCCGAATTATGCTCATCATCAGCATGATGAGTGATGTGTTTAGCCTGGAAAGTGGGCAATGCTCTATGTGGAGCGTTCATATATCAAATACACAGAATCATTTGGAAACTTCGCGGTTTAGGCTTCGCTTGTTGATAGATCAATCGTTTACGCAATTGTTTTTTTTTTAATTTAATAGAATAGAATATTTTTTTATTCAACTTAGATCACATGTGTAATTCTTATTGAAAATCAATTTACTTTACCACTGATTCGAGAAAAAAACTTTTGTTCTGGGAAGAACCAGCAAGAAACCCAGCGGGACATTTTTTTAAATTAATGTTACATGAATGGTTGTACAAACTATGTATTTACAAAAT
The DNA here is from genome assembly GCA_033319125.1 of Parnassius glacialis. Lineage (NCBI taxonomy): Eukaryota > Metazoa > Arthropoda > Insecta > Lepidoptera > Papilionidae > Parnassius > Parnassius glacialis. Next base: position 3,598,648 of record JAVANC010000012.1, on the reverse strand, counting down.
TTACTTTAGAAACAGCTTGGAAGCGACCACCTCATTTTATTATCAACCATGTATTCATTTATATTATAATAACCTTTTTATACAGTTTTTATTTAATAAAATATCTGAACTGAGTAATAGAGAGACCTTGTATATTTTCTGGGACTTTGTTGTAATAGTAATAGAATGAATTACGAAGCCCTAGAATGAATTACTAACTCTGTGGAATCGAGAAACTGGTATCACTAGCTTTTGTTTGTTCCCAGTGTTTACAGAGTGTATAATATACACTTTTTTTACTAAGACTTCCTTTGTTTTTGTGAACACACATTAATTTTTTGTAAATATACTGAAAGGCCAAAGTTAATACATTTATTTCTTTAAATTTTTCTCTGAGATAATCTCACGGTTTTAGGTTGTAAATAGCTAATGGCCCTTTCTTATGTAAAACAAAAATATTTTCTAAATCAGCCACATTACTCCATAGAAAAGACATTATGCTGTGCCCCTTATGACATTATGTTATGGAAGTAACTCGATGCTAAGGAAATAACTGACTTCGTAACACCTCTGCGACATTGTTTAATCCAAATGATAATGCGTGTTAGGCGAAGTTTGCGACACCCATAGGATTATATCAACGATTCTATCTCTCATGTCGATATCTTCTCTTTTTTATCAACCCAGAATCCACTGCTAAATATACATACCTATGTCTTTTCTATAATGCACTAAACGAAGTCTTTCTTACAAATTTGGCCATATTTACCTCACTGGACAGGCGGGTGATTGGGTCATAGTCGATCTTTCTACTGATTAATCTACAGCCTAACACTAATCCATGTGCTTTATCGTATTCTTCGCCAATCCTTTTATCCTTTTTCTAATATGATTAGGTATTTCTACGTGAAATACGGTATCAAATTATCATTAGCAAACTTTTGAGAGTTAAGAAGGCCTTGAACAAGTCAAACTAAATTTTAAATACAATGCCAGGGAGCAGGGCCTTAATACGTTCGTACTGCGACCGCACTGCGGCGAGGCGGGACCGAATGCACACCTCAGCGCCGGCTTTCTACTGGCGCAGAACATATCGCATGGGCTCATGCTGAGAAAGGTCTGCACATTTTTAGCATTGTAGTAATAAATACTACGTAATAGAAGAGGCCTAGACTTAGTTTGCAACATGCGTTACAGCCCGCACACTCAAACTTACTTAGTCTGTGTCTTAAAAAGGTGGTCTATGCCTACAACCACGAGCCCAACACTGCAGCACAAATTTTGTTCGCGGTGTCTATTCTAGTACGTAGTATCTGCCTGTAGTAATAGTACTGACTACTAATACATATAAAGTAAATTATTTTTACCACTATTTTTAAAGTACTTAGTAAAACTAATCCCCTTCAATGAACACTGCTCTTTCCATATGTAATTTATTTATTTAAACTATTGACCATACAAACAGATACAATATGTAGACATAATGCTATAAACATTTTTTACTTGTCAACTTTTGGGAATAACCAAAACCTTAAAAGTTGTACATTATTGACATGAATCACGAAACTTGTGAAACATGTATAATAATGATGTTAGATGAATTTAATGTGCATGCATGGTTAATGAACAGTAAATAGACAAAAATGTAAAATACATTATCGTTACTTTAACAGCATATCAAAAGTTTACTGCTGACCATAGGCCGCCCCCATAGATTGCCTCATAGGGCACTTATCACGAATAACTATGTACCTTTTTCTTATACATATGATTGAAGATAATATCAGACAGGAGGCAGTATCAGGCACAAAGATAATCACGATTAAACAAAAGTTTTTGTAGTTTCAGTAGAGCCATACATCATAATGAAACTAAGTATGTGATGTTCGCCAAACTGCAATCATACATTAGGTATGGGTTGTGTTTTGGCATAGATTCATGTATCTTGTAAAAATAAAAAGTTGTACTGAGAGGTAAGAATGACACATTACGATTAACAGAACTTTTTAAACTTTCATAGGTATATTCTGTAAAGAAGAAGAAAACAGAAATTTCACGTCAACATTTAACTTTTAACGATAGTTCAACTAACTCTTTTATTTATTTATTTATTTAAGTACACCAACGATTGTTACAACAATGCAGAAATAGTAAACACACATCCACTTATATACTAATTGTACAATCAATTAAAGGTATACACCACATGCTTCAAGAAAGATACTAAAAAGTTACCAAGTAAAAAACAAAAAAAATACAAAAACTTAGAATAGAACAAAATAATATTATGAAGGTATATGAAACAATGACTTACACCTAGTTACTTAAATAATGTATCGTTTACTGTGGCCTTAAACTTAGCTAGAGACATAACATTAACATCTATTGACCCTCCGCACTTATTATATAGTTGGGAAATTCTGGAAACCGGTGAATTGGCTCCCAAAACTGTTTTGCGAAATGGGCGAGAGAGAGGTTCGATGGGCTTACGAGGCATTCGTGACGGAACTTTAAAATTAAATTTTATCAGGAGCGCAGGACAATGCAACTGATATCTTATTATCTTGAAAAAGAAGGATAGGTCAAGTATATCCCTGCGGGTGTCCAAGCTCTGCATCTTTAGGAACTTCTAGTAGGTCCTTGTAGGGGCTAAATCTTTTATGCCAGAAGTGTGAGAACACCAAGTGTTTTACTAATCGTTTTTGAATGCGTTCAATACGAAGTGTGTGAGTAGCATAATGTGGACGCCAGACCACACTTCCATACTCAAGGATCGATCTAACCAAGCTATTGTACAGCGCAATTTTCGAGGAATGGCGTTTGAATACTCTAGCGTTCCTGATAATAAAACCCAACATCTTGGACGCCCTGCCTATGATGTAGTCAATATGTGGGACAAATGTCATTTTATTGTCCATAAGCACCCCTAGATCCCTTACTACTGTCCTTTCTCCTAATCGAATTCCATTAATGCTGTAGACGGATGGAATAGGATTCAATTTCCTAGTAAATTTAACGTGAACACATTTATTGATATTGAGCTCCATTCCATTCGTCTGACACCATTTCACTAGTGCGTCAAGATCTTTTTGTAAATGCAAAACATCATCTTGTGTTTCAATTACTTTCCACAGTTTTAGGTCATCTGCGAACATCGAAGGGGACGAGTATTTTATATAATTAGGTATATCGTTTACAAAGATATTGAAGATAATAGGGCCTAGGTGTGAACCCTGCGGAACACCAGAAGTGATATCTCGTAGCTCTGAGCTAAAACCATTAACGACCACATAGAAAGAACTTTCACTTAGATACGATTCGAACCAAGCTAGAACAGAACCCCCTATTCCGTATGCAGATAGTTTTGCCAGAAGCCGTCGATGGACTACTCTATCAAAGGCCCTGCTGAAGTCTGTATATATTGCGTCTACTTGTTTATTGCCATCAATGCGACTTACAATGTCCTCCACATACGTAACCAGATTAGTATTAGTAGACCTACCTTTTGTGAAGCCGTGCTGGTTGTCGTTTAAATACTTGTCGAAGTAGGCTTGAAGAATAGGACAGACTAGAGACTCGAATACTTTAGCTAATGAGGATAATATGGAAATAGGCCTGTAGTTGCTAATGATCTGAGCATCACCTGCCTTATAAATTGGCACCACTTTAGAAACCTTCCAAGCTTTGGGAAAAAACCCCAGAACTTAATGAGTTATTAAAGATAATAAATAAAGGCTCCACCAGGCATGACGCGCATCGCGAAATAAACAACGGTGAAATATTATCACTCCCAGTGCCCTTCGTTACATCAATATTGACTATTTTTTTGTAAATTTGCTTGCGGGAAAGATTTAGAGTTGAAAAACAATCGATTGCTCCCCCCACTTATGTACTAAAAATATTCTCGTCAGTATGTATGTCATATGGGATACCAAGATTTGAGGTAGTAGAGAAGAAGTAAGATGCAAAGCTGTTGCATATGTCATTACCGTTTTGTATCACCGTATTACCGTCCGTCATCGTAGCTGGATATGTTCCAGAGCCACCACGTTTGGTTTTAATATAAGACCAGAACAGTTTCGGGTTCGTTAAAATTCCGTCCTCAATTTTACAAATATATGCGTTGTAGCATTCAGAAGCTAATTTTTTGCAGCGGTCGGTCAGTAGACGATATGATATCCTGTCCAGGGGGTTGCTGTATTTTTTGTACATTAGTCTAACCCTATTTTTCTCTCGTAAGCGACTAATCAAGTCCTTACTGAACCAGGGAGGATATTTATTAGTTTTTGGTTTGATAATTGGTACAAATTTATGAATGACTTTGTTAACAACCTCCAAGAATAATTCAAGTTTCTTATTTACATCACTGTTCCCATAAAAAAGAGACTTCCAATCAACTTTAGCTAAATAGTCATTAATAGCAACGTAATCTGCTTTATGAAAATTAAACCTACTCACAACATTGGACTGTAGCTTTGGCCTCTCTAATGGAGAGAGTTCTATAGAGAGAGGTGGATGTAGTGGGTCAATAGGACACAAAATGTCTACGGCCTCAGCAACCACGCAGGATGAGACATTGGCCAAGACCAAATCGAGAGATCTACCCATACTATTTGTTATAGAGCTACGTTGTGTTAAATTATTTAAATTGACGAAATCAATGAAATACTGGTGCAGTGATGATAAGTTATAAGATGGACTCCCGACCAAATTCCAGTCTAAGTCTAAGATCGGCAAATTAAAGTCGCCAAGTACACAGACATGTGAATTAAATAGTTCGGAAACATGGTTAAAGTTATCGATAAAATGTTGTAGCATTGACGTTTGAACCGGGGGTGGCCGATATACCGCACACAGAGCTAGTGACTGAGAACCATCAATTACAACCCAAACATCCTCACATTCGCTTTCCCAGTTCTGCATACGCTTCGAATTTAGACGTTTAGAAATTGCAATTAGTACCCCACCCCCCTCTTTTTTCACGTTAAAGCCGGACATTTCTCTGTCCCTTCTGTATACGGCATATCCCTCACCAAAAAGTTCAGAGTCAAGTATTTTACTATTCAGCCAGGTCTCTGTTAGAACAATAACATCATAATTTGAAATAAGCAGGTTTTGTAAAAATATGTGGATTTTAGTGCGTAAACCTCGAACATTTTGATAATATATAGATATAGAATTGAATTTAATAGATTTTTATATAATTACTTGTATTAAATTAACATAACCGTTATCATTACAACTACTTAATATAATTTAATGAGTCCATATCTCTTATAAGCATATAGTCAGAATTATCAGTTTTTCTCATAAAAATACGCCCGTTCCTAACCCACACATGTTTGTATCCTTTTTCTTTACCAATCTTTCTAGCTGCGGCATGAAGCGATTTATTCATAGGAGATAAGTGATCCACAATGAATATTGGAGATTTTTCGCCGTTGAATCCCAGATGCGAGCTATTAAGCTTATCCTGCATTGCCTTATTTCGGTTGAAATTGATGGATGCTGCTAAAAACTCATCACGAATCTTTTTATTGGCGAATTGGGCTACAATTGATTTTGGTCGCGTACTATTAGGGTTGATCTTGGCTTTTTTCGGTTACTTATGTGGAGTGATACGCGTTAAGTTCAATCTAATTAAATAAGCAATGTACATTATAAGGGAAATTACTGTTTCACTGGCTTTATCTGTAGTAGTTTAAGAATTATAACTAGTCAAAGTTTCTTAATATTGTCACTCACTGACTGACCGATCATCAAAAGTCTAAGGCACTTATAGCAGACATAGAACCTTCAAGAACTAAACAATCTAATTTAATATAATATGTATTACCTGTGAGATACATTGTGTTCTCATGCGATGGCCAAGTCAATGTATGTATTTAAAATATGAAATATTTTTAATATTGATATGGTCACTATAAGATGTTGTTAGGTTAGCTAATTACGTAATAACTTGATACAGAATGACCCTTAAGTATGGACTGAATAAATTAACCGACTTGGTATTACATGGATCTCACAACTTTTTACGGTAGAAGAACTGAGTTGCGAGACTTGGTTTTTTTTACAAGTTATGTTTTTGATGGCATTTAGGTTTTTATCTATTACATATTACCATATTAGGTGGGTATCTATCTATAGTTGGTTTTGTTTTGTGTTTGTCCTCAGTTCCCTGTGCTGCAGTACCTGTACTACTTGGCGCAGATCTACATCGCGATGTCGCCGCTCAGCAACAACTCTCTTTTCTTGCGTTACCATCGCAACCCGCTGCCGGAGTTTTTCGCGCGGGGACTTTGCGTCACGCTCAGTACTGATGATCCGTTACAATTTCATTATACAAGGGTAATTATACTCAAAAACATTTCTTTTATAGGATAAGGGTGACAAACGAGCACACAGTCCACCTGATGGTAAGTGGTTGCTGTGGCCCACATACATCTACATTTATCCTCATAATGATTTCTTATATTTACGCGAAGACTACACATTAAATGAAACTAATTTTTACGAACTTCATCGTGTTTAATTTAACTTTTTAATTTCCGACGTTTCGAGTGCTTTACAGCTTCCATGGTCACGGGGGACTGAGGTGTTTACGTACCGTTGTCAAAGTTAGCCTGGTTACTTTCAGTTTTTTAATATTAATTTTTGATCCGATCTACGCAGAATGAGCTTACAGTATCTTGAAATCTTGCAGTGGTATGCTTGGGTTTGGATTTAATTTTATTAATTATAGGATCCCCAGCTATTGAAATTAGGATGTTTTTTAATTTCAATAGCCTCGAGATCATCCTTGGTAGGAATCGGAGTTCTTTTGCGAGGATTTGTGGTGTACCAAATCTAATGTAATGGCGGGACCGATCTTGAACATGTTCACACACTGCATACTTCCCGGAACGTCGGTGCTTCAAGTCAGCTATATGTTCTTAATTGCAAGAACATGTAGTAGCAGTGCCCGCCATTACATTAGATTTGATAGACCATAACTCCTCGCAAAGTACACCGATTCCTACCAAGGATGATTTGCGAGGCTATTGAAATTAAAAAATATAAAATCCGTAAAAATTAGTTTCATTTAATACATCCATCCTCGTTTGCGAATCAAAATGCAGATGCGTTGTCAGCCGTGAGGACTAAAGATGGAATGCTTCTTTCCAATAAAAAAGGTCTCCGGTTCTCCACACTCACCATACGAGCAGCATTAGGCTCTGCTATTTTACGCTCGTATTCTGTGAGAGCGTGGTCCTACGCTGGTCTGCTGCTAATAGCTAAAATAGCTGCAGCGTGAATCTATCTCGTAAAGAAAATCACGACGACATGTACAAATATTTTCATTAGTTATAGTTTTTATTTTGTTGATATTTATATTTAAAAATACAGGAACCGTTGATGGAGGAGTACAGTATAGCGGCACAAGCGTGGAAGTTGAGCTCCTGCGACATGTGCGAGCTGGCGCGCAACTCTGTGCTCATGTCTGGGTTCCCGCACGAGGTTTGTTTGGTTTGACAAAGTTCTTGTATCCTTTATTTATTTTTACACTCGTCTAATAAAAGAATATTTTGCAAAATAATACCTAAAGATATAACTAAGAAAATAAAAACATTGCATAAAACAAAGTAGCAGCTGTTAACCGGTTCAGTGCGGATGACTCGCCAGGCGTGCCATCAATTACCTTTGTGTGTGGCGTATGACATACGAGTCGTGTCTTTTTCAAAATCATTATAACTCGCTCAAATTGCGTTTTTGAAAAATTTATCCAGAACAAAATATTCATTATTTTGCAAGTAGTTCATGCCTGCAGCTTCGTTTCTGGATATTTTGAAAATTTGAAATTTTTAGGGGTTGACAACCTTTTTTTAACTTGTACATGGTACTCTTTTTACTTTGTAGGTTTTCAATCATGTTGTGGAGAAATAGTCTAATAAGTATCAAATAATAGCACTCATTGCGATCGCTCACAAACTCAAGTTGTAAATAAATTTCTGGAAAACAAATCGCCTGTTAAAAAAACAATGCGTTTGTCTTACTGTTTAATTTTGCTTAGAACGGTTGAACTGCCGTCTTATTACTACTATATGGCCGAATAGACCTACGAAGTACCATGTGCTCTTGTGATATGGTATAAGGTTTATTTTTGCTTAAAACAGTTCGAAACTGTTCATGCATAAAAAAGTTTGCTAATAAATAGTCATTTGTCAATTCGCAGGCGTTTTTTTCCTATTGAAAACACTTGTTTTGCTATTCTTGCTAATTAGACGTTTTCGATCGACTTTACTTTTACATTTGTATAACATTAAATAATATTTAACATTTGTAAATATCAATGAATGAAATGAGATTATTTAATAATTATAAATGTTATCATCATCATCATTACATCATTACAGCCCTTCACAAGTCCACTGCTGAACATAGGCCTCCCCCAAAGAATGCCACAAAGCACGGTCCTGAGCCACCTGCATCCATCGACTTCCTGCATGTCTTACCAGGTCGTCACTCCATCTCCTGGGGGGACGCCCTACACTTCGCCTACCGGTACGAGGCTGCCACTCGAGAACCTTTCTTCCCCATCGGTTGTCGGTTCTTCGAGCTATATGGCCGGCCCACTGCCACTTCAGCTTACTAATCCGTTGGGCTATGTCGGTTACTCTGGTTCTACTGCGGATATCCTTATTCCTAAGTTTATCACGCAGAGAAACTCCGAGCATAGCCCTCTCCATAGCTCGCTGAGCGACTTTGAGCTTCCTCATACGGCCAGCAGTGAAGGACCACGTCTCAGTTCCGTAAGTCATCACTGGCAACACGCACTGGTTGTACAATTTCGTTTTAAGGTTTTGAGGTATGTCTGACGAGAAGATGTGTCGTAGCTTCCCGAACGCTGCCCAGCCGAGTTGAATCCGTCGATTGACCTCTCGGTCGAAGTTGGACTTACCTAGTCGGACTATTTGTCCCAGGTAAACATACTCGTCAACAACTTCGAGCTTAGTGCTCCCAACAACTACCGGCATAGGTGTGACATGGACATTAAACATGATCTTTGTTTTGTCCATGTTCATCTTAAGACCCATCCGTTGGGAGACACTATTGAGGTCATTGAGCATAGTGCTTAGGTCCTCCAGCGATTCTGCCATAAGGACTATATCGTCGGCAAATCGAAGGTGAGTGATGTATTCGCCATTGATGTTAATACCGCATCCTTTCCAGTCCAGAAGCTTGAAAACGTCTTCCAATGCAGCGGTGAAGAGTTTCGGGGATATAACATCACCCTGTCTTACACCTCTCTGCAATTGGATGGGTTTCGTACTCTGGTTCTGTACTCGGATAGCCATCGTAGCCCTACTGTACAAACACTTCAGCACTTCGATATACCGACAGTCAACTTGGCACCGCTGAAGGGACTGCAGCACCGCCCAAATTTCGACGGAATCAAAGGCTTTCTCATAGTCCACATACGCCAGACATAGTGGCAAATTGTACTCTTCGGACTTCTGTACAATTTGCCGTAGGGTATGTATGTGGTCTATGGTGCTAAAGCCCTTTCGGAAACCGGCTTGTTCGGGAGGCTGGAAGTCGTCAAGTCTGCGCGCAAGACGATTCGTAATGACTCTCGAAAACAGCATGTAGACGCGGCTCAGAAGGGAAATCGGTCTGTAGTTCTTCAAGAGAGCGTTGTCACCTTTCTTGAAGAACAAGACCACCGCACTTCTGCTCCACGCCTCCGGTGTTATGCCACCATGGAGGACGGAATTAAAGAGCTTCTGAAGGACTTCAAGTACCGGTCTTCCACCCGCTTTCAGAAGCTCCGCTGTAATTCCATCCTCGCCTGGGGCCTTGCCGTTTTTAAGGTGCTGGAGAGCCATTCTAATCTCGATCAGACTGACGTCCGGGATATCTTCGGAATAGTGTCGGATAAGACTCGCTCTTGGATCGTTACTCACACTTGCGTGTGGCTCCAACGATGACGTGTACAGCTGCCCATAGAACCTCTCAATCTCACTCAAAATCTCAGGTGCCCCGGAAACGATGCTGCCACATTCGGTCTTCAGCTTTGACAGTTGGCTCTTTCTGGCAGACAGATCTCTGGCAAAGACTTTGGAGCCTTGGTTCCGCTCGATCGCTTCTTCAATACGAGCTGTATTGAAGTTGCGTAAGTCCCGCCGCATGCACTTGGAGATCTGTCTGTTCAGTTGCCTGTATGCTGTCAAATCTGTTGAAGAATGTAGCCTCATCTCCCGTCTAACAGCCATGAGATTAAGAGTGTGATCGGAGAGTTTTTGTGTTCTTCTGCGGCGGGTCTTGCAGAACTTAGCTCCGACCGCATGGACAGTTTCCACGAGCTTGTCATTCATATCGTCCACTTCATTGCAGTCTTCTAGGCACTGAAAACGGTTTCGTAACTCGAGCTGAAAGGTTTCGGGACTTTGGATTAGAGCACGAGGGGGACGGAGCGTTGACTTCATCAGACGAGACCTCTCCAACTTAACATTTAGGTTCAGTGTGCCTCTAACCATTCGGTGATCGCTGCCGGTTTTCACCCTTGCGATCACTGAGACATCACTGAACAGTTGTCGTCTGGTCGTCATAATGAAGTCAATCTCATTTTTTGTCGAACCGTCGGGGCTCAACCAGGTCCACTTCCTGTGGGGCCGCTTCTTGAAGAAAGAGTTCATCATAAAGAGTCCCTCTTTCTCCATGAAGTCGGCCAGCTGCTGGCCCCTTGGGTTCCGTTGCCCTATTCCAAATTTCCCTACTTTCAGCTCACCGTTCTCTCTTGTGCCTAGTTTTGCATTGAAGTCTCCCATTAACACCGTATATTGGGTTTTGGAGGAATGCATGGCTCTAGAGATATCCTCATACATTTCCTCCACCTCCTCATCGTGGTGTGCCGAGGTTGGTGCGTAAACCTGTATGACCTTCAGCGAATACCGTTTGGTGATTCTGAGTATAAGGTACGCAACCCTCGTCGACACACTCCCGATCTTTACAACGTTGTTAACGAGAGACTTGTGGACGATAAATCCGACACCTCCTTGGGACAGATGTTCGCCCTCCCGGTGATAGAGCAAGTTGCCGGATTCGAGGATTACCGTGTCCTCCCCTTCTCTTCGGACTTCGGATAATCCTATAATATGCCAGCGCAACTTGTCTATCTCTTCTTCCAGCTCCACGATCTTCTCGTCAGTCCTCAGGGTGCGTGCGTTGTATGTTGCCAGGTCGAGTCGTCGTAGGTGGCAACCAAACCTCCACCGGAGATTCTTAGCACCCCCTGCCCCGCCGTTACCATGGTCGCCACCGTAGCCAGGAATAGCGGGGCCGCCGGGGACTGGGGGCCGTCTCTTTATTACATCCATTCATAAGGGGGGTATTTGCCATAGTTGCCACGCTTGGCGAGCGGGTTGGCAACCGCAGTTTTTTTTTTATTATAATATTGGCTATTATCAGGAAGATGCTGCTGCCCATCTCCCACCTGTTTCCCATTGTCGCCTTTTACGACACCCACGGGAGGATATGGGGTAGTGGATATTCTTGACCGCCACTACACGGCTGTTGTAATGTTGTCAAATGTTATAATTGAATATAATTGTAGGTGGAAATTTAATTTAATAAAAACCAAGGATTTCCAAAGTGATTTAGCTGTACCTACTTATATAAATATTTTTTTTATAAAACAAAAAATAGTACAGAAGGTTTGTAATCTCTGCATAAAAAAAGTCACTTACTCTCAATTTCAAAGAAAACACGTAGAAAAACACGTAGTTAGCCACTAAAAACAAGTATCCTTCCGTTTGTAACTGATGTTTGATGTCAACTAAACTTAATTAGGTCTAAACAAGTGAAAAAAACATAAAAAAGATAATTATTTTTACACATGGCTGATGGCACAATAGGCGTGTCATCAACATCTGTGGCACTTGACGCGTCAGGCGTGTCATTAAATATTTGTTTGCCGCCACAGCTAAAAGTTGTCGAAAATTGGTGCCGCAACGAATCGGTTAAGGGTCATGGGGATGTAAAATTGAACATAATATACGTATAATAGCGATTTAATTTTTAGGGAAATTATCAGAAAAATATCGACAGTAGGCAACACATTACAGAGTGAATAAGGCCCGCCACATACATACGGAATTCCGTTTCGGGATTCCGTTTCGGAATTCCGAATTGGTCAGCCACACCCATACGGAATCCCGTTTTGCCCGCAAAATTTCGAACGGAGAACTGTGCTACTGAATACTAAGTACGTATTTAAAAAAATACGTGAGTGTCGTGGAACACTCGGTTGGAGCGAAGTTCCTTGCGTAGTATATTATTATTGATAAACATAGGTATTGTATTATTAATTAACAAATACAAATAAATGAATTACTAGCGTCTATTAAAATTTAGCATCATTTAAAATAAAATAATATTTCTTTCATGGCAAGATAAGAAAAAGTGCGAGGGAGATGGATATTATTCCATCTCACTTTGTTATTTCGCCGCCAAGGTCGTCTACACTATGACACAAGGGGCTGTGACGAAAAAATCTTACACTTTTTGTCGCCTAGCTCCCATCCGCCAAACCCGTAACGTCCGATAAAGAACTTCGTTCCAAAAATATTTAGATTTTTTTAGATTTATTGATTCCGCTAAAGAAGCTCATAAAATCCACAGCTGGAAATGGGATTCTCCCGTTCCAGGGAGGATTTACCTTAATATTCACGTTTTGGAAAGATTTCTGTCTCGCACCTTTGCTGCCGCTTTCAGTCGCCTGACATATGCACGCGCGTAACGAGTATTTGTACGGCCTACAATTGTTCCGGGTTTGGATGTTTGTCCTTGTGCAATTTATGTATGTTTTTTTTAAGGATAAGGGTAACAAACGAGCACACAGTCCACCTGATGGTAAGTGGTTGCTGCGGCCCATAGACATCTACATCTATCCTCAATTACAAGTCAAAATGTAGATGCGTTGTCACCCATGAGGACTAAGATGGAATGCCTCATTTCCAGTAAAAAGGGCCTCCGGCCACCTGCACTCACCAAGCGAAACGCAGAGGTAAACCTCTACTTCACGGTGGTATTCTGTGAGGTCGTGGTACCACCCCAGTTCGAGCCGGCCCATCCGTGTGACAGCAAAAGCTGCCGCGTGGCTCTACCACTGTTAAATTGCCTATCACAGTAAGGACAAAATCTTAGTATGGGCCTATAGTCATTATAAGGGTTGTACCTCTTCAGATGGACTACTATGTGAAAAAGGGACCCTCTTTAGAAAATTGTATGTGTCGCGTAAACTGTTAAGGTTCTCTTTAGAAAGTTAAAAGAGGCGTGTGCAACTGTCAGATGAAGCAGCGGTGGCTGGGGGCGCAGTACGTGCTCGCGGGCCCGGCGGGCAACGACATCACGCGCACCAACGTGCCCGGCGTGCGCCTCGCCTACAGGCACGAGACGCTGCTGCACGAGATGCGCAACCTCTTCGGGGTTAGCGCACGCTTGCCTTTACTTTTAACACTTTTAATGTGAAAACTTCTTTATGCCTCCTCTACTCTACTCGCGAAGTAACTTTGACAAAGTGCTCGTCGAAGTCGATCGCAGTCCGAAGAACGTGACTTCACACTCGTGCTACTTCGCGAAGAGCTCAGTCTGCTTCAGTCTCCCGCACCCGTAACATGGATAACGTTCAAGAAGCAGCCTCTATATGTACCTAATTGAGTGAACAGTACGACGTCAATGCGTTAACTAAACAAATAAGTATGTAGAAAGCTACAAATTTAATATTTATAAATATAAAAAAATATTCATAACTGGCGTACACCGAATATTGTAGTGAGACGCTTCGTGTAACTTCGGGGTACTTCGCGAAGTCCTTTGACTCTGGTGCAAAAAACCAACAGCGATCAAAAGTCGCCCGAGGCGAAGCGAGGTTGCACGAAGCGAATCGAAGTACCTATCTACAATAGCCTCGTCCAACTTCGATCTACTTCGCAAGTAGTGTAGAGGAGGCATCACAATCGTTGCGATTTGAAACTCGATGAAACGAAAAAGAGACAAACATAGGTACACCTATAGGATTTATCCTGCGAGAGAATGAGATAGAATACAATTTACAGTGTTTCTTTTTATCACTGTCTCCTTTTCTATAGGTTCCACTTCTAACTTTTCCTATTTTTTTATAGAAAAGGGGGGACCAACGAGCAAACAGTCCACCATTGCACATTGCGACATAACTCACGATTTCATCCACATCATCAGAATGCGATCTTCTTACGACACGCAACAGAATGGGGTGATAAGATTTTTTTACACCGGAACTCCAAGGCCTCATAGCCTCGTAGGGCTGCAAGCCCTATGAGGCAATCTGTGAGGAAAACCTTTGTTCAGTAGTGGATTTTGAGAGGCTGTAATAAATGAATGAGTGACTAATGCCCAAAAACTCAAACGCTACTAAATTTTAAGATGCTGTTAAATCTCGTGCTGTCTCTATCACTTTAAATCAAAGTGACTGCGACACAACGATACTTAACGACATCTTACAATAATAATTGAGCGGCGTTAGAGTATTTGGCCATAAATCCTTAAAATCAATGCTACTCTCTCTATATTATTTTATTGACATTTTAAATACCATGAGTCGTATCGTCGGATCTTCGTAAGAGATGACGGAGAGAAACTGAAACAGAAAATGAACAACAGCATCTTCCTGGGTAAGAAATAAATATAATAAGCACTGTAAAGATGATGATGATAAAGTACTACTGTCAGTCTTATCACTCTTAAGGTGATTTAAACAACCTGTATTTTAACCGGTATTTTGTGATTTGTGACCCTCTACATATAATTGATATGTAGTATATTAATGTAGGTTGTATACTCTACGTTACGGGATGTGGTAATTAAAACTGTGTCCGTTTCCGTAGAGAGCGTTTATTGTACTGAAAATACTTATGAATAAAAAATGTAATTATAGTGAACGTGTCGCGCGCGCAGGCGCGATATCAGCATTATTTTCTAAACTGTTGAAATATCATGTACTTGCTCGTACATCTTGCCAATTTTATAAACAAGAAGAAAGTTTAAGGCGATGAACCCCTATTGAGTTTACGGGCAGCCGTTGCGATCACCGCATCCACACTATCGATGTCCGAGACCCCATGCTCCGATGAATGTCCTTGGGTTGGCTGCTCGACATTGTTGGGGTCTGGCTTGTCGCGAAGATTCACGCTGCAGCCTTGACATCTTCTTTTCAGCCGGAATGTCCCCCATGCAATGAAGGCTACAATAATAAATCCGACTACGGTGTACAACACATAGTTGTGTGTGTCATGTGTGAATGATTGTACACTCAGTGTTTGTTGCTGTTCCTTGACCTTATCAATGTTGTTTTTCAGCTCTTGTAAGGCGTCTTTATGATCTTCAGGTCCAAATGTATGATTAAAGTCTGTCAGTATGTGGTTCAGGCTTGATTCACGCATGTACATTCTTTCTTCACTGCCTGTTAGTTTCAACTCGCTGTGATAGTCGTTGCGAGCATGAATGATGAAGCTTTCTCCCTTGAGCATACACCCAAGTCCGAGTAACATAATCCCCGTGCCGTGTAAGTGCTGTGACGTCACTCCAGCTGGGCAGAAAATGCGCATCGTGCAGTCTTCGCAACAGGAGAACAGCCACGCGCCACGATTGTGTAATCGCACCCACCTGTCGTTGCAATCCAATACTCTTGTGCGGCATGTTGATGAGTCGCCATTGTTTAATATTTGCGCTTCACATAATGTATCGGCTACCTTAATGTTGTAAATAGGTTGATTGATAGCACATAACATTTTGTTTTCTTGCAGATTTAAGCATGATGATACATCTCGGTTTTCTAAGGGTATTATCATGTCCCCTTTTAGGTTTACAGCAAGGTATTCAGATGTGAGTACTATAGTTTTCTCTGTGTGTCCAGTTATTTGCGGAATAGGAATGATGCGGTTAAGTTCATATTGTTCGTTGTTTATTAGCGGTAGCTTCACTTCGAATATTATGTATGCACTTGTTAAGCGCACGTGCACTCGCGCCAGCTTGTATAGGCTTCGCGTGCAATGGCGTGTGTTCACACAGGGTAGCGATAACTCGCTTGGTAAATGACCGGAGATGATGTTGAGCTGATCTTCAAATTGGTTGGGCTTGATGAGATGGGTGTCAACTCTCCCGTCCTTCACGTCAGTTACTAGGTCTAGGAGTTGCTGTTGTATTTGTCGTATGTTTGAAATGATCAAGTTCACGGCCAGAGCGGTAGCTGTTATGTACATAGCATTGTCATGGCTGATTTGTATGCGTTTTTCCGTTTCAGCGAGATGATTGTCGATGATACGAAATTGTGTGTTCATTACTTCCTCGTTTCTTTTTAGAAGATTATATTCACTTTCGATGATCGATGTGTGATTTTTGTAGAGATTCAATAGATGATTTTCGTTTGACTGGATTATGTTGATATCCTTCACGTACTGATTGGCAAATCTCTCATCCAGAGTACCAAAAAGGGAGTTTGCTAGGTATCCTATTCCATTCACTAGTCCTCTTTTTCTTCGAGACGGTCCATGTTCTGATCGTAAGATATCGTTATAGTGTTGAATTTCGTTAAGTTCGTGTTGAAACTGGGATGAAATTGTAAGATAGGCTGCTTCATTCTTGCATAATGTGTTCAAATGGTTGACATAGTTTTGTATGTTGTCCAAACTCCGCCAATATGTCGTCATGTTGTAGTATACAACCATTTTCCACTTATCTTGAATAATCTGCACATCAGACACCTTGTCAAAATAAACGACTCTTGAACTGCTAAGCCTTGTTATGTTGATCATTTGTTGCGTAGTAGGTCCAACACACATCGAAAATATAAGTAGTAACGTACAAAAAAGGTTGTTGAAGTGTTTTTTGCCGTTGTTGTTTCTTCGTTTTCTTTGTGTATTTATTGCAGGCTTCGTAGTGTCAACGTCAGAAGATGCAGTTGTATAAGATGACGGATCCAACGGAAGGCGTGACAATTTTGTAATCGGTCGCTTCATATTACTTGTTTTAGTTTTCAGTGTGACGACTCGTACCCGGCCGTCCGCACCTGGGTGAGTCTCCAACACCCGTCCCAGGATCCATTTGGCAGGAGGAATGTTGTCTTCTCTGACGATAACGACGTCCCCAACTTCTAAGTTTTTAGTAGGGAAGTGCCATTTGCTTCGAGTTTGTAGAGTTTGAAGATAGTCAGTAGACCACCTTCTCCAGAAGTCCTTGTACATTTTCTCCGTAAGTTGCCATCTTGTAGAGAAGGTCATGTCATTACCCTCAGCGGATAGTGGTGATTCTAGAGAAGGCTCGCCGATTAGGAAGTGAGCTGGTGTCAAGCAGTCAAGGTCTTCGATATTCTCTGACAACGCCACCAGGGGGCGAGAGTTGAGACATCCTTCAATCTGCGCCAACAGTGTAGAAAATTCCTCGAACGTAAGTTTTTGATCCCCAAGTACTCGTTTGAGGTGATGTTTCAGGCTTTTTACTGCAGCTTCGTAGAGTCCACCAGCAGTAGGCCAGGAAGGAGCGTTAAAATGCCATTCAATGCCCCACTCTGACATGTTAGTTATGACGTCATTGTTTATGTAGCATTGTAATGCCTCCTTTCGTTGTTTTTCCAATGCTCTTGCTGCGCCCACGAAGTTGGTGCCGTTGTCGCTGTAGATGTGACGAGGCTTTCCTCGGCGGGCACACATTCGTTTCAAGGCGTTCAGAAAAGCCACTGTGCTGAGATCGGAGACAAGTTCGAGGTGAAGAGCTTTTGTGCACAGACACACAAATACAGCTACGTAGGCCTTCATTGTCTTTATTCCTCTGCCCTTGTTAGCCTTTACCTCCACATGCCCAGTGAAATCTACACCGGTGTGTGTGAAAGGCCTTGATGGTGTGACGCGTGGAGGAGGTAAATCACCCATAAGTTGGTTGTTGTTGATAGTTTTGAAGCGATGACACGTGATGCACCGTATAAGTCGTTTTTTCACTGCTCTCAAACCGCTGATAATCCAATATCTGTTGCGTAGATATGATAGAGTTAGTCTGGCTCCACCATGCAGGGTCCTCTTGTGCGCTTGGTCGATCAGTAACTCCGTTAACCTGTCATTGTAAGGTAAGATAATTGGATGTTTTTGTTCTTGACTTAAGTTGGCATTTTCCAGACGTCCTCCTACACGTAAGATTTCGTGTTTGTCCAGGAATGGATTTAAGTTTAAAATGCTGCTTGTTATTCGCACTTTATGATGTTTATTGAGTTGTGCAATGTCGTCGGCGAAATGATTAGTTTGTATAGCCTTGATAATTGCATTATGTGCGTTCTGCAGGTCACTCGTTGCTAAGTACGATGACCGCATGGCATTGTTGACGTCACGTGCATTGTTTATGAACCGAAGTATCCAACTTAGGATTCGAGTTACGCGTGCCATACAGCTGTGTTTGTTTAAAAGTTCTCCGATTAATGGCATCGACCTTTGTGACACGCAAACTTGTTTGACCTTTTTCTCTTCAACAGTTGTGTGGAATTGGTCTTGAAGTGGGAGATCGTTGTCTTTTAGCCAAATAGGTCCCCACCATAAATGATGATTCGCCAGTTGTAGTGGAGTTAGGCCTCTGCTGGCACAATCTGCTGGGTTATATTCAGACTTGACGTGCCTCCAGCATCCCGATGGCATGATGACAGTGATCTGTGTTACGCGATTAGCCACAAATGTAGTCCATCTTGAAGGCCCCCCTTGTAACCAACCCATCACGATCATAGAATCTGTCCAACCATGTATTGTTACAATCTGTGAGTTTATTGACTCTATGACCTTTTTCATAAGTCGAGACAGTAGTAGGGCACCGCATAGTTCAAGCCGTGGTAAAGACGGGGGTTTTCTTAATGGTGCGAGCTTAGTTTTTCCCGCCACCAGCGTGATAATTTGTTGCCCTTCTTCACTAATAGATTTACAGTAGATAACGCAGCCGTAGGCTTTCTCGGAGGCGTCACTGAATCCGTGTAACTCGATGGGTTGTTTAGTGTTACCAATCCAGCGTTGTAAAGCGATGGTATTGATAGTGGGCAATTCTTGTTGAAAGGTTGTCCACTCTTGTTGTATGTCTTCCGGAAGAGGTTCATCCCAATTTGTTGAAGCAAGCCAAGCTTGTTGAAATATGAGTTTTGCCTTCATTGTTACCGGAGACAGCCACCCAAGTGGGTCATATAATTTTGATAGATCAGAGAGCAATGTCCGCTTCGTTGTGACGTCACGTGTGTTACTAAGTGGCGTCTTGAATGTAAACTGATCAGTGTGCGGATTCCAGGTTAAGCCGAGTGTTTTGTTACTCTCTGCGTCCTTGAAGTCAAACATATTCTGGCTTATGAGATGTTCAGGTAAAGTTTGAAGCAATCTGGGGTGGTTACTAGCCCATTTGCGAAGATTGAACCCACCGCCTTTTAACAGGTCAATCAATTGGTTTTGAGCGTCTTGTGCTTCTAACATGTCGTTGCTGCCACCAAGTAGGTCATCCACATACAGCTGGTGAGTAAGGATCTCTGCCGCGAGAGGATAGCGGTGTCCATCGTCCATTACGAGTTGTATTATGGTGCGCATTGCCAAAAATGGTGCAGCTTTGGTACCATATGTTACAGTGCACAGTTGGTATTCTTTGATGAGATCTGTAGCAGAGTCACGCCATACAATTTTTTGCAGGTGTTGATCTTCATCGTGTATCAGTACTTGACGGTAAAACTTCTCAATGTCTGCAGTGTAGACGTATTGAAAGGCTCGCCAACGTAGAATCATAGATTGTAGGTCTTGTTGGAGGTTAGGCCCGCACTCCATGAGATCGTTCAAGCTTTGTCCTGTACTTGTCTTGGCAGAGGCATTAAAGACTACGCGCAATTTTGTAGTTGTTGAGTCCAGCTTTTGTACGCCGTGATGAGGTAAGAAGTAGCTTGGCTTATGGTGTTCAGTGCATGGCTTCATGTGGCCGAGTTGTAGATATTCGTCAATAAACTTCTTGTATGACGTAGAAAATGTTTCCTGTTTGGCCAATCGTTTTTCTAACTGCCGAAATTGTGCGATTGCCTGTGGCTTAGAAGTGCCCAAGGTTTGTTCGTAGTTTATTTTCATTGGAAGTCTGACTGCATATCGTCCGTCTTCTTTTCTTGTTGTTGTGGTTGAATAAATAGATTCACAGTATTCTTCCTCTGATGTTAGATTGTGATTGGTTTCGGTTATCTCCTCCATCTCCCAAAATCGAGATACATCGTCAAGATTAATGAGCACGTGGCAGTTGAAGGTTTTGATATTGCCCAGCAGTACCCAGCCCACTTTTGTCTGTTGAGCCATGGGTGCGTGTGAGGGTCCTCGTAGCATACCACTCATTACTATGTCAGCATACACTCCAGCGTCTAACAGAACGTCCACTGGTCTCGAGATGTTGAAGTCGGGATCCGCCAGTAGTATGTTCTGAATATGTGGCCAGTCTTGTTTTTCGAAGGTGTAATTAGGCAGGTTGCTGAGCATGTTGGCCATTACCATGGCTTCGATTGTAAATGAATGGCCTCCGTACAAAGACTCACAGTCTAACCGTACGGTTCCGTTGCTATGATGTGCTGACGTCCCTATGCCTGAGACTGTGGCGTTTCGATTTTGTCTTTGCAGTCCCAGCCGTTGCGCAGCATCTTCAGTTATTAGATTTATCTGTGATCCTTGGTCGAGAAGGCATCGCAATTGAACAGTCGATCCATCAGCTGCCATCACCTTTAATTGAACGGTCGCTAGTAGGACTTCGTTATAATTTCCAGACACGTGGTTTGCCTTTTGCTGTGACGTATGTGGCTTCAACTTTGCGGTAAATATCGTGCAATGTTGTGTGGTGTGCTTCTTTGCACACGCGGCATCTTTTGTTGGAGTTGCATTTATTGTCGTTGTGTAAGTACAGGCAATTGCGACAAATATGTAGTTGCGAAATTGACCTCATTTTGTCTTCCGGTGACATGTCTTGAAACGACTTGCAGTAGAGTAAAATATGATTGTTTTTACACAGCGGGCAATTTTTGTCTGTGCTTGTATGATATGCTCGAAGAAAACTACGCCTGTTGGTGTTGTTAAAGTCCTTCTTAAATTGAGCTGTTGCCTCCTTGTTGGTCGAATTGTTTGACTTGTTAGGTGTCTGTCTCTTCTTTTGAACAGGTTCAAGCGCAGTAAACTTGTTTTCCAAGAAGTTTATCAGCTCATCCAAGGAAGGTAGCTCTCTCGGAGCCTTTCTGATCTCCATGTAGGCTGCATACGTGTCGGAGTCCAATTTGCCAGTGAGAATGTGCACCAGGATCGGATCCCAAGTCGTTGTGTCGATGCCCAGATTGTGAATAGCATGTATGGTCTCGACACTTGTGTCATGTAGCTTCTTCAGCTCGTATGCATTCTGTGTTTGCAACGCCGGTTGTCCCATAAGGGTTTGTATATGTTTTGTAAACAAAAGTTGTCGGTTGTTGTACCTATGGGTGAGTATCTCCCAACAGGTGTCGTAATTATCAGCTGATACTGTAAGATGCTGTACGATGCGCTCCGCCTCGCCTTTAAGTTTGCCCTTGAGGTGCTGCATCTTTTGCGTTTTTGTCAACATGACATTGTTGTGGATGGCTTCACAGTAGAGGTCCATGAATGTAGGCCACTGGGTATAATTACCAGAAAAAGAAGGAATCTCAATTGTAGGCCCTTGCTGATGCTGTTGAGATACTGAGTTAAGCTTACGATTCAAATCCCTTTTTGTAGTTTCGTACAAGGTTTCGTATGCAGAAAACTCTTCTTCGTAGCCTACATCACCGCCAGAAGTCAGGTTATCGATTTGCCAGTGGAGCTCGTCGATCAGTTTCCAGCGAGACTGCAGCGAATTCAGTTTGTCACAAATTTCCCACTTTTCTGTCAACTCTTTGGTGTTGATGTTTTTAATCACCCTAGAGAGCGCCCGGAAATTAGTGCGTTGTTGGCTAATGAACTCATCAGACCTTGATGGTACTCCAGTTTCCGCAGTTTTCACCTCGTAGTTCGTCAGCATGTCACGAATCGCTTCGTACCGCTTCTTTGTGGTGGTGTAGGTATCATTGATGAAATAGTCGTCATCCAAGTCACTGTCTGTTTTTTTTAGAACACCATGATTCATGTTGAACACCTCCCATTGAGCATTCAAAGCATCCAACCTTTTCTGTATGTATGTTCCTGACTTACGTGAATCAGAATCCTTTTTGAAGTTAGCCTCAATTTTAAGGATAGATTCAATGATTGTTCTCTGTTGTTGAAGTAGGTTCTCCATGGTTTAAGAACGATGTTGTAAATAGTTGGTTTCAGATACGTGTGACTGCGACTCTTACCGTAGTATGCACCTCAATCAAGCTGGTGAGACCCGCTTGTGGGAGGCCAGCAACCAAAGTGACACTACAGATAGAATCACGAATTACACTTTTTTTTTTTTTTTTTTTTACAAATACACTTTACTGTTGAACTATTGTAGACGTAATATGCAAGTCTTAGTTCACGTCGAAAGCTCGAAGGACCAAAATGTAGGGGGTATTTTGTGATTTGTGACCCTCTACATATAATTGATATCTAGTATATTAATGTAGGTTGTATACTCTACGTTACGGGATGTGGTAATTAAAACTGTGTCCGTTTCCGTAGAGAGCGTTTATTGTACTGAAAATACTTATGAATAAAAAATGTAATTATAGTGAACGTGTCGCGCGCGCAGGCGCGATATCAGCATTATTTTCTAAACTGTTGAAATATCATGTACTTGCTCGTACACAACCTTTACGTAGAGGACTCAAGAAATCAAAGGAAAAAGTAGGAAGTATTTATACATATAAACTAGGAAGTGTGAGAGCCGTGATAACCTCTGGGGCTAAGCGCTCGCTGTAAACTTCACAGAACGCGAGCAGCCCAGGTTCGATCCCCGCCGGCAGCTGTGAAATTGTTAATTGTAATTTTAAGTATACTTACCACGTGCTCGCCGGTGATGGAAAACCTCGTGAGGAAATCTTTATGTTTAAGTAATAAGAAAAAAAAAATATTTGGAAGACATGTGAAGTTCGCCAACACGCATTGGGGCAGCGCAGCGGACATTTCCTTGCCCAAAAACCCGCTCAGAAATGAGAGGAGACCTGTGCCCAGCAATGGGACGTATATAGACTGAAACATTACAACTAAAATTGTACTTTTGCCACGACATATCGGCAACCGCTGTTTTTTTTTATTATTTAATGTTATCGAAAACTGTTATTAACAGTGGTAGAGCCACGCGGCAGCTTTTCTTGTCGCACGGATGTGCCGGCTCGAACCGGGGTGGTACCACGACCTCACAGAATACCAGCGTGAAGTAGAGGTTTACCTCTGCGTTTCGCTTGGTGAGTGCAGGTGGCCGGAGGCCCTTTTTACTGGAAATGAGGCATTCCATCTTAGTCCTCACGGGTGACAACGCATCTGCATTTTGATTTGTAATAGAGGATAGATGTAGATGTCTATGGGCCGCAGCAACCACTTACCATCAGGTGGACTGTGTGCTCGTTTGTCACCCTAATACTATAAAAAGAAATGTTTTTGCTCACCCCTTGTTTAATTCGGTCTATCACCTCTTGACACACGGGATGATATGGCACAGTGTATTCTCTTAGGTCGTCAAGATACGGAGCCGTATCATGTATTTACGTAATTTTATTTTTCATAATCAATAATCATTTTTCCGTGTCCAATAAAACTATATTCAATGTCGGACTAATTTACTCCACTTTATTAGTCTCTCCTCTTATTTTTTTACATTTTACAACAATAAATGATAAAATAATCTATTTTATCAAAATATCTAAGACACTCGTCCCACCGCCAACGATGAACGAGAAGCGAGCAGAGCTAGAAACTAGATAACAGTTGACGAGCAGCGGGAAGCTAGTGTGTAGTTCCGATAGTTTTGTCACTGTTCATAAGCGAGTGCACTCAGATCCGCACTGTACAGTAAAAATGATCGCTGGTTGGTCTCTCGGCGTGTGTTGTGACCGCTAGATACCGACGACCGAAATGTCACTCACAAACACTACACAATCACCTATAGTAAAATTATTTTATCCATGCAGTTGGGGCCATAAATCATAGCTCGGCCTCAGCCCGGCTAGGGCGTTGAGCATGTTGCGCGGGCGCTACGGCATTATCGATAAAAAATTTAATTTTAGATACAAGTTATTATCTTTATATTTATTTTTAATATAACTTGTTACATTCCAAACATTTGTACTTATAGTTTTTTTTAATACATAGATACCTCATTAATAATTTATTTTAAATCATTATAATTCTTATTTTAATAAATACGTTATTTTATCTATTTTTTTTTCATTTTATCACTAACCCACATAATGACAAAACTAAATACACTGTCCATAACGCTTATCGACAACAATAATGCGCATCACTATGCTCGCTCCTAAGGCCCGTGAATGGTAGAGAGAGCGAAATACTCCGATGATTTATGACCCAAACTGCAAGCACAAAATAATTCTAGTATAGTGCCATAAACACAATTAAGATAACGGATGGGACGCAGCGAGTCCGCAAACACACCGTACCCCCGCCTCCCGGAACATCGAAAGATACGACTTAGCCGTCAGAGTCGAGCTCCGCCACCCCCTATTTTAACGGCCGTTAACTCATCTACGTGTACTGTACACTGTTGTAGGATTCAGTAGAGCTGTGTAATATAAATTCATCCCTTTAAAAACCTAACAACATTAACATCATCAGAAACCAGAGTTCTGACAGCCAAACGAGTTTTATCGTTGATAGATCTTGTCGCTGCGAGAAACTAGTGCAGAAAGAGAGTTCCCGCCGGCAGTGTGATCAGCCAGCGATCAACTATTTATATATGTATCTCTTTTATTGATATCTATTGTTCGTTTCTTGAGCGAGAAAGTAGTCGATAGCTAATCGCTTCCTCGTCGGCGTTGGGACAAGTGCCTAAAACAAAAATATTTTGTTACTATTGTCATGATATAGTTGGTTTTTTTTCAGGGGGACAAATAAAATGAAAAGCGAATCAGTAATCTTTATTTGGTGTGTATATTTACATATAAACAAGAGCAACTATGACTACAACAATGTACATATTTGGCTAATATAAATAATTGCTTAAATTAACAGTTTTAATTCTTTACAACGTAATTTATTTGCCATTCCGTTTAATAAAACTTCGAGTCGTGTTGGCTTGTCTCATCGCTCGCTTGAATTACTTAGCAAGTAAGTACTTGTAAGTTCCCTGGTGCCGGAACCTCAGTATATATTTAAATCTGATTGACCATTGTCTGTAGGCTTCAGTCGTAAGTCCCTATAGCAGACTTCAAAAAAGTCTAAAAGTCTTTTTTTTTGTACGTATGTTCCGCGATATCTGCGCCAACTGTTAAGTGAATTTGATGATTCTTTTTTTTTATTAAATAGGTTATACTT
This sequence comes from Parnassius glacialis, assembly GCA_033319125.1. Lineage (NCBI taxonomy): Eukaryota > Metazoa > Arthropoda > Insecta > Lepidoptera > Papilionidae > Parnassius > Parnassius glacialis. Next base: position 3,573,173 of record JAVANC010000012.1, on the reverse strand, counting down.
TAAGGGTGATCCCATATAAATTTGGAAAGAAAATTCATCCTTAAAAGTGGCAAAATAGCATTTGAATTTTTAATGTAACTATTCAGCAACATTGAGATTGTGATATACCTTAGTTCACTCAAGAGTCAAAAATAACTTTAAATAATAATTAAAAATTAAAATTTTTATACAGCCGACTTCAATATAAATTATTAAGAATAACTCAAAAACTATTGGTCTGGCCTTGATCAAATTCATATGGGACCACACGAGAAGTACCAGATTTCAAATAAAAAAGAATCATCGAAATCGGTTCACCCAGTAAAAAGTTATGAGGTAACACACATAAAAAAAACATACAGTTGAATTGAGTACCGTCTCCTTTTTGAAGTCGGCAGAAAAGTAAAAGCAGACTTCGAAGACTCAAATAACAAAAAATAATAACTTCACATTCTGAAGTCGGCGCTTTAATACGGCCCACCCTTGCGACAGCAATAGCTGCCGCATGGCTCTACCACTGTTGACACTTGATGAAGAATAATATCTATTTTACTTTCGTTCATTTTACCTACCTACTCATATTTTTCATTTAAATTCTCTTTGCTACCTAACTTGTGTTTATTACTTATATTCGTATTTTGTTACAATAACAGTAATAATAAAATAGTATTCTATTTTATTCTCAAAATAGAAAAAAAAACATTTATTTAACAAACAGTAAATAATAATAAAATAAAAGCAAAATAATAAGTGCCCCTCAGGTTGTACCGACCACGAAGCAAATACAAAGAGGAGATGGCATAAGCAACTGTGCACTGTGATTCTAACTAGGTCTTGACGTCATCACAGTGGGCGTGGCTTTACTTTTAGTATACTGTCAGCGTTCGTCCTGTGCGCTTATGCATCGAAAATCGCAAATCGGTGTATATTCGTAGTATTAAGAAGAAAAGGACGATGAAGGAAACGATGAAGTGTTGTGTTTCATCGTGTAAAAACTACTCAAATAGACGTTCTGATGCTATGGACGGCATCACATTTCATTTGTAAGTAATTTTATACCTAATTTATTAAAAAGGTTCTAGAAAACTCTGCGTCGGCTTTCAAATGTAATTAAATATATTCGACACTAGATGGTGACACTTTGTGTCATGGGAACTAAAGCTCAGAATTGGTAAAATAATCATACGAAGGTGTTGAAATTTGTTTTGCATTCAGGCCTAAAGAATTTTTAATCGCCAAAATATTATTTTTATAGTGTTTATAATCATTTTGTGAAAAGGCCACCATTTATCGTTAAGGTAGCTAAACTACATTGCAACATCGATATGGAACGATTCGAGTAGTTTTACTATTTATCGGTAGATGTAGATAGTAAAGTGGCCGTGCTTAACATCCCCTCACCCCGCAAATTGTCACGCGTTGTTACATAGTGAAATGTAATTACAACACCTCCTCTTTGTATTTGCTCTGTGGTACCGACACTCTCTTAGCGAACAGACAATATTTATTGAAATTATTACGTGACTCTAGTATTCTTCTAAAAGCCGGTAACATCTTTGATGGCTTTTTCCTCGTCCTGGGGTGACATGTGTCGGTGCGAGTGGAACTCCATGCTAAAGGTGGCCAGCCCGGAGCTGAGTGAACGCAGGGTCGTCGAATAGCCCAGCAGCTCCGACAGAGGGGCGATACAATCCACCACCTGAAATAAAGTGTATAGCTACTACAGTATTACGCAATACACTTCTTGTGTATTGCAAAAAGCGACAGTGGGAAACCCCAGAACAATCTTATAACTTTTCCACACTAGACTGCGGTATATTTTAGACGTGGTAGAGCCATGCTGCAGCGATATTAGTAGTATAGTTGTAGCACGAATGGGTCAGCTCGACTGGGGAAGGACTACGCTCTCACAGAATACCATCGTAAAATAGCAGCGTAACGCAGCTGTTTCATATGGTGAGTGTAGAGAACCGGTGACCCTTTTTACTGGATACAAGGCATGCAATCTTAGTCCTCACGCGTGACGACACTATTTCATTCGTAATCGAGGATAGATGTAGATGTCTATGAGCCACAGCATCCATTTATCATCAGGTGGACTGTTTGCTCGTTGGTCACTCTTATTCTATAAAAACTAACCATCTACGATTACGTCAGACCGGCGACTGGATGCAGCTTTAATACCGCGAGACGTCTGGTACTGTGATTGTCAATACACTTGCTGATTATGGCAAATTCTTGTAAGAATGCGAAAGACCCATAACCAGTAGTGGACTTCTACCCGCTGATGAAAATAGTTAATTAAGTATTGGGTATGTTTGTACAAAATGTAAGAGTAACAAGTGGTATAGTTAAACATTTTGTACAACCGACTTCAATATAGATAAAATGAGAACATCATAACAAATCAATCACAAATCATTAACAGTGGTAGAGCCACGCGGCAGCTTTTGCTGTCGCACGGATGGGCCGGCTCGAACCGGGGTGGTACCACGACCTCACAGAAAACCAGCGTGAAGTAGAGGTTTACCTCTGCGTTTCGCTTGGTGAGTGCAGGTGGCCGGAGGCCCTTTTTACTGGAAATGAGGCATTCCATCTTAGTCCTCACGGGTGACAACGCATCTACATTTTGATTTGTAATAGAGAATTGATGTAGATGTCTATGGGCCGCAGCAACCACTTACCATCAGGTGGACTGTGTGCTCGTTTGTCACCCTTATCCTATAAAAAAAAATCATCAATGCAGTCGAAGTCAATTAAATACGCATTATTAAGGATAATTCAAAAACTACTGGTCAAACCTTGATCAAATTTATATGGGACGACATGAGAGGACCAACTTTCAAATAAAAAAAAATTCATCAAAATCGGTTCACCTAGAAACAAGTTCTGAGGTAACACACATAAAAAAAGATTATACAGTCGAATTGAGTTCCTCCTCCTTTTTGAAGTCGGTAGAGAAGAGTCTCCGGTTCTCTACATTCACTATACGAAACACAGCAGCGTTAAGCTGCTATTTCACACTGGTATTCTGTGAGAGCATGGTTCTTCCCCGGCCACGCCGTCCCATTCGTACTACAAGTATAATATAGCTACAGCATGACTCTACAACATGAAAATACGGTCGAGTTTAGAATGAAACCGGAAAATGAAGGGCAATCCCTTTTTGTAGTCTTTTTTTGTAGTTGTGTAGGTAATTTTACATGTGGTAGAGCCACGCTGCAGCTATATTATGGTTGTAGCACGAATGGGTCGGCCCGACCGGGGTTCGACCACGCCCTCACAGATTACCAGCGTAAAATAGTAGCTTGAGTAGCTCCTCCTTTTTTAGTAAGTCGAAGTCGGTTAAAACCAAATACAATTACATGCACAACTCACTCTGGTGAAAATCTTGAATCAGTAGGTACCCTTACGCCCCCCCCCCCCGAACGGGTTCCCGCCTTGTCGTGGCGGGGGGCTTACTAGCCGTGGCTTGGTCACCCGCGGTAAACAAAGAGGAACCCCTTGGCTGGCCCGTGGTATAGGGCCAGCCCGAGGTGGCAACTCCGAGTGGGCTTGACGAGCCCACTTCGGATGTGTGTCGGTGGGCTGCGGTGAGAGGGGTGTCCGCTCCCTCTACCGCTGCAGCCGAGATGGAGTCGCGAGTGTTGGTATGGCGATGCGCCACTCGCCTTATCCTACGCGACTCAAACGGGGCCGCACCGTTGATGCGGTGGTGGTGGGGCTGCGGGGGGAGAGGAGTATCGGTATTGCGAGGCGCCGCTCTCCCTACCCTCCGCAGCCGCATGTTGGTTGGCGGCGGAGCCATAGACCAGATACGCCGCTGGGGTCAGGAAGGCTGGTGCTTCTGAGTGCAAGTTTTTCCTGGCCCCATGGCCTTCGCGCATCGGACACGGGGGCGTCCGTTGCGCATGTGAAATTGGAGGCCGAGGAGGAGAGCGTGCCATGTGTTCTAGTGCGCCTTACCTGAGAGGGAGATGGGGGAGGAGTAGTCATCTCCCGAGGAGAGGCCGCCATGGGCCGCCCAGCGTAGGTGGGGCCGCGGATGCGTGCGAAAGCGTTCCCGTGGCCCTGCCAATATGCGACGAAGGTGGAACACCATGGGGTTTTAGTCGGTGCGAGTCCGACATAACCCGTCCTTGCCCCCGCAAGGCATAGGCATTTCCCCACGTAAAAAAAAAGGTACCCTTACGCACACTCACAAAAACAGCCAGCGCGAGTGTAAGACGATGCTGTCTTTTGCCAGTATCAAGTAATAATATAATTATGTATATGTTATGCGTCACATTGCGAAGTTTTTGGGAGATATTGATGGCGGCTTGAGCCAGCAAACATGGATGCAACTTTTGCTGATAATTATAACTTTTAATAAAAAGTAAAAATTGACTTTAAATTGTTAAAAGATAAGTTATTTATTTACACCCTTAGGGGTGAAATTTTTTCGCCGAATTTAATGGGACCACCCTTAAAGTATAAACCTTTAAAAAAAAAGAGAATCATCAAAATGGGTTCACAATCTGCGTAATCGCATAAAATAAATACAAAATAAAAAAACATTGAGAACCTCCTTTTTGAAATAGGTTAAAAACATTCTGCTATTACAAGTGTATGTATCAAGACAAAATTAGTGTTATCTAGTAGTATACATAGAAGTTATTGCTTTGAAATAATTAAATCTGAATGTTATACGGGGTGGCGATAAAGTTATCACATTAAATGAAAAGACTTATCCTACATAACGTTCTTAGAACATACACAACTAAAAAATAAATAACAATTAACATTCTAGTCGCAATAGCTTTTTTTATTCGTTTTTTGCCTAATTACTTATGAACAGGAAAGTGTAGGTAAACAATTATATATGTCGATGTTGCGTGAGCACTCCGTACCTGGCGCACCGTCGCCACTTTTACATGTCACTTCTGGTCATTAAACTAATATTATCAAGATGATTTATTTCGTGTCAATTTTAAGCTATTTATTTTGTTTTATTTTTGGTAGAATTGTTTATTTTATTATTTTAATCGACATATATGAACTTGTATATACCGCTGTGTTATTTAATGTGATAACCTAATCACCACCCAGTATATTTTTTACTATTATAAGCCAGTGCTTGACTACTTTCCCACCTAATAGTAAGTGGTGATGCAGCCGAAAATGGTGAAGCACATTTAATTAGCTTAACAAAAGCCTATTCACTTTTGGCTTGAAGACACCCACATTGTAATCTAATGGAAAGACAGATGCTGGCAAATTATTCCACTCGTTTGCTGTCCGCATGATGAATGATGACTAAGGGAGTTAAGGAGAATTGGCCGTAACTTAGTGCGCGATATATTAAGGTGTGCGGCTCGTCTAGTAATACACATTAGAAGTATTTTTATACGATAAACACTTGCACCAGTTTCACAATATTTTCGGTTATATATTTCGGTATCATCATCCTGATTATATAAATAACGAAAATTATTACACGCTGATGATGCTGTGAAGCAAAACCCCGATCAGTTTCGTAATTAGTATATTAATAATAAATATTGTGAAACTAGTACAATTATCTATCCAAATCACAAAAAATGAAGCTAGAGTTTCACTAAGTGATAACACAATCGGAAAAATTTATATCTTCATATAAGAAGTTACCTATCTTTGTATATAGTAGATAAATTAAAAAATGACTTTCAATAAGGGTTATATAAAATATATACATATATACAATATATACATACATGTGACCTATATTGAATAAAAAATGATTATATTGTATTCTACTCTATACCTTATTGTTGTGTCGCGTGTGTATGTGGCGTACGTCAACCCGCCTTCGCATGAGGTCTGCCATCACGCGCGCTGAATGAGACTCGGGCACAACCACTTCCAGCGCCATCACCGGCTCCAGCAACACAGACTCCGCTTCTTCGAACACCTGCGCACGGAAAAATGTACTCGATACTATTGGACTTAGTGTCGTTTTTCCCAGTAAAACATTTATTTATATCTGCGTACTGAAAAATGTACTCTAAACTATCAGATAGTGTCGTTTTTCCAAGTAAGACAATTATTTATATCTGTGTACGGAAAAATGTACTCTTAACTATAGGACATAGTGTTGTTTTTCCCAGTATAATGTTTTAATTCAGTTTTAACAGTATATGTTCAGCGGTCGACTTAAATAGACTGTAATGTCTTCATAGGCAATTTATATATATTTTTATAAGAAAACACTCACTTTTCTTAAACACTGCGCGACGGTGGCGGTGACCACCGAGTCGGAAGTGCCGCGGCCCACCTCCAGCCAGTGCAAGGTCACCTGCACGTCCACCAGCTGCCGACAAATCACCATTTCAATCACGAGTTAAACTTTTTTTTTTATCTATATACTTTTTGGACTTTTCTTGTCATACAAAAATACTTATAATTTCATACTACCATCTATTTTGATGTTACATCATAACTTCTAACATTCTCGACAGAATTAGATTAAAAAATAAATAAAGAAAGATGGTAAAATATAGCAATTTTTTATAAAGAAAAAAATTATATAATAGTTTTTATTTATTTTTTCATATCGCAAGCCGCGTCGGTTAATAACAAAGAGGTTTGAAATATTTTATTTTGTTTTATAATTTCTTTCGTTAATTTTGAATAAAACTGTTTTTTACGGATTTTATCGCGTTTATTTTATTATTTTTATTCCCGACGTTTCGAGTGCTTTTCAGCAACCCATGGTCACGGGGGGACTGTTCGCGTAAATATAAGAAATCATTCGTTAATTTTGTTTTAAAATATTTATATTTTATTTTGTTTTATATAAAATTATATTATGTTAATTTAATATTTTATTTGTTAATTTTGTTTTAAAATATTTATATTGTCAATTTATTCAACAATACAATTTATTCAAGTAATAATTTTTTTCCATTTTTATACAGTATTTAGGTATTTTATCTGTGTGGATATAAAAAAATAGATAAAATAAATAATCGATAATTATAACTGATGAAGATGTATTATTTTAAAAGCAATTTGCAGCTAATTTATGTTTTGAAATATTTTTCATTTTTTAGAAACATGGCATAGAGACATATATCTCGACACAAGCCTCATTACCAGTTAAAGGGTCTCCGGTTCTATACTCACCATACGAAACGCAGGAGCATTACACTATTTCACGCCTGATATTCTTTGCGAGCGTGATCCTTCCCCGATCGGCCCAAAGCATTCGTGATGCAGCCATAATTCTTTAAAGTGTAGCTCGATTTCCTAATTTTTTGTTTAAATAAGCCCGCTCTTTAATAATGTGGAACGCAAAAAATTTCTGCAAAAATATTAGTCGAACGCTAGAGCCTCGTTCACTAGAGAGCAGAGCGCTACATTGCGTGTGGCTGAGATCGACATTTGAAGAAGTTAGTACAACCCCCAAGAGCAATACGGGCCACCGGCGGATCAGCGCGGCAGGGCCGAAGTAACCATAGCGTTTTTTCTCGATACAGAACTGTCTGTTATTTTTGCGGGGGAGGGGGAGGGGGTGGGGATCTGCGCACACAAAAAGGATCGTTTGTCACTACGAAACTCACACAATGCCTAAAGGCATTAAGTCCGTCAATTGTACATCTTAAGTGCAATAAAGATTTTTAAATAAAAATAAATAAACAATTAAAATAATACACTAACAATTTCACACACATACACACACACACACACACCCGCACACGTAAACACAACTGAACAATTCGACATTTTTGTAGAATATCCGATTCAGCCGCGGAACTAGACTTAAGTCTAGTGAGCGTTTGCGTTTATGCGTTATATTGTACGCATAAGAACGCGTGGACTTGTACTTTGACAGAGGGGAACGCCTGCGTATTGCTGCTTGCTTCCGGTACGCCGTTGGCCAGTGTTGCTCTATGCCCCCTTACACGTCTAATAGTTATGTTCTTCACTACAGTGGCAGAAATAGTACTCACGGGGCAGCCCAGCTTGGGCCCATGTCGCAATGCTGTAGTGACGCCCTGTTGTATGGCTTGCATAACGCGAGGATGCACGTGCGATAAGTTGGCAGCACTGTCTGCCGACTTGTCCAGCCTGCACGTCCAAAATGAGAAAACACTTTATTATTCTTTTGTAATAAAACCGCATGATTAACCAGGATATCAACAGACGAAAAAACCCCAACCAGAGTAACTGACACAGCCCAGCAGATCCGATATATCGAGGAATCGACAAACGATGGGAAGGTCTTCAGGTGACAGATTTGGACTATAAGTTGCAGTGTTGGGCAACCTCCTCTAGATGGTGTGAATACCTGATGAAATATGCAAGGAATCTATGGATGCAGGTGGCTTAGGATCGTGTTTTACGCTTTGTAAACGAGGTTTTACACCGCCACTAACACTACTACATGGCCCCAATCATCCCGTGGGTGTCATAAGAGGCAACAGACAAAACTCGCGATACCATTTATACCATATAAGATGATTGGCGGTCCACCATTGTGCGATTTACCAGAAGTTTCCTTCCTCGCATACCTTCCTTGTGGAATCAGCTACCATCAACGATTTTTCCGGACCGATACGACTTAGGGACCTTCAAGAAATGAGCCTATTCTTTTTTATTATAAGGCCGGCAACGCACCTGCAATTTCTCTGGTGTTGCAGTTGTTCATGGGCGGCGGTAGTCACTTACCATCAGGTGAGCCGCAGGCTCATGTGCTCCCTCTTAAAAAAATATGGGCAGCAGCGTTTTACTGATAAAACTGCAGTTACCAACCCGCCTGCCAAGCGTGGCAACTACGGCAAATATTTCTCCAATGACACAATCTATAGGCGAGGTCTATGTTCAGCAGTGGACTTTCATTGGTTGAAACTGTAACGGTAACGATAAGCAAGATGGTTATATCCGTTATCTATCTAAGGTTAGATGAATATTGGCAATTCCCATAGACGCCTCCCATACACCAATAGCGAAAGTCCTAGCTCGAAGAACCGACAACCGATGGGAAAGAAATGTTCTCGAGTGGCAGCCTCGTACCGGTAGACGTGGTGTAGGGCGGCTCACCATCAGATGGAGTGACGACCTGGTAAGACATGCAGGAAGTGTTGCTTACTTATTAATTATTGTCGAGTTCCTGTTAAAAATTATATTTTGAATAGAATTAATTTTATACTTTAATTAAAAATGTACATACTTCTAAAGAGAGTATAATACCTACCATTTTCTTTCCATCAATAATTGAATCTGATTTTTTTTCTAATAGATTTTTTTTTCCTATTTAGTTACATAATTTACTTAAATTATTTCTCATTTTATTGCATTGATTGGATGTCATTCCTACTCTAAATTAATTCTTTTTAGTTGCATGACTCAATCTGTGAATGTTATATACACTTGTTATAATTATGCATATTAGAAAATATAAAAGTGTGTATATTTTTGTGATATGTTTGGGTATTGTAGGTGTACTTATTAAATAAATAAATAAGTCAATGGATGCAGGTGGCTCAGTAACGTGCTTTGTGGCATTCCTTAGGGGAGGCCTATGTTCAGCAGTGGACTTGTGAAGGGATGTAATGATGATGATGATGATGATGATGTCGACGTACCACGCATTCGAACCAAACGGTTTACTTAGTCGTTACATAACGCGTGCAGCAAAGGAGGGGAATAATTTGCCAGCATCTGTCTTTCCATCCGATTATAATGTGGTTTCTTCGAGGTATGAGTGAACAGGTTTTTGTTAAGCTAAGTTAGTACGCTTTACTGTCTTCAACTGCATCACCACTTACCGTCAGGTGGGAGCACCAAGTAGAATATAAAATAAGCCAGTGCTTATAATAGGTAAAAAAATAACATTGAGATTTAACTATTTCAATGCAATGACTTCTATGTATACATTTCGCACTAAGGTTACATATTAAACAGGGTTATTTTACAATAGCCGGCCAAATTTGCAGATAAGGTTCAGAATAAGTAATATAGGCAAATGATGAAGTAAAATTATCTTTTTAACTGATTTTACTTCGCACGCACACATTCTTAAGGGTCGATCGGTATCGGTAGGCAAAAACGTTGTTGCCCATAAATCACATTCAATTTGGGATCATTTCGAATAAAAGTAGAAGCCTTATTTACTCGTATTTTCAAAAACTGCAATAACGGTATATCATTATTTATATATTTAAACTTAAGTTTAAAATTTGGCTACTCTTTGAAAAATAACCCTGTATGGTCAAATCGTATCTTCTTTAGTCGACTGCGAGCGGGCGAGAAGACAAATTCTTTGTTTTGTAATTCGCGATAGTTGTTTTCGACAATTTGACACAGATTTTTGTTAAATATGACTAAGAAAACGTTGTCATTATTTATGTGCGCACTTTGTCAACGTGATAAGAAGTTTATTTCAGAAAAGTATGTAACGTTATTTAACTGCGTGACATAATTATCGTGTCAGCTACCCGCCCGCGGTACGCAGCTTTTGAATTGCCATACATTGAAATCTTTGTATAAAAATAAAACAATTACACAGCCTTAAGATACTTCATCTTCGCCTTCAGGTTTTACAAGGCTTCCACTCTTTTTGTTTGTAAAAAGTTGAACCTGTCTATATACTATGGCGACCGACAAAACAAAATCACTGCTCAAATACGACTCCGTGGCGCAGTGGCTTGGCAATGAGGCGCAGCGCTGAAGGCCGCGGATTACGGGTTCGAATCCCGCACGGAACAGGTATTTGTATGGACTACAAATAATTGTTTCGGGTCTGAATGTTTGTCCTTGTGCAATTTATATTTGTAAACTACCCCCACGATACGAATATCCTAATAGACGAAAATCCTAGGATGGAGTTTCCTTAAATATGCAATCCAAGAAGAATGCAAGAATAACGCAACTGACCTGAGAATCTTATCCTGAGCGATCCCTTTCACAGGCTTGGCGGACATGACGACCTTGACAGACTGTCGTACGTTGCCGATCTTTCGGTCGACGGTCTGCGTCTGCTTGCCGTTGCCTAGCAACGCCTCCCGGTACGCAATCTGCAGTGCACCGAGATCCACCTCGATCTTGTACTCGCGGATGATCCGCTCCTTGATTATCTCCAGGTGGAGTTCACCCATGCCTGGACAGAAAAATGAGATGCCGTAACCAAAACTCAAATTGTAGTAAACAGTTCTAGGAACTGTTTACTACAATTAATAAACAAAATAAACAAAAACAGATTTCTAGTGTAAAACACAACATAGGTTCAATGGTGTGTTCTTAAGTTTTTTACACTTTTTAACTCTTTTATTTTTTATTTTTAGGAATTTCCGTAGTTAGGTTTATCCATTTCTAATCTAATTAATACAAAATAAAACTAATATTTCATATAGTAGTTTTATTGTCTATTAATAAAATAGAAGATAGGTTAATCTTTTCAATTTTCAACTAATTAACTTCCTCGCCATAACATCTGTCAAATATTTTATCTCAATCGAAAGTTGCGTCGCATCGCCCGAAAATTTGTGGAACCTCTCAGTACCGGTTAAGCAGCCAGCTTTCGGTTGCCACAAGTTTTTTGTGCTAATCTAAGCAAAGATGAAGAAAAGTTTGTTACTGATGATTTTACACCAAAGAAAATACTGATAATGAGAACAGACCAAGTAACCCCAAACCTATTCTAAGTTTCATTTCTCGCATTTAACGCGCTAAGAGGGTCATTAGTGACCTTGATTTGGTTGAAACCAATCTTGTCAGCCTCGAGCACAGGGAGTAGCCACTTTCTCGGTATTCTATAGGATGCATTTCGGTGAATGTGCGCTGGAATTACACGCTTTAATTCCTCCCTCTCCTTTCCACCATCGGACGACCAGGCGGTCGGCGGGTCTTCACCCCTTTGTTTGTCGATATTCCACGCATTAGAACCACACGGTTTGCTTCGTCTTTTGCAAAGCGTACAGCAAAGTAGTGGAATAATTTACTGGCGTCTATCTTTCCGTCCGAATACAATCTGGGCGTCTTCAAGGCAAGAGTAAATAGACTTTCGTTACGCTAAAGTAGTGTGATTTACCATCTAAGGCTACATCATCACTTACCACCATTGTGGTCAAGCACTGGCTTATAATAAGTAAAAAAAAATTCACGTGTTAATATTCAGCACATCTTAAAAATATAATATTTTGTTGTTTTTACAATAGATCGCGTAACTGTTAACAAGCGAAGTTAGTGTTGCCAACCTGCCAATACCAATTGCCCGGTATCATCGTCAGTGGAGACTCGAAGACTTGGGTCCTCTCTCTGCAGCTCGGCCAGAGCAGTTTCCAACGCGTTTTGATACGCTGCACTCGGCGGCTCGATGGAGCACAGAAATACCGGCTCCGGGATCGTAGTTCCTGCAAAAAAAATTACAAGCGGGTTATTTCTGGATTTCGACAACAGCGCCACCTTTTTTTATAGGAGAGGGGGCAAACGAGCATGCGGCTCACCTGATAGTGACTACCGCCGCCCATTATCAACAGCAACACCAGGAGAATCGCAGATGCGTTGCCGGCCTTTTAAAAAGAAGTAGGCTCTTTTCTTGAAGCTCCCTAAGTCGTATCGGTCCGGAAAAATCGCTGGTGGTAATCGATTCCACAAGGAAGTTGTGCTCGGGAGAAAACTTCTTCTAAATCGCACAGTAGTGGACCGCCAATCATCCAGATGGTATGGACGGTATCGCGAGTTCTGCCGCGATGTGCGATGGTGAAAATAAGCGGCTGGAATTAGTCCGAACAATTCCTCAGAGCACTCCCCATGATAGATAGATGCGATAAAATAAGCAAAGAGATGCAACATCTCTACGCAGTGCCAGTGAGAGTACCTACTTAAGTTATTCTATTCTATTTATCCCGTGGTTGTCGTAAGAGGCGATAGAGGGAAACTGAAACAGGAGATAGGCAGTAGCACTTTCCTAATAAGAACACATTAGCCAACAGCAGTTTTTACGTGGTACAGTACAGTAGATTTACGTGGTAGAGCCCTACTGTAGCTATATTGTGGTTGTAGCACGAATGGGTCGGCTCGACCGGGGTAGGACCACGCTCTCACAGAATACCAGCGTAAAATAGCAGTTTAATGCTGCTGTGTTTCGTATGGTGAGTGTAGAGAACCGGAGACCCTTTTTCACGGGTGACAACTGCATTTTGATTATCTTTTGTAAATGTAAGATGTCTATGGGCCACAGCATCAACTTACCATCGAGTGGACATTGTGCTGGAATGTCACATTTATTCTATAATACAAAATATATTATAAATGCTATGATGGATCATTAGGCCGTCAAAACACCGAAAAATAAAATGTTTATTGGACAAGTAACTATGACGTTTTTACACTAAATTCTCATCTCTTCATATAAATAAAAATTTAACCGTCTGTCTATAATATCGAAATAACTGAATTTATCAAGTTCAGAGAGTTATTAACATGCCATTAAGATATGAATAAACATTTGTAAAAAAAATGTCTGTCTGTTTGTCTATCAGGGCTTGTGATGAAATTTTACGAACAGATAGAGAACAGTTCCAGGAGTGATCTTAGCTATACAGGTTTATTTTGCAATAACCGGCCAAATTTGCAGAGAAGATTCAGAATAAGTAATATAGGTAAATGGTGAAGAAAAATTAATTAAAAAAATCTCAAACATTCTGTCCTTTTTATCTTTTAAATTCAAAATGCGTGGTAATGCATTATATTAACTGATTTTACTGTGCATATTTGTAAGGTTCAATCGGTAGGCAAAAATCTTGTTGCCTATAAATCACATTCAATTTCGGATAGTTTCAAATAAGAATAAGCCTTATTTACTCGTAAGTTCAAAAACTGCAATAACGGTATATCATTATTTATATATTTGAACTTCAGTTTAAAGTTTGGCTACTCTTTGAAAAATAACCCTGTATATTTTATCCGAAAAGTTACGAGAATTTTTTGTGAAAAGGAAAAATTTATAAAATAAATGGCCTATAAGACGATTTAAAAATACACATTACTAAATCTGTCCCAGACGAAGTCGCGGCCGGTCGCTAGTGTTCATATAAATATTTGTTAACATAAGTCTTAAAAAGTATTTCAATTGATATTCTTACGCCGGTTTATGGTTGAGGCAAAACAATTTTCACGGTGTTGCATTTTGTCATGAGCGGCCATAATTTAGTATATACTTACGTTAGATTAATTGGCAATGTAAAAGAGAAAGGACATAGCATATGCTTACGTTAGAACGGGATAGAATGACTAGACCATACACGTACACGCTATAGGCCTATATCGGGCTGACGTCAATTGTTGACGAAACAAAACCCACTTATTTCTGCGATATCTTTGATTTTGAAGCATTAATAAATGTTTAAAAGGTGTGATTAAATATGGTGGCGCGTGTAGTACCTGAATGCAGTTCATCGAGAAAAGAAAATCCACAAAATTATACATTTCACACGTAAGTATAATTAAAATATTTAGCACTCTAAATGCAATATTTTAGAACTGGTAGGTACAAATGGATAGAGTAAAATAATCGTAAGAATTATATTAAAAATAATAACAAAATCCGTGAATTCCCGCTATTTCTGATCTAATTTTTGTAGAGACTGACATTATCAATATCATCTTATCGATATTATGTTTATAACAGGCAAAGACATATCTTTGGATGCAGCGTCTTGTAACTTTGTAATTTTTTTAATTTTCTATTTTTAATTGTTAGTGTTTCGTAGCCAAATGGCATTATAGTAAATACTTTAATGAGATAATTTTAACTCTTATAATTTTTCAAATTTCCAAAAAACATTGAGATTAATCAAAAATGGTTAAAAATGATAAACAGAGAAGACTGGGTTCCCAAAAAATATTCAACCATATGTAGCAAGCACCTTGAACAAAAATGTTTTTCTCATAGAAGTGCACAAAGAGTATATACTTTACTGTACATATGTCCATTTCGTTTCCACATGTTCTCTATACAACTTGTTGTTGTCATCCCACATGGTGTATATTTTTTTATAAAACAAAAGTAACAGTATCACTTGATAATAAACGGCTACTGCAGTATATATATATATATATATATATATATATATATATATATATATATATATATATAGTATATATAGACCTACAGTCAGCTTTAAACAAAGAAAGCCACAAATGTGTTTTCACCCCTGAGGACTAAGATAAAATGCTTTACAGCTCTATACACAACAGGCCGGAACGCGGCACTGTTTATTTCTGTTTATCCCTCTCAAAACGTTTGACGTTGAGATAGGTATTCATTCTGATCGAGGTTTAAATACGACATATGAAAGGAAAAATTGTAAACGAAAACATGTTTCGAAAATTAGTAAACGAATGCCTTGTGTCCTGCAAATACTTATACATACTTGACATACATATGTATTACTCGCCAGCAATATCAAACCATAAACACTTATATATTAAATTAATAATCTCAACTTATTTCATTATTAGATTTAAGTATGAAGCAAAATTGCAAAATACCTCTAAGGAGGGCTTACGACATTTTTACAATAAATTAATTATTTTTGATGGAAAATAAAAATCACAAACTTTTTGTTTGTAATATTCGTTTTATAACACGGACGCAGCGCTTTGTATCGATAATTGAAGTTGATGCATGGCGCAGCACTATTCGTCTCGCACACATGCACATTTAACTCACACTGGTACATTTGGTTTTTGGTATACTATATCTATGTGAGTGGCGATAGTCACTTACCATCAGGTGAGTTACATGCTCGTAGACCCGTTTCAATTTAAAAAAAAAACAGAATCTATATGAGAACGGAGGAGTAATCGATAAGGCTTACCAATCCCAAGCAGCACCTCAGCGAGTTCTTCGCGAGTCGGCTCCGTGTCGAGGTTCTGCAGTCTCTGACGAGCGCTGGGCAGCATCAGCTCCTCCACTTGTCCAGGTTCCTGCAGCCACGACGAGAGCTGCGCTCTAGCCCGTTTGGCGGAAGTCTGAGTAGATGTTACAAGGTCTCCAGACATTGTGGCCTAGTGGGCATACATATATATTTATTGACATCACATCCCGAACCTCCTTACATGACTTAATGTTTGGTAACAGAATAATAAATAACTTTTGCATCACCATCATTATCATTATTTTTCTAACCTGTCATAAGATTTACGAGCATCCAGTAATGTTTTTAATTGAATATTTTTGGAATAACTACAAACATGTACATTTTTATTCTTGTAACATTCATCAGTAATTTGCAATAAAATTTCACAAATGAGGGCTAATAATCTTCCACTCACCAGATGTCGCTAGTCGTGACTGAGGTAAAGCTTTCTGTTACACAATGTCAGTTAATTGAGAAATTAGTTATAAATAATAGTTTATCATTATCTAGAGTATTATATTAATACACAACACAATGCGTCAGTGGTTTAATTTTTAATTTTTTGCACTTTATAACTCTTTTTTTTTAAATCGGTTTTTTGTTATATTTATAGTTTGGTTTATTGATTTTTAATGTAATTAATATAAAATATAACTAATAATACAGAAAGAAATTTTAAAAATTACATTTTCCTAAGAAATTATCGTCCCCGCTACGAAAACTGTCAAATATTTTACCTCACTGTAAAGTGGCGCCGCCCTGGTGGCAGAAAAAGTCATGGATGCACTAAAATATTGAAATTCCCTTGCCCTCATTGCAATCGAATTTCCGTTTGAAAATATAACTGTAAGTATTCCATTTTGACCGCGCGTCTACTAGAGGGTGCCAGGGTATTGGTTGCACACGAGCGCTACAAAGGCTAGAGATTCCCAAGGAATGCCACAAAACAGTCCTGAGTCACCTGCATCCATTGACTTACTGCATCTCTTACCAGGTCGACACACCATCTAGTGGGGGCTGCCCTACACTCTTACTGGTACGCACATCGTGTTAGAGATAGGCTCTCTCACTACAGCTGCCACTCGAGAACCTTCCATTGCATTCATTATCAGTTCTTCGAGCTATATGGTCAGTCCATTGCCATTTCAGCTTACTGATCCAGCGGGCTATTATAGTATAGGATGTTACTTCTCATTACGAAATAAAAACTATATATCTAATCTATATCTTCAAAATAGGCACAGCATGAAAAAATTATTTCAATATTTTAGAAACTTATCGAGTTTCTTAGTCAACGTTCGTGTTACCTTTATAGCTTAATAAAGTCCACTGCAGAACATAGGCCTCCCCCATAGATTGCTTTATAGGTGGTATTTTTGCCATATTTGACACGCTTGGCAAGAGGGTTGGCAAACGCAGTTTTTTATTTTTAGTCGTTATTAGGAAGACGCTGCTGGCCATCTTGTCATTTGTTTCTCTTTGTCGTCTCTTACGACACTCACGGGATGATTCCGGGTAGTGGATATACTTTTTTTTTTAAGTTTTAGAAAAACGTTACCCCCACACTAGTATTTTCTCCTGTATTGTGGAGGCAGTTTGCAAACATAGATTGCACGAGGACAAACATCCAGACCCGGAACAATTATTTGTATGCTATACAAATACTTGTTCCGTGCGGGATTCGAACCCGCGGCCCCCAGCGCAACAACTCATTGCTAAGCCACTGCGCCACGGAGCCGTCATTAGAGCCGCCGCCACTACACGATAATGTTTCCAAGTTGTTACCATGTAAAAGTTAATTTGATTTTATCATACTGTTTACTTACCACCCCCACACTAATTCCTACACTCAATCAATGGGTAGTTGACACTCAATCATTCATTTATACTTTAATATATACTTACCAAAAGCCCGCTGCTGAACATAGGCCTCCCGCATACTTTGCATTAGAGTGGATATTTTCATAATTGTCACACTTGGCAGGGTAGTTGGCAACAACAGTTTAGTTATTATATAAGAGTTACTATCAGAAAGACACTGCTTCCCATTTCCTAACTCAGTTTCCCTCTATCACCTCATATAACACACGGGATGATGTTAGGATGATGGGGTAGTGGATTGTCTTACGCCACCAGCTTTTTGTTGACTCTCATGTCAATGAGGGCTAATAATCTTCCACTCACCAGATGTCTCTAGTTGCGACTGAGGTAAAGTTTTTTGTTACACAGTGTCATTTAATTGAGAAATTAGTTTTAAATAATAGTTTATCCTTGTCTAGAGTATTATATTAATATATAACAAAATGCGTCAGTGGTTTGTTTTTTAATTTTTTGCACATTATATCTCTTTTTTTTAAAGTCGTCTTTTAGTTATATTTATAGTTTGGTTTATTCATTTCTAATGTAATTAATATAAAATATAACTAATAATACAGAAAGAAACCTTAAAGATTACATTTTCCTAAGAAATTATCGTCCCCGCTATGAAATCTGTCAAATATTTTACCTCACTCGAAAGTGGCGCCGCCCTGGTGGCAGAAAAAGTCGTGGATGCCCTCATTGAAATACCTTTTAAGACTTTTTTACTATTCTTGTTTACTATGATATCATATAAATTACTTGAATGATTCACTGACCTTGAGAGAGCTGACTACTGCAATATTCCCAGCGGTCACCTTGTCTACAGGCCGGTACTCGTCAGCCAGCGCCACGTACAGGGATCCTGTCTGATTAACGTAAACTTAAGAATCATATCTTATTTACGTTAATAACAATTATTTCATCAAATTTCTATTAAACACAATCTTATAAAATACCAACATGAAATATCAGCTTTTGATACTGCGGTTTCATATGGGAAGTGTAGAGAATTGGTTCGTCTATGCCACAGTACCCACTTACCATCAGGTGTACTGTGTGTTGGTTTGTCATCCATATTCTAATAAAAAAAAACAAAAGCTGAATAAAAAGGGTTAATATTATAATATTAAACAATACATTACTGATAATAGCCCCTTGGAATGTGGTCGCTACCATGCTGTATAATCCAATTGGTAATATTAAAGAATACATTACTGATAATAACCCCTTGGAATGTGGTCGCTACCATTCTGTATAACAATTCAATTGGACTACATTGTAAATGATTACAAGCTATTATTTAAAAAAAAAGGGTCCCGCTGTGTTTCTTGCTGGTTCTTCCCAGGACAAATATTTTTTAATTAAAAAAAAGAGGGAGCAAACGAACGAACGGATGCAGCTTACCTGATGGTAAGTGGCCGCCGCCCATGAACAACCGCAACACAAGAGAAATTACAGATGCGTTGCCGGCCTTTTAGAAAGGAGTAGACTCTTTTCTTGAAGGTCCCTAAATCGTATTGCTCCAGAAAAATCGCCGGTAGTAAACGATAAGAGGTTGTACGAAACCAGTGAGAAAAACATAAATAATTTCCATTAAGTATTACTTGTAATTTATACTGAATAAAAATTATTCTATTCTATTCTATTCTACTAGTCTTGCGCCTGATCAGAACCTGTATCTGTAATGACGCACACACTCATGCACTATAATCCTGTCCTGTTCAGATGGCTAGTTTCCATAGAAAGCAGCATTCCTCTCACTGGGCCAAGACGCCTTTAGCCTAACTGTGGTCTCGTGAATCTGCAGGATCGGCTACAAGTAGCTAAAAGTAGGAAGAAAATAGGTAGAGGTAGGATTTTTTGCTCTGCCGATCCCGCAGATTCATGAGACCACCGCAGTTTAGCTAAAGCTGTCTTGGTCCAGTGAGAGGAATGCTGCTTTCTACGGAGACTAGCCATCTGAACAGGATAGAATTATAGTTCACGAGTGTATGCGTCATTACAAGTACAGGTTCTGATCAGGCGCAAGACTAGTAGAATAGAATAGAATAGAATAATTTTTATTCAGAATAAATTACAAGTAATACTTAATGGAAATTATTTATGTTTTTCTCACTGGTTTCGTACAACCTCTTATCGTTTACTACCGGCGATTTTTCTGGAGCAATACGATTTAGGGACCTTCAAGAAAAGAGTCTACTCCTTTCTAAAAGGCCGGCAACGCATCTGTAATTTCTCTTGTGTTGCGGTTGTTCATGGGCGGCGGCCACTTACCAGGTACAGCTGCATCCGTTCGTTCGTTTGCCCCCTTCATTCATTCATATATATATATATATATATATATATATATATATATATATATATATATATATATATATGTGTGTGTGTGTGTGTATGTATGTATAGCTATGTCTAGCTTACCTGGCAAACGCTGTTTTGCCATACACATTATTTGTAGGAAATATTTTTTAGTTTTAAAAATCGCGATTAAAAAACATTGGTTAATCGTAGAAGGGTGAAAATTTGAAGTATTATGTATTTTTAACGCAAATACATAATAAAATAAAAATAAAAAAAATAAAAAATATTTAGGGGTGGGGTCACCCTTATCATTTAGGGGTTTGAAAAATAGATGTTGGCCGATTCTCAGACCTACCCGATATGCACACAAAATTTTATACAAATCGGTTCAGCCGTTTTGGAGGAGTTTGGTAACAACAACGTGACACAAGAATTTTATATATTAGATATAATCTCATTATGGCTAAGTCTGTTTGGATGTATGTTAATAAACACTCAATACAGTTATTTATACAATAATACACTTCAAGATACCTAGCCACTCTATACCAATGCTTTTTTTAGAATAGGAGTGACAAACGAGCACACAGCCCACCTGATAATAAATGGATGCTGAAGTACACATTTATTATTGATTAAAAATTAAAATACAGATGTGTTGTCACTCCTGAGGACTACGATGGAATGCCTCATTTTTAGTAAAAAGGATTACCGGTTCCCTACACTATTATGAAAAACAGCATCATTAAGCTACTGTTTTACGCTGGTATTGTTAGAGTGTGATCTTTCCCCGGTCCAAGCCCATCATGCTACAAACATAATATAACTCTATCATGTCTTGTGGCATCCTTTACCAATTGTGAGATGTGCAAGTTCAAACTAAATAATGTCCCAATAATTTCATATTGTTATTTGCCTTCTATTGCTGAACTCTAAAGAAAGAATATTTTATACAGACCTGCTCACTTTTATCCCGCGCTAGATTATAGATCTTCTGTCCTCTCTCAATCTCCCCACTATACAGCCTTAGGAAAGTCAACACTCCCCTTTGATCATCGTGCTGGACTTTAAAAGCCCTGGCTGCCAAGTCCGTTCCGAAACTTTTGTAAATCCTGTTACATTCCAAAGGCGACGGTAAGTAGGAAACGATAGAGTCCATTAACGTCTGCACTCCAATATTTTTGTAGGAGCTGCCGCATAGAATAGGGAATGCGTCCATTTTCAAAGTGCATCGACGTATTGCTGCGTTTATTTCTGAACTTGCTATGTTGTCCAATGACTCCTGCTGTATTATAATCTCAGCTAATTGGTCGTCCATGGAAGATAGCGTGTCAATCAGTTGTCTGTGACTATCCATAGTTTTTTCCCAGTCATAGCCATCGGCTTTCTCTGTTAGCGGTCGACGGATAAAATTCTGTCCACGTCCCTGCGTCCATATTATTTCTTGTCGTGTTATCAAGTCTACCAAACCTGGAAATTTCATGATTTTTTTAGTTTGGATGTAAGAAAAGTTATCATACCATATTAATGCAAAAGACTTTATTACCAATATATACTATAAGTTTACTTTAGGTGGTAAATCGTAAAGGCTAAATTTAACAAGGCCTATTCACTCTTGTCTTGAAGACACCCCCATTGTAATTGGACGGAAAGACAGAAGTTGGAAAATTATTTCAATTCCTTGCTATATAATATTATATGTGGTAGAGCCATGCTGCAGCTATATTAGTAGTATAGTTGTAGCATGAATAGGTCATCTCGACCAGGGAAGGACCACGCTCTCACAGAATACCAGCATAAAATAGCAACTTAACACTGCTGTGTTTCGTATGGTAAGTAACCGGCGACACTTTTTACTGGAAAAGAGGCATTCCATCTTAGTCCTCACAGATGACAACGCATCTGCATTTTGATTCTTTATCAAGGATAGATGTAGATGTCTATGGGTCACAGCAACCACTTACCATCAGGTGGACTGTGTGCTCGTTTGTTACCCTATCCTATAATTTTTTTTTTATAAATAACATCAAATCCTCACCAAAGATTGTGAGCAAAAACTTTTACGTTTAATTTATTTTCATAATTTATTTTCCTAATCACTGCTGGGTCTCTCCCATTGTAGAGGGAGAATTTGTCTTAATTATCATGCTTGCCACCTGGCAAGCGACAATCAAAATTGAACTGGCAAGCAAAATTGAAGAGACAATCACAGTACTAAACGACCTGTACTTTGGACACTGCTGCCCGTCGTAATTTATATTTTCTATCTAATCTAATAATATCTATCTATCGAATGCCGTAAGATGTTGCTGCCATTTCCCATTGTCGTCTGTTAAGACACTCACAGAACGAAATTACGTAAACGTACATAATGTGTTTACATCATCATCATTACAGCCCTTTACAAGTCCACTGCTGAACATAAGCCAAATGCATGCTAAAAAATGCCACAAAGCACGACCCGAGCCACCTGCATCCATCAACTTCCTACATGTCTTACCAAGTCGTCACTCCATCTAGTGGGGGTCCGCCCAACACTTCGCCTATTGGTGAGTGCTACTCGAGACACATTTATAAATTATTTTTCATTATCCAATATAACAAAAAATACAGTATTGTTTTTTTTTAATAAAAAAACGTTACCTCCACACTAGGATTTTCTCCTGTATCGTAGAGGCAGTTTACAAACATAATTTGCACAAGGACAAACATCCAGACCAGGAACAATTATTGTAGGCCATATAAATACTTGTTCCATACGGGATTCGAACCCGCGGCCCCCAGTGTTGTAACTCATTGCTAAGCCACTGCGCCACGGAGCCGTTTTGTATTGCCTATGTGAGGTTTACATGTTTTTGTTCTTCTGCAACCCTGACCATCTAAAGGTTGTCTGCAAGAAATCGCTTTCTCGATGATACCGCACATTTATTTTTGTTCCTTTTTTGTTTATAGTTTTGACGTACAATTTTGATTGAAAAAATTGATTAACTTTATCAATAAAAAAAAAGTAAACTATCTCTATCTAAATATAAAGAAAAAACACTGCTGAGCCTAAGTAAACATCTACTGCACCCTCTTATCACACAATGGAATTGACAATTTGAGACAGTTTTGTTATTATTATCAAAATGCTCAATTTTTAACTTTTTTTGATGTTACAAGCAGACAAAATCAATTTTATTTATTTGTATAGATGCCAATCTTTTGTGACCTAAGTTTTGAAATATCCAAACATTTTAACAGAGGTTGTGCCAAAAAAAAGGATATTTGAATACATTTACTTTAACAATTCTTTACCGATAAGCTTGCTGTCTTTGACAATGGGGTGATGAAGCACCAATGGAGTGGCTTGCAGTTTGTCTCGCACCGAAATAACGCAAGCGTTGACGTCGGCGTCCTCACGATCCATTTTGTTTAGATAAAGGATTCGCGGGACCCTATACCCGCTTGCCTGCCGCCATACTGTCAGGGTCTGGGCTTCCACTCCTGCAATGTTTAAAGTCAATCGATATAAAAGGGCAGCTGGGTTATTAAGTAGGAAGAAATCAAAACTCCAAGTTAACAGAATTTATGTGTCCTGGAAATATTTAAAACCTACAAATATCAGACATGGCCAATAATCATCATCATCACCATCATCATCACTACAACCCACAAGTCCACTGTCTCTATCAACTACCTGCATCTCTTGCCAGGTAGTCAATAAAAAAATTGTATAGCCATCACTAAATTATTATAAAATAATGCAAACATTGGTTATGATACCAAATCTGATAAGATATGGGCAGTAGAAACAACATAAATCATATAACCCAATATATTATCAGTAAGAGGCAGCGGACTCGCCATATAGTTCAAAGAACCCATAATTAAGGTTTTCTGAATAATAATGACTAAAGACATTAATTCAGCCTTTGTAACCCTTTTGTTAGTGTCAATAATAAACTGTACACAAATAAATAACAGATGGGGAAGACAGGTAGCCTTGTACTGGTAAGGGTGGTGTAGGACAGTCCTAGATGGAGTGACAACAACCTGGTAAGATATGCAGGATGTTGATGGATGTAGGTGACTCAGGATCATGTTTTGTGCCATTTTTTGGGAACATCCTATATTGAATGAATGAATTTATTTTCTCCTCACAATAGGTAAACTTAATGCTAAGTATTACAAAATTGCCAGACTGGTACCTAACTTGTGAGAGACTGGTGCCTGATGTAGGTATAAAAACCTGTATTACAGGTCACCAGGGCTCCCCCGCGGCTAGAGCAATGAATATATATAATTAATTCATGAACCAACCCACTCATGCTACAACTAATATGGCTCTACCATATATTAATTGTAGCACGAACGGGTTGGTTCGACCGGGGTAGGATCACACTCACACAGAATAACAGTATAAAATAACAGCTTAAGGCTTCTGTGTTTCGTATGGTGAGTGTAGAGAAGTGGAGACCCTTTTTACTGGAAACGAGGCATTCCATCTTAGTCCTGAGTAACAATGCATCTGTATTTTGATTCTTAATCGAGTAATAATGTAGATGTCTATAGGCCACAGTATCCACATATCATCAAGTGGACCGTGCGCTCGTTTGTCACCCTTATTCTATAAAAAAACAAACACCAATCCAGATTATGTGCAACAGCATAAGTAGAAATACCCAGCATTAGTCACCAATTTGCCTGCTTACTGATAATAAAGAAACTGCCTTCTTATGAAGGAGGCAGCCACATATGCTGATTGATGGATTAAATGAAACATAAGAGAATGTTATTACCTGCTGAAGCGTCCAGTACTATCACAGCCCCATCTAGCACAGCTAGGCTCTGTTCAACTTCCATTGTAAAGTCAATATGGCCTGGTGTATCAATCAGATTAATTTGCATGCCGTGCCAAGGAAATGATACTGCCGCAGCTGTTAAAAAAATGTAAGGCATTGAATTAAGCTAATTTACAAGTTTTACCTCTTTAATTTTCGACAATTTGAATTCTTCGACTTACGAAATTTCAAGTAGTGATGATGCTGAGGCTTCTGCCATCCTAATGTCATACTAAATCCGTACCAACTTTATATTTTTAATTTTTGTTACTATATGGAATGAACTCAGTATGTAAGTATGTTTTTTTTTTAAATGTGTGTTACCTCATAACTTTTTAATGGGTGGACCGATTTCGATAATTCTTTTTTTAAACTTGGTGCTTCACATGTGGTCCCATATAAATTTGATCAAGGTCTGACCAAAAGTTTTTGAGTTATTCTTAATAATTTATATTGAAGTCGGTTGTACAAAATTTTTAATTTTAAATTATGTGCATTATGAATGTTTTTGTTTGTCATAAATAACAGTTAATATTCCTGGTAGAAGAAGACACAATAATTACACCTGACAGATTGTAGAAACAAATATTTTTGGCAGGCTGTAAAATGCCCCATTAGCTCCTTGGTACACTTCAAAATGTAGCTAATCTCTGTGATCACTCTATCATATAATTTTATCATGAATTTTATAATAGTTGTACAGTCCAAAAACCATAAATTATTGTATGCTGCTGTGGCTGGAACCGCCGCACTGCGAATTATTTATAATGCACCGTTTTTCATATTAAACTCAGTGTGTGTAATAAACAGCTAAAGTAGGCAACTACCATACTGTCGTCTTAAACTATCTTTAAACTACATAACTATTATCCTTTATAGGATAAGGGTGAAAAACGAGCACACAGTCCACCTGATGGTAAGTGGTTGCTGCGGCCCATAGACATCTACATCTAACCTCTGTTACAGATCAAAATGCAGATGCGTTTTCACCCGTGAGGTCTAGGATGGAATGCCTCATTTCCATAAAAAAGGGCCTCCGGCCACCTGCACTCACCAAGCGAAACGCAGAGGTAAACCTCTACTTAACGCTGGTATTCTGTGAGGTCGTGGTACCACCCCGGTTCAAGCCGGCCCATCCATGCGACAGCAAAAGCTGCCGTCTGGCTCTACCACTGTTATCTAACTTAACTATCAAAGAAGTCGTACAAGTAGTAAACTGTGGCCCGTACAAGGGTTTTGAAGCCCTCTCAGAAATAAGAGAGGGCCTGTGCCCAGCAGTGGAATGTATATAGACAGTAACTTTAACCTTTTATAATAGAAAAAGATGTATTAATGACCCTTTATTTATATTTTTAGTGTGTCATTGTAAATATTTTATACATGAGGGATGGTCCCTTATAAATTTGGATAAAAAATTTACCTTAACCATAGGGAAAAAAGTTTTAAAGTAAACTTAAGTAAACAGGCAAATTCTTTTTTATAAAAATTAAAAGCAAACTTCAGTTAACTAAAATAATACAATAATTTTACATTTGAAGTGAAGCTTTGATTCCTCTATATACTTTATCTTAGCCCCGCTTTCAGAATGTGAAAATATTATGTTCATATTAGTTTATTGCTTAAAAATTTAATTTTCACAATGTTAAGACATTACAATCAGTGCTGAGTATAGGATTGAGTGACAATGTCCAAGGTTACATAAGCTTAATACTGTCTCGACAAAATGGATGGGTATTTGACTCAGTTTTAGAAACAGCAACCCAGAAACTTGGTGTATATTTTTATGATATAAGAAGTCATCATCATCATCATCATTACAGCCCTTCACAAGTCCACTGCTGAACATAGGCCTCCCCCAAAGAATGCTACAAAGCACGGTCCTGAACCATCTGCATCCATCGACTTCCTGCATATCTTATCAGGTCGTCACTCCATCTAGTGGGGGTCGCCCTACACTTCGTCCGCCGCTACGAGGCCGCCACTCGAGAATCTTTTTTCCCAAACGGTTTTCGGTTCTTCCGAGCTATATGGCCGGCCCATTGCCACTTCAGCTTACCAATCCGTTGGACTATGTCGGTCACTCTGGTTCTACTGCGGATATCCTCATTTCTAAGTTTATCACGCAGAATAACTCCGAGCATAGCCCTCTCCATAGCTCGCTGAGCGACTTTGAGCTTCCTCATCCGGACAGCAGTGAAGGACCTCGTCTATCACGACCACGTCATATCATAAGTAAAGATGTATATTGCATTCACCAAAATATGCTCGATCGATTTTTCTCATTATCTCGTATCATATTAATAATACATTTGATCGGGTGTAAGGGGCTCCGCCAAGATCTTGGAGCCCAAGCCAACCTCGCCTGCACGTGGCGCGCCTGCTGGACAACGGAAAGGGCTCTGGCGATGCCACTACTCTGGGATTCGTCTTAGGGGTTCGGGGGTCAGACGGCAGTCGCCCCAGTAATTGGCACTAAGCCACTCAAAAAAAATGGTAAGAAAAAGAAAGAGATATACGTTTAGAACTAGGGCGTCGCCGCATAACGACGCACATGGGGATCGCCTTAACCCTGCGACAAGTATGCGAGGGCTACCGGGCCTCGTGCGAGCCCGGCTAAAGACGTTAGCACCAACTACGAAGATTCGCTTTGCAAACTGGAACATTGGCACGCTTACGGGACGCTCCGCAGAACTTGCGGCCATACTTGCCAGGCGTAAAGTGGCAGTGGCATTCCTGCAGGAGACACGGTGGAAGGCCAACAGGAGCCGGAATATGGGGCACGGCTACAAGCTGATCTATACAGGCTCTTCTGGTCGGGAGAACGGTGTGGCAGTGGTGCTCGCCGAGCATTTCCACGATAGCGTCTTGGAAGTTAGACGCATATGCGACGACTTATAGGTAGTAAGGTTGCTTATTGAGGAGTCGTGACCCACTTAAAGTGCCTACGCCCCACAGGTCGGCCGCAGCGACGCGGATAAGACACTGTTTTGGGATCGGCTCGGAGATGTACTACGCGGCATACCGTTGTCCCACGATGTCGTTTTGGGTGGCGACCTGAACGGTCATGTGGGCGAGGTGCAGGGGGAGTATGACGTGTCCACGGCGGCTACGGTTACGGCTGAAGAAACGCAGAGGGGGAAACCATTCTCAGAACCTGCACTGCAGCTGACCTGGCCGTGGTGAACACGTTCTTCAAAAAGAAAGCCGAGCACCTGATTACCTACAGGAGCGGTCGGAGCGCCACTCAAATCGACTATCTACTGACCAGGAGAAGTCATATCAGTCGCATGGCCAACTGTAAGGCCGGCTGCCGTTCCTCCCACCATTGAGGGTCTGGAGGGTATAGTTAGGGCTTTGCCCAACACTGCTCCGGGATTGGACGGAATTAGTTCTAAGATTGTTAAGAACGTGTGGAGAGCTGCACCTAGGGAATTCCACTGGGTGTATGCCAAATGTATGGAAGAGGGGGTTTTCCCCGAAGTATGGAAGAAAGGACAGCTGATAGTTATTCCGAAAGGTAATGGTAGGCCACTAACAGATCCCAAGGCCTACCGCCCGATTACGCTCCTCCCCATATTTGGGAAGTTGCTGGAGCGAGTTCTGTTGCGGTGTGCTCCGAGCTTGATGAGGGGCATATCGGAATACCAGCACGGGTTTTCGCCCGGTCGGTCTACGGTAACGGCGCTGCAAGATGTGCTTAGTACTGCGCGCGAGTCGCAGCGCAAGTATGTACAAGCCGTCTTCTTGGACATATCGGGAGCATTTGATAATGCATGGCGGCCAATGATACTGTTGAAGGCCAAACAAGGAGGGATTCCACCTAACATCTACCGCATGTTGGTGGACTATTTCACCAACAGGCGAGTGGGTATATTCGTGGGTGACTGTGCCGAATGGAAACGCTCGACCATGGGCTGCCCGCAGGGATCAGTCCTAGGACCGACCTTGTGGAATTTACTGCTGGACGATTTGTTGAGGCTGCCTTTCCCCTTAGGAACGAAAATGATGGCGTATGCAGACGACGTGACTCTTTTGATAGAGGCGAACTCTAGAGCTGAAATAGAGAGAGCGGCCAAATCTGCACTGGAGTTGGTATCATCGTGGGGAGAGAGGAACCGGTTATCCTTCTCCTCCGCGAAGTCATGTACCACGACTATTAAAGGCAAGTTCCAGCGACCACCTGTTATAAGGATGGGGACGGAGTCAGTTAAAAGCGTAACGTCGACTAAGGTATTGGGTGTCACGTTAGACACGAGTCTGTCGTTTATTCAGCACGCCAAAGATATGGGAGAGAGGGCTGGGAGGTGCTTTGGGAAGATGTCGCGGGTGTCGGCATCTTCTTGGGGCATGCGCTACCCCGCCCTCCGAGTTCTATATAAGGGTACATATGTTCCAATAGTGACATATGCTGCGGCCATTTGGGTTGATCGGGTGGGGAATTATACAGTGCGCACGGCACTGCTAAGATCGCAGAGATCTTCGCTCGTGCTGTTGACAAAGGGGTACAGGACGATAAGTACTGCGGCACTCCCGGTATTAGCCGGCGTCCTGCCGGCCGATCTGGAGGTAACTCGTGTTGGTGGGATTGTCAGGGCGCGCAGAAAGGTAGAGAATGGGGAGTTGAGCAGGCGTAAGCGCGAAATTTGGGTTGAAGTTGTGGATGTATGGCAGAAACGATGGACGAACGAGACGAAGGGTAGAGAGTTATTCTGCTTTTTCCCGGACGTGGCGGCGCGACTCAATGCAAATTGGGTCGTGCCGGACTATCAAGTCTCACAGATCCTCAGTGGGCATGGATGTTTCAGGAAGAGATTGTTTGATATGAAATTGACTGAATCGAGTATGTGTGAGTGTGGAACGGCCTACGAGGATAGGCACCACGTTCTGTGGGAGTGTGAGCTTTATGACGACCTGCGCTGTAAGATGATGGACGGAATGGTACGCGAAAAGATTGGTCCGGTTTACTATCCGGATCTCGTTGACGGTCGGGAGAGCTTTGGCCGGCTGCGTGAGTTTGCGCACGGTTGGCATGCAAGGAGGATTGCGATGGAGAGATGCGCCTTCACTAATGAAGGCCAGCCCGGAACCGAAGCCGTGATGTGTACGTCCAGCCCAGAAAGGGAGAGTGACACTACGGGACAAGGATCAGATTAAATAACTTGTAGAGAGTCAAGAAAGTGCACGCGGGAAAGAGCCCAGAGCAAGTACCGCGAGCATCTCTCGAGATTCGGCCCGTACAACCGTGGTTGGTGGGGCCATGGGAGGTGGACGGTTGCCCCCTCTCCTATAAAAAAAATATATAAAATGGCGCGCTCTAGGGCCAAAGCAGCGCAAGATATTACTCGCTGCTGCAGCGTCAACGGCCCTAATGGCGAGCTCCTGTACGATGACCGTGCGGTGAAGGAAAGATGGCGCTCTTATTTCCACGTTTTGCTGAATACTCAACACCGGGAAGTGCACCCTCCCGAACAACTCCTGAACCATGTACTCGTGCCACCGATTACACATGACGAGGTCCTCGCATCTCTTCGTCACATGGAGAATCGGAAAGCTGTCGGAACGGACCAGGTGCCAATTGAAGCGTGGAAAGCGCTGGGGGCTCGTGGTGGGTGCATTCTTACTAACCTTTTTAATAGAATCCTGAGCGACCGAATAATGACCGATCAGTGGCGGCTTAGTATAATAACGCCGGTCCACAAGGGTAAAGGGTCCGTTCAGGATTGCGGTAATTACCGCGGTATAAACGTGATGTCACACACCATGAAGCTCTTCGAGCGCATTATTGACACCAGGATCCGACAGGAGTGTACAGTGTTGGACTCCCAGTACGGTTTCTAACCAGGACGCGGTACCATGGACCCTATATTCGCCCTAAGGATCCTCATGGAGAAGCACAGGGAAAAGAATACGCCTCAGCATTTTTTATTCCTAGATCTGCAGAAGGCCTTTGACTGTGTTCCCAGGGAGATGATCTGGTGGGCGTTGCGGTCGAAGTTGGTACCAGAGACCTACGTGGAAATCGTACGTGACATGTACCGCAACTCCGATTCCATAGTCAGGACCTCTGTTGGTGATACCACCTCCTTCCCCATACCCGTAGGCGTGCACCAGGGCTCCGTCTTAAGCCCTTATGTCTTCAGTGTGATATTAGACGAACTGTCAGCCAGCGTACAGAAACTACCGCAGCCTTGGCTGCTTATGTACGCTGATGATATCGCACTGGTAGATGGGGACAAAGGACGGCTCACCAGACGCGTGCACGCATGGAGGGAGGCGGTTGAGAACGGCGGGCTGAAGCTAAACGTGGCGAAGACGGAGTATATGACCTGCAACAGCACAGATCTGACGTCTCTCCGTATAGGCGACGACACCGTCAAGCGCACGGACAACTTAAGGTACCTTGGATCTGTGCTTGATGCGTCCGGGGACATCGATCGCGATATCAAGGCCCGTATATCAGCGGCTTGGGCGAAATGGCGTGAAGTGAGGGGTGTCATTTGTGACCCCAAAATGCCGCTCAAGCTGAAGGGACAGGTCTATAAGACCATCATAAGGCCTGTCCTTACGTACGGCAGTGAGGCGTGGCCGGTGTTGGAGGGACACCGGCAGTTGTTGCATGTCACGGAGATAAACATGCTGCGGTGGATGTGTGGCGTCACGCGGAAAGATCGTGTACGGAATACATACATACGCGGCAGCCTCCATGTCCGTGACATCGCTGATAAGCTACAGGAAAGTCGCCTCCGCTGGTACGGCCACATCTTACGACGACCGGCAAGCTACGTGGAAAACAAATGCCTGGACATGACCCTACCTGGCACCAGGAGTAGATATATGATATAGGAGTAGATAGGATGAGCAACCGGGATAAACGCTAGGTAGAAGAAGATATTAATAATACATTAGAATAATTATTTCTCCCCTTTTTTACTAGTAAATACAACTACTACTTTTACAAGATCTCATAAATTATGATTTTTTTTGCTTTGATTTCTCCTTTGATGGGAGGGATATTCCCAACTCCCTACATTGTCTCCTACTATAGTGTATAAGTTTTACTTTGATTTAAGTGATTTTTGTAAGTCCTCACTGTTTAGAGTTTTTTTCCTCGAAAACTACGCTTTTGTGCACTATGATGAGTGGATCTCCTTTTTACTCCCCCACAACGCCCTCCCTACACACGGAGTTGCCATTTTTGAAACGCTTTTGGGGATTTTTAAAATCCACAATTATTTAATCTATCAGATGCCAGTTAGTTGGTTAAATTTATAGAACACAAGTGGTGATATGTACATCATTCATTTAATCATTTTTTCTCACATGTAATAGTGATTCCTCGCTGCCTCTCCTGTTCCATGTAGTCGGTGACTGTGTTACCATGGTGCACTTCCCCCATAGACCTGATAGTACCAGAGTAGAATAGCATACGTTCTGTTGTTGTGGTTTTCCCTGAAGTTTACAAAAGTTGAAATGTATAACACAATTGAATATTATTCTTTAATATAAAAATAGAATGATATGATATAAACAATGATTGTTACTTATGAATTAATTATTATTCTATATTAAATAAATTATTGGAGTCATATTTCAAGTATTAAACATAAATAATATTATAGTTAAACTAACCTGCATCTATGTGAGCCAAAATCCCAATATTTCTAATCTTTTCAATTTTGGTTTCATATTGACTGTCAAAATTATTAGAACAATATTTTCGTACTTGCACATTTTTGTAAAGTTTTCTGTAATAATTTAAAATGCAGTAACTTCGCATACTTAGCGAAATAGCAAATTTTATTTAAAAAGGCCCCCGGTCATCCGTCTAGTGTTCCTTAAACATCGATAGTTCGATAGACTATCGATTAATCGATAGTGTTTGCACTGTCGATTCTATCGAAATTCTGGTTAAACTATCGATTGCTATTCTTATCGTAATTTTTGTCTATAGTAGATGTCTCCCTTTAGTCTAAGGCCAGGGAAATCTCTGTCAATAAACTATGTGTGAATAGCTAATTAATATGTGTAACGCTGAAGTAAGTCACTATTTCTGCGAGTGCTATAGAACGGGAAATCAACCTTGCGTTTTATAGTTTACTGATTGGTTTTGTATTTGACTTCATAATGAACCGAAATTTTATCCTAAAAATCAATCATTAATGTGGAGCTATTTCTAGATAGTGGACAATAATAGTCCGTTTGTAAAGTGTAACTTTTATAATCAAGAATATAAAAGCATTTAGGAAATACGACCAATCTAAGTATCCAGTATCTAAGTATCCACTTGAAAAGAAAACATGCCGATAAAATAGATAGGTTAGAATCGGAAGAGGGATCATCGTCTGAACATCTAGTTCAAGATAAAGTGCAACCAAAAAAATCTAGAAGTTCTTTTAAGAATTATTTTAATAGAAATAAGTTGTTGAAGACAAAGCCTATTGTGACTTTCCTTCACAGTTCTACACTAGCCAGTGACAAATTACGTATTTCTCAAAGAGGAGCAAACAAAAAAGTTCAATAATTACTTATTGTCAGTATTATTTGTGATACATGCTCAAAAACAATCGATAGTCTATCGATTGTCTTATAAGAAACTATCGATTACTATCAAATACTTCAACAATCGATGTTTAATGAACACTACCGCCGTCAAAAATCAAAACAAAGAGAATACAATCCACTACGCGTAGATAGAGGATTGACAGATTGAGGATTTAAAAGTAAAATCTTTGAAGTACACAACATGTTAGTATACTTCTAAGTCAGTACATGTGAGCAAAGAGAATATAATCACTACGTTTAATGTGACTGTGAGCCACAGAGATGTGAGTGCAAAGAGTATAGTAACTGTCCTATACAGGTGTGAGTGTGAGCCACAGAGTACATTATATATAGGAAAGTGTGAGCTAGTCAAATGTCATCATTGTAGAACGCTCCAAAGAGTAT
Organism: Parnassius glacialis; assembly: GCA_033319125.1. Classification (NCBI taxonomy): domain Eukaryota; kingdom Metazoa; phylum Arthropoda; class Insecta; order Lepidoptera; family Papilionidae; genus Parnassius; species Parnassius glacialis. The sequence goes on along the minus strand of JAVANC010000012.1, from coordinate 3,539,380 downwards.
GGTAATTTAGAAAGGATCACTCAGAACCAAAAGAGTACATGATCATTACGTTTATTCAGAACCATAGTTAAGAGTCACAAACTAGTAAGAAGTGCTAGCGCAGTTAAGAGTGCTCAGAGCAAATATTTTTAAATGTTTTTATATGAATTATAAAATTCATATCTTATTAGAATTAGTTTCGTTACTAAATTACGCTTCTCTACATTAACAGAATTTACTTCAAATGACGAGTTTCCTTTTGCCAAGATTATCCTATATATTTATATAGAATTCCAAAGTTATTTATGCAGTTAGTGTATCTAGAAAAGTGTACCAAAATTACAAAATATTCTGTGATATCGTGTAGTGTAGTAGTAGGTAGGTAGGTAGGTATATATTTTAATATTTCCTGGATTTATTCACTAAATACTACATGTTTTCTAAATTTGAAGCTTCTACGTCTGCTGGAAGTGTCTTAGAGTTTTGATGGTCGGTCAGTCAGTGAGTGACAAAATTAAGAAACTTTGACTTATAATAATTCTTAAAATACTGTTTCACTTTGAATGAAATTGGAAATATACTATGTTCATATAATGTCTGCCTGGTCACTGAAAATTCAGGCTTCTAGTTCTATCCACAACGAAGTTATATAGTCGAAAATAACCTAAATTGCTTTGAGAAAAGGATGGTACGGCCGTGCCGCTTTATTGCTCGACTTGGCGGGGGCACTGCCGTGCCTCCAGATTAGTCAGACCTCGATCAAATTTATATGGGACCACATGTGAAGCACCAGCTTTCAAATAAAAAAGAATCATCGAAATCAGTTCATCCAGAAGGAAGTTATGAGGTAACACAAATAAAAAAATATAGAGTCGACTTGAGTACCTCCTCCTGTTTGAGGTCGGTAGAAAAATGACGTAGGTCAAAGATAGCATAATAAAGTATACACCTATGATTTAATTTTTGAGGCTTCTACTGAGTATATCGATATAATATTTATATATAATAATTACGTGTCACGTTGTTTGTCCGCGATGAACCCTTAAACTAGTGAACTGATTTCAATGAAATGTTTCACAATGTGTGCAGTTTTTTTTTATAGTATAAAAGTAACAAACGAGCACACAGTCCACCTGATGATAAGTGGTTGCTGTGGCCCATAGACATCTCCATTTATCCTCGATTACAAATCAAAATGCAGATGCGTTGTCACCCGTGAAGATTAAAATGGAATGCCTCGTTTCCAGCAAAAAGGGTCTCCGGTTAACTATAGTCACTATACGAAACACAGCAGTATTAAGCTGCTATTTTACGCTGGTATTTTGTAAGAGCGTGTTCCTTCCCCGGTCGAGCCGACCCATTCGTGTTACAACTATACCAGAAATATAGCTGCAGCATGGCTCTACCACGTATAACAATAAAGTTTAAATAATATAAAGTTTGGTCCAACTTGAGAGATAGGATAGTTTTTGTCCTGATAAGTGACCCACAATTTTTTTATTGTGAATTTAATGATTTTTTAGGACACATCATGGTCGTCGGAAAAGGTGCCTGGTCAACTAGTTATATTATCTATTTCTTTTCTTTATGAAAATCGAGTGTTTCTACGTCCTTGTTTCTTTCTTCGTAGTATTTGCTTGATTTTAACATATAGATATTGAATTTTAACATATGGCGAATCGTTAGATTTGCCTTAGTTGTAGAAGTGTAATATTTAGTTTTTTTTCTTTTCAATCGAATTGTTTGGTTTTGTTATTTATTACTGATCTAAACATTGAACTTGTTTACGCAACGTTTGTTTAATAAATTGTTTGATGATGTTTGATGACACACAAATCTCTAAAATATCTGTACACACAAAAATACTTTTTCAAATAATAAAATTAATCCCTCCCTCTCCTTACAATTTCCTTCCACTGCTAGTCATGTGCCATGGAAATAAAGGGGAGAACAGAATTTTACTGCCACAAATATTGCCCACCTTTACAACGCTGCCGTAAACTTCTTGTATAAAGTCATGATATATGTAGACAAAAACATTCCTGTTAGCACCATATTTTGTGTTATGACGCAGGCGTCTCTCATAACATTTTGATTAGGAAGTTAGAAGCTTATGGTATCCGAGGTAACGTTTCGCGTCTCATAGAATCATATATTACGAATAGAAAGCAATATACAGAAATAACATCAGGAAACACAAACACCAAACATGAAGAAACTTATCGATCATCAGGTCGAGTAGTTAAATGTGGTGTGCCTCAAGGCAGTGTCTTGGGACCTCTATTGTTTATTATATATATCAATGACCTACCTAAAAGCATTAACCAATACGTGACACTATTTGCCGATGACAGCACCATAACTATACCTTATACAAATAATGATACCTATAATAATGACATTAATAATTCCCTAATATCAATGATAAAATGGCTAGAAAATAATAATTTAAAAATCAATTTGAAAAAAACTAATATTATGCACTTTACACAAAGAGGATCTACTATGTAAAACCTACATACACACTACAATAATAAAACGATTAATAAGGTAGATAATGCGGAGTTTCTTGGTGTAATTATTGACAAAAAACTCAATTGGAAAACACACGCAGAAGCCTTAATAAAAAAAAATCAGTAAATCTTCTTACGTACTCTACAAATTAGTACCAATGCTCAATATCGATGCCCTTCTCACAGCGTACCATGGTTTAGTTTCCTCCATTCTTAGATATGGCATTATCTTTTGGGGTAACTCTACGAATAAAGAATTAGTATTTAAAGCACAGAAGCAATGCATAAGGACCATTTTCAAACTAAAGGTCACGGAGAGCTTTAAACCATTTTTCATACAATATAAATTATTGACATTACCCTCACTTTATATTTTGGAAAGCGCAATGTTCGTTAAGAGCAATCCTAACCTATCCCCACGCATGTCTGATGCGGTCGTTCGTAATAGACGTGATAACAGTAGACTTCATCTACATAAATCAAAAACTACTTTAATAAATAACAGCATATTTTGCATGGGCCCAATAATATATTATAAAACTCCTAAACGCTGGAAAGAACATAATAATAACATACTCAAAAATAAATTAAATAATTTCCTTGCAAATAAAGCCTACTACAATATTAAATGACTTTCTGCAAGACAACATTGACCACTAACTGCTATGACATATAATATCTACATTTATATAAATTATTACACATTATCTTACTGCTAATTGAACATAATAAAGTAGAATTCATAAAATAATCGAAAGTAATAATATACGAAATTGACTAATATAAGTATGTAACACTAAGAATTTGTACAATCATTTAGGTAAATAAAGGTATGTTTTTGAGTACAAGTATATTTTAATATATAGGTTCTCTTCTCTAATGATGTTTGTTTTCTGTTTTAATGTTTATTGTATAATTTATTAATACTAAATAAGGTGAAAGCCAATTAGAATTGTAACTTTTTTATTAATTTTTTTAACATTTGTACGCCGTAGAGGCTAAACATGACTGTTGAGATATTTTCTTTTAACATCTTGCATGCATATGTATGTATACTCATGTTTGAATAAATAAAATGATCTTTATCTTTAAACATCGCATGAAGTATCCGCGTTCCACCAAGATTAAATTTCGAAAAAAATGTTCGCCTTTTTTTCCTCCCACATTTTTTTCACAACAAATACCGTTACATCCACTGCTGAACATAGGCCTCCCCCAAGGAATGCCACAAAGCACAGTCCTGAGCCACCTGCATCCATCGACTTCCTGCATGTCTTACCAGGTCGTCACTCCATCTAGTGGGGGGTCGCCCTATACTTCGCCTACCGGTACGAGGCTGCCACTCGAGAACCTTTCTTCCCCATTGGTTGTTGGTTCTTCGAGCTATAATCCGTTGGGCAATGTCGGTTACTCTGGTTCTGCCCAGCCGAGTTGAATCCGTCGATTGACCTCTCGGTCGAAGTTGGACTTACCTAGTCGGACTATTTGTCCCAGGTAGGAGGTACATACTCGTCAACAACTTCGAGCTTAGTGCTCCCAACAACTACCAGCATAGGTGTGACATGGACATTAAACATGATCGTTGTTTTGTCCATGTTCATCTTTATACCTATCCGTTGAGAGACACTATTGAGGTCATTGAGCATAGTGCTTAGGTCCTCCAGCGATTCTACCATAAGGACTATATCGTCGGCAAATCGAAGGTGAGTGATGTAATCGCCATTGATGTTAATACCGCATCCTTTCCAGTCCAGTAGTTTGAAAACGTCTTCCAATACAGCGGTGAAGAGTTTCGGGGATATAACGTCACCCTGTCTTACACCTCTCTGCAGTTGGATAGGTTTCGTACTCTGATTCTGTACTCGGATAGCCATCGTTGCTGTATTGTACAAACACTTCAGCACTTCGATATACCGACAGTCAACTTGGCACTGCTGAAGGAACTGCAGCACCGCCCAAATTTCGACGGAATCAAAGGCTTTCTCATAGTCCACATACGCAAGGCAAAGTGGCAGATTATACTCCTATGTCTTCTGTACAATCTGCCGCAGGGTATGTATGTGGTCTATGGTACTAAAGCCTTTTCGGAAACCGGCTTGTTCGGGAGGCTGGAAGTCGTCAAGTCTGCGTGCGAGACGATTCGAAATGACTCTCGAAAACAGCACGTAGACGCGGCTCAGAAGTGAAATCGGTCTGTAGTTCTTCAAGAGAGCGTTGTCGCCTTTCTTGAAGAACAATACCACTGCACTTCTGCTTCACGCCTCCGGAGTAGTGCTACCATGGAGGACGGAATTAAAGAGCTTCTGAAGGACTTCAAGTACCGGTTTTCCATCCGCTTTCAAAAGCTCCGCTGTAATTCCATCCTCGCCCGGGGACTTGCATTTTTTTAACCAACCCACGCTATGCCGCCACTAGATGTCGTAAGGTTTGATACTGTAGCGAAGCAATCATGTAATCAAAATATTAAACGGAGTTTAATTATATCATTATTCAGCACTTTACATATTGAAAAAAAAATACGCATTTCGTTTTCGGTAATGCTGTATATACTATTAGTATCCTCAAAATATTGTATCATGGACACTCTATTAGAAAGAAAAGCAACGCTTAACTCGGTGCCTTTCATTAATTTCAAGGTCACTGATTTAGGAACTTTTCTCTAGTATGAAGTGCGCACTCCCTATATTTTACAATCTCCTTGGAATTTTGCGAATAAAATTAACTTTAAACTAGGCCGTATTGGTATTAACTCCTTTGACTTGAAGACGTATCGAGCCATTACCGCCAAATTATCGTAAGCGACATTTTTACCTAAACAGCGTTTTTTGTCGCAAACTACATTTTAAACTATAACGGACTTGGTTCGTCGACAATTCCCGCCAAAATACAATCAATTCGAAAGTTATAGCGAATGCTAAGTTTATCGTTAGCACAACGTTTTTCTATATTTTAGAGTAACCGACATAATAAATATATATCGTAAGTTGTATAATTATCTAAGAATTGCAGCGTAAGCGACCCTACTTGTTATCGCAACTGACACAGTACATCAAAATTTTGTCGTTTACTATAAGCAAGGTTGCAAAAAACGTATTGCGACGAGCTCATTCCAGTGAAAATAATCTCTCTGCATCTATTTAGTATTAAATTATAATTAATTATGACAAGCCCGTGGAAACTGTCCATGCGGTCGGAGCTAAGTTCTGCAAGACCCGCCGCAGAAAAACACAAAAACTCTCCGATCACACTCTTAATCTCATGGCTGTTAGGCGGGAGATGAAGCTACAGTCGTCAACAGATTTGACAGCATACAGGCAACTGAACAGACAGATCTCCAAATTCATGCGGCGGGACTTACGCAACTTCAATACAGCTTGTATTGAAGAAGCGATCGAGCGGCTCCAAGGCTCCAAATTCTTTGCCAGAGATCTGTCTGCCAGAAAACGCCAACAGTCAAAGCTGAAGACAGAGTGTAGCAGCATCGTTTCCGGGACACCTGAGATTTTGAGTGAGATTGAGAGGTTCTATGGGCAGCTGTACACGTCATCGTTGGAGCCACACGCAAGCATGAGTAACGCTCCAAGAGCGAGTGTTATCCGACACTATTCCGAAGATATCCCGGACGTCAGTCTGAGCGAGATTAGAATGGCTCTTCAGCACCTTAAAAACGGCAGGACCCCAGGTGAGGCTGGAATTACAGCGGAGCTTTTAAAACGGGTGGAAAACCGATACTTGAAGTCCTTCAGAAGCTCTTTAATTCCGTCCTCCATGGTGGCACTACACCGGAGGCGTGGAGCAGAAGTGCGGTGGTCTTGTTATTCAAGAAAGGTGACAACGCTGTCTTGAAGAACTACAGACCGATTTCCCTTCTGAGCCGCGTCTACGTGCTCTTTTCGAGAATCATTACGAATCGTCTCGCGCGCAGACTTGACGACTTCCAGCCTTCCGAACAAGCCGGTTTCCGAAAGGGCTTTAGCACCATGGACCACATACATACCCTTCGACAAGTTGTACAGAAGTCCGAGGAGTACAATTTGCCCCTATGCCTGGCGTATGTGGACTATGAGAAAACCTTTGATTCCGTTGAAATTTGGGCGGTGCTGCAGTCCCTTCAGCGGTGCCAAGTTGACTGTCGGTATATCGAAGTGCTGAAGTGCTTGTAAAGTAAAGTTACGATGGCTATCCGAGTACAGAACCAGAGTACGAAAACTATCCAATTCCAGAAAGGTGTAAGACAGGGTGACGTTATATCCCTGAAACTCTTCACCGCTGCATTGGAAGACGTTTTCAAGCTTCTGGACTGGAAAGGATACGGTATCAACATGAATGGCGGGTACTTCACTTACCTTCGATTTGCCGACGATATAGTCCTTATGGTAGAATCGCTGGAGGACCTTAGAACTATGCTTAATGACCTCAATAGTGTCTCCCAACGGATAGGTCTTAAAGATGAACATGGACAAGACAAAAATCATGTTTAACGTCCATGTCACATCTATGCCGGTAGTTGTTGGGAGCACTAAGCTCGAAGTTGTTGACGAGTATGTTTACCTGGGACAAATAGTCTGACTAGGTAAGTACAACTTCGACCGAGAGGTCAATCGACGGATTCAACTCGGCTGGGCAGCGTTCGGAAAACTACGACACATCTTCTCGTTAGGTATACCTCAAAACCTGAAAACGAAATTGTGCAACCAGTGTGTGTTGCCAGTGATGACTTACGGATCTGAGACGTGGTCCTTCACTGCTGGCCGTACGAGGAAGCTCAAGGTCGTTTAGCGAGCTATGGAGAGGGCTATGCTCGGAGTTTCTCTGCGTGATAAACTTAGAAATGAGGATATCCGCAGTCTACTGCGAATATCGTCATTTCTAAGTTAAGGCGAAGTGTAGGCGACCGCCTATTAGATGGAGTGACGACCCGGTAAGACATGCAGGAAGTCGACGGATGCAGGTGGCTCAGGACCGTGCTTTGTGGCATTCCTTTGGGGAGGTCTATGTTCAGCAGTGGACTTACGGAAGGCTGTAATGATGATGATATAATTACCTGGTTATCGCATAATAAATCTAGGTTTTATTAAGTTTAAAGTGGTGCGATAGTGTTGTATAGTGTTTAGTAAATCACTGCAGTTACTTATTGCAATCCTACTAAACGCCGGTAAAGGTGTGTAGGAAGACATTTAAGTATTGTGATTTTGTTAGTAAGTGAATGTGAATAAATAACCAAAGGCTACTAATTTTTGACTAGCGATTATTCGTGGCTTTGCCTACGTGACAGTGACCACGTGGCTTTCGTGCAACTTTGGTAATCACTAAAGCGTTGCCGGCACTGAGCTTTAGGCAACTGTCTGTTCTCCTTCTATTGCTTGCTTAATCTGTTACCTACTTAGCTAAAGTAATTGTTGTTAGATGTAAGGTTTTATATATAACTGAACCGGCTGGGGAAGTACCTACCTCTGCCCTACAGTTATAGTAAAAGAACCCATAGTGTCATAAATCTGTATGCAGATAGTTGTGTTGGGCAAAACAGAAACCGTGCATTGATATCCATGTTATTTTATTTTTTGAAGACAGCAACTACGATTACTACAATAAAAGCATAGTATAAAGACAGGGGCCTCTCTTTATACTATGATAAAAATAACTTATCTCCTACCTGGACATACTATGGTACCTGTTGACTCCATTCACAGTACAATTGAAAGTTTTATGCGTAATAAAACAGTGTGGGCTCCTTCTGAGTGGCCAACTATGATCACTAATTCTAGATCCGATCCAACAGGTTATTTTGTACACGTTTTGAATTATACTGATTTTATGGACTGGAAGTCTTTCTCGCAAGCTTTATTGCCAGTGAAATTTAAAATAGCCTTCAAAACTTTAATAATGGTACATTTTAAAAAGAACAATATAATAATTACACTCCAATATGTTTTTTTCGAAGATAGCAATAAACAAAAGTTGAATATGGATCTAATTATTAGATCAAGAGGCAATACGGCAACTATAATTAATGAACCAGTACATTTATAACATTCGGAAATAAAATTTCGGCTACAAAGTACAAAGATCTTCTAGATCTATATAATAAAAATATAATACCATGCAGGTACCATGAAGAGTATGTAAATATGAAACATGATGAAGCAGTTCCTGAGGTGTTACCTGAAACTGATGCAGATGACAGTGATAAGGAGAATTAAAGGTTTAATTTTAGTTGAAATTGGATTATTTGATCTGTGTTCTTTTAAATGTTTAATTAATGAGTAATATTAGCTGAAACGAATGCAGGTAATACGAAAGCTTTAATTTCCTTGATAATTCTTTAAGTTTAATAATTCTATTTTAAGTTTCATTCATTGATCTCAGTATTCTCTAAAATGTTTAAATAATGAGCAATATGTTATATATTTAACTATATATTTTAAGTTATTTTTTACATTAATTTATTAAATACCCATTTATTTATGAAAATTTATCCGTAGTTAAAATGACCTTTTGCCACTTACGTTAAAACTAAAAAAACCATGCTATTTTTTATCGCAAGTGTTATCTCAAACGCCCGGAATCATAAGAAGTGGTTCATTTGAGACAGCAAAAATATTGTAAACGCCAAAAAAGCCTCTAAACCTATTGTTTTTTCGAGAATTTTTACTGCTACACCTAAGGTTTCAAAAATCATAATTATATGTTAAATTTCAATTTAATAGCGCAATTATTTATAAAAATATTTAAAAAATACCTTCTCCTGTAAAATTTGGTTTTTGTCGGTTACGCTAAAGCTGAACGCACATATATCCGCGCCGTACGCGCCGTACGCGCCGCACGCGCCGAATTTTAGAATTCGTTGTATGAAATCATATGAAACCTCGCACACTACACCCGCACCGTACGCGCCGAATTTTATAAAATGCGGTAGGTATACGATATCGAAGGACGAATGCTGATGACGTCATATAACGCGGCGCGTTTGGCGCGTGTGGATACTGTGTTGTGTAATGTTGCCAACTTAGTGGATTTTCCACTAAAACTGGTGGTTTCGACTTACGTGATAGTTTTTGTATTTTTATAACTTAATTAATTCGTAATTAATTATACATAATTTGATTTTTTTACCTCGGTTATCTATATGAATACTTAGTGATAAATTATTTACATACTGAACTAAAAAAATGGTTAAATTTAATTCAAAAACCCAATTATACCTGATTACTTAATTATCAATAAAAATACTTACCTCAAACATACAACAAGTCTTTTTTCTGGTTCAATTGGTCTTCTAAATCTTGAGTTTTCCATAGAAAGATATGGTTTTAGTACATGTTCCAATTCTTGAAGTACCTTGTATGTTAAATGCAAATATCTGAAAAATCGTTCATCATCACCTAATAAATCTTTAAATAAAGTATATCCCCTTCATATTCTCCATACAATTGCCTTTTTAAATTTATATTATGAATCCAGAATCTTCTTTTTCTCCGAACTTTTTTTTCTTCTTCCTATGCCAATAAGCAGGCTATTACTATATTTCTTTCCATAGTGATTTCGAGCGATCAATTTCAATGTACTGTTTCACACCAGTGGTTGGAAAAAACTACAAAAGTTGTTGGTAATACAAAAGATTTGCGGACGGTGCGGACGATGCGTACGGACATATGTGCGAGGCCATCAGTAAAACTCGGCGCGTACGGCGCGTACGTTGCGTACGGTGCGGACATATGTGCGTTCAGCTTAAGTCGGCGGTAATGGCTCGGTATAACAAAATTATCTATGTAAAATCATACTTTAGTGATGGACTCGCGTGACATACTTTCACTCGAGTCACTCTGGGAGTGTTCTGAGGAATTGTTCGGACTAATTCCTGCCGCTTAATTTCACCATCGTACATCGCGACAAAACTCGCGATACCATCCATACCATCTGGATAATTGGCGGTCCACCACTGTATGATTTAGAAGATCTTTTCTTCCTCGCGCAACTTCCTTGTGGAATCGATCTATCCAAAAAATCGCTAGTGGTAACTAGCGATTTTTCGGGACCGATACGACTTAGCGACCTTCAAGAAAACAGCCTACTCCTTTTTAAAAGGCCGGCACCGCATCTGCAATTCTCCTTGTGTTGCGGTTGTTAATGGGCGGCAGTAGTCACTTACCATTGAGTGAGCCGCAAGCTCGTTTGCCCCCTCTCCTATAAAAAAATTCGCCAGTGATAACCTAGTCACTCGAGTACCACTCGAATGAAGATAAAACTCGAGTGAATTTTTTTCACTCGAGTTACTCGCCTATCAAAAACTAATAAAACCTTGCAAAGGTTGTAAGTCTTGACAAATCAACTGGTTAGAGCTAAAGATTTTTTGTTTCTTCTTAATAAGCGATGCATTAAGCCTTGCAAGCTGTAGTTGCTGAAAAGGCCGTTTCTTTGATATAGAATTGGAATCAGCAGACGTGGAAGCAAAACTCTCTGCTTCATAAGTTGAAGAACACGCGTGAGATGAACTTACCCTTAATATACTTATTTATTTTTGCATATTATTCTTGTACTGAATCGGATGTTTATCATTCAAATTGTGAGAAATCAAGTTGGTAGTATTTACAAAGTCTTTGTAACTTTTCTTGTACAGCTTACAAATAAACATTTTTGTTCAACATTTTTGTCGTAAACGACTACTCTATAGATTTTTTGGACATTTTACTCATTTAGAGCACGTACTAATAGCAAACAGTCTTAAATAAACATATTACTAAATACAAACAACTCATTCAAACAAATTTGTACTTAATTTCAAATAGAAGATACCTCGGCTAAAACTGTTTTAATTTGAATTTCTCACTCGAGTCGGTACAGGCCACTCTAGTGGTGCGAGTCATTCGAGTTGACTCGAACCAGTCGTAATCCAAGTTGTCATAAATGTTACTCGAGTGCGAGTAAAATAACAACTACTCGAGTGACTCAAGTGATACATGGCTCGACTCGAGTCCCATTACTATTATACATCAACATTCAACACAACATTCAACAATTCTACATCAATGGCTCCTACGATTTGTTTTTGTTGAATACGTGACAAAATTTGCAAGAATTATTAAGTGTAATAAATTAAGAGTGAAGAAGACATTTTGAAAATGGGTGTACCAGCGTTCTTCCGCTGGCTTAGTCGTAAATATTCAAGCGTTATAGTGGAATGTATTGAACAGAGGGTGAGCGATCATAACCTACAAATATGTTATCTTAAAGTGTTAAAAAATAACAGTTTTTGGAATTATATTTCAGCCAACCGACGTAGATGGTCAGTTAGTACATATAGATTCATCACTGCCAAATCCTAATGGAATAGAATTTGATAATTTGTATTTGGACATGAATGGCATCATACATCCATGTACTCACCCTGAGGATAAGCCTGCACCTAAGGATGAAGATGAGATGATGGTGGCTATCTTCGAGTGTATAGATCGTCTATTTCGTATTGTGAGGCCCAGAAAACTATTATACATGGCTATTGATGGAGTGGTAAGTGACCTACTTGTTAAATAATACAGTGGATTTCATTTATTACGACCTTGGTTATATCGACCATTTACCTATAGCGACGTTAAATCTAAATCCCTTGAATTTATAGAATATTATAGTACAATATTCATGTGGCTATAGCGACTTCGGATGAAACGACAAGTTCAAGTGTAGTGACTGTTTTTTATGAATCATTTGTAACAAATTCCTAGAAATCCCATGCAGATATTGCGACTGGAGTCGGTCGCCAAAGACACAAAGATTTCTTTTTTTCAAAAACATTTATCTTTTATTTACATCCACACAGATATTCACCAGGTATGGAGACCTTTACCTTTTGTTTATAGATATCAGCTAAGGAGGTAGGGAAACGTGTACGTTTTGGAGTTAAATTTATGGTTCAGTTACAAAGTGATATTCTGAGTAGCAACTGTAATGTATTGAATTTGTTACCTTTGCCTGTAAGGACTTCGGGATATAACGACGAAAATAGAGTGGTCCCTTCATCCTCGTTATACCCGAAATCCACTGTAGTTCATTTCATTAATCACATCACATAACTCTTCATACAGTTGACTCTCGCTAATTCAAACCTGCGATAATTCGAACCTCTATAATTCAAAGTTATCACAAGTTCCCTACAAAATCTCTTTATATTTCAAACTAAATCAATACATTTTTATGCACTTGGTAATTCAAACGAAAATATCATTGTTATGTAACAAAACAACGCGTTCATTCGAACTCATTGGTGTCAAACACTTGACAATTCAAAGTTGCAGAGAGAAAGGCACTTTTTCTCTTAAAAGAAGTTATTTAGCAGTCTGAGCAGCAACAATGTGCTTTGAAGCAAACTAGTATAACAGAGTTCTTTCGAAAGATTAATTCATTCACATTATGAATATGTACACGAATGTTCCTCTAAACTTTTGTTATTGTTAAAGAATAGCAGACAATAAATAATAATTTATCAACACTTAATAGTTCAAAGTTTTATTTATTTTCTCTCAAAATATTCTAAACAAATATTCAAATAATCAAAAAGATATTTTAAACACTCGATAATTCGTAATATTTTAAGAGTCCCTCGAGTTTCGAATTAATGAGAGTCTGCTGTATTTACTTTTCCTCATAATGCACTCTTACTGTTGATTTCTTGCACACTTTATAATAAATCAAAATTGTATCACTTTTTTAAATCATTGTTCAGGAGCAATATTATTATTTATGTTAGCAATATTACATTAGTGTGGTAAAAAAAATTGATCTGATTGTTCAATGGAATCTATAATATGTTAGAATCATTCTGATTTATATTTTATTTTAATTTGAGTAATATAATTTAAGCAACTTGGGTTCTATCCCCGCCGGCACCAATGAATTTGTTAATTGCAATTTTAAGTGCTGATTTACCACATGCTCGGCGGTGAAGGAAAACTTCGTGAGGAAACCGGCATGTCTGAAAAATAAGAAAAAAATTTTTAGACATGAAGTTTGCCAACATGCATTGGAGTAGCGTGGCAGACATCTCAACCTCTCTTAGAAATGTGGGGAGGCCTGTGTCCAGCAGTGGGACATATATATGCTGTAACTTTTAACATAATTTAAAAAATATATTTATTGTTTATTTTAATACTGGTAATGACTCTCTATACCCTTCAGACTAACCATACGGTAGAGTACCATATGAAGTGTTACGGTTTCTGGTAATATATACCGGAAACTGTAACACAGTAATGTGAACACTGCAATTTGATTTCAAAATAGATAAGAGGTATTGCCATGACTAGGGTATTGACATAGAACAATACCAACTTTTTTATGTGGATATTTTCCGATGCTGAAGTCTATAATATATTTGACATACATAAAAGTTTATGGTAATAGTTATGTACTGGAATATTTAAAGATTTCTATTAAAACTAACATTTTTATTTTATAACTTAAGGTATTTGCAATAGAATGATTATTGCCAATCTCTTTAGTGTAAAATAGCAGCTTTATGCAGCTGTGTTTTGTATGGTAAATGTAGAGAACCAGAGACCCTTTTTACTGGAAATAAGGAATTTCATATTAGTGCCCAGGGGTGAGGGAAGATGTAGATGTCTATTGACCACAGCATCAACTTACCATCAGATGGACAGTGTGCTCAATATATCGCTAACGCTGCAAAGGGGCGAACCTCAATTTATGAAAATCTAGCTGTTCCCTGCGACTTATTTTGTTTGCCCACATGTTATTTAGGGTTTTAATTATGTTGCACAAAACCGTAATTATTTTTCTCAAATACAAGCAGCCTAAGTTACTCCTTATAACACCAGCTATCTTCCAGTAAAGTCCCCTCGAAAAGATTAGCCGGAATAAACAGACAGACAGACAAAATTTTTAAAAATTGTGTTTTTGTTATAAGTATCGTATATACTATTATATGGATTTAGTAAAAAGCTGCTATTTATAACATTACAAACACACTTCAATTTTATTTATTTAGATATATAGATTGCAGGGGAGCAAGAAAACATTTATTATTCCCTGATTACTAGCCTTTTTTCCAAGAGAAAAGTAATCATATTTGTAGTTTTCCATTAAATCTAATATTTTTATTTAATGGAAATTGAATTAAATCTAGTAACGATTTTACACATTTTTTTTAATAGGATAAGGGTGACAAACGAGCACACAGTCCACCTGATGGTAAGTGGTTGCTGCGGCCCATAGACATCCACATCTATCCTCGTTTGCGATTCAAAATGCAGATGCGTTGTCACCCGTGAGGACTAAGATGTCCTACCTGTCGTAAATGAAATGGTTATACTGCCATCTGTTGGAAGCTATGAGATCTTTTTTATATTTCTTCTAATCACTTCTTACGACACCCTGGGTGATGTGATGGGTTCTAGGTACCCGCCATCCATCCCATACAGTTGTCTAATTCAAATTGTATTGACACAAGGATAACGATGAATGCAGCAACAATTAATGTTTGAATATTTCTGTATTTTTAGGCACCTAGAGCCAAGATGAATCAGCAGAGATCTAGACGTTTCAGAGCTTCTAAAGAAACTCAGGAGAAAATAGAAGAAATTGCCCGTATTCGCTCGGAACTTCAGGCTAAAGGAGCGTATTTGCCACCTGAGAAACCAAAAGAGGCTCATTTTGATTCCAACTGCATCACTCCTGGCACACCGTTTATGGATCGACTAAGCAAATGCTTACATTACTATATACATGACAGGTTTGTAGAATGTGTTGTGAATGTGTATATAATTGTAAATATATTTCATACTAGCCGTTGCTCGCGACTTCGCCCGCATGTAATTTAGGGTTTTAATTTTGTTGCGCGGAACCCTAATTATTTTTCAAAAATATAAGTAGCCTAAGTTACTCCTTATAACGTGAGCTATCTACCAGTGAAAGTCCCGTCGTTCGGTCCAGCCGTTTCGGAGATTACATTGTCCAGCCGGAACAAACAGAGAAAAATTTAAAAATTGTTTTTCTGTTATAGGTACCATATAACCTTTTATATGCAATTAGTAAAAAGCTGTTATTTTGACATTACAAACAGACAGTTCAGTTTTATTTATTTGTACAGATTTCTGAAAAAAAAAATGTTACTAATAATGTCACTGGGATTTTTTCCTGTATTGTGATGGTGTTGATCGATCGAAAATTAATTCTATCTATTCTGTAATGTCTGTTTAATTGATAGTGGGAACAGTTATTTATAGGATATATAAAATAAAACTTAGTGTGGGATTCGAACATGCGGCTGAGGGTCCCCAGGTTAATGCTTACTGACTGCGCTACTAAGCTGTCGCTTTCAAATTACAATATTTACGTTTTATTTAATAAATTAATTTCGTGTACTTAGTCGGTCAAAAAACCCGCAAAGGGAAGGATTGGATATGTTTTATGTCTCGGTACTAGACTGCATTTTAATAGGTACTCAGAACTGTTCTGATATTCATAATTTTGTTTAACAAATGTAGTTCTTGCATCAGTCAGTTCAATAACAGAAATGTCTGAGCATAGGTCCGTTCTTTGATAGTGGGTCACTGAATGGGTAATATATTACCTGGTTAGGTATGTACATGTTTTTGACTGTTATTGATACAAACAGTTGCACTGCAATATTATAGGATTATCCGAGGTCCGAAGAGAGAGAGGAGGACATAATTGCATTTAATTGAATGACCAAATAAAACAATATAGATATAAAATAAACCTAGCAAGCTAACAGCATAGCAAAGTAGCGAAACAATCAGCTTTGTAGCGGTTTCTAATGGTTGCCGTTGAGCAATCAGTTTCAAAATAGGAGGTTCAGATGCCTGGGTGATCAGTAATCGATTGCCGAAAATAGAATTTGAAAATTCGAAACCGTTCTCGAGATAATCGTGGGACAGACGGACGGACAGACGGACAGACATCGTGAAATCAATAAGTGACTTCGCAAGCTTCGCCACTTAATAATTACAAATATAATTATAAATATTACATTGTTGTGCTGACATGGTAATCCTCGAATCAGGCAACTTGTTCTATCACAGGGAGGGCGACCATCTGTCCCAAGGAGGTGTCGGATTTATTGTCCACAAGTCTCTCGTTAACAACGTTGTAAAGATTGAGAGTGCGTTGACGAGGGTTGCGTACCTTGTGCTCAGAATCACCAAACGATATTTGCTGAAGGTCATACAGCCTTACGCAACCCTCGGCACATTCTGATAAGGAGGTGAAGGAAATGTATGAGGATATATCTAGAGCCGTGCTTTCCTCCAAAACCCATTATATGGTGGTAATGGGAGACTTCGTCGTTTCTGGGACACCTGAGATTTTGAGTGAGATTGAGAGGTTATATGGGCAGCTGTACACATCATTGTTCATCATCATCTTACAGAGCTACAGATCGATTTCCCTTCTGAGCCGTGTCTACGTGTTGTTTTTGAGAGTCATTACGAATCATCTTGCATGCAGACTCGACGATTTCCAGCCTCCCGAACAAGCCGGTTTCGGATAGACTACATATACTTACCCTTCGGCAAATTGTAAAGACGTCCGAGGAGTACAATTTGCCACTATGTCTGGTGCATGTGGACTATGAGAAAGCCTTTGATTCCACCGAAATTTGGGTGGTGCTGCAGAGCTTTCAGCGGTGCCAAGTTGTCTTGTCGGTATATCGGAGTGTTGAAGTGTTTGTACAGTAGGGCTACGATGCCTATCCGAGTACAGAACCCGAGTACGAAACCTATTCAACTGCAGATATGTGTAAGACAGGGTGACGTTATATCTCCAAATGTCTTTACTGCTGCATTGGAAGACGTTTTCAAGCTTCTGGACTGGAAAAAATACGGTATTAACTTAACGGCGAGTACATCACTTACCTTCGATTTGCCGACGATATAATCCTTATGGCAGAATCGCTGAAGGAGCTAAGCACTATGCTCAATGACCTCAGTAGTGCCTCCTAACGGATAGGTCTTAAGATGAACATAGACAAAACAAAGATCATGTATAACGTCCATGTCACACCTATGCCGGTAGTTGTTGGGAGCACTAAGCTCGAAGTTGTTGACGAGTATGTTTACCTGGGACAAATAGTCCGACTAGGTAAGTCCAACTTCGACCGACAGTTCAATCGACGAATTCAACTCGGCTGGGCAGCAACTTCGGCAAGTAACGACACATTTTCTCGTCAGGTATACCTCAAAACTTGAAAACGAGATTGTACAACCAGTGTGTGTTGCCAGTTATGACCAACGCTCGAGGTCGCTCAGCGATCTATGGATATGGTGAGTATGAGAGATACGGGGTTTCCCTGCATGATAAACTTAGAAATGAGGATATCCGCAATAGAACGAGAGTAACCAACATTGCCCAACGGATTAGTAAACTGAAGTGGCAATGGGCCGGCTATATAGAAGAAGAACCGACAACCGATGAGGAAAAAAGGTTCTCTAATGGCAGCCTCGTATCGGTAGGCGAACTGTAGGGCGACCCCCCATTAGATGGAGTGACGACCTTTTAAGACATGCAGGAAGGCGATGGATGCAGGTGGTACCGGACCGTTCTTTGTGGCATTCCTTGGGGAGGCCTATCTTCAGCAGTAGACTTGTGAAGGGTTGTAATGATGATGATGATTAATACAAAGGTCATATGACTTCAAAATATCTAAACTTTACGTTTCTATTGGAAATTGAAGCTAGAAGATGAGCGGCGGCGACATAAAGGAATCGGCTCGACCGGGGAAGGACCACGCTCTCACAGAATACCAGCGTAAAATAGCAGCTTAACACTGCTCTGTTTCGTATGGTGAGTGTAGAGAACCGGAGACCCTGTTTACTGGAAAAGAGGCATTCCATCTTAGTCCTCACGCGTGACAACGCATGTGCATTTTATAATAATAATATAATAATAAATATTTATTTCATTTCCAATTACACATGTTTACATAGAGGAGCAAATATAATTACAATTAAATAAAGTAACAAAAAGTCTAACAAAAATAAAATGTTATGATAAAATTAAAACCATGTGTAGCTTAATAATGTAGAATATACAAAAGAAAAATAGAAAAGTCAAGTTTATAATATTAGCTAGCTGCCTGAACTAGGTTGAGTACCTGTGTTTCAGACATCACTTATACAATCGGTTTAATAATGTAGGACACTAGATATTTAAATAATTAAACTATATTATATAATAAATAAAATAACTAAATAACAATTATTGTTACGTACAATTAATGCAAACTATTTTAGAATTTCTAACAACTTCTCCGTGTCTTCGTAATTTAATTTATTTAGATATTCCCTTACACTTATATTACAGTTCTTATAACTTAGACTATATACCTTTAGTGACTTGTTGAGCTTGTTATATAGAAAGGGTCCTAAAAATACGTAAAATTTGTTCACAAATGCGTGTTTGGTTTGAGGGTTTACACAAACTAAGTCCATTCTTCTCCTGTCTATGGATTTAAATGGAAGTTCGGTATGCTGTTTTAATATGATGTTGAGGATAAACAACTGACGGACAGTTAGTACACTACATGACAAGTACAGTTGATGTGTAGGAAACATGAATGGACGGAAAGTGGCTACCTTCAGAACTGCTCTCTGAGTACGTTCTAGTGGGAGCAATATTGTTTTAGAAGCACCACCCCAGGAAGTAATGCCATAAGTAAGTATGGATTGACACAAAGCCAAATAGACCTGCCTTATCAATTTGAAGTCAGCGATATTACGAAGATATTTAAAAATATATATTAATTTACGAACTCTAGCACAAAGTAAATCAATGTGCTTGCGGAAATTTAAATTTGTGTCAAGCGTGATACCTAGATATTTTATATTGTCTGTTTTTGTTAATGCGGGACATGCACATGCAGTGTCATCATACGAGTTACAATGATGAGCGTAAATATTTAGGTGAGTAGGTATGTTATTATTTGTCATTAAAAATAACATATATTTTGATTGTTTATTGAGGATAAATGTCGATGTCTATGGGTCACAGCAACCACTTACCATCAGGTGGACTGTGTGCTCTTTTGCCATCCTATCCTATAAAAAAATATTATTTAAGTGTAATTATGAATAGAATTATGGTTTTTACCTAAGTCAGTTTAACCTGCTTGCTGCCTATTTTTTCTAGCATACAAGTTGATTTGATTGAATTTCCAACATAGCGGATACTCAAAGCAACATACAAAACTATAACCTGTGTTGAGGACAGCTAGAGACCCGCCGCCCCGTCGCCCCTTCATACCCCGTTGCGGCCCGCACACCCCGCACACCGGAGCCGAGCAACGACCAATGGGCGTGCAGCATCGTCGCACGGCACTACTCACAGACTGAGACGCCTTCTTGCGAGATATAAGAAGGGCGTTTTGGTCTGTGAGTCGTTCATTTCGGAAGCGGCACTCGAGAAGACTACAAAGAAGACTCAAGACAGCAAATCAAGACTCCACAATTGAAGACCTCTCTCTGTACATATTAGATAGTTTAATAGTGCCGAATAATTGTAAATAGTTTAATACAGTATAGCAAAAGTACCATCTTTTCTTCGAGCAGTCTCCTAGTATAGCTAACCCAACGATCAGTCAGTCAGTCAATTAATAAAAAATACAGTCCACTTACATCCATTATATTCTTGGTCCATCGTCGCCGGATTCAAGCCAGAAGAAAGAAGTAAGAAGAAACAAGAAAGAAGGCAATTATAGAAGAAAGAACAATTATAGGAGAAAGAACATAATTATAGAAGAAAGAACATAATTATAAAAGAGAGAAGATCATTATAGAAGATCTTCGAGGAAGAAAGAAGTTCGTCGACGAAGAGAGAAGATCGTCGGTACTAATTTCTTCCCTGTTTCTTATTAAGCCTACGTCATATTGTCTGTTTCCAGACAATTTCTTGTTTCTTTAACCGCGTTTACGCGGCCAGGTGGTTGCTCCCTAACGGTGCCAAACTGTGACCATCTGGTAACGCCCTTGTGGCGGGAACGACATCCAATACGTGCGTCTTTTTGAAGACGATACGTACGTCTTTTTGAAGACGATCGGAGGTCGCAACGAGGGACGTCATGAGGAAAACACGAAGCCAGAAGACACGGAACGATGACGAAACGCCGGTAAGAATGCGTATATTCGAAGAAGCACCCGCGTCCCCGTCCGATTATCTCGCGATGGCACAAGCTCCCTCCGCCGCGCCCCAGGCCCCGCTCGCGCCCGCATCTACGCCCGCGCCCGCGCCCCCGCCGCCGCGCCCCGCTATGTCCGTGTCTACAACCGATCGTTTGGGAGAGGTTAGCACTTCCGCGCCGCGCACAGAGACACTCGCCGCGATTATTGAAGATCTTCCGTCTACAGAAATTAGTTCGATAGTACGTACCGTCGCGCCTGTAACAGACGTTGTACATAGGCCCGCGCCCCGCGCCCCGTCGGTCCGCTCCGTTCGTTCAGCCCGGTCGACAGCTAGCGCGATAGCTAAGTTAAAACAAATCGAATATAACGCCGCGGAGGAACTAGCTGCAATTAGGAGAAAGCAATTGCAACTCGAAGAAGATCTTATTAAGAACAAATACGCTAGGGACGTCGCGCAACTGCAAGAAGAAACAGATAGGGAAAGTATTAACGAAGACGAGTTAGTTGAAAATAGGGTACGCGTTGATAGGTGGTTAGAGAACGTAGAGACTGTGCGGGGGGAGTCGCCTTACCGCCCGTCTCAGCCCGCGCCCCGCATCGATATAGAGCAGGCCCTACCGAATAGGGAAACCGGTTACGACCACGCTGAAGATGCCCAGGGGAGGACGGTAGTGAATGAGGTTCAACCACGTCGCGTAGAAACGATACAGAGGGATAGTGGAGTCGCCGTAGAAATGAACCAGGTGGATCGTCGTGTACGGGTTACGTCGCCGTCGCGCGTCTAACGCCGCACTCTATCGCCTACACATAGATCGCCACATCGCTACGCGGATCGTAGATCACCGTCGCCGCATAGGGATGTAGGTGTACATAGATCGCCATCGCCACATCGCCACGCGGATCGTAGATTATCGTCGCCGTGTCATAGGGATGTAGGTGTACATAGGACGCCAGCGCCACAGCGTAGGCTAGAGGGAGATAGGGATAGAGATAGGTCGCTTACTATGCGAGGGAAAGAGAGGGGTATAGAGCGACTAGCGGAAGCTCTAGAGAATATGATTAGAGTCAGGCCCGCTGCCGCGAAGCAGACGCAGGACTTACCTATTTTTAACGGTTCGGCCGCGGAATGGTTAGCCTTCAAAGCCGCGATGAAAGAATCCACGCGTTTATATGGGTTCACAAATACGGAAAACATGGCAAGGTTAAGAAACTGTCTACGCGGTGAAGCTAGGGAGGTAGTATCGGCACTGCTGTTTACCGCGAAGGATCCAGCAGATATTATGCGAACATTGGAGCAGTGTTTCGGCCGCCCGGAAGTAATTATCGATCGAGCGTTAGAGGAACTGAAACGCCTTCCGCGCCCGGGTCAAACCGCTCAGGAATTGAATTCGTTCGCGATTAAGTTACAAAATATAGTGTGTATTTTGCAGAACGTCGACGGCAAAGGATATTTGCAAAATCCAATGCTGACTAGGGAAGTCACTAGTAAACTTAGCCCTCACTTACGGTCACGTTGGTGCGATTATGCGGAGCACTACGGAAGTGCAGACGAATCGGATATCGTCACACTATCTCGGTTCATGATGAGAGAGGCTGATCGTGCGTTGAGTCATGCCTATACGTCCGTAGCGCCGACTAAGGAATCACCCGTAAGACGACAGGCGCCGCCGTCGAAAAGGATAGTGACACGCCGCGTAGAGGATAGGGCCCGCGACGTAAAGACGTTCACCGCCCAGGAGGACACCGGTAGTGCCTCATGTATGTGTTGCGGGGGTGAACACGTAATCGCCAAATGTAGGAAGTTAGCGCAAATGGGTGTGGACGACCGGTGGAATTGGGTAAAGGAAGAGGGGGTGTGTTTTCTGTGTTTAAATAGTAAACACCGACGATTTAGATGTAAAGCCAAGAAATGCGGCGTCGACGGCTGCAGCGCCCCCCACCATGCCCTCCTTCACACCCGCAAGACCCGCGCACCTGAGACATCGGCAAAACCGGATGAGACCGTGCTCGTCGCGTCTAACGTTGGTAGTAATGCGTCCGTATTATTGAAAGTGTGTGCCATTACGTTACGTGGACCGCGTGGTAGGGAAATAGATACGTATGCGTTGCTTGACGAAGGCTCGACTATTTCGTTAATCGACGACGACTTAGCGCGCGAGTTAGGAGCGGAAGGACCGGTAAAGCCGCTGAATATTAGAGGCGTAAATAATAGTCAGCGCGAGGCCGATAGCAGGCTAGTTAACATAGGCATACGTGGCAAGACGCGCAGTGAGGTGTATAAAATAAATGCGCGGACAATAGCAAATTTAAAGATAGGTTCGCAATCCGTAAGTAAGGAGTGTTTACGTTTAAAACACTTACGCGACCTACCGAGTTCGGTTTGTTACGACGACGCAAAACCGAGATTATTATTAGGCGCCGACAACTGGCATTTAATAATCACCCGTAATTTAAGAATAGGATGTCGAAGGCAGCCTATAGCTGCACGTACGTTATTAGGGTGGGTGATACAGGGAACCGTGCCGCGATTCACGTGTAGGGAAGACGGTGAGACCGTATTACACGTCGTAAGCGTTAGCGGACGGTCAGATAGGGACATCCGAACGTTTGCCAGTCAGGACGAGGAGCTAACGGAACTCCTCAAACGGCAGTACGAGATAGATTCCATAGGTATCTCGCTAAAGAGTAGGCCGCGACGAGAAGAGGAACACGCTGTCGAGATATTCCAGCGCACCGTCAAGAAGGTCGGCGAGCAATACCAAGTTGGACTGCCATGGAAGGACGACAACGTGCGGATGCCACCCAGCTACGAGATGGCCGCTCGAAGACTGCGGACGATCGAGAGAAAAATGGACAAGTCGCCGGAGTTTCGAGACGCCTACACAGCCCAGATAGACAACCTCCTGGCAAAAGGATACGCAAGGGAAGCCGAGGGGACAGAGAGAGAGGACCCCAAGAGCTGGTACCTGCCTCACTTCGCCGTACGGAATCCGAACAAGCCGGGGAAGACAAGAGTGGTTTTCGACGCGGCAGCGCGTGCGTCCAGTAAATGTCTTAACGATTATTTACTCGACGGCCCCGACTTGTTACGAAACCTACCGGGCATACTGTTTAGATTTAGGGAGAACGAAATAGCCGTGTCCGCGGATATTAGGGAGATGTTTTTACGTGTGAAGATCGACCGTCGCGACCAACCCGCGCAATTGTTTCTGTGGCGAGGTAACGAGCGATCCAGCCCACCGCGGGAGTACGTTATGACATCGATGATTTTCGGTGCGAGGAGCTCGCCGTTTCTCGCACATAGTGTTAGGGATCATAACGCGCGCGCACACGCAGAAACACATCCGTTGGCGCTTAATGCTATCGTACGTAGTCATTATATGGACGACTACTTAGACAGTTATGCTACGGTAGAGGAGGCGGTAAATACGGCAAGGCAGGTTACGGAAGTGCACCAGAAGGCCGGTTTCACCTTAGCAGGCTGGAATTCTAACCACGCAGCCCTATTGGAAGACAAGCCGGAGGAACTACCGGCGAGCAAGCCTAAGGAAGTAGGCTTAAGGCAAGACAGCCCAGGCAGGACACTAGGGTTGTTATGGATGGCCGACGAAGACGCCCTGACGTTCAACACCTCTATGAATAGGGTGCCGCAGGAAGTAAAGGCGCTACAGCAACCACCGACTAAGAGGGAAGCATTAAGCGCAGTCATGTCGGTGTTTGACCCGCTCGGACTGCTTAGCTACCTCACCATCACCGCCAAGATCCTGCTACAAGACCTATGGCGAATGAAGAAGGTCGGATGGGATGATGAACTACCCGAGGAGGCAGCGGATGAATTTCAGAGGTGGCTGCGAGTCGTCGAGGAGGTGTCACGACTGCGACTGCCTAGGTGCTATGCTCCTACGGGGGGAGTGGTAGAGCGTCAACTTCACGTTTTCAACGACGCAAGCGAACGTGCGTACGCATCCGCGGCATATTGGCGTATACGATATCGCGACGGAACGATTAGGGTACGGTTAGTGGCGGCCAAGGCGAAAGTTGCCTCTATAAAGGTACAAAGCATACCGCGTTTAGAGTTGCAGGCGAACTTGATAGGCGCGCGACTCGCGGTTTTCGTGCAAGGCGAGCACAGAGTGGTAGCCGATAAGGTAGTGTATTGGACAGACTCCACTACGGCGCTCCACTGGATACAGAACGATACGGCGCGTTACACTCCATACGTGGCTCATAGGTTAGGGGAGATAGCAGAGAAGACGTCACTCGAGCAATGGAGGTGGATACCGACCGCAGACAACATCGCGGATCAAGCGACGCGTGTGAATTATATGAACAAAGAAGAGAGCGACAGATGATTCACGGGACCGCCATTCCTGTACGAAGACGAAGACAGATGGCCTCGCCGTCAGGAAGAGAAGGCAGGCGATGATGATGAGGAACTGGAGGAAGTCGTGGCGCACCAGAGCGACACCAAGGACGCTCCACACCTGCCGGACATCGAGAGATTCTCTTCCTACGAGAGATTAATAAGGGCCACTGCACGGATACTACAGTTCATCGATGCCATAAGAGGAAGGGCGCACGGACTGACATTGCAGCACATCCAGAGAGCAGATTGGATGTGGATAGAACGCAGTCAACAAGAAAGTTTCGCTGAAGACATCAGTCGACTGCAGCGAGGAAAGAACCTGGCACCCGGCAGCGCGTTAAGGAAGCTCGACCCCATATTGGAGGATGGCATATTACGAGCTAGAGGACGAATCGACGCAGCCGACGTGGACAGCCAGATGAAGAGGCCCATCATATTGAACGGACGCCACCAATTTGTAAAGCTGCTTGTGGAAAAGGCGTATCAGGAGGCAAGCCACGCCAACAGGGAGAGGGTGGTAAACGACCTACGCACCAGATATCATATCCTTCGATTACGACCAATAGTAAGAGAAGCGGAGCGGAGATGTCTGCGATGCAGGTTACGCAAGGCGACACGATGGCCAGCGGTTATCGGGGATCTACCACCTGAACGATTAGGGGCATTCGCGCGACCATTCACCTACACCGGAATCGATTATTTCGGGCCTATAACAGTGACTATAGGACGTCGGCATGAAAAACGGTGGGTAGCGTTATTCACTTGTTTAACGACGCGCGCGGTGCATTTACTTACTTACTTACTTATCTTCACGCACAATCCCTGACGGGGTAGCCAGAGAGAACAGATCGCCAAGTGTCACGATCCTTACATACCTCTTTCGCTTCTTTCAGATTCATTATCTTCTTCATACATGCACGTCTAGGTATCCGAGTACTCTTGACCCTCCCCTCTTCGAGCAGTTTGCTCACATGGTCTTCGAAAGTTAGTCTCGGTCTACCTCGACACCTTTTAATATTAACTTTTGCGCTATATATTTTCTTCACCATTCGGTCTTCACTCATTCGCTCAACGTGCCCAAACCATCGAAGCACGCCCTTATCAATTTTTGTGATAAGGTCATCTTTCAAACCTGCCATATTGCGAATCTCTTCGTTTCGCTTTCGGTCGGCCATGGTAACGCCGCACATTTTACGAAGAGATCGCATCTCCACTTCATTCAACTTGCTTTTATGCTTCTTCTGGCACACCCAGGTTTCGCTGCCATATAACAAAGTCGGTACCAACACTGCGTTATGTATTGCAAGGCGTGCACTCTTCACTACGCCTTGCCTTTTGACTAACGCAGTCAGGGCACCATTGAGTACAAACTCGGAACAATCCCGGCAGCGACACGCTTGTCCACATCTAAATCACATCTTCCATCCCGGCTAAAAGCACTCCCCAAGTATACAATTTCATTTACAATTAGTTTGCGGTGCATTTAGAATTAGTTTACTCCCTTACGACGGACTCGGCGATATCGGCATTGCGGCGCATGGCGGCTAGGCGTGGGTGGCCACGGGTCATCTACTCTGACAACGGAACAAATTTCCATGGGGCGGATACCGAACTACGACGGGCAATGGAAGAGTGGGCACCCCAGCTGAAGGACTACGCGTTGACTCGGCGGACAGACTGGAAGTTCATCGCGCCGGGCGCGCCGAACCAGGGAGGCGCATGGGAGCGTCTCGTGCGCTCAGTGAAGACCGCGCTCGAAGCCACTCTACACCAGAAGAGCCCGCGGGAGGAGACGTTGGCGACGCTCCTCACAGAAGCAGAGAACACGGTGAACTCTCGACCGTTGACGCACGTACCGGTCGATATCGACGAGGAAGAGGCGCTGACACCCAACCACTTCTTGCTGCTGGGACCATCGAGCCTGCCAGTAACCGCGCCGTGCACGCCCAGTGATCGTCGGGCGTGGAGGGCGGCGCAAGGACTCGCCGACGAGTACTGGAGGCGCTGGATAAAGGAGTACCTGCCGACGCTGGTTGCGCGCGGGGACTCGCGGGATGTGCAGCAGCGACAGATACAAGAAGAGGACCTCGTCGTGGTGGCAGACAGTAACATGCCAAGGAACGTGTGGCCGCGGGGAGTTGCGACACGGACCTTTCCCGGACCAGACGGCGTGGTGCGCAATGTGGAAGTGCGGACCAGGGGCGGATTGCTGCGGCGGCCGGTCAGGAAGATCGCCGTCCTCCCGAGAGAAGATTAGGCTCGCGAGCTACGCCGGGAGGAGGATGTTGAGGACAGCTAGAGACCCGCCGCCCCGTCGCCCCTTCATACCCCGTTGCGCCCCGCACACCCCGCACACCGGAGCCGAGCGACGACCAATGGGCGTGCAGCATCGTCGCACGGCACTACTCACAGACTGAGACGCCTTCTTGTGAGATATAAGAAGGGCGTTTTGGTCTGTGAGTCGTTCATTTCGGAAGCGGCACTCGAGAAGACTACAAAGAAGACTCAAGACAGCAAATCAAGACTCCACAATTGAAGACCTCTCTCTGTACATATTAGATAGTTTAATAGTGCCGAATAATTGTAAATAGTTTAATACAGTATAGCAAAAGTACCATCTTTTCTTCGAGCAGTCCCCTAGTATAGCTAACCCAACGATCAGTCAGTCAGTCAATTAATAAAAAATACAGTCCACTTACATCCATTATAACCTGTTTTAACGATTATGTTGCTATAATTATAGCCGACAACTGCATGCACAAAAAAATTATGTGGCCTTGTAATTTTGTGTGTCCAAAGCAGTTCCACTTCTAGAATAAGCAATATGAATATTTTGTGAATATAATATTTTTCAACAGATTGAACAATGATCCTGGCTGGAAAGGAATTAAGGTTATCCTCTCAGATGCCAATGTTCCTGGTGAGGGTGAGCACAAGATTATGGACTACATCCGGAGGCAGAGAGGTGAGTTTGTTAGTGGTATAATCTGCGCACGTTCGGAATGAAATGCGACTTTTTTGAAATAACACGCAGACTGCCCAAACTCGCGTCATAGCTTGTGAGACAATATATATGTTCACATCAAATAGTGGATTTGTAGTGAAATATAAATATTATCTTCGTTATTTTTGCGATTAATGAGTTGAATCATATAATGATATAAATATTGAATCATAAGATATTCAAAAAGAAAATGCATTTAATTGAATGACCAAATAAAAGAACTTAGATATAAAATAATTACAAATATGTAACATTGTTGTATATTTTCTTAATCCCTAGGAGTTAATATATGTGAGTGATCGTACAGATATAAATGTATAAATAATTTTTAAATTCGTAGGATTTTAGGGGTCTAGCATAATAATGACAACCAATTTCGACGAATGTAATGTTTCATTTTTATTTGTTTTGTTTGCAGCCCAACCAGATCATGACCCGAACACCCAACACGTGTTGTGCGGCGCCGACGCCGATCTCATCATGTTGGGTCTTGCTACTCACGAGCCCAATTTCACCATCATACGAGAGGAGTTTAAGCCAAACAAGCCACGTCCGTGTGATGTTTGTGGACAACTAGGTGAGTTCTGTTGCATTTTATCAGTTTATTTACTGCTTTTCTTTTTGTAAAATTAATATCAGAGACCTTCTGATTTGACCCGCAGTAACAATGTATAAAAATTTAAAATTACCTTACTATATTGTCACCGTCTGTACTAGAGGAACTAGTCTCATTGGATTTTACGTAGTAGAGTCGTGTTGTAGGTTGTGCCACCGCATTTTTTTAATTTCCAGTCGTTATTAGGAAGACGCTGCTGCCCATCTCCTGATTTGTTTTCCTTTGTCGCCTCTTACGACACCCACGGGATGATATGGAGTGTATTGTCTGCTATCTTCTCTAATTACTGTAGTGTAACACAGGCTCGGCACGCACGTAACTTAACACGTCCACTCTCGCCCGGGGCTCTCGTGTAACTGACGCGGTGTGCTCGAGACTGTGACTTATATATAAATGTATGTTTGTGTATTTGTGCAAACACTACATCTCTTTCTTATCAAGATTTTTTTTTGTATTTTGTCTCTATCCCTGATATCTGAATCTAAATGATTGTCTGTAATTTATTTCACCTATTGATGGAATTTTCTCCCTACTTTTTCGTTGAAAAAAACAGTTCAGACGGTAACCTCCCGGTAACTGTAAGGAGGAGTGCTGTTATACTTTAGAAGATACTCCCACAAACATTCTTTTAAATCCTTCCTCTCGATCTGGCTGATACGGAGACGTTTCAAAATATCTCTGTTTTGTCTTTCAACTTCGCCGATCATTTGAGGCCAATATGGTACAATACTAAATAACTTAATGTTATATTCTTTGAAGAAAGATCAAAACTCTTCACTAACGAACTGCTTGCCATTGTCTGCGGTGATATAAATAGGATAAGCAAGTCTACTGAACATTTCTTTTACCATTCTAATAATCTGTAAGCTTGTGATGTTTTTGTAATTTTTTACTTCTTTGTATCGACTATAGTAGTCGACCACTAACTAACAGATACTCATTACTTGGCAATGGTCCCATTAGATCCATTGTGACATCTATCCATGGAGCTGCAGGCAACTCTCGTCTCTTTATTGGTGCAGGTGGGTTTGGCAAACACACTAACGTACAAACTTTACAGGCCTTTACTAATTGTTCTACGTCTTTATCGATACGGGGCCACCATACCTTTGATCTCAAGCTTCCCTTCATCGCTACGATACCTGGATGACCCTCCTATGCAGCATCTAATACACTCTTGAAGAGTTCCTGTGGTATTACAATTTTATTTCCACGAAGTAGAATGCTATCGTGGAAACAACTCGTTTTCGAAAAATTTGTAACTCTTAATTGAATCGTCCCAGTCGTTCTGATAGACACCTTTTTTCACTTTGTAAATCTCTTGGTCTTTTTCTGAATACGCTACAATGGTACTCATTGGTATAGCAACTGGTCTAGAATTTTCCACTATGTGGTACACATGCTGGTCTTTTCCTTTTGGTGGGTTATCAGGATAGTTACATAATCGTGACAAAGGATCAAGTATATTTGTTTTCCTGACTTGTATACAACCTTGAATGAATAAGACTGTAGCCTCAGTACCCATCGTTCAATCCTCGCACATGGTTTTGATTTAGACCCGAACACTACCTATAGCGGCTTTTGGCCAGCGACTAAATCAAAAGGCTTTCCAAATAAAAAAAATATTAATGTTCGACACCCCAAACTGATGCTAGTGCCTCTTTTTCCGTTTGGCTATACCTGCGCTCGCAGTCTGTCAAAGTTCGATTACCATAGGCAATAATTCTAGGGACATTTATATCATTTTGTACAAGGACAGCACCAAGTCCGACAGGGCTAGCATCTGCTATCACCTGTCTTGCATCTCTGACGTCATAATACCCTAAAATCTGTATTTCCGTGAGCATCCGTTTGAGTTTTTTGGAATGCTTTATCTTGTTCCGCAGACCATTGTTTTTTTAAGCTCTTCATTTTGCTCATCTTCTGTCTTAGCAGGTGCTTCCTAAGTTCTGTCATGGCAGCCAAGTTAGGTATCCATTTGTTTATGTAGTTTAAGAATCCTAAAAAACTTTGGAGTTCTTCTATGGTCTTTGGGACCCTAAATTTCATAATCCTCTCAACGTACTTGTTGAAGGGTTTACTCCATGTGCAAGCCTGTGTCCCAGAAAATTCACATCCTGCGTTTTATATATACATTTATTGCTATTCAGCACGGCGTTGTTTTTACTAAGTACCTGTAGAACTTTCTTTAGTCATGCGTCATGTTCTTCTTCACTGTTCCCGAATGCCAGGATATCATCAATAAAATTGACGACCCCTTCACAGTTTATCAGCATCCTTTCAATGATCTTCTGAAAAATCTCGGAAGCGCAGGTAATTCCAAGCATTATTCTTTATCTCTATATAATCTTTTAGGGGTTATAAAAGTCGTTATGTGTCTGGATTCAGAGTGAATTTCCACTTGATGGAAGGCATTTTTTTATGTCTAATTTGTTAAAATATTTAGCTTTCTTAATTTTTTGCAGTTATGGTCCATAATAGGCAGGGGGTGGTTTTCTCGCAATATAGCGGCGTTCGTACATTTCATATCTACGCACAAACGTAATTCACCATTTTCTTTCATGATTGGAACATTGGTGAAACCCATTTAGACGGGCCTTGCACTTCTTCAATTATATCACTGTTTAGTGATTCCTTAATTTTGATTTAATGGGGGTCGGTACTCTTCACTTGATTTATCACGATACCAAGTTTTAAGACACCTAGACGGACTGCTGTGTTCTTACCCAACAGGTCTCTAGTACCCCCCCAAATCACGTAAATGGTTGTATGTTCCTTTCGTCCATCGACTTCGAGTATAGTTTCAAATGAACCCTCTATTGCCAAAGGAGAGTTACTACTATATGCTAATAATGTCTTGTCTGGTCTTTACATTTGATTAAAAGCATATACTTTTTTGCTTTTTAACTCTTCCCACGTTTTGTAAGATATAAGGTTCTTGCGCAATTTCGAATTACACTTTTCCGCAATTTGATCTATGAGATGATCATCTTGCTTTTCGAATGCACACTTTTCGGCCTGTTGACGCAATCTTATCAATAACTTCTCAAATTTTTCTCTTTTTTCTTGTTTTAGCAATCGAAAAACATAAACTTTGCTCCGTTTAGGTTGAAAATACTCATCTAGTTTTCTTATGGCTACTTTAAATACATCAACGGTTTCTGATGATTCGACATTGGCACCCGGTAAATTGTAGAATATTTTTTGTAACCCAGAGCCACCAAAATGCAATAGCGTAGCTCGTTTATTGAGTGCTGATATAACTTCAGCTGCGTACAGATAGATTAGTAGAGACCTTTTCCATTTTTCACACCTTATAGCCATAGATGTGCTATCACATTAAAACTGATAACGGTATCATTATTATTATTATTTTAGGGGCAAACTGAAACAGTTTCTTATATTTTTATTTCCAATTTTATGTTGGTATTTTAATACCCAAAGTCCAATTTCATGGTAGTAACTTAGTACCCAAAGTCCAATTTAATGGTGGTAACTTAGTACCCAACGTCCAATTTAATGGTGGTAACTTAGTACCCAACGTCCAATTTAATGGTGGTAACTTAGTACCCAACGTCCAATTTAATGGTGGTAACTTAGTACCTAACGTCCAATTTAATGGTGGTAACTTAGTACCCAAAGTCCAATTTCATGGTGGTAACTTAGTACCCAACGTCAAATTTAATGGTGGTATCTTAATACCCAACTTCCAATTTAATGGTGGTATCTTAATACCCAACTTCCAATTTAATGGTGGTATCTTAATACCCAACTTCCAATTTAATGGTGGTATCTTAATACCCAACTTCCAATTTAATGGTGGTATCTTAATTCCCAACTTCCAATTTAATGGTGGTATCTTAATACCCAACTTCCAATTTAATGGTGGTATCTTAATACCCAACTTCCAATTTAATGGTCGTATCTTAATACCCAACTTCCAATTTAATGGTGGTATCTTAATACCCAACTTCCAATTTAATGGTGGTATCTTAATACCCAACTTCCAATTTAATGGTGGTATCTTAATACCCAACTTCCAATTTAATGGTCGTATCTTAATACCCAACTTCCAATTTAATGGTGGTATCTTAATACCCAACTCAATTTAATGATGGTATCTTAGTACCCAACTCAATTTAATGATGGTATCTTAGTACCCAACACCAATTTAATGGTTGGTATCTTGGTACCCAAACTCAATTCCATGATAGTAATATGTTCCAAAACACTCGCCCTTCTCTTTCGGTTTATTTGTTATACCGACTACTTCCATTGCTGTGCCATTTAGGCTTTGGGTGAATTCAATACCTATAATGCGCATTTACAGTATTACTAGTTACCTACTATACAATTTACAGAAGTCGTGAAGTGTCCACGATTTTTTGTAAGACATATATGCCCTGAAAGCGGTAAAATAGTATTTTCATTAAAGGCGATAAATATCACACCTACATGTAAAATGCCACTAAAATTTAGCTAACGACATTGTATTTCGGTTCGAATCGTGAGGAGTGATTAGTTACGTCTACTATTTTTCCATCAAAAATATTTTTAAATAAAAGTTGTGCTAATAGACATATGTTAAAATAAATCATTATTTTATCATTGCTACAGAAACAGAAACTTCTTTTTATTCAATATAGATTATAAATAATACTTATTGAAAGTCACTCTTTTGTATAATTACCACTGGTTCGAAAAAAACCTCCGTCCTGGAAAGAACCAGCAAGAAACCCAGCGGGACTTTTTTTTAAATAACAGCTTACAATCATGCATGTTACACAAATCAACAACACAACAAATTAGAAATAGCTTGGGAGCGATCACCTCACTTCCAGGGGCTATTATCATCCATAAATTCTTTAATATTATAATAATAAATAACTTACATACATAAAGAAAATAAATTTTGCACACCATAAGCGTGGTCATATGCGAACATATAATTTAAATAAATTATTAAAATGATCATAACAGGGTTAAAACAATAAATCATAATTCATAATGCACAGTTTTTTTCCGCGGGTACTCTAGGAATTAATTTACAATTGCAATGTTAATAGTTGCACATTGCTAACCTATTTTTGATTATATCTTTATACTAAATAGGTGCTTATCTTTTTCCTCGTCGCCACTTGTATTGTCTGCTATCTTCTCTAATCACTGTAGTGTAACACAGGCTCGTCACGCACTTAACTTAACACGTCCACTCTCGCCCGGGGCTCTCGTGTAACTGACGCGGTGCGCTCGAGACTGTGACTTATATATAAATGTATGTTTGTGTATTTGTGCAAACACTACATGGAGTAGTGGATATTCTTACACCGCCACTTCACAGCGTATTTTACTTAAATTTAGAAAATAGTCGCTCAATACCTGCAGACTTCCACCAACGTAGAAACATAGAAGAATGGACTGGACTTAGTTTGTGTAAACCCTCAAACCAAACACGCATTTGTGAACAAATTTTACATATTTTTAGGACCCTTTCTATATAACAAGCTCAACAAGTCACTAAACATATATAGTCTTAAGTTATAAGAGCTGTAATATAAGTGTAAGGGAATTTCTAAATAAATTAAATTACGAAGACACAGAGAAGTTTTTAATAATTCTAAAATAGTTTGTATTAATTGTAAGTAACAATTAATTGTTATTTAGTTATTTTATTTATCATATAATATAGTTTATATAATGATTTCTTATATTTAACCGTGGTCCTCCGTGACCACGGTTGCTGGAAAGCAACCGAAACGTCGGGATTATAAAAATAACTTAATTAAACGCGATAAAATCCGTAAAAGGTAGTTTTATTCAATGTTTTATTCAATAATATAGTTTAATTATTTAAATATCTAGTGTCCTACATTTATTAAACCCATTGTGTAAGTGATGTCTGAAACACAGGTACTCAACCTAGTTCAGGCAGGTAGCTAATATTATAAACTTGACTTTTCTATTTTTTTTTGTAGATTCTTCATTATTAAGCTACTCATAGTCTTAATTTTATCATAGCATGTTATTTTTGTTAGATTTATTGTTACTTTATTTAATTGTAATCATGTTTGTTCCTGTATGTAAACATGATGTGTAATTGGAAGTGAAATAAATATTTATTATTATTATAACGTACAACCAAATATTCGGCTAGTCTCCACCCTTTCGTTGTTGACTTATCACGCTTTCGAACCAAACAGATTGCTACATCGTTCATCATGCGTACAGCAATGGAGTGAAATAAGTTGCCAGCATTTGTTTCCATCCGATTACAGTGTGGGTGTTTTCAAGGCAAGAGCGAATAGGCTTTTGTTAAGTCAGTGCGCTTCACCATCTCAGGATACATCACCACTTTACCGTCAGGTGGGATTGTAGTTAAGCGCTGGCTTAGTATAATATAAAAAAAAAACTGATTTAAAAAAATATGTGTGTGATTTCATAAGGCCGTAGTAGGTCAGGGGCTGAACACTTGTCGAAAATTTCAAAGAACACGAGCAATCCGATCCTCCCCCCACATCCCCGGCACCAATGAAATTACTACTACTAGTTACATGCAACAGTGCTACGAAGCTGTCAAATTATGTTAATTTAATATATTTTCGTGAGTGAAGAGTTAAACACCAAAAGTTCTGAGTAGATGGTACATCATTAACATTTAACTTGTAGGTCACGAGATGAAGGAATGTACTGGCTCAACGCCAGACGCGTCACTGGTGCGATCGGACCCAGCTTTCGGCACACAGGATAATTTCATCTTCGTGAGATTGAACGTGCTTCGGGAGTATCTGCAGAAGGTAACCTGCTTATGCAACACTTGCCCGTTCAAGTTTGTTTTTCACATTTCGCAGTTTCAATAGAATGAAAAAATGTTTTAGGGGTGGAGGTACCGGCTGGGTTAGGTACCACTTTCTTACCTATTTCTGCCGTCGCAGAGGGCATTCCATCTTAGTTCTCACAGAATACCAGCGTAAAATAGCATCTTAACACTGCTGTGTTTCGTATGGTGAGTGTAGAGAACCGGAGACCCTTTTTACTGGAAAAGAGGCATTCCATCTTAGTCCTCACGGGTGACTAGGCAACTGCATTTTGATTCGCAAACGAGGATAGATGTAGATGTTAATGCGTCACAGCAACCACTTACCATAAGATGGACTGTGTACTCGTTTTTCACCCTATCCTATAAAAAAAGTGACAACGCGTCTGTAGGCATCTTCCTTTGAAGTTGGCTGCAGGTGTCTGTGGACTGTAAGTTCGTTTCTCACTAAAATTAAATAAAGAATGCATACTTCTGCTATTTGTAGTGTAAAAACAAACTTCAGTTCACATTTATTACTCTATATATGATGTAAAAATAAACTTCACTTCACAGTTAAAACTCTATATTTCATGTTAAAATAAACACAGTTTACACTTATTGTCTTTTATTTTTCAACAATGAATTAATCAACTTACAAACTTTCTATTAGCACTAGTTCACTCTGATACGAATATTACAGCACAAATTCTATTATACTCCGCGTCGGACACGCCCATCATTCCGATTTATACTGCCAGTCGGAAAGGTGTCTTAATTTTAGTAGTTTCAATACAGTAGAGCGCCGATTATCCGAACGCCGATTAATCGAATCGCTAATTATCCGAATCGGTCTGTAAGTAATGTTACTTACTTACAGTACTTGGGTAACTGATATTAAAAAAAACCGAAAAATTTTTAAGTTTTGTGACTGCGTTGGAAACTGGTGATGGATGTTAGTCGCAAAAAGTAATGAAAAAGGCAAATGGTGAACAGCTTGAGAATGCTGTTTTTACGTGATTTCTGCAGCAACGATATATTGTACAACCGATTTCAGGATCGATTTTGTGAAAAGGCGCGAATGTTCAGTGAAAAATGGGTGTAGCTGGTTTTACACTTTATAAAACTTTATAAAGTGTAATACCATTAATAAACTTAATAAAGTTTATTCTATGTGTGACAGTTCGTTTTTCCATATTACATACCAGTCTATGTCCGATTATCCGAATCGACCCCGGTCCCAATTAATTCGGATAATCGGCGTTTTACTGTATTTCTAAGTTACATATGCTGACATTTCAATTGTAGTGGAATATAATAATTAATTACAATATTTAATTACGGTCTAACAATAATATATTAATAATTGGATTGATTATGATTAATAACATCATTTATTACAGAAGACATGACTTATTTCGCTTATATGTTCAGTGAGAAAGTTAACTGTCATTTTTAAATTTTTACGCTCTAATTTACGCCACTACGGTATGCATATAATAAGGTAAGGCATATAATATAAATATAATACAGAGCTTACTTTGACCTAAAACTCAAACTATCTTGTCAAAATTTGTGTATACGGCATACTCTTTACACACATTTTGACATTTTGAACTTTTATAATCTATTTTTTTTATATACGTTACTCCTCACTAAGATTAGTTCCTGTATCGTATCTGTATAGTTCACATACATAAATTTCACAAGGACAAACCAATCCAGACCCAAAACAATTCTTTTCAGGCCGTACAAATACTTGTTGTGTGCGGTATTCGAACCTGCGGCTCTTAGCGCTGTAACTAAGCCACTGCGCCATGGAGCTGTCAATCGCCTATGAATACTCGCCTAAGTTTTTCGTAATGATAATGAGTAGGTAATGTTTAATACACTATGTTCACGCAGGAACTCCAAATGCCCAATTTGCCGTTCCCTTATGACTTCGAGCGTGCACTGGACGACTGGGTGTTCATGTGCTTCTTCGTGGGAAACGACTTCCTGCCGCACTTGCCCAGCTTGGAGATCAGGGAGGGGGCTGTGGACCGGCTGGTCAACTTGTACAAGAAATGTGTATACAAAACTAAGGTACGAATGTTTGTGTATGGAGTTGAAGATCGAGTAGCAATTATTTTACATAAATATTTATGATTTTTATTGGTCTGTGTGCCTAGTGCGAGTTTTAACAGTGGTAGAGCTAAGCGGTGGCTTTTGCTGTCGCACGGATGGGCCAGCTCGAACCGGGGTGGTACCACGACCTCACAGAATACCAGCGTGAAGTAGAGGTTTACCTCTGCGTTGCGCTTGGTGAGTGCAGGTGGCCGGAGGCCATAGATTACCTCCTAATAGATACCGCATCATTGAATATTTGTTCTGTTTTGAGTTCACCAAACGTGGCGGTATGCAAGGGTTGCGGGGGACGTGTCAAATGCGCTGTGATTGGACATTTACAGGTCAAACTTAGAATGCACCAAACCGTAGTGATGAAACAGGGTTGGGACGTTGATCGATAAATTTGGGATTTATTGATTATTAATAAATAAATATATTGATAAATTTTTATTTGATGTATATTAAAAAATAAAACAATATATACATATATTTGTACATTTAATTTATAAATATATATTTGACAGATTTTTAAAATGGATAAGCTTAGTATAAAATTGTCTCACAGAAATCTTAGGATCTGTCTTCCTGGATAATTAGAGTAATCTTATGTCTATGTATTTTGCCATGACACTCTCAGCTAAATCAATGACATGATTACAACTTTTGTGATCGAATTTGTGATTTTTAATTTTATAAAAAATATCTTCATTAACAAAACTGCTTAATGTTTGTGGACGACCACCTAGAAATCTGTACCACTTTCCTAGTGTTTTTACAGAGGATAAACAAGTATTAAATGTTTTGCGTACATAATTATAAGCTTCAGTTGAGTGAACATTTATGGTGAGTGTAAAAGTTCTCAACTGTAGTGAATATTTTTTTCTAACAATTTTGCCTGATTTTCCTTTCAATATTTGACGACGCATAATTTCACTACATTTGACTCCCAAGGAACTTAATACGTCATTGTTTTCGGCTGTTAATAAATTTTTGTTTCCTAATTTTACCAATAATGACTTCAAAGAAACTATTTGTCTATTTAGTCTTCTGTTGGAATCACTTAACTTTTAATTTTTTTATCTTTTCTGTACATTACGTTGGTTAATTTGATTATTCTTCTATAAAGATGTTTTTAACTAGAGTATCAAATGCAGATGGCGTATCAGGTAAGTATAGGAGAAAATTTTCTATTTTGTTTTGTAGGCGTTTCTAAGCAATGGCTCTAATTTTTAGGTGTTGGCGAGTTTTTTGCGTCTTCCAGCGGTGAACTAGTAGTCTGAAATACGTATTTGTTTCTTTTAAAATATTACCAATAATTATTAAGGTACTTATAATACGTATATTATTAATTTATACAAATTATCATCATGTAACTAATTCTTATTATAATCATACCAATTTTTTCAACGATGTGCCGGCCACAGGAATTTCCGTACTTTAAACTGCAATATCTGCACTTGCACCTATGGTAGGGACGGGTGCCTAGAAGTACTCGTAGTATTATTAATTAATACACCATACGGCACGTCTTCCAAATTTAGATGTGCTTAATAATAAAAGTAAGTTATTACTGAAGTTCATGTAACACTAGAATACCAAGTCAACATAATAATCGCATTATAACTTTTACACATTTTACGATTTATAAATCCGTTAAAAATAGTTTGATTTCGACATGTAACATTCACCTTAATATTAGAAAATCATGCTATTATTGTGTTATCTA
Organism: Parnassius glacialis; assembly: GCA_033319125.1. Classification (NCBI taxonomy): domain Eukaryota; kingdom Metazoa; phylum Arthropoda; class Insecta; order Lepidoptera; family Papilionidae; genus Parnassius; species Parnassius glacialis. The sequence goes on along the minus strand of JAVANC010000012.1, from coordinate 3,500,128 downwards.
CATTGGTACTAATCTTTAAAAAAATTGTAAAAGTCCATACCAGAACTGACAGGTATAGAGATGGTATAGAGGAATCCAACAGCCTTCTATGGTTTTTCATAATATGAAGATTGTCGTATGTGAAGTATCTTGAGCATAGCACATTATTTTGGTGGGAAACCATTCGTCCCCTCGACAAGTTCCGTCGATCCACATCTTTTTCCTCTCGGGGCATTTAGGAAACCTATAACATATATGTAGGTACCACAATGATACGTCATTATTTTTATAGAATAATTTGACTTCAAAAAAAAATAAACGATGACCAAACAAATATCGACTTAAAAAATCACAACACTATCGATACACGTGCTGTTGTTAGACAAAGACAACTATTGTAATTTACGTAACGAGTGAAAGGGACATTTCAAAAAGACATCAACGGGTGCTTAATTGTTATCACTTTTCACCATACCGCGGTTGTGGCCCTGTATGCGGAATCTATTAGGAGGTAATCTATGCCGGAGGCCCAATTCCCCCCCCCCCCCCCCCATCAACATGGTAGTGGAATTAAATAAAAGACTACCCCAGGACGGTACCAGCACCCCTGGAGAATCCCTCGCTGAGCATCCACGACCAAACTATTCCACTCCTGGGCGTGGGTGCTCAGGCTGCCCCGCGTATTCTGGGGGGGGAGGGGGGGGGGCGAAATTCCGCTCAAGACGAAACCTGCTCGGGGCAAGCGGAGCAAGAAGACAAAGGCAACCCCTGCCACGCTTACCGTGGATTTCTGCAATATCAGGGGACTTCATTCAAACCTTAACGCCGTCCACTACCATCTGGAGATAGCTAAGCCGGCCTTGCTCTTTCTTACCGAGACACAGGTGTCCTCCCCGGCTGATACTTCGTATCTCTCCTACCCGGGGTACAAATTAGAACACTCGTTTGTGCCCCGGGCTGGAGTTTGCGTGTATGTCAGAGAGGATATCTGTTTTCGACGCCTAGGCAGCCTTGAAGGTACGGACCTGTCCATCCTATGGCTGCGCGTAGACAGCGACGACCATCCCCGCGTCTACGGGTGCCTCTATAGGTCCCATAGCGGTAATGCCGACACAGACCGACTCATAGACCACGTCCAAATGGCTGCAGACTCCGTGCTACAACAGGTCCCATCCGCAGAGATCGTGATACTCGGTGATTTCAACGCCCACCACGCTGAATGGCTTGGTTCTCGTTTAACCGATCATGCGGGTAGATCTGTCTATGACTTTGCTTTGGCATTTGGTCTAACACAACTGGTTACTTCGCCTACGCGGATCCCAGATGTGGAAGACCATGTACCTTCCCTGTTGGACCTTCTGCTGACCTCTCATCCGGACGGATATCAGGTCTCCGTCGATGCCCCTCTGGGCTCTTCGGACCATTGTCTGATCCGGAGTACGGTGCCACTCACGCTCCAATCGCAGTTGCGATCTACAGTTTGCCGCCGTGTTTGGCACTATATGTCAGCTGATTGGGACGGGATGCGGTCTTTTTTTGCATCCTACCCTTGGGGGCGGGTTTGCTTCTCGCCGGAAGATCCCAGCGTTGTTGCCGATTCTGTTGCTGATGTGGTACTTCAGGGTATGGAACTTTTTATTCCATCCTCTGTGGTGCCCATCGGAGGCAGATCCCAGCCATGGTTTGGTCGCTCCTGTAAAATAGCATCACGCTATAAGCAGGAGTGCTACCAGGCCTGGGCTGACGATCAACGTCTCGGGATGTAAACACCAGCGCACTTAAAAAGAAGTATAATTCCGCCTCCAGGTCCTTCAAAAGCGTCATTGCCAAGGCAAGGTCTGAGCACATCGGCAGAATTGGCGAGAAGCTAGTTCGCCTTCCTTCGGGAACCCGTGCATTCTGGTCTCTCGCCAAGGCTGTCCAAGGGAACTTCTGTCAGCCATCTCTTCCATTTCTGCACAGAGAGGACAACTCACTGGCCCATGCCGCAAAGGAGAAAGCCGATCTGTTGAGCTCTCTTTTTGCGTCCAACTCGACTCTAGATGACGGGGGGAACACACCGCCGCCATCCCGCGATGTGAGTGCTCCATGCCGCATGTGCGATTTACACAGCGCTCGGTCCGCAAAGCACTCTTCTCCCTGGACGTCAACAAGTCGAGTGGGCCCGATGGAGTCCCTCCCATTGTGCTGAAGACGTGTGCTCCGGAGTTGGCACCGGTTTTAACGCGTCTTTTCCGGTACTCCTACTCCCAAGGCGTAGTCCCGAACTCATGGAAGACAGCTTTGGTGCACCCGATCCCTAAAAAAGGCGACCGCTCAGACCCGTCCAACTACAGGCCTATCGCCATCACCTCCTTGTTCTCCAAAATAATGAAAGCCATTATAAACTGCCAGCTCATGAGGTACCTTGAGGATCACCAGCTGATTAGTGACCGCCAGTACGGTTTTCGTCGGGGTCGATCAGCTGGTGATCTTCTAGTCTACTTAACTCATAGATGGGCGGAGGCAGTAGAGTCCAAGGGGGAGGCATTAGCCGTTAGTTTGGACGTAGCGAAGGCCTTTGATCGGGTCTGGCACAAAGCGCTTCTTTCGAAGCTTCCTTCCTATGGGCTTCCCGAGAAATTGTGCAAATGGATCACCAGTTTCCTTGCTGATCGGAGCATCAAGGTCGTAGTAGACGGTGAATGCTCTGATTTCAAGCCTATCAACGCTGGTGTTCCACAAGGCTGCGTGCTATCACCAACGCTGTTTCTCCTGCATATCAATGATATGTTGCTAACTGGCAGCATTCATTGCTATGCGGACGACAGCACTGGTGATGCCTTATATACCGGCCGTGCCAATATTTCTCGGGAAAACGTCGCCGAGTACCGGGACAAACTTGTGTCTGAAGTCGAGTCTTTGCTTATTAAAGTCTCGGATTGGGGGCGACTAAATCTAGTCCAGTTCAATCCCCAGAAGACACAAGTTTGCGCGTTTACCGCTAAAAAGAACCCCTTTGTCGTATCTCCTCAGTTTCAAGGCACTCCCCTTACTGCCTCAGCCAGTATCGGAATCCTTGGCGTCGACATATCGAATAGTGTGCAGTTTCGTGGTCACTTGGAAGGGAAGGCCAAATTGGCCTCTAAAAAGCTTGGCGTGCTCAGCAGAGCGAGACAGTATTTCATGCCGGCACATCGCTTGCAACTTTACAAAGCGCAAGTTCGGCCCCACATGGAATACTGTTCTTATCTCTGGGCCGGGGCACCCCAGTGCCAGCTCCTTCCACTTGACCGCATCCAGCGCAGAGCGGTTCGAATTGTCGACGACCGAGTTCTTTCTGATCGGCTCGATACACTGGCACTGCGTAGAGATATTGCATCTCTTTGCGTATTTTATCGCATTTATCACGGGGAGTGCTCTGAGGAATTGTTCGGACTAATTCCAGCCGCTCAATTTCACCATCGCACATCGCGACAAAACTCGCGTTACCATCCATACCATCTGGATGATTGGCGGTCCACGACTGTGCGATTTAGAAGAAGTTTTCTCCCTCGCACGACTTCCTTGTGGAATCAATTACCACCAGCGAATTTTCCGGACCGATACGACTTAGGAACCTTCAAGAAAAGAGCTTGCCCCTGGTGTTGCGGTTGTTCATGGGCGGTGGTAGTCACTTACCATCAGGTGAGCCGCATGCTCGTTTGCCCCCTATTCTATAAAAAAAAAAAGTTTGACAAAATCATTCGAATGATTTCACCATCGCGTTAACCGAGTTAACGTCATAGGTATCGACAAGCGAAGACAAGTGAGTGTGAGTTACAATCGAAGCTAACCCTTCGATCTGCGTTCGCTCACTGTGAATGGCGTTCGTTCATTCTCTTAGCCCTCGTTCACAGTGCGAGCCTTGCGCGGTTGCGACGACGGGTGCGTATTATGAAACATATGAAACCGCCGTTTACGTCCATAGTGTAGTGACTAAGGCGGACGCCTAGCGCGACGGGCATGAGCGAGATAGCGTGCGTAGTTTTCAAAAGTTTATATCCGCGCGTTTTGGCCACACTGCAGGCCCAGTCAACAAGCGATTCAATGCGCGGGTGCGGTGGTATCAAACCAGTTCGGTCTTATCGCTCGGCGTAAGCGCGTCTTCTTTTTTTTTTGTTAAAAATTTGTATCTTCTCTAGTGAATTTAGGTGATATTTTTGATTTATTTATTTCGTACACACCCTCTCTAATGTTCAAAATCTCCCATCTCAGGATCGGACTGTACTAAATCCTCTGCCATGGTTTACAACACCTGTAATACGTCTAAGCACACCAACAGCTCTTCAGTATTATATATTAGTCTATGCCAACAGCTCGCTCGTCACCGTGGCCACGGCACGCGCCCGCCTTCGCGCCCGCAACAGGCTCAAGTCGCCGCGCATTCACTGTGGACGCACACTTACGTTGGCAGCGCGTCGATATCGACGACTTAATAAACTCATGCATTGTGATTCCCATTATTGCCACTAGTTGGCGCTGATTTTATTCCATACAAATCGTATTTTTAGGGTTCCGTACCTCAAAAGGAAAAAACGGAACCCTTAGGATCACTTTGATGTCCGTCTGTCTGTCTGTCTGTCTGTCAAGACCCTTTTTCTCTGGAACGCGTGGAGGTATCAAGCTGAAATTCATATGAAATACTCAAGTCTACTGTCCTTTGAAGCTGTGAAAAAATCAAACTTCTAAGCCAACGCAATCAAAAGATACAGCCGTTTATGCCGCAAATTTTCGACATTCGCAAGGGAATCCGGGAATCAAAACCTACAGGGTACTTCTCGTGAACTCAGAATCTTAAAATTTGGTACGAAGCAACGTATTGTAGCACAGATAAAGGAAAAATTGCGAAAAGGATAAATTTTTAATTACATCATATAATAAAAATATTTTTAATAATTTTAAACTACGGATTTGTGCGGAACCCTCGGAGCGCGAGTCCGACTCGCACTTGGCCGGTAGCTTTTTTTATATGATAAGGGTGACAAACGAGCACACAGTCCACCTGATCGTAAGTGGTTGCTGCGGCCCATAGACATCTACATCTATCTCCTATTATAAATCAAAATGTGATGTGTTGTCACCCGTGAGGACTAAGATGGAATGCCTCATTTCCAGTAAAAAGGGCCCCCGGCCACCTGCACTCACCAAGCAAAACGCAGAGGTAAACCTCTACTTCACGCTGGTATTCTGTGAGGTCGTGGTACCACCCCGGTTCGAGCCGGCCCATCCGTGCGACAGCAAAAGCTGCCGTGTGACTCTACCACTGTTCATCGTAGTTAACTTTCTCGGGATCGAACACGTAAAAAACTCACTAGGCACGCAAAATTGGATTTTGATTTATTGAATAAAATTACTTTTACGGATTCATCGCGCGATGACGCGATAGAATCTGTAAAAGTAGTTTTATTCAATACTAGCTGTTCCCTGCGACTTCGCCCGCGCGTTATTTATTACGATTGGATTTCATGGGTTTTAATTTTTTTGCGTGGAACCCTAATTCTTTTTCTAAAATAAAGAAGCCTAAGTTAATTCTTATAACATCAGCTATCTGCCAGTAAAAGTCCGGTCGAAATCGGTCCATTCGTTTCGCAGATTAGCCGGAACAAACAAACAAACAGACGGACAGACAGACAGACAGAAAGACAGACAGACAAAAATTTAAAGAAATCGTGTTTTTGTTATTAACACCGTATATACTTTCATATGCATGTAGTAAAAAGCTTTTATATCGACAATACAAACAGACACTTCGATTTTATTTATTTGTATAAATGTAGTGTTCGTGTAAATATAAGAAATAATTTTGATTTATTTCTAATTAATTGAATCAGGTGATACATTGTATTAGGGATGTAAAAATTGGGTTGTTGACATCATCATTAATAAATAATATGACTATCCTACTTTGAGTAGTGTATTAAATTTGGTCGGCTATTCATTTTAAGGTTGGACAAAAATATCGTATTTTAGACACGATTTTGACACTCGATAATTTTTATTCTTAAATAATGTTCGAAAAAAAAATGCGCATATATGAAATACTCAATTAAATTATAAATATACATTATATTATTCAAAATAACCTGATAATAATCGAGATAAACAAAATTATAATTTAATCGCTGGTAATAAAAATTTGACGTTCGAGTTCGTTTTATTAAGCGATAACCACATTTTTTCGATAATATGAAAGGCATGTCATTGAATTAGATTCTTAATTGGCAACATTTTTATTTGTTTTTTTTCTAATGGAAATTTCACGAAGGCTCACCTGGTTGTAAGTGATAACCGTCACCTAAGAACATCCGCAACACCAGGGGAATTACAGGTGCTTTACCGGCCTTTAAGGAAGGAGGAGGCTCTTTTGATTATTTAATTCCTGATAATGAGCAAAACCATTTGAAATAACCGAGTTAAGCGACATTCGGCTTCGGCTTCATGCTGGACAAATATGCATGCACCGGAGAAAGGGCACTAAAAGCCTTTTAATGTCAAAAAAATTAAAAAAAATATATATGTGGGCAAATTCAACTCCACCCCAATTCAATTGTACAGTGTATATATATAGTACCTTAACAGTGGTAGTGCCACGCGGCAGCTTTTCCTGTCGCACGGATGGGCCGGCTCGAACCGGGGAGGTACCACGACCTCACAGAAAACCAGCGTGAAGTAGAGGTTTACCTCTGCGTTTCGCTTGGTGAGTGCAGGTGGCCGGAGGCCCTTTTTACTGGAAAGTAGGCATTCCATCTTAATCCTCACGGGTGACAACGCCTCTGCATTTTGATTTGTAATAGAGGATAGATATAGATGTCTATGGGCCGCAGCAACCACTTAACATCAGGTGGACTGTGTGCTCGTTTGTCACCCTTATCCTATATATATATATATATATATATATATATATATATATATATATATATATATATATATATATATATATATATATATATATATATTGTTTAGGTTACGGGAATGCTAGCGCTCACTATGGGTGTACACACATTTACGAGCTCGTACTCACTGGGAAAGTTGAGCTGCAATTCTCCACACTCTTCATATGAGGGCGTGCAGAATCGGCACACCTGTCTGTATAATCATATCTAAGTAGCGAAATTTATTTCCATTGATTTACCTCCAGGGCTGGGTGACCGACTCTGGTGATGTTAACCTCGAGCGCGTGCAAGTCATAATGGACGAGCTAGGCCACGTCGAGGACGAGATCTTTAAGCGGCGGCATCACAACGAGCTCAACTTTAGGGCACGGGATAAGGCCAAAAAGAGGCAGCAGGCTGTCAACTTTGGACTGCTGGAGAAGACTCAGTTCGCGCCCATGGTGAGACTATTTTCATATGACAATGATTTCGCTGTATTTAGATTGGAGTGAGCTGGTTATAGTTCTTTTTGCATTAATAGTAATAAAATTGATTTCTGCATCCTATTGTTCGTGTAATGCGTTATCGTGGACTAACCCCATGGGTGTTGTAAGTAGGCTTGCCAACTCCAAAAAAGGCATTTCCGGGATTACCCAGCTCGACATCTGGGACTTGGGACATCTATATTACGCGGGACACAACACGCCACATACAATTTGGTTAGAGAAAAAAAAACACTATAATATAATCATTTAATAAAGAAAAACCATAGAAATGTTTGACAAACATTTTAAATTATTAAATTTAATTTATTTTTCTGTTTTAAAACTGTATTTATTTTGCGATTTGGCGCATTTTAACAAGTTTTTGTTTTGCAATACGTAGTTATAAAATTCACTGCATTTTTGATCAAAATTAATGTTAATTTGTAGTTCAGTTTTGACGTGGTCAACAAACAGCTTATTTCTGCTGTCTGTCCATGCAATTCCACAGAGAGAAAACACTCTCTCTACTGATGCATTTGAAAGTGGTATCGAAGCTACGGCTAAGGTGTAGTTAGTACGAGATAGATACTAATCACTGATTTCCGGGACAAAAGGCGTCCCGCAAGGGGTTACGGCGGGACGGTCCAAAATTGACCCAGAAGCGGGACGTCCCGGAAAATCCGGGACAGTAAGTCTAGTTGTAAGATGCGACAGAAGACAACTGAAACAGGCGATGGGGGCAGTGTCTATTGTGATACTAACTAAGCAACTAATAAAAAAAATGGCGGTAGTCAACCCACCTGCCAAGCAAGGCAACTATATCAAATATCCCTCCTGTACGGCAACCGATGGGGAGGCCTATGTTCAGGAGTGGACTTTTGATGGGCTATATTAAATACAAATACAAATGTATACAATGACACAGTCCACCTGATAGTAAACGGGTCTTGTGGCTATTGGTAGCTCCATTTACCCTCGGTTAAGAATTCAAAAGCAGCTGCGTTGTTACATTTGAGAACTAAAAGGGAATACGTAAAAGTAAAGTTGCAGCCTATTTACGTCCCACTGCTGGGCACCGGCCTCCTCTCATATCTGAGAGGGTTTTAGGCCAAGGAAACGCTGCCCCAATACGTGTTGGTGAACTTCACATGTCTTCCAAATATTTTTTTCTTATTTCTCAGACATGCAGGTTTCCCCACGATGTTTTCCTTCAACGCCGAGCACGTGGTAAATCAGCACTTAAAATTGCAATCAACAATTTCATTGGTGCCGGCGGGGATCGAACCCGGGTTGCTCGAGTACTGTGAAGCTTACAGCGAGTGCTAACCGTCTGAGCTACCACGGCTAAAGGGAATACGTGGTTGCAACTAAAGAGTCTCCAGTTCTTGACATTTACTTTACGAAGCATAGCAGCATTATGTGTCTGTGATTTCGTCAAAAGTGTACACTAATCTAGTGTCGGAACAGTCCGTAGGTAACGCTGCGAAGCCGGTGCAGAACGCTCGCCAGGAAGCCGCCAACATCCGTATCGCTGGCATGAACGCAGTGGCTGCTGTGAGTATCCTTATCAATTTTATTCTAATTTTCCTTTTATACTATAAATACCATTGCTTCTCAAACTGGGGATTGTAATCAAATAAAATTAGAAAGGGTTAGCAGTATATTAAAAATAAAGCAAAAAGCAATTATTAATAAATATCCATTTTAAATAGCTAAATATGTTCTTTTGTATCACTAATAATAATAATAATATCACTAATAATAATCTGGTTCTGCCTCTCTCTCAACCCTCTCAATAACTTACTGGAGGGTTCCGGGAGGGGATTTCAGCTTCGGAAAGGAGGTACAAAAGTGACCCACTTTTTCTATATGGATGATCTCAAATTATTCGCCTCCAGTCACTCCCATCTTATGGAATTGCTGAACATCACTTGTGATTTTAGCAATTCCATTAGAATGGAGCTGGGGACGGATAAGTGTGCGGTCCTCCATGTCGAAAGGGGTAGGGTTGCTAACTCTGAGGGCATAGAATTATCTATGCCCATCAACATAAAGACCCTATCCGAGGCTGAAACATACCGATACCTGGGTATGTCACAGAACATAGGTATCGATGAGGCGGACATGAAACAGTCAGTTGGCGATGTATTTTATGCACGCTTAACAAAAGTGCTCAACAGTCTTTTATCGGGTGTGAATAAGACACACGCATATAACGGTTGGGTCATGCCTGTCCTCATATATACCTTCGGCATACTCAGGTGGTCTCAGACCGAACTGAACGCTCTGGATAGAAAAGTCCGCACTGTTATGACGTCTCACAGGATGCATCACCCGAGATCGTCAGTAATGAGGTTGTACTTGCCGCGGAAACATGGTGGGCGCGGCTTTTTGAGCGCTCTCACTATGCATAATCGTGAAGTGTGCAGCCTCTGTAATTACTTTCTGGTGAGATCGGGTGATCCATTCTATAGGGACGTCATTTCGTGTGATAAAGGGCTCACTCCTCTATCCTTAGCCAACGAGCAATGGCAAGACCCGGCAGTACAGTGCATTTCCGACCGGGAGACCGTATGGAAGGAGAAGGAGCTCCACGGGAGGTTCTACAAGGCTCTACATGAGCCTTCCGTAGACACAGTCGCCTCCCTCCACTGGCTACGTTTCGGTGACCTCTTTGGGGAAACCGAGGGTTTTGTCTGTGCGATACAGGATCAGGTTATTAAGACCAACAATTATCGGAGATACATCCTAAAGGATGACGCCGTCGATATCTGTCGAGCTTGTCGCCATCCCGGTGAGTCACTTAGGCATGTCATCTCCGGTTGTTCGGCGCTTTCTAACTCTGAGTATCTGCAAAGACACAATCTAGTAGCCAGGATTCTACACCAGGAGCTCGCTCTGAAATAGGGCCTCGTGGATCGGAAACTGCCGTATTATAAGTACTTGCCGGAAGCCGTGCTCGAAAATGACCGTGCCAGGCTCTACTGGGACCGGGCCATCATCACAGACAGGACTATTCTTGCGAATAAGCCTGATATTGTGCTGATGGACCGGGCACAGTCAAGGATATTTTTGGTCGACATTACCATTCCTTATGACGAGAACCTCGTGAAAGCCAAAACAGATAAGCTGACTAAATATCTGGACCTGGCTCACGAGGTGACCGACATGTGGGGTGGTCTGCCGACTGAATTATTCCTGTGGTCGTTTCTGCGAACGGGCTAATCCCAGTCAGCCTCTCGGGTCATCTGAGGCGACTGGGACTCCGTGACGGACCGCTCCAGGCTCAAATGCAGAAGGCGGTGCTCCTCGATATCGTCCGCCGGTTTCTTTACCTTTCCCCCTAACCCTCGGCCGTCTGGTCTCCCCTGCCGAGGGCTTCCATCTGGTTGGGTTTTTATATATTTATGTATTTTTTATGTATTTGTTTTATTTTATTGATATTTATGCATGTTTACAATTTTCATTTACAATTATATATTTATACTGCCCAACCAGATGAGAAAACTTTAAAGATAACCCAAAATAATAATATAATATAATAATATTATGCATGGTAAGCGGCTTTTTAAGCGCGCTTACCATGCATAATCGCGAAGTGTGCAGCCTCCGTAATTACTTTCTGACGAGAGCGGATGATCCATACTATAGGGACGTTATTTCTTGTGATAAAGGGCTCACTCCTCTATCCTTAGCCAACGAGCAATGGCAAGACCCGGCAGTACAGTGCATTTCCGACCGGGAGACCGTATGGAAGGAGAAGGAGCTCCACGGGAGGTTCTACAAGGCTCTACATGAGCCTTTCGTAGACACAGTCGCCTCCCTCCACTGGCTACGTTTCGGTGACCTCTTTGGGGAAACCGAGGGTTTTGTCTGTGCGATACAGGATCAGGTTATTAAGACCAACAATTATCGGAGATACATCCTAAAGGATGGCACCGTTGACGTCTGTCGAGCTTGTCGCCATCCCGGTGAGTCACTTAGGCATGTCATCTCCGGTTGTTCGGCGCTTTCTAACTCTGAGTATTTGCACAGGCACAACTTAGTAGCCAGGATTCTACACCAGGAACTCGCTCCGAAATACGGTATCGTGGATCTGAAACTGCCATATTATAAGTACTTGCCGGAAGCCGTGCTCGAAAATGACCGCGCCAGGCTCTACTGGGACCAGGCCATCATCACAGACAGGACTATACGGTATTACACCAATTTTCAAAAAGTGTTTTAAATGAATCCCAGAGTGATAATGAACCAATATAATTTTTATATAAATTTTTTAAAACCGAATAGTGACATAAAAATTACTTTTAATCTATCGTTTTAAATTTTAGCATGAAAACGCTAGCCGCCATACTGTTCAAGTCGTGACGTCACTGTCCTAGAATTTTGACAATTTTGCAAAGGAATAAGATACTTTTGAATGTTTAATAATGAGTTATCATCTACATCATTGTTGTGTTGTACCTGATTGCAAAAAGACGAGCATAAGAACGCCGGGGAAGTTATGGATTAAAGTGCCAACTGATTTAAATATGAGAAATACTTGGTTAAAACTGGCAAGAAGAGACCCGAAGGCATTGTCTACAAAATTTAAACTATACTTCTGTGAAGATCACTCTGATGTAAATATGACTTATATTTAACTATCGATTAAACAAAACAAAACATCATGACATAATAGGTACCTATTGCAAGTCAAATTTTGTAATAGATTAGGTTCATCGCTCGTCTGTCCCGCCCTATGTGGGCCATTTTGATAGCCCTTGCAAGTGCAGTGCAGTGTTTTACTTAATTCCTGTTTTTTTCTATTATATGGGAATAAAGACATGGTTTGTACTCAGACCAAATAAAAAGTGACTTTTTATTTCGTCTGAGGGATTGTACAAAAAAATATAACAAAAAGTTTTTCTCACCTAAGCTTATATTATAGTATCTATAACATTAGTGCTAAAAGCGAAGTAATAAACTCGCTTTTACGAATCCGTCTTCCATGATGCCTTTTCAATAAAATTTGGAATGAAAGTCAACAATCGTAATGATAACTTGAAAAATTTCGAAATTAACTAGTTAGTACACAGCACATAACGTATTTCTTTGACCTAGTGACGTCACGACGCTATCTAATATGGCCGACATCGTTTTGCAGATTTGAGGCACAGGTAAAAAAAAATATTCTTTAAATTGAAATATAAAATTTATAATGCATTTTTATAAATAGAAATCAATATTTCTCATTTACTTTTTACAAAATTTATCATAAATATATATTCTTTGACTTATTTTTACATTGTGTAAAATACCCTATTCTTGCGAATAAGCCTGATATTGTGCTGATGGACCGGGCACAGTCAAGGATATTTTTGGTCGACATTACCATTCCTTATGACGAGAACCTCGTGAAAGCCAAAACAGATAAGCTGACTAAATATCTGGACCTGGCTCACGAGGTGACCGACATGTGGGGTGGTCTGCCGACTGAATTATTCCTGTGGTCGTTTCTGCGAACGGGCTAATCCCAGTCAGCCTCTCGGGTCATCTGAGGCGACTGGGACTCCGTGACGGACCGCTCCAGGCTCAAATGCAGAAGGCGGTGCTCCTCGATATCGTCCGCCGGTTTCTTTACCTTTCCCCCTAACCCTCGGCCGTCTGGTCTCCTCTGCCGAAGGCTTCCATCTGGTTGGGTTTTTATATATTTATGTAGTTTTTATGTATTTATTTTATTTTAATGATATTTATGTACGTTTACCATGTCTATTTACAATTATAAATTTATATTGCCCAACCAGATGAGAAAACTTTATAGATAACCCCAATAATATAATATATAATAATAATATAAACTAATGCTAATAAATAGTTTCCAAGCGCAAAAAGTAAATGAAAAATCGAAAGTACTGGTTAGTAAGAAGCTATAGTAAAATTATTTTGTTCGTGCAGTTGGGGTCATAAATCATAGCTCGGCCTCAGCCCGCCTAGGGCGGTGAGCATGTTGCGCGGGCGCAACGCCATTATCGATAACAACAAATTTAATTTTAGATATAAGTTATTATCTTTATATTTATATTTATTTTTAATATTGTTACAATACAAACATTATATTACTTATAGTAGTAAGTTGTTCCAATTTAAGTAGTCTTAAATTACCGAACGACTAATTTGGAATGAAAACGGTTGTTACATGCACTTTGTATATAATAAAAAGGATCATAATAGAGAACAAATTGTTTCTCGAATGTGAAATACACTGTAAAAAGATCTTTTCTCTACAGTGTATTTAATTACTGTGATGGTGCTATATTTAATGCGATGGATGAGTTTGTTTTCTATGTTCAAATTTATACAACTATGATAAAGGGTATGGGGTTGTATATTTTTGAAGTTTCACTTCTTTTGGCGTGTTTGGGAAAAATTATGAGAGTGAATTTTTACGATGCGCGCGCATACAGTAGTAGTATTTAATTAAAGCGTTATCAATTATATTTAATGTATTTTTTTTTACAAACAAAGAGTACTGGCACACGGGATAAAATTTTTGTTTTTTTGTTATTTTTGTTTTGTTACGCTAAAGAAGTATAACTTCTTCCGTGCGTACATAAGTACAAACACAGTTTTTTTTTATTATGTCCCTTTTTTGAAGGTCTTTGTCTAACAGTGGTTTGATAAAAGGTTGTTCATTTAATTTCTAGCAAGAGGAGAACCAGAGGGGCCGCAAGCGATCAGCAGCGGAAGCTGGGCTGGATGAAGAAGACGAGGACAAGCACGACGAGGTGCGTCTCTGGGAGGATGGCTTCAAAGAGCGCTACTACGAGAGCAAGTTCGAGGTCGCCAGGGATAACCTGGAGTTCAGGTCAGTGTATAGTTTTATTCACTGTGTAGTGTTCGCGTAATATTTTAAACTTTTAAATATCTAGTTATTTAAACTATTATGTACAAAAGTAGTTTACTTATTCGTACAACTTCCTTATGGATCCGAATACCACGAGCTATTTTTCCGAATCAATAACCCTTAGGGACCTCCAAGAAAAGAGCTTACTCTTTTATATGGTCGGCAACGCACTTGCAATTGCCCTGTTATTGCAGAAGTTCATGGGCGGCTGTAGTCACTTACCATCACGTGAGTTTGTACCTTTTATTTAAAAAGAAGTAATAATTATCTCCCAGTCAACTATTAGGCTAAGCAGAAATAAAAATCTGTATAATATAATATTTTTTTTAGAATAGAATAGAATAGAACAATTTTTATTTAATATTGATTATTACATAATTCTTATTGAAAGTCATTTTTTTATTTACCACTGATATTATAATAACCCTTTGAAGCTATGAAAGTAACTAAAATACACTAATCTAGCTGTCTCAACATCTGTGAGACTTCTAATCTTTCTTACAGCATATGCTGCAGAACGAAGTCTGCTTGCTAATTTAGATATATGGGGGCCCCATTGAAGTTTCGCGTCAATAGTAATACCGAGAAAAACAGTGGTATCCACAAGACTCAACTCCTCTCCATTTAACAGCACATTGGTATTCGAATGTTTTACATTAGGTATTGTAAATTTAATACACTATGTCTTATTGCCGTTTAAGAGCATATTGTTGGCGTTAAACCAATGTACTAATTTCGATAGAGCATTATTTACATCGTCATAACTAATTAACTGCTGTTTGAGTTTGAAAATTAAAGAGGTATCGTCAGCAAATAATACTATATCGTGATTGTCCCCTACAAGATAAGATATTAATTACATAAGTATACAACTACATAACATAATTACATATATATATATATATATATATATATATATATATATATATATATATATATATATACATATCGATGTCATGATAAATATAGAAAATGTGAGACCAGAGAAAATACTAGTGTGTGTTGTGTGCGTGTGCGGGCGCGTGTGTGTGTGTTTGTGGCACCGTAGCGCTTAAACGGATGAACCGATTTCGGTGCGGTTTTTTTTAAATTTAAAAGTAGGTTTTCTAGCGGCGACAGTTCAGTCGTTTCGAGGTCATGGGCTGTTTTTTTTTAGCGGCGGTAGGGTTCTTGTCGGGGGTTTTAAAATTTTCAATTTAAGTTATTAAAATTGCGTACGCTCTATGCTCATATTATTTTTATAGAAAAGAAAATATATTACATGTATTGTCTATGATTGGTCCGTAAAACTCCACAGCTCCACGTGAACCTCTCCTTTCATTTGGAGGCGGATTACCGTTAATTACATCTATTTAGCTCACCGCCGCCAAATTGCTTGTTTGTCGGTCTTCTACAAATTGTGTACTTCGGAGTGTGTGACTATGAGTTTCATAATCTCATACCGGCATCTTCATTCTCCTATCGGAGTACCAGACGTACTACTGGTTACCATCCACACTTGGTTGACATTCCGAATATTTGCACTAAGTTTTTTTGTAATGCGTATAACGAAGGAGTGGAATGCCCTGCCGGCATTTGTTTTTCCGAGTGCGTATAACCTGAACCTCTTCAAGGTGCGTTTGAACAAACCTCATCTCTGCCTTTGAGCTAGATAAAGGTTAGAGTGAGCCCATTTTTAATTAAAAAAATTACAGTTTTGGTTCTTAGTTGTTTTCTTTTTATAGAATAAGGGTGACAAACGAGCACACGGTCCACCGGATGGTGAGTGGATGCAGTGGCTCATAGACATTATATTTATACTTGATTAAGAATCAAAATGCAGATAGGTTGTCACCCCTGAGGATTAAGATGGAATGTCTCGTTTCCAGTAAAAAGGGTCTCCGGTTCTCTATATACGAAACTCATCATACGAAACACAGCAGCGTTAAGCTGCTATATTACGCTTGTTCACGCAAAAGCGTTAGTGTCAGGCATCGACGTTAGATGGCACTCGGCTCGGTCGATACGGAATGACGTTCGTGCGTGTTGAACGTCCGAGCTTGCTGAAAGGTGGGAGTCGAGAGCGAAAGATTAGATGTCTTCTTCGCGTCAAAAGAGAAGGCAGTCCGTTTTGTTTGGGAGCTCTTAGATCTAATTTTATGTTAGGCGCGTATAGTAAATATACCACTGGGAATGGTAGCGCGTGTTGAGAGTTTACCCGGGACTTTAGGTTTAACGCAGAATCTGTATAAGTGGATTCGACTGTATTAGTTACTAGTGCGGTAGTTAATATTCTAGAAATAACGGTGACCTTTGACCCGTACGTTCTGTGTTCATTTTCGCGAGTCAATCGTAACAAAGGAAGAAAGTGACTGCGGAGGGCGACCTTAGCTTGGAGAGGAGCTGAGGGCCGAACTGCTGCAGGGGGAACGGTCAAATAAGGTCAATAACACTACCAGCCACACCCAAATACACATCACTGACCTTTGCTTTCTAGCACAATACATCCACACGAGACCTGACCGAATCCTGAGGGACCAGTCGCCTTGAATAGAGGTAAGTAAGCTCTGTTCAATAATTGTAACGCTCCCCCCCGGATTGTTTAGTGTAATTATAAACTTAACCCTTGGCGTTTAGGACGCCCGACCAGCATCTGCCCGTAGCTTCTTCGTCTATGGGCCGCGAAGGATTCTACTCCTGGGATGGGCAGCTGCCGGCCGTAACAACGCTGGTATTCTGTAAGAGCGTGGCACTTCCCCGGTCGAGCCGACCCATTCGTGCTACAACCATAATGTAGCTGCAGCGTGGCTCCATTACCTTTACAGCCTATTTAAGTCCACTGCTGAACATAGGCCTCCCCAATAGACTGCCTCATAGGGGGGATATTTGCCATAGTTGCCATGTTTGGCAAGCAAAAGTTATTAGGAAGACGCTGCTGCCCATCTTCTAGTTTGTAAGTCTCTGCCACCTCTTAAGACACTCACGGGATGATATGGGTAGTGGATATTCTTACACCGCCACTGCACAGTTATGCATGGCTCTACCATGTACAAATTTCTTGTTGGCAGGTACCGCGTGGCGCTTCAGTATGTTCGTGGGCTTTGCTGGGTGCTGCGCTACTACTACCAGGGCTGCGCCAGCTGGAAGTGGTACTTTCCCTACCACTACGCGCCCTTCGCCTCCGATTTCGTCAACATCTGCGGACTTTCGACCAAGTTCGAGAAGGGAACCCAGCCGGTGAGACTGTTTATTGTAGGCTTCAACATCGCATTCTATCTATTGCCTCCACGATACAGGAGAATCCTGTATCGTGGAGGCAGTAGAATAGAATAGAATAACTTTTAATAAATATGAATTATTACATAATACTTATTGAAAGCCAAGCAAAGTCCTGGGAAGAACCAGCAAGAAACCGTTCAGATCACTGATTTCAAACATTCTGACCTGGAACAGTTACTTGTAGGTAAACTCGCGGCTCTCAACTTCGTAACTCATTGCCAAGCCACTACGTCACGGAGCCGTCATACTAACTCTTGGCCGCGACTTAGTTTGCTAGTGACTCGCAAAGGGGAAGGAAGGCGTGAGACGATCAAAGGCCGTTATGTATATGGAGTAAAATGTTTTATTCTTTGAAATAAACAACCTCCTTGCCAAATTTCAATTAAATTCATTATTTTTTAGTGTAATTAAGCATTAATCATCTAAATAAATAAAATATTTGCATTTATAACAAAATGATGAAAAAGGATATCCATGGATTTCTTAAAAAGAAATTCATTAATTTCAAAATAATTTGCTTATAGCATGATGTTCTCACCACTCCCATTGGTTTCAAAGTTTGTCTGGAACAGATTAACTGCCACAAATCATCTATTTTCCTGTCATTCTGTGATTGTCATTTGGTCGCCTTTGTGTCGTGTGCTATTCACCACAGAAATAAATTAACAATTATTACACAGTGTTTGGTTCTACATCTGTTTAAATTTTTGCCTGTCAAATGTGCCAACTATGGCTAATAACCTCCTTATTAGGCATTTTAGTGAGGCCTGTGTTCAGCAGTGGACTTTCATAGCCTGTAATGAATGGATGAATGTATGAACTGCATAATAAAAAGAGCAAGTAACTTTTGCATGTAACCTGCGCTTTTACTTGCTCCAACTCTTGCACCTTGTATAGTCTGTTCGCTAAGATAGTGTCGGTACACGCTGAGGCTCACTTATTATTTGAATTTTATTAGTTGTCTCTCTTCCTCTCTTTTTTAAAAAACGTTACCTCCACACTAGGATTTTCTCCTGTATCTCGGGGGCAGTTTACATACATAGATTTCACAAGGACAACCATTTACCAGACCGAGAGCAACTATTTGTAGGTCATACAAATACTTATTCCGTGAGGAATTCGAACCCGCGGCCTTTAGCGCTGCAACTCATTGCTAAGCCACTGCGCCACGGAGCCGTCAATTATATTATATTTTGCTTCTTTTACTATTTGTAAAATAAATGTGTTAATGTCTAAGAATTAAATAGAATAGTATTTTATTGTATAATATATAGAATATTATTTTATTTTTATGGTTTTGTAATAAAATATGAATATACATAATAAACACAAGGTAGGAAGCAAAGAACCTTTCACTATGACGCGGCGTTTCGTTTTAAAATGCTAAATCATTTGATGACATTTAATGTCGCGGCGCGGCGCCTTTGACTAAATGCGGTACGTGTTAAGGCGGTGCGACACAAAAGCGACCGTGTCTAAGCGAACAGACTACACTGGCAAAATAAAGTTACGCGATTATTTTGTCAACAGTTCCGACCTCTAGAGCAGCTGATGGGCGTGTTCCCGGCCGCCAGCTCGCAGCACGTGCCTGAACCCTGGGCCAAACTCATGAGTGACCCTGTGAGTATATTTCGCAATTATTCTAATAAAAATAACCCGCTCGACTTCGTAAATTGCAAGAACTATAATTAAATTATTTAAAAAAAAATCCCTAATATATACAACCGTCACATTATCTTACTACGTCCAGAGTTGGCTGGCAGAGATCTTCTAACCCTCCTATTAGGGTGTAAACATTCAAATAAAATTAATAAATGAAGTCGTGATTCCTTATTACATCTAATTTAAAATGTGTATTAACATGAGATATGATGTGTTTGTTCTTCTCTGTACAGTTCTCACCAATCATAGACTTCTATCCAACGGACTTCAAGATCGACTTGAACGGCAAGAAGTTTGCGTGGCAAGGCGTCGCGCTACTGCCCTTCGTCGACGAGAACAGACTCTTCAAAGCACTCGAGCCCTATTATAAGGACCTCTCGCAAGCAGAGAGTAAGTCATCAATTATTGACTAATTTATCTTATATTTGTCTTCTTGATATTGCAACATCATTCATCTTAGTCGTCAGGGGTGATAAAGCATCTGCGTTTTTATTTTAAACGAGGATAAATGTAGATGTCTATGAGCCACAGTGCCCGCTTACTAGATTAAATTATTTACCAGAGCAACGAAACTTGCGTGGACACGACCGACTGTATGTGGGTCCGGGACAGCCCAGCTACGACTTCGTGCGCGGACTGTACGAGCGAGCGGGCCGCGAACTGCGCACTCTCATCGCCAACGAACAGCGCTACCCCTACCGCAGCCAGGGGGTGCGCGGTGACGTCATGCTCAGCCCGGACAACGTCTGCATTGGGGGGTCAGTAATCTCTGTTTGTTGAATACTCTGTACTAGTTCCTTTGCCATTACGTTACAATAAAAACAATGTCAGGGGGTGTGCGGTGACGTCATGCTCAGCGCGGACAGCGTCTGCATCAGTGGGTCAGTAATCTCTATTTGTTGAATACTCTGTACTAGTTCCTTTGCCATTGCGTTACAATAAAAACAAATCCAGGGGGTGCGCGGTGACGTCATGCTCAGCCCGGACAACGTCTGCATCAGGGGGTCAGTTATCTCTATATATTAAATACTCTGTACTAGTTTATTAGGCAATGTACCGCATCCAGGCTGTAATCATCAATTACAGAATTCCCCCATAGATTGCCTCATCGAAAGGACATTGCCATGGTGCCACGTTTGGCAAACAGGTTAGCAATCGCAGATTTTTTATTAAATAGATTTATTATCAGGACAATGCTGGTGCCCTTCTTCTATTTCAGTTTCCGTCTGCTTACGAGACCCAAGGGAAGGGGTCCGTGGGTTGTCTTACTTTATACATACTATAAAGTAACCTTGTCAACTCATGTAGTGGTGCTAGGGACATTCTCATGCGATAAAATCTTTTAGTAAATTAATGACATAAGTGCGTTTGATATTACCCAGATTGAAGACATGTTGAAGTCCGATAACACTAGTACATATAACACAAATAGCCTTACCGCTAAAGCCATACATTTAATATATACATTTTTATGCTGATGCCAATATATTTTTTGACAAAGTCAATGTAATTAGGAAATATGTGTTTTCTTATTTGAATAGTTTAAATAAGTGCTCTTATAAAATGTAATCTCATGTTAATGTCAATCCTATATTGTTGTGTTGAATAAATAAATAAGCAAACACGTATTGGGGCAGCGCGGTAGACATTTTGGCCTGTGCCCAGGCTATGACTATATTCCTACCATAAATGTTATTAGTTTCCATAATGATATATCGTTTTGTATCGTAGGCAACTAGCGTCCCCAGTTGTGGGCTTACCTCCAGTGCTGGACAACCGCGTGGTGTGCGTACGCTTCCAAGACCCTCAGTACCCGGAAGATTTCATCTTCCCGGCTAGAAGACTCAAGGGTGCAACAGAACCTCAGCGGGTACTAAAACCTGGGGATCTCAGCGGCCAGGAGAATAGGAATTGGAGACCACAGATTGGTAAGGGCTATTTTATTCTTTTTTAACGTTTAAAATTAGTTGGTAATGGAAGTAAAGTTTCCATGTGGTAGCAGCGTGAGACGAGGTCAGTAAGACCTCATCGATTACGATAGATGCAAGTATACTATCTTGTTCTTTATCTTTATATTTTACTTACATACATAACATAAACATTCACGCCTGTCACCCAAAGGGGTAGGCAGTGACTACGGACTTCCATTTGGCGCGATCCTGACACACCTCTCTCGCCTCCTTTACATCCATATATCTACGCATACACGCTCGTCGGTTAAGAGTACTCCTAATCTTTTTTTTTTATAGGATAGGGTAACAAACGAGCACACAGTCCACCTGATGGTGTTTGCTGTAGCCCATAGACATCTACATCTATCCTCGTTTGCGAATCAAAATGCAGATGCGTTGTCATCCGTGAGGACTAAAATGGAATGCCTTTTTTCCAGTAAAAAGGGTCTCCGGTTCCCTACACTCACCATACGAAACACAGCAGTGTTAAGCTGCTATTTTACGCTGGAATTCTTTGAGAGCGTGATCCTTCCCCGGTCGAGCCGACCCATTCGTGCTACAACTATACTACTAATATAGCTACAGCATGGCTCTACCACGTAAAAATCTGGCTCATTTCCAATATGTCGCTAATTTGGTCGATAAATATTCGTCTAGGGCGTCCCCTCCCGACTCTGCCGTTCACATCTGCAAGATAGATTTGCTTTGTCGCTCTTTCCTCGTTCATTCTACACGACTAAACCACCGAAGCATTCCTTTCTTAATCCCAATCACAACATCATCTTGCAAACCACACTTTTAACACACAATTTCCCACACTGTCATTCAGATTCAGCTTTATATTGTATTTAAATAAATAACATTATCTTTGATAAAAATATATTGAACTTGCTTCTTCAAGTGCTTTGCTAATATTTTCCCAAGTAGCAAAGTCATCAGTTAAGGAATCACACTATAATTAGTATTTCTGAAAACATTTTGTCTTTATTGTAATAGTACACCCTTTTGTTGGTTGGTTTGTTGTTTTGTGCTAAACCAGGCTTTCTCAAACTTATATCCCCATGTACCCCTATGTTTAGTTATTATGTACCCCTAATTATTATATCTCACTCCACGTACCCAGTATTATTGAAATTATATCATTTGCAGTTGTAAGCTAACGCGGTGGTTTGGTCAGTTTGCGCGTGCACCATATAGCTTAATATATTCTGGCAGTCAGTCACAAGCCATAACGTAAACTTGTCGCGAACACCCTACGATTAACCGTCCAATTTGGGTTCACGTGCCCCACTTTGCCTGCTCTAAACTTAAATTATTATATAAAGTAGCAATTTTGTAGTTGTATTAATTACTGTTTTAGGATGTTAACATGTATCACTGTGTAGTGGCGGTGTAAGAATATCCACTACCTCATATCGTCCCGTGGATGTCGTAAGAGGAGACATATTACACACCAGGGTATGGGCAGTGGCATCTTCCTAAAAATAACTAGGAAATAAAAAAAACACGGTTGTCAAAGCGCCTACCAAGCGTGGCAACTATGGCAATTAATTCCCTTTTGATATAATCTATGTGGCAACCTATGTTCAGTAGAGGACCTTCATAGACTGTAATGACAATAATCATGATGATTCAGTCATGAAGAACCAATAACAATAAACAATACAATAATTGCACGACTATGACCTCACTAGGTTCATCAAAGCTCATGTTAGTTGAGTGTAAAAAAAGAAGGCATACTAATAATAAAAAATACGGGCTACCTGATGGTAAATTATCGCCTATGAACATTTGCAACACTGGGGGTGTCACGGGTGCGTTTAGAGAGTAGACTCTTTTCTCAAAGGTCCCTAAAGCTTTTCGGTCCGAAAAAACCGCTGGCAACACTAAATTCTACCGTATCGTGTGTGGTGACAAAATTCCTTAGAAGAGAGAGAGAGAGAGAGAGAGAGAGAGAGAAAGAAAAGAAGAATGAGAGAGAAAGAGTTTATTGAGAGTTGAG
The DNA here is from genome assembly GCA_033319125.1 of Parnassius glacialis. Taxonomy (NCBI): domain Eukaryota; kingdom Metazoa; phylum Arthropoda; class Insecta; order Lepidoptera; family Papilionidae; genus Parnassius; species Parnassius glacialis. The sequence goes on along the minus strand of JAVANC010000012.1, from coordinate 3,477,011 downwards.
GTGTTCCCAGGAATGGTGCGTTCCAACACGGTGGCGAGCCTGGAGCTGGCGGGCCACAGGATGCTAGGCCACAGCCTGCCGCGTGACCGTTCCTACTCCAACGTGCCGCCGCCGCAACATCAGCAACATGCGTACGGACAGCACAGTAAGTCTTTTTATATCATGTATATTTTCAGATTTGTATAGCAGTAAAACAAACGAAGCAGTCCAGGTCTATTCTCGATTAAAAATCAAAATGCAGAAGCGTTGTCACCCCGCAAGGACTATAATGGTATGCCTCGTTAACAGTTAAAGGGGGTCACTGGATTTCGTCACTCACTATACGAAACACAACAGCATCACGCTGCGGTTTTACGCTGGTATTTCCGGCCGATTCGACTCATACATCATTTCGAAAAACAATAAATATGTTGTATTTAGTTAACGTTTGTTACTTACTACCTAACTAGCAATAAAAGTAAATATTTTAAATTAGTTACTATAAGTACAAGTAACAGTGGTAGAGCCAGGCGGCAGCTTTTGCTGTCGCATGGATGGGCCGGCTCGAACCGGAGTGGTACCACGACCTCACAGAAAACCAGCGTGAAGTAGAGGTTTCCTCTGCGTTTCGCTTGGTGAGTGCAGGTGGCCGAAGGCCCTTTTTACTGGAAACGAGGCATTCCATCTTAGTCCTCACGGGTGAAAACGCATCTGCATTTTGATCTGTAACAGAGAATAGATGTAGATGTCTATGGGCCGCAGCAACCACTTACCATCAGATGGACTGTGTGCTCGTTTTTCACACTTATCCTATAAAAAAAAAGTATTGATTTCTTAGCTTAAGTAGTTATTAACGAGAAATAAATATAAATATTTTTCATTATATAATAAACAAATATTTTTATTTAGTCAATCCACATATTTATAAAGTCTCTTAATATTTAGTTTGCATTAATAAGTAGCTAACTCTTAATAAAAACAAATAATCTTAGTTAAGCTTACTGAATACTTGATCCTTAATCTCATCGCCCGTAGTCAGTCCAATGCAATGTATTTTCTCATCGGAGGACACTCAACTAAGCATTAAAAATACCACATCAGCATTTATATACTAGATAAACGAGGCTTATAGGGGTATATTTTGTTATTTTGATCAACTTATGAAGGTGAGTAATGAAGTAAAGTTTAATAACAAAGTTTATCGTTTAATTAAAACTCCAACTTCTGAAGCTATTATGTGGATATCACTGTTATTCTTTTGAAATATATCAGTCGCATTGCTGTGTTTCAGCTAGTAGCCAGTAAAATAATTAAATAACAGTTTGTGAGGCATTCCATCTTAGTCCTCAGGGGTAGCAACGCGTCTGTAGCCCTTCATTGTATAAAATTTGGCTCTAGGAGCCTATGAAATGCGTTAGCCACTAACCGCTAGGCGTGGCGGATTGTAGGCAATGTAACTGCCGACAAGCTCGCACGAGAGGGCTCCAAAACAAGTACACAATTTTGACCCGAGCCATTTTGTGGAATCTCAAAAAGCCTCGCCCGATTGACACTGGAAAAGTTTTACCACAAGAAATCACTTAAGATCTGATCTGATATACCAGGCTTAAAACATTCAAAAACCTTAATCCGGGCTTTCGATCGTAAATCCGCTTCTGAAGCCCTGGAATTAGGTTTTTTATAGGATAGGGTGACAACCGAGCACACAGTCCACCTGATGGTAAGTGGTTGCTGTGGCCCGTAGACATCTACATCTATCCTCGATAAAGATACGAAACACCATACGAAACACAGCAGCGTTAAGTTGCTATTTTACGCTCTGTGAGAGCGTGATCCTTCCCAGGTCGAGCCGACCCAATCGTGCTACAACTATACTACTAATATAGCTGCAACATGGCTCTACCATGTAAAAAAAAGTGCGCATTCTGGTAAGAGCCCACTGTTGTCTTAAAAACACATGTCCATCCTGGGACTAAGCAACTCTAGGATGTGCCGGTTTTGCTCCCTAGAGGAGGAAGCGCCTTTACACATCCTAACAAATTGCGGACCCTTAACGAGCAAACGCTCCTATATTATATATTTAAAATAAACAAACCAAACCACAGATATTCATAAAAGTAGAAAAATAAAAAAAATAAAAAAGTTAAAAAGTGCAAAATATTAAAGAGCAAACCACTGGCGCATTGTTTTGTGTATTAATATAATACTGTAGAAACTGATAAACTTTTATTAAAAAACAACTTGTCAATTAATTACATTGTGTAACAAAAAAAAAGCCTTATCTCAGTATCAACTAGCGACATCTGGTGAGCAGAAAATTATTAGTCCTCATTCAGAACAAAAACTGTATTACAGCGCCTGCTGGACCTGTAGCTTACACGTACGTACTCGTTATATACTTATCTAAAAATGACAACATTTTCTTTGTCACACTAAACAAAACCAGTGTTGGATCGAAAAGAACGTTCGCGATTTACATAACAAAGAACTAGTCTTCTCGCCCGATTGCAGTCTACTAAACAAGTGGTAAAATAAACATGTTGTACAACCGACTTCAATATAAATAAAATGAGAACATCATCGATGTAGTCGAAGTCAATTAAATGCGCATTATTAAGGATAACTCAAAAACTACTGGTCAGGTCTTGATCAGTTATATGGGACCACATACCAGCTTTCAAATAAAAAAGAATGATCGTAATTGGTTCACGGAGAAAAAAGTTATAAAGTAACACACAAAAAAAGATACAGTCGAATTGAGTACCTCCTCCGATTTGAAGTCGATTGAAGAAGTTACGGAAAATTTATAGTAACTTAGTGCGCAATGTATTAAGGCCGAAGAGCCCGTCTAGTACTGTACATGGAAGTCTTTGCAATAAACCGGAAATTTTCAGAACCTGTCGAAAGTCAGTTCGATTTTTAAACGATGCCCCAACTTCCTGTTTAACAAATATAAAGCGTGACCAGCGATTAATTTAAAATCGACAAACTAATAGCCGTCAAACGACAACGAAATAGTTTATTAAAAATTAATCCGCGTCACGCGCTTTCCCGCCAACAATGGCGTCGGCGGGCTCCTATAATTGGGCCACGTGACCCGTGCGCCCCTCAGCGCCCGCGCGAATCGTGTGCGGGGGACGGTTCCACAACGATTGACGTGTTTATTTTTACTTCAATTTGTATTTTTGAATTATTGACTTTGTGCATTCGCGTTCCGTGATAGCTCAGAGGCTAAATGCGCGCCTTAAATTTATCGCAGTACCAAGCATAAGATTTTTGTTTTATACGTGGTAGAGCCATGCTGCAGCTATAGTAGCAATATAGTTGTAGCACGAATGGGTCGGCTTGACCGGGGAAGGACCTCGCTCTAGTATGGTGAGTGCAGAGAACCGGAGACCCTTTTGTACTGGAAATGAGGCATTCCATCTTAGTCCTCACGGATGACAACACATCTGCATTTTGATTCGCAAACGAGGATACATGTAGATGTCTATGGGTCACAGCAACCACTCACCATCAGGTGGATTGTGTGCTCGTTTGTCATCCTATACTATAAAAAAAAGCAACACGAGTTTTATCCCGGCCGCCATCGGTGAAATCGTTAATTGTAATTTGCGGTGAAGGAAAACATTTTTTTTTTATATAGAATAGGGTACAAACATGTACACTGTACCCCTGCGATAGTGAGTGGATGCTGTGGCGCGTAGACATATACATCTATCGTTGATTAAGGATGAAAAGGCAGATGCGTTGTCACCCCTGACGACTAAGATGGAATGCCTCATTTCCAGTAAAAAAGATGTCCGATTCTCTACAATTACCATACAAAGAATGCACAAGCATTAAACTCTCATCTCTATAGCGTCCTCTTTAACCGTACTTACCTAAAAATACCACCCATTGCATACTTTTTTTTTGTATAGGTAAATAATATCTGTATATTGTCTATATGTGTGCAGTAAAGAACCCAAATAAAAAAATATGGATTGCTATTTTACGCTGTTGAGACTTTCTGCATGTTCTTACCAGGTCATCAGTCCATCTAGTGGGTGGCCGCGCTTCGCTTGCTGGGTACGAGGCTGCTACTCGAGAACCTTTCTTTCCCATCGGTTGTCGGTTCTTCGAGTTATATGGCCGGTCCATTATCACTTCAACTTGCCAAATCTTTGTAGCATAAAGAAGCTCTTACATATCCCTCTCCATAGCACGCTGAGCTAACTTGAGCTTCTTCATAAGGCTAGTCTGTGAGCGCAGATCCTGATAGAACGCATCCGGGGAGACCGCAAACAAACATAAGTTTTTTAAGGCTTATCTGCCGGATTTTTCACCACTCGTAGTCATGTGCTTATGTACTTACTACTAACAGTAACGGTGCGGAGTTAGGAAGTTGGCGGTGTTTGAGCCGTTGGCCCTGCGCCTAATGCCTTCTGTCGTGTTCGGTTGCCGTCCAGTTGGACTATGAGAGTGAGGGAATGATTGGACACACTAGTACACTATAATCTTGTCCTGCGCAAATGTTTAGTCTTCGTTGAGATGACCACTGAGGCCGAAATTTTGTCTAGAGGTCATTATTATTTGGTTTTTAAAAGAGATACGTTATACCGCGGTCAATCGGAGATAGTAATCTTCCGGGCTCCCTTACCACATCATCTTTTACCACAAGATGATCTCTTAAACAGTAAAAAAATGAACAGTAAAAATGCTCTGAAACTGGCAAAAATGTGTTTATATTTATGTAGTTGACGTAGGCTCGGCGATCGGTACTCAAATGTACTGGGTCGCTAATTAGCGAACGCCTATTGTCCCTTGCACCCAGCTTGCGTTGAGTTGGAAATACGTTGAATGCTTTACATTGCTCGCTGTCGAATACTGGTGATTATTCTAAAAACTTAAATTCGTTGGCTCAATTTAGCACATTATTTTTTCATATATACTTTACGTGGTAGAGCCATGCTGCAGCTATTTTAGTAGTATAGTAGTAGCACGAATGGGTCGGCTCGACCGGGGAAGGACCACGCTCTCACAGAATACCAGCGTAAAATAGCAGCTTAACGCTGCTGTGTTTCGTATGGTGAGTGTCGAGAAGTATGTCCAGCACGAAGTAAGCATGCAACATTCGGTGGACAAAAAGTTACTTTATTTGAAACGTTCGCTTATTATCGTGAAATAAAGTATCTAAAATAAAATGTAGCCGATTAAGCATTTAAATCAATAACATGCCTTTCATATTAGGGACAAATATTACAGGTATGGTTATCGCATTAAAAAAACGAGAACTCAAATGTCGAACTTTTTTTCCAGAAAGCAATTTATAATTTCTATAACTCGATTAATGTAAAGTATTTTAAAAATCCACTCGATTAAGAAATATTGAGTATTTCATGTATGCGCATATATTTTCCGAGCAATAGTACCTAGTATAACAATACTCGAGCGTCCCAACTGAACTAACATTAAGAATATATATTGAATCCACGTAGAATAAAAAATAAGAATATTTGATTATTACTTGTTATTAGTTAAGTCGATATTTTTTTTTGCAATTTGCATCAATAAACCATTGTAAAGGCATGATACCTTAGTAGGGAACTATAAGAGGACGTGTTATTTCTGAAAACTTGCTGGGCAAAAGTATTAAAGTTCCTTAATAGCTGATCAGCTAAGGTATCTCAGGAGCCTGCGTACTTAGAGTTTATAACGAGAAATCTGAATGAAGAACATAGGGAGGAAATCTAGAGGCGTAACAAAGTTGCGCCGTTTGATAGTTGCTAATGAGCGGCGGGTAGTCACTTACCCTCATTTGACCCACTTGCTCGTTTACAAAACAGTAAAATATACACTCGTTGGGATAGTTCAGCCTACTCTAAGACCGTTCCAGAAATAACGGAAGACCTGGTCCTGCAGTCGTGTTTGTTTGAACAGTATGTAACGCAATGTACACGTAAATAATAGAAAAATTCCATTGCACGAACGTGCACTGTGAAAATTATATCACAGTGCACGGTCGAGAGCGTCACTTGTCGGACGAATCCGTTCTTTTGTTTTGTCGAGATCGTAACTCCGCGTTGACGAACTGTTGTCCCGCATTGTTTTTTCCTTGTTCCGCATTTTATTGTCGGAGTAATTAAATCCGGGGGAGTGGTGCGTTGCCGGAGGCTGGATCTAGTGATATGGGAATTCACAGTAACATTTCCTTGTTTTATTTTCTCCGCATCAAATGTTTTGACTGTGGCGATGATCCCGGTGAATTGTGAATTTGAATTGCTACTAAAGGGGGTATTTTTTGAAGTATAGGTATATCTTCTTCTTGTCCTTATTCTAAGTTATTTAAAGTATTAATAGTACAGTAGAACGCCGATTATCCTAATTAATTGGGACCGGGGTCGATTCGGATAATCGAAAATTCGGATAATCGGTCATAGACTAGTAATAAATAAAAACGAACTGTCAAATAAACTTTCGAAAAAAAAACGTTCCAACGTTCCGTTTCGCGGAAGCCGCGCGACGCAAAACATGTAGTGTCTTGCCTCTAGCTTTCAACCATAACAGTTGAAATATATCTGGACTCCAGCGAGTTCCAACTTATTACAACAAAACAAAACAAAAATTACATTACTTACTTACAGTACTTGGTTTTAATTTTTTATATTAAGCTTAGGACCGATTCGGATTATTGGCGATTCGGTTAATCGGCGTTCCACTGTATTTCAAGGCAATTGATTTTCACCAAAACTTGCCGTGTGATGGCGGCGTCAGAAAATCCACTATGTAAAAGGCGACAGAAGGAATAATGGGAATAAAAAATGACTTTCAATAAGTATTATGTAATAATCAATATTGAATAAAAAATTATTCTATTCTTTTCTATTCTAATAAGATGGGCAGCAGCGTCTACTTAATAACATTTCTTAGTCTTACACTCGTACACAAAAATAAAGGTAGTTATACAAAAATAAGTGATATTCATTCTGTAAATACTAGGAACAGACACAAGCTAGTAGTACCAATTACTCGACTCCACCGATTCACTAATTCATTCTTGGGGCGATGTATACGCTTTTACAACAAAATCCCGGAAAATATACAAAATTTAACCTGTTCAAAGTTCAAAAACTTTAAATTTTGTATAAAAAGGGTTATTATAATATTAAGGAATTTATGGATGATAACAACCCCTGGGAATGAGGTGCTCGCTACCAAGCTATTTCTAATTTCCTGTTTTGTTAATTTGTGTAACATACGTGATTGTAAGCTGTTATTTAAAAAAAAGACCCGCTGGGTTTCTTGCTGGTTCTTCCCAGGACAGAGGTTTTTTCGAACTAGTGGTAATTAAACAAAAGAGTGACTTTCAATAAGTATTATTTTTAATCTATATTGAATAAAAAAGCTTCTGTTTCTGTTTCTTCTTCCTGCCCTTCTTCAAAGTTATTTCGGATCGGCATAGCATATCTTCCTCTCCCATTCTCCTCATGAGTTCTTCATTTCTTCCGCATATCATCCGTAATTGCAGTCCATCCATCTTTTCGTAGGCCTCACTTTACTGTTATGTCCATCCACTTTCACAGCCAACATTCTTTTTGTTACATGGTTTCTTTTTCTTTCGCATACTAGGCTACCACTTCTCAACTTTTCCCAACTGGGTCCACTTTAAAACAAAATTTCGGCACTTTCAAAATTTTAAGGTATAGTTCTTGTAATATTATTGGTTCTGTGGTACGGCAACTATTATTTATTCTGTGGAATAGACTATTATTTTTATTCTGAGGCTACAGGTACCTATATATTGAGGTATAATTGTAATTTAAAGTGAAGACGTCATGCCATTTTGTTGGGTAGGCCTAAAACAGCTATTGACCAAATTTAATGATAGGTACCATATGTCAGAATTTTCAGATCTTGTCGGGATTGCGGTCGGAGTTTGGTTATGTCGGGCTTTTTGGTTTTTTCAATAAAATACAGTAGATTCTTGTGTTGGAAGTGTGGAATCTGCGACGTGCATTGATTGAAAGAGTACACAAAACCAATAATTGATTTGTTTTTCTGCCTTCACGCTTTTTAATTACGTTTGCAACAAATTGTTTGAACTTTTCTATGGTAATCAGGTTATTTGTCAGGACTTTTCAATTTTCCATCTGGTAACCCTTATCAAATTACCGTCCACAAGGTAGACGATTGTTTATTAACACATACAGCCTAAGTCAAGTTTGGTAAAATCAATTTTCATTTTCAATCATATTCTCGGCACCATACTGGATTTATCATTCCTTTAGTAAAACGTTACCCTACTTCAAAAAAAATCTGTGCATAGCTTTATTCTATATAACATGAGAATAATGTTATGGGATAATTTTAATCCTATAGCCGCGTTTTTGTCCTATCGAATTGTGCAACAAATCCGTAAACAATTTAAAAGCATCGTATTTAAGTCAACAAATGAGGAAGTAATTAGGTACATTATACCATCACAATCGCTCAAACAGATCAGAAAACAAATTCGCAGCCAATAACCACGCCGAAAGGAGTCCATTATACGAAAAAGAAATTTAAATTGGCCTATCCGTCGAGGTATTGACGTGTAATAGCGCGCGAAAGCAAACAGGAAGCGTGGAGGGACGCCATTGTCCGATGCAGTGTCGCCAACTACGAAAATAATAATTATCGAGGGCTGACGATACAATAGAGTGGTTTTTAGGTTCCGTGACAACGAAATTGGCATAGGTTTTTAATTTAAAGAAAGGATGTTACAGAGCTTTTGGATTGAAATTTTCGTAGTTGAATTTTTGGCTGAAATTTTTGGATTGAAAAGACGAGGCATAAAAATCAGATTAGGTCCATTATTATCAATACACCACATTAGATTATATCATCTATTCATTCGCATAAATGCTGTGGAAAAAATAAATTAGGATGTATTCGAAAGGGTACGGGCAAAAAATGAATATTAAAAATTCTATGATTTATAATACGATGTTTCGCGAAGATTTGCATCGATGTAAGACAAATGGTATTCCATTAATTTTCTATTACCTTGAAGAATGAATTTTGTCCTAAAATCTTAAAATAGGTAAACAGTCTTTAAAGGATAGGTTTCATGTTAAAAACAGGTCGACAATATTAATAGGCTTCAAATGTATTTATTATTAACATGTGAATTTCTGGTGTACCATGTTGGTCTGGGACTTATCTAGCGACCCGCCCAGCTTCTCACGGGTGATTTCTGGATCTCCACAACAGCCACCTACCGGTTCCAGTTGTGAATCTAAACCATCCAAAGATCCACTCAAACACAAACATAAAAATTCATCAAAATCGACCCAGCCGTTTAGAAAGAGTTCAGTGACAAACACACGTATTTGAAGTAACGTACGTATCAGAAGAATTATATACATAAATGTAAAATATGCCAACAGTGTTATTTTCTTAGCTTGTAGTAAAAGGGCCAAATGGGCTATTTGATTGGACTAACGGGATATTGGGTTCGTGATGGTATAGACGATGGCCTAGAGACCTACTTGTTTCACAAATTGCCATTAATTAATTGTAGTCCGAGTTGCTCCTGCTCTTTGAACTCTGTCTACCCCCTCGGGAATTATAGGTGCGAAGAATATGAATTATTGATATTTCGTAAAAAAAATCAAAACTTTTATAGTGTTTTTATTTACTAAAAAAAGATTACCTAGTGTATTTTCATTGAGTGATGAAGAAATTTTAATAAGTTTATCCCTAAACAGAAATGTTATTAATATTGGAATACAACTCACGTGGTAGAGACACGCTGCGACTATATAATGGTTGCAGCACGAATGAGTCGGCTCCACCAGGGTAGGATCACACTCACTGAATACCAGCGTAAAATAGCAGCATAATTCTGATGTGTTTCGTATGGTGATTGTAGAGAACCGGAGACCCTTTTTACTGGAAACGAAGCATTCCATCTTATTCCTTAGGGGTGACAACGTATCTTCATTTCTCTTAATCGAGGATAAATGTAGATGTGTATGCGCCTCAGCATCCACTTACCTTACACTGACTGTGTGCTAGTTTGTCACCCATAATCTATAACAAAAAGTACAAAATTTATAATACCTAAACTAACCAGTCAAATATATGCGGCTCCCTATATACTTATTACGTTTCGGACTTAACCGTTTCCACCAAATAATGGGTCGATCGGCTCAAGTGCTTTCTATTATCCGGCGTGAGTGGCTTAGGATACAGTATCGGAAGGCTTTTTCATTTTTTGTCGCACTCTTTTACCAGGTGGCCGTGAAGGTGTCTTAATTCTTATTTTACTTACTTTTTATCGATCATAATCAGATAAAGATAGCTCTCGTATTTTAATTTTTTTCTTAAATACCCATCTATTTTGTTAGTAGGTTTTAAGACGTGGTAGAGTTGTAGCACGAATTGGTCGGTTCGACTGGGGAAGGACCACGCTCTCACAGAATACCAGCGTAAAATAGCAGCTTAACACTGCTGTGTTTCGTGTGGTGAGTGTAGAGAATATGAGACTCTTTTTACTGGAAAAGGCATTCCATTTTAGTCCTCACGGGTGACAACGCATCTTCATTTTAATTCGCAAATGAGAATAGATTTAGATGTCTATGGGCCACAGCAACCACTTACCATTAGGTGGACTGTGTGCTCGTTTGTCACCCTATCCTATATAAAAAAAGGTTTTTGCGAACTTTGTTCATTGAATACATTTTTTTTTACAAATCTGAAGTGACAAATAACCATGCTGTATAGCTTATGGCAAGTGCTTATCGCAGTCTATGGGCACCTGCAGCCAGCTTCAAACGAAGAAGGCAAGAAGGCTACAGGTGCGTTGTCACCTCTAAAGACTAAGATGGAATGCCTCACAGCCTGTGTTTATACTGGCTCTGTATACCGGAACGCAGCAGGGCGAGTATCTATTTAGCGGCAGAGATACCTTCTCCTACCGAGTCCTACCACCTCGATGTACAGGGTTATTTTGCAATAATCTGCCTATATAGTCCTCACGGGTGACAACGCATCTGCATTTTGATTCGCAAACGAGGATAGATGTAGATGTCTATGGGCCACAGCAACCACTTACCACCAGGTGGACTGTGGGCTTCTTTGTCACCCTATCCTATAAAAAAACGGCCAAATTTGCAGAGTAGGTTCAGAATAAGTATTATAGGCAAATAGTGAAGAAAGAGTTATTAAAAAAATCTCAAACATTTTGTCCTTTTTATCTTTTAAATTCAAAACGCGTGGTAATGCATTAATACGACTCTGTGGCGCAGTGGCTTAGCAATGAGTTGTTGCGCTGGGGCCGCGGGTTCATATCCCGCACTGAACAAGTATTTGTATGGCCTACAAATAATTGTTCCTGGTCTGGATGTTTGTCCTAGTGCAATTTATGTTTGTAAACTGCCTCCACGATACACGAGAAAATCCTAGTGTGGAGGTAACGTTTTTTTTTAAAAAAAAAGAAACTGATTTCGTTGAGGCAGTTTACCAAACATCCAGATCCGGACAATTATTTGTAGGCTATACAAATACTTGTCCGATTACAAATGCTTGTGTGGGATTAGAACCCGCGGCCCTGAGAGCTGCAATTTAATGCCAAGCTACTTGGATTGACCACTAAGCATGCAATTGGGGACCGTCTCCCTATAATTCGTATTTATTTAATTATCGAAGAGTTTGTGCGCGAACACTCCGTTAGTTAATACATAATTATTTATGCTACGGAGCAAAAATTTAATCACATTTAGGTATTTCAAATCAAAATTCAATCAATTTATCATCGTTAACGAACTAAATGTTACAATGTTAGACTCACCGTAATAAATAAGGCAATGGTTAGACTTATATATGGCTTATGTAAACAATAAACATGTCATCCAATGTCATTTATGTAAAATGTCAATTTATGAGTTTATTATTACAGTTTTACATAACTAGCTGGTACCTGGCGCGTTGTTGCCGCAGAAGATATAATTGTGAAAATATAATTTTAAATTTGGAACAGTTACATTGTTTAATTAGGAATGATAATGATGATGATATTATAACTTTCAAATTTTGTGTAAGTGTAATTGCACTATACCTATGCAAGCAATAACTTGATAAAGTTTTAGCGCATTCTGATGAACGACATTGCAGCACATAAAATACGTACAAACAATTTTTTTTTTAATTTGATTATTCTTGACTAAGATAGCGAACTCTTCAGCCTACTCGTATGACGTCATCATTATTAAAAGGTAGGTATATACCGAATTTCGCATGTAAACATCCTGTTCTATATTCATTCAAACGTTAATAACCACTTGACATCCAATTAATCTCTTTTTACTGGAGCAATCAAATCTAAAACAAAACATTTCGATCGCAATTTTTGTCTGAAGTAGAAAGTTGGTAAAGTTAAATTTCCAACGACAAACGCATAAAATCTAATACCCCAGTGAGAGACTGCCACGTGGCCTAATTATTTGGATTCCCCCTAAGCTCCAGGTTTGAATACGTGCATTTGATTTTATATTGACTTCTCTGCCTTAATTTTTTACGATCACGTTTTTCCTTGGTTAAGTTACTGTTTTGCATGCTGCCTGAGCAATGTCCACTGTTTGGTGCTCAGCTAACATTTAATTAACGCAGTTAATTTTGAATTTATCCTAAACTTTTCTTTTTAACCGAGTTCAAAAAAGGATCAATCGACTGTTTTTTATGTGAGTTACCTTATAACTTTTTTCTAGGTGAACCGATTTTGATGTTTTTTTTTAATTTAATAGCTGGTGCTTCTCATGTGGACTTATATATATTTGATCAAGGTCTGACCAGTAGTTTTTGAGTTATCCTCAATAATGCGTATTTAATTGACTTCGACAAAATTGATGATGTTCTCATTTTATTTATATTGAAGTCGGTTGTACAAATTTTTAAATTTTACCACAATCTAACAACCCATGCGATGGTAAATAGCTATTGCAGACTACAGATCTGTCTTCCCTGAGGACTGAGATGTAACTCCTCACAGCCTCAATACTCACACTCTTCCCTCCCAACCAGTACAAAACAGAGCACGCACTGCGGCTGTTGGCTGTTGAAATACGTAAGTAAGTAGTACTTTGTTTAAGCACAATCCCAGACGAGCGCTCTCAAGCAGTAAGTTTCGCTCGTTGTAAATTTCACAGTACATCGTACGTCGAGCATCCGGGGTTCGAACCCCGCCGCGGCACCAATGGAATTGTTAATTAAAATTTTATGTGCTGACTTACCACGTGCTCGACGATGAAGGAAAACATCGTGAGGAGACCTGCATGTCTGAGAAATAAGGAAGCTTACCACCTAGCTATAGATCCTAATAATGATAATATCTTCCAGACAAAATTTTCTTTTCTTCTTTTAAAAAAAAATACTAGTAATGCTATTAAACATTACTAATATTCCCTTTAACCACTTCTGGTTAGACTTCTGGTTATTTAGGTAAGCTTAAAATGCTTTTGTTAGAAGTGTTTCACGACAGTAGTCGAATGGTGGATTCGAACCCACGACCTTTTGAGTTCGAGGTCCGCGCCCTGCCATTAAACTACTGGTCGATCTCAACGGAGACTAGCCAAAGAGGAAGGGATTATAGGGCACGAGTATGAGCGCAAGGATAGGTGCACTCTATTCCCTCATCTGCCGACTTCCAAAAAGGAGACGGTACTCAATTCGACTGTATGTTTTTTTATGTGTGTTAACTCATAACTTTGTACTGGGTGAACCGATTTCGATGATTCTTTTTTTAAATGAAAGCTGATAGTTCTCGTGTGGTCCCATATGGTCAAGGTCAGACCAATAGTTTTTGAGTTATTCTTAAATAATTTATATTGAAGTCGGGTGTACAACATTTTTAATTCAAATTATGTTTTATTTTTATAGTCCGATGGGACGGTAGTCCGATAATACTGGAGAGAGATCAGGATCCGGATCAAATACTTTACTTGCTTTCCGAGGCACAGGCTAGAGACACCGCCAACTTCCTGATTCCGGGCTACTACAGAGAATTTCTTTAAAAAAAAAAAACAATATCAGTTTTGCGTTTGGTCGCCAATACTGCAGTTGAAAGAACTTTCGCGAGCGGTCCTCCTGAAGTGGTCACGTCAAGTGACCTTGATCATTCGGTCTAATGGGCATAGGAGTCTGTCTGAGACCGAGAAGGCTGGTACTTTGGAATGCTTTCTTTTCCTTATCTCCTTGATAAGTTTTTAAGATCATATAAAAATTATTACTTATACCAGCTGTAAAATCCTGGAACCAGGAAACTATTAGACTTTTCCGGACCTATACGACTTAGGAACCTTCGAGAAAAGAGATAACTCTTTTTTAAAAGTCCGGCAACGCATCTACAATTTCCGTGAAGTTGCAGTTGTTCATGGGCGGCGGTCACTTACATCAGGTGAGCCGCATGCTCGTTTGCCGTTGGAATAAGATATTTCTAGACGGTACACTTCCAAGTAGTTTATTGAGATGTTTTTAAAATTGCTAAGTGGTGACTAATTTTAGCAACATCTATTATGTGTGTAATCTTTGGATCACAATTAAAGTTAGTGAAAATGCAATAAAAGGTTAGTTAATTAGGTTTCATAGACGTCGCTGTGTTAACACAATTCAAGTTTTTTTTATAGAATATGGGTTGTTTGCTGTGACCCATAGACATCTACCTTTATCCTCAATAAAGAATCAAAATGCAGATGCGTCGTTACCAGTGAGGACTAAGATGGAATGCATCTTTTCCAGTAAAATGGGTCTCCGGTTCTCTACACTCACCATACGAAACACAGCAGTGTCAAGCTGCCATTTTACGCTGGTATTATGTGAGAGCGTGATCCGTCCCCGATCGAGCCGACCCATACGTGCTACAACTATACTACTAATATAGCTGCAGCATGGCTCTACCACGTACAAATAGCCTTACTAAGTAAAAATGACCGCTTGTCATCTTCAAAAGGGAAATTTTACTTTGTGTCACGTCTCGAGCTGACGAGCCCGTATTATACAAAGCAACGATGGTTTGCTGAAACACTGGGAAACCGGAGGAGTAATAATTTATTATGGGTTCCTTAATATTTGTTACTAGTAAGCTGTGTTCCGATTTTTTTCCTTTGATTTCGCACAATGTACACAAAGATTAAGATCGTTTATTTGCATGAGAAAGCTACAGAAATATCTTAATAAAATATGAAATCTATTCTACCATACCATACCATACCATACTATTCTACCATTGATTTCGTCGTAAATGCTAACATCCAATTAAAAGTCATAACAAAAGGTTAAAAAGACGTGCTCAATATCCTTTGATTTTTTTTATTTCATTGTTTTTTACCTTATAGCTGAGGCAACAAAGGTAATATCCATTATCTGCCGCTAAACTCGTGGCGTTATGAATTATATTGGCGGGTTCAATCATTAGTTAAAATAAAGCTTCAAATTATATATCCGAATAAGCGTAAAATTAATTAATAAAATCAGGTGTTACTTTGCAGAAAGACATTATATTAAAGACTAGCCATCCGCTCCGGCTTCACACGGATGATTTCTACCGAGTCAAATTGTGAATCTAAAGTAAAAACCATCCAGGGACCCACTCAAAACCAAAAAATTTCGTCAAAATCGGTCGAGCCATTTTTGAGTTTTTGAGAGACGTGCGTTATTCTTTTGTCAATTGATTTTTATATATAGAAAGATGTTAAAGTTCTGTAACAAGCCTACATATTTAATTTGCATAATAATACTTTTTTAAGAATAGTTTCCTAATTTTCTAAATTTTCTTAAGTAATATTCGAAAAGCCTAAGCCTTCAGCCTATTAAAGTCTACTACTGGACAAGGATCTCGCCCTTTATAACGAGGATTACTGGTCCG
Source organism: Parnassius glacialis (assembly GCA_033319125.1). Classification (NCBI taxonomy): domain Eukaryota; kingdom Metazoa; phylum Arthropoda; class Insecta; order Lepidoptera; family Papilionidae; genus Parnassius; species Parnassius glacialis. The sequence goes on along the minus strand of JAVANC010000012.1, from coordinate 3,461,149 downwards.
GTTATCTGCTGCTGGCGGTAGCTGCTGCACGTCGCTGGTTTTAGTTTACGTTTGTAAACGAGTTATTGATCGTGATGCGGCGGTGTAAGAAGAACTAAAAAATAAAAGACTGCGGTTGGCAACCAACACGCCATGTTTAAAGAAAAAAAAAACACTTGCTGAATGCCAATGAAACCCGCGTTAAAGAACACATAGGTGATGTGAAGAAACGGCGCTCCGGGAAGTCTGCAGTCTGTGAACAAGCACACGATCGTACCCGTTATTACATCAGATTTGATAGACCACAAATCCTCGCAAAGAACACCGATTCCTTCTAATTCGCGAGGCTATTGAAATAAACAAAAAAACATCCTAATTTCAATAAAGAAGATGGCTGGGTGCTACCATCTGCTTGGGATCCTATAATCAATAAAATTAAATTCCTACCCAAGCATACAACTGCAAGACTTCAGGATATTATTAGTTCATACTGAGTAGATCGCACTAAAAATTAATAAACTTGCATTGGGACGTCCAACATCTCAGTTGTCACCCCCGTGACGTGTAAATTGCTCGAAACGTCGGGAATACAAAATAAGTTAATATACGCGATAGGATCCATAAAAACTAGTTTTATTTAAAAGCTATTTATTTACATGTGGATTTTACTTTGCCGGACTAGGCTCCGTGGATCCCTAAACCGTCGCTGCGAAGGCCGGGCCCTTGAGCACGCACCGACGGCACGCCTCTAATTATCCCGCCCGGTTCGAACCCGCAGCCTCGTCTCCTCGCGACACTCGAGTGGACTCTGTCGTCTCGTCTATTTTCATTTTTCGCCAAAAGCACGATCCCTGAGACGAGCCTGCGTGGCACTATTGTCTGCAAAATTATTTCTACCTTGATGACAACCTCTTTATGCTTGCTTAATGGTTAGAGTGGATACTGTAAGAAATCTTTATGGACGTTTACAATCAACATTATACAATACGAACGTAATAAACAAGTACGCAGTCCACCTGATAGTAAGTGGATGTTGTGGCCCATAGACTATCTATCCTTGATTAAAAATCAAAATGTAATCACCCCCTGAGAACTAAGATGGAATGCCTCGTTACCAGTAAAACGGTCTTTGGTTCTCTACACACACCATAGAAACAGCAGCATTAAGCTGATATTTACGCTGGTATTGAGAGTGTGGCCCTTCCTCGTTCGAGCCGACCCATTCGTGCTGAAACCATAATATTGCTTCAGCGTGAAAACGTCTTCGTGTGTAATAACATTAACACTGTCTGAGTGTAATGCATGGAAGCCTTTTCGATATCAAATATAGAGAGAATTAGAGTAGAGATAGACTGGTCCTATGTACGCAAAATACGCGATGCAACGCTCCCACCTTAGTGTACACATTTGACCTACGTATGCAACCTACGCTCCGTCCCCCTCGTGCTCTGTTCCAAAGTCCCGAAACCTTTCAGCTCGAGTTACAAAACCGTTTTCAGTGCCTAGAAGACTGCAATGAAGTGGACGATATGAATGACAAGCTCGTGGAAACTGTCCATGCGGTCGGAGCTAAGTTCTGCAAGACCCGCCACAGAAGAACACAAAAACTCTCCGATCACACTCTTAATCGCATGGCTGTTAGACGGGAGATGAGGCTACATTTTTCAACAGATTTAACAGCATACGGGCATCTGAACAGACAGATCTCCAAATGCATGCGGCGGGACTTACGCAACTTCAATACAGCTTGTCGAGCGATCGAGCGGAACCAAGGCTCTAAAGTCTTTGTCAGAGATCTGTCTGCCAGAAAGAGCTAACTGTCAAAGGTGAAGACCGAGTGTGGCAGCATCGTTTCCGGGGCACCTGAGATTTTGAGTGAGATTGAGAGGTTCTATGGACAGCTGTACACGTCATCGTTGGAGCCACACGCAAGTGTGAGTAACGATCCAAGAGCGAGTCTTATCCGACACTATTTCGAAGATATCCCGGATGTCAGTCTGAGCGAGATTAGAATGGCTCTCCAGCATCTTAAAAACGGCAAGGCCCCAGGCGAGGATGGAATTACAGCGGAGCTTCTGAAAGCGGGTGGAAAACCGGTACTGAAAATCCTTTAGAGGCTCTTTAATTCCGTCCTCCATGGTGGCATTACCACGGAGGCGTGGAGCAGAAGTGCGGTGGTCTTGTTCTTCAAGAAAGGTGACAATGCTCTCTTGAAGAACTACAGACCGATTTCCCTTCTGAGCCGCGTCTACGTGCTGTTTTCGAGAGTCATTATGAATCGTCTCGCACGCAGATTTGACGACTTCCAGCCTCCCGAACAAGCCGGTTTCTGAAAGGGCTTTAGCACCATAGACCACATACATACCCTTCGGCAAGTTGTACAGAAGTTCGAGGAGTACAATTTGCCACTATGCCTGGCTTATGTGGACTATGAGAAAGCCTTTGATTCCGTCGAAATTTGGGCGGTGCTGCAATCCCTTCAGCGGTGCCATGTTGACTGTCGGTATATCGAAGTGCTGAAGTGCTTGTACAGTAGAGCTACGATGGCTATCCGAGTACAGAACGAGAGTACGGAACCTATCCAATTGCAGAGAGGTGTAAGACAGGGTGACGTTATATCTCCGAAACTCTTCACCGCTGCATTGGAAGACGTTTTTAAGCTTCTGGACTGGAAAGGATACGGTATTAACATCAATGGCGAGTACATCACTCACCTTCGATTTGCCGACGATATAGTCCTTATGGCAGAATCGCTGGAGGACTTAAGCAATATGCTCAATGACCTCAATAGTGTCTCCCAACGGATAGGTCTTAAGATGAACATGGACAAAACAAAGATTATGTTTAATGTCCACGTCACACCTATGCCGGTAGTTGTTGGGAGCACTAAGCTCGAAGTTGTTGACGAGTATGTTTACCTGGGACAAATAGTCCGACTGGGTAAGTCCAACTTCGACCGAGAGGTCAATCGACGGATTCAACTCCGCTGGGCAGCGTTCGGGAAGCTACGACGCATCTTCTCGTCAGACATACCTCAAAACCTTAAAATGAAATTGTACAACCAGTGCGTGTTGCCAGTGATGACTTACGGATCTGAGACGTGGTCCTTCACTGCTGGCCGTATGAGGAAGCTCAACGTCGCTCAGCGAGCTATGGAGAGGGCTATGCTCGGGGTTTCTCTGCGTGATAAACTTGGGAATTAGGTTATCCGCAGTAGAACCAGAGTAACCGACATAGCCCAACGGATTAGTAAGCTGAAGTGGCAGTGGGCCGGCCATATAGCTCGAAGAACCGACAACCGATGGGGAAGAAAAGTTCTTGAGTGGCAGCCTCGTACCGGTAGGCGAAGTGTAGGGCGACCCCCCATGAGATGGAGTGACGACCTGGTAAGACATGAAGGAAGTCGATGGATGCAGGTGGCTCAGGACCGTGCTTTGTGGCATTCCTTGGGGGAGGCCTATGTTCAGCAGTGGACTTATGAAAGGCTGTAATGATGATGATGATGATGATGATGCATCCTACGTTTGGCGTCAGACACTTTAAAAACTACTTAGCGGACGCACTCGTAAAAGCTTATAGCATGTTTTCTAATTCTGAGAGTGAGTTTGGGAACGATTTATTTAGTCTGATGTTCGTAAACGAATATATCCACGCCACAAAGGAAACGTTTAGAAGGTAGTAATTCTGTAAACATTTATGATTTATAATGCAAACTAATACGTGAGTATGTAGAATACAACGTGTTATTTATGCAATATCATATCAATATAATCATGTTTCATATCTTAACATAACTAGGATAGAAATACAAAAAAACTACTTTTTTAATTTCGTGCCTCGACCTCTACCTTTAACGTTAATAACAAAAATGATAGCAGTAAGAGGATAGGTACTCACTAGGTTACCATCTAGTTTAGCTATCTCTTCCCATACTGCATAACGTAATTTAGCATCGCAATATTTCTACACATTTAACATTATAAATACATTCGTATCGCCTTAATCCATGAACTGTTCATTACCCATTTTGACAACATAACGTTTTTTGTTTATTACGTGCTACGCGTAAGTTCTAAGAACACACTGTCATACGCGTGGGATGCATACGAACATCACTTCACTCTCACACGGCGATATAGACATCGCAGATCGACGTTGCATCGGAGGCGTGTGATTGCGTTACATATCTACAATAAGTGTATTTCTAATGCATAGTTTATCATATAAAATTAAGAGTCCTGATGTCATAATGCGTTGCATACGTTGCGTACGTGGGACTTGTCTCTGTCTGTCTTTAAATTACATACATACATACGATATATATAAAAAAATCCAAACAAATCTACTACGCCTTCAAACATTCGTTAACCAGACATAAATAAACAACGTCGCATCTAAAAAATTCTGCCTCATAAAAACAAAAAAAAAGCTACTGATAGTAATTTTTGCATCTGGCAACTCCGCCTCCGCGTCATCGTACAATTTTGGCGCGCCGCCGCCATTGCTCTTATTTGCCGCGCTTTCACGTGATGAATGTGTCGCGCCGGCGTCCATTAGGTGCCTATTATGTCGGCCGGGTTTCGCGACTCACGGCCTTGTTTTTTCTTTTAACTTTTGCCACATAGGTGTAAAGGGCGTATCGTTGGAGGGCTTTAAAGTCGCGCTAAATTAGAATGCTTTCGATTCTTGCTCATGCAGCCAGATCCTGTTGTGCAGTGAAATCTTTTGCGCAATTCGTACGGTTTTGATCCTCTAATTGTTAGTTTGTTTTGATGTGTAGTTGGTAATTTCTGCATTCCCGTGCGATAATCCGCCGCTACGTTACAACGTGCAGTATCTCTGACACTAATTTGTGGTGTATGATTTTTAATTTCATTGCCTTCATTTTTTTTTATAACGACAGCTTCCTTCCTTAACATTTGTGTTAATTTTTAAATTGCAGTAATACTAACAAAGGGGCTTAAAATCATTGATTCTTCAATTTAGGATAATATCTAATAAGTAAATAACAATTTGAACCAATACTCATCCGTTTCAGGCAAATTATCTGAAAGAAATTGTAGAATTTTATATAAAGATTTTAATAATATAATTTATTAACGGTAATCCTTGCTCCGATTTCTACCTTGGCTTATTTAGATTTTTGTAACGTCCCAAAGCAACGATAACAATATCGTTGCTCTTAAGTGCCTCCAGCATGAATAACCACGAACTAACAGAATACCACCGTAAAATAGCAACAACACTGCTTTCTTGTGAAGATAAAAACGTTCACTTAAGTTCTCAGAGATTGCAATAATGTCTTCGAGCTAAACAGGTATATACTATCTTTCTTCTCTTCTCTTCTTGATATTAAAATGTCTAAAAATCATAGTAACTGTTTACAATAAGGTATCCTGAATCTGCTTCACTTCTTTGACTTCTTATAAAATAGAAGCTATAGTAGCCTAATAGTTATGCGTGGACGGCAAACTCCAAAAGTCGTTATTCGAACTACGTGGTGAACCATCCCAATACAAGCAATTTTAGTTTGTTTTGAGTGGTCATTAGGAGTATTAATAATGTTAAAAGCGTTATTAGTACTATTTATAAAAAAAAGTTGTCAGGTAACACGATGGTGATTATTTAATGGATTCAGGAAATTGTCGAAACGATTACCAGAACATCGATTTAGGTTAGATACCAGGATGGCAGGATTTTTGTACTCTTGTCAGAATTGCGGGCGGATTTTAAAAATGTCAGGTTTTTAAATTTTTAAATGAAATACAGTAAGTTTTTGCGTGGGAGGAGTGGAATCTGCGACCTGAACTGAGAGTGCACAAAATCAATAATAAATTAGTTTTTTTTACATGCTGTTTAATTATTTTTGCAACATAATGTCAAGATTTTTTCATGGAAATCAGATTATTTGTTAGGACTTTAATTTTCCATGTGGTAACCCTAACCTAGATATAAAAGTTTTACATAATACATAACTTATTACATGTAAAAGTTATTTAAATCCACTACAAAGAGCACTTATGTGAAGGGAATCATAATACATCGTAATTCCTAAAAGCTGCAATCGAGTAGCGTTCGAAAGTAAAGTCGTTGAGCCCCACGTTGGGCGCCATTGCACAATGGAAGCTAATGGCGGCGCCTCGTTACACTCTCGACGCAGCGACGCCTGCAATTATAAATACAAGTCTACGTGTCACTCGCTGACTGAGGTTGTTACTTGGGACTTTAGTTCTTGTAGAAAAAGCCTTGGTATTTCAAATAGTGGCCTACTTTTCTTAATTTTGACCAATTTAAAAAACGCAGGAGTTTTACAATTCGTCTGTATATTTTTTTAGGTATGTTTTGGCATAACTTCTTGTTAATGAGCCAATTTTAATGATTCTTCTTTTATTAAATAGTATACAACTTAAATTAAATATAAATCGTCCTTAGGGGTTAATAAATAGGAAGTTTTTAATATAACTATTAGGCAACATTCTAGTTGTTAGTTTATACTTGTGATATTTCTTATTACCCTCAATAAGGGGAAAAATTAACTTAAAAAAAAGTGAAAACCGACTTCAAAATCTAAAAATAAAAAATAATGTCCACGTAATAGCTTCCAAAGTCAGGGACTTAGTCCTTCGATTCACTATGTCTAAGAGCTAATTTTTCTTATTTATAACACGCTTTTATTAGCTTCGCGTGTATCTATCTACCTACGTAACGGAACATTTTAATGTAATTTTCACCAACTTGTAGACAGCCGATTGACTTGAAAATTTGCACTCGTATCAAGGACCCATGGCAATACAACAGTTTAATAACTTTATCCTAGTATTCCTGATCAGAATTACCAGGATAAAATAAAATATCTTTTTTTTAATATTATGACCTATTCTCACGAGGATCATTACAGCGAATGAGCAATGCGGTGTTGTTTAAGTTTTTAAAATTAATATTACTCTATACATAGTGGGATTTTATCGTTTGTAAAATGAAAAACCTGGAGCGCATGTACTGTAGCGTGTACATATATGGCTGTTCTAATAAAAACTATAACAGTGGTAGAGCCACGCGACAGCTTTTGCTGTCGCACGGATAATAGTGGTAGAGCCACGCGGCGGCTTTTGCTGTCGCACGGATGGGCTGGCTCGAACCGGGGTGGTACCACGACCTCACAGAATACCAGCGTGAAGTAGAGGTGCAGGTGGCCGGAGGCCCTTTTTACTGGAAATGAGGCATTCCATCTTAGTCCTCACGGCTAACAACGCATCTGCATTTTGATTCGCAAACGATGATAGATGTAGATGTCTATGGGCCGCAGCAACCACTTACCGTCAGGTGGACTGTGTGCTCGTTTGTCACCCTTATCCTATAAAAAAAAACTAATCACTAAACATTAATTACAGATGACTTTTGCTTTCGAATCCTCTCGAATCTCCGAAGGTGCCGCCCTCTTATTTATTTCTACTATAGTATGGTTGTAGTACGAATGGGTCGGCTCGACCGGGATAGGACCACGCTCTCACAGAATACCAGCTTAAAATAGCAACTTATTCCTGCTGTGTTTCGTGTAGAGAACCGGAGTCCCCTTTTACTGGAAACGAGGCATTCCATCTTAACCCTCAAGGGTCATAACGCATCTGCATTTTGATTATTAATTGAAGATAAATGTAGATGTCTATGGGCCACTGCATCCACTTACCATACACTTACCAGGTTGATTGTGTGCACGTTTATCAGCCATATTCTATAAAAAAATACTGTTGTGTTCCAGTTTGAAGGTTATAGAGAGTCAGTATGATTATTCACTGAAAGATATTCCATCTTAGTTCCTAGACCATGAACTATCCGAGTTCGTTTGTCACATCAGTGTTATAAGAAAAATTACTTAATGCACTTTTAGAGAAGTGAACAAAGTCATTCAGCAAGATTGTAACTCTTGGCTCGCAAAGTAAACGTCTTGATTATTAGAATTTAAAACCGTTACTTACTTTGAATTAACTTTACGGTTATCTGTCTATAATAACAATAAACAGCTTGTAAGGCTGTGCTAAATAAGATACTACTCCGTTTTTAACCGAGAGTTAAGACCTATCAAGTACGTGGGGCGAAAATCTTTATTTGTTGTAGTACTAAGGACAAAAGTGAACAGTTGTCAATGCCTCCTACCGCTTCGGAGCATTAATCCTTTTAGTTCGAAAACTTTGATGTATGGAACCTCATTCGACCGTCGCTCTAAAACATAGGTTTAGCCGTTTGAGCCACGAATATATATCCAACTAGATGTTCCGCGCGACTTCGCCGGCGTGTAATTTAGTACGATTGGATTTCATGGGTTTTATCTTTCTCTTTATCAATCATAATCCGATAAAAATAGCTCTCGTATTTTAATTTATTTTTAGATACCCATCCATTTTCTACCGACTTCAAAAAGGAGACGGTACTCAATTCGACTGTACGTTTTTTATGTGTGTTACCTCATAACTTCTTTCTGGGTGAACCGATTCCAATGATTCTTCTTTTATATGAAAACAGGTGCTTCACATGTGGTCCCATATAAATTAGATCAAGATCGGAACAGTAGTTTTTAAGTAATCCTAAATAATGCGTATTTAATTGACTGCGACTACATTGATGATTATTTTTTTTATAGGATAAGTGTGACAAACGAGCACACAGTCCACCTGATGGTAAGTGGTTGCTGCGGCCCATAGACATCTACATCTATCCTCTATTACAAATCAAAATGTAGATGCGTTGTCACCCGTGAGGACTAAGATGGAATGCCTCATTTCCAGTAAAAAGGGCCTCCGACCACCTGCATTCACCAAGCGAAACGCAGAGGTAAACCTCTACTTCACGCTGGTATTCTGTGAGGTCGTGGTACCACCCCGGTTCGAGCCGGCCCATCCGTGCGACAGCAAAAGCTGCCGCGTGGCTCTACCACTGTTAAAATTTACTACATTTTATCTATAGACTTCAAAAAGGAGACGGTACTCATAACTTTTTACTGGGTGGACCGATTTTTTTAAATATTTGAAAGCTGATGCTTCTCCTTGTGGTCCCATATGATTTGATCAAGGTCTGACCAATAGTTTTTGAGTTATTCTTAATAATTTATATTGAAGTCGGCTGTACAACATTTTTAATTTTACCACTTATGTCACATTAATATTATGAATAAAAATAGCATATCCCGTCAAAGCTACTAAATAAATACTAAGCTTATTAATCCAAATAAAAATTTACTTTCGAATATTATATTCAAACTGAATAATTAATAAAAATTAAAAATTTTGTAAAGCCGACTTCAATATAAGCGACTTCAATATAGGTTATTTAAGAATAACTCAATAACCATTGGTCTGACCTTGATCAAATTCATATGGGACCACACGAGAACTATCAGCTTTCCTATAAAAAAAGAATCATCCAAATCGGTTCACCTAATACAAAGTTATGAGGTAACACACATAAATAAAAAAACATACACTCGAATTGAGTACCGTCTCCTTTTTTGGAGTCGGCAGAAAACTAAAACTAGCTTACCTATCGTTTAAAGAAAGGAGAACATAATTTAAAATGAAAAATTTTGTACAGCCGACTTCAATATAAGCGACTTCAATATAGGTTATTTAAGAATAACTCAATAATCATTGGTCTGACCTTGATCAAATTCATATGGGACCACACGAGAACTATCAGCTTTTATATAATTCGATAATTTTTTATAAAAAAAATTTATCGAAATCGGTTCGCCCAGTACAAAGTTATGAGGTAACACACATAAAAAAAAACATACAGTCGAATTGAGTACCGTCTCCTTTTTGGAAGTCGGCAGAAAAGAACTGTTTAAAGTCGGATAATTGTAGGAAAGTGGCACAAGTCATAAATACAGCAGGGTGGGTTTTCTGACTGTACATAATACATCTGCTAAGTTCGTAACGTAAACTATCGACACGGCACTTCTAACATCGCTATATCATAGAACCGAGCGTCACAAAGCGGACGATTAAACACTCGTATGGCACTTAGGCAGTCGCGATTTAAGGCTACGCGCACATTGGTCTGGATTTTAATAATTTGGAGGACAACCCCAAAGTTTCCTGTTGATTCTCCTCGCTGAGTTCTAACTTAGCTAAAAGTTGTATGAACTAAACTATAAAGCTGTATTTGACTAATAATTGCATATATCATTCCTTGTTATATTTTTCTCCATTTTTAGGGTTATGTACCCAAAGGGTATCCAACGGGACCCTATTACTAAGCCTCCTCTATCCGTCCGTCCGTCTGTTTTTCAGAAGGTTGTATCTCATGATCCGTAACAGGTACACAGTTGAAATTTTCACAGAATGTTTATTACTGTTGTTGCTATAACAACAAATAATAAAAATGAAAATAAATTAAAAATTAAAGGGCGCTCCCATATAGAAACGTGTTTTACGATGGTACGGAACCCCTCATGCGCGAGTCCGACTCCCACTTTGCCGGTTTTATTTTAATACTGTCTACCTTTTTTATTTCCAGTTTTTTTTTAATTATTCTGAGTTTTTAACAGTGGTAGAGCCACGCGGCAGCTGTTGCTGTCGCACGGATGGGCCAGCTTGAACCGGGGTGGTACCACTACCTCACAGAAAACCACCGTGAAAAAGAGGTTTACCTCTGCGTTTCGCTTGGTGAGTGCAGGTGGCCGGAGGCCCTTTTTACTGGAAATGAGGCATTCCATCTTAGTCCTCACGGGTGACAACGCATCTACATTTTGATTTGTAATAGAGGATAGATGTAGATGTTTATGGGCCGCAGTAACCACTTACCATCAGGTGGACTGTGTGCTCGTTTGTCACCCTTATCTTATAAAAAAAAGTTATTGTTATGAAGAAACAAACTGCGGCTGCCAACGAGGCCTAAGTTCAGCAGTGGACTTTTAATAGACTATAATGATGATGCCATCTGTCCATCTCCTGTTTAATTTCCCTTTGTCGCGTCTTACGACTTCCACGGCATAATATGAGGTATAGTTATTTTATTTCACGATGTAATTTTGACTTTGGTTGTTGTTAGCCGTGCACGTACACATTGTGTTAGTGTGCGAGCCGTGCACACATTACATACACATTGTGTTAGTGTGCGAGCCGTGCACACATTACATACACATTGTGTTAGTGTGCGAGCCGTGCACACATTACATACACATTGTGTTAGTGTGCGAGCCGTGCACACATTACATACACATTGTGTTAGTGTGCGAGCCGTGCACACATTACATACACATTGTGTTAGTGTGCGAGCCGTGCACACATTACATACACATTGCGTTAGTGTGCGTTGGCTGCGGGTGCTCGGGAGGAGCGCTCGCACACTAACACAATGCGTATGTAATGTGTGCACGGCTAACAACAACCAAAGTCAAAACTTCATCGTGAAATACAATAAATATAGTGGATTCTCCTACGCCGCCACTAACACCGTTAATGCAGTTTCATTAAATTTAGCAAATGGGTAGAGCTTTATACGTGGTTTATAGAGCCAAGCAGCAGCAATATTATTGTTGTAGTAGGAAAGGATCGGCTCGACCGGGGAAGGACCACGCTTTCATAGAATACCAGCGTAAAATAATAGCTCAATGCTACCGTGTTTCGTATGGTGAGTGTAGAGAACCGGAGACCCTTTTTTACTGGAAACAAGGCATTCCATCTTAGTTGCGTTTTCATTCTTAATCGAGGATAAATGTAGATCTATGGGCCACAGCAACCATCAGGTGGACTGTATGCTTGTTTATCACCCTTATTCTATATAAAAAAAGCTTATTTAGTGAATTTCAACCTGGCAAACTATATGCGAACGTAATTTAACAGAGACTAACGCAACATCTAAAACAAGTAATTAGGTATCTCTGCATTATCAATTCATCCCCCCCTTAGTCCATTGGAACCGTGTAGTGGCGGTGTAAGGATTAGACATGGAACGAGTAGTGATTCGCCGAGTACTCGGCTCCAGGTACTCGGCCGAATACTCTTCTGTTTTAAAAAAAACGCGGTAGCGGACGGCGTTTGGTTGTTTCCCTTACACAGAGTTAGAGATGGAACCGATACGAGTAAATACAAGTAGTTACTCGATACTTTTCTTTCTATACCAAGTACTTTGGGTATCGATACTTTAAAACTTAGTACCAAGTAGTATCAAAAGAAAAGTACTTGTATCGGTACTCGATCCGTCACACACCCACGGATACTATTGATGAGTAATTACTGATTACTTGTCAAATGAGACAACATGAGTTCATATTCGAGAGATAGTTTTCGTTATCTGGCGCGAAAATGACTGCTTATAGAAATCGTTTTATCGGAAAACATCTAGAAAAATTATTGATCTTCCTCTTTTAAATTTTAAATATTAGTATTAATAATTTCTATTGTAGATTCATATGTACGTTCTAAATATTTCTGCTGCTTCTCATGTTCCTTATGTTTTAATGTGTCTAATATAATAATAATGATAAAAGCTGGCTTTTTGTCTTTATTTTTCTCTAGAATATAATTAAGGCCGAGTACTCGGTACTCGGCCGTTAATACTCGGTGCTCGGCCGAACCCTAAAAAAAGGCCGAATCCGCCAAGTACCGAATCCAAACCGAGTACTCGTCCCATGTCTAGTAAGGATACCCACTACTTCATTTCGTACCGTCGGTATCGTCTTTACAGGTGTATACATCATTATAAGAAAAAACTAAGCAACATACATATAAACTCTAAACAAACAGAAATCAAACTAATTGAGCAAACACACTACATCCAGTAAAATATTGCAATAAATAATAGTTTAGAATCATTAATCGGGCAAGGTCGGTAATAGTAAGTCTTTACATTTTCTTTTAAATACACGTTCGGGAGATGAGAGACGGAAAATGAAACAGGAGATGCGCTGCAACTGGGAACTCATAATTAAAACTTAAAAACAACCGACTTCAATATAAATTATAAAGAATAACTCAAAAACTATTGGTCAGACCTTGATAAAATTTATATATATATAGAATCATCGAAATCGGTTCACCCAGAGAAAAGTTATATGGTAACACACATAAAAAACACAGTTGAATTGAGTACCTCCTCCTTTTTGAAGTCGGTAGAAAATTATAAAAACTGCAGTTGCTAAGCCAAGGGCAACTATAGTGAAAACTTCCTTATGAGGCAATCTATCGGGAAGCAGTTCAGCGGTGGACTTTTATAGGCTGTAATGGATGAATGGATGATAAATACATTGTACAACATTGCAAACATGGGTCTCATTCAATGAAACTCAAGGATACTGTAGGTATAATTACAACAGGAATATTAATTGTTTCCAATTGTTTCAGATCGTTCGCAGTCCTACGGTCCTCAACGTAGCGGGTACGTACCACACAATACAAATGCCCAAAGCTTCAACAGCCAAGGGCATTCGCAGAACCGCTCCGGGTACCAGCAGAATGGCCAGGACAGGTTTGGGCAGAACCAGAATAGGCATCAGGGTTACAGACAGCAAAGCAACAATCAGGGTGGACACCAACAGGGCGGCTACCGACAAGGTGGCTACCAGCAAAGTGCTCACCAGCAAGGTGGTCATCAGCAAGGTGGTCACCATCAAGGTGGCCAGGGTTACTCTAGCTCGCAGCACGGTTACAGCAGTTATCAGTCGGGCCACAGATACGACGGTCAGCAGGAGAAATACGGTAGCGCTCCTAAATACGCCAGGGGTTCGCAGTCCGACAGACGTCCAGCACCAGGCTCCAATAGATATCAAGGCCGTAACCAAGGTGGCTCCACCTGGCGCTGAGACTGACGTAGTGGCCGGATGAATGGACGAACTTGTAAATAGAGGAATCACTGTAATACGGAAAATCATAGAAAATATTTTAAAGTAGAGACAGACATAACGTTTGCATCTACAATGTCAATTAAAAATGTATGCAATCACTTCGAGTGTTTTGACCACTGAAAAATTAGGTGTTATATAACAGCTCAATGCTCAAAGCTCGTGCTGCTGTGTTTCGATACACGGTGAGTGTAGAGAGCTGGACATCCGTTTTACTGGCAACGAGGCATTCTATCCTAAACCTCAAGGGTGACAACGCATCTGCATTTTGATTCTTAACCGGGGATAAATGTAGATGTCTATGGGCCACAGCATCCACTTACCATCAGGTGGGATGTGTGTTCGCTTGGTCACCATTATTCTATAATATATATATATATATATATATATATATATATATATATATATATATATATATAAAGTTATATTTGTAATTGTGTGGTTGAAGCAATGAGGATGAAATATATGTATTGCGAAGAATTCGCGATGTCTGTCCCATCCTTAACAGTGATCGTACAAGCGGTACATTCAAGAATGTTTTGTCTTTTCTACCGACCGATTCACATGTGGTCCCATATAAATTTGATCAAGGTCTGACCAATAGTTTTTGAGTTATTCGTAATAATTTATATTGAAGTCGGTTGTAGCAAATTTTTAATTTTTAATTATAAATTGATTTATTTAAGGCGTTAGTGATTTTCGTGAACAACTTTGCATAGACTGCGTTGATAAAAGTATATATGATATATCTTGAAATAAATATTACATTTATTCAATTTATTTACAAATAAGTACATACTGTAAGATTTTTTTATAAGAGTATTGACAATTACTGACTTTATTATTGACTGGCTCAGCCGTTATAACTGATTATCACAATTCTCTATCTACCCTAGTTTTTGGGAGTATTTATTTCAAAGGCAATGGAGTGACTATGTATTAATAAATTTTCCCATTTGCTTTGCAAGTAGTCATAAATATGTTCTAACTAATAAAATACTAAAAAAATTAAAAGAAAAAAATGTTTTATTATATCATTGAATTGTAATTTTTCATCGTGTATTTTTCAATTCACTGCTATTAGATCTGATAGATGGATAAATGTCTGACAAATAAAAGTTATCCAATTACTTTTTGTATTGTAAAGGATTTCTTCGTCGAAAATGTGACTTTTTACGTTATGATTATTAAATTAATTATAGCGAACAGTCCACCCGATGTTCATTTTGCTAATAATGACACGTCATATTTATTTATCGTTAAAAATGGAATCTCAAATGCGTTGATAAGCTTGGCTGGCTGTAAAACAATTCTAGTAAGCCTAGATATTACACACGACATCGCAATATATCAAAGTATCAAGAGATACATTTAGTTATTTTAATATTTCTACAAACAGTCATTAAAAATATGATAATTATCTTTCTTAAAATCATTCAAGTTCAAAGTAACAAACGCGTAATGCATGTAGTTGTTACATTGACGTGCACAGTGCACTAACGTAAATCGTCGATAATTGAATAAAAAATCATTAATTCTGAAGTATTTGTTTTCTTTTTTAAAAAGTGATTTTTTCATTTCTAATGATTAAAAAACAATAAATAATCATTTAAAAATATTTTACATAATTAATAATACATATGTCGAAATTGTTCAAACGTTTTACCGATTGCATTTAAAAATCGATTTAATGAAACGACCACTCATCATCGCAAGTTCGTCCACAGAATTAATTTAAAAAAAATGGTTCAAATAAATTAAAATCTGTACGAAATCAACGTCTTTTCTCATTATCATCATCATTACAGCCCTTCACAAGTCCATTGCTGAACATAGACCTTCCCCAAGGAAAGCTACAAAGCACCTGAGCCACCTACATCCGTCGACTTCTTCATTTCTCTATAATAGAAAAAAAAACTTTGCAAATGCAGTATTAATCACTTCACATCTGGATGAGAAGTGTATTTTGTTGCTTAGGAAATCGTATGGGTACCACTTTCTAATTTATTTCAATGTTAAGTAGCAACTCAACCAGCGTTAGTTTGCAAGGGTATAGACAAACAGTATAATTAAGTTCGTGAGCTATTTCATCTTTTTTATATAGAAGAGTGGGCAAACGAGCATGCGGCTCACTTAATGGAATGGATCTCAGCATTAGTCCTCAAAGATGTTGACGCGGCTGTTAGCTGCAGGTTTAAACGCGCCTGCAATTCCGCTGGTGTTGCAGTTGTTCTTGGGCGGCGGTAGTCACTTACCATCAGGTGAGTCGAATGCTCGTTTGCCCCCTTCTTCTAAAAACAAAGATTTCCATATGCTTAGTTGCATCTTTATCGATCTATATCATTTAATCTATAGTAGTAGTAGGTCTATAGTCACTTAAGTGATTAGTGAAACAGAAACCTATATCGTTTAAGTGTTTGCATAGTGGCGGTGTAAGAATATACATTACACCATATTTTAAACGTGGTAGGACCATGCTGCAGCTATATTGGTAGCATAGTTGTAGCACGAATAGGTCGGCTCGACCGGGGAAGGACCACGCTCTCACATAATACCAGCGTAAAATATCAGCTTAACACTGCTGTGTTTCGTATGGTGAGTGTAGAGATCCGGATACCCTTTTTACTGGAAAAGAGGTATTCCATCTTAGTCCTCACGGCTGACAACGCATCTGCATTTTGATTCGCAAACGAGGTTAGATTTAGACGTCTATGGGCCACGGTATCCACTTACCATCAGGTGGACTGTGTGCTCGTTTGTCACCCTTATCCTATAAAAAATATCGTCTTATGGGTGTGGTAAGAGGCGACATAGGGTAATAAATCAGGAGACGGGTAACAACGTATTCCTATTAAAAAATCTGCGTGGCAACTATGTCCAAATATTCGTCCCTATAACGCATCTATGGTGGATGCTTTTTTTTTGGCAGTGGACTTTTGATAGGCTGTAATTATGTTAAGAAGATATGCCTTAGATAAATGTCAGTATTACCATCTCTTAGAAGCTTGATGCAAAATACAATCGATCACTAATAAAAAAACTAGATACACAATCCCTTGTAAAAGTTCTCTAAAAACTGTCGTCAATTGTTTTGACGTAATCCTAGTTGAAATAAATGTACATTAATGTAAATTCAACCTTAAATGCATTGCCTAAAGTTGTATTCACGTACAAATTAAAAGCGCACCCAAATGTTTGAGTGGGCGCTCGTTCGGTGAGGACATTTTTTGTCACTGATTGTGATCTAGTTTTTTTATTAGTGATCGATGCAAAATACACACAAATATTTCTTCTGTCAAGTGCATCGCAATACGCCTACCAAAAGGTTTTAGGTAACCCATATAAAATGGGTGCTTGAGGCTTCATTGGAACAAGACTGCTCCGAGACAAGTTGTGATCAGGAAAACATATGATGACTGTTGTATACATACTTCACAATATCCGAAGTAAAATTTTTGGTCGGGTCAGACTCCAATAGCTCGAAGTCGTCACCTTGAATAATATCGTTAACCTTCTAGCTGTACCCGATATTCTCCATAATGGCAACATTATTGCCCTTGTCGGCTTTAGTAACAGCCTTTGCCCAGCCGTGGGCAATTTACGATTTGATGCCTACATTATTTTGTAATAAGTTTAACATTTAAAATAAGGATGATTATAATTGTACATTTCGAACATTACAGTGGTATTGGATGCATACAATTATTGTGTTTAATTTTTAAGATATAATTTTGTTTGTGTAAAGACCTAATGAAATACACGATGAATGAATAAAATATTATTTTGACCGACTATTTGTTTTATTTAATTTTATACAGTAATACTTTTTTTATAAATAATGAGGCATTTCCCTATCCCCGGTAGGAAAGTTACTATTCTACCCTCAATGACCTTAGAATATATATGTATATAATTATTTATAATTTGTTGTTATAGTGGCAACAGAAATATACATTCTGTGAAAATTTCAACTGTCTACCTATTACGGATCATGAGATACTACAGACCGCTGACAGATAGACGGACGGACGGACGAACAGCGGAGGCTTAGTAATAGAGTCCCGTTGGTTACCCTTTGTGTACGTAACCCTAAAAACCAAATGTGGACCCGGCATTACTTGCACATTCCGCTTACGTACGCAATTTTAGCTTCTTCGAATATTACAGTCTTTCTTACCTAACATCTAAATAAAAGAGATTTGTGGACGTATCAAGCCAGAAGGTATTACTTCATACCCGCCTGTGGTCGTTATGCAGCATAGAGTCTACTTTGGTGTTTGCCACGTTCAAAAGTTAATCCACCTCGATGTGAATGGCTGCGTTCGGGAAATTATAGGTATACCTCAAAACTTAAAAACAAGACTGTACAACCAGTGCGTGTTGCCAGTAATGACCTATGGTACTGAGACGTGGTCCTTCACTTCTGGCCGGATGACGAAGCTCAAGGTCGCTCAGCGAGCTATGGAGAGGGCTATGCTCGGAGTTTCTCTGCGTGATAAACTTAGAAATGAGGATATCCGCAGTAGAACCAGAGTGACCGACATAGCCCAACGGATTAGTAAGCTGAAGTGGCAATGGGCCGGCCATATAGCTCGAAGAACCGACAGCCGATGGGGAAAGGTTCTCGAGTGGCGGCCTCGTACCGGCGGACGAAGTGTAGGGCGTCCCCCCACTAGATGGAGTGACGACCTGGTAAGATATGCAGGAAGTCGATGGATGCAGGTGGCTCAGGACCGTGCCATATGGCATTCCTTGGGGGGGAGGCCTATGTTCAGCAGTGGACTTGTGACGAGCTGTAATAATAATGATGATGATGATGATAAATGTGTCATGTTTAATAAAAATGAAAATTATGAAAAACAACAAAAATTTTAAATTAACTCATTAGAAGTAGGTACCTTACAAAAAAAAGTTCTGTCTAAAACGTCCGGATTTTAATTTCGAAAATCATATTATTGCCCAAAGTTGATGTTCCAGATAGCCTTAGTTGCGATTTTATCCTCGCCTGTTATTAATTTAAATAAAAAAATATATTTATTTGTCCTCGCTCTCGATTGATTCCATTAATAAGGATCTTTTTATCATCTGAACAAACCTCATTTGTTGCTCTAAATATAATTTTTTGTCTTTTGGCGGCGTGAGAGAATCCATCACAACATTTTGCCCTGTGAGTTTCGTAAGAGACGACGAGACGACTTGGAAAACGCCAGAAAAGTCTTGGCTACCGATAGAAGGCAATATCCATATCGTTTATTGATATAAAGTACCTTGACCAGCGACAAGTAGCAGTGTCAGAGATATAAGACGTTGGGATGCAGATTGAGTAGACGCGTGATGATTAAAAAATTTCTTTCCTATTACGGGAGAGCTCGATATGTCTAGCAGTTGACTTATATGCGCCGATAAAGAAGTGTGGCTCTAGCATAAGGCAATGCTGAATGATGGACCTGTAAATCCCTACAATTACTATCATTCTTCGAACTGGTATATTACCCAAAGAGAATATAATCACTTCGTGTAATATTACCCAACACGCATACGTCTCGTCAAAAGAGGACTATTGTATCACACAAACAACACACGTAAGATACTTTGACAATGTGTGTATTAAAAAAATTAAGGATAAGTAACAAAAAATAAAAAAACTAAACGCAATTTAAGATAAAAGAACCGTTTTTAATGAGCTTTTATAACATTTATTTTGACGCATGTTGCCTTACCTGTCAAAAACGATTTTCAATATGGCGGACAATGGCGTCTGAAGTGGCATTTGTACGATCAATAGTTTTTTAATTTCCTTTTTTTGCACCACTATCGAAGGTTCGAACAGAATTTGTGGAGATGAAAGGAAATTAGGGGCCCTGCGGACCACTGGAGGCCACTCGAGTCATGAATGAGTTGAACTTAACTGAGTTTTAAAGTTTTTTGTCCAGGTAAGCGATTTTAATAGGCCGTTATTAACAGTTGGGCTCGGAAGTGCGCTACCGTTTTTCTTTACTGTTGCATTATAGTTGCAAAAAGAAAGTTAGCAAACAAACTTTTTGGTATAATTTTTTTTTTTGGCTTATTTAATATCTATAATGAGTATAGTTTTTACTCAAATAAAATGCTAGGTTGGGTATATCTATATTTATTTGTCACACTGTTCTGTTTGTTAACAGTTTATTAACCAAAAGCACAAAAAACAGGAAATTGAGAAAATTGTGTTTGTTCCTATTAATGCAAAACGCCTGGAGAGATTTAGAAGTAATATGGTAAAAAACCTTCCATCGCTTTCTTATAAGAACAATGCAGACTTTTTATATGGAGAATGATTTACCCTTATAAGCAATGAGTTTAAAAAAACATTTACTTCTAAAACATTCTCCGGAAACAGTCGCAAGGTATTTAATGAGTGGGCGACAGTGGGAATTCATAAAAGCAGACGAAGGTTATATGACCTTTACCATGAAAGATCATATAATCCTTCTGATGCTTTTAAAGAATATGTCAAAAATTATTCTAAAATGTTTAAAAAAGTTTGCTCCACAGCCAAATCGTTACATATTAGCAACAAAATTAAGACGGCTAAGAATAAAATTAAAATGACGTGGAGTATAATTAACAGCGAAACCGGTAATGAAAAACCTCGTAACTCAAACTATCAATTAAAAATTAACAATGAATTGACTAAATCAAATCAAGAAGTCGCAGCGGTGTTTGAGAAATATTTCACTGATATTCCTATTTTGACAACAGAGTCTTTGAATTCTTCTCCAACTGTCGCCGAGTCATTTCTAAAACAGAATGTTAATATCTGTTTAAAAGAATTTAGATTTGAAAAAGTATTACCGCAAGATATTGTCTCACAGATGTTGAGACAGCTAGATTAGTGTATTTTAGTTACTTTCATAGCGTAATGTCTTATGGAATTTTGCTATGGGGTAATGCGACTGATATTGAAGCTATATTTGTTTTGCAAAAGAGAGCCGTTCGAGCGATTTATAACCTAAATTTTAAAGAGTCCCTCAGACAAAAATTTAAAGAAATAAACATATTAACTTTGGCATCGCAATATATTTATGAAAATCTAATGTATGTACATAAAAACATAAATAGCTTTAATAAGAATAAGGATGTGCATTCTTTAAACACTAGGAACAAACATAAGCTTGTAATACCAGTTACTAGACTCCACAGAATCAGTAATTCATTTATGGGGCAATGTATACGCTTTTACAACAAAATCCCAGAACATATTCAAAGTTTATCAATAAACAAGTTTAAAAGTTTTATTAAAGAAAAACTGTACAAAAAGGGTTATTATAATATCAAGGAATACATGAATGAAAATAACCCCTGGGAATAAGGTGATCGCCACCATGCTGGTTCTATTAAAAATCATTTAAAAATTGTATAAATGAAATTATTGTTAAGTGAAATATGTTTGAAAAAAAAAAGTCCCGCTGGGTTTCTTGCTGGTTCTTCCCAGGACAGAGGTATTTTCCGAACCAGTGGTAAATAAAAAATGACTTTCAATAAGAATTATGTAATAATCAATATTGAATAAAAAATTATTCTATTCTATTCTATTCTAAAAAACCATTTTCACATCTGCGATTTGCAGGCCATCGCAGTACCTACAGAATTAGAAAAATTTACAACGCATTCTGTCAGATGCCATGAAATCATCTAGCGTTTCTTAAAGACGAATGTTACAACATTAAAATAATATGTACTTCAATGTGTTACAAAAATTTTCCGTCATATTGGAGAGTTATTATTTTTTTTGTTAGAGAAGTATTTAATTGTTAATTTGGTTTACAAGTTTTGGTGAACAGATGTTGTAGTATTGGCTGGAATTCGAACTTAGAATCCGTTTTTTCAAATAGATGATCAAGAGGTTACGTGCTTGATATAATTACAATATGTGCGTAAATCTACTTTCACATTAATATACAAACTTATTTACTCTGTGTTTACGGTCTCATACCATCTCATATTAATTACGAACTCATTATTATAGAAGGAAGAATTACAAACGAGCACACAGCCCACCTGATTGTAAATGGATGATGGGGCCATAGACACCTTCATCTATCCTCAATTAAGAAACCAAATACAGATGCTTTGTCATCCCAGGATGGAATGGCTTGTTATCAGTAAAGAGGATCTCCTGTTTTCGTCACTGATATACAAAACACAGCAGCATTGTACTGCTATTTAACGCTGGTGTTCCGTGTTAGCATGGTCTCTCACCTGTCAAAAAGGTCCATTCGTGCTGCAGCATAGGACTTGCAGTTTATCGTATGATATGCTAACTAGTTTAGATTAAGTTTTACTGGTTAAGAAAATGTTTGTTTATAATATATTTAAACTAATAACTATTACTTGCTTGTTACGCTGGACTTTAATGAAACTTTAGTAAAAGGTTTTGTCTTTGCCATTTGTCTTTTTTTTAATTGTTACCCCTCACACTAGGGTTTTCTCCTTTATCTGTTATAATAGGTTGGGGAAAAAGTTTCTTTGTATTTTGTTTGTAGGTGCTTATAAAATTGGAGAAAAATGTCTTTGGATGTACTGTTTGTATCTGGCTGGTTTTAATATCAAATTATCAATACATATAGGACATTAAGAAAAAGAAAAATAAAAAGTAAAAAAACACTTTCCCGCCATTTTTCAATTATTTTTCTTTCCGCCAAAATGAGTGAATCTAACGAAGAAATGTGATATATTCTGACGTTTTATTCCAAAAAAAGGGGAAAATGCGACTCAAGCCGTGACAAAAAATTGTGACGTTTATGGACCTAATGCAGTGTCAATAAGAGTAGAACAAAGTTGGTTCAAGTGTTTAAAGTCCGGGAATTTTGATGTTAAAGTTGCAGCTCGCTCTGATCGCCCTCATACGGATAAAGTCGATGCCATTTTTGAAAAAGTGGAGCAATAGCGGCATATTAGAAGTTACGACATAGCCGAGGAATTGGGGATTGACCAAACCACAAAATTGAAAGTCTGGCTATACAATAAAGCTCGATATTTGGGTACGACCATTGAGTTATATGTACTACGTAGGTACTAGAGAAGCCATTCCAAACAAAAATTGTGTCCTACTCTATGTCGACTACTACACCCGCGCATGCGCGAAGACTAATTTGATATAAAATAAGATATTAATATGAAATAAATATAAGAATTTAATATAAAATATCTTAATTTAATCTAAACAAACATATTTATAAATAAAATGTAATAATAATTATTTTATGGAATTCACAAATCTTCAATTTACGCAATATTTAGTTTGTACGGATTGCAGTACAGTTCAGTTGAACATAGTCAATGTTCGGAATGGCTTCTATAGTACGTAGTACATATAACTCAATAGGTAAGACACGAGCTCACTGAAAAAAGCTAATGAATCGTGTAGGTATTCATTTGCGATCCTCTATTGAAATGTAATGAAACTGAATCATTTTTGAAAATGTTGATCATTAGTGATGAAAAGTGGAGCATCTACGACAAGAACGTGCGAAAAAGATCATGGTCAAAGGGTAGTCAAGCTCCACAGACTGTAGAGAAACCCGGATTAACACGCAAAAAGGTGATGCTGTGTTTATGGTGGGATTGGAAGGGCATCGTTTATTATGAGCTTTTACCGCCGAGCAAAACCATCGATTCGGTTCTCTACTGGCAACAACTAATGAGACTCAAGCAAGAAATTGAGAAAAAACGCTATGAAAGGAAAGCGCTATGTTAGACGTCCTGTAAACAATGCTTTTAATTATAAATACACAAGGAGTATAGTCAAGCACGGTGGCGGTAACATTAAAGTTTGGGGGTGTTTATCCGGATGTGGAGTTGGACCCGTTCGGAAGATTGGAGGTACAATGGATCAATGGCAATACAAAAATATATTTGAGCACACAATGATTCCCTACTCGGACGATGATTTGTCTCTAACCTGGATCTTTCAGCATGACAATGACTCTAAACACACGGCCAATAGCGTCAAATGTTTACTTAGCGAACAGCGTATATCCGTTTTAGACTGGACAGCAAATAGTCCGGATTTAAACCCGATAGAAAATCTTTGGTATATTGTTAAAAAGAGAGTCTCAAACAAACGTGAACAAGTGAAAATGAACTATATGAAGCATTTGTTTGAATCATGGAATTCAATCTCCCTAGAAAAATGTATGAAATTGATTGAATCAATGTCACGTCGTTGCAGTGCTGTTATTAAAAATAAGGGATACGCCACTAAATATTAATTATAACTATTGGTAGGCTGTGAATAGTAGCTATTTCGTAAATAACAATACTAATTACTAATTTACTTAAAAAAATATTGTTTTTATACTTTTTTTGTTGTTGTTTCTAATTAGTTAACCATTATTGTTCATACCTTAAAACTGATTAAAATGTTTGTCCGTAATGTAATATTGAAACTACACTTGTGTAATGGGATTTATATTGTTTTTCTAATAAATGATAAATCGTTGAACATATTGTTGTCTTATTTATTGTTTAATTTCAAAATAAAAACGATTGCGGTGAAGTATATTACATAATGACAAGGACCGTTGGTAGTGTTTCTAATTATACGACCACCACTGTATATATATAGGAGGGGGCAAACTAGCATGCGGCTCACCTGATGGTAAGTGACTACTGCCGCCCATGAACAACTGCAACACCAGGGGACTTGCAGGTGCGTTGCCGGCCTTTAAAAAGGAGTAAGCTCTTTTCTTGAAGGTGCTTAAGCCGTATCGGTCCGGAATAATCGCTGGTGGTAATCGATTCCACAAGGAAGTTGTGCGGGGAAGAAAACTTCTTCCATTATAATTACAATTAAAAGTTCATTAGAACATCGCCAAAGTAAACAAACGAAAATATTACAAACATGTTTATATCACTGCCACTGCCGTCTGGTAGAGTCGCCGGAATTCGCCATGGTTGCATACGGTCAGGTGATAGGGCAAAAATAATATAAGTACATACCTACAATTTCATAATTGCTATTATAGTGTTAAAAGCAATCCTAAAATTGTATCATCGCTTGCACATACGAGTACGAGCGTCTTTTAATGTTAATAATAAAATTATATTTTCATCCAACTGTATAAGAATAATCTCATTAAAAATGTTCTTGTCTGTCATCCCAACCGTTTCAATGTAATAAACAATCTAGGAGAAACTTATGTTAACCTTAAAGTACTTAATATGTTTTTTACCTACTATACTAAGCCAGCACTTGACTACTGTCCCGCCTTATACGTACTTATATAAGTATACTGAAGATGGTAAAGTGATCGTAAAGTAAAGTAATCTTACAGATTAATTTTAATATGAATCTGCCTTATCAACGCTTTCACACGTTAATTTATTTTTTAGCTATGCGGCCGGTCTATTTAGCCATTTAGCCCTCATTGCATAATAAAATTGTTTCCCGCGCATTCTCACGTCAAACATGCGATGCGTGTAAAACTTGAAAATGTCGCGAACTCGCGGCGTGTTCACTTCCCATAAACTCAAGATCTAGAATGTTCATTTCACCATGTCCTAATATGTCAAAGGTTTGTCTTTGTGATTTGCGATCGAGCCCTAATGACTTGGTAGGGGTGCGTGACGTCACGCTGAGATCGCGTGACGCCGAATGGCGTCCCGCCGCGACGCACTGCTTGGTGCCTTCAGCGAGATTCAAATTCACTTTGACGTATGCATTTGACTTCTTTAGTGGTCTTGAGTGTCCGCTGACGTTTGACTGGGCTCATCTGGGTGTGAATGAGCAATTGCCGATACGGTGGGAAACTGACGTGGTGGCCCGCTCGAGAAATGACTTGTTACCTGTTTGCTTATTAAGCTATTATTAATAGTTTTCGCACTATTATCTGACTTGAGTTTTGCAGTTCCACTGTTTGATTTGAATTTTCTTTTCATAAGATGGCTAGGCATACCTATAATTGAGTGATTTGTCTTTTATATTATCTGTGTCAAGAATTTTTTTTTTTTAAGTATATAGATGAAATAACGTTCCTTTTCAACTTTTCAATAATATGTTTTCTTTTGTATTTATGTTACCCGATAACTTCAATTCAATTCAGTCAATTGTGAGCCGATTTTAATGATTCTTTTTTTATTGTATAGGTTGCACTTTAGGGGTGGTTCCATATAAATGTTAAGACAAAATTTCACCTCTAAGGGTGGCAAAATAGGGGATGAAGTTTTTAATATAACTATGTATTTTGATGATATTGAGATTGTAATGATCATTAGTCCACTCAAAAGGGAAGTCGTAGTTTTGATTCTTCTATACACAATGTTTTTATGTCTTAGCACAGACTTCAGAATGTGTTAATTATTTTACTTTTTTTTTATAGAATAAGGGTGACAAACGAGCACACAGTCCACATAACGGTAAGCGGTTGCTGCGGCCCATAGACATCTACATCTATCCTCGTTTGCGAATTAAAATGCAGATGCGTTGTCAGCCGTGGGGACTAATATAGAATGCCTCTTTTCCAGTAAAAAAGGGTCTCCGGTTATCTACACTCACCATACGAAACAGCGGCATTAAGCTGCTATTTTGCGCTGGTATTGTGGGAGCGTGGTCCTTCCCCGGTCGAGCCGACCCATTCGTGCTACAACTATACTATTAATATAGCTGCAGCATGGCTCTACTACCACGTATAAAACTTACTTTACTCCTTTTAGTTCCTTGAGGCGTTTACTTTTTTAACTTATTACATGTACTTACTTAGTGGTCCAAGATTAAACAAACATATTGTTAAGGACATATTTAAACGAAGTTTTTTTTTATACTTATATAAAGCTGAAGTGACAAACGAACTTAAAGTTTACCTGATGGAAAGTAGCTACTGCAATTCTTGGATACTTACAATTTCTAACAAAGAAAGTTATAGATTTTCTTTTATAAAAGAGGGGTCAAATGAGCATGCGGCTCACATGATGGTAAGTGACTACCGCCGCCCATGGACAACTGCAACACCAGGGGAATTGCAGGTGCGTTGCCGGCCGTTTAGAAAGGCGTAGGCTCTTTTCTTGAAGGTTCCTAAGTGCCTGATGTATAAGCACCTGATGGTAAATGGATTCTATAGTTCATAGATATCTACATTTATCCTAGTACAAGGGAGACCCTTTTACTGGAATCTTTTACAGTTCTCTACACTTACTTTACGAAACACAGGAGGAATAAATTGCTATTTTACGCTGGTATTCTGTAAAAGAGTGGTACTCTACCCCGGTGGAGCCGACCCATTCGTGCTACAACCACAGTGCCACGCTGCACCAATAGCTGGTAGAGCCCGCTGCACCAATAGCTGCAGCGTGGTTCTACCGCGTATGAATATCGCGATACCCGAGATCTTTCCTTTTCCTTATTAGACTGTGTACATTAATGACGGTTGAATTTTAAGGCTAACTTTGTCCATTGCCTGGACTTAAAAAAAATTAAGTCAAAGTAAATTTACCTCTTATACAATTATCGTCTTTAAATAAAGCCGTGGTAGCGCACTTAGCGCAGAGACTAGGCGCTCGTTGTAAATTTCACAGTACGCTTGCAAGCCGGGTTTGATTCCCGCCGGCATTAATTGCAATTTCTGTGTGTTTATTTAATTCTTAATATAGAGAATATCACAAGTATACAAGGTTATTTTTCAAAGAATAGCCAAATTTTAAACTTAAGTTCAAAAACATAAATAATGATACACCGTTATTGCAGTTTTTGAAAATAAGTACAAGTAAACAAGTCTTCAAATTTTATTTGAAATTATCCCAAATTGAAAGTGATTTATGGGGAACAACGTTTTTCCTACCGATCGAGCCCTACGAATGTATGTGTGCGCAGTAAAATCAGTTAAAATAATGCATTACCACGCATTTGGAATTTAAAAGATAAAAAGAGAGATTGAGATTTTTTCATTAATTTTTTTTTCACCATTTAGATATATTACTTATTCTTAACCTACTCTGAAAATTTGGCCGGTTATCGGAAAATGAACCGGTATATTTACTTAAAAGGATGTCCCACTTACTCCCGTACCTATATAATGTACGATCTTTCTAAGGAAATAAACAATTTTCCATTTTCATTTTTCAGTTTTATTACCAAAATGCTGGTTTGCCGCGTGATTAGCGGTGAAGGAAAATATCGTGAAGCAATGCATATCTGAGATTTAAGAAAAATTTTCAAAGGCATGTGAAATTAACCAACTCGCATTAGGGCAGCGCGGCGGCCGTTCCCTTGGCCTAAAAACCTCTCTAAAATGAAAGGAGGCCTGCGCCGAGATGTAGAACGTGTAGGCTCTATCTTTTAAACTGGCTTCAAGTAGGCTTATCACCATCACAATCCCTTCACAAGTCCACTGCTGAACATTTGCATCTTCCAAGGAATGCTACAAAACCCGACCCAGATCCACCTGCATCCTTCTTAATTCCTGCATCTCTCACCTGGTCATCACTTCATCTCACTAGATGAAGTGATGACCAGGTCAGAGATGATCTCCCACTGGAGAACATAATACATTAATTGAAGTGGTAGTTTTAGAATATCCACTACCGCAATGTCATGTGGGTGTCGTAAGAGGCGACAGAAGGAAACAAATCAGGAGATGGTCTGCAGCGTCTTTCTAATGGCATCTACAAAATTTAAATAAAACTGTGGTTGCCAACCCGTTGCCAATCCCTCCATGAGCACCGACACAAAGAAACCGTCCCCAGTCAAGTAGCCTGATCTTTGTGAAACGATTAGTCCGCATTCATGAGACTTGACTCGAAATGTACGACTGCGCCAGCTACTGAGGCAAGCACCTCTTTGATTAAAACATCGAATCTCCAATGCTCTTATGACTTGGAATCATGCCAGGGTATACAAAAATCGTACGTCTTTTCGACAATCGACTTTGTAATAATTTAAAATTTCGTACAACCGACTTCAATACAAATTATTAAGAATATTTCAAAAACTATTTGTCAGACCTTGATCAAATTTATATGGGACCACATCTGAAGCACCAGCTTTCAAATAAAGAAAGAATAATCGAAACCGGTTCACTCAGAAAAAAGTTATGAGGTCATATAGTCGAATTCAGTACCTCCTTTTTGAAGTTGGTAAAAAGAGAAACATATTGCACATATTTCCTACACTAAAATCTATTTGTTATATACTCGTATGCATAATGTTTTTATGGAACAACGATGATAAACGAGCTTATAGTCCACTTGACGATAAGTGGGTACTGTGGCCCATAGATACTAACCATTTTCTGAACCGTACGATAGGCTACAGTCGCTTGTAACCTACAGCAATTCCAGTGGATGGTACCAGATTACCATTCCCTAATACATACATTGAAAACATTAAAATAATAAATACATTAAATTATATATGTGCTGACCATGACATTGGCCTTCTAATTCGCACTTTGTATCAGTGATACATTTGAGCGGTGGAGTCGTTATAGTTCAAGTTATTCCGAAATGTCGCGTGTTGTTAAAGTGTACCCTACCTGTGTTGTCTAGCTAGGTCTGGGTAAACGTAGTGATTATATTCTCTTTGGTTCTATGTATAACAAGAGACTCTACTCCGAAGTTGGCAATATATACGAAACCAAAATAAATAGATTGCTGACGGAAAGGGCAGTTCTCTGGTGTTTTTACACCACTATTTGCCTCTAATAAAAATTATAAATAATTTTATATTTTTTTAATTATAATATGGGCAATTTTTTTTTCAAATTCGTTAAGTTGGAGAGGTCTCGTCTAATGAAGTCAACGCTCCGTCCCCCTCGTGCTCTAATTCAAAGTCCCGAAACCTTTCAGCTCGAGTTACAAAACCATTTTCAGTGCCTAGAAGACTGGACGATTTGAATGACAAGCTCGTGAAAACTGTCCATGCGGTCGGAGCTAAGTTCTGCAAGACTCGCCGCAGAAGAACACAAAAACTCTTCGATCACACTCTTAATCTTATGGCTGTTAGACGGGAGATGAAACTAAATTCTTCAACAGATTTGACATTATACAGTATACAGGCAACTGAACAGACAGATCTCCAAATGCATGCGGCGGGACTTACGCAACTTCAATACAGCTCGTATTGAAGAAGCGATCGAGCGGAACCAAGGCTACAAAGTCTTTGCCAGAAATCTGTCTGCCAGAAAGAGCCAACTGTCAAAGCTGAAGACCGAGTGTGGCAGCATCGTTTCCGGGGCACCTGAGATTTTGAGTGAGATTGAGAGCTTCTATGGGCAGCTGTACACGTCATCGTTGGAGCCACACGCAAGTGTGAGTAACGATCCAAGAGCGAGTCTTATCCGACATTATTCCATTGATATCCCGGACGTCAGTTTGAGTGAGATTAGAATGGCTCTCCAGCACCTTAAAAACGGCAAGGCCCCAGGCGAGGATGGAATTACAGCGGAGCTTCTGAAAGCGGGTGGAAAACCGGTACTTGAAGTCCTTCAGAACCTCTTTAATTCCGTCCTCTATGGTGGCATTAGACCGGAGGCGTGGAGCAGAAGTGCGGTAGACTTGTTCTTCAAGAAAGGCGACAACGCTCTCTTGACGAACTACAGACCGATTTCCCTTCTGAGCCGCGTCTACGTACTGTTTTCGAGAGTCATTACGAATCGTCTCGCGCGCAGACTTGACGACTTCCAGCCTCCCGAACAAGCCGGTTTCCGAAAAGGCTTTAGAACCATAGACCACATACATACCCTTCGGCAAATTGTACAGAAGTCCGAGGAGTACAATTTGCCACTATGTCTGGCGTATGTGGACTATAAGAAAGCCTTTGATTCCGTCGAAATTTGGGCGGTGCTGCAGTCCCTTCAGCGGTGCCAAGTTGACTGTCGGTATATCGAAGTGCTGAAGTGTTTGTATAGTAGGGCTACGATGGCTAGCCTTTTTTTTTAGTAAAATAAGCAAAATTTTTGAAATTTTAAAAGGGTAACATAATATTTTTATAGAATATTCACTCAAGTGAACTATCAATCTGTTGGTATGTGGATGCTATGTGTTATCTATCCACAATTAAGAATTAAAATGTCGATGCGTTGTCACCCCTGAGGACTAAAATAGAATGTCCCGTCACCAGTAAAAAGAGTCTCCGGTTTTCTACCCTCACTATACGAAACAGCAGCATTAGATATGGTGGTATTTTACGCTAATATTCTGTCGACTTAACCCATTTGTGCTGCAGACATAAAATAGCTGCAACGTGGCTCTGCGACTAAATATTTCAAGTAAGATTGTTTTAGTAGGTACCTATATTTGGTGCAATGTAACTTAGTTTGTAAGTGTGTATGTACCAAGTTTAAAAGTTTTATTAAAGAAAAACTACAAAAAGGGTTATTATAATATCAAGGAATACATGAATGAAAATAATCTCTGGGGATAAGGTGATCGCCACCACGCTAGCTCTATGAAAATTCATTTAAAAATTGTATAAACAAAATTATTGTTATCTAAGTGAAATTATGTTTAAAAAAAAAGTCCCGCTGGGTTTCTTGCTGGTTCTTCCCAGGACAGAGGTGTTTTCCGAACCCGTGGTAAATAAAAAATGACTTTCAATAAGTATTATGTAATAATCAATATTGAATAAAAATAATTCTATTCTATTCTATTCTATTCTTATCTAACTTCAGTCCTCATTGTCAGCGCCTTGGTCAATATTTAGGTATGTGCTGATGTTGCAGTGCTTACCATTGGGAGGTTATGGCCTTAATCGTCACATGGAACAAGCGGGTTGGCGATTAGTGTCAGACACGTCACACCTGTGCCGCTGCAGCCCTTCACAGATCTGTATGTATATTTAACCGTTGGAGTAGGCGCGTCATATAGTGGAAACCGCGTTTAGGTAAACCTAGTGTGGGACGCCCCCTGGCTAGGTAGAGCGACGATCTGCGCAAGGCGGCCGGCAGCAATCGGATGCGTGAAACCGAAGATCGAGCTGAGTGGCGCACCTTGGGACAGGCCTGCGTCCAGCAGTGGACTGCCGTAGGCTGATGATGATTTTACAGTACTGAGATATAGGAGAGTCTGAGGAATGTCTAAAGACCTGTAATTATAGGTAGGTACTGGTTTAAGAAACAAAACATCGAGCACGTTGTAAATACATCAAATTGTAATCTATATATATGCCATCGGGCATCGAACCCGGATTGCTTATGTACACGTGGTAGAGTCACGCTGCAGCTATAGCTATAGGAAGGTATCTATTTAATTGTAGCACAAACGGTTCTCACAAAATACTGCTACGTTTCGCGTATGGTGAGTGTAGAGATTATGGTTGTAGCACGAATGGGTCGGCTCGACCAGGGAAGGACCACGCTCTCACAGAATACCAGCGTAAAATAGCAGCTGTGTTTCGTATGGTGAGTATAGAGAACCGGAGACTCTTTTTTACAGGAAACGAGGCATTCCATCTTAGTCCTCACGGGTGACAACGCATTTGCATTTTGATTCTTAATCGAAGATATATGTAGATGTCTATGGGCCACAGCCATCCAATTACCATGATGATGGACAGTGCTCGTTTGTCAGTCTTATTCTTTAAGAAAAAAATTGCAATTGCGACGTTGCTCTCATGATAAAGATTGTATCTACGTTATCAAATTTATGACATACGGTTAATAATGTTATGTAATTCTCTTAACAGTGAAAACAATTAATTATGCGATAGAACTGTGAGGAGCAAGCTTTTTGTGAATAGCGTCAAATAATCAACTACAGATTGTTATATAACTCGTGCCACTAATGGGTACAATTAAAAACTTTATGCTTTTTTGTGGCGATACCCTTCATCTGCAGATAATGAGGCAGCGGGCTATGAAAATTGCCGTCGACTCGCCTCTCGTAACAGACATAAAAAACTTACCGAATTGTTCTAGTTTCCGCCCAAATTTTGCATTCGGAACACGCACTCAGATACCCGTTGATTGGTTGGCGTCGCGCTGCTCTGATTGGCCCACAATTTGACAGTAATGGCGTTAACTCTATCGCCATTTATGTCGAAACGACTAATACGTTTTTTATGCTCTGGCAATTTGAATTCTACACCTATTATGTTATTGTATTTATTTGTGCAGCAAATGTTTCATTTTGTGTTGTCTATCTTTAGCTGCTATCCCCTCAGGACAGATGTTGCTACACTTTAGTAACAATTTCACCCACAGCTCGCTTCAAAAGCTATTGTGTAACTTTTTTGTATTATTTTGACTAATTCTTTTGTCGTGCGGTTGGTTAGATTTTATCGTCGAGGGAGAGTTAATTCATTGGTCGCCTTATTGTTTACTGCTACCGGTTTTTAATAGCTTTTCATTGTGGTCTGTTATTTTTTACATCATTGCGCTATTCGGTTTAATTGCGTGTTTCGTAAATTCAAAGTGTTGCCATTTTACGTTGATATGATAATTTGATGATCATTAAATGGTAAGATCTTGAAGACTTGTTTCAGTTAATTTAAAAGGTGTTGTGGCGTAACGGGATTTTGACCAGCTGAAGACTGTTTAGTAATATAATGATTTTTTTTTATAAATATTATGATTATAAATAACTAGCGTAGTGCTGTAGTTAAGTATCTGGCTGCAACGCAGCGGCGGTGCGAGTTCGAATTCTGTATCTACAGTACAAGAACATGTATGGTCTACAATTAACTATTCCGGATGTGGATGTTTATCCACGTGTAGATATTATCATCGTCACCATTTCATAGAAAACGTTATTTTTTACTTATTATAAGCCACTGCTTGACCAGAATCCCACCTGGTGGTAAGTGGTGATGCAGCCTTAGATGATAAATCTAATGATAATAGATGATAAAAGCCTATTCACTCTTGCCTTGAAAACGCCCAGATTGTATTTTGACGGAAAGATAGACGAAGGCAAATTATTCCACTGCTTTGCTGTACGCATTACAAAAGACGAAGCAAACCACGAAGCAAACCTCCCACATTAGGATTTTCTCCTGTATCGTGGAGGCAGTTTACATACATGAATTTTACAAAGACAAACATTCAGACAGTTCCGTACGGAGTTGGAACCCACAGGCCTCAGCGCCGCAACTCATTGCTAAGCATCTGCGCTGCGGAGCCCTTAGGTATATGTATATAAAACCGCTCAGCGTTACAGAAGAACATACCAATGTGGGGTTTCTTAAATAAAAAAATTGAGCTAAGAATAATCGATGGTAAATGACCACTGTTGCAATCGACTTCAAAAGAGATACTTTGGAACCCATGAGAGCTACTGTAAAAAGCCAAACAGACTGTAATTACCCTAGCCATTTCAAACCTCACCACAAAAGTGGGTGTACGGCTGCTTGGCGACAAGATAGGATGACACTAACTCATACTCTTAGGCCGGACAGAATCCCATTCATTTTGAGACAAATATTGATTTAAATGTGTTAGTTTGTGTGTCAATATTACGCCTACATACTATAAATTTTTATATTTTTTACTTCTTCATAAGGGGCTTATCTTACAGTTAGGTGAAGAGGGTTTAACTTAATTGTCACGTTTAGTAAGTAGATTGATGTCACTCACTTGTCGGTGGTCTGGGTATTTTACATACATACCTACGTCTAGCATAAACATGACAGTAGTATAAGTAGTACGCTTTGGAACCTTTGGAAAGCCATACCTAAGATCTTTATGAAATTTCCCATATACGTTTCTTATAATACCCACAGTTGGGAACGGGATAGTGGACCACATGGTAAGAATAAAATCATAAATATTTATTACTAAGTAACGTAATATTCAATTTTTATATTCCACCAATTACAATTTTCGGTTGAAAAACACGCCAAATTATTTTTGTGGTTTATTGAAGAGAACAAATTGAAATCAATAATTACACGATATAATCATGTCGGCGACTAAGCTACCATGTTATATTCACGGCGGGCTGCTCTCTCAAGTGCGTCATATTTTTTTATTTTATACTTTTTAATAATTCGCGCGGCAGCGGCGTAGCGGTCGAGCACTCCACTTGAGCACGGACCCAAAAAAATCTCGAAAATCCACCCATGTGTCGCAATTATTCAAACAAATTTATAGGGGGTTCCGTATTTAGAGGTATCGCAGTCATTGATCGTTATCTCATTTGAAGCAGTAAGTTTTTAATTAATTTGTGAATATTATAAGAGGCAAAATATGTTATTAATGTTGCTAGAAGACACGTACCAGATGAACAATTTATTTATCTAATGTTAGTAACATAATATTTACTTGTTATGTACTATTTACATAAATGAACGACGTTCTACAAACTTATAGTCACATAGTTCGAAATTAAACTATTGTTGGTAGTTGTGTGATTGGAGTGTTTTATACGTTTTATATCTTTATTTAGGTGTAGAGGCATAGAGGCGGCGTAAGATAATCCACTACCACACATCACCGCGTCGGTGGTAAGAGACGACACAGGGAAACAGAAACAGATAATTATCAGCATCTAGCTGTTGAGAGCTAAATTAATCAGGAAACTGCGGTTATCAAATGGTCTGCCAAGCGTGACTACCAAGGCAAATATATCTCTTATATAGGCCCTATGAGCTATGATACAATCTATATTCAGCCTTAGAATTTTGATAGGCAGTAATAAATTATGAACGGATTATGTAAGCATTTATCCATTAATATAATAAATCTGTAATATTTCTGGTATATGTAATGTTTATGAAAAAATAATAGAAATAATATTATCGTAATATTCGGTAGGTAATATATTAAATAAAGTAAAAAAAAATACAAAAATTACAAACATTAACAAAACGTAACGTTTTAAATTTTCAATAAAATATTACGTAGTTGTGCGCGGACCTCTAAGCTTACTTACAACAGCGCCATTTGACGTGGCACATTATTATGTATTTTGGAAAAATCCATTGTTTTGTAATCTCCCCTGGTCCTTGAACTCAAGTGGCAAGCCATTGAACGCTGTGAAATTTTCTATGTGAATTCATCGCGAGCTTACTATTATGTACACGCATGTGCCGCCTATGAAAGGTGACAACATTATGTAATTTTCGTAATGATGCTGAATGAACACACCCTTGACACATGAAGTTCATCCTTTTTTCACTTTATTTATTTTATAATTTGTGTGTTCATTAAGAGAAATCCTTTTCTTCGTTCCCTTTGCAGGTCATAAACAAATGTTCTTATCATGATTTGGTTTTGAAATACCTAACACTACTGTGTGTCTTTTGAGCAAAAAATTGGAGAGTACTGAATGGTTAGTTTAATTTAGTTGCGTAGTTATATTTATATATCATAGTATAATGTGTTGACATTATTGTACACAGATCACTAAAGGAATGGTTGGATTATCACGTCTGAAATTTCACCAAACATTTTACTCCCACGTATGTACCGATATGTTCATATTTAAAAGCCGATCTCCACGCATAAATCCAAAAGAACAGCAACGTTTCACATCAAACGGAAATACGCTTTGTGTCTCAAGATCGCATGTTTCCCTATTGTTTCGCAAATGCACCATTAGTGGGCAACAATCGTGCTAAGCCCGCCAAAGCGCTCAACTGTCAGATCGCGCGCCATTTTTGCTCGAGAGGATGAAAGTCGTTTTGTTTCTTTATTCTCAAGATTAAAAAGGAATAATTATAGCAGCGGGGATAAAGGTCAAAGCTCGGAACATTAACCTGTTTAATAAAAAATACTTTGATTTCGTACTTAAATTTAAACACTTGATAGTTTTACCCTTCCTATTTAAATACGCGCCGAAATTATTAATTGTCTGAACGGGTGATTTATAAGGAGCAAAAGGATATTGATACGGCCGGCAGCTGCCTATCCCAGGAGTAGAATCCTTCGCGGCCCATAGACGAAGAAGCTACAGGCAGATGCTGGTCGGGCGTCCTCACGCCACGGGTTAAAATCTAATTACACTAAATAATCCGGGGGGAGCGTTACAATTATTGAACAGAGCTTACTTACCTCTATTCAAGGCGACTGGTCCCTCAGGATTCGGTCAGGTCTCGTGTGAATGTATTGTGCTAGAAAGTAAAGGTCAGTGATGTGTATTTGGGTGTGGCTGGTAGTGTTATTGACCTTATTTGACCGTTCCCCCTGCAGCAGTTCGGCCCTCAGCTCCTCTCCAAGCTAAGGTCGCCTTCCGCAGTCACCTTCTTCCTTTGTTACGATTGACTCGCGAAAATGAACACAGAACGTACGGGTCAAAGGTCACCGTTATTTCTAGAATATTAACTACCGCACTAGTAACTAATACAGTCGAATCCACTTATACAGACTCTGCGTTAAACCTAAAGTCCCGGGTAAACTCTCAACACGCGCCACCATTCCCAGTGGTATATTCACTATACGCGCCTAACATAAAATCAAGAGCTCCCGACCAAAAAACGGACTGCCTTCTCCTTCGACGCGAAGAAGACATCTAATTTTTCGCTCTCGACTCCCACCGTTCAGTCAACTCGGACGTTCAACACACACAAACGTCATTCCGTATCGACCGAGCCGAGTGCCATCTAACGTCGACGCCTGACACTAACGCTTTTGCGTGAACAAACCCCCGTCCCGGACATAAGGATTTAGGTCCGCGAGCAAACCGGTCAGCGGGACAGGGTCGCGACGGCAAGTTGCAAGATCGAATCTACAACCAAACTAGGCCACCTTACGCACCCAATCAGATCTTGCAACACTAACCAACGCCCCAAAATTGCAGCCCTAACGTGGGCTAGCCGGAGAGTTGAACTGGATGCCCTTCCTGGTCATCGCAGCACATAAATAAGTCCTATTTCTAGACAGAAGTCAGACGACCTCCTTCAAACACCTATCTGCGCTCCTATGATTAGTTCCGCAACTCGACCGGATCAGGTCTGCAAACAGCGACGCGACACGAAGCGGCCCAGAGGGACCTTCAAGCTTCAGTGCAGAGAGCACCCCCAAATTCCCCATGAACGTCGTCTGTGGAGAGCTGAACGAAACGCACAGATGGTCCCTAGCAGGTGATCCTATGCTCATATTTCAACTAACTTTTCAAAAGCATCAATGTTCAATTACAGAATTAATTAAAACAAGTAATCACCGATGCACATAGGTCAACTTGGCAAAGTAAACAAAACAATAAACGTAAGGGACAGCCCTATTTCTTATTTCAAATAAATATCTTAGACAGTGCCAACAAAATCTAAACCAAAAGAGAATTGACTCCTATTTCCTTCGGTAACCACAGGGTTATCTAATTTCAATCTTCCTTATCACAAGCAAAATGATTAAACACTATCACAAACATATACATAATTTTCAAAATAGAGCGCCATTCAAATTTCAAATGAATTCAAACTTCCCTTCAGCACAGGCGCGACAATCAAATACAATTACAAGCATACGCCCAAGCATTCAAAAAGGGCACACAATTTAATCTCCATTTTCCGTGCAACAACAAACGCAGTGATCAAATGTATTTACAAAACATATGCAGCAGCATTTAAAGGAGTATTTTAAATTCAATTCTTTTAATCACAACCGCTACAATATGAATTTCGCGGAAAACTCAAAGCATTTTAATTTAAATTTAAAGAATTTTTAGCTAAGTGCTCGACCAAACCAAATCTAATA
This sequence comes from Parnassius glacialis, assembly GCA_033319125.1. NCBI lineage: Eukaryota > Metazoa > Arthropoda > Insecta > Lepidoptera > Papilionidae > Parnassius > Parnassius glacialis. Next base: position 3,422,731 of record JAVANC010000012.1, on the reverse strand, counting down.
CCCCTTGAGAGCGTGATTCAACGCTCCAGGGGGCCCTAATCTTCCCACCACCAAGTGGAGGCCACACCGCGTGAACCCGATACTGACAGAGCGCAACCGCTAACGGTCGCCACTCGGGTTGTACGCCCTCACTGAGGCCGTCGGCAACAGAACAGCTTGACAAGTGGACTGTTGACGGCTTAAGGCTCAGTAGAGGCAGCCATGGTGGGAGATAAGGCGGCAGCTAGCTAGGGCCGCCTCCATCAAATGGGGTACAGTGGTACACCAGTCGCGGCCACTCAGCTAACGGGAGTGGGAAGGGTCCAGCGGACTGATGAGTGGCCGTGAAGTTCCTCTCCGCACGCTGAGGGGGTGTGATGACACCCCCGCCCCTGGGGGAATTGCCCCCCGACTGTTCGGGGGAGGGACCCCTTTCAAACCTAGGGGCCTGGTGGCTAGCCGGCGGGAGCCGAGCGTCGCCCGTCAAAGGGAGTGGCGGAGCGCCCCCGCCCGTGGGGGTCGAGGGCCTGGCAGTGCCCCGAGAGGAGACGCCGTTTGCACCCAGGCACAGTACGGCATGGTGTTTGCCCTGGCAATGCAGACAGAGCCGCTGGTGCGGACAGTCTCGCTGAAGGTGCCCTTCCAAACAGGAGTAGCACCAGCGGCGCTCCTTGACGATAGTTCGCCTCGCCGGAACCGGCTTACTTAATAATTTTGGGCAAGACGTTACCCGGTGATCAGATGCTCGACAATAGGAGCAGGGGGGGGTTGACGACGACTTGCCCGGCGGATTTCGCCTCTCACTGGGCACGGCTCGTAAGTCGTCGACGGTGCCCGCCGCGTGCTCGATCTGTCGGCACTGCTCCTCCAAAAACCGCAGCAGGTCATAGAAGGGCGGAATATAGGAGGCCTCGTCCCCGCCGTACCTCTCCTCAAAATGCATTTGAAGGTCGAGAGGTAGACGGGACAGCACGATGCGGAGCAACAAGAAGGCCCATTCGCCCACTGGTAAATCCAGCCGCCTCAACATATTACAGGCCACCAAGACTGGATCCAACAGGTCCGGACGTAGTCTGGCCCGGTCACTCAGCAGCGGGAGGCTCAGAAGCTGCTTAACATGTTCGTCCGCAATTCGCCGGACGTTGGCGTATCTTCTGGCTAGGAGGTCCCGAGCAGTCTGGTAGGCGTCGTCCGACAAGCTCAAATGGCTGACAACGCCCAGGGCCTCCCCCTCCAGTGAGGCCAAGAGGTACGCCATCTTCTGGCTCGGAGTCAAGTCACTCCGGGCGTCCACTAGGCCGTCGAAAAGACCAACGAAGGTCAGCCACTCGGAAAGGACCCCGGAGAACTTTGGCAAGTCCAGAGTTGGGAGTCGTCCCAACAGCTCCGGCTGAGGCTGCTTCCGAACGGACTCGGGCAGGCCACTCGTCCGAGCTTCACGCGCCTCTTCGGCATACCTGCCTTCAGCCTCGATCAACTCGTCCGTGAGCCACAAGAACTGCTCGTAGTCTGCGAAGCAGGAGTCCAGGACTCCCTTTTCCACATCCGAATCCTCGAGCTCAGCGTAAGCCTCCTCCACTGCAGCCCTTCGAGCATCGACCTGCTCGAACCGCTTCATCAAATTATGGACCCTATCCGGTCGACCTATCAAAGCATGGGCGCTGGTGGCCCAGCGTAACTCAGTCCGCAGGCAACGGATTAGCATCTTGGGCGAGGACATCACTACTAAATACAAATTACGACGCCGCTCGAGCACAATTACAAAAATAACAAATAAAAAATACAAAAAAATTAACAGCTAACCAATGCAGTTCCTATCAAATCGAGTTGAATAGAAATTGCACAAATAAGAACCGCTATTTATTAAATCAAACACAAGTTAGTACAAAAGAAAAGGCAAATCAAATTAACAATAACAAATACTAGTGCGATCAAATCAAGTTAAATTCAAATTACGTAAATACAAATTACCACTCTTTAGTTCAAATACAAATTACAATACGAAAGATACATAACGAAGATACACATCAACAAAAAATGCCTTGCTCGGAAATCGACCCTTCGATAAGTAACACACTACAACCATCCGACAACGATAATTAACCGATTACGTAAAAATAACCATCTACCTACATGACGCAATCTCCCGCTTGCGCGCTAAACCGGGCGTGGCTTTTCAAATTTACCCACTAACAACAAGGCAAGCTAACAAAGAAAGGAATTTTATTATTACGTATATAATAAAAAAAAATATTTTTACGTATTACGGACGGGCGTGATTGTAGACACAAAATTAAACCAATCAACCCAACGCTCCCTGCCACCAAAATTATTTAATTTTTATCAAATACTATGGTCGGTGGATCGACCGGGAATCGATCCCAGAACCACGCTCTGCTACCAAATGATACGGCCGGCAGCTGCCTATCCCAGGAGTAGAATCCTTCGCGGCCCATAGACGAAGAAGCTACAGGCAGATGCTGGTCGGGCGTCCTCACGCCACGGGTTAAAATCTAATTACACTAAATAATCCGGGGGGAGCGTTACAATTATTGAACAGAGCTTACTTACCTCTATTCAAGGCGACTGGTCCCTCAGGATTCGGTCAGGTCTCGTGTGAATGTATTGTGCTAGAAAGTAAAGGTCAGTGATGTGTATTTGGGTGTGGCTGGTAGTGTTATTGACCTTATTTGACCGTTCCCCCTGCAGCAGTTCGGCCCTCAGCTCCTCTCCAAGCTAAGGTCGCCTTCCGCAGTCACCTTCTTCCTTTGTTACGATTGACTCGCGAAAATGAACACAGAACGTACGGGTCAAAGGTCACCGTTATTTCTAGAATATTAACTACCGCACTAGTAACTAATACAGTCGAATCCACTTATACAGACTCTGCGTTAAACCTAAAGTCCCGGGTAAACTCTCAACACGCGCCACCATTCCCAGTGGTATATTCACTATACGCGCCTAACATAAAATCAAGAGCTCCCGACCAAAAAACGGACTGCCTTCTCCTTCGACGCGAAGAAGACATCTAATTTTTCGCTCTCGACTCCCACCGTTCAGTCAACTCGGACGTTCAACACACACAAACGTCATTCCGTATCGACCGAGCCGAGTGCCATCTAACGTCGACGCCTGACACTAACGCTTTTGCGTGAACAAACCCCCGTCCCGGACATAAGGATTTAGGTCCGCGAGCAAACCGGTCAGCGGGACAGGGTCGCGACGGCAAGTTGCAAGATCGAATCTACAACCAAACTAGGCCACCTTACGCACCCAATCAGATCTTGCAACACTAACCAACGCCCCAAAATTGCAGCCCTAACGTGGGCTAGCCGGAGAGTTGAACTGGATGCCCTTCCTGGTCATCGCAGCACATAAATAAGTCCTATTTCTAGACAGAAGTCAGACGACCTCCTTCAAACACCTATCTGCGCTCCTATGATTAGTTCCGCAACTCGACCGGATCAGGTCTGCAAACAGCGACGCGACACGAAGCGGCCCAGAGGGACCTTCAAGCTTCAGTGCAGAGAGCACCCCCAAATTCCCCATGAACGTCGTCTGTGGAGAGCTGAACGAAACGCACAGATGGTCCCTAGCAGGTGATCCTATGCTCATATTTCAACTAACTTTTCAAAAGCATCAATGTTCAATTACAGAATTAATTAAAACAAGTAATCACCGATGCACATAGGTCAACTTGGCAAAGTAAACAAAACAATAAACGTAAGGGACAGCCCTATTTCTTATTTCAAATAAATATCTTAGACAGTGCCAACAAAATCTAAACCAAAAGAGAATTGACTCCTATTTCCTTCGGTAACCACAGGGTTATCTAATTTCAATCTTCCTTATCACAAGCAAAATGATTAAACACTATCACAAACATATACATAATTTTCAAAATAGAGCGCCATTCAAATTTCAAATGAATTCAAACTTCCCTTCAGCACAGGCGCGACAATCAAATACAATTACAAGCATACGCCCAAGCATTCAAAAAGGGCACACAATTTAATCTCCATTTTCCGTGCAACAACAAACGCAGTGATCAAATGTATTTACAAAACATATGCAGCAGCATTTAAAGGAGTATTTTAAATTCAATTCTTTTAATCACAACCGCTACAATATGAATTTCGCGGAAAACTCAAAGCATTTTAATTTAAATTTAAAGAATTTTTAGCTAAGTGCTCGACCAAACCAAATCTAATACCCCTTGAGAGCGTGATTCAACGCTCCAGGGGGCCCTAATCTTCCCACCACCAAGTGGAGGCCACACCGCGTGAACCCGATACTGACAGAGCGCAACCGCTAACGGTCGCCACTCGGGTTGTACGCCCTCACTGAGGCCGTCGGCAACAGAACAGCTTGACAAGTGGACTGTTGACGGCTTAAGGCTCAGTAGAGGCAGCCATGGTGGGAGATAAGGCGGCAGCTAGCTAGGGCCGCCTCCATCAAATGGGGTACAGTGGTACACCAGTCGCGGCCACTCAGCTAACGGGAGTGGGAAGGGTCCAGCGGACTGATGAGTGGCCGTGAAGTTCCTCTCCGCACGCTGAGGGGGTGTGATGACACCCCCGCCCCTGGGGGAATTGCCCCCCGACTGTTCGGGGGAGGGACCCCTTTCAAACCTAGGGGCCTGGTGGCTAGCCGGCGGGAGCCGAGCGTCGCCCGTCAAAGGGAGTGGCGGAGCGCCCCCGCCCGTGGGGGTCGAGGGCCTGGCAGTGCCCCGAGAGGAGACGCCGTTTGCACCCAGGCACAGTACGGCATGGTGTTTGCCCTGGCAATGCAGACAGAGCCGCTGGTGCGGACAGTCTCGCTGAAGGTGCCCTTCCAAACAGGAGTAGCACCAGCGGCGCTCCTTGACGATAGTTCGCCTCGCCGGAACCGGCTTACTTAATAATTTTGGGCAAGACGTTACCCGGTGATCAGATGCTCGACAATAGGAGCAGGGGGGGGTTGACGACGACTTGCCCGGCGGATTTCGCCTCTCACTGGGCACGGCTCGTAAGTCGTCGACGGTGCCCGCCGCGTGCTCGATCTGTCGGCACTGCTCCTCCAAAAACCGCAGCAGGTCATAGAAGGGCGGAATATAGGAGGCCTCGTCCCCGCCGTACCTCTCCTCAAAATGCATTTGAAGGTCGAGAGGTAGACGGGACAGCACGATGCGGAGCAACAAGAAGGCCCATTCGCCCACTGGTAAATCCAGCCGCCTCAACATATTACAGGCCACCAAGACTGGATCCAACAGGTCCGGACGTAGTCTGGCCCGGTCACTCAGCAGCGGGAGGCTCAGAAGCTGCTTAACATGTTCGTCCGCAATTCGCCGGACGTTGGCGTATCTTCTGGCTAGGAGGTCCCGAGCAGTCTGGTAGGCGTCGTCCGACAAGCTCAAATGGCTGACAACGCCCAGGGCCTCCCCCTCCAGTGAGGCCAAGAGGTACGCCATCTTCTGGCTCGGAGTCAAGTCACTCCGGGCGTCCACTAGGCCGTCGAAAAGACCAACGAAGGTCAGCCACTCGGAAAGGACCCCGGAGAACTTTGGCAAGTCCAGAGTTGGGAGTCGTCCCAACAGCTCCGGCTGAGGCTGCTTCCGAACGGACTCGGGCAGGCCACTCGTCCGAGCTTCACGCGCCTCTTCGGCATACCTGCCTTCAGCCTCGATCAACTCGTCCGTGAGCCACAAGAACTGCTCGTAGTCTGCGAAGCAGGAGTCCAGGACTCCCTTTTCCACATCCGAATCCTCGAGCTCAGCGTAAGCCTCCTCCACTGCAGCCCTTCGAGCATCGACCTGCTCGAACCGCTTCATCAAATTATGGACCCTATCCGGTCGACCTATCAAAGCATGGGCGCTGGTGGCCCAGCGTAACTCAGTCCGCAGGCAACGGATTAGCATCTTGGGCGAGGACATCACTACTAAATACAAATTACGACGCCGCTCGAGCACAATTACAAAAATAACAAATAAAAAATACAAAAAAATTAACAGCTAACCAATGCAGTTCCTATCAAATCGAGTTGAATAGAAATTGCACAAATAAGAACCGCTATTTATTAAATCAAACACAAGTTAGTACAAAAGAAAAGGCAAATCAAATTAACAATAACAAATACTAGTGCGATCAAATCAAGTTAAATTCAAATTACGTAAATACAAATTACCACTCTTTAGTTCAAATACAAATTACAATACGAAAGATACATAACGAAGATACACATCAACAAAAAATGCCTTGCTCGGAAATCGACCCTTCGATAAGTAACACACTACAACCATCCGACAACGATAATTAACCGATTACGTAAAAATAACCATCTACCTACATGACGCAATCTCCCGCTTGCGCGCTAAACCGGGCGTGGCTTTTCAAATTTACCCACTAACAACAAGGCAAGCTAACAAAGAAAGGAATTTTATTATTACGTATATAATAAAAAAAAATATTTTTACGTATTACGGACGGGCGTGATTGTAGACACAAAATTAAACCAATCAACCCAACGCTCCCTGCCACCAAAATTATTTAATTTTTATCAAATACTATGGTCGGTGGATCGACCGGGAATCGATCCCAGAACCACGCTCTGCTACCAAATGATACGGCCGGCAGCTGCCTATCCCAGGAGTAGAATCCTTCGCGGCCCATAGACGAAGAAGCTACAGGCAGATGCTGGTCGGGCGTCCTCACGCCACGGGTTAAAATCTAATTACACTAAATAATCCGGGGGGAGCGTTACAATTATTGAACAGAGCTTACTTACCTCTATTCAAGGCGACTGGTCCCTCAGGATTCGGTCAGGTCTCGTGTGAATGTATTGTGCTAGAAAGTAAAGGTCAGTGATGTGTATTTGGGTGTGGCTGGTAGTGTTATTGACCTTATTTGACCGTTCCCCCTGCAGCAGTTCGGCCCTCAGCTCCTCTCCAAGCTAAGGTCGCCTTCCGCAGTCACCTTCTTCCTTTGTTACGATTGACTCGCGAAAATGAACACAGAACGTACGGGTCAAAGGTCACCGTTATTTCTAGAATATTAACTACCGCACTAGTAACTAATACAGTCGAATCCACTTATACAGACTCTGCGTTAAACCTAAAGTCCCGGGTAAACTCTCAACACGCGCCACCATTCCCAGTGGTATATTCACTATACGCGCCTAACATAAAATCAAGAGCTCCCGACCAAAAAACGGACTGCCTTCTCCTTCGACGCGAAGAAGACATCTAATTTTTCGCTCTCGACTCCCACCGTTCAGTCAACTCGGACGTTCAACACACACAAACGTCATTCCGTATCGACCGAGCCGAGTGCCATCTAACGTCGACGCCTGACACTAACGCTTTTGCGTGAACAGATATTATATTTTTTTTTTCACAAATTGAATCTAGTTGTGACGAAACATAATATTGTGAGTCTGGACTCTGGATCCATTAAGGCTGAACCTTGGTTTCTTACACTGCATTCAACTGATTCGATCCCTCCTTTTTCCTTGTTCCCTTCCTCTTGCGACATCCACGGAACGAAATAGAGTAATGCATTTTTTTTAAATGACCACCAAATGGCAAATTGGAAGAATGTAGTAGTAGATTTTAAGAGACAACCAGAAAGAACCAGAGTAGTTTCTTACAATAAAATAAAATATCAGCACGCAGTACGACTATTCTTCTGCTTAGTAGTCCGTCTGGGTACTTACATATTTCCGGTTCCTGTCGCCATGCAGAAGTGCGTGTGTGAAGGTTAGGTAAAAAATCCAGTATAATTACAACCTGTGACAGAATCCATCTTTGTTCTCAGAGGTGACAACGCACCTGTAACTTTGTTAAATGTTGGATGCAGGTGTACATATGCTGCAGTATTTTATCTACCAACTTCAAAAAGAAGGAGCAATCAATTCGACTGTATGTTCCTTTTTATAAGTGTTACCTCATAACTTTTTATGAATGAACAGATTTCGATGATTCTTTGTTGTATTTGAAAGCTGGTGCTTCTCATGTGGTCCCATATAAATTTGATCAAGGTCTGACCAATAGTTTTTGAGTTCTGCATCCTATTGAAGTCGGTTATACAAAATTTTAAGTTATAAATTAGTTTAGTTTATCAATAAACGTGCTTTAGAGTGGGCAGTCTTGAGTTCAAAGAAGTCTTTGTCGCAAGAGAAGTTCGTTAGCCGCTCTTAGCAGCAACTTAAAAACGGCAAGTCCCCGGGCGAGGATGGAATTACAGCGGAGCTTCTGAAAGCGGGTGGAAAACCGGTACTTGAAGTCCTTCAGAGGCTTTTTAATTCCGTCCTCCGGTCCGTCTCCGGAGAAGTGCTACCATGCACTTCTCCGGAGACGTGGAGCAGAAGTGCGGTAGTCTTGTTCTTCAAGAAAGGCGACAACGCTCTCTTGAAGAACTACAGACCGATTTCCCTTCTGAGCCGCGTCTACGTGCTGTTTTCGAGAGTCATTACGAATCGTCTCGCATGCAGACTTGACGACTTCCAGCCTCCCGAACAATTCAGTTTCCGAAAAGGCTTTAGTACCATGGACCACATACACACCCTTCGGCAAATTGTACAGAAGTCTGAAGAGTACAATTTGCCACTATGTCTGGCGTATGTGGACTATGAAAAAGCCTTTGATTCCGTCGAAATTCGCGCGGTGGTGCAGTCTCTTCAACGGTGCCAAGTTGACTGTCGGTATATCGAAGTGCTGAAGTGTTTGTACAGTAGAGCTACGATGGCTATCCGAGTACAGAATCAGAGTACGAAACCTATCGGACTGCAGAGAGGTGTAAGACAGGGTGACGTTATATCCCCGAAACTCTTCACCGCTGCATTGGAAGATGTTTTCAAGCTACTGGACTGGAAAGGATGCGGTATTAACATCAATGGCGAGTACATCACTCACCTTCGATTTGCCGACGATATAGTCCTTATGGCAGAATCGCTGGAAGACCTAATCACTATGCTCAATGACTTCAATAGTGTCTCCCAACGGATAGGTCTTAAGATGAACATGGACAAAACAAAAATCATGTTTAACGTCCAGGTCACACCTATGCCGGTAGTTGTTGGGAGCACTAAGCTCGAAGTTGTTGACGAGTCTGTTTGCCTGGGACAAATAGTCCGACTAGGTAAGTCCAACTTCGACCGAGAGGTCAATCGACGGATTTAACTCGGCTGGGCAGCGTTCGGGAAGCTACGACATATCTTCTCGTCAGACATACCTCAAAACCTTAAAACAAAATTGTACAACCAGTGCGTGTTGCCAGATGACTTACGGATCTGGTCCTTAGCTGCTGGCCGTATGAGATGTGGTCCTTAGCTGCTGGCCGTATGAGCAAGCTCAAGATCGCTCAGCGAGCTATGGAGAAGGCTACTCGGGGTTTCTCTGCGTGATAAACTTAGAAATGAGGATATCCGCAGTAGAACCAGAGTAACCGACATAGCCCAAAGAATTAGTAAGTGGAAGTGGCGATGGGCCGGCAATATAGCTTCAAGAACCGACAACCGATGGGAAAGAAAGGTTTTTGAGTGTCAGCCTCGTACCGGCAGGCAAAGTGTAGGGCGTCCCCCCGCTAGATGGAGTGACCTGGAAAGACATGCAAGAAGTCAATGGGTGCAGGTGGCTCGGGACCGTGCTTTGTGGCATTTCTTGGGGAGGCCTATGTTCAGCAGTGGACTTGTAAAGGGCTTTAATGATGATGATGATGATTTTACACGGGACTTAATTGAAACAGACCGTAGTTAAATCGTGAGACTAATTATAAGCTATCTTTTGTATTAGGGCTGTATATATTTATTTATGTATTACTGGCGACCCACCCCAGGAATAACGTGGCGTTATTTATATTTAAGATTATCAAAGACCATAAATGTTTTACCAATTTTCAGATTTTTCAACAACAAGAACTTCAAGTTTTTCGGATATACATAATTTAAAATAAAATAAAATAAATTTTGTACAACCGACTTCAATATAAATTATTAAGAATAATTCAAAGACTAAGGTCACACCTTGATCAAATGTATATGGGACCATATGTGAAGTACACCAGCTATCATATAAAAAAAGAATCATCGAAATCGGTTCTCCCAGAAAAAAGTTATAAGGTAACACACGTAAAAAAACGTACAGTCGAATTGAGTACCGTCTCCTTTTTGAAGTCGGTAGAAAATATAGCCTAGATACGGCCCGGCATTGTTCTCTATCTGTTCCTAAAGTTTCATCACAATTGGCTTAGCCGTTCCGAAGAGTAGCCCGGACAGACAGACAGGAAGACAGAAAGACAACAGATAGACATTTTTTTAAATGGAATGCAAATAGCTTCCTGAGCTTAATAGAAGCCAATTATTTCAATATTAAAGACAGAAACTTCAATTTTATTTAAATGTATAGATGAAGGGTAAACGATGCACTTATTAATACATACATACATACATACATACATATAATCACGCCTCTTTCCCGTAGGGGTAGGCAGAGACCACTTCTTTCCACTTGCTACGATCCTTACATACTTGTTTCGCTTCGTCCACTTTCATTATTCCCTTCATACATGCTCTACGGTTTAGGGTACTCTTAACCTGGCCTTTTTTCAAGACGTCCCTAATTTGGTCTAGAAATGTCCGCCTAGGTCTACCCCTTCCAACACTTTCATTCACACTCGCCTTATACACTTTTTTCGTCAATCGTTCTTCATTCATTCTCTCGACGTGGCCAAACCATCTCAGCATACCTTTCTCAATTTTTGTCACTACATCTTCTTTCAGACCACAACGTTTCCTTATCTCACTATTTCTTATCCTGTCACTCAGTTTAACTCCTATCATACTTCTTAATGCTCTCATCTCAACTGCATTTATTCTGCTTTCATGTTTCTTCTGCCATACCCAACTTTCACTTCCGTACATGAGTGTCGGAACCAACACCCCCTCATGCACAGCCAAACGAGCCTTGTTAGACACCTTCCGACTGCTCATAAAGGAGTGCAAAGCTCCATTCACCATGTTTCCTGCATTCACTCTTCTTTCGATATCACTCTCACACTTTCCATCTCTTGTAAACTTTGACCCCAGATACACAAACTCTTTCACCTGTTCAATTTGTTCATCTTCAATCACGATATTGCAGTCTGTCATTACTTATTAATCCAATATTATAATACAATCAAAAGATGTTTGTCTCGCTCATTTCGTATCTATAGACATAACGAGGTGTAGCCATCTTGACACACATAATGGCGACATGCCACCTGTCAGCTTCGACAGACTTGTAATAACAATATGCGCTCACATGAGAATGGATTAAAATAAAAGGCATTTTATTGAAGAGCGTTGATTTGTTGAGTCATCCGCTGGGAGGTGTTGTGTTAGGGTTCGAGAAATTGATCAGGAAACCTTTGGCCTAATATCTTTTTTGTCTTTTTTTTTATAGAACAAGGGTGACCAACTAATATACAGTGCACCTGATGGATGGTAAGTGAATGCTGTGGCCAATAGACATCTACATCTTTCCTCGATTAAAAATATGTAAAAATGTGTATATAAATGCCATGTTACTAGTACCTATATAGGGTGTGGTTCGCGTCTCTCAACATATGAATATCGAGGCCATCAAGTACATGCTGCATCGTGCGTCATCCGTACAGCAAAAGAGCGGAATAAGTTGTCATTGATCTTTCCATCAGTTTACGATATGGTTGTCTTCAAGGCAAGAGTAAAAAGGCTTTCGTGAAGCTAAGTCAGTGCGCTAAACCATTTTCGGCTTCACTTATCTATAGGTAGGATAGTAAAGCGCTGGCTGGCTTAGAATAGCTGAAAATCATACTTTATACCTACCATGTAAATATGTTTATGTCTGTATGTATGTATTGGTATAACTATATATTGTTTAAATATTTATGTAACTTGTTATTTTTTATTCTTCATTGTTGCACTGTTTCCTACGTTTATGAGATGCCTTAAAATAAAAATAAAAACATATAATTTATACTTAAAATAGAGATACAGACATCAACATCTATCCTCAATTTAGAATCAAAATGCAGATACGTTGTCACACCTGAGAACTAAGAGAATAAAAAGGGATCTCCAGTTTTCTTCACTCACCATAAGAAACACAGTAGTATTAAGCTGATATTTTACGCTGGTATTTTGTGGGACTCAGTCACTTATAATCAGTTAGACCGTGTGGTCGTTTGTCCCTTGAAAAACATATTTCGAGAGAACCCTTCTATCTCTCGACTGCCGCTGGTGGTCGCCATGGTACCTCAGTGACGGACAGATTCACGCACGCACATCGCACTGATAATGAGACGCGGTGATGTGCGGACAGGGCTGCGTGCCACCGTGACTTTGCGCATACCTCCTTTACAATGGACAATATAGAGTTTAGCGATTTGTTTTGTGTTGTCTGTGCTCTCCTTAGATTTTAAAAGAATTCCATATTTTTAAATCTTATTTTTATTCGTTACAATTTTAATAGAGTTATGTGGAATTACATTTTCTTGTTATCTATTGTTAGTTTCAATATATAGAAAGGAGAGCGACGTTAGAAAGAGGCATTGTCTTTCGTCACCATCCATATTCTTTTTAACAACACATCAAAAATATCTCGTACCAAAAATATTTATGAAGTACACAATAGCTTCACAAAGACAAAATTCTAAATATATACATACTTATATTTATTTCTATGATACAAATGCATATATATATAACGTATAAAATATACACAAAAAAGAAATCATCAAATAAGTGTTTTCTTTACATTGTACACTTACATACATACGTAATGATAATGAAATAACTCCCACCATTATAAAATTGGTTAAAATTAAACTCCGTTTTTATAGGAGATTTGGTAAGTGACTACCGCCGCCCATGAACAACTGCAACACCAGGGGAACTAGGGGAATTGCAAATGCTTTTAAAAAGGAGTAGGCACTTTTCTTAAAGGTCCCTAAGTTGTATCGGTTCGGAAAAATCGCTGATTGAAATCGATACCACAAGGAAGTTGTGCGAGGAAGAAAACATCTTCTAAATCGCACAGTGGTGGACCGCCAATCATCCAGATGGTGTTGATGGTATCGGGAGATCTGCTGCGATGTGCGTTCGTGAAATTTGATGGCTGGGATTAATCCGAACCTCAACCTCAGAGCACTCCCCGTGGAAAATGTAAAAGAAAATGCAGAGGCATGCAACATGTCTTCGAAGTGCCAATGAATCAAGCCGATCGGAAAAGACTCGGTCGTCGACAATTCGAGCCGCTCTGCGCTGGATGCGGTCAAGTGGAAGGAGCTGGCACTGAGGAGCCCCTGCCCAGAAATGGGAACAGTATTCCATGTGAGGCCGAAACTGCGCCTTGTAAAGTTGCAGGCGGTGTGCCGGCATGAAATACTGTCCCGCTCTGCTGAGCACGCCAAGATGTTTAGAGACCAATTTGGCCTTCTCTTCCAAGTGACCACGAAACTGCACGTCACTCGATATATCGACTCTAAGGATTCCGATACTGGCTGAGGCAAGAAGGGGAGTGCCTTGAAACTGAAGAGATACGACAAAGGGGTTCTTTATAGCGGTAAACGCGCAAACTTGTGTCTTCTGAGGATTAAACTGGACTAGATTTAGTCGCCCCCAATCCGAGACTTTGTTCAGCAAAGACTCGACTTCAGACACAAGTTTGTTCCGGTACTCGGCGACGTTTTCCCGAGAAAAATTGGCACGGCCGGTGTATAGAGCATCACCAGTGCTGTCATCCGTATAGCAATGAACGTTACCAGTTTGCAACATATCATTGATATGCAGAAGAAACAGCGTTGGTGATAGCACACAGCCTTGTGGAACACCAGCGGTAATAGGCTTGTAGTCGGAGCATGCACCGTCTACAACGACCTTGATGCTACGATCTGCAAGGAAGCTGGTGATCCAATTGCACAATTTCTCGGGAAGCCCATAGGAAGGGAGCTTCGAAAGAAGCGCTTTGTGCCAAACCCGATCGAAGGCCTTCGCAATGTTCAAATTAACGGCCAACGCCTCCCCCTTGGACTCTACTGCCTCCGCCCATCTATGAGTCAGGTAAACCAGAAGATCACCAGCTGATCGACCCCGACGAAAACCGTATTGGCGGTCACTAATCAGCTGGTGACCCTCAAGGTACCGCATGAGTTGGCAGTTAATAATGGATTCCATTATTTTGGAGAACAAGGAGGAGATGGCGATAGGCCTGTAGTTGGACGGGTTTGAGTGGTCGCTTTTTTAGGGATCGGGTGGACAAAAGCTGTCTTCCATGATTGCGGGGCGGTGTGTTCGGCGGTGTGTTCGCCCCGAACACACCGCCGACCATCCCGCGTCATCAAGATTCGAGTTGGACGCAAAAAGGGAGCCTAAATGGTCGGCTTTCTCTTTTACGGCGTTTGCCAGTGAGTCTTCCTCCCTGTGCAGAGACAGTAGTGATGGCTTACAGAAATTCCCTTGGACAGCCTTCGCGAGAGACCAGAATGCACGGGTTCCCGAAGGAAGGCGAACTAGTTTCTCGCCAATTCTGCCTACGTGCTCTGACTTTGCCTTGGCAATAACTCTTTTGAAGGATCTGGAGGCGAAGTTATACTTCTTTTTAAGCATGCTGGTGTTTACATCCCGAGTCGCGGAATTCGCAGACCTGGCTTGATAACACTCCTGCTTACTGCGTAATCCAATCTTACAGAAGCGATATTTTGCATGCGATATTCACACCTATGGAGGAAGGGGGTGACGCTTACTGTGACGAGATGTGACATGGGGGGTCGGGTGGGTCTAATAAAACGTCACGTTGGCAGCTTATAAAACAAACATAACAAAAATATTAATTTCTTCGTTACTACAGATTTTTATATATTTATTAAAGTGTTATTATTACAAGCAATAAATATTTAAAAATATTGAAATTTGTATACTGTTTTATACGGTAATAGGTATACATGTAAGGTAATGACATAATATTGAAAGAGGGGGTTGCAGAAATTAGTGCTCATAGCACCTTAAAACCATAAATTTCATATGTACCAACATCCTAGTAACATCAGTATAAGAAATAATTGAAATAATTATCCTAGTAACATCCTGTAACCTAGTAAAACTTCTCGATCGCTAATATTTTGCTACTAATTATTAAATTAGTAGATCAGAAGTTTAGCGCTCGCTGTAAACATCATACGCGGGCGACACCAATGAAATTGAAATTGTTAATTGCTGACTTATGAGCTTTACCACGTGTTTCAAAACATCTGGAGGAAACCTGCTCATGTCTTAATTATTTAAAATTAAAAATTTTGTACAGCCGACTTCAATATAAGCGACTTCAATATAAGTTATTTAAGAATAACTCAATAAGCAACCAATAACTTGATTAAATTCATATGGGACCACACGAGAACTATCAGCTTTCCTATAAAAAAAGAATCATCGAAATCAGTTCCCCCAGTATAAAGTTATGAGGTAACATACATAAAAAAAAACATACACTCGAATTGAGTACCGTCTTCTTTTTGGAAGTCGGCAGAAAATTAAAAAAAATCGAAGACCTCAGAAATCGGTCAACAGCGCTGGGGCAGCGCGGCGAACTATTATTTGAAAAATCTCTCAGTAATGTAGTAGTGTAGTGTTAGTAAAACTTTATAGTTTATACTTGTACTTTATTATTATTTTTTGGATTTCTATCTTCGTTTGTACCTTAATTATATTCGTCGGAATATAAAGCTTGACTGCCTTTTTGGTTTAGTGGTCGTAAATGTGGTTGCTGATGGTTGTGATGCGCGGATCGAGTCAAAACCAGGTACTGAGTTTATCTGTCAAGAAATCTTGGTATTTCCCCCCCGTGCCTCGTAAAGCAGGTAAAGCCGTTGGTCCTGCACCTGATCTCTCTCCGGTCGTGTCGGTTTACCGTCCCATCGGACTATGAGAGCGAGGGAATAGAGAGTGCACCTGTGCTTGCGCATACAATCGTGCCTAGAGAGTAGCCATCTGCCTAGGACAGGATTATATCTTGTCCTAGGCAGATGGCTACTCTCCGTTGAGACTGACCGACGTGACTAAACCTCTGGTCTGGAGGACGCTATTATATTCGTCGGAGACTTCATTTGCATTTGTCCTAACTCTTTAAATTAGATCACAACAGTGAGTGCTCTGGTACTTACCGAAGAATGTGGCATCTTCCCAAATAGACTTGAGACCATCGATCATTCTACCTGGAAGCTACATTCAGATAGTCCGTGTGTAACCAGCTAATATCTCGCCCCCTACCTCCTTACTTTTTGTTAATTTAATGAATTTTTTGTCTTTACTATCATCATAAGCCCACAGAGCCTGGACCTGCGGCAGCAGAATTAGTGGGGCGGTGAAATTTGAAAAAGTAACTTTATTTCAAAATCGATATGTTTGTCTAATATAAGAACAAATTTAAAAAACAGTTCTCTTTATTAGGATTCCAAGATATTGCATAAGTAGAATTATTTTTATTATATTATAATTTAAAAAATACAATAATGGCGCCGTATGGAACTAGACCTAGGGCGTCATTTAACTTAAATCGCCTATTGCTTTCTAGACTAGTTCCGTTAAGGTGGAAGCTCCAGGGTGGCCCGCGAAATTCAAATTTTCTTGCGTTTTTTGGATTTGCAGGTCAGGGTCAGGTTGTATGTTTGATAAAATATGATTCGCGACCGTAACGAGTATGTGTTTATAGAATTATTATCATTAAAATTACCAATACAACCCTCTAAGTTCATATAATCCCTTTGAATGAGTTTTCTGGAAATAGGTATACATTGGGATTATACGAACATAGACGGTTGTATTGATGATTATAATGTTATAATTCTGTAAATACATACTCGTTACGGTCACGAATGATATTTTGTTAAACATACAACCTGACACTGACACAAATTGCAAAAAACGTAAGAAAATTTGAATTTCGCTGGTTACCCCGGCGCTTTCACCTTAACTAAAGAAGTCATTTCGTTTCAGTGGTATAATTTTCTTTTCAGCGAAATCTGGAAGATTTGATCCCACCAAAAACATAACATGTAAAAAGGGGCCAAATTACAAACTATGTTGGGGGATGTTAGCTTCGCCGATTAGAGTTAAGATCTGAACAGGCTACCAGCTCTATTTTTTTTAATTTTCTCCTTTTATTCATTTAAATAAATCCATGATCTTCAACGTTTTTCTTGCGTTTACGCTTCACTGTTGTCTATTTTCAATTTAAACTATAAGAACAAAGTCATTGATGCCGTAAGTTTCAAGTATTGTACTTGATGTGGTTTCCAATAAATTTGTCTATACCTGTGCACAACGAATAACGATAATTTGTAGTTTTTAGATTTTTTACATTTTATATGCCCAATGATATACGTTAATGTCAAATTTGAAGATTCTAAGTAACCTAGAAATGGTCTAGATTTTTAACGGGTGAGTCAGTGAGAGATATCAATGTCACTTTCCAGACCTTCATAACTCTAAAGTATTTTTATTAGGTGGGCAAAATTACATGTAAGTCTAATAGTTTTTGGGTTATAGGGAGTTCAAAAGTGGCTCGAAATAGTTCGTGTTTCCTTTTCTTTTTCGAGCTTGGCTGACACACTGCAGTGGTTCTAGATCTCACTAATTATACCTTTTTTATAGAATAAGGGTGACAAACGAGCACACAGTCCACCTGATGGTAAGTGGAAGCTATGACCCATAGACATTTAGATTTATTATCGATTAAGAATCAAAATGCAGATGCCTTGTCACCATTGAGTTATAATGTAGGTACTACGTTATACTCAATGGTTGTCACCCGTGAGGACTAAGAAGGAATGCCTCATTTCAAGTAAAAAGGGTCTCCGGTTTTCTACACATTGAGCTGCTATTTTACGCTGGTATTTCGTGAGGGCGTGAGCCTTCCCCAGTCGAGCCCACCAATTCGTGCTACAACCATAATTATTAATTATATCTGCAGCATCACAACACAACGATGTACATTGTATTTTCAATTTGCCAGCAACAAACATTAAGTTATTTAGCATTTTCTTTTATACATAAATGAGTAGTTGATAAGGCAGTTTGTTGCTTCAATATATTTTTAAGTACCTACACATAGGTAGATAAAGTTGGACAGAGCACAAGGTCTGTAATGTTGAGGGGCTAGGGACTGACTAATTAGAACAAAAAACGCGGGAAAACACAAGTACGCTTGACAGTGAGGCAGAGACAAAGAGCGTGAAGTTTTTACATAAAAAAGCATTAGGTGTCATTTAATATGCCAACCTTAAATTCTGTCGTATTTGAAAGTTGTAAGGTTTATTTTGCTATATCTGTTCAACATTGGCTTGAAAAATTTTTTGGGCGAATGAAACTGTAACGTCTAAGGTGAATGAAGTTTTGTAAATAAATTTAGACCTTATTTCTTTAAAAATAGGATTTATGTTGTAGATGAAGAAAGGCAATGTAGGGATGTTTCCATTTTAGGCTGGGGCGCGTAGAGAAGCGCCATCGCGCCGATTGTCTCCGGCACGTTCGGGCAAGAGGCCACAATCGATAGAGCACGGGCGTGCGTTGTAATGAATTTATTAAAGTACTAGTGCTTTGACGCGTTTTCGCTTTTATTTTCGTTCAACGACCTTTGGAATTTGAAAACAATCATGTATTTTTTTTTAATTTTAAATTATAACCATAGCTAATTAAGTATAAAAAAATTGATATTTTTTTTAGTCTGTACTTTTTAACATGTACCTAACCTTACCTTAAATGTAATCTAAATTATAGTATTTTTATTAAATACTTCAGAGTCATCAGTAAAACTCTACAGTTTGGGGTGAAATAAATACATTGTATATAATATGGGGTATATTTTTTTGTCCGAATGTCAAACTCTTTGGGACGTGGTTTTACCCTGCTCTACCGATAATTATTGTGTCCTTTTTATCTTTTAAATTGAAAATGCGTGGTATGCATTATTTTTAATAATTTTATTGCGTACGCATACATTCGTGAGGCTCGATCGGTAGGCAAAAACGTTGTTGCCCATAAATCACATTCAGTTCGGAATAATTTCAAATAAAAATAGAAGGTTTATTTACTCTCTTTTCAAAAACTGCAGACAACCCCATTCACTCTATTTCCTGCGTTCACTCGTCGTTCTATATCCTTATCATATCTACCATCCCTGCTAAATATCTACACATCCCGAATACACAAACTCATCTACTTGCTCGACCAACTCCCCTTTTATTCTTTTTTCACATATCGTTTACTTTCTTATCTTTCAAAAACCATAACTTTCGTCTTATTTGCGTTCACTTTCATTCCCTTTTCTTTTAATGTCCTGTTCATTATGTAACCAACATTTTCAACTCGGCTGCCGACGACGCAAGTATGACTTGATCATCGGCGTACAAAAGGCATTTGACGGTTAACTCACCCATTCTTAACCCGCATTCTTCTACTTTAAAATTTTCCAAACAACTGTCCATAAATAGGTTGAACAGCCATGGGGAAGCCACACAGCCCTGTCTGACACCTTTAAGGATGCCAAACCAGTCCGATATATATGATACAAAAATTTTGGTAAGCCTAGACACAAACCTCCTCTCATTTTTCAGAGAGACTTTTAGGGCAAGCAAAGGTCTGCTGGCCCAATGCGTGGACTGCGCATAAAAACTGAAGTTTGTGTTATTTCTTAAACATGTAGGTTTACTCACGATGTTTTATAATTTACCGCGTGCCTTGCGCGGGCAATGTAAATTATTGCAATTTACAATGTCATCGGTGCCGACAATGCCGGGTGCGGTTAATTTTTTCACGTACCGCGGCTTTTAAAATAAACCGATAATATTTTTATAATATTAAATTAACAAACTAGCCACCTGATCTCAAATGGCTATAACAGCCTGCTCCTGTAACAAATTTTAAACAAAAAAGGTTACTTCTGGTGATATCAATAAGGATGCATTTTTCCTGAAAATTGAAGGGACAAACAAACTAACTGTTCGAATCTCAGATAAATATGAAGGCTGTCAGTAAGTCTTAACAATTTATCATTCATTCGCATTCGCATTGCAGTCTCGATAAGACATAGGTCATATACCTTACAATTAAAACGTTAGCTATTGTAAAGTTATTATAATTTTTTAATGAAGAAACAGTCCAGTCAGTTATTAATAATTTCAGGGATGTAAGCGGGGATTTAGCTCTGGCTACTTACTTATTTAAGGCGAGAGCCTCTGTTTATATGTGGAGATTGTTAAGAGTGTTTATATGTAAGGATTGTAAGGTTCATAACACGAAGTATGCTCCAAAATAACGTGACGACCACGTATGAACTTGCTCATAGTCAATGGATGCAGTACTTTGTGGCAGGTTTTGGAACAGGATCGGTTTTCAGCAAAATATCTACGGTACCACAATAATATGAATTCTAAAATGCACGTGAAATCGAGGGATAGATGTTGAAACAAAAGTATTGGTAAATCCGATTGTGCATGCCTTAAGCGTACTAAAAAATTACCTTTAACATGATTATTTGTTAATTTTTAAATTAGTTTAATTACACACTAGTTTTCACTAAAAACTTTATATTTCCAATTTTCCGATAATTTTATGTCAAATACCAATTAAAAAAAAAACTAGGAAAATCCAAAATTGCACGACTCCTAAGAGCTTGAAAAATAAATGTAAATTGTATTTCTATTTGTCAAAGAGTTCCAGTAGCAGTCGCCGAAGTACCCCTTCAAGTCACTATCAAATCCGGAGGTAAGGTATATTCATAACTAACAAAACAAGGCCAAACTCGACACACCTAGTACCTATTACTCTTCAAGGAGTTCTAGTAGCATTCACCGAAGTACACTTTCAGGTCACCCTATCAAGTCCGGAGGCAGGGTCTCATCATAACTAACAAAACGAGGCCAATTTCGGCACACCTTTTCAACGTGGTAGAGCCACGCTGCAGCTATATTACGATTGTAGCATGAATAGGTCGGCTCAACCGGGGTAGGACCATCCTCTCACGGAATACCAGCGTAAAATAATCCTCTAATTTTGGGTAGCGTTTCGGATCAAAATGAGTCCACACCGTTTCCCTAATGCGCTTTGAAAATTTCGCACGGAAAATAATGTGTTATTTTTAAAGAAGTTAGTTAAGTTAATAAGTTAGTAAGAGCGTAAGTAATCATCATCAGCCTGCGGCAGAGTCCCCTACTGGACATAGACCTCTCCCTAGGCGCGCCACTTAGCCCGATCTTTGGCTACACGCATCCAGTTGCTACCAGCCGCCTTGCGCAGATCGTCGCTCCATCTAGCGAGTGTAAGTACAATTATACACAATTTAATTAGGGCTTCTTATGATTAAGTTACGGAGAAATTTAAGGGACGAACGTTAGTAATAAAACGAGCAGTAATAATTTTATGTATTATGGAACATTTCCAATAAAGACCATTAGCGACAAATACATAATAAAATTGAATGAAAAATCCAAATATGGTAATGTGTTAGTCACGTTCAAAAAATAAAAGGCGACGCAGCGACGTGTATTTACTTGAACCATTTCGAGCTACCCAACCTTTTACGATAATCCCAAATGTCGTTAATACCGAATTGGCCCTCGTCTTTTTTCGCATAATTTATGTTTTTGATGGGATATAACATTTCAATAATATTCAATTTTTAGTGGTAGAGCCACGCTGCAACTATTTTATGCTTGTATGTTGGCTGTCGGCTCGCCCGTGGTAGGACTACGCTCTCACAGAATACCAGTGTAAAATAGCAGCTTGATGCTCTTATGTTTCGTGTGGTGAGTGTAGAGAACCGAAGACCCTTTTTACTGGAATAGAGGCATTCCATCTTAGTGCTCAGGGGTGAAAACGCATCTGCATTTCATGCGATAAAACCTTGGAATCTTAATTTTAGGCGCTAGTAGAACATAACATACCTACGTGCTTTGCGCTTAAGGCATGCAATACTTTTTTGTATTGCAACTTACAATAAATCATACGCCTACACCAATTATACGAACATTACATCCAACCCCATGCATTTCAATTCTAAGACGACCATCTTAACCCTATGAATCGAAAATCTTAAGTCTCGCCTTAATGGTGGTTCACCCCTTCCCTAGGGTGTATTCATGGCGCCGGGGCCCCTCGATCGCGAATAATATTCAACAAATTTGTTTACAGATCGACGGTGCACAGTACGCAAATTTCGCCAAGGGGAAAACAGGGGAAATGCGGTTTATTCCGTAATGATGCTTTAGACAATATCTTTATTTTAGAGTTTTGAACGAATGCTTGCATGAATACATTTAAATTTTGGCCTAATTTTTTTAATAGTATGTAGGTGACAAACGAGCACACAGTCCACTTGATGGTAAGTGGATGCTGTGACCCATAGACCACTACACCAGAATAAAAATATTGGGTTTGATTTTGGAGTTCTCTAGAAATAGTAAATCTTTATAAATATATTTTACATAAAAAAAAATTAAATGGATACATAATTTGAAAGAAAAGCCTTTAAGGTATAAGGGAGAATATGCCATTTTGTTCCTACATAATACCAACCATACCATCGATAAAAAACTGTCTAGTAAGGGTTATCATACTACTAAAGAGTACATGACTGATAATAACCCCTAGGAATGAGGTGATCGCTACCATGCTGTTTCTAAATGTTTTCATAATAATTGTATAAAATTGTACATTGTGCTTTTAAAAAAAAATTCCCGTTGGTGTTCTTGCTGGTTCTTCCCAGGACAGAGGTTGTTTTTGCGAACCAGTTGTAAAAGTAAAAAATAACTTTCAATAAGTATTATGTACTACAACCTATATTGAATAAAAATGATTCTATTCTATTCTATACGACTCAAAACAAAAGGACTTGTAAGAAAAAACCTACTCCTATCTAAAAACAAACCTGCGATTCCTCCAGTGTAGTAGATGTTCACGGGTGGCGGTGATCAGTTACCAGGAGATAAGTTTGTTTGTATTCTCTTGAATAAAAAATGCGGTTCATCATGCTGCTTGTATGTATACCGCGTAGTAGCGGCGTAGGAATATCCTCTACCGACTTACGACACCCATAGTACTATGTGAGTGTCGAACGCTTTCTCACATATCTGCGGCCCCACCAGCGCCGGCCGCCCCATGGCAGCCCCTTCTCGAGGGTGGACCTCCCCTCCCCATTTTCCTTCTCAGGCAAGGCGCACCAGGAACACCAGGCACGCCCCACTCCACGGTCTCCAACTCCACCTGCGTATCGGACCCCCCCGAGTCCGATTCGCGGAGGCCATGGGACCAGGAAAATGGAGCGCTTAGTAGCACACGCTTTCCTGACTCCAGCGGCGGATCTGGTTTCTGGCTACGGCGTCAACCAAGTTTCGGCCGCGGGGGGTAGGGAGAGCGGCGCCCGCCATACCAACACTGCTCTTCCTCCGCGACTCCACCTCGGCCAACCCCTAGCAAAGTGTGGCAACTATGGCAAAATTCCCCCCTATGAGGCAGTCTATGGGGGAGGCCTGAATAGTGAATGCTACTTGATGGAGAAAATCTCCAGCGATCGACTTGTTCTGTACCTTCGT
Organism: Parnassius glacialis; assembly: GCA_033319125.1. Taxonomy (NCBI): domain Eukaryota; kingdom Metazoa; phylum Arthropoda; class Insecta; order Lepidoptera; family Papilionidae; genus Parnassius; species Parnassius glacialis. The sequence continues at coordinate 3,399,176 of JAVANC010000012.1, read as the reverse complement.
TGGTCCCTAAAAGTTCACTGTGGAACATGGGTCTCTGTCGTTGCAGAGAGATCTTGCCTTAACCCTTAATTTTCTTAATTGACAAGCTTGGCAGGCTGGTTGGCGATCGCGGTTGCCATCTGGTGCCTTTGACTCTGCTGCTCGTCGGCGGTCAGGTATTTCTTGTTTGGCGTACACAAGATGGTTATTTAGCCCTTGGAGGAAAAGGGGAGATCTGCGGGGTAAGGTGTTCTGCCCGGGGTGCGGCAAACGCTTCGAGTAGAGTAGTAACATTTTATATATATATCAGGAAAGGTACCAATTATGGAATACGTCCCTAATATGGAATACCGTAATATTTCTAAAACTAAGCGCCACGAAAATTCCATCCCGCTACCCACGTTCGACGGCCAGGGTGAATGCGGCGTTCGACGGCACTACACGCAAGTGAGAGTGCGCGACACTGTTGACGCAACATCAATCGGATATTTAGGTAAGTTTTACGTATATGTTCTCTTATTATTCTTATGGTGGCACTTCACATGGCTATTTGTATTTGCGTATTTGGGGTATTTGACAAATAACTACCATGTGTGGAGAGTATATTTGCCATAATTATTGCCGTATTTGCCTATTTGGCAAATATAGCCAATAACAAATACGGCTTACCGATCGTCTGTCGGTTTTTCAAGGCTCATCAAAGGAGACAAATAGGCAAATACGCAAATATACTGGCCAAACATGGTCGGGCTCATAAGCGCGCGAACTGTCAACCAGTACGGACGGACCTGTTTAAATATCATTTTATAAGTGATTATTTAGATATCTACGGAAAATGAATTGGAGCAAAAAAACCGTTGTAAGGTTTCTAGAACTTTACCAAATGAACCCATGCATTTGGGACCCTGGAAACGAGGGGCAGGTCAAAAAAGAGTCACTTATGTGTATAGAATAGAATAGAATAATTTTTTATTCAATATAGATCACATGTGTAATTCTTATTGAAAGTCATTTTTTTACTTTACCACTGGTTCGAAAAAAAACTGTCCTGGGAAGAACTAGCAAGAAACCCAGCGGGACTTTTTTTTTAAAGCAAATTTTACATTAATGGTTGTACAAACTATATAAGTACAAAATTTATTTTTGAAACAGCTTGGAAGCGACCACATCATTCCCAGGGGTTATTATTAACCATGTATTCATTTATACTATAACAACCCTTTTTATACAGTTTCAAATTAACATCTGCGTATCGAGGTTACAAAACCAAAATAAAGAAAAGCGAACGATCCGGATCAGGTGCAGCTGATGTGTACCAACCAAGTTGGTTTGCATTTTCATTTACGGATAGTTAGATTTTTATGCAGTCAGCATCCACCAACGCCTTGCTATTGGTCGTTTTTTTATCACTATATTTTTTTTACGCATAACATATAATAGTAACATGCGTTCAAATAATAAAATCGAGCTGCAAGTGCAACGTCCATTTGGTAGGTACAACTACTTTCTGTCAGCAAACATGTTTAATTTTTTGGTATTTGGCTCCATGTGTGGACGGTTGTGTTGTTTATTTGCCCGTACGTCAATTTTTTTGCCAAATACGGCACCATGCAATCACAAATACAAATAGCCATCTGAAGTGCCACCATTACGTGAATATCTTTAAATAAGTTGATAAGTATCTGAACAAAGTATGTAGTTTTTAAATGGTATTGTTATTTTACGAATTATTAAAAATAATAAAAAGTTACTTTTATTTTCATCCAGCCATCATATTGTTCGTAATATGGAATACCGTTGAGATCCTAATATGGAATGATATTCCAAACTCAGCGAAAGCAAGTTTTTAATATGGTGTCTGATTACTATTTCTCTCTTTTACAGATATAATTGTGATCAAAATGGCCCCACCAGTAAAAAAGCGAAAACCATGGGACAAAATCAGTATGAAAAATGCTATTGAAGCCGTGAAAACCCAAGAAATGGTTTATAAGAAACCTGCACAGGTGTTTAAAATACCTCGGACTACCCTCTTTCGGTTCTGTCATGATACGAACCAAATATAGACTACCGCCTTGATCGTAAAACAGGTTTCGACCTGACATTGAACATAATATGTTAGTACAGTATGTCAAGCAAATTAAAAAACGGTATTTTTGGCTAACACGAAATGATGTAAAGAGAATGGTATATCAGTTGGCGGTAAAAAATAATTATTTAAGACATCCTTTTAATAATAGAGCAGCTGGACGTAAATGGTAAAAGGGTTTTTTTCGAGGCATAAAGAACTTTCTCCGATCCAACCTACTGGCACATCATTTGCTCGGGTTAAAAGCTTCATGAAAGAAAATGTTAAATTCTTCTTCGATTTACTGGAAGGAATTTGAGCTTTTTAAATTTCCACCAACTAGGATCTACAACGTCGACGAGACTGGGGAAAAAGAGAGGGTCACGTATATATATATATATATATATATATATATATATATATATATATATATATATATACTAGCTGACCAGGCAGAGAGAAATAATTTTCAATAAAATAATATTGTATTGCGACTATAAATTGAGATGTAAGCTATCCTATCTTTTAAGTTGGACCAAACTCCACATTGACCAAAAATTTCATTGAAATCAGTTCAGTAGTTTAGGAGTCCATTGCGGACAAACAACGTGACACGTACTTTTTATATATAAAGATATATATATATATATATATATATATATATATATATATATATATATATATATATATATATATATATATATTATTCATTCATCATATATTTAGTTTCATCATTATTCTAATTATTCTATATATATAGAATAATTAGAATATGGACTAATTAAACAAATTTAAAAAAAATCAGTACAAAAGTTTTATTTTAATCAGTCTTATTGTATACAATTACATGTAGTCATTATCACTCTCTAATAATAATAACTAAATCAATAAATCATAAACACTTTCCGTAATATTATTAACTAAAATAAATCAACAAAAAATGTGCTTCTCAAAAATGAGAGGGTCACGTCTCTTTAATCAAAAGAAAATAATAAAATTAACTCTGCAAGCTAAATCCTTGGGTGTCTTCAATTGAACAATGCTAAGTCCAGTCTCGTCGACGTTGTAGATCCTAGTTGGTGGAAATTTAAAAAGCTCAAATTCTTTCCAGTAAATCGAAGAAGAATTTAACATTTTCTTTCATGAAGCCTTTAACCCGAGCAAATGATGTGCCAGTAGGTTGGACCGGAGAAAGTTCTTCATGCCTCGAAAAAAACCCTTTTACCATTTACGTCCAGCTGCTCTATTATTAAAAGGATGTCGTAAATAATTATTTTTTACCGCCAACTGATATGCCATTCTCTTTACATCATTTCGTGTTAGCCAAAAATACCGTTTTTTAATTTGCTTGACATACTGTACTAACATATTATGTTCAATGTCAGGTCCAAAACTGTTTACGACCAAGGCGGTAGTCTATATTTGGTTCGTATCATGACAGAACCGAAAGAGGGTAGTCCGAGGTATATTAAACACCTGTGCAGCTTTCTTATAAACCATTTCTTGGGTTTTCACGGCTTCAATAGCATTTTTCATACTGATTTTGTCCCATGCTTTTCGCTTTTTTACTGGTGGGGCTATTTTGATCACAATTATATGTGTAAAAGAGAGAAATAGTAATCAGACACCATATTAAAAACTTGCTTTTGTTGAGGTTGGAATATTATTCCATATTAGGATCTCAACGGTATTCCATATTACGAACAATATGATGGCGGGAGGAAAATATAAGTAACTTTTTATTATTTTTAATAATTCGTAAAATAACAATACCATTTAAAAACTACATACTTTGTTCAGATACTTATCAACTTATTTAAAGATATTCACGTAAGAATAATAAGAGAACATATACGTAAAACTTACCTAAATATCCGATTGATGTTGCGTCAACAGTGTCGCGCACTCTCACTTGCGTGTAATGCCGTCGAACGCCGCATGCACCCTGGCTGTCGAACGTAGGTAGCGGGATGGAATCTTCGTGGCGCTTAGTTTTAGAAATATTATGGTATTCCATAATTGGTACCTTTCCTTATATATATATATATATATATATATATATATATATATATATATACATATATAAAATGTTACTACTCTACTCGAAGCGTTTGCCGCACCCCGGGCAGAACACCTTACCCCGCAGATCTCCCCTTTTCCTCCAAGGGCTAAATAACCATCTCGTGTACGCCAAACAAGAAATATTTAAGAAAATTAAGGGTTAAGGCAAGATCTCTCTGCAACGGCAGAGACCCATGTTCCGCAGTAAACTTTTAGGGACCAACGAAGGTACAGAACAAGTCGATCGCTGGAGATTTTCTCCATCAAGTAGCATTCACTATTCAGGCCTCCCCCATAGACTGCCTCATAGGGGGGAATTTTGCCATAATTGCCACACTTAGCTAGGGGTTGGCCGAGGTGGAGTCGCGGAGGAAGAGCAGTGTTGGTATGGCGAGGCACCGCTCTCCCTACCTTCCGCGGCCAAAACTTGGTTGACGGCGTAACCAGAGACCAGATCCGCCGCTAGAGTCAGGAAAGCGTGTGCTAATAAGCGCTCGATTTTCCTGGCCCCATGGCCTCCGCGAATCGGACTCGGGGGGGTCCGATACGCAGGTGGAGTTGGAGATCGTGGAGTGGGGCGTGCCTGGTGTTCCTGGTGCGCCTTGCCTGTGAAGGAAAATGGGGAGGGGAGGTCCACCCTCGAGAAGGGGCTGCCATGGGGCGGCCGGCGCTGGTGGGGCCGCAGATATGTGAGAAAGCGTTCCCGTGGCCCTGCCAATATGCAGCGAAGTTGGAACACCATGAGGTTTTAGTCGGTGCGAGTCCGACATAACCCGTCCTTGCCCCCGCGAGGCGGGGATGCGTAGGCATTTTCACATGTAAAAAAAAGGGGTTGGCAAACGCAGTTTTTTTAATTATTTTAATGTTATTAGGAAGTTGCTGCTGTCGCCACTTACGACACCCACATAGTCCTGTGGGTGTCGTAAGTCGGCAGAGGATATTCCTACGCCGCTACTACGCGGTATACATACAAGCAGCATGATGAACCGCATTTTTTATTCAAGAGAATACAAACAAACTTATCTTCTGGTAACTGATCACCGCCACCCGTGAACATCTACTACATTGGAGGAATCGCAGGTTTGTTTTTGGATAGGAGTAGGTTTTTTCCTACAAGTCCTTTTGTTTTGAGTCGTATAGAATAGAATAGAATAATTTTTATTCAATTTGGATTATAGTACATAATACTTATTGAAAGTCATTTTTTACTTTTACAACTGGTTCGCAAAAACAACCTCTGTCCTGGGAAGAATCAGCAAGAACACCAACGGGAATTTTTTTTTAAAAGCATAATGTACAGTTTTATACAATTATTATGAAAAAATTTAGAAACAGCATGGTATATTATTTGTTTGTTTGTTTGTTGTTTATTATGGTATTTTTGGCTAACTCGAAATGATGTAAAGAGAATGGCGTATCAGTTGGCGGTAAAAAATAATTATTTACGACATCCTTTTAATAATAGAGCAGCTGGACGTAAATGGTAAAAGGATTTTTTTCGAGGCATGAAGAACTTTCTCCGGTCCAACCTACTGGCACATCATTTGCTCGGGTTAAAGGCTTCATGAAAGAAAATGTTAAATTCTTCTTCGATTTACTGGAAAGAATTTGAGCTTTTTAAATTTCCACCAACTAGGATCTACAACGTCGACGAGACTGGACTTAGCATTGTTTAATTGAAGACACCCAAGGATTTAGCTTGCAGAGTTAATTTTATTATTTTCTTTTGATTAAAGAGACGTGACCCTCTCATTTTTGAGAAGCACATTTTTTGGTTGATTTATTTTAGTTAATAATATTACGGAAAGTGTTTATGATTTATTGATTTAGTTATTATTATTAGAGAGTGATAATGACTACATGTAATTGTATACAATAAGACTGATTAAAATAAAACTTTGGTACTGATTTTTTTTTAAAGTTGTTTAATTATTCCATATTCTGTCCTTTTCCCCTATATATATATATATATATATATATATATATATATATATATATATATATATATATATATATATATATATATATATATATATATATATAAGGGAAAAGGACAGAATATGGAATAATGGGCGAAGTCGCGCTGTCTCTCGCGACTTCGCCCGCGTAGAATTTACTACGATTTCAAGGGTTTTATTTTTTTTTGCGCGAACCCTGATTCTTTTTCTAAAATAAATGTATCCTAGGTTACTCCTTATAACATCAGCTATCTACCAGTGAAAGTCCCGTCAAAATTGGTCTAGCTGTTTCGGAGATTAGCCGGAACAAACAGACATACAGACAGACAAAAATGTTAAATATAGTTTTTTTTGTTATTAGTACCGTATATACTTTCATATGCATTTAGTTAAAAGCTGTTATTTTAACATTAAAAACAGACACTTCAATTTGTTCAGTATAAATATATATATGTACTGCTTTACTTCGGAACTTCGATAGCGCGATTTAGGTTTCGATGTGTTTCGCTTGCGGCGTAACGACAGCGCCGCCACAAATGCCAAAAAAAGTTTAAGTGTAGATAACCGGAGACTCTTTTTACTGGAAAATAGACATTCCATCTTAGTCCTCACGGCTGACAACGCATCTGCATTTTGATTCTTTATTGAGGATAGATGTAGATGTCTATGGGTCACAGCAACCACTTACCATCAGGTGGGCTATGTGCTCCTTTGTCACCCAATCTTATAGGTAAACAAAAAAAAAATATAGGTAGTGGCGCGCCTTGGGCGAGGCCTATGCTCAGCATATTATACAAGAAATGATCGCAGTATACGTGGGCGAACTAGCTTTGCGCAGCGCTAGAAACAAAAGTAACCTAACCTAAAACCTATTTAGCTAAACTTGCATAGTAATACATTATCTAAGTGAGATTCATCTAAATCGTTAAGGCCTTTTTCAAAAACCCACATAATATATACACATATACTACTTATATTAAATTATAAGGAATCGTCCGTCTATTTTATAACTCAGCCACTCGATTGTATTGATTTGTACAAAATGCAAGCTGTCTTCCTATTTACAAAATGCACATGCAAACTTTTAGGGTTGCCACGCGCCGAGAGTATCCAGAGAGTAATTTGTGCATAATACGGAAATTTAAGTTTTCTTTGAAACGATGGGCCGTGGGATTCTGAAGCGAGGCGTTTGTACAGATATATTGTCTCATCACGCCTTGTCAATGTCTCTGGTGACCCGAAAGCAGGCAGATACTTTGGTCAGCGGATCAGCCTTGCAACACAGCAAGGCAACTCAGCCAGTCTTTTCTTACACGTGAAAATAGTTGTCTAGATGATATAATTATAAAATTAAATGAATCTAAAGTGTCTGCATTTATAGCAATTATTAACACAACAATTACTGATCATCTAAGTCTATTACGAATCCTATCAAAAATTAAACAAAAATCTATACAGACTAAAACTAAATTAATAATAGATTACGAGAAAGTATACAATGTTTTGCTTGAAAAAAACTTAAAGTCTACTCCTGTGTAAAAACCCTAACTTACTTATTGAACAGCTTACTCAAAAGTTAAAATAAACACTATAAAGCCTTGGATCAGTACAGGTATTTTTCGATGTATAAAGAACAAAAACTAAATACAGCTTAAACTTAAATCTGACCCAGACAATAATATTCTAAAAATAATATTTATAAAATATCCTAATAATTGCAACAATTTGATAAAAAAAAAAACTAAAAAGTAAATACGAACGAGAACAACTTACGAATGCTACTAAATATTCAAAAAAAATTTGGAAAACTGTAAATTCTATTACTCAATACAAACTCCAAAAGACACATACCTTACAATAAAATCATCTCCTAATAAATCAACTAATTTTGTTGGTGAATTTTTTGCTAACATTGGAAAAAACTAGCTAATGACATCAATATTCGAGTAGATAACTGAAACTCCTAACACACAGACCTGTCGACCCCCATAATACAATTCCTCATTTGAAATCATTCGTTCTTTTTGCTACTGATCCCCAGGAAGTTGTCCAATCAATAGTAAATTGATAGTCTCAAAAGTGATAGTGCTGCTGGTTGGGACAATATTCCTAATAAGTTTCTGAAATGGTATAAGTTCCTCATCTCCCCTGTAATTAGTCATTTGGCTAATCTTTGTTTTCGTACAGGATTTTTCCCGGTCCCACTTAAAAAAAATCTTTAATTACTCCGGTTTATAAAAGTGGTAAGAGAGACGATGTCAACAACTATAGGCCCATCCTTACATCTATTTCAAAAAAATTAGAAAATACAATAAACATTCGACTCATTAAGTATCATTTAACTAAATATAACAAATGATCAAAAATCAATTTGGATTTAGACAAAAAAATTCTACTGAAGATACGGTTTTAGCACTTACTTCTTTAATCATTGAAAGTGTTGATCACGGAAAAAAATCTATCACAGTTTTTCTTGATTTAAAAAAAAATATGACACCGTCTATCTTTCCACTCTAGTTCCTAAACTAGAACACATAGGCATTCGAGAAAAACCAATTGCATTGAAGAGGGTTCTTTACAGTTATTTACAGGGTCGTACCGAGAGGGTGAAAATTAGAGACTACCAAAGTCAAGACTTCGACATAACTTACGGCGTACCACAGTGGCACCACAGTACGTATTACAGTCACTCTTTCCTCGTTCATTCTTTCTACATGACCAAACCACCGAAGCATTCCTTTTTTAATCCTGGTCACAACATCATCTTGCGAACCACACTTTTCTCTTATCACACTATTTCTCATTCTGTCATTCAGATTCAGAACGCCTCGGTTCTAGTAAAATGGGTCTCCGGTTCTCTACGCTCACCATACGAAACACAGCAGCGTTAAGCTGCTATGTTACGCTGGTATTCTGTGAGAGCGTGGTCTTTCCCCGGTAGAGCTGACACATTCGTGCTACAACTATACCCCTAATATAGCTTCAGCATGACTCTACCACGTCCGAATTGTAAATAGCTTTTAGTTTTAAATTATTCTTAATTTTCAAAGTTTTAAGTGCTTAATGTTTTCATTAATTATTTCTTTTATATATATGGCATAAAACTAGTTTTTAAAATACTCATTAAATAAAAATAAAAATAAATAAATACAATTGAAGTGTCTGTTTGTAATGTAAAATAACAGCTTTTTTGTATATGAAAATATAAACGGTACTTATAACAAAAACACGATTTTTAAAATTTTTGTCAGTTTGTCTTTCTGTCTGTCTGTCTGTTTGTTCCGGCTAATCTCCGAAACGGCTGGACCGATTTTGACGGGACTTTTACTGGCAGATAGCTGATGTTATAAGGAGTAACTTAGGCTACTTTTATTTTAGAAAAAGAATTAGGGTACCGCGCAAAAATTTAAAACCCTAAATTACACGCGGGTGAAGTCGCGGGGAACAGGCCCTTTTTACTGGAAATGAGGCATTCCATCTTAGTCCTCACGGGTGACAACGCCTCTGCATTTTGATTCGCAAACTAGTATAGATGTAGATGTCTATGGGCCGCAGCAACCACTTACCATCAGGTGGACTGTGTGCTCGTTTGTCACCCTATCCTATAAAAAAAAACAGCTAGTTGTACATACTTATATAGATAGTACGGTAGTGCAGTTTGGCTGAGGCACTAATGGCCACTGGATTGATCCCGCACCAAGTTATTATTGATAAGAATTACAAATGATCATTACGAGATGTTTATCAACGTGCAATTTATGTAATTCTACTCACTCTAAGAGCTTCACCTGTACTCCTTAATCCACGTTACAGGAGTAGTTATTAGAATGGAGGTAACTTTTAATATATGTAATATTATATAAAGAAAAATTACTGCGGACTCAAAGTGCACCCGCCGGTACTAATGATTGTTAAATGAAATTTAAGTGTGGATTTACTTCGTGCTCAGAAGTGAAAGGAAACATCGTTAGAAAACCTATATGTCTGAGATTTTTAGTAAGGAGAGGAGGCCTGTGCCCAGCAGTGGGACGTATTTATGCTGAAACTTTACAATACTTTAGTAAGTTTAAAATCTTTATCCATATTTAATACATTAGTCGGCAGAACAAATTTTCCTTCTTTGTGTTTTTCTGTTAGTACTACGTTACTCTAATTATATTGTGCTTAGAATGTTGTAACTTAAAACTATAATAAAGCTTATACATAAATCTTACCATCTGGTCGGATAGCAGTCAAGCACTGGCTTATAAGAATAAAAAAAATCTTTCTTTATCCATTTTTTTTTTCTGCTAGATGAACGAACAATCACTTAGGTCTTATACAGTAATAATCTATCACATGGGGAAACCCTTGCCCCACTGTATTGTAGTAAATATAGAAAGTGTATGTTTATTTGTGATACTCAACTGTTATTTCGTCAACAGGTGTCGTTTTGTGGTCGACAAAAATTAAACGATAGAGGAGAACCAACAAAATAATTGCAGAACCTTTTCCATTGGAAACAGCTGAATATAACGTAAAATGCCAAAACTATTACGTCTGGAAGTCAAACACCTTAGTAGTTCCATGACCATGGCTGCTGCACAGAACTAGAAACAGGGATTCAGGTGTATAAAAATATATAATTTAAGCGCGTTAGGGCGTCCCCCCACTAGATGGAGTGACGATCTGGTAATCCATGCAGGAAGTTGATGGATGCAGGTGGCTCTGGACCGTGTTTTGTGGCAGTCCTTGGGGGAGGCCTATGTTCAGCAGTGGACTTGTGAAGGGCTGTAATGACGATGATGATGATGATGAAGCGGGACAAAATCTGTAAAATATATAGTTATAATAGCTTTATTCAAGGTATTTTGTTTGTTTTTGTAAGTATTAGAATAATTTCAAGCAATATTTTTTATTGATGGAGTGACTTCTAAACTTTTTTATTGCATGTCTTCTATTATTTACGTCATATTTACTCTTATATTTAATCTTACAGATGATACGAATTTTGATTAGTCTTTTACTAATGCAATTAGCTTATATTTTGCAATATCCGGTAATTCAACAACGGAAGCTGGCAACCCGGGCTACGTGCCGTATCGGGCGATCGATGGAGCGACGCTCACAATGCGCCGCCGCCATGTTGATGCCGTCACAATACATCCGCCTTTGTCTAATTAGCGCTTCCGGTGGAGGCCGGTTCTGTATTGTTACTCTCTAATTACTTGTCTTTGTTTAGATTGGTACAGTAAGTTCCTACTGCTATATACTGAAAGTATGGCAAAATAATAAAACATACTAACAACTTTTTTTTATTTATTCGTGTTTCCTTTTAATATTCAATTGTTTTTCTTTACGTGTTTAATAAAAAAAATAAACCAGATTTAATGAGAGCAGGTAGCGTGACCTTGTCAAATCGACAGTAAACCAATCTCTCCGCTTCGCGTTCGGGGTGTGCAATATTTAGACTTCATATTTGCAGTCGTGGAAAGATATTAGTATTTCACTTTAGTCTTAATTTAATGAATAAGCAAGATGATAGGTACCAACAATAAATATAGAATGTCATTGTAAAAAAAATATAGATAACTTCAAGAAATGCTATTTTTTTTGGCCTAGTTTCACGTCTGAGTTAGTACCATTCAGATATCTAGTGAGCTGATTAATAAGATATCTCTATTTAGCGTCAAGTAGCGGTGCCTACCTGCTGTGTTCCGGATTACAGGGTGGGAGAGATGGTAGTTATAGGCTGTGAGGCGTTTCATCTTAGTACTGTGGGATGATAACGAATCTGTGGTCATCTATGTTTGCAACCAACTACTGTAGTGGCAATTCACTCTTGAGTGGACTTTTAGTTCGTTTTTCACTCTAATTTCATATAAAACCATGTCAAAGTCAAACACCAAAAAATAGTTTTACCCTAGCCTTTAGCTTGTTTCAAGTTCTTATGAATGTCAAAATTTACACTTCTTAGAAAAACAAGACTTTCCCAGAGAAGTACCGGCAAGAATCTCCAGAGTATTTTATTTCTTAAACCCCATATTATAAGTTCATTTACAGAATGTCAAATTTACAGGGTTATTTTTCACAGTCGCTAAATTTTAAACTTAAGTTCAAATATATAAATATTGATATACCGTTATTGCAGTTTTTGGAAATACAAGTAAATAAGGCTTCTACTTTTGTTTGAAATTATCCCAAATTGAATGTGATTTACGGGCAACAACGTTTTTGCCTATCGATCGATCCTTACGAATGTGTGCGTGCGTAGTAAAATAGTAGGCGTTAGAGATTTATCAATGCCAATTAAAATAATGTATTAACATTTACCACGCATTTTGAATTTAAAAGATAAAAAGGACAGAATGTTTCAGATTTTTTTAATTAATTTATCTTCACCATTTGCCTATATTACTTGTTCTGAACCTTCTGTGCCAATTTGGCCGGTTATTGCAAAATAACCCTGTATAGTTATATTTTTTAAATGTCAAATTTAACTAAATAAATTTATATCAATAAGTTTATTCTTTACATCATTGTCCTCAATGCCTATTTTATAGAAGGCCTTCTTTCTCTCTCTTCTACGAATGGATGTATTTTTTTTTTGTATTAACTTTACTTCCTGTTCAGTATAATAATCCGTGTGAGATGATGTTTGAAATGTTTGCTACATTTTTGTCGTAAGTTTAATGTGTACCGTATTTTTCATGAATAATATTAAAAAATAACGAAATAGAATAAAAATAAATTATCCTATAAACGAAATTCCACACACTAGTATAAATAACATAACCAGTATATCTACGAGCTCAGACCAACAAAGAAAGATAGACATGAGTATTATTTTTGCCGTAACAAGTTAATTTGAATTAACGTTATAAAGGTATTTGTAGATATGTAGGTAAGTTATGTTATCGTTTACCGTAAGAATGTAAGTCGAATAAGAATATCCACTACATCATATCCTCGGGTCTCGCAAGAGGCGTCAGAGGGAAACAGAAACAGTAGATGGGAAGCAGTATCTTCCTGTTAACAACTCAAAATAATATAAAAAAGCTGCGGTTGACAACCCGCTTGCCAAAAGTGGCAATTATGGCAATCATCCTCTCCCCTCTATGGGGGAGGCCTGTGTTCAGCAGTGGACTTTTAATATGCTGTGGGCCTTGAAACGCGAGCAACCCGGTCTTGATCCCCGCCGGCACCAATGAAATTGTTAATTGCAATTTTAAGTGCTGATTTACCACGTGCTCGGTGGTGTAGGAAAACATCGCGAGGAAGCCTGCATGTCCGAGAAATAAGAAAAAAATAATTTAACCCTCTCAGGGGAGGCCGGTGCCCAGCAGTAGGACGTGTATACAGGCTGAAACTTTAATTGGATGCTAACAAACATTTGTTTCTAATGGCATTTGTTAACGTTATCAAGCCCTTGTAAATGTGTATTAGTGTGCGTACTTGTACAATAAATAAAATATGTTTTGTCAATTTCAAGTGAAACTTAAGTGTATTGTAGAGTATGTATGTAGTGGTGGAGTAAGGGAATCCACTACTCTATATGGTCCCGTAGGTGTCGGAAGAGGCGACAGGAGACAACTGGTAAAATTAAAAATTTTGTACGACCGGCTTCAATATAAATTATTAAGAATAACTCAAAAACTACTGGTCAGACCTTGATCAAATTGCGGCCACGTGAGAAGCACCAGCTTTCAAATAAAAAAAGAATCATCGAAATCGGTTTACCTAGAAAAGAGTTCTGAGGTAACACACTAGCTGTTTCAACCCTAGTATACACATATTTAAGGTTTCGCTCATACCCACCTAACTCATATCTAGACAGGCATGTTGGTGCGAAGAGCCGAACAGATAAACTCATACTCTAAGATCAACAAAGAAACATAGATGGTATAATTTAAAATTAAAGTAGACTAGTTAACTTTAGCTATTTCCATAGCATAACCCGGGTTCGATTTCCGGCACCAATGAAATTGTTTAATTGCAATTTTAAGTGCTGATTTACCACGTGCTCGGCGGTGAAGGAAAACATCGTGAGGAAACCTGCATGTTTGAGAAATAAGTAAAATTTTTTTCGAAGACATGTGAAGTTCGCCAAAACGCATTGGAGCAGCGCGGCGGACACTTTCTTGCCTAAAACCCTCTCAGAAATGAGAGGATGCCTGTGCCCAACTATAATGTCGTGTGGTATTTTGCTATCCCATAACAAAATACCACGCGACTGATACTGAAATTATATTTGTTTTACAATAGAAGGCCATAAGAGCAATCGATGATTTAAAACCTAAAAAGACGCTCAGACAAAAATTTAAGGAAATTTATCATCATCATCATCATTACAGCCTTTCATAAGTCCACTGCTGAACATAGGCCTCCCCCAAGGAATGCTACAAAGCACGGTCCTGAGCCACCTGCATCCATCGACTTCCTGCATGTCTTACCAGGTCGTCACTCCATCTAGTGGGGGGTCGCCCTACACTTCGCCTACCGGTACGAGGCTGCCACTCGAGAACCTTTCTCCCCATCGGTTGTCAGTTCTTCGAGCTAAATGGCCGGCCCACTGCCACTTCAGTTTACTAATCCGTTGGGCTATGTCGGTTACTCTGGTTCTACTGCGGATATCCTCATTTCTAAGTTTATCACGCAGAGAAACCCCGAGCATAGCCCTCTCCATAGCTCGATGCTGCCACATTCGGTCTTCAGCTTTGACAGTTGGCCCTTTCTGGCAGACAGATCCCTGGCAAAGACTTTGAAGCCTTGGTTCCGCTCGATCGCTTCTTCAATACAAGCTGTATTGAAGTTTCGTAAGTCCCGCCGCATGCATTTAGAGATCTGTCTGTTCAGTTGCCTGTATGCTGTCAAATCTGTTGAAGAATGTAGCTTCATCTCTCGTCTAACAGCCATGAGATTAAGAGTGTGATCGGAGAGTTTATGTGTTCTTCTGCGGCGGGTCTTGCATGCTCCGACCGCATGGACAGTTTCCACGAGCTTGTCGTTCATATCGTCCACTTCATTGCAGTCTTCTAGGCACTGAAAACGGTTTTGTAACTCGAGCTGAAAGGTGTCGGGACTCTGGAACAGAGCACGAGGGGGACGGAGCGTTGACTTCATTATACGAGACCTCTCCAACTTAACGTTTAGGTTCCGTGTGCCTCTAACCATTCGGTGATCGCTACCAGTTTTCACCCTCGCGATCACGGAGACATCACTGAACAGTTGTCGTCTGGTCGTCATAATGAAGTCAATCTCATTTTTTGTCGAACCGTCGGGTCTCGACCAGGTCCACTTCCTGTGAGGCCGCTTCTGGAAGAAAGAGTTCATCATAAAGAGTCCCTCTTTCTTCATGAAGTCGGCCAGCTGCTGGCCCCTTGGATTCCGTTGCCCTATTCCAAATTTCCCTACTTTCAGCTCATCGTTCTCGCTTGTGCCTAGTTTTGCATTGAAGTCTCCCATTAACAGCGTATAGTGGGTTTTGGAGGAATGCATGGCTCTAGAGATATCCTCATACATTTCCTCTACCTCCTCATTGGCATGTGCCGAGGTTGGTGCGTAAACCCGTATGACCTTCAGCGAATACCGTTTGGTGATTCTGAGTATAAGGTACGCAACCCTCATCGACACACTCTCAATCTTTACAACGTTGTTAACGAGAGACTTGTGGACGATAAATCCGACAACTCCTTGGGACAGATGGTCGCCCTCCCGGTGACAGAGCTAGTTGCCAGATTCAAGGATTACCGTGTCCTCCACCTCTCTTCGGACCTCCGATAATCCTATAATATGCCAGCGTAATTTGTCTATCTCTTCTTCCAGCTCCACGATCTTCTCGTCAGTCCTCAGGGTGCGTGCGTTGTATGTTGCCAGGTCGAGTCGTCTTAGGTGGCAACCGAACCTCCACCGGAGATTCTTAGCACACCCTGCCCCGCCGTTACCATGGTCGCCACCGTAGCCAGGAATAGCGGGGCCCCCGGGGACTGGGGGCCGTCTCTTTGTTACTCTCATAATTGGGTGGTATTTACTATAGTTGCCACGCTTGGCGAGCGGGTTGGCAACCGTAGTTTTGTTATTATAATTTGCTGTTATCAGGAAGATGCTGCTGCCCATCTTCTGCCTGTTTCCCTTTATCGCCTTTTACGACACCCACGGGAAGATATGGGGTAGTGGATATTCTTAACCGCCATAACACGGCACGCCGAAAGCACGCCAATATAAACTAAAAGAAATTTATATATTATATTAATTATATTGCTATCAACATTATACTATTATTTTCTTTAACCACTCCTGATAAGCTTAAATGCTTGTGTTAGGATTGGCTCATGAATCATGACAGTACGGATCGCGGATTCGAACCCACGATCTTTTGATATTTGCGGTCCGCATCCTGCCATTAGGCTACTGTCGCTTAGTAATAAAAATATAAATGAATATTTATGGTCATAAAGAAATAAACTATGAAAAAAGATGTAAGTATAACATGCATCTTACAAATTAAATAATGTCATACATCAGACGCGAATCCGTTGTAATATGAAACTGATATAGTTACAAATTCAAGTGGCCAATAGTTTTCAATTTGGTCCACCCTCACCTGTCCCTCCGAGCTAATCCGCCATTTTATTAACGTGCCCTCCTTAATGCCGTACACGTGCACTCTTCCCCGCCATTGTTCTATCGAAATAACAAAGTATTCCAGAAAGTATTTTCTGACAATCGCAACAAGATAATATTAACTTTACTGTCGCGTATATAAAGCTTGAAATTAAATGTAAATCTCGCGCACATACGGCGTTTTGTGAATTGTAACTGTCATGTTATTATTTCCTTTTGGAGGCCCGTGACTGACATTTATACAACAAAGACGATGTTACCATGCGAAATAAACTGTTACGCGTTATGAGAGATTACGAGGTAATCTGGGAATATTGTAGACAATGAAATAAGCTTACAAGTCGAGATGTTACAGAGGGTAGCATATAAATATTTTACAAGGTTAAGTTTGTGATAATCTTAACATTCTCTTTTTGTGTAAATATTGTTTGTATAAAAATGTAATATATTGTTTGTATTAATTAGTATATTATTATGATTTAGAATATAGATTATGTCCTTCTGATTGAATTCGATCTTGAAAACATCTTTTGACTGCTGCTAACTCAAATATCTACTATCTACTCATACCTGGAGTTAGTAGGTACCTGGTAGTGCTTGTACAATGAAATCAGAAGCAGGCTTCGATACACCGTCAGACCTTGATAGTGGAGCTACGTCTCAGCTGTCGGAGGTGATAAGTACTTAGAGACGCATTTCGTAGATTTTCATTAAAACGATTTCTATTTTTTTAATGTCGGTATTAATAACAAACAAAATGTTTGAAAATCCATAGATAATATCAACAATTAAGACATAATAAGGATCTGCCCGGTATTAAAACCTATTATTATTTAAATTTAAAGACCCAATAAGGAGAATAAAGCAACTTGCTACGAATGTTGCTGCGCCATATTAACTGAGGTGAAGCCTGATGTTCTGTCCACTGAGTGATTTTTTATAGACTTTAATATCAACCTCCTTGAAACTTCTTCCATGAGTATTAAGTTTACATCATTGCTCAAATCATACAATCTTGTTAATTTGTTCTTTGAGCCAACACGTATTGCAGGGCCTAGTGCAACTTGTGTAGACAATATTTTTTACTGATGTTGCGCCGTTACATAAATTACTTATTCAAAATTTAAGTTCTGACCACTGTGGACAGTTGGTCTCGCTACCTTACATACACCAAAAACAGGAAGTTAAGAAAGTTGTGCTTGTTCCAATAAATGTACATCGCTTAGAGAGATTTAGATGTAGTATAGCGAAAAAGTTTATTAAGCCATTTCTTACATATAAAACAATACTAACTATTATTATTTAAACTATTAAATCTTGAATTTAATAAAACATTTACTTCTAAAACACTCTCTTTAAACAGTCGCAAATGGTTTAATGAGTGGGCGACAGTAGGACTCCATAGGAGTTGACAAAAGTTATATGACCTTTACAATGAAATATTATATAATCATAGTGTTATGGTCATTTAGAGAATATGTGAAAAGATATTCCAAAATACTTAAAAGAGTGTGTTGCACAGACAAGTCTTAACATTTAAGAAACAAAATTAAGAAAGCCTCTAATAAAATTAAAATGACTTGGAGTATAATCAACAGTGAAACTGGCAAGATGAAACTATAGCTGGTATTCTGTGAGGTCGTGGTACCACCCCGGTACCACGACCTCACAGAATACCAGCGTGAAGTAGAGGTTTACCTCTGCGTTTCGCTTGGTGAGTGCAGGTGGCCGGAGGCCCTTTTTACTGGAAATGAGGCATTCCATCTTAGTCCTCACGGGTGACAGCATCTACATTTTGATTTGTAATAGAGGATAGATGTAGATGTCTATGGGCCGCAGCAACCACTTACCATCAGGTGGACTGTGTGCTCGTTTGTCATCTTTATCATATAAAAAAAAACACAACTCAAACTTTCAATTAAATTTTAACAATAGTTTAACGACAACAGATCAAGACGTTGCCACGGCTTTTGAACAATATTTTACCGACATTCCGATCTTGACTACAAAGTCACTCAATTTCTTCCCTGCTGTCGCCGAGTCATTACTCAAACAAAATGTAAATGTATGTAAAAAAGCATTTGTATTTCATAAAATATTATCAAGTTATTTTGTAAAATATTTCAAAACGATTGACATTAAGAAAATAGCACATCTATGGGAGATTTCTGTTAAAATTATTGCGTCTATAATAGATGCGATCGCACACCAAACTGCTATTATTTTCAATGCTAGTGTAGAATCTTGTGTGCTTCCTTATTTAATAAAACATTGTAAAGTTGTACCTTTATTTAAATCTGGTAGTCCATTGGATCCCGCTAATTTTAGAACTATATCTGCCAACGCTCCGTAAAATTTTTGAAAAAATTATTCCAGATCAAAGTTAAGTTTTTTAACGTAAATAAATTACTCCATAACAATCAGCAAGGGGTCGCTCGACAACTGATGCCGATGTTGAGCTAATCAAATATATTTTCTGTGCATGGGAAAATTCAGAAGATGCTTTGGGTATATTTTGTGATCTTTCCAAGGCTTTCGACTGTGTTCACCATGAGACATTAATCAGGAAGCTAAATCATTATGGTGTGAAAAACATTGCGCTTAATGGATGCAGTTCTTCCGGATCGGTAGTATCTATGGGTGTTGGTCAAGGCTCAGTTCCTGGTCCCCTTCTGTTCTTAGTTTATATTAATGACTTACCTTGGTAGGGAATAACCATGATATAGTATTATTTGCTGATGATGCTTCGTTGACTTTCCGCCTAAAAAGGCAATTATTGAAATATACGACGAAGTTAATAATGCTTTATCAAAAGTAGTACATTGGTTTAACGTCAACAGGATAATACCTGTGTGCTTTTAAACGGGAACGAGCTGGGCCTAGTTGAATCCACTGTTTTTCTCGAAATTACAGTTCATGCAAAGTTTCTCATATATCTAAACTAGCTAGCAAACTTAGTTCTGCAGCATATGCTGTAAAAAGATTAGAGGCCTTACATGTGTTGAAACAGCTAGATTAGTTTATTTTAGTTATTTCCATAGCATAATGTCATATGGAACCTTGTTATGGTGTAATGCGACTGAAATTGAAACTATATTTGTTTTGCAAAAGACAACCATAACTGCAATTTATAACCTAGGTCCGAAGGAATCGCTTAGAGAAAAAATTAAGGAAATATATATATTAACTTTGGCCTCTCAATATATTTACGAGAATTTAATGTATGTACACAAAAACAAAAATAGTTCTATTAAGAATAGTGATGTACATTCTGTAAGTAATAGGAACAAGCAAGTTAGTTATACCAGTTACTCGATTCCAAAGTGTCAGTACAGTAACTCCTTTATGGGGCTATGTAGGTATACGCTTTTACAACAAGTCCCAGAAAATATGCAGGCCTTATTTATGAAAAGGTTTAAATTAAATTTTAGCAAAAACTGTCTAGTACGGGTTATTATACTACTAAAGAGTACATGACTGATAATAACCCCTAGGAATGAGGTGATCGCTACCATGCTGTTTCCAAATGTTTTCATAACAATTGTATAAAATATTATATTGTAAATTGTGTTTTTTTTTTTAAATAAAAGTCCCGCTGTGTTTCTTGCTGGTTCTTCCTATGACAGACGTTTTTTGCAAACCAGTGTTAATAGTAAAATAATGACTTTCAATAAGTATAATGTACTGTATGCTATATTGGATAAAAATGATTCTATTATATTCTATTCTATAGAAATGTAATATCTAACAAAGAATTAACAGTCCATCTGATATAAAGTCAGCCTCACAGCCAGTAATTATATTATCTCTATACACTTCAAACCGGAACATAGCAATGCAGGCACTGGCTAGGCTATCAAAAATACACCATGCCAGTTGGCGCATTCTTGGAAAGCCCTTCGTTCAACAGACGACAACAAATGAAAAAAACTATTGGTAAATCCCATTGAGCATGCCTTCGCATTAAAAAAATTACGTATAGCATGATTATGCGGAATTTTTTAAAGTAGTTTAAATACACACAAGTTTTCACTGATAACCTTATTATACTTCCAATTTTCCCATAATATTATGTCAAACTTCAATTTCAAAATGCTCATATGATCATCATATCATCATTCATGTCACTCCAAAAAGTCCAAGACGTATTCAAGTATAAATATTACATCCTACTTACTTTTAGTACGTACTACTATTATTTATTCTGTGCTTTTAAAATATTGTAATAAAAATCTCTGATTATTGTAATAATCAAGTATGTATGAAATTTGTTTTTCGAATATTTTGTATTTATTTGTACAGCGATCTTTTTGAGCCACTGCAAACAACCGATACAGTATCCACTCACAACGGCGGTTGACGCTAGGATTGGGCAAAAAATATCGAAATATCGAATAATCGATATTTTTTTTAAAATATTGATATATTGTATATATCGTCGATATTTTAAATCACGATATATCGACATATCGATATTTATTTTAGAGTATCGAAATCGTATCAATTTCGATATATTTTAAAATGGTGTATCGTTTTAATCGTCGTGCAACCGTCATTAAATAAAAGTTTGAACCTTATCTTTACATCATTCAAATGATGACGATATATCGATATTTATTACGCGATATATATCGATACTGTTTAAAAATATAGATTCGATATATATCGAAATATTGTTTCCCTTTACCCATCCCTAGTTGACGCCGAACTATGCGAGTGAGGCATAGGCAGTCTCTATTTACTGAAATATATTCTTTTTTTTTTAAATAGCAATTAATCGATTAAAAAAAAATAGTTTAACAATCATTTATCTTTCTGACAATGTGCTTTTTATATCATTTATATGTATAATATGATTGCTAGATACGATTTCATGCGACAAAACGTTGGAAACTTGATTTTTAGGCGCTAGTAGAACATACCTATACGCTTTGCGCTCGGCATGCAAAACTGTACATCACGTAGCAGATTTTATACCAAACTTTAATTTTTTTTTTAAATAATCAGATTACTAAAATTTAAATAAAATATTTACGTATTGCCTGAATGAAAACGTGTTATGAATCTAAATTCTTTTAATCTGATAGGGTCTTGTAAGGGTTAATTTAAAAATAAAAAGCGAAATAAAACTCGTTAATTTTTATTAATTTTATAAATCGAAATTCATTACACCTCTTTTTTCATTATAATTACAAATTCCTTCTCATTAATAATAGCGTTATTTATAATATTACTCATAATAACTTTCCCTAAAACTAACCGAAATTATTTCGATCTAATTGTCAGAACGTGTATAAATTAGTTTAAAAAAACATTAATTACATTTTTACTTTATTACAACTGACGAAAATCAGCGTTATTTTTTTTACAATAAAGGGTGCTTATTGCTATGATTCATTTTCAAACGCTATCGCGCCATTTTCTACTATGCTGTCAATTCTCTAAAACAGATCTTACTAAATATTATTTACACTATTCTTTAGTTAGTATGAAACAAAAAGAAAATGCTGACTTAAGTACAAAATAAACAACTTAGGGGTAATTTTTCTAAGACATAAATTTATTTAATTTTGCTAATATCATATTGATATGAACTTTAAACTGGTGGATTTAACTCGTACTCGTCCTCGTGTAAATCCGTCAAATTATGTCCATTTATCAATTTTATGGATACCTCAATTTGACGGATTTTACGATAAATTCGCCAATTAATGTGACAGAGATACTATTATTTGTTATCAACGTAAAATTTACAATTTAATAAATTTGTCTCATAATTTCCAATAAAATAATTCGTTGTCTCTTGTAGTCTTTCTCAAACAATTTTAAATATTTGTGTTCGGTCGTAAGGTGGTTATAAAAATATATAGGTGTAGCAAGGGTTAGATAATGAACGATTCATAAATATTAATTGAACTCAAACATATGTTTAATATCTTGACATTTTTTAAAATAATTTAATCAAATTAAAAGTCGAGTGTTAAAAATGACATTAGCAAATGATGTGTCCACACATTGGCAACTAAATAAGCACACAATTGAACAAAACAAATTTCGTAATTTATTTCGCCGACAGCTACTTGTCTAACTCAATACATTATATTTACAAGTTACTATCTACACACGCACAAAACACTGATCGTTTTAAACATAAATTATGTACTATTCACACAACAATTAACTACAATATCAGTTATTTACAGCAAATACAACTAAATGCTTGTATTATTTGTAATACAGCAAGCATTGAGCTTAAATTGGTAGATATCCCTAAACGCAATTCGGTAAAGTCTGGAAAAGAGATATAAGTGTCGGTTTGTTTTGCTGTTAGAATCTCAGACCAACAAATAAGTTGGACAGAACACTACGCATATTTCACGTGACGACAAAACCTTGCTCAAGTTATTCTAAAATCACAGACTCACGCACAAATATTTGCAACCAACAAAATGGTTTTCGGTACATAATATGTGTGCATCCAACAGTGAACTTTTACCGGCTGATAAAGGAAGAAAGGAGATAGACGTGTGCGTGAGTGCGTATCACACAGTTGACCATGGTTTCGTCATCATTGTGTACGAAATGTTCTATTTTCTTTATTGATCTGAAGTTTTAGTGAAAAGTAAGTTTTCAGCCCACTACGCTACTCATATATGCATTTCTATTTGACACTTAATTTGTAAATCCCTTTAAAATATAAAAACAGCAGTAGCAAAATCCTAAATGATTCAAAAACACTCTAATTTAGAAGTACTTTTACTTCTCTATTTAAATTGTATGTTTTAAAACGGAATGTTACAAAAATAATAAAGTCAAATCCGTAACTGTGCTTTTAACTATTGCTAAATATATACACAATACCCTCCTCCCGAAAGTCGCAGTGCGCGATATCCATATTATCCAGTTCACTTCACTTCATCACTATTAGAACCATAAACGTCACATTTTTTATTAGCTGCATGCAGCATCGCTTTACCAGTGACAATGTTCTCGTAGGATTAAATATGCCATTTACTGGTTTGAATTTCATATAAAACTAGCTGGCCCGCAGACGTTATTCTGTCCTCTCTGGTTGGTGGCGCGATTGTTTTATTTTCACGCACACACTTTTTGTATAGATTTATTATACGTATAGCTAAATCCTCTTTAGGACTAATAGAACCATCAGCAGTTATAAGGACAAAAAACTAAAAAAAAGGAAAAACATAATTTTTACTATTCTGTGAGCGGATAAAAAATTTGCTATATGTTATACACGGTCATCGAGATATATGTACTACGTACTAGATTGCGCATTCCGAACATACACTATGTTCAACTGAACTGTACTGCAATCCGTACAGTGTCATTTAGTGTGGTTTCAATACTACTAGTTAGTCTGTGGTTTCAATATTCATGCAGTGTGGAGCGGCGCTAATAATACAAGATTTCAAATTGAAGTTTAAACCTGGACGTAAATAACAATTCAGTAGTCAAGTAAGTAAAATGATTTGTAGTTCAAGTGAATAAATAGGTAATAATATCGTAATATTACAAAAGAAAAAATCATGAAAAAATATATTTTTTTAAATAAACTGTACGCGCAGGCGCAACGCGCTTAAATCAATTGCGCATGCACGACTTTACTATACCCCGCGCATGCGCGAAGACATAGAGTAGTACACATTTTTTGTTTAGAAAGACTTCTCTAGTACGTAGTACATATAACTCAATGTACACGGTCATTTACTGTCTACAAACAAAATTTCACGGAAATCTGTCCAGTGGTTTTTGCGTGAATCGTGAAAATATTTAAAAATCATAACAGCCATATGAAATTAAAAGTAAATAATATATCAAAGCAAGTAATACTGGCAGTTTATTTTTTTATCTATGGATATAATACAAACGATTAACTAGATTTAGGGTTTGATATTAATTTTTAATGTTACCAAATATGCAGTTGCAAATAACTTACACAATACCAACAAGTCGGTGCTGTGTATAATTTATTTTAATATATCTTTACAATTCAAACCATGGCTTCATAGAGTTTAATCGAAGTACATCTCCTCCTTGAACATTGTCTCGTGGTAAAGCTGTGGGAATTTCTACCAGGCCCTACCCTGTAGCGGGAGATAGCCGGAGCACTGCTGCTGGTAGGCGGTAGGTTGGCGGTAAGACGAGACTAGTGGGTTACTGCAGGCCGCCTGCGACGGCTGGGGCGCACTGTACCCAGAGGTCGGGGTAGCGCAGTGACTGTGTGCTGGAGACGACGACTCACCAGAGCCGCACGGCTTCCCGTCCTTCACCAGGACCGGAACAGCCACTCGTCTCGGTGACGATGATGACTGCAGAACAAATGGTGGAGGTTATGTTTGTCAAAAACTTTTTAGTGTAATAAACTTAGTAGTGGTCGCTCTGTCGTTTATTAGCCGTTTCACCCAAAAATCATCGGTAGATGATTGAAATTCAACATGATGTTTAAAATTTGAATTTTCTTATAAAATAGTCTTGGGAATAAATGGAGAAGTTATTATTAATCGTCGTGCATCAAATAATATCCCCTACATGGACTCTCGGTCACGGAATACCAACAGTTTCTTACATAATACCAGCGTTAAATAGCAGCTAAACGCTGCTGTGTTTCGTATGGTGAGTGTGGAGAACCGGGGACCCTTTTTACTGAAAACGAGGCATTCCATTTTAGTCCTCACCGGTGAAACCACACCACTAGGTGGACTGTGTACTCGTTTGTCACCCTTATCCTATAAAAAAAAGCGCCGGCCAATCACAGCGGAGGCTCACAGGACAGCACTCTCTCAGCAGAGGACAGGATTATAGTGCACATGGATCAACGGCTTACGTGCTTGCCGAGGGAGGGAACACCGCCCACTTCCTGACTTCGGACTAGTACTAAAAATTTCTAGCCAGAAAAACCTAATAACTGACTTAAAGCTGACCAAGGATTCGTATTTATAAAGTGATCTGTTTCCTAAATAATCACGGTAACTTCAGTTAATCAGACAAGAACAGGAATATATCAAACGATTGCCATTACTAGTAAATTAATTACATTATGTAGGTAGGTACTACAAGAGTCTTCATTTGTGACAGAAATCTTCATTTAGCTTTTTTTTTAATAAACAACAATAACTGGAAACTTGTCTTGTATCGTGGAGACGACTTACAATAAGTTACAAATGGGCAAACATTCAGATCAGCAGTAGGATTGTGTAAATCTGGTGGAAATCATGGCTGGATTCCCTGGTAAAAAAAAATCAGTATAGACCATACGCCAACTTCTTTTCTACATTTATATCTTATTTTACGATATTAAAAATTATCACAACGAAAAATCGTAACGCAGTGATTGCCACTAAAGTTTTTTTTACACAAGAACGAGGCAAACGAGCATGCGGTTCACCTGATGGTAAGTGACCCTGAAAAACTTCAACACCAGGGGAATTGCAGATACGTTGCCAGCCTTTTAAAAAATAGGCTCTTTTCTTGAAGGTCCCTACTGGGTATCAGTCCGGAAAAATCGCTGGTTATTTGTAGGCCCTAAAAATTCTCGGAAGTACTGGAGTCGAATCCACGGTCGGCAGCGCTGCAGCGAAACACTTCGCCACTGCTCTATCGTGTCGTCAATCAATTAAACTAAATAATAAGACTACAATCTAAATACAGACGAAACTTATTTGTGACAAAGTATTATTAGTTCATAGTGTCTAAATTGTAAGGTATCAAGAACTAAAATAATATTACATTTAAAGAAATTGATTAAAATAATTTTTGCATTGGCTACCCTTAAAATGCATGTGTTGCCAAGCTTCACTGATTGGCTCAATTTGTGCAAAAGCGCGCGGGTAGCTTGTTGCGCTGACTTTATTATTGTTAGGAGTACGCCGCGACGTCTTTCACCGCTTGCAACGTAATGAATTTATTGATTGGACCCCAATTATAATTAAGACTCTTCTTTGGGCGCTACGACTGAGTTCTAGTTAAATTCTAACAGCACTCTTAAAAAATAAAATAAATAAATAAAGTATTATTTGATTTACAAATTTGCTTTTTAGGGATTTTTTTTGGGATTCAGAATTAAAATCAGAATTATTTATTTCGTGGATCATTTTTATAGAATATATGTCACCCTTGTTCTATAAAAAGCCCTAAACGAGCATACCACCTGATGATAATATTTGCTGTGGTCCATAGACATCTAAATCTATCCTCGATTAAGAATCAAAATTTAGAAGAGTTGTTACCGATTCGTACGGGGTCTCCGATTCTTTAACTCATCATATAAGATACAGTAATACCATGTTTAAAAATATATATTTATTTTAACACTGATGTCATGGTTATTGCAAATCTTTTATTTTATACAGTAATAAAAAAATGTGTGATGAGTTGAAAAAGAATCTATCACTCCAAATAATTTACGGCTGTCGTAAGATTCGACTCAATAATCGCAGATATAAAATATCCAATAGCAGCTTAATACTGCTTTGTTTCGTATGGTGAGTGTAGAGGAGTTCTGAGGGTCGTCAGAGGTGACAACGCATCTATATTTTGATTCTTAATTAATGACAGATATGGATGTCTATAGGCCACAGTATCCACTTACAATCAGGTGGACTGTGTGTTCGTTTGTCATCCTTATTCTATAAAAAACAAAACTAATAAAGGGTAGTAGAGATATGTCATGCATGGTGTGAGACGTGTTACTGGCATCGAGAATCCGTCACTCACCATGCATGACAATTAGGGTAAATCGTTCCATGAGCGAGATCCACTTCCAGTAGTATACTAATTAGAGGCTTTAGTATTTTTTTATAGGATAAGGGTGACAAACGAGCACACAGTCCACCTGATGGTAAGTGGTTGCTGCGGCCCATAGACATCTACATCTATCCTCTATTACAAATCAAAATGCAGATGCGTTGTCACCCGTGAGGACTAAGATGGAATGCCTCATTTCCAGTAAAAAGGGCCTCCGGCCACCTGCACTCACCAAGCGAAACGCAGAGGTAAACCTCTACTTCACGCTGGTATTCTGTGAGGTCGTGGTACCACCCCGGTTCGAGCCGGCCCATCCGTGCGACAGCAAAAGCTGCCGCGTGGCTCTACCACTGTTAAATAGTAGTGATTTGTTAATTGCACAAATGCTAACGGCCTCTCCATCGTATCATCCTAAACGGAAACCTAGACAGAATGGGAGCCCTACCACCTAGTAAACTAGTTTATTACTTTAAAAGTCACTTTTATAATCTTTTTTATCTTTTTTTATTTAAAAAACTTTACCCCCACACTAGGATTTTCTCCTGTATCGTGGAGGCAGTTGCCAAACATAAATTGCACGAGGACAAACATCCAAACCCGGAACAATTATTTGTATGCCATACAAATACTTGTTCCGTGCGGGATTCGAAAATGCGGCACCCAGCGCAACAACTTATTGGTAAGCCACTGCGCCACGGAGCCGTCATAATAATATTTTATTCTTAAACAGTCTTCTTTTTCTTCTTCTTTAGTATGGTCACCCTTAATAAAAATTGTCTAATATCATGCTAGCTATTGGAGTGACAATAACTTCTTTCTTTCTAAATAAAACTAAAACTTTATAATATAGGTAATCTATGTTTAACTTATAAAAAACCTTTAATAATGTATTTGTGCCATACTCGTAAATGCAACTAAGTTTTTTTTATTCATTCTATATTTATTAGTTCCAGTTGCACTGCGCATATTTGCAGGCTATTAAGAGCAAAAGGAAATTAAAATAAATGTGGGGTTGCAAGATTCCGCGGCCCGTATTCTCCCATCGGTCGGGAGATTGCCATCGAGTGGGCAAAGTCTGTCGCGACCAAACAAGGGGCCCGCTGCTCCGTCAGCAGATGATTTTATCGCGCGCATTTAATATTCATTATTCATTTACCGGTATTGAAATTTAAAAAGATTTGTGCTCAAAATTTTATAGGTATACGCAATTATTAATATCATAATATTGAATTAAATAACGCTAAAATAGAACGATTTAGGTTTGAAAAACGGAAACTTAATGTTTTAGGTTTGTAGCTTCTATATTTTACGAAAGTTATTCTATATTTTCTAGTAATATTTTCAACCCATTCTGAAATATCTACTAATGAATTTACAAAGAAAAAACATAAACATAGAGGTAATTTTAATAGATTTTCTGCCATTACTCGGTGCAGTTGGCACACTACATTTCCCCTTAATATTTTCTTAATTACCTATAAGTATCGGATAACTAAAATAAATAGTAGTTACCATAGCTTAGTCCTTGTTAAGCGGGTACAGATTATATATTGATAGAAATATCGATAGTATGGAGTGTAGAGTACACTACTCTACTCTACACTCCATAATCGATAGGCCTTCACAAGACAGGAGACAAGTGGTAAAATTAAAAATTTTGTTCAACCGACTTCAGTATAAATAAAATGAGAACATTATCAATGTAGTTGAAGTAAATTAAATATGCATTATTAAGGATAACTCAAAAACTACTGGTCAGACCTTTATCAAATACTAGCAGTTCTCCACGACTTCGCCCGCGTATAATTTAGGTTTTTAATTATTTTTTGCGCGGAACCCTAATTCTTTTTCTTAAATAAAAGTAGCCTAAGTTACTCTTTATAACATCAGCTGTCTGCCAGTCATAGTCCCATCAAAATCGGTCTAGCCGTTTCGGAGATTAGCCGGAACAAACAGACGGACGGACTGACAGACAGACAGACAAAAATTTTAAAAATTGTGTTTTTGTTATAAGTACTGTTTATATTTTCATATGTATTTAGTGAAAGCTGTTATTTTTAACATTACAAACAGACACTTCGATTTTATTTATTTGTATAGATATATGAAACCACATGAAAAGCACCAGCCTTCCAACAAAAAGGAATCATCAAAATCGGTTCACCTAGAAAAAAGTTCTGAGGTAGTCAAATTAAGAACCTCCTGCTTTTTTGAAGACAGGTTGAAAATACGCCATATTTCTATGATTACCTGATTGTGTTGATTTTGCTCCGCCATTGCCTTTTCCTTCGCCTGCCGTTTACACTTGTAGCGATGGTTTTGGAACCATATCTTGACCTGCAACAAATACAGCGGTCAGTTTGTGTAAGCTACAAATCTAGTCTCGCCGGTACAAATGAAATTGTTAACAATAATATTGAGTGTTAATTTACAACGCGCTCTGCGGTAAAGGAAAACATCGTGAGGAAACCGGCATGTCTGTGGAATCAAATCTTTCGAGGATGTTAAGTCGGCCAGCACGCAATGAAGCAGCACAGCGTACCAACTGCTTACTCCATAACGCTCTCAGATATGAGAGGCTAGTGCCTAAACGTGGTATGTATTATAGACTGAAACTTTTATAGAAAACAGATTTCTAATGTTAACGGTTATTGGCAGTTATTGGCGACTCCGTGGCGCAGTTGCTTAGCAATGAGTTGCTGCGCTGCGGGCCGCGGGTTCGAATCCGGCACGGAACAAGTATTTGTGTGACCTACAAATAATTGTTCCAGGTCTGGATGTTTGTCCTTGTGCAATTTCTGTTTCTAAACTGCCTCCACGATACAGGAGAAAATCATAGTGTGGGGGTACCTACCTAACGTTTTTTTTTTATTAAAAAAAATTGTTAACAAAAAATTGCCCGAAAGTAACTTTTGTGAACAACAGAAATCTTAGGATTTTTGTGGGTTTGTAATTATATTACCTAATAGGTAGATGAATATTATGTGTTGTACCTATACAGGGTTATTTTGCAACAACCGGTCAAAATGAGGGCTAATAATCTTCCACTCGCCAGATGTCGCTAATAGCGACTGGGGTAAAGTTTTTTGTTACACAGTGTCAGTTAATTGAGAAATTAATTTTAAATTATAGTTTATCATTATCTAGAGTATTGTATTAATACATAACACATTGCGTCAGTTTTTTGATTTTTAATTTTATGCACTTTATAACTCTTTTTTTAAAAAATCGGCTTTTAGTTATATTTATAGTTTCGTTTATTCATTTCTAATGTAATTAATATAAAATATAACTAATAATACAGAAAGAAACGTTAAAAATTACATTTTCCTAAGAAATTATCGTCCCCGCTATGAAATCTGTCAAATATTTTACCTCACTGTAAAGTGGCGCCGCCCTGGTGGCAGAAAAATTCGTGGATGCCCTAATTGCAGAGAAGGTGCAGAATAATTAATATACTTAATCAAATAGTGAAGAAAAACTAATTAAAAAATCTCAAACATTCTGTCCTTTTTATCTTTTAACTTCAAAATGCGTGGTAATGCATTTTTTTAACTGATTGTCTATTATTTTACTACGCACGCACACATTCGTAAGGGTCGATCGGTGGGCAATAACGTCGTGAATTAATCGCACACATGTAGTAACGGTATATCATTATTTATATATTTGAACTTAAGTTTAAAATTTGGCTACTCTTTGAAAATAATCTTGCTTATTTGATTTTATTGCTGTAAATTAAAACTAACAGCTACGACAAACAAATAGATAGCTACACAAAGGTAGGAAGAACTAAGGTAGGTAATAACTAATTAGTTGTCTATTATGACAGACCTGTACAAATCAACCGTTTTTAAAACGTTTTTATTTTTCTCTTTCGCGACTTACTTCCTTTTAGTCGGGGAATTTTGAAAAAAGTTATTTAATCCTTTTTACATTACTACTTTTACATTCGTCGTGAGTTTTTTTTAAAGTGTTCAATTTTGCTTTTTTTATTTTATTACGTGGATCTTAGTTTATTAGTTTTTAATATATTTAATATAATGGAATTAAACAAAAGTAAAATAAAAGTGAGTTTAATTCGCCCACCACGAGGCCTATGTGGGACTTAGAGGGCTTGCACTGATGATGATGTAGATGATGACTCGGTGAGCCAATCAGCAAGACCACCTGCAGGTGAATTTGAGGTTTAGAGAGAAATATCTCTATCTCCCTTACACCAGAGCACTCAAATCGATCAAATATGGTTTAATTAATCTGGAAGGACTTGAGCACAGTCGTGTAAAATGGTCATAAACGTATCTAATAACGATACGTACTATCGTACCAGTACCTACATGTATAATACTAATTCAAAAAAATATTTTAATAAAAGATATTACATAAAATTAAGTTGTTAGATTTTTGTATGACCGGGTTTTATGTATTAAGTTATTACAATTTGGTGCTAAAAATTCAAGGTTAATAAGTAAGATTCAAAAGTTGCTTACACTTTAAAAATAATATAAAAACAGTGGTACAGCCACGCGGCGGTTTTTGCTATCGCACGGATGGGCCGGCTCGAACCGGGGTGGTACCACGACCTCACAGAAAATCAGCGTGAAGTAGAGGTTTACCTCTGCGTTTCGCTTGGTGAGTGCAGGTGGCCGGAGGCCCTTTTTACTGGAAATGAGGCATTCCATCTTAGTCCTCACGGGTGACAACGCATCTACATTTTGATTTGTAATAGAAGATAGATGTAGATGTCTATGGGCCGCAGCAACCACTTACCATCAGGTGGACTGTGTGCTCGTTTGTCACCCATATCCTATAAAAAAAAACATCGCTGTTACAAAAAACATAGCTATACTTTTATATGACATATTGTGTCTACTAGGTACTAGACCTACATGTATAATACTAATTCAAAAAAATATTTTAATAAAAGATATTAAATAAAATTAAGTTGTTAAATTTTTGTATGACCGGGTTTTAGATATGTATTAAGTTATTACAATTTGGTGCTAAAAATTCAAGGTTAATAAGTAAGATTCAAAAGTTGGTTACACTTTAAAAATAATATAAAAACGACAAAAAACATCGCTGTTAAAACAGCTATACTTTTATCTAAACATAATTGACAAGTGAAGCTGGCTGCCTGGATCGCTCGCTAAGACGAGACTAGGCCGAAACGCATATATAATCTTATTTACTTTTAGTATTTGTACTGATTTTAAAGATAACATGTGTGGAGTGGGCTAAGCCCACGCTGGCCTTTTTATGCTTGTATGACATATTGTGTCTACTCTGAGGCCTTGCTAATCGTTTCATCAGTACTAGGTACTCGATTGTGATTTAACGTTTGTCACCTCACAGCTTTAGAAATGATAGTTAATAGATTTAGGTAAACGAATTGCTTAGAAGTACGTACATTTATTCTAGAAAAAGTTAATCCGTATATACAACTTTTTTCAACTTTAGTCAAGATTCGACGCGCCTGACCTCCCTGAAATTAGCGCTAGAGCACGCTACACTACAGTCAACACTCCACCTTAATGAGGAAAGAATAAACAGAACGCGAGCGATGTTTGCCCCACGGAGCGGGCAGCCTTTGTCTACGAGCGCTCTAAACGCAGCAAAATATACTCTTTATTTATTATTTATACATCGAGAGAGTTTCCTCCGTGTTTATTCTTTGAAATGGATGTGTTCCCCTCCGCCCCGGACCGGGGTTTCACGCCGTTTCGCTATGAAAACTCCCGCTTAAATATCCGCCATTTTGTTTATATAATAGCGATACGTTTGAGTGTAAATATCCACCATTTTGTTTTCGATACATTTATGAGATCCGTTACAATAACAAGAGTGACTCGATGTAGCAACCAGCGTTTGATTTCTATGTTTACAGTAGAAACTCTGTCTGCGGATGACAGACAGACAGATCCGTCGTGGGAATTGCAGTCAACGAACAGTGTTTTCATTTATATCGTAATGTTTTCATATGTTTCTAAAGAAAATATTAAAAATAAAAACACATTGGTACATCACATTATTGATTCTAAAGCCTCCTTAGATATTTGCTAACGAAATAACGGCATTTTATCTCTTCAAAAAGACATACCTATTTAATATTTAAGGTTTCGTTTTTAGAATGCTCGGCAGCCGAATAATTGACGGCTTCGTGACGCAGTAGCTTAGCAATGAGTTATGGCGTTGTGGGCCGCGGGTTCGAACCCCGCACGGAATAAATGTTTGTATGATCTACAAATAATTGTTCCGGATCCTGGATGTTTGTACTTTTGGAATTTTTGTATGTAGACTGCCTCCACGATACAGGCGAAAATCCTAGTGCGGGGGAAACATCTTTCAAAAAAAAAACAGGATACTTCGCAACTCAAACATCTGTAACGTTCAGAAGCGTCACTGCTTGCTTATTTATGGCCTAGGCGAGAGTTAATGAACGGGCCCCGACTACGGGCGTCGCTTATTGCTCTCCGGCGAGGCTTGGACGCTCTCCTCTGGAGTACTTTCTTTTCAATCTTCTTGTGCATAATGTTTCGTGTTTCCTCGCACGCACTCTTCACACGAGTACGTCATTCACTTATTTGTTTTACTTCTAAATGATTGTTGTTTCTCGTCGTCGAGGGATATGACATTTCGGGTACGGCTTAAAGGGTCTTTACCTCACGCGTTCGAGTACCTTACACCCACTTAGACGCAGTAATTTGATTTTATCATATGTATCCAAATATGTTAACAATGATAATTTCTGAAAGTTAGCTTCTAAAATTATTTTTTCTCTTCTAAGAAATAATAGGTTAAAGAAAAAAGTTTTAAGTATTACTAAATTGTTGCCACCCAACAAGCTGTCACTTTGACAATACAAGTCAATTTTGGCGCCAACATTGAGGATACATCTATACTGAGATTTTGATAGGCACGCCATTTATTTTTGGCCTTTCCACTGAATACATAAGGTTCAAAATTGTGATTTTTTCACAATTTATTTATCTAGAGACATGAGATAGAACGTAGGTGTTCCGTTTCTAAGAACGATGACTTGCAACATTGTTAAGTTAGGGTCACCATTTAAAATGTGATGACTTATAATGCGGCTGTAAATAACGGGAGAAATTACTGGTTTCTTTAAAAGTTTAAAAAATATTCGGATTATTTCATATTTAAACAACATACATCAGCAAATTTTTATTAATTTTCTTTTTAAAAAGTTAAGTTAACTATAACTCTGTTAATATTATTGTAACGGTGCTTATTAGCTCTTACAATCTTAACACTCTCAAATTACATTTTCTTTAGCTATTATCCCTCAATCTTTACGTGTAAAAGAGCCTGGTACACGTATGTAATTAGTTTTCGAGGGCATATATTTTTCACGTTGAAAATGAAAGTTGGTTACCCTAAAGATGCAATTAATATAAATGTTGCACTCGTATTTGTTTAGCTCTTCATTTGCTGCAACCATTTCTTAGGATCGTGAGTTAACGTTTTAATTCAGTTATTTCTATCCTTTTCCTTTATGATATGACGTGTTGATTTTAATATCCATTTGCTCTTTTTTGTTTTTCCAATCCAATGTTATTTTATTTTTCCAATCCAGTTGCCTCTTCATTCATTATATGTATACAATCTAACTTAAACTAAACAGAAGTCAGCAATTTTGTGGATTGAATTTTATTTTATAGAATAAGGTTCTGACAAACGACCACACAGTCCAGCTGATGGTAAGTGTATGTTGTGGTTCATAGACATCTACATCTATCTAAGACTGAATGAAATGATAAGAAATGAAATGGAAGACTAAAATGGAATGTCTGGTTTCCAGTAAAAAGGGTACCCGATTCTCTACACTCACAAAGCTAATAAAGAAATACTAGGAACAGACACAAGTTAGTAGTACCAGTTACTCGACTCCACCGAGTCAGTAATTAATTCTTGGGGCGAAGTATACACTTTTACAACTAAATCCCAGAAAATATACAAAATTTGACCTGCTCAAAGTTCAAAAACTTTATTAAAAAAGTTTGTAAAAAAGGTTTATTATAATATTAAGGAATTTATGGATGATAATAACCCCTGGGAATGAGGTGATCGCTACCAAGC
The DNA here is from genome assembly GCA_033319125.1 of Parnassius glacialis. Lineage (NCBI taxonomy): Eukaryota > Metazoa > Arthropoda > Insecta > Lepidoptera > Papilionidae > Parnassius > Parnassius glacialis. The sequence continues at coordinate 3,363,644 of JAVANC010000012.1, read as the reverse complement.
TATTTCTAATTTGTTTTAATTTTAATTTTTAATTGTTATTTAAAAAAATGTCCCGCTGGGTTTCTTGCTGGTTCTTCCCAGGATAGAGGTTTATTTTCGAACCAGTCGATATTAAAAGAGTGACTTTAAATAAGTATTATTTATAATCTATAATGAATAAAAAAGTTTCTGTTTCTGTATGTACTTGACGTGAACATTAATAACACCGTTCGTACGCGAAGCAGACGGTTTGGGCTTTGTTGTGGACACTTTTATACTGTTTTAATATAAAGTTATAGGCACAAGCTTAAAATAATTTCATGACATAATTTTAACTATGACGACTACATACTATAACTAATTTTAGCTTTTATTAAATAACTTAGTGTCAATTTTTTCAGATAACATTTATTATAGCCTAGATCCCTTTTGGTATTGCTCCCTATTTGTTCGTAAAGTTTCAACGACTTGCGAACAGACAGATTTTTTTTTAAATGTTTATTTATCTCTTTACTAATTCCCTTAACAGAAGCAAGTTATTTCAATAACATATAACATATAACAGACAGACACTTAAATTTTATTTTGAACTAAATATTTATCAATTCAGCTTTATTTATGTGAAAATTAACACTACTCCCTCTGTCAGAATTTTATAATGTTTTATCTCTCTCTTCTTCTCTTTCTTTGTTACAAAATGGTACTGTCAGATTTCTATGTCACATAGCGGTATGACAATGGCCGACACTCGCATGTTATCGTTCAGTCACACCACAGAGTACATTATATATAGGGAATAGAGTCATCACTTAGAATCGTAGCATTAGCGTCACCTATCGATATACGACGTCCCTACAGCCCAGCGACGACGTAGGATGCTCTATATTACAATATTTATTATTTATTTTCAAAGTAATTTCCAAAAGTCAAACCATTTTAATATTGATTTGGCTTTTGGAAATTACTTTGTTTACAATATAATTTAGGCAAATAAAACAACTGTTTAGCGGTTGGATGTTTTTTTATAATGCTTGCTTTTATTATAATAGTACACAACATTTTCTCTCAAAAGAAGCCACAATCCAGGTCAACAGAGCACAAATAGTTAAGCAAATCAGGGTCCACAGTTTCATGCGTAAGTCCAACGAAAAAGGCGAAGTCTTCGGAGTCCGGGGATCAAGCAAAGTTGTTAAAGTCTTATAAACACAAACAGAGCACATTCACAAACCACGAAAGGAAATGTAATTACAAACAGACAAATTAAATTACGTTAAATGAAGTTACTAGTTTTACACTCACACATACTACTAGTTTTAGTTTCTTTTGTTTTTAATATTGTATGTATATAATAAAATTAAATATAAATGACATTTGTAACATTGACAGACTGAAATGACCATAGATCTCTCCCTTTGGCTCTTGCCATAGATAAACGGAGAAAACAATTTGCAACGGCGAAATCATAATATTAATAATTCACTTGAATAAATGTAAAATAAATAAATTACACTAAAAATTTAATTACAAATATGTTTTGTAACAAAATCGTAAGTTAGCAAGGTTCGATTGTATTTTAAACTATTCATTAATTTGTTTGATTCTTAATTGGCCATTGGCCAAAGCGACATCTACTGCAACATGGACAAACTATCATGACATATTAATACCTCTAAGAAAAATTATAGTATGGACTGTTATGCCACTGAGTCACACACATCGGACGTCGGACGGATGCTGAGTAAACATGGTCTTCGCTCTGACAGCCGATCAATGCGCTTCATTTATTTTATTATTTATAAAAATATCGTACGGATGAGGCAAAAAACGAGGCTACAAGTCTATTAAGCATTTGTCAAAGTAAAACGCTAGTGCATTTTATACCTTACCACGCTACAGATAATAAATTATATAAGAGTGAAGATTTGAACAGTTAGAATTGTCACTGTTAATCTTCATAACAGTACGTGAGTGAATGCGACAAATGGTAAATTTTTTTGGAACGTGATTGCGGTGTGTTTTTACAGGTGTCGGAATTGGTGTACGGTGTACTAAGGTTGTCGATGTCATTTGATTTTGAAGTTTGACGTACGGAAGCAGAATGCATTGACCGCAATTAACGCATTTAGCGATACAATTGCGAAAAGTTCATACGTGATAGAGCCACGCTGCAGCTATATTATGGTTGTCGCACGAATGGGTCGGCTCCACCGGGGTAGGACCACGCTCTCACAGAATACCAGTATAAAATAGGAGCTTAATGCTGGTGCGTTTCGTATGATGAGTGTAGAGAAGCGGAGATTCTTTTTACTGGAAACGAGGGATTCCATCTTAGTCCTCAGGAGTGACAACACATCTACTTTTGGATTCTTAATTGAGGATAGATTATGTAGATGGCTATGGGCCACAGCATACACTTACCATCAGGTGAACTGTGTGCTCATTTATCTCCCTATACTATACTAATAATAAAAAAACATCGGACACGGGTGGGTTATGACGGTGCGTGTCTTTGTGCTAGTGCTTTTTATACTTGTAGCGTAGTAATCTTTCGCGTTAGTAGTAGTAGTTAGTTTTCGACATTATTCGGAAACTGTCACTGCATTTAACATACAGGATATATACAGGATAAACATTGATTCAGTCATTGAGTCATTGAGACAGGACAGATTGACCGACAGAACGTCTAGGTAGTTTCCAATGTAAGTACTTCTTTGGTACAAGTTAAGATCACAAACGAGCACGCGGTCCACCTTATTGGAACCGGATGCAGTTTCGTATGGTGTGTGTAGAGAACCGGAGACCCTTTTTACTGGAAAAGAGGCATTCTATCTTAGTCCTCACGGCTGACAACGCATCAGCATTTTTATTCGGAAACGAAGATAGATGTAGATGTCTATGGGCCACAGCAACCACTTTCCATCGGGTGGACTGTGGGCTCGTTTGTCACTCGATCATATAAAAAAAATAATGGAATGCCTCGTTATCAGTGAAAGGCTCTCCGGTTCTAATCAACGTATTCTACGAAACAGATTTATGAAAGTAAGAAAAGTAAAATTATAACCTGTTTACGTCCCACGGCTGGACACAGGCCTTCTCTCATGCCTGAGAGGGTTAATGAGGAAGTTCTCTACAGCGCTACTCCAGTGTTTTAGCGGATTTCATATATCAAAATATTTCACCGCCGAACACGTGTTAAGCACAGTAGTGTTATGCTGGTATCCAAGTCAAGCTGACGTATTTTTTTTTAGCAACGTTACCCTAGTATTTTCTCCTGTATCGTGGAAGCAGTTTACACACATAAATTGAACAAGAACAAACATCCAGACCCGGAACAATTATTTGTAGGCCATACAAATACTTGTTCCGTGCGGGAATTCGCACCAGCGGCCCTCAGCGCTCCAACTCTTTCATCAAGTCATTTGTGCTGCAGCTTTCTTACACCACATCATAGTTCTACTCCGTAAATATAACTATATACTGTACTTAAATACCAAAAACATCTAGCCTCTCTGTGTGTAGCCTACGTTAAACGCCCACACATTAGCTTTGCATCCGTCGCCCCCTGCAAGTCGACCGTGAACTATAAGCTCCGTCCAAATATTTATGTTGCAATTCACTAAATTAATATTTGCTCACTATACACTGATTAAATTGCTATAAGTTATAACATGAGAAGTACATTAAGTTTTTATAATCATTTATATTGTGGCTAATTTTCGATTATTGTTCGAAAAACTTATACCTACTTAGTGTCAAAAAATAATTAGAGGAGAATACAATATTTTTTTTAAAAAAATAGGTCCCACTGCTGGGACTGTGTCAGAAGACCTGTGTCTTCTTTCAGTTCTGAAAAAAAAAATGGTGCAATTATTCCTCCACGTTGTCCTAGAGCTTGATCATCAGATGTCGTTAGTTGAGCCTAAGGTGAACTTATTTGTTACGCGGGTAATCACACAGTGTTATCACTAAAAAGATGCGCCTTAATTGTAATTTTTTCCGTTTCTAATGGATGTATGTATTTATTCACAAAAAATGCCCCAGTGCTGTATTATTTAAATTTTTACATATTTTTAGCTTTCTTCCAATATTATTTCTTTTGTGTTAGTTTGTTATCCATTTATAATCCAATTAATGTAATATAATTAATATTTCAAAAAGAAACATTAATCTTTATACTTGTATAACAAACTTGCGATACGCCCTGGTTTCACACGGGTGATTTCTGGGATATCCCTTCCGGGTCCAATTGTTAATCTAAACCCTCCAGAAACCCACTCAAATGCACACAAAAATTTCATCAAAATCGTTCAAGTCATTCTTGAGTTTTAGGGAGACAAACGTACAACTATTAATTTTTATATACTTATGTAGATAGAGATTAACTTCCCTCGCTATGAAATCTGTCAAATATTTTATCTTATCCAAGTTCAATTCAATTACTTACACGTGCTTTGGAAGAGACTCATACCCAGTTGTGGTCTGGTTACAAGCTAGTGGGACGAGACGAGTTCCACAAGAAACGACATATAGAGTAAATTTCATAAGGAAATATGAAATAATAATGCTTTAAATTTGCAAAAATAAAACGTAAAAGGTATCCGTCCTACGCAAACAACGCAATACCACCGCACTCAGCATTAAGAATTCAGTAGAGCACAATGCGTCCGCAGAATACCTGACCACAATGGATCCGTGTCAGGTGCATTATCCTCTTAGATAGCACTAATCCACCAGTACAATGCGCCCTTGTAAAAACTCCTCCATTCACTAAAATATAATCTCCATCGAAGTGCTCGGGTTTTAATATGAAACGTTGCGAAATCAACCGAGAATTCCGCTGTTATGCCTAACAATATTTTCGCGGTTATTACACAAACGCGCAGCGCGGCAATAAATCGGGGATTTGGAATTTTTGAACCGAAATTACAACAGATAAAAAATGATTAATTTATAAAATTAATAGATAAAAAGAAATAAGTTCCACAAAATTGTCATGTACATTAATATTAATAAAAAAAAATTTGGTCTTACATTATTTAATCAGATATTATAATTATTTCTAAGTAACGACATACATATGCAAGAAATTCTAATTCAATAAAGTAAACCAGTGCATATATAATTGATTAAAGGTGCCGTTTAATCTATACAAATAAATAAAATTGAAGTGTCTGTTTGTAAATATTAAAATTAAACCTTTTTACTCAATGCATATGAATGTATATACGGTACTTATAAAAAAAACACAACTTTTTTAATTTTTGTCTCTCTGTCGGTCTGTCTATCTGTCTGGCTGTTTGTTTCGGCTTATCTCCGAAACGGCTGGACCGATTTCGACGGGACTTTCACTGGCAGATAGCCGATGTTCTAAGGAGTAACTTAGGCTACTTATATTTGAGAAAAAGAATTAGGTTTCTGAGCAATATAATTAAAACCCTCAATTACACGCGGGCGAAGTAGTGGCGCACAGCTAGTTTTTTATATAGTACATTTAGAATATTTGCGATCCTAAGTCTCTCGAAGGACAAACAATAATTATAACGTAATCAATATTTTTAACGTTCAACTGTCTTAATAATAAAATGCCTTTTTTATTTCGGCATATCTAAAGATCACAGATAATAACAGGTACATTTTGACATTTTGATAAAGTGAAATGCGCGCGTAATTTTACTTTAACTATGATACCATAAACATTTTTTACTTTATCGGCGGAATAAAGCAGATGATTTCATTGTGGGCGGCTTTCAACAGGAAACGTATTGAAATCTCACGGCGATTAAGAGATTTAAAAAAAATGTAGTGGAATTATTGGAAAATTATACGGCTTTTATGAAATGAGGCTATAAAGGATCTGTGGCCGATTAGGGGTTAGCTCAAGTAATTGTGATTGGTTTTATTGTGTTGTAACTTTTTTTAAGTTAATGCAACTGCATATTTGAAAATGTTTAGAGCCGAAAATAGGACTGAAATATTTATAATTTCATAAACTAAAAATAGTAGAGTTGTATACTTTTTTGAACATGTACTTATCAATTATTTTCGATATTTCATAGGTACCTACCTAATTAAAACCGATTTGTATTTTTTTAAGTTTTTTTTCCGGAAAAATTTTTTTCGAATAAATTTATACAAGTTTATCATAGTAAATATACTATTATGTCACCATACCAAAGTGTTTGACAATACCAATCATCTCTCTCCCACGGTGCAAAGTACAACGTTTTGTTACGCGCTTGACTCATTCATTATCTGTGGATTATTTTAAAAAAAATAGCGGAAAACAAAGACCTACACGGCATTCGACACAATCAACCCTTTCCATTGTGTTCGGGCACGATCTGGCTGCGTTTTGTCTACCACTCGGCGGCCGGATGCTGCGCATGCGGGTCCTCGAGATGTTTTAATGGGAGCAATAAGATAATGGCGCTTCATGAGCCTGTTAGACAATGACGGGCAACACTTTTTTCAATAGCCAATGAACGTTTGATAACGTTGCAACATAAAAAATAATAATTTGACGTTTAGAGACAAGTTTGCTTGTTTTGACCATACTGGTACAACCTATTAAAGTCCACTGCTGAACATAGGCCTCACCCATAGATTGCCTCACAGCGGGGATATTTGACATAGTTGTCACGCTTGGTAAGTGAGCTGGCAACCGCAGGTTTTATTTTATTTTTATTCGTTATTAGGATCGCTGCTGCCGATCTCCTGATTTGTTTCCCTCTGTCGCCTCTTATGACACCCACGGGAGGTTGATATGGGATACCGCCACTACACGGTAAACATTTACATGTTCAGTAATAATAATAATATGTCCATACATAACAAAAAAGGTAAAGATATTATATACAACTATTAATAAATGATGTAATACGTAGAGCGTGGATCGTGGTAGAGCTAGGCAGCAGCTTAATAGGGTTATAATACGAATGGGTCGCCTCGACCGGAAAAGCACCACGTTTCACAGAATACCAGCGTAGTTAATAAGAGATTAAGTAACTAGTAAGTGTAATAAGTTTATTTGTTAGTAATTATTATATTTATGATTCTTTTGTAACTACCAGGGTACCAGGGTGGCATAATATCATCAGCGACAAAGCCTTTTATCTATGAATAAAAAAAATAGCAGTGTTTTGCTGGAAACCAGGCATTCGATCTTAGTCTTCTGAGGTAACAACGCAACTCTGTCTATGGGCCACATTATTCACCCTTACACTATAAAAAAACTTTTTTATATTGTTTGTCACCCTTAAACAATCAAAAAAACTTGTTTATCTGTTTCGACATATATTTTAATTATAAATCACCTAACCTAATAACCTTTTGAAAGCGAAAGTTTTTAATTATAATTATGAGACATTTACTGTAGACAATTTTATGTATTTATATATAAATGCTATCAATGGCCATCATCAAACAATTCAAATCAGGAATCGTTTCGAAATGGAAGCGCTCCTCCCGGGCCGTAGTATCAACAGTGGCTGCGAGTCCCGAACATCGAAATTTACTTAAGTTAAATAACGAAACGCGAGCCGTCTGTTTGCACGCTCCGAAAATCAAATACTGCGGAATATTGTGGCCATCAACGCTCCAACTTCGCCTTTATTGCACTGCGTATTGTACGCAGGGCTGCTAGGACACTGAATGTTTCTAGATTTTGTTTTTTTTAAAAAAAAAATAAAAAAAAAAAAAGTTGTAACAGAACGGGTCGGCTCGACCGGGTAAGGACCACGCTCTCACAGAATACCAGCGTAAAATAGCAGGTTAACATTTCTCTGTTTCGTATGGTCAGTGTAGAGAACCGGAGACCCTTTTTACTGGAAAATAGGCATTCCATCTTAGTCCTCAAGGCTGATAACGCATCTGCATTTTGATTCGCAAGCGAGGATAGATGTAGTTGTCTATGGACCTCAGCAACCACTTACTATCAGGTGGACTATGTGCTCCTTTGTCATCCTATTTCTATTAAAAAAATCTCAGATGAAATGCTTCCCACCCTGTGACTATACTGACTCTATATCCTTCAGACTCGAATATAGCAGCACATACACTCCCTACCTGGTACCTACCCACAAAGACTCCTAGGCAGAAAAAGACCTACTACCGCCACCTTGGCTGTAAAAGCGACTGCTGGTCATGAGGTCCCGGGTTCGAATCCCGGGTCGGGCTAAAATAAGTTTTTGGGTTTTTCTATCACATATTAATAATTCCCCAAAGTATTCTAGAAGTAGCAGAACGGAGTAAGAAAGAAGGTTTCAACCCCGTGTCACGAAAATCTGTTGATCCTTCACCTGATCTCTCTCTGGTCGCGTAGCTTTGCTGATCCACCGAACTATGAGAGCGAGGGAATAGAGAGAGAGCAGCTATGCTTGCGAATACACTCGGGCCCTATAATCCTGTCCTGCGCAGATGGCTAGTCTCTTCTGAGACTGTACGCTGTGCCTAAAATTCAGCATGGAGGACATTGTTTCTAGTAACCTATACCTTAGTATAGGCCCTGAAATAATAACCACAACAAAGTACGCATTAGAGAAATTTTATTATCGCTCTCATACCATAAGAAGAAGAACCGAAAACTATGGCTATTTTTGTTATACGATGCGATATTACCATTCACAACGACACCGAAATGCAATAATGAGGTAGAGAAAGACGCGCTAAGATATTTATGTAATTCTTTATTTTTAAACACGTCTTTAAAACTAAAATATGAGACGGAGTTTTACGTGGTAGAGCCACGCTGCATCTATTTTATGGTTGTAGCACAAATCCGACCCATTTGTTTGGTTATGGTTGTAGCACAATGTTCACCTGATGGTAAGTGGACGCTGTGGCACGTAGACATCTACATCTATCCTCGATTACGAATCAAAATGCAGATGCGTTTTCCACCCGTGAGGACTACGATGGAATGGCTCGTTTCCAGTTAAAAGGGTCTCCGGTTCTATACACTCACCATACGAAACACAGCAGCGTTAAGCTGCTATTTTACACTGATATTCTGTGAAAGCGTGGTACTTCCCCGGTCGAACCGAACCATTCGTGCTACAACTATATCAGTAACATAGCTGCAGTATGGCTCTTCCACGTAAATCAGTAATAAAGCCCTGATTTCAGAACTGAAATGAATAATGGATATGTGACGGCGCTGTCGTCGCTCCACCAGCGAAACACATCGAAGCCTAAATCGCGCTATCAAAGTTCCGAAGCAAAAAACAGTATATTATACAGAATGGCTCCGAACTACCACTCGGAGCCCGCTAGATGCCGACGACCGAAATGTCGCCGGACAGTCACACTCAAACACTACACAATCACCTAGTGCCACAAACACTGTTAGGACAACAACGGATGGGACGCAGCTAGTCCGCAGACGGGCGCACCGCACACCCCTCCACACCGCGAACACACCGTACACCCGCGTCCCTGGGCAGTTATCACCGACCAGAACATCGAACGATACTAGTTAACCATCAGAGCCGGGGCCCGCCACGGCCGTTAGGTAGATAACTCATCCATGTTAATGTGATCACTGAACTGAACACAATATTATCATACTCCCCCCCCCCCCCACCCCCCAAGATTATAAATTTTAGTGCAATGTCGCGTCCGCAACGTTGCACCAAAATAAATAATCTGCCCCCCCCCCTCATTTTTATGAATTAGATGAAGCTATAAGAGCCGCATAGACTAACAGCATTAACCTCTGCGCCCTCTTCTCCCAAACGAGGGTCGCTTCCGATCCGGCAAAAAGGCTTAATCAGCCAATTGCCAGTCCCTAAAAGTGGAGTTTAGCGGGTATCGCTTAGGGTCCTGGTTAGGGTAGTCATAGTGAGTCCCGCATAACCACGACAGACCGGCTGTCGTGGTATGCATAAAGCATTCTCCACTTCCTCACGTATCGGGGTAGCCCTTTCCAATTGCTTCTGGGCGCAAAAAAAAACATCACAGAAACTAGAACACTCGGAGCGTTGGTCGCTCACCGGGCAGAACATCTTGCCCAACGGGAGATCTCCCCTTTTCCTTCCACGGCTACAGATATAATGAAACGTGAGAAGATTGAAGCCCAAACTTTGGTTTCATTGCTCCTTTCAAATTATTTATGTATTGTTTATATAAAAATGACTTAAGAAAATCGTGTTAGGTGGTAACACAATGAAACTAAACATTGTATTCGTAAAACACGAAATTAGAGCGAGTGAAAATTTTGCTATAAGCCTATACCATTTCGTTTCATTCTGACCATGTATATTTGAAAAAATGATGTCACTCATCATCAGCATCCTCAATATCATCATTATTACTATCAGTCAGCTTTATTTATTACTTGCAGTCTTTTCGATGAAACTGTAAAAGCCTAAAGAGCACAAACATCGGAGAAAAATGACGAAAACTACACTTTTTGAAGAATCCGCTTCGATACAACGTATCTTATATTTCACAAACTTCAATTTTGAAAAAAACTGTCTCATCTTACAGCTGGCAGCCCTAGTTGTATTTAAATTACGATGTGCTATGAATATGCAGGAACGGAATGCGTTTAACTTCCACGTTGCCTTGTTCGAAGCGCTGGTATCACTTTCAGTAGGGGACTCTTTTTTACCTTACTAACTTTAATCAGAGACAAGTCACTTGCAAAGTAAACGCATAAATATCAATCACCGTATCCTGTATCGTTGTTTTACACGTGGTAAAGGCATGCTGCAGCTATGTTACTGGTATAGTTGCAGCACGAATGGGTGTGGTCGACCGCGCTTGGACCACGCTCTCACAGAATACCAGCGTAAAATAGCAACTTAACGCTGCTGTGTTTCGTATGCTGGGTGTAGAGAACCGGAGACCCATTTTACTGGAAACGAGGCATTCCATCTTAATCCTCACGGGTGACGACGCATCTGCATTTCGTAATCGTGGATAGATGTAGATGTCTATCGGCCACAGCAACCACTTACCATCAGGTGGACTGTGTGCTTGAGGGAGGATTGTCCTTAATCGTCATATAATGCAAGTAACCATCGCAGTACCAGACGTGAAATGCTGACGCTGATGTCTGTTACCTACTGTATTGCTGTTTCTCGTGTAGGTAAAATAAGTTATAGCGCCATCTACATAAACCACTTTATTCTTCTGGCATTTCCCTTATTCGCCTCTTACGTCACCCAAGGTACGGAATTGGGTGTTGGATTCCCTTAAACTGCCACCACATGGAAAATTGATATTTATTTAGAACCAATTAAGAGCTAAATTAGCTATCTATTTTCGTAGTAATGGAGCTACATCTTACAGTACAAAGCAGCTTGCTTACGTATACTCAAAGTGCTACATACATTAAAAATACATGATAGAAATACTCCGCCAAATTCTACAACTGTAATCGCAAGGGAAATCATTGGCGACAGCGGTAGGACGCCCTAGATATTTCAGAACCATCATGATCAGGTTGTTAAGCGTTTATCTTTATCCTGCGCATTTAAAGCTTTAACATCAACTAGCACGTTACCATATGCAGCAGTAGATGTTAACTATTGGTCAACAGTTAACTCATTTGTGATTTTTTCTGCCGACTTCCAAAAAGGAGACGGTACTCGACTCGACTTCTAACGACTTCGATGTTTTTTTTTATGTATGTTACCTAATAACTTTTTACTGGGTGAACCGATTTCGATGATTCTTATTATTATTTGAAAGCTGGTACTTCTCGTGTGGTCCCATATGAATTTGATCAAGGTCTGACCAATAGTTTTTGAGTTATTTTTAATAATTTATATTGAAGTCAGTTGTACAAAATTTTTAATTATAAATTTATTAAAACTCTATAAAAACCGGAGTTCGCTCTTCATGGGATTTTCAATAATAATTTCAATCTAGAGTTATAACAGAACGAAACTATGTAATAAAACGAAATGAAAGGTTTTTTTAAAGAATGGGATGATAAAAAAGGATGGGGTATTTACGTGGTAGAGCCTATATGCTGCAGCTATATTACTGGTATAATAGTTGTAGCACGAATGGGTCGGCTTCAACGGGGTAGGACCACGCTCTCACAGAATACCAGCGTAAAATAGCAGCATAACGCTGCTGTGTTTCATATGGTGAGTGTTCATATGGTATGGTGAGAACCGGAGACCCTTTTTTACTGGAAACGAGGCATTCCATCTTAGTCCTCACGGGTGACAAGGCACCTGCATTTTGATTCGCTAACGAGGATAGATGTGGATGTCTATGGACCACAGCAACAACTTACCGTCAGGAGAGTTGTATGCTCGTTTTTTTAATTTTATAGAATTAAGGTGACAAACGAGCACACAGTCCACCTGATGCTGATGCTGAAGTAAGTTGCTATTTTACACTTGTATTCTGTGAGAACGTGGTTGCAGTGGTCGAGCGGACCCATCCATGCTATGACCATAATAATATATCTGAAGCACGGCTTTACCATGAATAAAAAAGTTAAATAAAAATATTTTTTTTTTTATTATGTGCTGATGTGCAATACGCAATTAATATTAAATTAAAACTAAATATTTATTAAAAGCATTACACATCATTTTGTAAGGATAATTTAAGATATAAGTACATAGCCTGATTGATTACTAAGAACTTCACAGTAAGTATCATGCACCTTATGCTACATTATGTTATCATTGAAGAATGAACCTAAATGCGAAGATAATAAATTTTAACGTCGCACCATCGCAAGTTTCCGTCTGAAGAGGCGTTATGCAAAACTTAATTATGCGTATCTAGGTTCATTATGCGGTAGGTAGGTACGTAAACTTCTTGTAGAATGTAGACTCTTCCACGAGGAAGCCAAATATATAAGGATAGTTGTATATAAAACACTATATTAAACAATTTATAATTTCAAATTAAAAATTTTGTACAGTCGACTTCAATATAAGCGACTTCAATATAGGTTATTTAAAACTCAATATATATATAACTCAATAACTATTGGTCTGACCTTGATCAAATTCATATGGGACCACACGAGAACTATCAGCTTTCATATAAAAAAAGACACATCGAAATCGGTTCGCCCAGTACAAAGTTATGAGGTAACACACATAAAAAAAAAACATACACCCGAATTGAGTACCGTCTCCTTTTTGGAAGTCGGCAGAAAATGAAAAATTTTGTACAGCCGACTTCAATATAAGTTATTAAGAATAACTCAAAAACTATTGGTCTGACCTTGATCAAATTCATATGGGACCACACGAGAAGTACCAGCTTTTGGATAAAAAAAGTATCATCGAAATCGGTTCACCCAGTTAAAAGTTATGAGGTAACACACATAAAAAAAACATACAGTCGAATTGAGTACCGTCTCCTTTTTGGAAGTCGGCAGAAAAAATCACAAATGAGTTAACTGTTGACCAATAGTTAACATCTACTGCTGCATATTATGGTAACGTGCTGGTTGATTTTAGGGCTTTAAATGGGCAGGATAAAGATAAACGTCTTACAACCTGATCATGCTGGTTCTCTTCAAATAGATCATTGGATCCATTCAGAATATACGAATGAATGAGCGTACTTGTTCGTCGGCATTAATTAGTAAGAGCGTGATAAAACCGAAGCGAACATCCAGGACATGGTAAACGTTGCAGCTGTATTTAGCTTATGTATTTTATGTGATGAGCATAGATAGAGAACTTAAAAAGAGTCTTTTTTCTATCTTTTTATTCTATCTTAGTCCTCAGGGGTGAAAACTCATGTGCATTTTGATTCTTTATCAAAGATAGATGTACGTGTCTATGGGCCACAGCATCCACTTACCATCAGATGGACTGTGTGCTCGTTTGTTAACCATAAATCTTTAAAAAAGTTAGTACTAACCAGAGACAGGGCATTTACAATAAATCCAGACCTTAGACCAAGAAAGAAACATAGACAAATCACTATTTCAAGTGATGCTGAAACTAACCCGAAACACCAATTTAACTGATTGTAACAACACGGATTTGCACAATCATTTGCAACTAACAATTATTATATATTAGGTGCAATACGTGTGCGTCCAGCAATTCATTTTGCTGGCCGATAAAGATAGAATCAAAATCAAATCATGGTTTTAGTGTCTCTTGAAATGTATGTTATGTTCTGCTTCTGTCAATCTAAAACAGTTTTTCCCAGACCCTAAAACCAACAGTTTGTTTTCACGCGGAAATCTCGATTGTAGAACTAGGCTATGCGGTCTTAGAGATATAGTTAGGAGACTTCATCACATTGTCATCACTACAGCCCATCATCCACTGCTTAAAATAGACCTCCCATAGATTGCCACTAAGTACGGTCCCTTTTTTTAGGATAAGGGTTACAATCGAGCACACAGTCTACCTATTGGTAAGTGGTTGCAGTGGCCCATAGACATCAACATCTATATTCCGTGAGAACTAAGATGGAATGCCTCGTTTCCGGTAAAAAGAGTCTCCGAATCTCTACACTCACCACACGCATATCACACGTGGTAGAGCCAAGCTGCAACTATATTTATAGTACAGTTGTAGCACGAATGGATCGGCTCGACCGGGGAAGGACCACGCTCTCACAGCAATCCAGCGTAAAATAGCAGCTCATTGCTGCTGTGTTTCATATGGTGAGTGTAGAGAACCGGAGACCCTTTTTACTGGAAAAGAGGCAATTCATCTTAGTCCTCAAGGCTGATAACGCATCTGCATTTTGATTCGCAAACGAGGATAGATGTAGATGTCTATGGGCCTCAGCAACCACTTACCATCAGGTGGACTGTGTGCTCGTTTGTCACCCTATTTCTATAAAAAGAGCGTGATTCTTCCTCGGGCGAAGCGAACCATTCGTGCTACAACTATACAACTAATATATGTAGTTATACCATGGCTTTACCGCATAAAATAATAAATGGTACGTAAATGGTCGTGAGCCAACTGCAACCATCGACTACCTGCATGAAGACTTATTGCCGGGCTTCGTTTTCTTTAACAAGCCATTTTGAACTAAATAAGTGTATGAAAACCCTTTTTTTAATACCAATTTAATTACTATGAACCGTTTAAAGTTTTTTCATTTTAAGCCGTCTTAAGTTGCTGAATGAATAGTTTGTAATATAAACTGTTTTTACGTGCACCTCGTATGTAATATAAAGGGTCGTTAGGGAGAACGAAGCGTTTCTTGAATATAGGAATCTGGCATTCATCATCATCATTACAGTCCTTCTCAAGTCCACTGCTGAACATAGGCCTCCCCAAGGAATGTCACAAAGCACGGTACCGAGCCACCTGCATCCATTGACTTCCTGCATGTCTTACCAGGTCGTCACTCTCCCACACTTCGCCTGTACGTGGCTGCCACACGACAACCTTTCTTCTCGGTTCTTGATGGATAACTGTACTAGGTAACAATTACTAAGTATTGTCACGTAGGATTATATTATGACCGTTAAATTAGCGTAACGCTTAAACTTAATAGAATTACTCATACTATTATTAAAAATGTGTTGTTATTGGAGTTAACAATTTGTTGATATGAAAGTAGAAATGAATATCAAACATATCTATTAACAGTTGGTTTCAGTGATCGATATGGCATTAGAAACACCAATGTCCTATAAATAACTTTATTTATGTGATTCGTAATTGAAAACGTTTATAACCCTATTCGAAATCGTGATGTCGTATGGTAAACGTACCTCCATTGTTTCCCGCCGCGTCAGTTTGACGTTTGTTTTGGCGCGAATTCAAACGCTCCGTCGTAAATGGTGTTGACACCCTCAAAATGGAGATTATTCATGGATGTTTGCGGCCCTTTGTTGGGGTTATACAGCGAGTTTATGAAATTTATATTGACACGGCCGAGATTATCGAGTCTTTGTTATGAAGGATTTGAATTTACGCGCGCCTCGGTGTGGGAAAATAGGTCGTGTGCCTATGACAGATATTAATAATGGAACTTGTGGACGGTTTGTTTACAAGTCTGCACATTTGTCTAATAAGCTATTTTAGTATATTACATTTGAAAAAAATAATTTGAATCGGTTAAAAATGCCATAAATAAAAAGAAGATGAACTATAAAAGGATTTTTTTTAAATATTTTTTATAGGCACACGAGCATACGGCTCACCTGATGGTAAGTGAATACCGACGCCCATGAACAACTGGAACACCAAGGGAATTGCAGGTGCATTGCCGGCCTTTTAAAAAGGAGTTAATTATTATATATTTAACTATTTTTATTTTATTTAAATTGCTTACAATAAAATCTCATACTGAAAATATGCTTAAGAAGATGTTTTCTATAACAATAATACATAACATAAACTACATAACATATAACTTGAACTACATAGTACTACATAAAATTATCTCCATATTATGTAAGGACAACATAATTATTTCTTTAATGTAAACCATGTATGTGTAAGTGTATTGTGTATGTGAAAGGAAACATCGTGAGGAAACCTGGATGTCTGAGGAATAAAACATTTAGGACACTTTAAATTCGCTAACACGCACTGGAGAAACGCGGCGGACAAATCGCTTTATAGCCATTGCATTACATACGTACCTAATAGCTCAATGTTTGTAGCGAAAGCCTGTGCACAGCAGTGGGAAGTACCATTCCAAGTAACAGGAGTGAGGTGAGGTGAAGATCTTGACCTTTTTTTATAGGAGAGGGTGACAAACGAGCTGTAACCCATACACATCTAAATCTATCCTCAATAAAGAATCAAAATGAAGATGCGTTGTCACCCGTGAGGACTAAGATGGAATGCCTCTTTTCCAGTAAAAAGGTTCTCCGGTTCTTTACACTTACCATACGAAACACAGCAGCATTAAGCTGCTATTTTACGCTGGTATTCTGTGAGAGCGTGGTCCTTCCCCGGCCGAGCTGACCCATTCGTGCTACAACTATACTACTAATATAGCTGCAGCATGGCTCTACCACGTAAAAATGCTTGTTCTGTGTGCTTTATCTTCAACGAGCGACGATTTGCTGACCAATAGAAGATGGTACAATAATTCCAAAACATAATACCCAAATTTCGCAATGTGATCCATCTGCGTTTACCTACGAACTCGCCTGACTATCGTTTAATTTTCATTTCAAAAACGCACCAATGTTTGTATCAAAATCCAAACCGTTATTTAAATGACAAAACGGGAGCAGAAATCTACCAGTGGTCCAATTCCCGCCAAAACTCGTTGTTGGAGAAACGCTAGAGGGTTTCGTTTTTAATGAAAAGACTTCTCATTTCTACTTCTAAAATTCAAACTTTCAATAAGATTCTTAAAAAGTGAATAAAAATATCCCGGACAATCCCGAACTTCTTTACGCAGATCAATCCACCAAGCAACCACATCCTGCGCTCCGGAGAGCCCGCGTTATTTCCGAACCGTTATCAAAGTACACTCACTAATTTGAAGACAGCACTCGAAAAAATTCAAACAAGTGAGATTTTCTAGCGTCTCTCGAGAATCAAAGCGTCCCTCGATCCACTAGTGACGTCGCTATAGCGTGAAACAAGATGCCGACTCTAACGAGCTAACCTGGGGCGATTCCACTAATCACAAACAGTTTTTCCGCAATGTGCGACTACGTACAGATATTTGTTGATTTACTTGATTTCCAAACGATAATTTTGATACTTTACATTCTTTTTTAAAAAGCATTAGATGTAATAACTATCAAAGCTTAACGCTTAAATAATTTCTCTTAAATCATTCAGATTTGATTTGATATTAATATTATATATAGAATGTAAGCATTAAATCCACAAAATGTAGCTATATCAAATCTGGTTTTCCATGTATATTCATTATCATATAATTATCTGTTGTATCTATTTTTTTTTAAATTCACTTCGCTGTTTATGTAAGTTGTGGTTATCTGTAAGAAGATGAACACATAGCATGTAGTCGCATTGTTGAGTTATATTTTTGTTAGTATTGTGTATCATCTGTTGGTGATCCAAATAAAGAGAAAAAAATCATCATATAGCCCTAACCTACAGCGGTATGATGCGAAAATGCTATTTGCATCTTCTCGCCTAGTGACATTCTTTTAGAAAATATACTTATTAATAAAAGAGTATTTTAGGGTTCCGTACACGAAGGTATACGGAGGATCAGCTATGGGCGGGACCCTATTACTAAGCCTCCGCTGTCCGTCCTTCCGTCCGTCTGTCAGCGGGCTGTATCTCATGATCCGTAATAGGTAGACAGTTGAAATTTTTACAGAATGGCTATTTCTGTTGCCGCTATAACAACAAATAAATTAAAAATTAAGGGGGGCTCCCCTACTAGAAACGTGTTTTACGACGGTACGGAACCCTTCATAAGCGAATCCGATTCGAACTTTATGGATTTTTTCATTACATGGATATAAACATTACAAATCTTTAATCTAACTTAAAAATTTTATAATTTATTTTATAATTTATTGTTAGATTAGAATTTTGAATAGCTAAGATAATTCATACAGTTATTTCCAGCGGGTGACGTTAAAATTAAAGAACGAAAGTATTTCTGAGATTCATTATGAGGCCAGCGCAAAATAATTCTGCTGGAATATTAATTTATTATTTATGATATCTATATATATATAGATATGATACTGTTCTGTTTAATCTTTGTTTAAGGTCTATGAGCTTAGGCTCAGCTTAGTCTATCATCATAAGGGGTTGTAATATTGAGAATTGGGCAAAGGTCTCTTCCAAGGCTCTCCCAAGTCGAACACACGTTTTACACGTGGTAGAGCAATGCTGCAGCTATATTAGTAGTATAGTTGTAGCACGAATGGGTCGGCTCGACCATGGAAGGACCATGCTCTCACAGAATACCAGTGTTGTAAAATAGCATCTCAATACTACTGTGTAGATATAGTTAATGTACAGAACCGGAGACCCTTTTTCCTATAAACGAGGCATTTCATCTTAGTCCTCAGGGGTGACAACACATCTAAATTTTGATTCTTAACCGAGGATGTATGTAGATGTCTGTGGGCCACCGCGTCCACTTACCATCAGTTGGACTGTGTGCTTGTTTGTCACCCTTATTTGTACTATAAAAAAAGAACAACAGTGCGCTTGATGGTAAGTGGTTACCAGCCCATAGATAGCAAACAGTTTCAAACAAATAAGGCTTGAGATGCATTGTTTTAAGAACAAATCAGTTTTGAGCACTAAGATCGCAAGCGTACCCTGTAATGATACTGGCTATCTATATCCTTTAGAAACCCTTACTAAACTTAGAATTTTTCTCCATTATTAACCGAAGTTAAAGCCCCAATATCGTTTATTTAAGAGGGAATAACATTCACTTGTTATTTCTATTGCCTTACCAGTTAAAGCAATATACGGAAGTTGTAAAACACGGTTGCCTTCGGCGTTCGCGCCCCCCGCGTAGGCGTTTTGTGTTCGGTAATTGGATCCAGTTAATGGGGGATGCCCCGGTCATAGCCCGCGGCGGCGTTATTGTGCAGTGATTTATGTTGTCTATGCCGGTGACACTCGCCCGAGGCGTGTGGTGACGCCCTAACGCGGTCGTGTGGCGAGTGTTGTGGTGTAATAATTTGTAGTGATCTATGGTTTATTGCTGTCCTCTTTCTATCAATATGAATTCTTAAACATTAATAAGTTATTACACACACTACACACTATATTAATTATGTTAAACAAAATAGGGCTAGTATTTATACCAAGCGTGGTAACGTAAACAATTTCTTGCAGAAAGGGCCAACTTTTTCTTTTTTCCCAGTAAAAGCAGATACGATAGAATAGAATAGAATAATTTTTATTCAATATTGATTACATGTAATTCTTATTGAAAGTAATTTTTAACTTTTACCACTGCACTGGTTCGAAAAAAAACGCTAGTCCTGGGAAGAACCAACAAAAAACCCAGCGGGACATTTTATTTTAAAAAAAGCATAATTATAATATAAAAGCATAAATATAATATATTTTAGAAGAAGAACTAAGACATCTAACAATAGATTTTCTAAGAGTACCTATGTTGAAAATAATAAACGGGTTTTCTATATCAAATGCAGATTCATCGACTTAGGTACCTACACAAGATGACAATGTCAAATGTGTTCAAAATATCTATACCTATATCTACTGCTACAAGTTTAAGAGGCACTGGTATAATAAAGATTTCTTAGCTTTTTCATCTAAAGAGATATTGAGATGGTTTTGTAATGTTGTATTCTTGCTATTAAATAACAAAATTTACTTACTATAAGTTAAACTAGTATTGTAAGCGAATGTTGTTCGCTTACAATACTAGTTTAACTTTAGTTTAACTTAACTAGTTTAACTTAACTTTACCTTTAATTGGAATGCTGTGAATACTTTTAATTGCCGCATACGTCAGAAATTTTATCTTGTTATCTCATCTAAAGTTAACATTATCTAACATTAAACTTAAACTTAAAATTTATTTGTAAGACATACGTATGTATGCATATGTCTTACAAATAAATAAATGTGAACAATCTACCAAATCAAGTACCTATCTGAGCTAAATTATTACAAGTCACGAGTTAATCAAATCGAGAATTGGTATTTGGTACCGCAATTTTATGGATTCTGGAAACATTGAGATGAATTTATTATCATTCGAACTATTAATGACTTACCTGCGTTGGCGTGAGGTGGATGAGTGAGGCTAGATGCTCCCGCTCCGGCGCTGACAGGTATTTCTGTTGCTTGAACCGTCGCTCCAGTTCATAGACCTGAACAAAACAAATTTTATTCTAGACAAAAATTGAATAATTTTATCTATAATAATAATGTCCTCCAGACCAAATTTCGACCACGGCAGCCAGTCTCAACGGAGACTAGCTATCAGCGCAGGACAGGATTACAGTGCACGAGTGTATGGGCAAGCACAGGTGCACTCTATTCCCTCACTCTCATAGCCCGATGGGACGGTAAGCCGAGACAACCGGAGAGAGATCAGGCGCAGGACCAACGACTTTACGTGCTTTCCGAGGCACGGGGGTGAAACACCACCAACTTCCCGACTCCGGGCAGCTACTGAGAATTTCTTGATGGAAAAACTAAATAACTGATTTTTTTGGATTCGAACCCGGGACCTCATGATCAGCAGTCGCACTACTACAACCACTAGACCAACGAGACAATTTTATCTATATTTCCGTGTAGAACAGATTATAATTTTTATTCAATATAGATTACAAATATACTTATGAAAGTCGTTTACTCTCATAAGTATACTTGTAATCTATATAAATAAACTGGTCGAAAAACCTTCATAACGATTCGAAAGAAAATTCTAACAGAAAAATCTTAGTTTATATTAGAAGAATATTATTCTCCCATGTTGGTGTGTACCATAAGGGTAACAAACGAGCACTAGTCCACCTGATGGTAAGTAACCCAGAGACATGTACATCTATCCTCGATTAAGAATCAAATGCAGATGCGTTTTCACACCTTTTTTTTTTTTTTTTGCGGATGGAAAATCATCTAATGACGCCTTTCGCTGTGGGTTGAGCGGAAGGGAGTGTCAAATTTTTACTGACTAAAAACCATCCGTGTTCCTTCAGTGCCCTTACGTTCCGGATCCGCGGTATCTCTTTCGAACAGCCCGCAGCCCCGGCAGACGTCGGCCCTTGCGGGCCCCTTCACGCTGCTGACAGCTCTTTGAGGCGCGCGTGGAACAAAACGCGCCGTCGACACGGCCTGTCGTCGTTAGACGGACGGACGGCGAGCTACCCATTGCTCGCCGTCCACAGGCCCGCGCCTACGGTGGCCGGGGGCCACGACGTAGCCCCCGACGCCCGGGGCGTCTCCCGCGGCGGCCGGGAAGGAAAGCTGTTGCTCTTTCCTTCTCCCGCTCCGCCACCTCCTTCGCTAGCATCACTGCTTCGCAGGAGGTGGTGACGGCATCCCATTCCGTCTCGCTCCGGACCATGGCTTCGACCAGGGCCGGACGCGAGAGGTCGCCGCCGCCTATCGCCGCTACGAGGACACGGCGGTGCTCCGCCCAAGCAGGGCACACCTCCACGGTGTGCTCCACCGTGTCCTCCGGTCGATCCTCGCAGTGGGAGCACCCGGGCGTTTCCTCCCGCCCGATTCGGTGCAGGAACCTCCCGAACACACCGTGTCCGGTGAGGACCTGCGTCAGGCGGAAGGTGAGGACGCCGTGGCGTCTCTCAAGCCACTCCTCAAAGAGGGGTCTTATCGCCGCTATAGTGGCGTGCCCAGCACGGGGTTGCGACAGTCGCTCTCTCCATGTCGCCATGAGATCATGCCGGAAGTCTGTCCGCTGCGCGACAACTTGCCGCGGCAGCGGAGTTTCCCCCCGGCATAGTGCCTCCGCGCGCCATTCGTGCAGGCGCGCGAGGACTATCGCCTCCAGATCCCATGGCGGCAATCCGGCAAGGAGGCTCGCCGCCTCGCGGGAGATCGTGCGGTAGCCGCGAACACTCTTTACGGCAACCACCCTTTGGGGCGCGTTTAGGTGGTGGACGGCAAGCCGCGCCAAACCACGCGCCCACACCGGGGCCCCGTAAAGGGCCATGGACCTCACGATCCCCGCGTAGAGGCGTTT
This sequence comes from Parnassius glacialis, assembly GCA_033319125.1. Taxonomy (NCBI): domain Eukaryota; kingdom Metazoa; phylum Arthropoda; class Insecta; order Lepidoptera; family Papilionidae; genus Parnassius; species Parnassius glacialis. The sequence continues at coordinate 3,341,096 of JAVANC010000012.1, read as the reverse complement.
TCACCCCTGAGGACTAATATAGAATGCCGCGTTTTCAGTAAAAAGGGTCTCCGGTTCTCTACACTCGCCACAAGAAGCACAGCAGCATTTTATTACTATATTACGCTGGTATTCTGTGAGGTGGTTATACTCCGGTCGAGCCAACCCATTCGCGCTACAAGCATAATATAGCTGCAGCGTGACTCTACCACGTGGATCCCATCTCGTAGCCATTGTCCCTGGTGTAAGTGGGACTTTAACGAAAAAGTATGTGCTGTATTACTTGCCTAGAATATCGTAAATGGTAATAAATAAGATTTTGGATTTTGATTGTGTATGCGATGGGTTAGCTTAATTTAAATACCCACTTCTTTTATAATTTTACATCATATTCATATTTTTAGCTCAAGGAGGTCCGAGGAGGTAGGTAGTCGGCTTCTGCCTACCTCCTCGTGGATTACAAGCGTGACGCACTTATGTATGTATGTATGTATGTGTGTATGTATGGATGGATGATTAGGATACATACTGTATCTACTTATACCAAAATATATGGCGTATTTTATGTAGAATATTTATCTTAAATATGTAAATACCGACCTATATTATGTGTATATAAATCATATCATAATTGGAATTTATTGTTATCTAATTATCGGTTTATTTATTTTTAATGTATACCTCCATCTCTACGTATTTTAAGTTTCTGTCAATCCAATTGTTGGCTAGAAGAGAAAGAGAGATAAGGTCGCCCATTGAAGAACAGATTTAATGCATTTTTCTTTCTTTTTCCTCTAAATTGTTATGGCCCACAATAAAGTTATATTTATTATTATGTATATATGTAAAAATATTATATAAACATGCGAGTCACGGTAGACTTCAGCTCAAGCCTTAAAAGGAAATGTTAAGACGGTTAACACGAATTTGGGCTACGCGGCGGTTGCTATCTTTCCCGAAACCTTCACAGAAATGCAAGAAAGGCTGTGTGTGTGTGTAAATTAAATTCCAACCCAAGCATAGATACAACTGCAAGACTTCAAGATACTATAAGATCGTACTGCGTAGATCGGACCAAAAATTTATAATTTTAATGACATGACATTGGGACGTAGAACACCTCAGTAACCCCTGTAAACCCAGGGGCTGTTAAGTAATCGAAACGTCGTGAATACAATATAAGTTAATATACGCGATAAAATCGAGCGTGACAAACGAGCACACAGTCCACCTGATGGTAAGTGGATACTGTGGCCCATAGAAATCTACATGTATCCTTGATTAAGAATCAAAATGCAGATGTGTTGTCACCCCTGAGGACCAAGATGGAATGCCTCGTTTCCAGTAAAAAGGGTCTCCGGTTCTCTACACTCACCATGCGAAACACAGTAGGTACCATTTTACCTATTTTATTTATTAGCTACTATTTTACGTTGGTATTCTGTATAATCATAATATACTTAGTTTCAACGTGGCTCTACCACGTAAATTTTTTTACTAATTCTATCAAGCGACGGCAAGCTATAAATTATGATAATTTTAGCGATCATTGCAGAAACCTATGCGTGCAGCACACAGCCACATTTACGCACACAAACACTTTCGATAAAGCTCGACTAGCAACGAGAAATTTCCCGGAATAGAATTAATTACATGAGCCGGATAACATAGGTCGTATATCTGACTTCACCCCCGAGAGGCGGGGCTTGGGGCGGAAGTGGGAAGGACCGGTGGGGGTGGGCCGTATCCCCTTTCGAAATTAAATAGCTACGTTAGCGTTATATGGCTCAGGTAACGCCAGGAATGTCTAATTACTTATAGGTATATCATTGAAGTATATGTTCTGAGGGTTGACTGGGGTGTCGTCGGCTTCTTGATCTTGCGTTTTCTTGATTTTGAGGACGTCGTTTGATGTTTTGCGGTTCATCGATTGTGAAGAGTGCTGACTATTGGATTATAGTAATTTTATGCAGTTCTAGGGCTTAGTAATATTAAAATATCATTTAATGTGTTAGCTGCCGTGTCAGTCACTTTGTATGGAGTATTACATGCAAAATATTATTGACAGCAGCGTCCGCTAAGCATAGAACTATAACAAACTCCCCTGTAGAGATCCAAACTGTGGGATAGGCCTATGTTCAGAAATGTAATTTTATCGGCTGTAATGGAAAACTTGAATGGATAAACATGTAATACAAAAATGATTTTTTTCTCATTTCAAGTTATTAAAAGAACGTTACTAGGTACCCACAAACTATTTCATACGTGGTAGAGCCATGCTGCAGCTATATCTATCAGTAGTATAGTTGTAGCACGAATGGATCAGCTCGACCGGGGAAGGCTACGCTCTCACAAAATACCAGCGTAAAATTGCAGCTTAATGTTGCTCTGTTTCATATGGTGAATGTAGAGAACCGGAGACCCTTTTTAATGGAAAAGAGGCATTCCATCTTAGTCCTCATGGGTGACAACGCATCTGCATTTTGAATCATTATTGAGGATAGATGTAGATGTCTATGGGTCACAGCAACCACTTACCATCAAGTGGCCTGTGTGCTCGTTTGTCACCATATCTTATAAAAAAAAAACACTACAGGTTTCTCCTGTATCGTGGAGACAGTTTACATACAGAAATTGCACAAGGGCAAACATCCAGACTCGAAACAATTATTTGTAGGTAATACAAACATTTGTTACGTGGGGGATTCGAAACCGCGATCCTTAGCGCCGCAACTCATTGCTAACCCACTGCGCCAACAAGCCATCAAATTTAATATTGAAAGTCCTTTTTGCTTCATCACTCACGCAACGCAAAATTAATACCTACTTCTACTTAGCGCTAACTCAAGATAGTTTTAAATATTTCAGTCATATGATTGTATTCATTCATTCATTGCAGCATATCGACCAGACGGCTCCGTGGTACAGTGGCTTAGCATTAAGATGCTGCGCCGAGAGCCGCGGATTCGAATCCGATGTTTTCGGGTTCGGGTGTGGCTGTTTGTCGTTGTGCAATTTATGTAAGTATACTGCCTCCACGAAAGGTACAGGAGAAGAGGTCCTAGTGGGGGTAACTTTTTAAAAAACATGACTAAAAATATTTACCATAGTTGCCAAGCTTAGCAGGTGGGTTGGCAACAGCGGTCTTTTATTATTTTGAGCTGTTATCAGGAAGATGCTGGTACTTATCTCCTTTTTCAGTTTCCCTCTGTCGCCTCTTACAACATCCATGGGATGATATGAAGTGGAGGTTTCTTTTACGCTGCCATTATCGACATATTATTTTATAGAATAAGGGTGCCAAACGAGCACACAATCTACCTGATGATCCACCTAACCTACATAAATTTATCCTCGACTAAGAAAAAAAATGCATTATCACCCCTGAGGACTAAGACGGAATGCCTCCTTTCCGGTTTTTTTTATAGGATAGGGTCACAAATGAGCACACAGTCCACCTGATGGTAAGTGGTTGCTGTGACACATAGACATCGACATTTATCCTCAATAAAGAATCAAAATGACTAAGATGGAATGCCTCTTCTCCAGTAAAATGGGTCTGGGGTTCACCTAATTCGACTCACCATACGAAACACAGCAACATTAAGCTATTATTTTACGCTGATATTCTGTGAGAGCGTGGTCCTTCCCCGGTCGAGCCGACCCATTCGTGCTACAACTATACTAGTAAAATACCTGCGGCATGGCTCTACCACGTATAAAGTAAAAAGGTCTCCAATTCTCTACACTCAGCATACGAAACACAACACTACTATAACAGCATTAAGCTGCTATTTTACGCTGGTATTCTCTAAGAGCTTGGTCCTTCATCGGTCGAGCAGATCCGATTCATGCTACAACCATAATACAGCTGCAGCGTGGCTCTACCATTCACACTTACACTTTAAAAGTCGTAGGTTCGAATTCATCATTCGACTGTTGCCGTGAACATCTCCTTACAGTATTTTAAATTCGTTTGAGATTGGAATGTTTAAGGCTTTAAGGGCATGGCGTTACCCGCGAGTATCTATGCCTTAAAAATATATTGTGCTTTAGAAATAATGTCCTCCAGACCGAATTTCAGTCACGGTGGCCATTCTCAACCGAGACTAGCCTTTTTTTTATAGAATAAGGGTGATAAACGAGCACACAGTGCACCTGATGAATAGAATAGAATAGAATAGAATATTTTTTTATTCAATATAGATCACATGTGTAATTCTTATTGAAAGTCATTTTTTATTTTACCACTGGTTCGAAAAAAAAAACCTCTGTCCTGGGAAGAACCAGCAAGAAACCCAGCGGGACTTTTTGTTAAAGCAAATTTTTCAATAATGGTTGTACTAACTATATAAGTACAAAATTTATTTTAGAAACAGCTTGGAAGCGATCACCTCATTCCCAGGGGTTATTATCAACCATGTATTCATTTATACTATAATAACCCTTTTTATACAGTTTCAACTTAACAAAACATTTAAACTTGCTAATGGAGAGAGCCTGCACACTTTCCGGGACCTTGTTGATGGTAAGTGGTTGCTGTGGCCCATAGACATGTACATCTATCCTCGTTTGCGAAATAAAATGCAGATACGTTGTCAGCCGTGAGGACTAAGATAGAATGCCTCTTTTCCAGTAAAAAGGTTCTACGATTCTCTACACTCACCATACGAAACACAGCAGCATTAAGCTGCTATTTTACGCTGGTATTCTGTGAGAGCGTAGTCCTTCCCCGGTCGAGCCGACCCATTCGTGGTACAACTATACTATTAATAGATACAGCTGCAGCATCGCTCTACCACGTATAAAATTCTGCGGTTATAGTGCTCGAAAGAACAGAATTATAGTGCTCGAGTGTGTGTGCGAACACAGGTGCACTCTCTATTCCTTCACTGTTATAGTCCGACGGGACGGTAGCACGGCACAGGCACAGGGCCAACGGCTTGATGTGCTTTCCGAGCCAGGGGGTGAGCCACCGCCAACTTCCTAACTCCGGACAGCTACTGAGAATTTCTCAACAAAAAAAGCCTAATATCTTATTTTGGCCCGACCGGGCCGTTCCGAATTCAAACCCTAGCTTTAGAAATAGTTTTGCTAATCACTTAGGTAGCATGTGTTTTCATCCAGGTAAAAATGCAAGTTACAGTGTATAAGTATACGTCCCACGGTTGGTTAGTTCGCTAGACGAGTTTTTTTGAAACAAAATCTACAGCTTGTACATACAATTACCAATATAAACAAACGAAAAAGAAATAGATTCTGAAAAACGAGAAATATTAAAAAGTAACTATAAGGTTCATTTTGCAAAAACCTTCCAAATTTGCAGAGAAGGTTCAGAATAAAATATATACTAGGCAAATGGGGAATAAAAATTTATTTAAAAAAATCTCTATAATTCTGTCCTTATTACTTTTTTAAATTCAAAAGGCGTGGTAATGCATTACTTTAACTGATTTCACTGCGCACGCATACATTCTTAAGGCTCGATCGTAGGCAAAAACATTGTTGCCCATAAATCACATTCAATTTGGGATAATTTCAAATAAAAGTAGAAGCCTTACTTACTCGTCCTTTCAAAAACTGCAATATCTAACCGATATCATCATTTATATATTTGAAATTAAGTTTAAAATTGGCTTACTTTTTGAAAATAACCATGATAGTGGGCAAACGAGCATGCGGTTCACCTGATGGTAAGTGACTACCGCCGTCCATGAACAACTGCAACACCAGAGAAATCGCAGATGCGTTGCCGGCCTTTTAAAAAGGAGTAGGCTCTTTTCTTGAAGATCCCTAAGTCGTATCGGTCCGGAAAAACCGCTGGTAGTAATCGATTCCACAAGGAAGTTGTGCGAGGTAGAAAACTTCTTCTAAATCGCACAGTGGTGGACCGCCAATCATCCAGATGGCATGGATGTTATTGCGAGTTTTGTCGCGATGTGCGATGGTGAAATTGAGAGGCTGGCATTAGTTCGAACAATTCCTCAAAGCACTCGATCCTCAGAGATCCGACATCTACACATATGTATAAATATGTATGGTAAAAGACAATATAATATATGATACATATTGATTAAACAAAAATAGAGATAACTGTAGTGATAACTGAGCTTAGCAGTTACGAACTATTTTTAGAAAACCGACCCCGACGGGAACTTCTTACTTCCCCAGGAAGTAATGAAATTGTTAACTACAATTTAATCCATTCGCTGTCCCGTGCATTACATAGAATTCATTGTTATTGTCTTACTATTGTGGCGGAAAACCGGACAGTCAAACTTTTGTGTTGGTGTACCACGTGTTCGAGGTGAAATGTAACATCGTAAGGGAACCTACACTGTCTAAGAAATAAAATATTTATAGGACATTTTTTTATAGAAAACAAAACAAAAAACGAGTGACAAACGAGCACACAGTCCACCTGATGGAAATTGATAATGTGGTCCATAGACACCTACAGTTATCCTAGATTAAGAATCAAAATGTAGATACATTTTCATCCCTAAGGACTAAGATCTAATACCTCGTTTCCAGTAAAAAAAAAGTATCTAGTTCTCTAAACTCAGCATACGAAACAGTAGCTTAAAGCTGCTATTTTACGTTGGAATTCTGTGAGAGCGTGGTCCTTCCCGGGTGAGCCGACCCATTCGTGTCACAACCATTATATAGCTGCAATGTCAAATATATAATGTCAAATATATAATGTCAAATATGCAGCGCAGCCATGAGGCAAATATTTGACAATGATGTATGTATATGACGTATGTATGTATGTATTTGACAATGATGAATGAGTCGCTGTAGGACCTAAGCACTATGCTCAATGACTTCAACAGTGCCTCCTAACGGATAGCTCTTAAAATGAACATGGATAAAAGTCTTGGCCTAGATAAACATGGTATACCGCCATCTTTATCTAAGCCAAGACTATAACTAGATCTATAACAAATCTTCGAGGCTTTTCGCTATGGCACCACTCTAGACATAGACAGCATCTTATCCCAAATGTGTGGTACATTTGGGATAAGATGCTGTCTATTCTGCTGCCACCACAAGGCGGGTAATTTCTTTTTATTTTTTGCTTATAGAACTCGAATTAAGTGAGAATAATATATATCCAAACATTATTTCATATGGGCAAATAAAACTTCGGGTTGACGCGATCACAAAATCTCCCCTTGCCATAAAGCCGGCTATTAACCACACTGTTATTCGTAACTATTGTATTTTAGTATCCTTTGAGAGTGTGCACTGTGCATTGCTTACCATACACGTTGCGATGTATGGCAAGCAATGCACGAACCGATCTGCGGCTTTGTAGGGTCGTGAGTTTGTATTCACGACGCTAGTAATATTAGGGGTCTGAATTTTCTCAGTCAATTCTTATAGTTATAAATAAAAGGCATTTTTAAAAAAAAAAAACATGCGAAAGTGTTGTAGAACACTCGGTTGATACGAATTTTCTTTCGTAGTATATTATTATTGATAAACGTAATATATTATTGATTATCAAATACAAATAAATGAATTACTAGCGTCTATTAAACTGAAGCATCATTTAAAAAAAATATATTTCTTTCATGACAAGATACGAAAAGTGCGAGGGAGATGTATATTATTCCATCTCGCTTCCTTATAGCCACCAAGGCCGTCTATAGTACGTCAGAAGGGGTTGTGAGGGAAAAATCTTACACTTTTTCTCGTCTAGCCCCCATCCGTCGAATTCGTAGTGTCCGATAAGGAACTTCGTTCCAAAAACTTTCAAGAGTCAGGCTTTCCTGGAATTTGGATTTCTCACGTTCTAGAAATTGATTTAAATTATGTGATGTGTATTCTAACGATATTTTCCATCGTTACCGAACACGCAGTCGGTTAGTGTATAACATAGATTTTAGTAAAACTAATAAAAATTTAAAAAATCGAAATCATGTCAGATATGTTCCAGGAGTAGAAAGCCTTAAAAACAACAGGTAACCACCCCATTCGTATTTTATTTGTAAAATGATCGGCAAATAATTCACCCCCGTGTCTGGAGGGTTGGCAAACAAAGTGAGCGGAGTTTAAGGGTTAAGTGAACAAAAGTTTAGACAGGGTGCGTGATGTTAATATTAATCATTTCTGCAACTGCGAAACAAGATCGAGATAAGCTTCGTATATATGTTGTAAAACGATTTTTAATGTCTTCAAATGTTTAGTAATGATTTGTGGCACAAATATCCAGTTTCTTTTACAACAAAGTCCTAGAAAATATGCAGGACTTATCAATCAAAAAGTTTATAATGCAATAATTGTTTAATATCTAAGGTTAATTATACTACTAATGAGTATATGGTTGATAATAACCACTGGGAATGATCTCTAAAGTAAAAGTAAAGTTGCAGCCTGTTTACGTCCCACTGCTGGGCACAGGCCCCCTCTCATTTCTGAGAGGGTTTTAGGGCAAGGAAATGTCCGCCGCGCTGCCCCAATGCGTGTTGGTGAACTTCACATGTCTTCGAAATATTTTTTTTCTTATTTCTCAAACATGCAGGTTTCCTCACGATATTTTCCTTCACCGCCGAGCACGTGGTAAATCAGCACTTAAAATTGCAATTAACAATTTCATTGGTGCCGGCTGGAATCGAACCCGGGTTGCTCGAGTACTGTGAAGCTTACAGCGAACGCTAACCATCTGAGCTACCACGGCTTCAATAATCGCTACCATGCTGTGAAATGTTTTCATACTTAATTGTATAAACTATTATATTGTTTATTAATATTTTTTTTAAAAACCCGTTAGGTTTCATACTGGTTCTTGCCAGGACAGCGGTTTTATCCGAACCAGTGGTAAAGCTTAAATGATTTTTGAAAAGTGTTCTTGTAATATATCTAATATATAAAAATAAATTTTTGTTTGTTCATATTTTATGCGTTGTTGTTGTTGTTAATCTGATGAACGGTATGCAGGCCATACCCTTCATCAGCTTGCGGTAAAACCACAGCATAAATATGAATTCCTACTATATATTTACTGTGGTAAAACTTTATCAACTTATTGCTTGCACTTGCGCGAAGTTGTAGGCATAGTGCAATTAACTTACAGCAGGTGGCGCGCATACCGCAACAACAAATTTCTTTTAAAATTATACCTATATATCATTCAATTTCAATGAATGTATTATCATTCGTAATTAAACAATATAACTCTTTCCAAATTTAATTATTTTTTCTGCGTTTTCAACGCTCCGGGTACTAGCATTGAATAAAAATTATTCTATTCTACTCTATAAAGTTACATAAAACAACTAATTCTAACTTTTAATAGAATTTATACATTTAATTAATTGTAGCCTATCAGCCTATTGACGTTTAACTTTTGCCTTTTTTTTTGGAATAAAATAGAATTTTTTTTTATTCAATATAGATTTAATTGATAGATATAATTCTTATTCAAAGTCAATTTGCCACTGTTTCGAAAAAACTTCTGAACTAGGAAGAACCAGCAAGAAACCCAGCGGGACCTTTTTGGAAGTCCACTGAATCTTCCTTTATTAAATCCTGAGGAAGGGATTGGGTGAATTCTTAAAAGCGTTTTTCATCGTCCTATTGGAATTGTAATGTATCTTTATACGACGGTATGTAATGCACTGTTGCCATGACGAAGCTCATATTCGAAAAGAGCCTGAGTTTTCAATGAGGGCATCCACGACTTTTTCTGCCACCAGGGCGGCACCACTTTACAGTGAGGTAAAATATTTGACAGATTTCATAGCGGGGATGATAATTTCTTAAGAAAATGTAATCTTTAAAGTTTGTTTCTGTATTATTAGTTATATTTTATATTAATTACATTACAAATAAATAAACCAAACTATAAAATATAACTAAAAGCCGATTTTTTTAAAAAACAGTTATAAGTGCAAAAAATTAAAAATCAAACCACTGACGCAATGTGTTGTGTATTAATATAATATTCTAGATAATGATAAACTATTTATTTAAAACTAATTTCTCAATTAACTGACACTGTGTAACAAAAACTTTACCTCAGTCGCTACTAGCGACATCTGGTAAGTGGAAGATTATTAGCCCTCATTCTCCCGTGTTCGTAGACACATCGATAACAAGGAAAATCGGCGGGAATACAGATTTTTATAAAAATTTAATTTTGCTTTCATATGATGGTATTAATTCGAATATGGAACTCGAGTCGAATTCGAAATATCGAACTTCGAAATTAAAATCGTTTTAAAAATTTATAATTAGGTATTTGATACTTCAGTAAATTGAAATAAGATTGAAATACTTTTTAACAGTTATCAAAACAAACAAATTTTTTATGAAATTATATTCAAAACATCATAATATTTTTATTTGTTGACATATTGTTATAGCTGACGACTGCAAATTATTATCATTTTTAATTTTGCTGTATAATAAAATTTGCCTATTAACCGACAAGAAACTAAAAAACTGCACAATAAAGAAAAAAGGAACGATTGACACTATCAGTTATATATTTTTTTATAACGTTTTTTTAATTAAAACAAATTAAATACTTAAAGGTAATATTTAGGTTAATAATTTTAGCACGAATCTGTTGGCTTGACCGGGGAAGGTCCACGCTCTCACAGAACACCAGCGTAAAATAGCAGCTAAACGCTGCTGTGTTTCGTATGGTGAGTGTAGAGAACCAGAGACCCATTTTACTGGAAACGAGGCATTCCATCTTAGTCTTCACGGGTGAAGACACTTCTTTATTTTGATTCGTAATCGAGGATAGATGTGGATATCTATCGGCCATAGCAACCATTTACCATCCATCAGTTGGACGGTAAGTGGTTGTTCCAGGGAATCAAACCTAGCTTGCTCGCTTACTGTACAATTTACGACGGGCGATGAACCACCCAAGATTTACCATATTAAAACAAACGAAAGATAATTATCCTGATATGTTTACCTGCGCCTGCGTGAACAGCACCCTTCTTTTCCGCCGCTGCGCGAGCGGAAACTGCATGGGCTTGGCGTCGGGCCCCGCGCACGCTGCCAGCCCGCCCATGTTGTTCACGTGGCCCATGCCGCCGGACGTCGACGTCATCAGCCTGGAAACTGAAGCAGCCGCTCAGGTACGCACAACTTTAGGCTACTACTAGGCAACTCAACAGTATCACCTAGGATATCATACAAGCTGTAACACCTTATTTCACACCCTCGATTTTTCTTAAATCCTTTCTTAGTGGCTATGTATGTTGTGAAAGGAATATATATGCAAAATTTCAATTCAATCGGGCGTATAGTTTTGTAGATCTCGTGATGAGTGTATATCAGTGGTGTTTCGCTTATATCTACCTAAGTATATATAGAAATCAATTGCTGTTCATTAGTCTCGCAAAAACTCGAAAATGGCTCGACCGATTTTCTTGAAATTTTTGTGTGTTAGAATGGGTCCCTAGATGGTTTATATTCACAATTTGACCAGGTAGGTGGCGCTGTTGTCGAGATCCAGAAACCACCTGTGCGAACCCGGGCGGATCGCTATTCCAATGAAATGTATATTATACATATAAATAAAATTGAAGTATCTGTCTATAATATCGAAATAACTGCCTTATATTGAGCTGAGGGGTTATCTGCATGCCATTAAGATATCAATAACTAATTTTAGTTTTTTTTATGTATGTCTATCTGTCTGTTTGTCCGGGTTCATGTTCGTATATAGGTCAGGTGTTATACTTCAGGGGTGATCCCATATGAATTTGGAACAAAATCAATTTTCTACCGACTTCAAAAAGAGGAGGTACTCAATTGGACTGTATATTTTTTTATATGTGTTACCTCATAACTTCTTACTGGGTAAACCGATTTCGATGATTCTTCTTTTATTTGGAAGCTGGTGCTTCACATGTGATACCATATAAATTATTGATCAAGATCATAAAAACTATTGATCAAGGTTTGACCAATAGTTTTTGAGTTATTCTTAATAATTTATGTTGAAGTCGGTTGTACAAAATTTTTAACTTTACCACTTGTTATTCCATCTATTGCAATGAAATTTCTTTTTTTATAGGATAGGTTGACAAACGAGCACACAATCCTCCTGATGGTAAGTGGTTTCTGCGGCTCATAGACATATACATTTATCTTCAATGAAGAATCAAAATGCAGATGCGTTGTCACAAGTGAGGACTAGATGGAATGCCTCTTTTCCAGTAAAAAGGGTCTCCGGTTCTCTACACTTACCATACAATAAACACAGCAGTGTTAAGCTGCTATTTTACGCTGGTATTCTGTGAGAGCGTGGTCCTTCCCCGGTCCAGCCGACCTATTCGTGCTACAACTATACTATTAATATAATAATAATAATAATATTTTATTGGTAAAAGCACATGTTTTACAGAGTGTGTGGGCCTTATCCATTTAAGTTTTAAATAAACTTGTCCTAGGATAAAGCGCTCTTCAAGTTTGTAATAATTCATACATGTATATTAGCACTTTTTTTTTAATTCCTAGAACTCGGCAACGAAGTAACATCCAAAAAGTAAATTATACTAAATCATCTGTAATCTAAAGAAAAAAAAAACAAAAAAAAAGCTTATCTAATTTAAATTCGGTCATCAAGATGTCATAACAAATTTTCAGTCTTAAGGTAATCCAATTGCTTCAGCCAAGCAATTAACGTTCTTTTGCATTCCAGAAATGACATGTTATAAATGTGTAGTACTCTATTTATTTTGTTATATAAAATTATTGATTTTGAGCAGTATTGTGAATAACACAGTATGGATTTCGTTTAGCATTGATTTTATCATCAGGAATATTAGTTTTATAAATGTTTAGAACACACAGTAAGATATAAAGCTGTCTAACAGTAAGAACATTACAATCATCAAATACTTTCACGGTGCTGTATGTAATTTTTTTATATAACTTTCAAGATCGATCTTTGAGCACGTTCAAGCTGAATTAATTTCGTTTTTGAATATAGCTGCTGCATGGCTCTACCACGTAAATAAAATGTAAAAATAAGTATATAAAAATTCAGAGTGCTTACGAAGTATGGTCGATTTAATAAAAAACTGGCGTCTACAAATATTTTCCATGTTTTATAAACATTAGTAGTTGGACACAGGAAGGTTAGAAAGGTACCTACATCTAGAAAAGCTCACTGAATCCTTTCATTATTAATCAATATGTTTTTTTTTCAATCCGAGGAAGACAAACAGAAACTTAGTATTGACTGGCAAAAAGCATAGTGGCACTAATCTCATCATTTATCGATCACCAATATGACGAAGTGCCCTCGACATAAAAATTCGCTTTGGGACCATGCTTCCTAACAAAATAATAGGTATATAACTAAATGCTCAGCGGCTTCCCGCTTGGAATTGAAATATTGGGAAGTAGTTTCACGTATATAAGAGTAAAAAAGTTTTTACGTGGAAGAACCATCCCATGCTGCAGCTATATTGTAGTTTCAGCACGAATGGCTCGGCTCGTACGGAGTAGGACCACGCTCTCACAGAATAAAAAAGAAAAAACTACGGATGCGTTGTCACCCCCGAACTAAGATGGAACACCTCATTTCCAGTACAAATTGGTCTCCGGTTCTCTACACTCACCATATGAAACAAAGCAGCATTGATCTGCTATTCTGTGAGAGCGTGGTCCCACCTCGTTCGAGCCGACCCATTCGTGCCACAATCATAATATAGCTACAGCGTGGTTCTACCACGTTACATGCATAAATTTCACAAGGACAAACACCCAGACCCGGAACAATTATTTGTAGGCCATACAAATACTTGTTACGTGCGGGATTCGAACACGCGACTCTTAGCGCTGCTACTTATTGCTAAGCCACTGCACCACGGAGCCGTCAAAGTCTGTACAACATTATTTAATTTATTAGAAGTCATCCGTCTCGCCAGTTGTCGTCCCGTGGGTGTAAGAGGCAACAGAGGGAAATTGAAACAGGATAGGCAGTAGCATCTTCCTGATAACAATACGAAGTAATAAAAAATTGCAGTTGCCAGCCCTCCTGACAAGCGTGGCAACTAATGCAAATTGGCAGTCTATGGGGAAGGCCTATATTCAGTATGGGACTTTTGACAGGCTCTGATGTTGATAATAATGATAATAAGGTTGTCAGTTACATTTTAGCTAATTATAAGCTTAGTGAAGTGTGAACAGTAACTTCTGATATGTGTGACATAAGGCACAAAATCTGTCTGCATAGCAGTGCCCCCGCCAAGTCGAGCAAAATGGCGGCACGGCCGTACCATGCTTTTGTCGAACCAGTTCAGGCCATTTTCGAAACCCTATAACTTCGTTGTGGATAAAACTAGAAGCCTGAATTTTACTAAACTAAACTAAACTTAACTAACACTAAACAATCTAATTTAATATAATATGGATTACTTGAGAGATACATTGTTTTCATGCGATGGCCAAGTCAATCTATTTATTTAAAACATAAAAGATTTTTAATATTGATATGGTCAATATAAGATGTTTTTAGGTTAGCTAATTACGTAATAACTTAAGACAGAAGGGCCCTTAACTATGGACTGAATAAATTACCGACTTGGTATTACATGGATCTCACAACTTTTTACGGTAGAAGAACTGAGTTGCGAGACTTGGTTTTCTTTACAAGTTATGTTTTTAATGGCATACTGTTTCTGGTTAAGTGTAGAGTTCACCGTAAGTGGCCGTAGGGGATACGTCTCGATTACAAATTTATTTTTGTGTACTTTATTGCTAATAATTGCCAGACAGTGATTATTTCAGCATAGCCTCATAGTTAATATATAGGCGGCGCTTTAAAAGGTTAGGATGATTACTTATATATAGTCTATTTTAGTAGAAAAAGGGTTTGTAAAACAAAACAATACGCATTCATATAATTATATATTCCAGCTGCTTAAATTGTATAAAATTCATAAGAACTTGAAACAAAAATGATCCCATAATACACAAATTATACACAGACGTTCAAAGCAATGACGCCTTCAGATAAAATGTAATAACGTAGACAGACACAGATAAACAATTATGATGGAAAATGATGATAACTTAAAGTGAAATTTTACAATTTTAATTACATTGTCACAAACGTCCCAGCGCGTCCCATTATCATTACATAAAAAAAGGAATTAATAACGACATGAAAAAATTAAACTCCTCGCGCTGGCTACGCTTAAGTGTCAGCCCGCCATTTTCGCTAATGACACTAGACATTTCCCGCGCTACGAACGTTGCAGAGCTTTATTTTTCACAGATTAAAATAGCGTTTTTTATATTGAAAGTGGAGTATAAGTTTCTTTATATAGCAAACATAAAAATAAAATGGTTATAATACATATTAAGGCTAAAAAAATAAATAATAAACTAAGCTGGGTCGGGAGAAATACAGAGAAAGAAATTTTCTTATTAATGAAAGAAAACGTATTAAAAGCATGTCAATTTTGCATACGGTTAATGTTTTCCGAACCGATTTCAATTATAGCAATAACTTCGCTACCTTAGCTTATATTTATCTAATAAAAATATAAAATCCTTGGTGTTCAAGCAATAGCGTTCTGCAAGGTTGGGTGCACTTCTAACTTCAAAACATCTTTATTATCAACTCTTAAGAAGACAATTTTCTACTTCAGAATACGCCTTTATTTTGGATTTCGTTTAATTAATGTCTAAGAAGTTTAAGGTATATCAGAGACAGTTATTTAAACAATAATGCAAAAGGAAACTTTAGTAAGAGTTGTTGTAACTTAAAAAGTATTTTTGACTCATCTAATTTTTTTATCACTAATCAAAATATTGTTATCCACAGTTAGGTGGCGGGTATACGAGAATCTTCTGCTATTAAGAAGTTAAACCTTAAGGACTTACTCCGATATTCGGATTCATTGAATAACTTTTGCCTAGTTACTGTATTTTAAATACGTTTCGGTTTCCTCAACGTTTTGCAGAGCATGAGAAAAGTGCATAGAAAAAATTATAAAACAAAATGCTGGTTCAACAACTTGCTACGGCTTATATATTTTTCTTTTTAAGTCGTAAGCTTTCGAAAGAATTTTACATCCACTTAGTGTGTAAGATAAAACGGAACGTTAGATGGAGAACGATTTGACTAACTTACACGCCTTTAACTACCCGAGACAATTTTCTTTAAAAGTAAACGATTTAATTCCTTAAATAAAACAATAGCAACTATTGGTTAGTAATCACGATTTTAACGGAATTATGACAAAAATATGTTTTTATAGAATAAGGGTGACAAGTTAAAAATTCAAATAAAATGTGCTTATTATACTTACAAGAAAAATAAATCAATAGAATTTAACTGTGGCTTTACACCTGACGCCCGTTAGCGCTCGCTGTAAGTTTCACAGCCTACGCGAGCAACCCGCGTTCGATCCCCGCCGGCTCCAATGAAATTGTTGCCAGCCAAACCAGCGTGAAGTAGAGGTTTACCTCTGCGTTTCGCTTGGTGAGTGCAGGTGGCCGGAGGCCCTTTTTACTGGAAATGAGGCATTCCATCTTAGTCCTCACGGGTGACAACTCATCTACATTTTGATTTGTAGTAGAGGATAGATGTAGATGTCTATGGGCCGCAGCAACCACTTACCATCAGGTGGACTGTGTGCTCGTTTGTCACCCTTATCCTATAAAAAAAGGATGTAAATAGGCTGTAAATTTAACTTTTTACCTCTGTCTTGGTCGGGTAATAAAGAATGAATAAAGATAGGATGAAAGCATCCCATCTTTATTCTAGATGAAAGCTGCTGCTGATGATGATAATGGAAGAAAGTACCGCGAAAATTGGTAGGATGTTAAAAGTTGGCCTTATCACAGGGACACAATACTAGCGAACAGAAAATCTCGGTTTCGCCTTTAAAATTTCCATTATTTCATTGTGACGTCGACAGTTGCTGTGAAACCAGCAATATTCCACGCATTATGCCCGACGAATTCACCGTTCATTCTATTTACACAACACTTCAACCTCGAAAAGGGTCTTTCAATATAATATACTCCCCATTCTGTCTTACTTTCGTCGCCATTGTAGGACCTCTGTGCCTCTGTTTTGGCTGTATTATTCCGTATCGTTGCCGCATCAATGGTAGAAAAAAATTCTACTACTCTTTGTCGAAACGTCAATGGAGCGCCGGACATTTTGTTATCGAGACAGGGAATCTCTAAAATCGTATTTTAATCGAAATGTAGTTATTTTGATCGGGCACTTAAGTTGTTCATTGAGTTTATGTGAGTTAATAGAATAAAGATTTAACCGTTTAATGACGCATACGTCAACAGATGTTTGTAGTTTTTTTTTTTGTATTAGCTTTAAATAATTTAAAAAGAAAAGTTACAGCCTATTTACGTCGCACTGCTACAAGAATATTGACCTCCTCATTTCCGAGAGGTAATGAAGCAATAATTCCGCCGCGCTCCTATAGTGCATGTTGGCGAACTTCACAGATCCTCAAAATATTTTTAATATCCTCAATTCAATTCAGTGCAATATTTTTTTATATCTCAGACATGCACGTGATAAATCAGCACTTAAAACAACAATTTCATTGGTGCCGACGGAGATTGAAATCGGGTACTGCGTAAATTTACGGCGAATGTTTCGAACTACCACCCTCAAATTGTTAGTACTTAGAACCGAGACGATGCTCTGACGACCGATAGGTAATTCTACCTAAAAATCGCAGAATTTAAGTCCCTCAGGCTGGTAATAATGACGCAGGATATTAGCTCCATGCTAATAAACCCAGGTGGGTTAATAAGCATGGATGGCAGGTGTCCAGCGTGCTCAAGACGATCTGATGAGAAGGCCTCAAAACAGTTGAACCAATTAATTACTCCAAATCAATTTCTTCGTAATTATATTTCTGATTAGAACGGAACACCAAACTTTTTTAGGTTACGGTACCTTTATCAAAATTAAAAAAATATAAATTGCCTCTGAATCATAAATCACATTTAAAATAAATGTAGAAACTAAAGTATAATTACGATAGTAGAGAAAATTATTTAACTTGAAGCGTGACAAATTGTTTTAATAATATGATAACATTTACAACAAAACAAAAACGATTTCAGTATCTTTATTCAAGTTGTGAATATCATATTCAGAAGATTGTCACAATCCTACTATACGAGTAGGTACGATCCCTTATTGCTTGGATCGTTCGACAACCCTAACTCCGAAATTTCGGGGTCAGAATGCAAAATGTTTTCACAACAAACGTTCCGATAATTGAAAAGGGAGATGTCCGTTCAAGACCGGGCAGCGGGTTTATTAAAACTTCGAAATGCAATTCAAGATGTAGTCACGTACTTGTATATAATAATTTAGTGTCGAAACCAACATGGCCGACATTAAACGTCAGAATGTTGTATCAGAACCTGAAAAAAATATTTTATTCATCTGCAATATAACTTTGCATTTACTTGCTTATGGAATATAGTTGAGAGAGAAAGTATAAAAAATAGGTTTTTCATCGAAAATGATGGTTTTGAAAATGATTTTTTATATTGCACATCGAATAAAACTAGTTTTACAGATTTTATCGCGTTTAATTTTTACTTATATTTTTAATTTTAATTCCCAACGTTATGTAATCCCGATGGATTATATGGGTTACACGTGGCGAGTATATTCAAAAGCTGAAGGTATCCCAGATTAACTATGACATCGGGACGCTGCTATAGAACATCGAAACGCCGCAAATTATAATGAGAAAAATAAGTAAAATTAAACGCGATAAAATCCATAAAATTATTATTTAATGGCAGTTTTATCAAAATGGGGTTAATGACCAAAACTATATGGTTTGAACAATATTGAAAATTTTAGTGGATTAATTATTTTAACAAGTCGCGTTAGTGTTATTTTTTTAGAATAAGCGGTGATAAGTGAGCACACAGTCCACCTGATGGTAAGTGGTTACTGTAGCCCGTAAACATCTTCATCTATCCTCGTTTGCGAATCAAAATGCAGATGCGTTGTCAGCCGTGAGGGCCAAGATGGAATGCCTCATATCCAGTAAAAAGGGTCTCCGGTTCTCTACTCTCACCATACGAAACACAGCAGCGTTAAGTGGTCCTTCACCGGTCAGCTCGACCCATTAGTGCTACAACTATAGATACAATTAATATAGCTTCAGCATGGCTCTACCACGTTCTGCGCAGTAAGAAGCTACTTTAGTTCATGAACACACACAACTAACTTCAGAAAGAAAGCCAAAGATGTGTAACCACCACCGAGGTCTAAGATAAAATTTTTAGGAAAGGTAAATGCCTATAATTTTATATTGTCCCACCATACCCTTTGGATTAAAATACAACAGTGTAAGCATTGCCCAGGAACAGAAATAAGTGGCATGCAACATAAAATAATCTAGTATTTTTCATTCGTATATTTTATTTTTACATCTATTTTGAACACCATACTCTGACCATACAATGATAATAGAATAGAATGGAATATAATCATTTTTATTCAATATAGATTATATTACATAATACTTATGGAAATTCATTTTTTACTTTTACCACTGTCCTGGGAAGATCCAGGAAGAAACCCAACGGGACTTTTTTTAATAAGCACTATTTACAATAAAATATTTTATACAATTGTTATGAAAACATTTAGAAACAGCAGTGATCACCTCATTCCCAGAGGTAATATCAGTCATGTACTTTTTAGTAGTATAATAACCCTTACTAGACAATTTTTGCTTTTGATAGAAAAGGTCTGCATATTTTCTGGGACTTTGTTGTAAAAGCGTATACATTGCCTCATGAAGAGACTGAGGAAATGAACATGTGCTTGTCTAGGAACAATATCAATATTTACAAAATGTACACATCACTATTTTTAATAAAACTATTTCTGTTTTTGTGTACATACAATAAGTTCCTTAATTTTTTCTCTAAGCGATTCCTTCGGAAGTAGGTTATAAATTGCTCTTATGGCTGTCTTTTGCAAAACAAATATAGTTTCAATGTCAGTCGCATTAACCCATAACAAGATTTCATATGACATTATGCTATGGAAATAACTAAAATAAACTAATCTAGCTGTTTCAACACATGTAAGGCCTCTAATCTTTTTTCCAGCATATGCTGCAGAACTAAGTTTGCTAACTAGTTTGGATATATGAGAGCCCCATTGAAGCTTTGCGTCGTCTGTAATTCCGAGAAAAACACTTATATACTTATCATTATTATATTTCGACCACTTCGACCACAGAGTCGACTGGAGTCGACTTAATTTTATTCAAAATATTTATTTTTGACATTACTGGCAATGATACAAATTAGAGCTCGAAATTAAAAAAAAAATCATGAAAATAGACCGAAGAAATCAGGAATATTTATAAAATACTTTTATGTAAATTACGTCGGTGTTTACCTTTTATTAAAATTAATTTATTACCCTTTTAATTGAACTAACGGATATCACTATCTCAATGTCGCCTAAACAGTTCCATTGAAAACTACCTCCCACTATTTTTCCACCTTTAGGGGTGGATTTTTTTCTTCTAAATTTATATGAGACTATCCCTGATATATTGACCTATTTAATAAAAAAAAGATTCATCAAAATCGGTTCACAATTGGTGAATATATCGCGTAACATGCAAAGAAAAGAAAACTTTTTTAAGTAGGAAGAAGTATATATAAGGCAGTTCCTATTGAAACTAGAAAAAAATCGATTTAAAATTTTCAAAATAGATGTATTTATTGACAACTCAATCCCATTATATGGCCGAAAAAACTTTAACACGTAAGCTGGACATCAGGCCGCCTGTGTTTGATGACCGCGCAATTGCCGTGAAATTGGCCGGGGCCGGGGCACCCGGCGCTGCGCATGACGGACCCCGGGAAGCGGGGTGCCGATTGGGTATTACGTGCGAAGATTGTTTATTAGGATGGTTCTTATTTACAATACTCTAGATAAGCAGGTTTATTTACCTATTTATTTATAACTTAACTTTTTATACGTTGTAGAGCCATGCTGCAGCTATATTAAGGTGTAGCACGAATGGGTCGGCTCGACCGGGGAAGGACCATGCTCTCACAGAATAGCAGCGAATAGCAGCTCAATGCTGCTGTGTTTCGTATGGTGAATGTAGAGAACTAGATACCCTCTGTACTGGAAACGAGGCACCATCTTAGTCCTCACGGGTGACAACGCATCTGCATTTTGATTCGTAATCGAAGATGGATGTAGATGTCTATGGGTCACAGCAACTATTTACCATCAGGTGGACTGTGAACTCGTTTTTTCGTACTTATCCTATATATTTTTCTTATATATAATGATAGTGACAAACGAACAAACAACCCAACTGATGGTATGTGGATGCTAAGACCTATAAACATCTACATTTCTCCTCGATTAAAAATCAAAATGCAGATACGTTGTCACCAATGAGGACTAAGATAGAATGCCTCGTATCGTATGAAAAGGGTCTCAGGTTCTTGACACTCATCATACGAAAACCAGCAGCATAGAGCTACTATTTAACACTAACATTCTGTGAGTGCGTGGTCCTTTCCCGGTCGAGCCAACCCATTCGTGCTACAACCATAATACAGCTCTATCACGTAAAAACCTGATATAAAGCCGTGGTAGCTCATTGGCTTAGCACCGCAAAACGCGAGCAACCCGGGTTCGATCAGCGCCAAACTAATGAAATTATTTATTGCAATTTTAAATGTTGATTTACCACGTGCTCGACGGTGAACGAAAACATGGGGAAAAATCTGCCGCGAAATTAAAATAAAATCGTATAAAGTATGCTAACACGCATTGGGGCAGCGCGGCGGACAATTCCTCTAAGGAATGCGAGGGGGCCTGTGCCCAACTGTGGGAAGTACAACGACTTAATGAATTTAGTAATCCTTTAATTACTTTAAAATCTATTGGACACCTTTACTTAAACACCTTTTTATATAATAAGGGTGACAAACGAGCACACTGGCCACCTGATGTATTTTCAATTAAGAATCAAAATGCAGATACGCTGTCACCCCTGAGGACCAAGATGAAATGTCTCGTTTCCAGTAAAAAGGGAATCCGGTTCTTTACACTCACCATAAGAAACACAACAGCATTAAGCTGCCATTTTCGCAGGTATTCCTAAATATAAATAAATAACAGACTTTAAAAACAACACGCATTGATCAGGTGCTGCAATCGTGTTAAAAATACTAGGTCATAATCATGAAAAATCATAAGAATATTCAGACGTCTGGGAGAGAGTGAAAAGTGTATTAAAAATAAATTTCTTTATTTATACATATAATACATACTTATATACATCATCATTATCATCATTACAGCCCTTCACAAGTCCACTGCTGAACATAGGCCTCCCCCAAGGAATGCCACAAAGCACGGTCCTGAGCCACCTGCATCCATCGACTTCCTGCATGTCTTACCAGGTCGTCACTCCATCTTGTGGGGGGACGCCCTACACTTCGCCTACCGGTACGAGGCTGCCACTCGAGAACCTTTCTTCCCCATCGGTTGTCGGTTCTTCGAGCTATATGGCCGGCCCACTGCCACTTCAGCTTACTAATCCGTTGGGCTATGTCGGTTACTCTGGTTCTACTGCGGATATCCTTATTCCTAAGTTTATCACGCAGAGAAACTCCGAGCATAGCCCTCTCCATAGCTCGCTGAGCGACCTTGAGCTTCCTCATACGGCCAGCAGTGAAGGACCACGTCTCAGTTCCGTAAGTCATCACTGGCAACACGCACTGGTTGTACAATTTTGTTTTAAGGTTTTGAGGTATTTCTGACGAGAAGATGTGTCGTAGCTTCCCGAACGCTGCCCAGCCGAGTTGAATCCGTCGTCTTATATACATACATACATATAATTCAACGTAAAAATAAAAAAAGCGTGCTTGAAACGCAAATTACTACTGGTTATGATGAGCATCCCATATGAGAGTCACAAGTTTATTTTCATAAAATACCAAACGGCTGTTTCCTATAATAAGAACCAAAACTTAAAACTAAATTAGACAAGTATAGTGTACAGTATAGTGTAGTGGCGATGTATCTCCAATCGACTACCACTACCCCACTATCCACTATCCTCTACCCCATATCATCCCGTGGGTGTTAGAGGCGACAGAGGGAAACAAAGCAAACGACTAAATATAAAAAATAAACTTCTGTTGCCAACCGTGGCAAACGTCGCAACTATGAGGCAATATATAGGGAAGGCCTATGTTCAGAAGAGGACTTCAACGAGCTTTAAAGATAACAGTAAGTTAAACAATAATCTGATCGATTTTTAGCCAAAATATAAACACGAACAAACAAAAACTAATTGTTGTTTGTTCGTGTTTTATGCGCTGCCATACCGTTCATCAGATTGCGTTAGAACTTGGTCAACTTATTGCTCGCACTTGTGAGAAAGTTATAGGCATAGTAAAAAACTTATAATGGGTCTCAACTTCAGTGAGTTTATTATAATTCCTAATTAATCATCGTAACTCTTCCAAATTGAAAACGATATTTCGCAATTATTTCTTCTGCGCTAGCAACGCGCCGGGTATCGACTAGTATTTTAAAAGAAATATTGCGCGTCTACGTAACTTAAGATTCGTAAATATTTACTTTGAATTTTTTGTACAGGTAACATTTAATTAAGTAATAAGTATTACCACAATATAAGTAATCAACACTCGTTTCACAACATACGAGGAAAAAAGTTAAATCTTAATTTTTAAAAGTAACACGGTAAAGAAGGTCGTTTATACAAGAAAACCAAATAAATTTGATTGCTGTCGATTTCGTAACAGTTTGTACTGATGTTTTTTTTTATAGGATATGGGTGACAAACGAGCACACAGTCCACCTGATGGTAAGTGGTTGCTGTGGCCCATAGGCATCTACGTCTATCCTCAATAAAGAATCAAAATGCAGATGCGTTGTTACCCGTGAGGACTAAGATGGAATGCCTCTTTTCCAATAAAAAGGGTCTCCGGTTCTCTACACTCACCATACGAAACACAGCAGTGTTAAGCTGCTATTTTACGCTGGTATTCTGTGAGAGCGTTGTCCTTCCCCGGTCGAGCCGACCCATTCGTGCTACAACTATGCTACTAATGACTGCCTCGTTGTTCTAGTGGTTGTAGTAGTGCGACTGCTGATCATGAGGTCCCGGGTTCGAATCCCGGGTCAAGCAAAAAATCAGTTATTGAGTTTTT
Organism: Parnassius glacialis; assembly: GCA_033319125.1. Lineage (NCBI taxonomy): Eukaryota > Metazoa > Arthropoda > Insecta > Lepidoptera > Papilionidae > Parnassius > Parnassius glacialis. Next base: position 3,316,886 of record JAVANC010000012.1, on the reverse strand, counting down.
CCATCAAGAAATTCTCAGTAGCTGCCCGGAGTCGGGAAGTTGGCGGTGTTTCACCCCCGTGCCTCGGAAAGCACGTAAAGCCGTTGGTCCTGCGCCTGATCTCTCTCCGGTCGTGTCGGTTTACCGTCCCATCGGGCTATGAGAGTGAGGGAATAGAGAGTGCACCTGTGCTTGCGCATACACTTGGGCACTATAATCCTGTCCTGCGCCGATGGCTAGTCTTCGTTGAGACTGGCCGCCGTGGCCGAAATTCGGTCTGGAGGACATTATTATTATTATTATGCTGCAGCATGGCTTTACCACGTAAAACCTTGATTGAATACAACTACTTAATTTTACCCATTTTATGGCGTTTAATTTTAACTTATTTGGACATTTTAACGTTTCGACCTCTTCTGTTAGAGACTATTAAGGTCCACTGCTGACCCTAGGCCTCCCCCATAGATTACCTAATAGGGAGATTTACCATAGATGCCACGTTTGTCAAGCGGGTTGGCAACCGCAGTTATTATTTTTAGTCTTTATGGGAGAACGCCGTTGCCAAACTCTTGATTTTTTTCCGTCTGTCGCCTCTTACGACACCCACGGGATGGTATGGGGTAGTGGATATTCTTACACCGCCACTGCACAGATTTCAACTGCTTTGCAGCTCAAAATTACCGAGGATTTGTTTCACTAAACTTGTAGTAGGTATTTAAGTAAATATATTTAACACAATAAATATTGGGCTTTTTTTTAATAGAATAGAATATTTTTTTATTCAATATTGATTACAAGCAATTCTTATTGAAAGTCAATTTTTACTTATCCACTGGTTCGAAAAAACATATTCTGTCCTGGGAAGAACCAGCAAGAATGGGTTTCTTTATTCGCGGGACTTTTTTTAAATAAATTTTACAATATAAATGATTACAAACTATTTGCAAAATTTATTTTAGAAACAGCTTGGAGACGACAACCTCACTCCCAGGGGTTATTATCAACCATGTATTCATTTATATTATAATGACCCTTTTTATACAGCTTTCCTTTAATATAATTTAAACTTGATAATAGAGAGACCTTCTATATTTTCTGGAACTTTGTTGTAATAGTGTATGCATTGCCCCAAGAATGAATTACTGACTCTGTGGAGTCGAGAGACCGCTTTGCTTTGATAGGTACATTATTCTTTCTATGTAATATATAAATGAAATATAATTTATATATAACGTCCGCCAAGGCTAGCAACTATGACAAATAACCCTATGAGGCATCTACGAGAGAGGTTTATGTTCAGCAATTGACTTTCGATAGGCTGTGAAATAAAACTAAAAAAAATTCGGGAGTGTCGTGGAACACTCGGTTGGAACGAAGTTCCTTGCGTAGTATATTATTATTGATAAACGTAGGTATTATATTATTGATTAACAAATACAAATAAATGAATTACTAGCGTCTATTAAAATGAAGCGTCATTTGAAATAAAATAAGATTTCTTTCATGGCAAGATAAGAAAAAGTGCGAGGGAGATGGATACTATTCCATCTCACTTCCTTATTTCGCCGCCAAGGCCGTCTACACTATGACACAAGGGGTAGTGACGAAAAAATCTTACACTTTTTGTCGCCTAGCACCCATCCGCCAAACCCGTACCGTCCGATAAAGAACTTCGTTCCAAAAGTCCTCCAGACCTAATTTCGGTCACGACGGAGTCTAGTCATCTGCGCAGGAGAGGGTTATAGTGCACGAGCGTATGCGGAAATACAGGTGCACTCTCTAATCCCTCATTCTCAGTCTGACGGGACTGCAATCCGACACGACCGGAAAGAGATCTGGTGCAAGACCAACGGCTTAACGTATACTTTCCGAGGGTGAAATAGCGCCAAGTCAGGAACTTGTACCCAAGAACTGATTTGGTCAAACCCGGGATTCGAACCTGGGACGTCATAATCAGAGACCACTATAGCAACGAGATAATCAGTCTATCTCTCGATAGGCTAGAATGAATTAATGAATGTGTAGTGTATTAAATTTAAAAAAAGTAACGAATTTTATCGCAATTAATTATTCCTTAATGATGCTGCATAAACCTAGAAAAGTCGGGAAATAATAATGAGTTTAACTAAATTATTCCCAACCCAAGTACACCACAGCAAGACTATAAGATACTATAAGTTCATTATGCGTAGGTTTTTTAGATTGTTTTTTTGACTGGTGCAAAGCCGTGATAGTCCCAATATATAAAGGAAAAGGATCACAGCAGGACTGTAAAAACTAAATCAGCCATCTTAGCACTGTGGGAAACTGTATGCTAAGTTATTAATTAAAAGAGTTATGAAAGAAACTGATGGAAAAATTTGGGATGTGCAAGCGGGATTTGCTTGAATATTGGGATTTGTTGAATACTGTAGAAATGCGGTCATTAATGAGTATGTTATGGATGAATCTGAATGACAGGGTGAGAAATTGTTTGATAAGAGAAGAGCGTGGTTTGCAAGATGACGTTGCGACCAGGATTAAAAAAGGAATGCTTCGGTGGTTTGGTCGTGTAGAAAGAATGAATGAGGAAAGAGTGACAAAGCAATTTTATCTTGCAGAGATGAACGGCCGAGTTGGGAAGGGACCAAATTGGTAATGTATTTGCCAAATTAAGAGTACCTTTTACCGACGAGCGTGTATGCGTAGATATATCAATGTAAAGGAGGCGAGAGAGGTGTGTCAGGATCGCGCCAAATGGAAGTCCGTAGTCTGTGCCTACCCCTCTGGGTGACAGGCGTGAGTGTTTATATTTATGTAATAAGGGGACAAACGAGCACACAGTCCACCTGATGGTAACTGGATACTGTGACCCATAGACATCTACATCTATCCTCGATTAAGAATCAGTATGCAGATACGTTGTCACCTCTGAGGACTAAGATGGAATGCCTCGTTTCCAGTAAAAAGAGTCTCCGGTTCTCTAGTCTCACTGGCTCTATCATATTATCCTGTGGGTGTCGTAAGAGGCGACAGAGGGAAACAAAGCAGAGGATGGGCAGCACAGCGTCTTCGTAATAGCGACTATAAATTAAGAAAAACTGCGGATGCCCACCCCCTTGCCAAGCGTGCCAACTATGGCGAATATGCCTACGAGGCAATCTATGGGGGAGGTCTATGTTCTGCAGTGGACTTTAATGAGGGCTAATGGATGGATGTATAGAAGATAATCTACCAGGAGCACATGACCCACTGAGAGGTGTTTTCAAATCAACAGTAACATTACAATTATTGCAAACATGCCCCCTATGAGACAATCTATGGGGGAGGTCTATGTTCTGCAGTGGACTTTAATAGGCCTAATGGATGGATGTATAGAAAATAATCTACCAGGAGCACATGACCCACTGAGAGGTGTTTTCAAATCAACAGTAACAACAACTATGGCAAATATCTCCTATATGAAGCAATCTATAGCTATATATATATATATATATATATATATATATATATATATATCTAATCTAGCAATGGACATTAATAGGCTGTAACGGTAATGACCTCTTACGACACGAATTGTTATGGAACGAATGGGGTGACAGATTACGCCACTACCAAGGCAATTTTGCGAATTTTAAAGACTTTAGACTAGAAAATTAGGGTACAATGAGGACATCCACCACTATTTCTGCCACCAGGGCGGCGCCACTATACAATGAGGTAAATCATTTGACAGATTTCATAGCGGGGAAGAGAATTTCCTAGAAAAATGTAAAGGTTAATGATTCTTTCTGTATTATTACTTATATTTTATATTAATCACATTAAAATAGATAAACCAAACTGTAAAAAGAGTTATAAAGTACAAAAAAATGAAGATCAAATCACTGACGCATTGCTTGTACCTATATTAATAAAACCCTAAAGAAATTGATAAACTATTATTTAAAACCAATTTCTCATGTAATAGAAAACTTTACCTCAGTCACAACTAGCGACATCTGGTGAGTGGAAGATTATTAGCCCTCATTAAAACCCTTTTACCAGTACATTGTATGATTTTAAATCAGCAGTTGCTCTAAAAATTTAAATGTTAGCTTAGAAATGTTAAAGAATTGTTTAGTTTTGTTAATTTTATACGCTGTATATTTTAAAATCTATCGGTAACAATAACAGACAAGCAGGGTTAATACTGTTTAAAAAAAATGCGACTGCGAATAAAATACCAATAATACTCATTATACTTTTATATAAGAACTTTATAACAGCGTTGTTATAAGTTGTGAAAATTTTAGCGAGAATGGTCGCTAACCAACTTTAAATCGTTATAGATCCTAAATGGTCATTAAAAATGAAAAATAACTAGAAAAACCTAAATATGATTTTCAAAGACCTAATCAATGATACTTCTTGACATAGTTCGTCAATTTTAATTTTTTGCTTTTAAGCAATATGGCGTCTGGTTGTCGCCATATTGAATTTTGATTACTGCCATGTCTTTAGTGACACTCACAAGATTAAGACAAATCTATTGATGTAAGAATTATCAAAATCGACCATCAAAACTCACGCGTTTGATCTAGAGCGCCACTAAAGAACAAACATACATACATACATATAGCTTCCGCAGACGGGTAATAACCAAAAAAGCTCTACAATTGTTATCTAAATATAAATTACAATGTTTTTTTACATTTCCATAATATGATTATTAAAGCTGAGCAACATAAATTCGCTTTCAAATTCCCAGTAGAAACAGATGATGTACTCCCGCGTCCGCTCGCAAAATCCATTAGTTGTATGTCAATATTGATCTGTGTGAGCATTGCGGATCGTCCTCGGCAGCGCGGTACGCTACTCACGTACAAACCGACAATTTCACGTATAAATTTTTGTACATATACAAACAATAGGTGACAAGTGTTGTGGGAGTTCCATCGACTTGTCTTGTTGTGTAATGCGGTAGCAGTTCGTGAGGGCAATTTCAAGTATAAAAAATATTAGATAAAGATGCACCTTTCAAGTAATTGTTGTTTGTTTTGTTTTTATTACTATTAAACCACTCTGTGGCGTAGTGGCTTAGCTTTGAATTGCAGCGCTGGGGGCCACGGGTTCGAATTTTTTTTTATAGGATAATGGTGACAAACAAGCACACAGTCCACCTGATGGTAAGTGGTTGCTGCGGCCCATAGACATCTACATCAATCCTCTATTACAAATCAAAATGTAGATGCGTTGTCACCCGTGAGGACTAAGATGGGATGCCTCATTTCCAATTCTCATTTCCAATCCGGGTTCGAATCCTGCACGGAACAAGTATTTGCACGGCGTACAATTGTTCCGGGTCTGGATGCTTGTCCTTGTGCAATGTATGTTTGTAAACTGCCTCCAGGATAAGTATCGAAATCGGTATCTTAAAACCAATACAGAACTGGAACTACTTAGAACCGAAACCATACATATGTTTCTATTAACCACACTACGCTCTTACCAATTACCATCAGGTGGACTGTGTGCTCGTTTGTCACCCTTATCTATTAATAAATCTTTAACCATTGCGTCTATATGATAGGCACAAATCCTCTTAAATCAAATTCTGCCTAATTAGGATCTTAATTTTTTTACATGGTAGAGTCACGTATGAAAATAAACTCCTAGCAACCCTGATTCCATATTAGTTATAAAGGAGGTCAACGCACCTGCATTTTGAAATTGTTAAATTATCAAAACATCGTCATATTTTGATTTGTTTATGTAGAATGAAAAAGCAGCTTTTTAAAATTTCATAAATCAATGACATTTTAAGGCTGCTGCTATACCTGCGCGGCCGAGTGCCATACATCAAACGAAGTCAAAGACACTCGCACACGGTCAGCCTGCTGAAATTAAAACCGCCGCCGGGGAGGAATAAGTGTGTGTCACTTAGTTTCCATGTAGGCGCGCCTAATGCGGCGAGTGGACGCGTCACCGGCAGCAGGCCGCAGTTTGTCTTTCTTTAGTGTGGCAACTCGGGGAAATAGCCCGCGCGGAAATGTTTACCATCCCATTTCTAGTTAAATGTTTTCATCACTTTTTTTTACTTTATAAGTTATTTTGCGTTCGCTTATTACAATTAACATAAAGAAACACTAGCTCTTTTACTTTTTATAATTGGAAAATATACTGTTTAGCTAGCTCACTTGAAAATTTTGGCTCTATTTTTAACCGGCTCCAAAAAGGAGGAGGTCCTCAATTCGAATGTATGCAGATATGTTACGCGATTTTTGTGAAGCGATTTTTATAAATCGTTTTTTACTAAAAATAGTTTATACTTCAAAGGTGGTCCCATGTAAATTTGGAGAAAATATTTCACGTAAGGGTAGCAAATAAATAAGTTATTTTTTAGCGATTTGAAGTCAGTTTTTCTTTTTGTTAAAAGCAATAAGTACTTAAATAAATATTGGCGTTGTTCTAACGAAAAAAAAATCTAAAATAAGGCAGTAGATTGCTTTTAAAGTTTGTTTTCTACGGGTCAAATTCACGTTGTGAGAAATTTAATTAAGGTTGGTATATCAAACTCTTCTATTGATTGGCACAAGAACACGATATAACTAAATTCAAGGTAATACGATGGCGACAAATGGAATCTTTTAACATATTATCTCAAGCTGCATCATTTTCCGATCAAGCGCGCCTGATAGTCCCACTGTATTTTTACAGGCACGAGGGGGTGATCGTAACACAATAGGGCTATTATTCCCAATGTTGATTCACGCACAATTTGCCAGCAGGCGCGTTTATTTAGCACTCGCAACATTCTCGGATACTTTATCGTGGGGGGATCGGAGCAGTCAGCGTTTTGTTACGCCCGCTCTGGGTTTAACGCGATTATCTTTTGCGAATGTTGTCAATGACAATTATCATGATAATTAGCTTTCACTAGCTTAAAATAACGCAAAAGTGAGTAAAGGTTCACATTTATTTTTAAATTGTAGGCTTTAACCACTTAAACCGCCTTCAATTAAATAAAAGAAAAATAATTGTTACATAATTAATTTCACTTTTTATTGAAGATCAATAGCTACTATATTATAATATGTTCTAACGTTGTGTCGCAGAGTTTTAGAATTAATTAGTATATGTTTAGGATATATAATAATGCAGATGATTTGAAAATACACGGTTATCTTAAATAGTGAGTACGCTATACTACCAATTTTTTTTAAACTCTACTTTTGCATGTTCTTTTTCCTTAAGTGAAATTATGTTTAAAAAAAAAGTCCCGCTGGGTTTCTTGCTGGTTCTTCCCAGGACTGAGGTATTTTCCGAACCAGTGGTAAATAAAAAATGACTTTCAATAAGTATTATGTAATAATCAATATTGAATAAAAAATTATTCTATTCTATTCTATTCTATTCTTAAAGAAAACATAAACGTTGTGGTTATATAATCTAGGGTTGTCTGGTAGAGAATGCCTCGAGGCATTAAGTACGCCCTTTGTATTCTTTTGTTTTAAGGAATGCAATAAAGAGTCATAAATAAATAAATCATTGGTCCTAGCGAAACCACAAATCTTTATCTTTTACCTTTATTGATTTTTTTTTCTTTTATATAAAAACGTTACCTCTACACTAAGGTTTTATCCTGTATTACAGTTTACACAAGGCCAAACATCCAGACCCGGAACAACTATTTTTAGGACATACAAATACTTGTTCCGTGCGGGATACGAACTCGCAGCCCTCAGCGCTACAACTGTTTATTAAGCCACAGCGCTACTGATTCGTCAACTCATGAGAGATAAGGATTGATAATATATATATATATATATATATATATATATATATATATAAATAATATACACTATCATCCCTAATTTTGTCAATTAAACTAAAAAATTATGTTTATATATTTACAATAGTTACTTTCAAAGATCTTCATTAGATAAGGTAGCACTACGTACAAAGTAAGTTACGCAAACATACATCAAATTCCTTCAAAATTTCGAAGGTGTCATCAACATGATACAAAATGGTTGAGGTGGCTGAAGTAGCAACTTGAGAGATGAATGCATATTTGTCTATATTTCAACTTGCAACGCATTACCAACGTGGACTAAACTGAAAATGATTTTAGGCGAGCCTTCGACTGCGTCGACCTCACGCTATTTGCCGACGTGAGGCTTTGTGTTTACCCAGTCAAGACTCTAGTGGTGGACAAACATGGGACCGATCGACGGAATTGCTTATTTTGTCTCTACCTACACAACTCTCTTGTACAGGTATATCTACGGGAGCACAGCGTGCCTCAAGGTAGTGAGCGCGAACCACTTTTTCTAAAACACTTCTTGCCTCTCTAGTGGCATAATAATTCGGTGGACGGTATTCGAGAGCATGTTTTTATGTTTAACCGGTTGAATGTTACCGCATTAATCTCATTTCGTGTACGCTTCATTGGCAAGTATCATTTTGTTCTCAGGTTTAAGAGTTTGATCACGTTTAAGTGTACTACGAGTAATTCTTAGAAGGTGTTAACGATAACAATATTTTATGCTTGCACAGATCAATATAGGAAACAAATATAATATGTTACAGTTATTCTGAACTTTGTTTAGTTGGTATGTTATTAACTATGAACTTTCTTACGCAAGAAATTATGAATTAAAAATTAATTAGGTACTATTATGAAAATAAATGAAATTTTTTTAACAGTGGTAGAGCCACGCGGCAGCTTTTGCTGTCGCACGGATGGGCCGGCTCGAACCGGGGTGGTACCACGACCTCACAGAATACCAGCGTGAAGTAGAGGTTTACCTCTGCGTTTCGCTTGGTGAGTGCAGGTGACCGGAGGCCCTTTTTACTGGAAATGAGGTATTCCATCTTAGTCCTCACGGGTGACAACGCATCTGCATTTTGATTTGTAATAGAGGATAGATGTAGATGTCTATGGGCCGCAGCAACCACTTACCATCAGGTGGACTGTGTGCTCGTTTGTCACCCTTATCCTATAAAAAAAAAATCCATAATTAATAAAAGTTTAAATATTGCTAATTATTTTCATTTAGTTGCTTTAATAGCATCAAAAAATATCAAAAATCTAACCCTGCTCTTATGGATGATAGCTTCATAAGCTACCAATATAATAGGTACTATGCCTACTACATACTCTTTTTTTTGTGTAAACATTTAAAACACTTTTTTTTTATAAATAAGAAAACATTTTCTCGATAAGTTTCATTGTAAATATATTTTATAAGTAAGAAATGCAAATTAAATTAAGTACTTAACAAAGCCTATAATAATTTAATAACGCTGATTAAACTTCAACTCGTAAATTATAAACCTCTGAATAATACATATTTATTATACTCGTACAAAACAAAACAGAACTTTGATTTAGTAGCCTCTTGAAGCTATAACATTTTATTTTATAAACAATTATTATGAAAACATCTTTGTTTGTATCGGTAACAAAAGTGAATTAATTATATTATGAAACAACCAATTACGAATGCCTTCTCGACAGCTACCAAAATTTTTCCGCGTAAATTACGCATTGTCTAAAACTGTTTTACGAAATAGCTTCGGTGCTTAGAGTAAATTACTTCGGTGTATTAAAAATTTAAATAAACATCGTTTTTCTTTTTCGCTTCTCTTCACTTTCTCTAGTTGTAGATAAATCAATTTTATTTAAACATGGGCAATATATTTCTTGATTTTTATTTTCATATCATTCATTGTCTTTCTGGGTTCGAGTGTCGGATTCGGGAAGCGACGTCACGCCATCTTGTTTCTCGAGCACACTTTCGAGATTAGTTTGAGAGTGGACTTCATTAATTGTGACTTGAACAATAGTCGAATATTTTGTTGAAGTTTATAAACCTATACTGATCAGTAAGTACTTATAATTGTATAAATTTGTTGGACTAGGACGATATTAGAATTTGTATATATATATATATACATCTTACTATTCTAGACTATCTGTTCCCCGCGACTAAGTCCGCGTATAATTTAAGTTTTTAATTGTTTTGTGCGGAACCCTAATTCTTTTTCTTAAATAAAAGTAGCCTAAGTTACTCCTTATAACATCAGCTATCTGTCAGTGAAAGTCCCATCATTATATTAGTAGGTATCTATATACTTTCATGTGCATTTAGGGAAAAGCTGTTATTTTGACATTACAAACAGACACTCCAATTTTATTTGTTTGTATAGATGTATAGATATAGATGTACAGAAGACTTTTACTTTGTCAGATGCTTTATAGAATTTCAAAAGAAATCTTAGATCAACAAAGAAAGATACACGGAGCGCTGCATACGAGTACCTACATTTCAATCGACGTCGAAACCAAACCAAAACCATGGTCAACTTATTGTAAGTACGCGCAAATGCATCTAAAGCCGCGTCTCCACCGAAGTTTTGTTACCAACTGTTGTGTTGCCAACATGTGTTGGTAACAAATGTTTCTGTAATCACCTAGTGTTGGCAACAAAACTCGAAACAATGTCGGGAACCGTGTTTCCATTTTCGGCGGCAACATCAAAGGAATACGCTTGTTGCAAACATTTGTTCCCTCGGTGGAGACGCTTGTTGGAATCATTTGTCGGCAACATCGGAAACAAATGTTGGTAACTTTTGTTTAGTTGGAAACAGTTGGAAACATAAATGTTGTCAACATTTTTGGTGGATACGCGGCTTAAAATCATTTGCAACATAAGTAGTTTCAAGTGCATATGTGCCTATAAAGAAAGAAACAAGAAAGATGAGTGTATTTTTTTTATAGGATAAGGGTGACAAACGAGCACACAGTCCACCTGATGGTAAGTGGTTGCTGCGGCCCATAGACATCTACATCTATCCTCTATTACAAATCAAAATGTAGATGCGTTGTCACCCGTGAGGACTAAAATGGAATGCCTCATTTCCAGTAAAAAGGCCCTCCGGCCACCTGCACTCACCAAGCGAAACGCAGAGGTAAACCTCTACTTCACGCTGGTTTTCTGTGAGGTCGTGGTACCACCCCAGTTCGAGCCGGCCCATCCGTGCGACAGCAAAAGCTGCCGCGTGGCTCTACCACTCTTATAATATTAAGTATATTAAGAAGTAAAGCATGGTTTCAGTGTCACTTGAAATGTAGAACGTATGTAGGTCTGTCTGAGTAGTAAATATAATATAGATTGTGACTTTAGTTACGTAGTACCTACTGTCCTTTAATGTAATTTTACTTCGGTTAGTTACAAACCAACAGAAATAATCTACTAGGTTCATAAAAAAAAAACAGTTACTTTTAGAACTGTGATATAGATATTTATAGAAGAGGAGGCAAACGAGCATGTGGCTCACCTGATGGTAAGTGACTACCGCCGCACATGAACAACCGCAACACCAGGGGAATTGCAGATGCGTTGCCGACCTTTTAGAAAGGTGTAAGCTCTTATCTTGAAGGTCCCTAAGTCGTATCGGTCCGGAAAAATCGCCGGTGGTAAACAATCCCACAGAGAAGTTGTATGAGGAAGAAAACTCCTAGTAAAACGTACAGTCGTGGACCGCCAAGCATCCAGATGGTGAGGATGGTATCGTGAATTTTTACGCGATGTGCGTTCGTGAAATTTGGCGCCTGGGATTAATCCGAACAATTCCTCAGAGCACTACCCGTGGTAAATTCGATAGAAAATACAAAGGGATGCAATATTCCTACGCAGTGCCAGTGTATCGAGCCGATCGGAAAGAACTCAGTCATTGACGATTCCAACCGCTCTACGCTGGATACGGTCAAGTGAAATGAGCTAGCACTGAGGTGCCCCGGCCCAGAGATGAGAACAGTATTCCATGTGAGGCCGAACTTGCACTTTGTAAAGTTGCAACCGATGTGCCGGCATGAAATACTGTCTCGCTCCGCTGAGCACGCCAAGCTTTTTAGAGGCCAATTTGGCCTTCCCTTCCAAGTGACTACGAAACTGCACACTATTCGATATGTCGACGCCGAGGATTCCTATCTATGCTATCTGAGGCAGTAACGGGAGTGCCTTGAAACTGAGGAGATACGATAAAGGGTTCTTTTTAGCGGTAAACGCGCAAACTTGTCTTGTGGGGATTGAACTGGACTAGATTTAGTCGCCCCCAATCCGAGACTTTGTTCAGCAAAGACTCAATTTCAGACACAAGTTTGTCCCGGTACATATATATATATATATATATATATATATATACATACATACATACATAAACACTCACGCCTGTCACCCAGAGGGGTAGGCAGAGACTATGGACTTCCATTTGGCACGATCCTGACAGACCTCTCTCGCTTCCTCCACATCCATATACCTACGCATACACGCTCGTCGGTTAAAGGTACTCTTGATTTGGCCCATTTTCAATATATCGCCAATTTGGTCGATAAACTTTCGCCTAGGGCGACCCTTCCCGATTCTGCCGTTCACCTGTGCAACATAAATTTGCTTTGTCACTCTTTCCTCATTCATTCTTTCTACATGACCAAACCACCGAAGCATTCCTTTCTTAATCCTGGTCACAACATCATCTTGCAAACCACACTCTTCTCTTATTAAACAATTTCTCACTCTGTCATTCAGATTCATCCCTAACATACTCCTTAATGACCGCATTTCTACAGCATTTATTCTACTCTCGTGCTTCTTCTGCCATACCCAACTTTCACTACCATACATTAAAGTAGGCACTAATACAGCATTGTGAATTGCCATACGTGCCTTTTTGGACACATTATATATATATATATATATATACATATATACCAGTTCTCATTAGTTATCTAGCCGGTGTCGTTGTTTGGTGTTAATGAAGAATTGCCAGTATGGTGGCTAAGACTTTTACAGGCTTAGGTATATTTTATTTCTTTAAAATTACCTCCACACTAGGAAATTCTTCTGTATCGTGGAGGTGCTTTACATAAATAATTTACTTATGGACGACCACCTAAACTTAAACGATGATTTGTAGGTCATACAAACAATAATTGTTCCGCGTGGGATTTTAACCCGTGACTTCGAAGACATATCTGCACGACCCTGTCATAGATATCATTAACAATGTAATGAAACCTACTTTGTTTATTAATTAGTATCATAAGAGTATTCAAATCAAAAAACAATATACACCAGTCTACACTTAGCAGCTCCAGGCTTCATATCAAATTACATTCCAATGAGTAACCATAGCTTTGAAACAGATGTGACACTCCTCATTTATTTATTACCTACTACCTACTTTTGTAGTTGCAGTTTTTCTTTTTTTTTATCAGAGTGTATTTTTTATCATATTATTTTAGTATTTTAAATTAAAAAGTAAAGCTTTTTTAATTCTATAAAAAACAAAAATATTACAAACGTAGATTTTAACTAATAACTAATTTGAACAGCAACAAGTAGCATAACAAGCTTCAAAGCTTCCTAGCGTGACGTTTAAAGTAAATTATCACTGCAGCGGAAGATATGCATTTCCAGCAGTGGACTTTTAAAGGCCGGTAAAGAAGAAAGAAGAATATGGTTCCTTAATTTTCAGTGTTGTTTTAATTTGATTTTTTAAATAGTTTTTGCACATTTAAACTCATTCCTAAAACGTCATTTTCTAATTCTACTAACTCTTAGTAATTTTTATTAATTCTAATTATTTTATAAGAGTGACTGACAGAGTTCACGCTAGCAAAGATTCTTTTATTTACGATATAATAAAGTCAATGGCGAGGTCACCCAATTTTTAATGATCTGACTACTAAAAATACTATTACAATAATTTTCTTTTGCGATGCTGACTAGAGAATTTTGACAAATTCTCACTGGATTTACCTTAAATATATGTAAGAGAAGTGGCTACAAAGATGCCGCCTGCTATATTAGTCGATCATTTTTATGGGTAAGATCATAAATAATTTGTTATTTAATGTAAGATTTTAATATAATGTATATTTCATTTGTGCCGTGTAGTTTTTTTTTACAGTAAGTGGTTGCTGCGGCCCATAGGCATCTACATCTATCCTCTATTACAAATCAAAATGCAGATGCGTTGTCACCCGTGAGGACTAAGATGGAATGCCTCATTTCCAGTAAAAAGGGTCTCCGGTTTTCTACACTCACCATACGAAACACAGCAGCATCAAGCTGCTATTTCACGCTGGTATTCTGTGAGAGCGTGGTCCTAACCCGGTCGAGCCGACCCATTCGTGCTACAACTATACTACTAACATAGCTGCAGCATGGCTCTACCACTTAAAAAAGTGGTACACACACTTTTGGCGGGGTAAGGGAATTAAACACCCCATAAAACAGGAGACGGGCTGCAAGATCATTAAAACAACTCAAAAATCAAAAAAGGCTAACGCGCGTACAACCACGGCAAATACTCTCATTGTGGCAATCTATGGGGCAGGTCTATATTCAAGTTCAACTGTGTAGTTTTGATAGGCTGTAATGAATCATTAACCGAAGACTGAAAATATCCATCGGTCGCACTAACATCGCGGAATTGTAAAGCGAATCTCATTATAAAGCCTTATATTTTATTCTCATCTTTGCATACAGTTATATGCCCATTAAAATTTAAACAACCATCTAATTGCAATCTTAAATTCTTTAATGCGTTCGTTTTTACCAACGGAGACCTTTCTGTTAATCCTAAATGTCATCGACGCTGACACACCTCACCTAGAGAAAGTGATTATTGAGGATTTTCAAACAAAAATATTAATAATATGATCAGTCATTACTTTGCAAAAATCCAATATATTAAAGATTTTAAGAGTTAACAAGCTGAAGAAACGCGTAAAAAACGTAGTGCTCAGCCATTGCAGAGTATATTCAGAGTATTATCGACAGTGGCTGGTCTTTCCTAGTGTAGTGATGTTGGGAGAATTAGTGTTGGGGTTAGTAATGACGGGGATAGTGCACGCAATTGAGGGTGGCGGGAGGTGTTTTCAAACTAGGTATGATGCATTACTTTTATTATTTTACGCGGATCTTACACAAAGAACTAATAACGGTCAGTGATTAGCTCTTATAGCATTGTTAAAGACTTTGAGGCCGTCTGCAAACATTAAGCATCTGGCAATCTTAAAAACTAAGAAAAATCATTAAACCGAAAAACGAAGTAAGCACACAAATGATCGCCTGAACAGTGTTCTGTCACTTAATTCACAAAAGTGATCTGATTTATGTTTGTCGACCAAGCAACAAGGAAAGCTTACTGGAAGTCATCGACATAGTTACAGATTTATATAAAATTTTACCATAGATAGTAATGCAAATAGGTCGAAAAGACGTAACGTTCGTAAATGATATATTTTCGGTACTGGCGTCACTCGAGAGTCGAGATACCTTCCATGCTATGGAATTTGGATATAATAAACTATAGCAAAAGGTTGTACAGATACATCTGTACAATATAGCGATTTCAAACGCAGCGCAAAATGCGGAAACAGCATCAGGGACCATGAACAGCACGCGACGCTGCAAATTAAGTGCTATGCCGACTATTATAATAATGGGCTTATTATCATCAAACTAACATTTTAAATTTATTTTATGACATTTCTTTGATATAACAATTTATTTAGCTAAATTAAAAATTGAGTGATTGACATATTATCTGCCTATCTAATCTAGGGTTTAATTGACGACGACATACTATTAACTTTGTAAATATTATACATTATGCATTACTACAATCACTTATATACCATTTATATTTATAATTATTTATGTAATACTATTAATAACTTTGGTTAATTGAAAAAAAAAAGAAAAATATAAAGCATTGATGCGTTTTCATTCAATAATTAATACTCAATGTTTGCACTCTGGGTTGTATAATCTGTGCAACTTAGTCTAGGGTTACAAATGCTCTGTGGCACGGAGACGGCACGTTAACTTTACCTTTTTAAATGTTTTTGCGGTCGTCTTAATGGTATTTATATAAGAATTGACTCATTATTGCAATTTGAAATGTAAGTAGTCCTATTTGATTAGGTAAATATATATATTCTATACGTGGTAGAGCCATACTGCAGCTATATTAGTAGTATAGTTGTAGCACGAATGGGTCGGCTCGACCGGGAAAGGACCATGCTCTCACAGAATACCAGCGTAAAATGGCAGCTTAACACTGCTGTGTTTCGTATGGTGAGTGTAGAGAACCGGAGAGCCTTTTTACTGGAAAAGAGGCATTTCATCTTAGTCCTCACGGGTGAGAACGCATCTGCATTTTGATTCGCAAACGAGGATAGATGTAGATGTCTATGGGCACAGCAACCACTTACCATCAGGTGAACTGTGTGCTCGTTTGTCACACATTCCATAAAAAAAATATATATCGCAGATTGTAAGATTTAAACATTAATAGGAAGTATAGGTTTTCTACTATTTTGGTTGTTTTTTAAAGTAGTTTTCTTTTATTCAATTTTAGCTTTCTTCTGATTCCTACCTACCTAATAATCCTCTTAAAGTTCTCAGAACAAGTATCTTGTCTTATCGAAACTCAAACATTTAATTGGTAAATCACATTCAAGATATTATAGGAAATTCTTTTCATTTCACATGCATAAGTTGTATTCCCCTACTTATATAATAAATACTAAGAAAACATACTACAATTTTCGGTGTTCACTTGTGATAATTAAAAATAAATAAGGTACGTGATGGTCATAGAATTATTACAATTCTATGGTGATGGTTACCTTAAGCTTTACCGCCCTACAAAACCAAAACAAGGAGAAGGACAGTGCCAAAAACACAAAGTCGTATACTATAACTAATATATTAAGAAAAAAATAGCAAACAAGCTTCGCCAATAATTAGGAACACTTCGAAAAATCTACTTATAAAAAACTAACTATACTACACAATACTAAAATCGACTAAATTTTTTCTATATTTTCAATTGTCAAAATGGCGTCGATAAAGCAGCGCCCTTTTGACTATTTATTATTTAATTGACCGATACAGAGCTATCGTATCAAAGAGTTACATATGCAAACAAGGCTGTAGTTTTTGAGTTATAAGAAAGTGACCATATTAACCGGATGACCATATTATTATTTAAAAAATAGTAATTACCCTCGCACTAAGATTTTCTCCTGTATCGTGGAGACAGTTGACATACATAAATTTAACAAGGACAAACATCCAGAACCGAAACAATTATTTATAGGCAACTACCGTGCGGGTTACGAACTCGCGGTTCTCAGCGCTGCAACTATAAGTAAGCCACTGTGTCACGGAGCTGTCTATAATAGTGATGAGAACAATATATAATAAACCTAGCAAGCTAACAGCATAGCAAAGTGGCGAAGCAATCAGCTTTGTAGCGGTTTCTAACGGTTGCCGTTGAGCAATCAGTTTTTAAAATAAGAGGTTCAGATGCCTGGGTGATCAGTAATAGATTGCTGAAAAGAGAATTTGAAAATTCGAAACCGTTCTCAAGATAATCGTGGGACAGACAGACAGACGGACGGACAGACGGACAGACGGACAGACATCGTGAAATCAATAAGTGACTTCGCAAGCTTCGCCACTTAATAAAAGAGCGGCCAAGTGCGAGTACGATTTATGACGTATTAAAAAACCTACTCACTAGATCTCGTCCAAACCAATTTTCGGTGGAACTTTACATGGTAATGTACATCATATATTTTTTTTACTTTTATCATCCTCTTATTTTAGAAGTTACAGGGGGGACACACACACATTTTACCACTTTGGAAGTATCTCTCGCGCAAACTATTCAGTTTAGAAAAAAATTATATAAGGAACCTCAATATAATTTTTGAAGACATATCCATAGATATCCCACACGTATGGGTTTGATGAAAAAAATTTTTTTTGAGTTTCAGTTCTAAGTATGGGGAACCCCCAAAATTTATTGTTTTTTTTTTTCTATTTTTGTATAAAAATCTTAATGCGGTTCACAGATTACATCTACTTGCCAAGTTTCAACTGCATAGTTCTTATAGTTTCAGAAAAAAGTGGCTGTGACATACGGACGGACAGACAGACAGATAGACATGACGAATCCATAAGGGTTCCGTTTTTTGCCATTTGGCTACGGAACCCTAAAAAGCCAGTACAGAAAACCGTTTAGTGATGATTGATTCGTTTAGGGATGGGATTACATCTATATCGATGTGTTGACGATTGTATAACATTTCGTAATACCTAAATGTAATGAAGATTACACTTTTTAAATATACAATAAAATATAAAGTAATAAATCATTCCGCCGACTCACTGGCAAACCTGGGGTCGTTGGAGGCGGGATACCAGCTGGCTCCTCGCATGTCTCCGTAATGAGGCAGGTCTGCGGGGGCGCAGCCGTACCCCTGCACCGGAGCACCCCCGTACAGGGGCACTGCGTACGGGTTTGCTGCCATGCCGCAAGAGGCCGCAGGTCCAAGGGGCGAGTTGATACTGCTGCCTGATGAGTTGGACCTAGAGTAATAAGCACTAGTTAGTATTGAAGATATACAGCCCTCTTATTGACGTAGGTATGAAAATTTATATTGATTTATTTTTAATTATACATATTGAAACTAACTTAAAATTATATATGATGAAAATTTTAAAGAAAAAAATTAGTTTGACGTATAAATTCTAACTTATTTAAAATAAATACTACAAAAACTACTAATTATAAATATATAAACACTGGAAGCTAGAATAAGTAAAAATAATAATATGCTTGGAATGCTGCTCGGCTGATTTTCAGTGAAGTACACTTGAGAACTATTTGTTCACGGGACTTGGTTTAACATCAGCGCCATATTTTTTTTAGAATATGGGTGACAAACTAGAACACAAACCACCTGACAATACCTAATAATAAACCCATAGACATCTACATCTATCCTCGATTATGAATCAAAATGCAGATGCGTTGTCACCCGTGAGGACTGAGATGGAATGCCTCTTTTCCAATAAAAATGGTCTCCGGTTCTCTACACTCACCCTACGATACAGCAGCATTAATCTGTTAGTTTGCACTGTCTATTTTGTGAGAATGTGGCCCTTCCTCGGTTGAGCCGACCCATTCGTGCTATAATTATAAGAAAGCTGCAGCATGACTCCACCACGTCAAAATTACACAATCTTTCCGCATTCTAACAACGAGAGAATCTTCTATATCATCGCACCATAAAAGTCGTCTGCTGCACATGGAGTTCTCTCATTACGAAGGATTTACGCTAATCTTCACGCTTGACAATTGGATTGACGTTCGCAGTACTAAACGCCTCGCACCCATGATGCTGGTCCGTCACCAGTTTGCGTATTTTACGTCTGGCGTAAACGGAATGGTATACCGCCATCGTTTGGAAAAATGATCTGTTGTTTCCCATAATCGCCTCTTACGACTCCCACGGGGCGGAATGGGGTGATAGATTCCTTTACATCACCACAACACGACAGGTTCGAGAGAATAGCTAACAAATTTTCATCTATCTAAAAATGTTATAATTTTTTTTAATAATTATTAAATACTGGCTGGCCAGGCAGATTGCTGTTTCTGACAGCCCTTTGTCATTTAAAAAATCTTCAATATCCCAATAAAAAATATTAAGGTCACTTATCGGAATATAATCTATCCTACTCGTATCTCTCAAGTTAGAGCAAGCAATACACATTTACAAAATTTCATTATAATCGGTTGAGTGGTTTCGGAGTTCATCGCGGACAAACAATGTGACACGTAATTATTTATATAAGTACTAGCTGGCCAGGCAGACGTTGTTCTGCCCTTTCCGACGCTCCTTGCTATAAAAAAAAACCTTTAAATTCGCAATAAAAAATATTAAAGGTCACTTATCGGGATAAAAAGTAGGTATCCTATCTCTCAAGTTGAGCAAACTGCACACAGTGTGCAAAATTTCATTGAAATCAGTTCAATAGTTTAGGAGTTCATCGCGGACAAACAATGTGACACGTAATTTTTATATATAAAGATTATGTGGTCCAAACCTTTTCAGGTTCCGGTTTTTTAATCATAAACCAACTCGAATATATGGAAAAACACTATTCCAGTGCTGGAACAATGTTATCAATATCGATTTAAAAATCGAAATTTAGACTTCATCTGACAATAATAAATATGCCAGCGATGTGGATCCACCAATCAGTGTGACGTGTTTTATCATGTCTTCGAAATCAATATATAATAGATATACTATAAGAGTAGTTGTAAATTGTAATAAGACTTTGACTGTGCGTATGATTACAGAGGCTATCATGTGACGTAACTAGATAGATATGGGTATTAATTTAGGAAATTATTATAGAATGTTTGACTTTCCAAAATCCAAACTGACATATCTCCAGTTTCAAGATCCTCACAATATTTTCTAAGTCTATTTAAAAAAAGTTTCATCCTTTGATTCATTATTATCTTTTTTTAAATTCCATAAGCTGTCATTGTCGGTGACACTAATCGTGAATGGTTTTGAGCAAAAATTGCCGCGTAAAATGCCCGTCCCGTTACGCATCTATGGGTCGTGCGGCGCCAACCCGTCACTGTAAACAAAAGACGGCTTATCTGTCTAATCCCTATTTACACAATTTAATCCTCTGCCCTGCCCATCCCGTTAAACGTCCCAATGATACTGGATAGGGTTGGATATTAAACATCGATAAACCGAGGCGATTGCGTGCATTTGTTATTTTTTTTATTTATCTTGCTACCGGATTTTTTTTTCATTTACTGACATCAATTACTACCTGTTACTATTCTTCATTTACCTCAACATTCAATTTTAGTTTTAGCTGTATACTACTTGAACATTTCAGAAGTTCTTAAGCCAAGTAACATATCTATTATGTATTACGTAATAATGATAAATATACACATAATACATTACAAATGAAGTACATTTACTTTTTGATTTCAAAGATCATACAATTAATCACAATAAATAGCAAATCGAAATTAACTGAAATATATTATGTGTGATTCAGAACGATATTTTATTATTTATCTTCACGCACAATCCCTGACGGGGTAGCCAGAGAGAACAGATCGCCAAGTGTCACGATCCTTACATACCTCTTTCGCTTCTTTCAGATTCATAATCTTCTTCATACATGCACGTCTAGGTATCCGAGTACTCTTGACCCTCCCCTCTTCGAGCAGTTTGCTCACATGGTCTTCGAAAGTTAGTCTCGGTCTACCTCGACACCTTTTAATATTAACTTTCGCGCTATATATTTTCTTCACCATTCGGTCTTCACTCATTCGCTCAACGTGCCCAAACCATCGAAGCACGCCCTTATCAATTTTTGTGATAAGGTCATCTTTCAAACCTGCCATATTGCGAATCTCTTCGTTTCGCTTTCGGTCGGCCATGGTAACGCCGCACATTTTACGAAGAGATCGCATCTCCACTGCATTCAACTTGCTTTTATGCTTCTTCTGGCATACCCAGGTTTTCCAGGATTCAGAACGATGGGATCAGAAATTGTGTATTAAAAGAAAAGCGTGACTTCCAAGACAATGTTGTGACCAAGATTAAGAAAGGAATGCTTCGGTGGCTTGATGATGAACGAGAAAATAGTGACAAAGCAAATTTATGCTGAAACAGTGGGTAAAACAAAGGTAACTTTGTGTCTTTTTTATCGAGACATTAAAGCACTTAGGATGATTTTAAATTATCCTTATATACATACTATAGTAAGATTCAATTCTATTTTGTGTGACTTTGGTTTGTGGGCAGCAATAATTTTAACACTAAATCTACGTCATATCTTTCTTGTCGATAATTTCCATCATTCATCGATACAAAAATCCCTATTTCTAACGGAGCAATTTACACTCAACTTTAAGCCTTATATGTTGCCGCGTAGGAATTAGCACAATTTATTCCATCTGGGTGGTGAAACACCCCATTATGATGTTTGACTTGACAAATTGAGTTTTGACAGGGCGGGAAATTTACCGCGTACAATTTCAAGATAGGTCGCAATAGGTCGCTTAAATTTGGTACCTGTAATTTGATTAAATTAGTGGTTGTTGTCTTTTAATTTATGCCTTGTTTTGCTTGTTTAATTGTAATAACTGCAGTTTACATGTACCTGCGTAATTAAATATTTTAGTTAAAGTGACATTATTTATGAAAGCTATTGCCAAAATTAAATCAGTAAAATGAAATGCAAATAACTGCCATTAATTAAAATTGCGTACCTATTAATTTTACGGCAACATGATCCG
Organism: Parnassius glacialis; assembly: GCA_033319125.1. Taxonomy (NCBI): domain Eukaryota; kingdom Metazoa; phylum Arthropoda; class Insecta; order Lepidoptera; family Papilionidae; genus Parnassius; species Parnassius glacialis. The sequence continues at coordinate 3,294,722 of JAVANC010000012.1, read as the reverse complement.
AAATTGTATAATGGTTTTTATTTAACTAAGGGCCAATTTTTCAATCCCCAGATAAAAGTTAGTCAAAAGCACAGATGTATGAATAAAATATTTGAATGCGTCTTAAATCAGACTGGACGTGGATTTGCACGTGGTAGAGCCATGCTGCAGCTATATAATGATTGTAGCACGAATGGATCAGCTCGACCGGTAAAGGACCACGCTCTCACAGAATACCAGCTTAAAAAGCAGGTCAATGCTGCTGCTGTTTTGTATGTTGAATGCAGAGAACCGGAGACCCTTTTTACTGGAAACGAAGTATTCATTCTTTGTTCTCAGGGGTGACAACGCGTCTGGATTTTTATTTTTAATTGAGAAATTTGATAGATAACTTTTAAGAATCGGACCCAATATTATTATATTATTATCTTACCCTAATAAAAACCTACCTAACTTTGCATTTTGGTTGACCTTACATTAATAGTATTTGCAACTAGCTGTTCCCCGCGACTTCGCCCGCGTGTAATTAATTACGAAAGATTTCATGGATTTTAATTTTTGCGCAGAACCCTAATTCTTTTTCTGAAATAAAAATAGCCTAAGTTACTCCTTATAACATCAGCTATCTACCAGTGAAAGTGCAATCAAAATCGGTCCAGCCATTCCGGAGATTAGCCGGGACAAACAGACAAAAATTTAAAAAATAGTGTTTTTGTTATAAGTACCGTATATACATTCATATGCATTTAGTAAAAAGCTGTTATTTTAACATTACAAACAGAGACTTCAATTTCATTTATTCGTATAGATTTAATTAAAATTTTACATTTTTTGTAAAGTAGTGGCGGTGAAAGGAAGGAAACCTACTACCCAATACCATCGCCCGGGTAGGTACCTTACCTTTTTGTTACCAGTCGTAACAAAAAGGCGATAGAGGGAAATTAATTCTCAGAATTATTTTCTAGGTGAACCGATTATGATGATTATTTTTTATATATAGAAGCACTAGCTTTCAGTGCTTCTCATGTGGTCCCATATAAATTTGATCACGATCTGACCAGTAGTTTTTGAGTTATCTTTAATAATGTGTATTTAATTAGCTTCGACTATTTTAATGATGTTCTCATTTTATTTATATTGAAGTCGGTTGTACAATATTTTTAATTTTATCGCTTGTTGCCCACGACGGCACGGAGGTGTGTCTGTAGGGTGAGAGATTGCTTGTGTTTGCAAACGAATGTTGCCATTTTTAATTTACTGTTCTGCCGTAATTGTTACAGAACAAAGTATAATTTGATTTTATTATATACAATATTAAAAACTATAATAAAAAAAAACTAAAACTAGTAACTTAATTATCATTCAGTCCTACTCCCCGCGGTATCGTGCCAAGAACGCTGGCTGCGTTTCCCCGCTAAATAGCTATACTTAGCCTTTGAGCGAGAAAACAACCAGTCCTCATATCACCAGCAACAACGACCAGTCGCGGATAGAGTTCCTTCAGGAACTTTACCGCACGTGGACCCCACGGACCGATAGTCTCTACAGCAAATGGCACAAATATATAGTCATTTCTCAGAGACTCGTATTTGAGCCACTTATTTCAGCTGCCACTGATGCCACTCCTGCTCTGAACGAGGTACCCTTGAGATGAGAGGCCGCCAAAGTGTCTACGCAAGTAGCATTCCACACTAGGGCTTTACCTCTCTCCCAAGGGACCAATGTCATACTGTATCTTGTTTCGTCTTTGATTTTAGGTTGACAAGACAAAAATAATGACGAATTTTTATACGTGGCAGAGCCATGCTGCAGCTATGTTAGTAGTATAGTTGTAGCACGAATGGGTCGGCTCGACCGGGGAAGGACCACGCTCTCACAGAATACCAGCGTAAAATAGCAGCTTAATGCTGCTGTGTTTGGTATGGTGAGTGTAGAGAACCGGAGACCCTTTTTACTGGAAAAGAGGCATTCCATCTTAGTCCTCACGGTTGACAATGCATCTGCATTTTATTTCGGAAACGAAGATACCTAGATGTAGATGTCTATGGGCCACAACAAACACTTACCATCAGGTGGACTGTGTGCTCGTTTGTCACCCTTATTCCATAAAATAAATGTGAGATTCTATTGGCTTGACCTACATATTTTACGTATATAATATGTAAAATTTACGTACCAAATATAAAACATCTCAAATATATGAGATATTCTAAGTTCGTTTAATTGAAAAAAAAAAGTACCTACTCAATAATCTTATTTCTTGATATTTGTTTTAATAATCATATAAGCACAAATAATTTAATAATGGCAAATACTTTGCCATTATTTCATAAGTTCATAACTAATTTAACGTAAAATAAGTAATGACTCAACGTATCGGCCAGCAGACACGTACTTATTCGAAAATATTATTTATGCAAACTTAATGCGTATTCCTACTTGTTTGTATTTTCGCGGACATCTTAAATTCTGTTTATCAACATGTAAATGAAGATTTGACTAAATGCGAGGCACACAACTCGCAGGTGTGAGTCCGTCACCACTCGTAGTGCGCAAACACTCACCGCGCACTCATAATGTTGTCAAACCAAAAAAAAGAATTCTTCCATATTGCCAATTTGACGTCCGAAAAAATTACGCAGGTACATTATATTATTATCATTAGAGCCTTTCTCAAGGCCATTGCTGATCATAAGTGCGATTTAATTAGAATTTTCTGGATCATAGACCAAACTGTGGAATTTACTGTCGCCAGTGATTTTTCCGGACCGATACGACTTAGGGACCTTTTTTTATAGGATAGGGTGATAAACGAGCACACAGTCCACCTGATGGTAAGTGGTTGCTGCGGCCTATAGACATCTACATTTATCCTCGTTTGCGAATCAAAATGCAGATGCGTTGTCACCCGTGAGGACTAAGATAGAATGCCTCTTTTCCAGTAAAAAGGGTCTCCGGTTTTCTACACTCACCATACGAAACACAGCAGCATGAAGCTGCTATTTGACGCTGGTATTCTGTGAGAGCGTGGTACCTTCCCCGGTCGAGCCGACCCATTCGTGCTACAACTATACTACTAATATAGCTGCGTCATGGCTCTACCACGTTATAAAGAACCTTCAAGAAAAGAGTATATTCCTTGCTAAAAGATCGACAACGCAGCTGCAGTTTCCCTGGTGTTGCAGATGTGCACGGGCGACGGTGATTACTTACCATCAGGTGAGCCGCATGCTCGTTTGCCTCCTCTTCCATAAAAGAGCATCCCACATAGATTAGAATAGAATAGAATAGAATAATTTTTTATTCAATATAGATTATTACATAATACTTATTGAAAGTCATTTTTTATTTACCACTGATTCGGAAAATACCTCTCTCCTGGGAAGAACCAGCAAGAAACCCAGCGGTACTTTTTTTAAACATAATTTCACTTAACAATAATTTTGTTTATACAATTTTTAAATGATTTTTCATAGAACCAGCATTGTGGCGATCACCCTATTCCCAGGGCTTATTTTCATTCATGTATTCCTTGATATTATAATAACCCTTTTTGTGATTGTTTAAGCCACCGGTATCCATCTACCTATTACATCGGGTCATTACTCCATCTAGTGCAGAGTTGTCCAACACGGCGCTTGCCAGTACAAGGCTTTCGCTCAAGAAACCGTCCTCCCCCAATGGTTTTTTTTAATATGATAAGGGTGACAAACGAGCACACAGTCCACCTGATGGTAAGTGGTTGCTGCAGCCCATAGACATCTAAATCCATCCTCTATTACAAATCAAAATGTAGATGCGTTGTCACCCGTGAGGACTAAAATAGAATGGCTCATTTCCAGTAAAAAGGGCCTCCGGCCACCTGCACTCACCAAGGGAAACGCAGAGGTAAACCTCTACTTCACGTTGGTTTTCTGTGAGGTCGTGGTACCACCCCGGTTCGAGCCGGCCCATCCGTGCGACAGCAAAAGCTGCCGCGTGGCTCTACCACTGTTAAAAATTGTCGAAAACGATTGTCGACTCTTCGTGACAAATGACCGAGCCATTGCCATTATAACCTACAGATTCGCTGTGTCAGTAACTCTTGTTCCTCTGCGGATATATGATATAGAGAGTAAGGGGCAACCGAGCATGCGGCTCACCTGATGGTAAGTGACTACCGCCGCCCATGAACAACTGCAACACCAGAGGAATTGCAAATGCGTTGCCGGCCTTTTAAAAAGGAGTAGGCTGTTTTCTTGAAGGTCCCTAAGTCGTATCGGTCCGGAAAAATCGCTGGTGGTAATCGATTCCACAAGGATTACATCACGCAGATAAACTTCGAGCATAAGAACCACGTTTTGCTTCCGAAAGTCATTATTTAATTATTTAATTGATTTAATATTTGAATAAAATTACTATGTGGGAACCATGGTAGCTCAGGGGCTAAACGCTCGCTTTAGATTTCACAGTGCGCGAGTAACTCGGGTTCGAACCCCGCAGGCACCAATGAAATTGTTAATTGCAATTTTAAGTGCTGATTTACGAAGTGCCCGGCGGTGAAGGATTACATTGTGAGGAAACCTGCATGTTTGGGAAAAGAAGATATTTCGAAGATATATGAAGTTCGCCAAAACACATTGGGGTAACGCGGCAGACATTTCCTCGCTCTAAAACCCTCTCAGAAATGAGAGAAGGCCTGTGCCAAGCTGTGGGACGTAAATAGGCTGTTATTTTACTAGGTGAGATAACTATTTTGAAAATACAGACTAAAAATTAAAAATATATGACATTGGTATGATCTCCTGTGCTTAATCACATCTAAGAAATAAAATTTATTTTGTTAGTTTAAGTATGTCAAAATGTAAAATAATTCTTATATTTAAATTAAACAAAAGATTTTTAACATGGACAAATCAACAAAATATCGAGCGGTTTCTAACTGCGGCAACGTCTTCCCGTAAGATATGACTTAAAAAAAGTTCTGTAATGGGCTGACAAGTAATAAAAAATTATGTAACTTTTGTGTTGTTTCTACAGCTACGTACTTAACGTGATGCAGCCATGCTGCAGCAGTCGGCTCGGCTGGGGTAGGACCACGCTCTCACAGAATACCAGCGTAAAATAGCAATGTTTTGTATGGTGAGTGTAGAGAACCCGAGACTCTTTTTACTGGAAAAGAGGCATTCCATCTTAGTCCTCACGGGTGACAACGCATCTGCATTTTGATGCGCAAACGAGGATTAGATGTAGATGTCTATGTGCCATAGCAGCCACTTACCATCAGGTGGACTATGTGCTCGCTTGTCACCCTGTTATACTGACCCGAAATCTATGCATAACTATTATTTGTGCATATATCCCACGTCATTGGGGGGTATTTGCCATAGTTGCCACGCTTAGCGAGCGGGTTGGCAACATCAGTTTTTTTATTGTAACTTTGGCTATTATCAGGAAGATGCTGCTGCCCATCTTCCGCCTGTTTCCCTTTGTCGCCTTTTACGACACCCACGGGAGGATATGGGGTAGTGGATATTCTTGACCGCCACTACACGGCTATCCCACGTAGGCTTACTTCACTTTTTTTATAGGATAGGGTGATAAACGTGCACACAGCCCACCTGATGGTAATTGGTTGCTTCTGACCCATATACACCTACATTTATCCTCAATAAAGAATCAAAATGCAGATGCGTCTTCACCCGTGAGGACTAAGATGGAATGCCTCTTTTCCAGTAAAATGGGCCTCCGGTTCTCTACAGTTACCATACGAAACACAGCAGTGTTAAGCTGCCATTTTACCCAGGTATTCTGTGAGAGCGTGGTCCTTCCCCGGTTGAGCCGACCAATTCGTGCTACAACTATACTATTAATATAGCTGCAGCATGGCTCTACCAGGTAAGACCTTTAAAACTTTACCGTGGTATATTTTTACCATTCGTCAATATAATTACAATTATTGTAATATCGCTCTAAAAGATGCAGGTGTGTTACAAGCTTGATTGTGTAAGTGGTCATTTGTACATAGTACAAACAAAAAGATCTATAAAAGCGCGCGTAAAGGAACATATAGCTGACGTGAAAAACCGACGTTCCGGGAAGTCCGCAGTCTGTGAACATGTTCAAAATTGACCACGCCATTACATTAGATTTGACGGACCACAAATCCTCGCAAAAAAACACTGTTTCCTACCACGAATGATTCACGGGGCTATTGAAATCCTAATTATTGACACCCTAATTTCAATAGAGAAGATGGACAAGTGCTACCACAAGCTTGAGATCCTATCTATAGATATAAATAAAATGATAAAGGTTTGCAGTTGGGCGCGCATCACGGAAAAACTACTGGATACATTTCAGTTAGGTTATTTAAGTTTTATTTTTCAGACACTTGGCCTATACCTAAAAAAATATTGCGATATCTTCATCTAATATAAAGTATTAAGGTTTTACGAAACAACTATTTTTATGAGCAGTACGTGTTCAGTGATGTGTGTAAGCAACGTGCACTAAGTCGCGGATACGTAGGTCACTCAATAAGTTTTGAGATGCTAAAAATTTAAAAATGGAACGCAGCCGTGTTATATGTTTCTAAAAAGCAAATTTATTTAAAAATAGAATTCCATAAGCCTAATGCTCAATATTAAAAAAAAAAAAAGAAAAATATTGGTAAATCCAATTGGGCATACCTTAAGCGCATTAAAAAAACTACGTATAACATGATTATACGGAATTTTTAAAATAGTTTAAATACATTTCGACAGCACTATCGGCTTCAACATCCTCGAAAACCATGAAAATGACACCCGTGATGAAAAAATTGATACCTATTGCAGCCGCCATCTTGGATTTACATTTCGACAGCACTATCGGCTTCAACTCTCTCGAAAACAATGAAAATGACACCCATGATGAAAAAATTGATACCTATTGCAGCCGCCATCTTGGATTTACATTTCGACAGCACTATCGGCTTCAACTCTCTCGAAAACCATGAAAATGACACCCAAGATGAAAAAATTGGTACCTACTTCAGCTGCCATCTTGGATTTACATTTCGACAGCACTATCGGCTTCAACATCCTCGAAACTCATGAAAATGACACCCATAATGAAAAAATTAATACCCATTGCAGCCGCCACCTTAGATTTACATTTCGACAACCCTATCGGAGTCAACTCTCTCGAAAACTATGAAATTGACACCCATGATGAAAAAATTGATACCTATTGCAGCCGCCATCTTGGATTTACATTTCGACAGCACTATCGGCTTCAACTCTCTCGAAAACCATGAAAATGACACCCAAGGTGAAAAAATTGGTACCTACTTCAGCCGCCATCTTGGATTTACATTTCGACAGCACTATCGGCTTCAACACTCGAAAACCATGAAAATGACACCCAAGATGAAAAAATTGGTACCTACTTCAGCTGCCATCTTGGATTTACATTTCGACAGCACTATCGGCTTCAACATCCTCGAAACTCATGAAAATGACACCCATAATGAAAAAATTAATACCCATTGCAGCCGCCACCTTAGATTTACATTTCGACAACCCTATCGGCTTCAATTCTCTCGAAAACCATGAAAATGACACCCATGATGAAAAAATTGATACCTATTGCAGCCGCCATCTTGGATTTACATTTAGACAGCACTATCGGCTTCAACTCTATCGAAAACCATGAAAATGACACCCAAGATGAAAAAATTTATATCTATTGCAGCCGCCAACTTGGATTTACATTTCGACAGCACTATCGGCTTCAACACCCTCGAAAACCATGAAAATGACACCCATGATGAAAAAATTGATACCTGTTGCAGCCGCCATCTTGGATTTACATTTCGACAGCACTATCGGCTTCAACACCCTCGAAAACCATGAAAATGACACCCAAGATGAAAAAATTGATATATTTTGCAGCCGCCATCTTGGATTTACATTTCGACAACACTATCGGCTTCAACACCCTCGGAAACCATGAAAATGACACCCATGATGAAAAAATTGGTACCTAATTCAGCCGCCATCTTGTATTTACATTTCGACAGCACTATCAGCTTCAACACCCTCGAAAACCATGAAAATGACACCCATGATGAAAAAATTGGTACCTACTTCGGCCGCCATCTTGGATTTACATTTCGACAGCACTATCGGCTTCAACACTCGAAAACCATGAAAATGTCACCCATGACAAAAAAAATTATACTACTTGCTTTTAGTACGTACTACTATTATTTATTCTGTGCTTTTAAATATTGTAATAAAAAAATGTCTTATTATTATTATAATTAAATATTTAAGAAATTTGGTTATTAGAATATTGTGTATTTGTACAGCGATCTTTTTGAGCCGCTGCAAACAACCGAAACAATGTCCACTCACGAAGGCGACTGAAGCCAAACCACAGAAAAAAAAAACAAAAAACCAGCACAAACTATATAGAAACACTACCAAACCAGTGGCATACAGTCCATACTATAATTTTTCTTAGAGGTATTATTATGTCATGACAGTTTGTCCATGTTGCAGTAGATGTCGCTTTTTTAAATTTAGCCATGCTTGGCCAATTAAGAATCAAACAAATTAATGAATAGTTTAAAATACAATCGAACCTTTCTAACTTACTATTTTGTTACAAAACAAATTTGTAATTAAATTTTTAGTATAATTTATTTATTTTACATTATTCCCTATATATAATGTACTCTGTGAGCCAAACTAAACTACTCATTACTACTCTGTGGCTGTAGCTTCCCATTTAGAGAAAGAGTTTTGGCGGGAACTCGACCGGCGGCGGCTTGCTGCTCCTGTATTATTGTTTAAATAATGGTTTGAAGTGGACTTTGATATGTAAAAGTAGTGCGATTTTGTGTATTAAGTGTCTGCGCATGTGAACTATTAATGGAAACTGTGAAACAAGTGCTCTGATGGTGATGGAATCTCAAGATAAGCTGTTTGTTTGCATAGGCGCCTTTAGATACCATCGCCAACTGTCAGCTGCCTGCTGGCTCAAGTTACCGTCAAAATCTCCCAAGGCTGCACAATGTGACGCATCAACATATTGTGAAGCAGTGAAATATGAAGGAAAATTATACATGAAGACAAGGCTGTATGGCATAGTTCCTTTGCCTGCTCTCTCGAGCGAATAATAAAAACAACAACAACAACCATTTAGAGAAATATTTTTGTATACGAGGCTAACAAATCAACGAAAATTTCGCCATTTTGGAGCCGAAAAAAATTAATTATAGCTAAACAAAACAAAACTACACTGCCATTTACATTCAGTGGCTTCCCACATGATAGATGAAGAGATTAAAAAATAGATTGAGTTAAACAATTAATATTTTCAAAAGTTATTGTGTTTACAAGCCACAGGGACATGATAAATCCACACCATAAGCCACTAAAACCCTTTTTTTTTATTTAAAAATAGCAATTAATCGATTTAAAAAAATATTAATAAGTTCAACAATCATTTATCTTTCTAACAATGTGCTTTTTATATCATTTATATGTATAATATGATTGCTAGATACGATTTTATTCGATAAAATGTTGGAATCTTAATTTTTAGGCGATAGTAGAACACACCTTGCGCTTCCGCTTAAGGTATGCAAAACAAAGTTCTATTAATTTTCCTCCAACGTTTCATGCGCTTTTCATTAAAACGATGGATCTTAACCGTGAACATTTACGCGCTATGATATATTATGATTTTAGATTTGGTTTAACCGAACAATTAAGTTTACAGCGGTTACAATCAGCATTAGGGGACTAAGCTCCGTCACGCGTAACAATTTTTAGTTAGTTTGCTGATTTCAACAGGGGTAAAATCATTGAGTTAAATGTACTACGTACAGCTATTCCAAACAAAAATTGTGCGCTACTCTATGTATTCGCGCATGCGTGGGAGATAGTAGAGTCGCATATGCGCGACGACTTTAATTTAATATAAAATAAGATATTAATATAAATACTAATATAAAATATTTATAAGAATTTCATATAAAATACTCTTAATTTAATCTATTTCTAAATAAAATGTAATAATAATTATCTTATGGAATTCACAAATCTTCAATTTACGCAATATTTAGTTAAGCGTACGGATTGCAGTACAGTTCAATTGAACATAGTCAATGTTCGGAATGCGAAATCTAGTGCGTAGTACATATATATCTATGGGTAAAATTAATCTTAAAGATGACCAAAAATCGGGGGCCCCACAAAGAGCAGTAACCGCAGAAAATGTATGGACTACTGAAATGTTGGTGCGAGAAGACCCCCATATCACATATACGGAAATCGAAAAGATTGTAGGCATTACTTCGGGGAGCATTCATACCATCCAACATCAACATATTGGAGTTAGGAAGCTTTGTTATCGATGGATCCCTCGTTTGCTCTCCGAAAGCGAAAAACAGACTCGTGAGGATTGGTACCATGAAATGCGTGTACGTTTTGAAAACGGGGCATCTAGGCGTGTTTCAGAAATCATTACTAGTGACGAGACGAGATTCATCTATCAATATGATCCGGAAAATAAAAAGCAATCATCGGCATAGGTCAGAAGGATAGTTACCGACAAAACTGCAAAGCGAGGTCTTTGCAGTTTTGTCGGTAACTATCCTTCTGACCTATGCCGATGACGCTTTTTTGACGTCGGCAAAAAAATGGCGGCTAGTTTTTTTTTCCGCGGAGCGGACATTTCAATGTCAATGCTGGAAAATTGTAGGACAGTCAATTCTGAATGGTATGCTACAGTTGCATTACCCTAAGCTTTTCAAGCTGTGCGGAAGAGAAAACCAAAGACCGGGCTTCGGGGAATCATGCTGCATCACGATAACGCCTCTTCAAATACCTCCATTAGAACAAAAGCATTTATTGCGGAATCTAGTGTTGAAATTTCTAGTGTAGAAACTCTAAGTCACCCACCCTACAGCGCTGACTTAGCTTCTTGCGATTTCTTTTTGTTCCCAACAGTCAAAGAAAAAAATAAAAGGCAAGTTTTTTTCAAGCACCGAAGAAGCCGTGGCTGCCTATTATGGAGTGTAGAGTAGGAGGAGAACCATCTCTGTATATGAAAAGTGTCCCTAAAAACGCGTCCAATAAGGGTGGCGCTGCAGTAGCATAGGATAAATTGAAAAAAAAAGCGCCAAAATTAATTAGAATAAGATGGAGAAATAAACAAGAACCGACCAATCCGCTTGTTTTTGTACTATGTAAATAGTTGAGGTTTGGCAAAAGTGTTTTCAGAGTTGGTTTAGGCGAATGGAACTTTGTATAGAGCATGATGGAGAATATATTGAAAAGATGTAAAATAAATATTAATAGTTTCTAGAATACTTTTTGTACATACAAAAGTTATTGAGTGACCTACGTATCAGCTAGTAATTAAATTAAATCCAAACCCAAGCATACCACTGCAAGATTTCAAGATACTGTAAGCTCATTCTGCGTAGATCGGAACAAAAATTAATAATATTCAAAAACTGAAGTTAGCCGGGCTAACTATGACATCGGGACTGTTGCTGTAAAGGACCCGAAACGTCGGGAATGAGGGCTAATAATCTACCACTCACCAGATGTCGCTAGTTGTGACTGAGGTAAAGTTTTTTGTTACACAGTGTCAGTTAATTGAGAAATTATTTTTTAAATAAGTTATTATTATCTATAGTAGTATATATTACACAACACAATGCGTCAGTGGTTTTCAGTCAGTGGATTTTTAATTTTTTGCACTTTATAGCTCGTTTTTTTTTAATTTTTTTACTTTTAATTATATTTATAGTTTGGATTATTCATTTCTATTCTAATTAATATAAAATATAACTAATGATACGAAAAGAAACCTTAAAGTTTACATTTTCCTAAGAAATTATCATCCCCGCTATGAAATCTGTCAAATATTTTACCTCACTGTAAAGTGGCGCCGCCCTGGTGGAAGAAAAACTCGTGGATGCCCTCATTAAAAAGTTAAATTAAATGCGATAAAATCCGTAATATTAGTTTCATTTAATGTACATTAAAATCAGAAAATATCAAACGTAGTGGCATACAAGCAAGCGTACAAGGCATTATTGCTGTTTGAGTTTAGCAACTTATTAATAAAATATTAATCTGAACAATCAATATATTATCTATATAAAAAGACTAGTCCCAATGAGGGCTAATAATTTTCTGCTCACCAAAAGTCGCTAGTTAACACTGAGGTAAAGTTTTTTGTTACACAGTGTAATTTAATTGAGAAGTTGGTTTTTAATAAAAGTTTATCAGTTTCTAGAGATTAAATTAATACACAAAACAATATGTCAGTGGTTTGCTCTTTAATTTTTTTGCACAAGTTTTAACTTTTTAATTTTTCTACTTTTATGATATAGCGGATATCCGTTACGGATTTCATCACACAGATAAACTTCGAGCATAGGTAGCAGTTGATCATGTTTTGGCTTCAAAAGTCATAACTGGCAATTATAGATTTAATATTTAACAACTTTTTTCAGTATTTTTCGAAATTCTTGCGGGGAGTAAAGAGGATTTTCGCTTTAAAATTGCCTTATTTCCGTAATTATCTAAATTCAACGACCCGGTCAATACGCATTAATATAATAAGTCTATGGGTACACAGGTAGATTGTGTACTGTAATAGCACACAAGATATGATATACCTATTCTAAATAAGTATCATTGGGGAGCCGCTAGAAAACAAAATTTCCATAATTTCAAATTCGACGCGAGCGAAACCGCGGGCAGCGCTATTTAAAATTAAAATTATAAGAATATAATTAGAACCATTATTACAACATGATATTGAAATAATAAAGTTACTAAATTGACTATGTACAATGTTCTTGGCACCTATCACATTATTTTCCACACTTCCCTTGTTGACTGGGAGAGAATGCCAAAAGGCATTTAGTCCGCCCCTTGTGAGCCTTTTATTAAAGTGTACAATAAAGTGTAAATCTTTATATATAAAAGTACGGACTCCTAAACTACTGAACTGATTTCAATGAAATTTTGCACACTGTGTGCATTTTGGTCCAACTTGAAAGGTAGGATAGTTTTTATACTACCGATAAATCACCCTCAATTTTTTTTATTGCGAAATTAAGGATTTTTATAGGAAGGGTCGTTAGAAAGGGCAGAATAACGTCTGCCTGGCGGGCTAGTAAGTAAATAAAAATAAATAATAAAGTTGAACATGATTCCCTGATAACATTTTCTTTAGCCAAAAGGCGTATTGTTACTATAAAATTTGTAACGTGTTATTCTATTTTTATTTTACTCATTTTTTATGTAGGTAACGAAATATTTCCATTTTGCGAATTACTCAAAAAGCACCCTTTAAGACATTTAAAAAAAAATATTTAAGAAAATATTTTTTATAGCATAGAGTGACAAACGAGTACACAGTTCACCTGATGGTAAATACCTAGTTGCTGTGACCCATAGACATCCACATTTATACTCAATAAAGAATCAAAATGCAGATGCGTCGTCACTCGTGAGGACAGATGGAATGCCTCTTTGCCAGTAAAATGGGTTTCCGGTTCTCTACACTCACCATACGAAACACAGCAGTACTAAGTTGGTATTTTACTCTGGTATTCTGTGAGAGCGTGGTCCTTCCCCGGTCAAGCCGACCCATTCGTGCTACAACTGTGGCTCTGCCACGTGTAAATATACACAATAACAACATCCAGACCAAAAATCTAATAAAAATGATTTGTGTAGATATTGTTAAATATTAGCCGGCATTATCTATTATTAACCGAGGAGCCACAATCCAGTGAACAGGTGAGCTTATCACTAAGCCACACGAGGTCACCTTCCTATCGTAAGCCGTAAGTGGACTTTTAGTGCAATTTCTAAATTTGTCAAATTTTAGAAATGCCAAAATTGCCCTATAATTTAATCCGAATTAAAACAAACTGGAGTGCCCACACGACACTCTGTCTTTAATCTTATTAAAGACTTAAAACTAGCAACGCGTCTCCCACTGGCACCTGAATAACATGGCTACCCTGCCGGGCGGTGTGCTTGAACAGTGTATGCTCAGTGCTCACTGCCTGGGCCTAAAGATATAAAGAGTAAAAAAGTAAACTAACGAAAAAAAGATTGTTAATATTATATCAAATACGAGCCTTGACAAAAGCGCCACCTACCGGGTCCGATTGTGAATCTAAACCAAGGACCCCACTCAAAAACACAAATAATACCTATAAGAGCTATAGTTTGAAAATGTGATTTTTTTTTTTAATTAACGCACCCGCAACCGGCTTGCGGGTGGAATTTCGTAAAATCCGTTCTTAACTGACCTCTAGGTAGGTACTCGGCGAAAGAAATATTCCTACCAAAATTTAAGTTTCTAGGCCTTACGGTTCAAGAGATATCGTGATAAGTCAGAACATATGTGGAAATCTTTTATATATATATATATATATATATATATATATATATATATATATATACTCGTAGATTCACTCGGTTTTGACACTTTACATGACGTTAATGTTACAGAGATAATGTTATTAAACACTTAAAACCTAGCAAACCGTCTCAATACACCTCGCAACAGAAATTTAAAACTAAGAATTTGTCCTCTACCATATTCCATAAATTACAGATTTGATTCCAATAAAAATTTAATCGGGTATTCATTACGCAATTAAACTTAAAATTTGGTTTGGAGAAGATGTTACGAACTTAGTATCGAAATATGCAAGACAAAAAAAGTTCACTATCTTAGAAACGAACATACGCACATACCTCATTTTAATATCGGTAGAATTGAACTTCATGTACCTTAAAATGTAGAAATATGTAGAGGCTTGCACTTTTAAAAGTTTAAATTATTAAAACAACTTGCAAAGACGAATACTACACATTTAATAAAACTAATGATTTGCCGCATTTTATCGCGTTTAATTTGAAATATTTTAAATCTTTTGCATATTATTATTTAGTCTGTCTCTTAGATACTTCTCTTGAAATTTTACAGTAGTGTGCTTGGACTTGGATTTAATTTTATTAATTATAAGATTTTGAATCAAATGGTAACACCCAGTAATTTTCTCTATTGAAATTATATGTATAATAAATGTAGTCCTGTAAAGCACCCGAAACGGCGGGAATTAAAATAATTGCAATTAAAAGCGACAAAAGCCGAATTTGTATTCAATTCCAATGAAAGAGTAATTAAGTCACAAGTAATATCTCTTTCTTTAAAAAAAAAACACCTAACCTTTGTTCAAGATAAATCTTTATTATTTTTAACGATAATTGTAAGTGTAATAAGTAAATAAATAAAATTCAAATAATTATTTAATTGATAAGGTTTCTAAATTTCAATATCTATTAACTAAAACGCAAAAGAAGATAAATTAAATTATAAGGTTGTAAAATACCCATAGATAAGAAAAGCACTAAAAATGTTTGCTATTAAAAATAAAATCTAAAAATAATTGCTATCGAAGTCAAGTTTCACATTCCTCAGTTAAAGATAATTTACTTCTTTTTAATCATCATCTTCATTACAAGCCATCACAAGTCCGCTGTTAATCATATCTAGACCTCCCCAAGGAATGCCACAAAACACGGCGTTCCTTTTAACTTTTAACGTTTACTACGTTAATTGTTTTATTTCGTGTTTAAGTGTAAAAATATATTTAAAAAAATTCCTCGGAACTGTTATTCTAAGTGATCTAAATTGTTCAGTTCACATAATGTTCATCACCCACTTGCTTTCGATAAAGATCAGTATAATTAAAAAGTAGTCATTTAATAAAAAATAAATTATGATTTAAAAGGCCTACAGGATTCCAATAGTAGGCCATTTTGTCACTATTTGACCCTGTTTTTTAAAAATTTGAACTCACGGTATTTTATTAAGTTTTAAGCTTTTCGTAATTTTACAATAATTACTAATATTTTATATACAAGCGTCTTATTTGGGTTCAATTGACAATGTTTTAAAGATATTCATCTAAATTTTCGATTTAACTTCTTAAATAAGGTTTCACTTTCTAACTTTCTATTGGTATATAGATCATCGCTTGTCCTTTTGATTAACTGCAAGTAATTCAATTTTTCATACATACATATGCATATACGCCTCAAGTGTCATATTGAAGCGTTGGCGCTCGGTGTCTCTCAAGGGTACACTATAGGTCCATTGTAATTAATTTTATTTACTGTAGACATCGAAATGTATCTAACTTAAAATTGGCAAAATGATGCTAATCGATTGTTACGCGTAAGTCCTCAAGTGATAAAATATGGTTTAAAGCACGTCGTTGACCCCACATTCACATCGCATCACTTGACCGCCGATCACAACATACCTGCACAAACAAACGTCACCGAACTATATCCTTCGACTACGAGCGTCGGTCGAGTACTCTCGAGACCTTCGGGGCACTCGAAAAATCAGCGGGTGGAGGTTCCCCCCCTCCCAATCGATCCACGCACCTGTACGGCGACGGCGGGTTGTTCGCGAGCTCCAACTTGCGGTATTCCTCGATAGGCGATAAGATGTCGGTGACAGAAAACGGCGTGGAGTGCTGGAGCTGCAGCTGGGAGAGGTTCTGCTGCAGCAGGGCCGATTTTGGCGATAGGCTCATCGCCAGCTCGGCAGCGCTCAGCTCCGGCAGCGCCTCCGCCGGACACGGCGAGTAGCCGCCGCCCTCCGCGGACATCCGACCGTTCGACACTCGACGCCACTCGACGGCTCAAGCTCTAGTGGCTCTCGGGGCGAGAGTGGCGCCAGAAGCCCCCGGCGCGGGTTACAGCCACTCGACAGGCCCCGCCCGCGGCTCCGAACGCGATCCTATAGCGAGCTTTTTGCTTCGCGATTGGCGGAGCCCCTCATCTATGGGCGTTATTCAGGGGGCGCTTCGAAGCGCAGTCGGTTGGCTGCGGTGCCGCAGTGTACCGTGTCGTATGGTGGGGGGCAGTGCTATTCAGTTCAGTGTTGTGGTGGTGCTCACTAATTATACACATATCGTTGCGATATCACTAGTGAAATGTTAACGTTTCATTGATTGTATATTGCGTTACGTTATATACTATGCTTGTACTACAATAAACTTGTTACAGTTCATATATAATAATACCTATCTATAGTTGAAAATGTGCAATTATCTGTTTTGCAATTGATTTATAGATATTTTAAGCTCTTAGTAGATTTGTGTTTATCAACTTGTTATATTTTAAAATTTTAGGATTCTGTTTCATGCGCTTGAATACATAATTTTGGGAAATAAAACAGGACACGGGTAACAGCATCTTCCTCGTTACATTTCAAAATAATAAACTGCAGTTGCCAACCCGTCTGCCAAGCGTAGTTACCATAGCCAATATCCCTCTCTACGAGCTAATGTAGATATGGGGAGGCCTATGTTTAGCAGCTTTTGATAGGCCATTATAAACGATGAATGAAAAATACTTAGGTAGGTAGATATAATTTTACGATAGAATTAGGAATAGAAAAAAATATATACCTAATTAACTTTAATTAAATAACACAAACTAAATGTAGTACCTCTACTAACTAACTATGAAATAAAAAGTAATAACAATAAAACACAATTCATTATAAATATTTCCAAATATCTACTCAATTTTATTTAAAACGTGCAACACTGGATAGACGGGAATCTATATTATAACATAAGTATAATATTTTTCTTCTAACTTTATTGTGTTGTATTCAACAGTGGAACCGAAATTACAAATTATCAAAATGTAAAGGAGATTACATTCTACAAAGGAATAGCTTAGCCTAGTTATCGTAGGTAGATAGTTATTATTATTTAGACTGTGGTAGTAATTAGAAATTCTTATATATCTACTAGGTATTAGCGCAGTGGCTAGGAATTGATTTGCGGGTTCCAATCCGTTATGTAAACATAGGTACTTTTATGTAAACAAATGTAGGTATCTAATCTTTGACAAAAAGTAAAATTCAACCTTGGTTGTAGGTATTAGTGATGATATTGTAGTTCTATGTATATATTATATATTTGTATTATATATTATAATATATAGTATATAGTTGTTGTGTGTACAACAGTGGTAGAGCCACGCGCACGGATGGGCCGGCTCGAACCGGGGTGGTACCACGACCTCACAGAATACCAGCGTGAAGTAGAGGTTTACCTCTGCGTTTCGCTTGGTGAGTGCAGGTGGCCGGAGGCCCTTTTTACTGGAAATGAGGCATTCCATCTTAGTCCTCACGGGTGACAACGCATCTACATTTTGATTTGTAAGAGAGGATAGATGTAGATGTCTATGGGCCGCAGCAACCACTAACCGTCAGGTGGACTGTGTGCTCGTTTGTCACCCTTATCCTATAAAAAAAAAAGAGAACCGGAGACCCTTTTTACTAGAAACGAAGCCTTCCATCTTAGTCCTCAAGGGACAACGCATCTGCATTTTGATTATTAATCGAGTATAAATATTTAGGTATGGGCCACAGCATCCACTTACCATCGGGTGAACAGTGTGCTAATTTGTCACCCTTCTTATATTTTTTAACGTTTCGCAAAAGTAGGAGAGTTTAATTTGCCGTATATTATTTTTTGATAGATATCTATGCCTACCAGATGAAAGGGAATCGACACCAATTGCCGACCTGAGGATACCTGCATACTATAGCTCTGCAACGTAAAAATTAATATATTTTAAGTTAGAAGAAGCTTATTTCTAATACTGGACTGTACCTACTGGCTTCTGATAATAATCAATAAGACTACATTCTAGATTACATATAGAGAAATTCAAGGGTTTTCCTGCCTTTGTGTGTGTTGAAATACTCTACACTCTAGCACGCTTATGTGTATAAATAAATTTTGTTGATATTCAAGATCACTTTTTTAACTTCCCGTTTTGAAAATTAATAATTTTCAAAAGTAGGACATTACCTAGGATAGATTTCGGTCCGATTTTGGGAATGCGGGTTTTTATCAGATCTCTGAGTTTTAAGGTCCTCGGAAGCCGTTTCGACTATTCCCGGCTAGACGTTCGGCCGTATGTGTGTGTGTGTGTTAATGTGTGTGTGTGTGTGTGTGTATGTGTGTGTGTGTAATTTTGTCATACGATATCGTTAGAACAAATCAACCGATCGAGATGGGTGACACGGCGTTCGAAAGTATTCATTCAGACTTCGAGCTGATTAGATTTTCAAAAAATAAAAACCAAAAAACAAATAGATATTCGAGCATTTAACAGTGGTAGAGCCACGCGGCAGCTTTTGCTGTCACACAGATGGGCCGGCTCGAACCGGGATGGTACCACGACCTCACAGAATACCAGCGTGAAGTAGAGGTTTACCTCTGCGTTTCGCTTGGTGAGTGCAGGTGGCCGGAGGCCCTTTTTTACTGGAAATGAGGCATTCCATCTTAGTCCTCACGGGTGACAACGCATCTGCATTTTGATTCGCAAACGAGGATAGATCTACATCTACATGTCTATGGGCCGCAGCAACCACTTACCATCAGGTGGACTGTGTGCTCGTTTGTCACCCTCATCCTATAAAAAAAAAATATTCGAGCGTGAAATAAGCGAGAAGTTCGAATGTTGGCCTGCAGGGTCAACCATTTTTCAGATTCTTTTATACCTATGTTTTTTATTATATAATAAGGCTCACAAACTAGCACATAGTCCACCTGATGGTAAATGGATGCCGTAGCCCATAGACATCTACATCTATTCTTATTTAATAATCAAAATGCAGATGCATTGTCGCCCCTGAGAACTGCACGAATGGGTCGGCTCAACCGGGGAAGGACCACGCTCTCACAGAATGCCAGCGTAAAATAGCAGCTTAACACTGCTGTGTTTCGTATGGTGAGTGCAGAGAATCGGAGACCCTTTTTATTGGAAACGAGGTATTCCATCTAGTCCTCACGGGTGACAAAGCATCTGCAGTTTGATTCTTTATTGAGGATAGGTGTAGATAGATGTCTATGGGTCACAGCAACCACTTACCATCAGGCGGGCTGTTTGCTCGTTTGTCACCCTATCCTATAAAAAAAACTGTATATCTAAAAAATAAAAAAACAAATGAAGTCGGCTAACAGGGCTTGGATCAGTGCGCCGGGCTAATTGCACCATAACCTTCTCAGAAATTAATTAAATGGCTTCTGTCTAGCTATGGGGCGCATATAGGCTTAAACTTTAACTTAAGAACATTAATTAAACATTTTATGAACATGGTCACAGAATAAATAATAGTACTACGACATGGTCTAGTTAAATGTTTGTTCCATCGTTATTATCGGAAGAAACAAAATATATTCCCAGTAATTCACAGCGAGATTTTTTGATTTTATTTTATGACTAAAGTAAAGAAAAGTTACAGCTAATATGCGTCGCATTACTGGGCACAGATCTTTCATTTCTGAGAGAGGATCAATAAAATTAAAAATAGTACACACAATTTTTTTTTATAGGATAAGGGTGAAAAACGAGCACACAGTCCACATGATGGTGAGTGGTTGCTGCGGCCCATAGACATCTACATCTATCCTCTGTTACAGATCAAAATGCAGATGCGTTTTCACCCGTGAGGACTAGGATGGAATGCCTCATTTCCAGTAAAAAGGGCCTCCGGCCACCTGCACTCACCAAACGAAACGCAGAGGTAAACCTCTACTTCACGCTGGTATTCTGTGAGGTCGTGGTACCACCCCGGTTCGAGCCGGCCCATACATGCGACAGCAAAAGCTGCCGCCTGGCTCTACTAATAATGTTAAATACCTACTACCTACTAATGTTAAATAATATGCTAAAGCTTACTGGCAGAGAATGCTTTTAGTATCATTTAAGTCCGTACTGTAAATATGTATAAGATTCAATACAGATTAAATAAATAAAAGGTTGAATTATTGTGTAATTGTATTTTGTAAATAGAATCATAGAGTGAAGAATAAACAAGAGTAATTTAATTATATATTATTACAGTAGAACAACACAATAAAACAGTAATTAAATTATAAATTTACTAGCTGACCAGGCAGACGTTGTTCTGCCCTCTCCGACGACCCTTTGTCCTATAAAAATCCTTAAATTGTAATAAAAAATATTGAGGGTCACTTATCGGGATAAAAACTATCATATCTCTCAAGTTGGACGAAACTGCACAGTGTGTGCAAAATTTCATTAAAATCAGTTCAGTAGTTTAGGAGTTCATCGCGGACAAACAACGTGACACGTAATTTTTAAATATAAAGACTAGCTGACCAGGCAGACGTTGTTCTGCCCTTTCCGAACGACCATTTGCTTTCCCAAAAATCTCCTGAAATTAGCAATAAAAAATTGAGGGTCACTTATCGGGATAAAAACTATCCTATCTCTCAAGTTGGACCAAACTGCACACAGTCTGCAAATTTTTTTTGAAATCGGTTCTATCTGTTGAATACTTACAGCAACACGTGGTGGTTATACTACTAAATTGTAGCTTATATTAAACGTCGTTTTTTTAACATAGTGCCATCTATTAAATATTTACTCAATCCTCAATCCAGTCAACAGATATCGTCATCTGACAGAATCGTTTGGAGCTAACAGATAATTGTGACTGTCAAATAATAGACAAATAATTTTCAATAAAATAATATTGTATTGCGACTATAAATTGAGATGTAAGCTATCCTATCTTTTAAGTTGGACCAAACTGCACATTGACCAAAAATTTCATTGAAATCAGTTCAGTAGTTTAGGACTCCATCGCGGACAAACAACGTGACACGTACTTTTTATATATAAAAAGATAATCGTGTTATTTATTGTAATGCACTGCACGCTTATGATAATATAATATAATTAAAGAAATTACTAATAAATTAACTGGTATTATTTATTCGAAGCCCATTCTTCTTTTTTGACTTTTTATCAGCCAGTGCTTGGCTACAATCCCACCTGGTGGTAAGGGATGATGAAGCCCTAGATGGTAAATAACTGTCTTACACTGTCGCACCGTCATCTTCTTCTTCTTTTTCAGCAGCCCGCAGAAGTCCGCTGCTCAACATGGTCCCTTCCAATTGTAGGGGAGTTTATCCTTAATCGTCACGCTTAGCAGCCGGGCGATCGCAGCACCAGAAGTGAACACCTTTTCTTTTATAGAATGAGGGTGACAAACGAACACACAGTTCACCTGATGGTAAGTGGATGCTGTAGCCCATAGACATCTACATCTATCCGCAATTAAGAAACAAAATGCAAATGCGTTGACACCCCTAAAGACTAAGGTGGAATACTTCGTTTCCAGTAAAAAGGGTCGCCTGTTCTCTACACTTACCAAACGAAACACAGGTACAGTTTTGGTTGTTAAGCTACTATTTTACGTTAGTATTCTGTGACAGCGTGATTCTTCCCCGGTCAAGCTGCACGATTCTTGCTACAACCATATTATATACTGATACTGATATCTGAAGACCTCAATATCCACATATGCACAAAGCTAGGTCACAACACAGTCTTTCAGGCGGAATGTATGGGTAACATTCAAGCGGCCATAGCAATAGATGCTGCCTGAAATAAACAGTCGTTTAACCAAAGTTCTAATGAGACTGAACAAGCCGCAGATCAGGATAGTAACAAGTGCTATCACAGGACACAGTAGCACCTTTAACAAACATAATATATTTACCATAAGTATTACAGATAGTCCCCTGTACAGGGCATGTATTGGAGAGGAAGAAACGGCGGGCCACGTGCTGCTGAAATGTCCGGAGGTCGCAACATACAGCTAAACATCTCGGCATGCCGGGATCACTCATCATCATCATTCATCAAAGGACTGTTGAGCTTTTTCGGGGAGATCTCATGGCTCGACTAACAGTTTTAACTGTTAAGCTGCTATTTTACGTTACTATCTATTTTGTGAGAGCGTGATCCTTCCTCTTCCTCTGTAGATTGCCGTCGTGTTTGGCACTAGATATAGGTCGGCCGATTGAGTAGGATGCAGTCTTTTTTTGCATACTTCCCTTGAAGACAGTGGCAGGTATGCTTCTCGCCGGATGATCCCAACGTGATTCTGTCGCTGATGTGGTACTTCAGGGAATTTAACTCTTTATTCTATCATCTATTGTGCCTAGTTTGGAAGCTCTGTGTGCTCCACCAGCGCTGTTAAAAATAAGTATAGTTTCGCCTTCAGGTCGGTACGATACGGTTTACATAGCGCTCGGTGCGCGTAGCACTACTCTCCCTAGACGTCAAGTCGAGTAGACCTGATGGAGTTCTTGTGCTGAAGACGTGACGTGTGCTCCCTAGTTGCCACCGGTCGTAACGTGTTTTTTCTAAAACTCTTTTTCCCTAAGCGTAGTCCCGAACCGAAAAGAAGACAGCTTTAGTGCACCAGGTTCCTAAAAAACAACCAAAAAGTTGACCGCTTAGACATATCCAACTTGTTCTCCAAAATAATGAAAACCATTGTGTACTGCCATCTCATGAGGTTGAGGCTCACCAACTGAAAAGTGACCGTCAGTACGATTTCCGTCGAGGTTGCTCAGTTGGTAATCTTCTGGCTTACTTGACTTATAAATCGGCGGAGGCAGAGAATTAGACCCTGGCCATTAGTTTGGACATAGCGAACGCCTTCGATCGGGTTTGGCAAAAAGCGTTTCTTTCGAAGCTCCATTTGGGCTTCCCGAGAATTTGTGCAACTGGATCAGCAGATTTCAGGGCACTTCCCTTGTTACCTCAGCCAGTATCGGAATCTTCGACGTTGACATATCGAATAATGTGCAGTTTCGTGGTCACTTGGAAGTAAGGGCTGAATTGGCCTCTGAAAAGCTTGGCGTGCTCAGCAGAGTGGGACAGTATCTTATGTAGGCACACTGCTTGCAACTTTACAAGGGGCTTTTCGGCCTAACATTGAATACTGTTCTCATCCCAGGGCCGGGGCTTCCTAGTATCTCCCACTTGACCGCATCCAACGAAAAGCGTCTCGAATCGTCGACGACCGACGAAGACGAAAAACGAGACAAAGAGATTGTTTACGCAAAAGCGTTGGTGTCAGGCATCGACGTTAGATGGCTCTCGGCTCGGCTGATACGGGATGACGTTCGCGCGTGTTGAACCTCCGAGCTTACTGAACGGTGGGAGTCGAGAGCGAAAGATTAGATGTTTTCTTCGCGTCAAAAGAGAAGGCAGTCCATTTTGTTTGGGAGCTCTTAGATCTGATTTTATGTTAGGCGCGTATAGTGAATATACCACTGGGAATGGTGGCGCGTGTTGAGAGTTTACCCGGGACTTTAGGTTTAACGCAGAATCTGTATAAGTGGATTCGACTGTATTAGTTACTAGTGCGGTAGTTAATATTCTAGAAATAACGGTGACCTTTGACCCGTACGTTCTGTGTTCATTTTCGCGAGTCAATCGTAACAAAGGAAGAAAGTGACTGCGGAAGGCGACCTTAGCTTGGAGAGGAGCTGAGGGCCGAACTGCTGCAGGGGGAACGGTCAAATAAGGTCAATAACACTACCAGCCACACCCAAATACACATCACTGACCTTTACTTTCTAGCACAATACATCCACACGAGACCTGACCGAATCCTGAGGGACCAGTCGCCTTGAATAGAGGTAAGTAAGCTCTGTTCAATAATTGTAACGCTCCCCCCGGATTGTTTAGTGTAATTAGACTTTTAACCCGTGGCGTGAGGACGCCCGACCAGCATCTGCCTGTAGCTTCTTCGTCTATGGGCCGCGAAGGATTCTACTTCTGGGATGGGCAGCTGCCGGCCGTAACATTTGGTAGCAGAACGCGGTGCTGGGATCGATTCCCGGTCGATCCACCGACCATAGTATTTGATAAAAATTAAATAATTTTGGTGGCAGGGAGCGTTGGGTTGATTGGTTTAATTTTGTGTCTACAATCACGCCTGTCCGTAATACGTAAAAATATTTTTTTTTATTATATACGTAATAATAAAATTCCTTTCTTTGTTAGCTTGCTTTGTTGTTTGCGGGTAAATTTGAAAAGCACCGCCCGGTTTAGCGCGCAAGCGGGAGATTGCGTCATGTAGGTAGATGGTTATTTTTACGTAATCGGTTAATTATCGTTGTCGGATGGTTGTAGTGTGTTATTTATCGAAGGGTCGATTTCCGAGCAAGGCATTTTTTGTTGATGTGTATCTTCGTTATGTATCTTTCGTATTGTAATTTGTATTTGAACTAAAGAGTGGTAATTTGTATTTACGTAATTTGAATTTAACTTGATTTGATCGCACTAGTATTTGTTATTGTTAATTTGATTTGCCTTTTCTTTTGTACTAACTTGTGTTTGATTTAATAAATAGCGGTTCTTATTTGTGTAATTTCTATTCAACTCGATTTGATAGGAACTGCATTGGTTAGCTGTTAATTTTTTTGTATTTTTTATTTGTTATTTTTGTAATTGTGCTCGAGCGGCGTCGTAATTTGTATTTAGTAGTGATGTCCTCGCCCAAGATGCTAATCCGTTGCCTGCGGACTGAGTTACGCTGGGCCACCAGCGCCCATGCTTTGATAGGTCGACCGGATAGGGTCCATAATTTGATGAAGCGGTTCGAGCAGGTCGATGCTCGAAGGGCTGCAGTGGAGGAGGCTTACGCTGAGCTCGAGGATTCGGATGTGGAAAAGGGAGTCCTGGACTCCTGCTTCGCAGACTACGAGCAGTTCTTGTGGCTCACGGACGAGTTGATCGAGGCTGAAGGCAGGTATGCCGAAGAGGCGCGTGAAGCTCGGACGAGTGGCCTGCCCGAGTCCGTTCGGAAGCAGCCTCAGCCGGAGCTGTTGGGACGACTCCCAACTCTGGACTTGCCAAAGTTCTCCGGGGTCCTTTCCGAGTGGCTGACCTTCGTTGGTCTTTTCGACGGCCTAGTGGACGCCCGGAGTGACTTGACTCCGAGCCAGAAGATAGCGTACCTCTTGGCCTCACTGGAGGGGGAGGCCCTGGGCGTTGTCAGCCATTTGAGCTTGTCGGACGACGCCTACCAAACTGCTCGGGACCTCCTAGCCAGAAGATACGCCAACGTCCGGCGAATTGCGGACGAACATGTTAAGCAGCTTCTGAGCCTCCCGCTGCTGAGTGACCGGGCCAGACTACGTCCGGACCTGTTGGATCCAGTCTTGGTGGCCTGTAATATGTTGAGGCGGCTGGATTTACCAGTGGGCGAATGGGCCTTCTTGTTGCTCCGCATCGTGCTGTCCCGTCTACCTCTCGACCTTCAAATGCATTTTGAGGAGAGGTACGGCGGGGACGAGGCCTCCTATATTCCGCCCTTCTATGACCTGCTGCGGTTTTTGGAGGAGCAGTGCCGACAGATCGAGCACGCGGCGGGCACCGTCGACGACTTACGAGCCGTGCCCAGTGAGAGGCGAAATCCGCCGGGCAAGTCGTCGTCAACGCCCCCCTGCTCCTATTGTCGAGCATCTGATCACCGGGTAACGTCTTGCCCAAAATTATTAAGTAAGCCGGTTCCGGCGAGGCGAACTATCGTCAAGGAGCGCCGCTGGTGCTACTCCTGTTTGGAAGGGCACCTTCAGCGAGACTGTCCGCACCAGCGGCTCTGTCTGCATTGCCAGGGCAATCACCATGCCGTACTGTGCCTGGGTGCAAACGGCGTCTCCTCTCGGGGCACTGCCAGGCCCTCGACCCCCACGGGCGGGGGCGCTCCGCCACTCCCTCTGACGGGCGACGCTCGGCGCCCGCCGGCTAGCCACCAGGCCCCTAGGTTTGAAAGGGGTCCCTCCCCCGACCAGTCGGGGGGTAATTCCCCCAGGGGCGGGGGTGTCATCACCCCCCCTCAGCGTGCGAAGAGGAACTTCACGGCCACTCATCGGTCCGCTGGACCCTTCCCACTCCCGTTAGCTGAGTGGCCGCGACTGGTGTACCACTGTACCCCATTTGATGGAGGCGGCCCTAGCTAGCTGCCGCCTTAGCTCCCACCATGGCTGCCTCTACTGAGCCTTAAGCCGTCAACAGTCCACTTGTCAAGCTGTTCTGTTGCCGACGGCCTCAGTGAGGGCGTACAACCCGAGTGGCGACCGTTAGCGGTTGCGCTCTGTCAGTATCGGGTTCACGCGGTGTGGCCTCCACTTGGTGGTGGGAAGATTAGGGCCCCCTGGAGCGTTGAATCACGCTCTCAAGGGGTATTGGATTTGGTTTGATCGAGCACTTAGTTAAAAATTCTTTAAATTTAAATTAAAATGCTTTTGGGTTTTCCGCGAAATTCATATTGTAGCGGTTATGATTAAGAGAATTGAATTTAAAATACTCCTTTAAATGCTGCTGCATATTTTTTGTAAATACATTTGATCACTGCATTTATTGTTGCACGGAAAATTGAGATTAAATTGTGTGCCCTTTTTTAATGCTTGTGATAGTGTTTAATCATTTTTCTTTGTGATAAGAAAGGTTGAAATTAGATAACCCTGTGGTTGCCGAAGGAAATAGGAGTCAATTCTCTTTTGGTTTAGATTTTGTTGGCACTGTCTAAGATATTTATTTGAAATAAGAAATAGGGCTGTCCCTTACGTTTATTGTTTTGTTTACTTTGCCAAGTTGACCTATGTGCATCGGTGATTACTTGTTTTAATTAATTCTGTAATTGAACATTGATGCTTTTGAAGAATTAGTTGAAATATGAGCATAGGATTACCTGCCTAAAGGGCTATCTGGTTTGTAGATTATCAGATGGAAATCAGCTGTCGCACCATTTGGTAAATGATTATAGGTGGATGGCTTGGTTATGCCTACTTGTTTGAAAATTCATAATAGGGACTATCTGTGCGTTTCGTTCAGCTCTCCACAGACGACGTTCATGGGGAATTTGGGGGTGCTCTCTGCACTGAAGCTTGGAAGGTCCCTCTGGGCCGCTTCGTGTCGCGTCGCTGTTTGCAGACCTGATCCGGTCGAATTGCTAATGCTAATAACTAATCATAGGAGCGCAGATAGGTGTTTGAAGGAGGTCGTCTGACTTCTGTCTAGAAATAGGACTTATTTATGTGCTGCGATGACCAGGAAGGGCATCCAGTTCAACTTTCCGGCTAGCCCACGTTGGGGCTGTAATTTTGAGGCGTTGGTCAGGGTTGCAAGATCTGATTGGGTGCGTAGGGTGGCCTAGTTTGGTTGTAGATTCGATCTTGCAACTTGCCGTCGCGACCCTGTCCCGCTGACCGGTTTGCTCGCGGACCTAAATCCTTATGTCCGGGACGGGGGTTTGTTTACGCAAAAGCGTTGGTGTCAGGCATCGACGTTAGATGGCTCTCGGCTCGGCTGATACGGGATGACGTTCGCGCGTGTTGAACCTCCGAGCTTACTGAACGGTGGGAGTCGAGAGCGAAAGATTAGATGTCTTCTTCGCGTCAAAAGAGAAGACAGTCCATTTTGTTTGGGAGCTCTTAGATCTGATTTTATGTTAGGCGCGTATAGTGAATATACCACTGGGAATGGTGGCGCGTGTTGAGAGTTTACCCGGGACTTTAGGTTTAACGCAGAATCTGTATAAGTGGATTCGACTGTATTAGTTACTAGTGCGGTAGTTAATATTCTAGAAATAACGGTGACCTTTGACCCGTACGTTCTGTGTTCATTTTCGCGAGTCAATCGTAACAAAGGAAGAAAGTGACTGCGAAAGGCGACCTTAGCTTGGAGAGGAGCTGAGGGCCGAACTGCTGCAGGGGGAACGGTCAAATAAGGTCAATAACACTACCAGCCACACCCAAATACACATCACTGACCTTTACTTTCTAGCACAATACATCCACACGAGACCTGACCGAATCCTGAGGGACCAGTCGCCTTGAATAGAGGTAAGTAAGCTCTGTTCAATAATTGTAACGCTCCCCCCGGATTGTTTAGTGTAATTAGACTTTTAACCCGTGGCGTGAGGACGCCCGACCAGCATCTGCCTGTAGCTTCTTCGTCTATGGGCCGCGAAGGATTCTACTTCTGGGATGGGCAGCTGCCGGCCGTAACAGAGATGTTGCATCCCTTTGCATTCTGTATCGCATTTACCGCAGGGAGTCTTCAGAGGAATTGTTCGGATTAATTCCAGGCACAAAATATCATCAACGCATTTCACAAATCCACATCATCGGGATGTTTAGCAGTCCACTACTGTCCGATTTACTAGGAGATTTCTTCCCTGCACGACTTCTTTGAGGAATCGTTTACCACCGGTGATTTTTCCGGACCGATACGACTTAGGGACCATCAAGAAACGAGCTTAGATACTCCTTTTTAAAAAGTCGGCAACGAG
Source organism: Parnassius glacialis (assembly GCA_033319125.1). Classification (NCBI taxonomy): domain Eukaryota; kingdom Metazoa; phylum Arthropoda; class Insecta; order Lepidoptera; family Papilionidae; genus Parnassius; species Parnassius glacialis. The sequence goes on along the minus strand of JAVANC010000012.1, from coordinate 3,265,490 downwards.
CCTACAATTCCCCTGGTGTTGTATTTGTTAATAGGCGGTGGTCGACACTTGCCGTCAGGTGAGCCGCATGCTCGTTTGTCCCCTTCTTCTTTATAAAAAGGCAATAAAACGAAAATGACAATTATATTTAACAATGTTATATTTATGTTCTGGAAGTGGGAGTAATTTGTGTGATTTCAGTTCGAACCGTTCGCGGACAGGAGCCAAAAAGTTAAAACTCGAAAATTCTTTATACAATTAGGATAGGTAGTACATAATTTTTCGAACGTCGTCTTTGGAGGCCGAGGCGCCCTATTAGCTTAGGGGCCCCGGGGCACTGCCTCCCCTAGCCCCTGGGTAGCTACGCCTCTTGAAATGAATTCCATCTTGGTCCTCAAGGGTGGCAACACATCTGCATTTTCATTCTCAATGAGGGCATCCACGACTTTTTCTGCCACAAGGGCGGCGCCACTAGAAAGTGAGGTATAATATTTGACAGATTTCATAGCGGGGAAGTTAATTTGTTCGGAAAATGTAAAGGTTATTGTTTCTTTCTGTACTATTGGCTATATTTTATATTAAGAAGATTAAAAATAAATAATCCAAACCACACATATTCATAAAAGTAGAAATACTTATTAAATAAAAGGTAAAAAGGTGCATAAAAATTAAAGAGCAAACCACTGACGCATTGTTTTGTGTATTAATTTAACACTCTAGAAACTGATAAACTTTTATTAAAAACCAACTTCTCAATTAAATTACACTGTGTAACAAAAAACTTTACCTCAGTGTCAACTAGCAACATCTGGTGATCAGAAAATTAGCCCTCATTGAAAATAGATGCACCTAGCTGTCTATGGGTTACAGCAATCACTTACCATCAGGTGGAATGCGATGCGTGCTCGTTTGTAATCTTTATTCTATAAAAAAAATGTGTCAAGTTCACACACGGTGGAAATGAAACCTTCATAAAAGGAGATCGAGGTAATAGAAAACACTGTTACTGTATTCTATTTCATTCTCTCGAAGGCTAAATCTTATGGATGTACGTATATGTTTATCTCATTTTAGTATCGCTTTTTCGTTTCATCCTTTTTCAAATCAACGATTCTAAAGAAATATTCACTTCAAGAAAACTCTTGGTTAAGTCCTATTGTTGTTACCGGTTGGACGACGGTAAAAAAACCACACCGGCACATGAATGCTGCTTGATTAATACAACATTTTAAAATACGAGTAGGTATATCGAATTTGATACGAATTCAATACTCTAAAATAAATGTCAAATAAAGATATATCGCGATTAAAAATATCGACGAACTACATACATCGATATTTTTATGAGAAAATATCGATATTTTCTTACCCAAATCTACGCCAATCGTAAAATACCCAGACTGGCGACGGGTACTAGTGTCAAGTGTCAAAGGTGAAAAACAATCTCTAGGCTTCCGATAGATGGCGGTAGAACCATCTCATTTACACATTTTTTTTCGAACTACTGGTAATTAAGCAAAAGAATGACTTTCAATAAGAATTATTTATAATCTATATTGAATAAAAAGTTTCTGTTTCTGTGTCTGTTACACACGAGAAACACCAACACGGTGACGGACAGACGCGTCAAAAGTTTTGATGTGATAGAGCCGCGCTGCAGTTAGGTATATATAATATGGTTGTAGCACGAATGGTGCAGCTTGACCAAGGAAGGATCACGCTCTCACAGAATACTAACATAAAATAGCAGCTATACAATACACTGCTTTATTCTGCACAATATATACGGTATCACTCATTACATAATGTCACTAACACTACACAATACTTGGTACACGTCTGTCGGTATACACGTATTAACAGAGATTTTTATTTTTATAGGATAAGGGTGACAAACGAGCACATAGTCCACCTGATGGTAAGTGGTTGCTGCGGCCCATAGACATCTACCTCTATCCTCTCTTACAAATTAAAATGCAGATACGTTGTCACCCGTGAGGACTAAGATGGAATGCCTCATTTCCAGTAAAAAGGGCCTCCGGCCACCTGCACTCACCAAGCGAAACGCAGAGGTAAACCTCTACTTCACGCTGGTATTCTATGAGGTCGTGGTACCACCCCGGTTCGAGCCGGCCCATCCGTGCGACAGCAAAAGCTGCCGCCTGGCTCTACCACTGTTAAAATGAGATGTTGCCTTCTCGCTGGTTACAATTCAATTCAACTGCCCGATGTTCACAAGGCGGGCTGTATTTATACCCCAGTAGTGACGACTCACTACCGTTTGTCTATACACTACAAGACGTTTGTCTATACACTACATCTCTTCCTTTTTCTTAATATTTTTTATTTCTGGTTACAGCATGATCAGTAGTTGCTTTAACTTTTACAGAATCAGTTTAGGTTATTCTTCAATAATCATTCTTATTTCATCAGTGTTATTATCTGTTACTTCTTCATTCAAATTGGGTACATTTCCTTCTTGTGCATCATTAACTACTCTCCACTCTCCTTCAATTTTTTTTTAAGTGAACTACATTTCGTCGATATTGTGCATTCGTACCATTATTGCGAATCACTACGTCTCCAGTGTTGTTAGTAGTTTTTACAACAGTATGTATGTCTGAAGAAAAGCTTGGTGTAAGCTTATTTTCTTTGGCGAAATTTTTTTCAATTACCTTATCACCTTCATTTATGCTGTGATCTTTGGCCTTTCGCTTGCGGTCACTGTAATTTTTCCCTGCTTCGTTTTGCAATGCGTCTTTGTCCTTAACTTCTGAATCTTCTTGTTTATTTTCAATATCTATGTATGATGGAATTTTATCCCGAAATTGTCGTTTTTAGAATAGTTCAGGTGGAGTTTTACCAGTCACTGAGTGGGTTGTGCTATTGTACATCATCAGATAGTAAAATAAATCTTCTTTCCAATTCTTTTTTTCCACTTGACTGATTTTTAAACGTTTTAGAATACTTCGGTTTTGCCTTTCCACTTCTCCATTCTGTTGGGGCCAATATGGTATTGTGTTGTGAAGAATTATACCACATTCTTGCAGGTAATTTCGAAACTCTTGACTAATAAATTGCCTGCCGTTATCTGCAGTGATGGTAACTGGATAACCAAGCCGTGAAAATATCTCCTTTAGTAACCTGATAATATCATTTGATGTTACATTTTTTGTCACTTTTACTTCCTTGTAACGGCTGTAATAATCAACAATAACTAACAAGAAATCTCCAGAGGGTAGAGGTCCCATTAGATCAATAGCTACATCAATCCATGGTTCGACCGGTAGTTCACGGCGTTTCATTGGATTAGGTGGGTTTGGTGCAGATACTAATGTGCAACTTTTACAGTTTCTTACGAATATTTCTGCATCTTTGTCAATTTTAAGCCAACATACTTTCGTCCGTAATCTTTGTTTCATACAAACAATACCAGGGTGACCCTCGTAAGCGGCTTGCAATACTTGTTGTCTTAATTTTTCAGGGATAACAATTTTGTTACCTCGAACTAAAATATTATTTTGGAAGCAAAGCTCTGATTCAAATACTTTATAATTTGATATGGTATGGTCCCAGGTACACGAGTATAAACCTTGTCTTACCTTAGCAATTTCGGAATCTTCCTTGGAAAATTGCTCAATATCGTCGAGTGATACGGCTACGGGTCTTGAGTATTCAATTATATGCCTGATATGTTCCTCATCAAAATTACGTTCTATTGTATTCACAGAATTGTGGTTTGATGTGCAAAGTCTTGAAAAGGGATCAGCTATATTCGAATTACCTGGTCGGTATTCTATTTTGTAATTATAGGCTTGTAATCGAAGAACCCATCTTTCGATTTGGGCACAAGGCTTAGAGCATCTTCCAAAAATAATTTCTAATGGTTTGTGGACACTTACCAGTTCAAACTCACTTTTTCCATAAAGATATATTCTAAAATTTTCTACAGCCCATACTAAGGCCAGCGCTTCCTTTTCAGTTTGGCAGTATCGCTTTTCTCAGTCTGTTAAACTCTTATTTCCAAATGATATTATTCTAGGTCCTTTTGAATTAATTTGGATAAGAACCGCCTCTAACCCAACAGGACTGGCATCGACAATAGCTTGGGTCTTGTCAGCCGGATCATAATACCCTAATGACTGCATACTGCATAGAGCTTTTTTCAATTTGTGAAATGCGTTTTCCTGGTCTTTGGTCCAGAATTTTCCAATGTCGGCATTTTTCTCCAGCTTTAGCCTTAATATTTTCCGAAAAGGCTCAGTGAGTGTCGCCAAATTTGGTATCCATTTCCCAACAAAATTTACTAACCCCAAGAAACTTTGAATTTCTTCGATAGTTGGTGGTGCCCTAAACATTTGGATACTGTCAATGTACTTTTTTAAAGGCCTTACACCTTCACTAGATAACTCATGCCCCAAGAACACTATTTTATTTACTTTGTAAATACACTTATCATTATTTAACAGAACATTGTTCTCTTTCAAAATATTGAGTGTCTGTTGTAATCGTTGGTCATGCTCTGCCTCATTTGATCCAAAAATGACAATATCGTCAATAAAATTTACCGTACCTTCACACCGTATAAGTGTGCGTTCCATGATTTTCTGAAACATTTCTGGAGCACAGGAAATACCAAACATAAGTCTCTTGTATCTAAATAACCCTTTGCTCGTTATAAATGTAGTGATATATCGGGTATCAGGATGGATTTCGATTTGGTGGAAAGCGTTTTTAATATCGAGGCGAGAAAATAATTTCGCATCTTTAAAATGTGGTAGCAGCTGGTCCATTGTTGGTAGTGGATGATTTTCACGAATTATTGCTACATTAGCTCTCCGCATATCGATACAGATCCTTATATCCCCATTTTCCTTTAAAACAGGCACCATGGGTGAAACCCATTTTTATGGCTTAGATACTTCTTCAATAATATCAAGCTGCAATAATTCTTATATCTTTTTATTAACCTTTGATTCTAGGGGTATAGGTATTCTCCTGTAAGGCTGACTTACTGGCGTTATTTTCTCATCAATAGGTATCTCAACAACAACGTCTTTAAATTTTGGAAATACTGTAATATTTTCATCTGATGTTGACTCGACGGTATTTACTTTAACACCTAATCGCAAAACGCCCAATGCTAAGTGCCGTTTTTTATAACAGAAAAGAGCAACTTCTTTTCTGCTATTGATTTGGACTTGAGTTTTAAATGATCCCAATATAGTTAATGGCTTAGTGCTACCGTAGGCGTAAAATGTTTTATCCAGTGATCTATCCATTTCAAAAACATTTATTTTATTTGATTTTAGTTTTCTCCATGTAACATCTGTTAACAAATTACATTTACATCCAGAATCGATCAATAATGATTTCTTGACACCACCAACCCAACAATTAATAGTAGTGTCGTCATCTACATGAAAAACATAATCGATTTCTTCTTTTTCCTCCGTCCTTGATTTTTTGGTGGGGGTAGGGTCTTTTGAACTCAAAAATTGTCTTTTAAGTGGCCTTACTGTCAAACAATACTTCCGAAAGTGCCCCGTTATACCGCATTTATGGCATTTAATTTTCCTTGCGGGACATTCCATTGATTGAGGCATATGCTTAAAGCTCCCACACCTAGTACAGGATTTGTTAGACATTTTCCTTCTGGTGTCAATTTTATTTACGGTGCTGTTATTACATGCGGGGTTGTGAGTAAATTCTTCCATCTGTCTGTTCACACTTTCTAGGGTATTGGCTTCTATTATGATGTCTTCTAATGTCATTTTGTCACTTCCTTTTAAAAAATTTTTACGAAGCTCGCCAAAGTAACATTTTTCTGTAATTTGATCGATAATGTTTTTTTCTTTATTTGCAAAACAACATTTATCAGCCTATTTTCTTAATCGAATTAAACATTTTTCAAATTTTTCTCCCGATTCTTGTTTCATTAGCCGAAATAAGTGTCTCTCATATACTTTGCTTTGTTTTGGAGCAAAGTACTCGTCTAACTTTTCAATGGCTATAACATAAATATCCTTCGTTGGAACATCTGTACTGCTAACATGGGCGCCTGTTATATTATAATATATTTCTTGGAGACTAAGGCCTCCTATGTGTAATAATGTAGCCCTTTTTTTAGCGGGTAGTTCAATATTTGCAGCTTCTAGATAAATGTCTAAACCTCGCTTCCACTTTTCCCATTTTGCACCAATACCATGAGAATCCCCATCACAATCAAATGATTCTAGAGGGGGTAGTGATGACATTTTTTATTTTTATAGTTATAGTCTTATTCCTGTAAGAAAAAAATATACAAGCAGATAATAACTAATTAATTTCTAGCAGTACTTTTATTTATTAGTTCTATTTATTAGTTTTATTTATTAGTTCGTGCCTACAGCTTCGTTTCTGAATATTTTGAAAATTTGAAATTTTTAGGGGTTGACAACCTTTTTTTAACTTGTACATGGTACTCTTTTTACTCTGTGGGTTTTCAATCATGTTGTGGAGAAATAGTCTAATAAGTAACAAATAATAGCACTCATTGCGATCGCTCACAAACTCAAGTTGTAAATAAATTTCTGGAAAACAAGTCGCCTGTTAAAAAAACAATGCGTTTGTCTTACTGTTTAATTTTGCTTAGAACGGTTGAACTGCCATCTTATTACTACTATATGGCCGAATATACCTACGAAGTACCATGTGCTCTTGTGATATGTCATAAGGTTTATTTTTGCTTAAAACAGTTCGAGACTGTTCATGCATAAAAAAAGTTTGCTAATAAATAGTCTTTCTTCAATCCGCCGCCGTATAGCCCCGGCGTTTTTTTCCTTTTGAAAACACTTGTTTTGCTATTTTTACTAATTAGACGTTTTCCTATCGACTTTACTTTTGCATTAATTTAGCATTAAATAATATTTAACATTTGTAAATATCAACGAATCATAAACCTTATTTCTTTTCAAATTAAAGTTCTTGATTGTTTGATATTTACAAATGTTATTATTAGATGAAAATTTAATTTAATAAAAACCAAGGTTTTCCAGGGTGATTTACCTGTACCTACTTATATAAATGATTTTTTTATAAATAGAAAATAGTACAAAAGGTTTGTAATCTCTGCATAAAAAAGTCACTTACTCTCAATTTCAAAGAAAACACGTAGAAAAACACGTAGTTACCCACTAAAAACAAGTACCTATCCTTCCGTTTGTAGATAACTGATGTTTGATGTCAACTAAACATAATTAGGTCTAAACAAGTGAAAAAAGCATAAAAAGAACATTACTTTTACACATAACTGATGGCGCTTGACACGTCAGGGGTGTCATGAAATATTTGTTCGCCGCTAAAAGTTGTCGAAAATCGGTGCCGCAACGAATCGGTTAAAGGTGCCGTGTCCTGTGATAGCAATTGTTATTATCCTGATCTGCGGCTTGTTCAGTCTCATTAGAACTTTGATTTTTTTATAGGAGAGGGGGCAAACGAGCATGCGGCTCACATGATGGTAAGTGACTACCGCCGCCCATAAACAACTGCAACACCTGGGGAGTCGCAGATGCGTTGCCGGCCTTTTAAAAAGGAGTAGGCTCTTTTCTTGAAGGTCCCTAAGTCGTATCGGTCCGGAAAAATCGCTGGTGGATTCCACAAGGAAGTTGTGCGAGGAAGAAAACTTCTTCTAAATCGCACAGTGGTGGACCGCCAATCATCCAGATGGTATGGATGGTATCGCGAGTTTTGTCGCGATGTGCGATGGTGAAATTGGGCGGCTGGAATTAGTCTGAACAATTCCTCAGAGCACTCCCCGTGATAGAAGCGATAAAATACGCAAAGAGATGCAACATCTCTACACAGTGCCAATGAGTCAAGCCGATCGGAAAAAACTCGGACGTCGAGGATTCGAACCGCTCTGCGCTGGATGCGGTCAAGTGGAAGGAGCTTGCACTGGGGAGCCCCTGCCCAGAGATGGGAACAGTATTCCATGTGAGGCCGAACCTGCGCCTTGTAAAGTTGCAATCGGTGTGCCGGCATGAAATACTGTCCCGCTCTGCTGAACACGCCAAGCTTTTTAGAGTCCAATTTGGCCTTCTCTTCCAAGTGACCACGAAACTGCACGTCACTCGATATGTCGACACCAAGGATCCCGATACTGGCTGAGGCAACAAGGGGAGTGTCTTGAAACTGAGGAGATACGACAAAGGGGTTCTTTTTAGCGGTAAACGCGCAAACTTGTGTCTTCTGGGGATTGAACTGGACTAGATTTAGTCGGCCCCAATCCGAGACTTTGTTAAGCAAAGACTCGACTTCAGACACAAGTTTGTCCCGGTACTCGGCGACGTTTTCCCGAGAAATATTGGCATGGCCGGTGTATAAAGCATCACCAGTGCTGTCGTCCGCATAGCAATGAATGTTACTGGTTTGCAACATATCATTGATATGCAGAAGAAACAGCGTTGGTGATAGCACGCAGCCTTGTGGAACACCAGCGTTAATGGACTTGTAATCGGAGCATGCACCGTCTACTACGACCTTGATGCTCCGATCTGCAAGAAAACTGGTGATCCAATTGCACAATTTCTCGGGAAGCCCATAGGAAGGGAGCTTCGAAAGAAGCGCTTTGTGCCAAACCCGATCGAAGGCCTTCGCTATGTCCAAACTAACGGCTAACGCCTCCCCCTTGGACTCAACTGCCTCCGCCCATCTATGAGTTAGGTAACGTAAAAGATCACCAGCTGAGCGACCTCGACGGAAACCGTACTGACGGTCACTATACAGCTGGTGATCCTCAAGGTACCGCATGAACTGGCTGTTAATAATGGTTTCCATTACTTTGGAGAAAAAGGAGGTGATAGCAATAGGCCTGTAGTTGGACGGATCTGAGTGGTCGCCTTTTTTAGGGATCGGGTGCAACAAAGCTGTCTTCCATGAGTTCGGCACTACGCCAATAGAGTAGGAGTACCGGAAAAAACGCGTTAAAACCAGTGCCAACTCCGGAGCACACGTCTTTAGCACAATAGGTGGGACTCCATCAGGCCCACTCGACTTGTTGACGTCCAGGGAGAGGAGTGCTATACGCACCGAGCGCTGTTTGAACAGCACTTCCTGCATGGAGCACTCACATCGCAGGGTGGTCGGCGGTGTGTTCCCTTCGTCATCTAGAGTCGAGTTGGAAGCAAAAAGAGAGCCTAGCAGATCGGCTTTCTCTTTTGCGTCATGGGCCAGTGAGTCGTCCGCCCTGTGCAGAGATAGCAGAGATGGCTGTCAGAAGTTCCCTTGGACAGCCTTGGCGAGAGACCAGAATGCACGGATTTCCGAAGGGAGGCGAACTAGTTTCTCGCCAATTCTGGCGATGTGCTCTGACTTTGCCTTGACAATGGCACTTTTGAAGGACCTGGAGGCGGAATTATACTTCTTTTTAAGAGCACTGCTATTTACATCCCGGGACGTTGATGCGTCCGCCCAGGTTCGGTAGCACTCCTGCTTATAGCGTGATGCAATTTTGCAGGAGTGACCAAACCATGGCCGATTTCTGCCTCCGATAGGCACCACAGATGATGGAATAAATAATTTCATTCCCTAAAGTACCACATCAGCGACAGAATCAGCAACAACGTTGGGATCATCCGGCGCGAAGCGAATCCGCTCCCATGGGTAGGATGCAAAAAAAGACCGCATCCCGTCCCAATCGGCCGACCTATAGTGTCAAACACGGCGGCAAGCTGCAGATCGCAATTGCGATTGGAGCGTGAGTGGCACCGTACTCCGGATCAGACAATGGTCCGAAGAGCCCAGAGGGGCATCGACGGAGACCTGATATCCGTCCGGATGAGAGTTCAGCAGAAGGTCCAACAGGGAAGGTACATGATCCTCCACATCTGGGATCTGCGTAGGCGAAGTAACCAGTTGTGTCAGACCATATGCCTAGGTATAAAATATGGTTAAACGACTATTTATTTCAGGCAGCATCTATTGCTATGGCCGCTTGAATGTTATCCATACATTCCGCCTGAAAGTCTGTGTTATAGGTACCCAGCTTTGTGCATATGTGGATATTGATTTCTTCAGAGAAAGTTCCATATAATGATTTCTTATATTTACGCGAACACTACACATTTAAATAAAACTAATTTTACGGATTTTTTTCGCGTATATTAACTTATTTTACATTCCCGACGTTTCGAGCACTTTACAGCACCCATGATCACGGGGGGGACTGAGGTGTATGACGTCCCAATGTCACAGTTAACCACGGCTACCTCCAGATTAAAAATTATTAATTTTTGTTCCGATCTACGCAGTATGAACTTACAATATCATGAAGTCTTGCAGTTGTATGCTTGGGTTGGGATTTAATTTTATTAATTATGGGATCCCAAGCAGATGGTAGCACCCAGCCATCTTCTCTATTGAAATTAGGATGTTTCTTGATTTCAATAGCCTCGCGAATCATCCTTGGAAGGAATCGGTGTTCTTTAGCGAGGATTTGTGGTCTATCAAATCTAATGTAGTGACGGGGGCGATCCTGTACGTGTTCACAGACTGCAGACTTCCCGGAGCGTCTATTCTTCACATCAGCTATGTGTTCTTTAACACGGGTTTTTACAGATCTTTTAGTTTGTCCTATATAAGATCTTAGCGCTTCCTCGAATTTCCTTTTTAGTGGATATTTTGACACACGTAGGAATGATATTATTATCGCGACATCTCTTCAAAAAGTTTAATGCTGTTAGATATCTTGCGCGCTTAGTCATGAGATCTTCTAATCGGCGAATTTTATTTGCAATTACCAGTCCGTACTGGTTCACATAATGATTTCTTATATTTACGCGAACACTACACATTTAAATAAAACTAATTTTACGGATTTTTTCGCGTATATTAACTTATTTTACATCCATAATTAATAAAATTAAATCCCAACCCAAGCATACAACTGCAAGACTTCATGATACTGTAAGTTCATACTGCGTAGATCGGAACAAAAATTAATAATTTTTAATCTGGAGGTAGCCGTGGTTAACTGTGACATTGGGACGTCATACACCTCAGTCCCCCCCGTGACCATGGGTGCTGTAAAGTGCTCGAAACGTCGGGAATGTAAAATAAGTTAATATACGCGAAAAAATCCGTAAAATTAGTTTTATTTAAATGTGTAGTGTTCGCGTAAATATAAGAAATCATTATGTGAACCAGTACGGACTGGTAATTGCAAATAAAATTCGCCGATTAGAAGATCTCATGACTAAGCGCGCAAGATATCTAACAGCATTAAACTACATGATACTGTAAGTTCATACTGCGTAGATCGGAACAAAAATTAATAATTTTTAATCTGGAGGTAGCCGTGGTTAACTGTGACATTGGGACGTCATACACCTCAGTCCCCCCCGTGACCATGGGTGCTGTAAAGTGCTCGAAACGTCGGGAATGTAAAATAAGTTAATATACGCGAAAAAATCCGTAAAATTAGTTTTATTTAAATGTGTAGTGTTCGCGTAAATATAAGAAATCATTATGTGAACCAGTACGGACTGGTAATTGCAAATAAAATTCGCCGATTAGAAGATCTCATGACTAAGCGCGCAAGATATCTAACAGCATTAAACTTTTTGAAGAGATGTCGCGATAATAATATCATTCCTACGTGTGTCAAAATATCCACTAAAAAGGACATTCGAGGAAGCGCTAAGATCTTAAATCGGACAAGTAAAAAGTTGTTACGAACGGTAATCCAACAAAAACGCTCCGATCTACATACCATAAACAAATCCATAGACACATCATTCAGTGAGTTAAAGGCAGTTTTAACGACATTTGATTATAATGTTTGCATCGAAACGTTAAATAAACGAGAAATTAATAAATATAACGAATGCAAAAACAAACATATAGTAAAATATCAAAAATTAACGACCAAATTAAATGTCAAACATCTGAATCACGCGAGAACGAAACGCAACCATTGACTACGAACGCGGATCATAGATTAAGCGCGGTCTATAATCTGTCAAAACAAACTCTGGATGATGCAACAATTAGAGTATTATCGAAAGGCCTTAATTTTGCTTTAACACCTAAAAAATTACCGTACGAAGAAATTATTTGCAGCGTCGAGGACTGTTTATATAAAAACAATATGCGAAAGGAAGATTTGGAAGCGATACGTCAAGACATTTCGTCTATGTTACGTCGAAGCTCAGCACCAAAACCGAATCTACCTAAAGACGAATTTAAAGCGTTGAATAACCTACGCAATAAACGAGAACTCACGATTCTCCGCGCAGATAAGGGAAACGCCACGGTAGTCATGGATACGTCGGATTATAATTCTAAAATACAAGAACTTTTGTCGGATGCAAGTACTTATAAAAAGGTTAAAAATGACCCAACAAATAACACACTCAAAACAACTAGTGATCTCATAAAGAAACACTCCGAAAGATTAAATCTAGACGTAAAATCGATAATACCTACGTGTGCCAAACCACCGAAATTGTATGGGTTACCAAAAATACACAAGCCCAATGCTCCACTACGTCCTATAGTGAGCCAAATCGATTCACCAACTTACAAATTGGCTCAACACTTAGCGAATATACTCTCACCGCTCAGGGGACATACAAGAGCACACACAAAGGATTCCTATCATTTTGTCAGTGAGATTAAAGACCTACATCTGGCAGACAATGAAACTATGGTCAGTTTTGATGTGCAGTCTCTGTTCACATGCTTACCTGTTGAAGACTGCATCTCGATTATTACTAGAAGGCTAGAGCAAAACAACATGCCCGTAGAATATGCAGTATTACTTAGACACTGCCTTACATCTGGCTACCTATTGTGGAAGGAGGAGTTCTACAAGCAAGTAGATGGAGTGGCGATGGGCTCACCTGTATCTCCCATTGTTGCCGATATATTCATGGAGGACTTTGAGGAGAAAGACCTGCGTACTTCTCCCGTAAACCCAAGATTCTACAAGCGGTACGTAGACGACACTTTCACAATTCTCCCTTTAGATAAAGTAACTGCATTTCTAAACCATCTTAACTCCTTAAATTCTAAAATTCAGTTCACAATGGAGTTAGAGGCAAACAATTCTTTAGCTTTTCTAGATGTGTTAGTAATTCGGAATCCTGATAACACCTTGAGCCACACTGTGTATAGAAAAAAGACCCATACAGATAGATATTTAAACGGTGATTCTCACCACCATCCTTCACAGTTAGCTACCGTGGGTAAATCTTTGTTTCAGAGAGCACGAGGGATCTGTGACAGTAAACACCTGGCCGCCGAGCTCCAACACGTCAAGCAAGTTTTGCATGACAATAAGCTTCGGGTCCCGCGTCTACGTCACAGTGAACGAATGAAGCCGGCCACAGTCGAGCGAGTGCCTGCTGTACTGCCATATGTCAGAGGTGTCACTGACAAGATTGGCTACATCTTGAAACGTGCTTCCATTAAAACATATTTCAAGCCGCCGAAGAAGATTAGTCAGTTTTTACCATCAGTCAAGTGTAATATTCCTCTGCAAGATGCAGGAGTGTACAAGCTTGATTGTGAATGTGGTCTCTCTTATATAGGACAAACTAAAAGATCTGTAAAAACCCGTGTTAAAGAACACATAGCTGATGTGAAGAATAGACGCTCCGGGAAGTCTGCAGTCTGTGAACACGTACAGGATCGCCCCCGTCACTACATTAGATTTGATAGACCACAAATCCTCGCTAAAGAACACCGATTCCTTCTAAGGATGATTCGCGAGGCTATTGAAATCAAGAAACATCCTAATTTCAATAGAGAAGATGGCTGGGTGCTACCATCTGCTTGGGATCCCATAATTAATAAAATTAAATCCCAACCCAAGCATACAACTGCAAGACTTCATGATACTGTAAGTTCATACTGCGTAGATCGGAACAAAAATTAATAATTTTTAATCTGGAAGTTCCATATCCTACACCTTCATTTCTTTTAGAACCATCGGTGAAGACTCTAAGCTCTTTTGGGCTTAATCCTTCCGGCTGACTGGTTTCATTTAATTGTATCTTATACTTCTTATCGAATACAAATGGTTTAGGGATCTTATCGTACTTGGCTTGTATGATAGGAATTTTTGAGTGAATTCTATCAATTATGCCTGTATGAGGGACACTATTCTTACTCCAAAGATTTAAGGTCTTAAGTCTGATGGCAGCTAAAGTCGCTTCTTGTTGTATATGTAGATGAAGCGGGGTTAGCTCCAGCATCGCTTCTAAGGCTGCTGTTGGCGTAGTCCTTATACAGCCTGTGCCAGCCATACATGGCAGTCTCTGGTAGCGCTAAAGCTTTTTTATAGTGGTGGCTTCATTTGTATTGGTCCACCATACCAGAGCGCCGTATGTAATCATGGGCCGAATTACAATTTTGTACAGCCACAGTATGATTTTTGGCGTCAGGTCCCATCTTTTGCCAGTCATGTTTCTGCATTGCCACAAAGTTATACTAGCTTTGTTGATTTTGTTTTCTATGTGTTTATTCCAGTTAAGTTTGCTGTCCAAGGTACGACCTAAATATTTTACCTCAAAGGATAGCTGGAGTTTTGTGCTGAAAAGACTTGGAAGATGATAGTTATTCAGCATTTGTTTTTGTGTGAACATTACTAGAACCGTTTTATTTAGATTGACGGTTAAGTTGTATTCCCTGCACCATCTCTTCACTAAACGGAGAGCCGCTTGGGTCAGGTCGCACACCATGCTTGCTGTCTTTCCAGAGACCAGTATGGTCAAGTCATCAGCATAACCTACTGTGTGGAAGTGATTAGCATTTAATTTACTGATGAGCCCATTAATAGACCATATTCCACAGGAGAGGTGAGAGAACCCCACCCTGCCTTTCTTAATCTGGATTGTTTGAGATTCACCAGCAATATGTATTATTCGTGTACTGAGCATGTTTATAATCCAGTCAATCAGTGCCGGTTCAACTTCATTTCTACTGAGTGCACCTTTTATGTTGGAGAAGTTCTTTCTGTCAAAAACACCTTCTATATCTATGAAGGAACCTAGACATATTTCTTTGTTTCGGATGGCCTATTCAATCTTTGTTATTACCTGGTGAAGTGCTGTCGATTTTCCTAGACTGTAGGCGTGTTGTTTGTCGTGTAGTGGTAAGATCATTGGCGCCATCCTTCTTAATTCCCTTACACACATACTCTCCAACGTCTTTAGGAAACATAATATGAGGCTAATGGGTCTATAGGATTTAGGTTCTGTGTAGTGTGTGAGCTCTTACCTGGTTTGGGTATGAATGTGACTTTCACTTCCTTCCATCCCCTAGGAACATATTTAAGAGCCAGACAGGCTCTCATTATGGCAACAAGTCTACAAGCCTTAGCAGTAGTAAGAAGAACTACTAGTAACAAGTGGTAGTAACCAGTAGTAGCTGAAGTGACTAGTAGCAGAATATAGCATGACGCTGATCTCTTCTCTCATCATGATCTCTTGTTTCTTACATACAAAGTTCGTCCTCCTAAAGCAAAATCGAGAATCCTTCTGCAACGTAATTTTAGTGGAATGGACAAAGAACGTCTTCTGGAAGATGCTCGTCGCATGGACTGGTCAGGTGTTGAAAATGCTTCTACAGTCGACTTGAAAGTCGAGTTATTTAACTCCTTTCTTATCCAACTTTATGACATCCATGCCCCAGTAAAACCAATAAAAATTAAACATTTACCTGCACCTTGGTTAACTGATAGTCTAAAAAAACTTATTATAAAAAAAGGATTTGCTAAAAGTAAGTTAAAAGCTGATAAATCGGAGAAAAACTTACGATATTATAATAAAGTACGGAATCGCTGCAATACATTGTGTAGGGATGCACAAAGACGCCATATTCATAAATCCGTCGAAAACGGCGACGCAGCCAAAGTTTGGAAGTTTCTTCACTCTCTTGGAGTTGGTAAAACATCCAATAATTCTCATCATCATAATGTTGATGTTGAATTCCTTAACAAATACTTCACCTGTTCTAGCACATTAGACAGCTCAGATAAAGACCGGACTCTGAGTATTCTTTCTTCAATACCAACTCCTGATTTTCCACCGTTTAATTTCTCTCCTTTCACTGATAGTGATGTTAAAAAGAACATTTTGTCCATCTCGTCCAATGCCGTGGGTGATGACAATATTAGTCGTAACATGATCTTACCTATCCTAGAATTTGTTACTCCTATCCTCACCCATATCTTGAATAAATCCATCTCCTCTTCAAAATTTCCTGATGTTTGGAAAAGTGCACTTGTAACGCCTCTCCCAAAAAAAGCCCAAGCTTTGCATTTTTCCGACTTTCGTCCTATCTAATTCTCCCGTTTTTATCCAAACTCCTGGAGAAACTAGTTTTCTTTCAGTTAAATCTCTACCTAAATAGAAATTGTATCCTGGATCCTCTCCAATCTGGTTTCCGATCGGGTCATAGTACGACAACAGCGTTGGTTAAAGTTACTGATGACATTCGACGAGGTATGGATAACAAACAGCTCACTGTGTTAATATTGCTTGACTTTAGCAATGCGTTTAACACTGTTGATTTTGACATCTTATTGAGTGTGTTACGTTCTATTAACATATCTCCTCCGATGATTGGCTGGTTTCATAGTTATCTTTACGGCCGACGGCAGCGTATTCGCATCGAAGATGAGTTCTCATCTTGGTGCGAATTACGGGCTGGCGTGCCTCAAGGTGGTGTGCTGTCTCCTTTACTTTTTGCTATATTCATTAATTCTATCTCTCAAAATATTACTTCTCTCTATCACATGTATGCAGACGATCTCCAAATCTACACTCAGTCAACTCTGTTAAATCTGCCTTCTGCTGTTGCCACCATCAACAATGACTTAGCGGCGATAAACCAGTGGAGTCAGCGTTATGGTCTAAAAATTAATCCGTTTAAGTCCCAGGCTATAGTTATTGGTGGTGGAGGGATGGTCTCCAGAGTTGACTGGGACAACCTACCCTCGGTGACATTAAATGACGTTGTCATACCCTATAGTAAATCTGTAAAAAATCTGGGAATATATCTAGATTCTACCTTGTCGTGGTCGCAGCAGTTAAAACAAGTGAGCAAAAAGGTGTTTGCTACTATGGGTTTACTTCGTCGTTTACGTTCTTTTCTCCCCATTCCCACTAAGATTATGTTAGCACAATCCTTACTTCTCTCTATTCTCGATTATGCGGACGCAAGTTATCTCGATTTAACTGAAGACCAACTGAACAAACTTGAGCGAATTCAAAATATTGCTATTAGGTTCATATTTGGTTTGCGCAAATATGATCATGTATCCGAATATCGTTTACAGCTCAAGTGGTTACCCATTCGCTTTCGCCGGAATCTGCAAACTGTATTTCTTTTGTACTGTGTGTTGTTCAATCCTTTGACTCCAAGCTACTTGAAGGAAAACTTTAAGTTTCTTGGTCATGATCGACCTGATAGAGTTCTTCGGTCAGCCGGCGAACTAATTCTAGAACCATGTTCATTTCAAACAAAATTTATGAAATATTCTTTTACGAGCCAAGCCATAAAGTTATGGAATGAACTTCCACTCCAAATTCAACGGGCACAAACTTTGGAAAGATTCAAAAGTGACGTCAAGAAGCATTACCTAACACTTTGTGGTAATAATAGTTGATAACCAATTCTAGCAACAGATAGTTATTCTGTGTTTTTCTTCCTCTTTGTTTTGTATTTATTTATTTATTATCTATGTATATATATATATATATATATGTATGTGTATATATATATATATATACCTGTTTATTAATATGTATGTTTATTTTATTATTATTTTTTATGTATCATTGTGGTATTTTAACAAAATATAGTTTAGTTTATTTAGATATTAGTATGTAAGTGTAACATAAAACGCACCACCTCCTACTGTTCTTAATTCCAGTTTCTATTTAGCCCAAAGGTTGTCTGGAAGAGATCGCTCTTTAGCGATAAGACCGCCTTATTGTACATACGTATATATTAAGTTTTCTCTGTACTGTATTTATTTGTTGTATATGTGTGGTGTACAATAAAGTATATACAATACAATACAATAGAACATAGTGAATAGTAGCTAGCAACATAGTAACTAATAATTGCAATTACACAAGTGATAGTAATAGCTAGTTGTACAACACAGTAACTGATAATTTCAGTTACACAAGTGATAGTATTAGCTAGTTGTACAACATAGTAACTGATAATTGCAGTTACACAAGTGATAGTAATAGCTAGTTGTACAACATAGTAACTGATAATTGCAGTTACACAAGTGATAGTAATAGCTAGTTGTATAACGTAGTAACTGGTAATTGCAGTTACAGAAGTGATAGTAATAGCTAGTTGTACAACATAGTAACTGATAATTGCAATTACAACAGTGATAGTAATAGCTAGTTGTACAACATAGTAAATGATAATTTCAGTTACATAAGTGATAGTAATAGCTAGTTGTACACTTGTACAACATAGTAACTGATAATTTCAGTTACAACAGTGATAGTAATAGCTAGTTGTACAACATACTGACTGATAATTGCAGTTACACAAGTGATAGTAATAGTAACAGATAATAGTAGTTACACAACTGATAGTAATAGCTAGTTGTACAACATAGTAACTGATAATTGCAGTTACACAAGTGATAGTAATAGCTAGCTGTACAACATAGTAACTGATAATTGCAGTTACATTAGTGATAGTAATAGCTAGTTGTAGAACATAGTAACTTATAATTGCAATTACACAAGTGATAGGGATAGCTAGTTAGCTGATAATAGCAGCTAGATAAGTGATAGTGGAAGCTAGTTAGTACAAAGCAGATGATAATAGCAGCTAGTTAAACAATGATAATAAAAGCAGCTACTACTACTAGAAATAAGTTACTACCAAACAACTGAAGAAATCGTCTGAAAAATATAGTGACCAACCGATAGTGAACAACCGTAGATGAACAACCATATTCAACAATATTCAAGAATAGTCAATGACCAATAGTCAGAAGATTTTCACCGAACAGTTGAGCAGTCGTACCGCCGGCCACTGCCTTGCCATTTGTATTCTACAGTTCGTGCATTTTGATTTGAACATCAGTCCACAGTACGGCAGTTGAAGTATCCTCCGGAACCTCTATAGGTTCCTATAGTTCTATAGGTACACCTATGTGTAGGACGTGAGTGATTTGTGGAGTATCTCTATTAACATTTACTCACGAGTTTCGCCCGTCCGGCACACAATTGTTTTTCTGACTGCTAAAACGAGTGAATCTAACGAAGAAATTCGATACATTCTTAAATATTAAGGTAATTGCATCTAATAAGGGCCGGGTTTTTGGAAATCCTTATAAATCAATTTTGGGAAGTCTTTTAATTTGTAAAACATCATAATTCAAATAAACTGTTTATATTTGAAGACAAAATATTACACATAAACAAGGTACCAAGGTTGTCTATTGTCCCTATACGGCACTAGGGCTCTAAATAAGGTCCATAATTGAACTACAAGATTTTAGGCGTTATATAACAGAAAAATCACACCTTTATAAAGCAATGGCTTTAAACTACTATTAAATTCGTGGCTTTCGCATAATGAAATGTAAATTCATATGAATTAGTGTCGTGGCCCTTATAAAGTATTAGGAAATGAATATAAGTTATAACTAAATTATTTTATAGTTAAAAATGAAACAAATTGTAGGTGTGTGCAGATTTTTATTAACTCTAGTAAATAAAATCACAAAATGTTAATAATCAGTCATTTTTTCAATCTTAGTACGTGGTACCTTATTAGGTATTACACTTCTGTAATCATAGTAGATTTTTTGTCACTAAAAGGATTTTTATGTTGTTTTTTCCACAAAATAAGTAAATTTGTTAACGTTTTACTTTCGTGTTAAAAGGTATCAGGCAAAGATAATATTTGAAAACTTCTTAATTCTCTCTACCAATTCCTTTTCCTGTGTGACGGTAAAAACAGCTTTCCTTCTCATCCTTTTCACCACGCTTCCAGATTTTATGTGATTTTTGAACATTAGCCGTAGTATATGGTATTTTAAAGCTGCTGCACGCTTAGACATTTGGCTGTTTTTTATATCATCTAGAGCATCCTGAAGATCAGTTAGAGACCATCCTGAGAATCGTTTTCTTTTTTTGCGAAGGTTCCATTTTTGTCTTTACTGGAAATAATATACTTATATTATGTATGAATAATATTTATCTCAAAAGCTGCTGTTGATTTGCGTAAATAAAATCTTATAAAACTACGTAAAAACGAATGGGTACATGTGTTGCTAAGTATAAAACTCGAAAGCGTCTGGATAATTTTTTTCAATACTAGTTGAAGTGCAAGGAAGGAAGGGTGTCTAGACATGTGGCATTTTTGTGCGATAGCTATGGCCTAGCGTGGTGATCTGTCGTTATCACCGCGCAAAAGTGCCACTTGCCAGGCCAACTGCTTATTTACACTTATATAATTCATTTAAGTAACTGATCACGCCTATTTTTAAGCTTCTTGCCCCTAATAAAGTCCGGCCCTTATTTTGAGACAAAAAGTGGACCTTGTTAAGCACTTAGATATGTCCTGAGAAAACCTAACAAAATTGTGATAAAAAAGCAATAATTTTGGTAACTTACCTCGTCAATCCACCTTGTGAAAGTATTTTAACATTACTATTGCAGAATGATTACATTACGACCGGCTTTTATTACTAAAACAACGCAAAATTTAATCAGACTATTTTATAGATTGAGTCACGTTGACCACCCCTGAAGTTATACCCAGAGCCACTGAAAAAATGACCACTGCGAAAGCAATAAACGCCGGTGCACTTTTGTAATTGGTTACTGGGGAGTGGCAGCGCGATATCCATTTTGGTTTAAGTATTAATTCCGATAGGTTTGAAGAGATGGACCTTATTTGTAACCGGCCCTTTTTACGGCGGACCCATCTTATTACAAAAAAGGGAAAATCCGACACAAGCCGCGAAAAAAATTTGTGACGTTTATGGACCTAATGCAGTGGCAGTAAGAGTAGCACAAACACAATGTTGGTTCAAGCGTTTTCAGTTCGGGAATTTATATGTCAAGGATGCAGCTCGCTCTAGTCCTCATAGGGGATAAAGTCGATGCCATTTTTGAAAAAGTAGAGCAAGATCAAAATATTAGTAGTTACTACATAGCTGAGGAATTGAAGATGTGACCACAAAACAGTTTTATCGCATTTGAAAAAGTTTGACTATATAAAAAAGCTCGATATTTGGTTACCACACGAGCTCACTTAAAGAAACGTAATGAATCGTGTACTCATTTGCGATTCTCTATTGAAACGTAATGAAACCGAACCATTTTTAAAAAGATTGATCACTGGTGATGTAAAGTAGATCACCTATGACAACAACGTGCGAAAAGATCATGGTCAAAGGGTAGTCAAACTCCACAGACTGTAGATTAAGCCGGATCAACACACAATAAGAAGATGCTGTGTGTATGGTGCGATTGGAAGAGCATCGTTTATTATGAGCATTGCTGCCAACAATTAATGAGACTCAAGTAAGAAATTGAGGAAAAACTGCCGAAATTGATCATCAGAAAAGGGGTGGTCTTTCATCATGGTAACGCCAGACCACACACATCTTTGGCCACTCAGCATCGATGTTATACACAAAAAAGGAGTGGTCTTTCATCATGGTAACGCAAGACCACACACATCTTTGGCCACTCAGCATCGATGTTATACTTGACAAACAGTGTAGCTGGCGCTGTTACAGAATTATTTTACAGAATAACCAACATGGTATTTTCAAATCAATAGATACATACAAAATCAATACATATACTCCCATTTTAGAGTTTTTTATAATAAATTGTCAACTTTTATGTAGAAATGTAGTAAAACAAATCTCACAAATGAATTTATTCTGTAACAGTGCCATCTACACTGTTTGTCAATTACTACATCGACTTGCGAAGCCGACGTAGTTTGAAATATCAATAGTTCTCCGCTAGGAGTAAAAGTATTCTGTAGGAGTAATAGTGTTCTGTGGTATTCTGTGTTAAATGTTAATATGGTTAAATTCTCGTAATTTGGTAAGGAGACTAATTCTAATAAAAAAAAATTAAAAATTTAGTGGTATAATTCTTATAAATAATATTTAAAAAGAATTACTCTTAATAAGCACTCTTATTTATGATTCTGAGGGGTCTACTAATGTGGCACTGGCATGTGTGTGCTGTATGCTAATCCGATGTGTTGGACCGTAGAGAGAGCATGAATGTTGGACGTTCTCTCTCTACGGTTAGACAGGGTCTTCACAAATTAAAACTTCTGAGTGCTAAATGCTGAGGCGAGGCTAAACGTAGTTATTTATTTTTTGATTCTGATCTGTTATTGTTTAGGTACAATAAGCAAATACAATTATCGTTTTTCGCATATTTTACTATCTTTCGATTGATACTTTTTTTGATAATTATTTAAAGATTATAATTATAATAATTAATAACCCAAACTTTACAGCCTTCACTTACTAACAAGTAGACTGTGCGCTCGTTTTTCACATTTGTTCTATAAAATGTAAAATAAAATAGTAAGAAAACAAAAATGTTATCGTATTAATTTAAAACCAAAACTGAGAAATTGATTTTTAATTTTAACAACTTTACAAGCAAGACCAGATATACATAGTGTAATATCTATGGCTAGCCGCACACACACAATAATATTGTCAATGCAAGATTGTCAAAAATCTTCATCAATATATGGTCCCGCACACCAGATGGAAGTTAGCGTAGAACATTCTTTTTTTTAACTAAACTGTAAGCCAATTAATTGCTCCATAAATGCTCCAGCAGAATCCGAAATTGCTTCAACTCTATTGTGATTAGTTAATTTATAATTAATTTTTAAAAAATTTAAGTATCAAAAATTTAATTTTGCTATAAAATATAAAATATTTACTTTTTAAAATTAAACTGTATGTCAATTAATTGCTCCTTAAATGCTCCAGCAGAATCCGAAATTGCTCCACCTCTATTGCTATTAGTTAATTTATAATTAGTTAAAAAAAATTGTCTGTAATTTAATTTATGCTATAAAACATAAAATATGTACTTTATAAAATTAAATTGTATGTCAATTAATTGCTCCTTAAATGCTTAAGCAGAATCCGTAATTTTTCTGTCTTTTGCTATTAGTTAATTTATAATTAATTTTGAGATAGAGTGATCCTATTTGAGTAATAGCGCCATCATCAATAGAATGTAGTAACATTCTATAGTTAAAGTCATTTTAATGAACAAAAATTAATTGACTCTCAAGGTGGTACGTAGAAAAGACTCTAGATGGCATAAACACAAAAATATTATTAACATGGTTGTCTAATCCATTCATAAGAATCCATAATTTCAAAACTCACCCATCAATACTTTTTTTGTTTTATGCCATTAGGCATCTATTCTACGTAGGTACCACCTTGAGAGTCAATCAATTTTTGTTCGATAATATGACTTTAACTATAGAATGTTACTATATTCTATTGATGATGGCGCTATTACTCAAATAGGATCACTCTATCTCAAAATTAATTATAAATTAACTAATAGCAGTAGACAGAAAAATTACGGATTTTAATGGAGCATTTAAGGAGCAATTAATTGTCATACAGTTTAATTTTATAAAGTACATATTTTATGTTTTATAGCAAAATTTAATTTTCGATACTTAAATGTTTTAAAATTATTTATAAATTAATTAATAGCAATAGAGGTAAAGCGATTTCGGGTTTTTAGATTTTTGACAATCTTGCATTGACAATATTATTGCGTGTGTGCGGCCATAGATAAATATATATGTATGTAGCAAGCTACAGATACGACAGTAACTTTTAGTCAAGTTTCCAAACTACGCGTTTTGGCGCTGCAGTCGCCCATTTTGACAGATGTGTAATAAAAAAAAATATAGCTTAGAGATTGCAAGCACACATCCTTCAAATCATCGATATCGATGTTTAGTGGTGTTCTTATTTTGTCGATATCTACAGAAGTGCATTATACAGGAATACTAATATTACTTAATGAAACACTTATAATACATTAACATTTATTTTTTATTCAAGCACACCAACATCATATACATACGTAATCTTAGGATTAAATTAAAGGCACACTAAGTTATATAAACAAATTAGAAAATTGTACATAACATTGAACATAAATAAGTACAATTTGACGAGAAACAGAGCAATATTTATAGTTCATTAAATAAAGCAAATTAAACCACATGAATCATATTTAAGTGCTTAATATTTTACTTTTCAAGTTACTTTTTATTAGAAGCAATGCTATTTACTTTTCATGTAGGGTAAACCTGGCCATTTTTTTACAAAATTGTTTTAATTGTATTACTAAGAAAGTTATTTGTTTAACATATAAAGGTTTTCAAATAATTCTCTATAGTTTTAAAATAGATTGGACATTAAGCAAGTCTTTGTGAGGATTGTTCACCTAGAAGTTACAATCTTTTTTTAAATTTTAACATCTCTTCTTTTATTTCATTTTCTTCACCACGTAACCTGAAAAGAAATAAATAAAAATAAAGTCTAATATTCATATTTTATGACTGAACGATAATCATAAATCATATATTATTCATATTAAATTAACAAAGGGCAGCTTCATGGCAGTTGGCATTTTCTTTCGGTCAGCCATGGTGTGGTGAAAATAAAGTGGTAGATGCAGTAAATAAGAAATAAAAAATATATAAATATTAACATTGTATACATCCATTATCAGGAGCTTTCTCAATGTCTTCAGGCACTTCCAAATAAGTGTAACCTTAATACTAAAGGAGTAGTTGATAAAACCATTGAAGTGTAGTGGAACTGTAATATTTAGATTAGATGAAGAATAAAGAAATCTTACTGTGATTTGAGGATAGATGATATGCTGAATATAGATATAATAGATATGTTGAAATTTTGCCTAATTATGTCTTAGAATAAAGTGAATTTATCATACCATTTTGCCAATGTGTACATTTTGTATCATCTGGCTACATTTGTCTCACCACATCAGCATTAGATTTCTATTCCTGAAAACAAACAATATTTGTGAATTTTATGCTCTTATACTTGAACCCAAAATTAAAGAATAAATATATAATGTATACGTCTATATTGTATATATTAACTGTTAACGACAGTTTAGTATAATCTTAATTAAAAAGTAATCTATATTATCATATAACTCAGTTATATGGTAACATAAATTACTTTTAAAAAGAACATTTATCTCCTTGGTGTTGGTACTTTCACTTGGAGGTTGTTCCATGATAAGCATCTGAAAAATAAACAAATATCGACATCAACATTAAAAATAACAAGTATGCTCAAGATGCTAATAGCGTAATATAGCATAAAATCGACTCCGCGCTATAGAAGCATATTATAGGTTGCTACAGACCAGAGATTTTTAGGGAGTAACTTTATTTATTTCTACCTTTGTCTTTACAGGCGTACCTAATACGACAGTGTAGGCACATTAAACTATCTAATTTAATAAGGACAGAACACAACTTATCTACTATTATAACATAATACATAATATAATGTCACTTAGGTAAATTCACCCAAGGAACAGCAGAATAAATCTACATCCTGAGCTACTTTATTTAGTGGGCAGCACTCTGGTCAGTGGGCCTCGTTTAGAAGTCTACTATTATAACATAATACGTAATATAATGTCACTTAGGTAAATTCACCAAAGAAACAGCAGAATAAATCTACATCCTGAGCTACTTTATTTAGTGTGCAGCACTCTGGTCAGTATCGTTTAGAAGTCTACTATTATAACATAATACGTAATATAATGTCACTTAGGTAAATTCACCAAAGAAACAGGAGAATAAATCTACATCCTGAGCTACTTTATTTAATGTGCAGCACTCTGGTCAGTGGGCCTCGTTTAGAAGGTACGTGCGCGCGGTGTCTCGAATGGTGGGGGCCGCTTCCGGCACCACACGTACCTGTCCGGCACACACAACATAGCCATTCGCAATATCGCCTCGTTATATACTTGGTTTGCGGGGACCTGAAACAGCGTTTACGTTTCAGGAATCCGAACATTCTATTTAACCACCGTCATCATTACAGCGCTTCACAAGTCCACTGCTGAACGTAGGCCTCCCCCAAGAAATGCCACAAAGCACGGTCCTAAGCCACCTGCATTTCCAGGTCGTCACTTCATCAACATTTTATTTACTTAAAAATGTTTTTCTTAACCTAAGACTTTTATACTTCTTTAAGGCCAATTTCTGGGGTTCACCCATTTTAGATACATATTTTTCATCAATATCACCCTTCAATATTTTATTATTTATGTTGCACCAATTG
Source organism: Parnassius glacialis (assembly GCA_033319125.1). NCBI lineage: Eukaryota > Metazoa > Arthropoda > Insecta > Lepidoptera > Papilionidae > Parnassius > Parnassius glacialis. The sequence goes on along the minus strand of JAVANC010000012.1, from coordinate 3,239,113 downwards.
TGTCCATGTAATCTAATTAAAATATTGGTGAAATAGTTTTTTACAATAAAGGCATGCTTATCACACCCTAGGCAGGAAAAACTCAAAGTGCTCAATATTTTTCTTTTCAAATTACTTTTTATATTACTTCCAATACAACTATAATTCAAATAGTTATGAATAAAGTGAGTACCATCCCTGTACAAGATAAGGAATTTTTCGTTAGGGTATGCCAAATTATTATTTTTTAACAATTTATACTCTCTAAATTTAATGTAAGAGTGAATGTTTGTCTCCGTACTGCTAATATATGTTTTGATGCAATTCTTACAACGAATCGCTCTCGTTATTTTCCGACAAATGTATCCAGCAGTGTAAGCTGAGCAGTGGACTTTGATTTTTTCCATGACAACATCATTCACCAGCAACTTTTCACTTGAACTTGCTTGTGAAGAAGATGGGAGATCTCGCGAAACACTGATAGTGTTTTCCGAATCATTTTCTTTATTATTATGAAGGTTTTTAAAAAGAACACTAACATTTAATAATGTTTCTCCATTATCCTCTTCACAGTTAGAGAATTTGGAATGTGGACTAAGCATGTTAGATAATATCAAAGATTTAAAGGCATATATAAATGTGTTTGCATCTGGGTTAACATTTCTATAATTTATAGCTCTTATACGGCCAAAAAAATTTTCTAATGGGTCTTGATTAATATTCCTCGGATAATAATATTCTACATTATACTGTTCAAATAATAATTTGGAGACCCTTATAAAACTTTCAAGAGTTGTAACCCATCCTTGTTGGGATGGCACTCGCACAAGTCGAGGTTTTCCTGCTTTTGTAGCATGTTTGCTACTGGTGTCTACAAAAACAATTTTTTTTATTTTATTAATGGCCTCAATCCAAAAATTGTGATGTTGTGAATTTTGTTTAACCGCTCGTCTTAACTTTCCTCTTTGCACACCACCCGGGTAGCCATTGACGCTGTCAAACAGTGTGTCGAAGAATTCAACAACTTCCGCTGTTGTGGCCATTGTTGCGTCAGAGTTTGCAGTATGAAAATAATCTGAAAAAAAGTATTTTTAATTTAATTTCTTTTACAGTTGTAACTGCAAATCTTTCGCCAAAAGACACTTCGTATTTGGTTACAACAACATACTTTTTTAACCATTTTTTTACAAATTGAGACTTATGGTCAAATTTTACAATAGTATATACATAAATTGAATAAGTCTACAAATCAATATAGCAATCGTTACTTACTGAGTGCATTTGTATATTTGAGCATAGCAGCAGTTCGAGCACTAAATACTTGAGCAGCTACGCTGACCTTCATTTTTTTAATCTTTTGGCGATCAACATGATGAGCCGTTAACTTTGGTAGTGCCCTTGTGTGTCCCAATTTGCTATCCAAATCAAAAATGAACTCAATATCTTTCCAAGAGGCAGTTTTTTCTTCCCAAATTATATCTTTATTTAAAAAATTATTCCTTAAACCCTTTAAGAGATGAGGTGGGTCAAAAAATATGCTTAAATCGTGATCAGCAATATTAACCGACCCATCTGTAAAATAATTAAAATAAATACTATTTGTCATGAAGTAGAACTAGTTTTTAAGTAATTAAGAATGGTACACACCATCATGAACACCTTGAATATTCCGCCTACGAATTGTATCTTCCCTAAGTCTTCTTATTGCTGTTCGAAATGTGGACCCTTGGTCACAAACAAGTCCTAAAGGTATTAACCCAGTTCGTATTACTTGGGACACAATCTGTTTTAAAATGCATTGCAGCTCTGCTGCTGATACTGTGCCTTCACAGAAATAAAATGCTACACTCTGTCTCCATGGAGAGCATATTCCTCTTAGCATAAAAACTAAAGCATGATCACAATATTTCAGTTTTCTCTCTCCAGCTATATCTACAAACCCATTAATTATATCATCTTTTTCATTAAAAGTTAAATGTGGTGTCAGAGAGACTTCGTCAAAAACGATTGTACATAGCTTTTGTTTAGTGTCCCATTTTTTGGTTGTATTTGATATATGTTCAAATATTAATGGATTGAGTCCTGGTTGTATTGAAACCTTCTCAGAAAGTCTATTTAATGTCCGTTTACTAGGCAAGGCAAACATTTTTTCTAATAGTTTATAACTTTTGGGGCTTTGTTTCATTATGAGCAACGCCATTAATTTTTCATCTAAGGTAAACCTTCTGGCCATTTTGCTTTTATGAATTTGTTTTAATTGCATAAACAAGAAAGTCTGCGCTTGTTTGTTTAACAAATAAAAGTTTTCCAAAAGGTCTTTATTTCTTGACAGGGATTGTGCTTGATCAAGTCTTTGTGATACTGAGTCACTTAAAGTTTCAGTTGCAATATTAGTCAAAATTTTAACCAATTTTCTTTTCCTTGATACTATTTTCTTCACCATGTAACCTGAAGTGAAATAAATAAAATAATTAAGTTCTATATTCATATTTCATGACTGAATGATACACTTAAAAATATTAATTTATTATTTATATATTTTTATTTTAAACTTTTAATGTATTTACTTTGAAAAGATAACAAATAAAGTGGATGTCATCAGGGGTAGAGTTCCAGAGAAATGTAACCTTAACAGTAAAGGAGTTGTTGATAAAACCATTGAAGTGTAGTGGAATTGTAATCTTGGGATTAGATGAAGAACAAAGAACTCTTATTGTGATTTGGTAGATATTGAAACTTTTTCTAATTATGTCTATGAATAAACTGAATTTATCATACCTTTTTGCTTTTTTGTACATGTACTACCTTTTGGCAACATTTCATTCACCACATTAACATTAGAATCAATGCCTGAAAAGAAGCAATAGTTATGAATGTTATGGTCTTAAACATAAACTCAATATTAAATAATAAATTTACAATGTATGCTTCTCTGTATGTCTACATTAAATCTAGCTACTGTTAATAATAATAATAATAACTCTCTGAACCCTCTTAGTACATTACTGGAGGGTTCCGGGAGGGGATTTCAGCTTCGGAGAGGAGGTACAAAAGTGACCCACCTTTTCTATATGGATGATCTCAAGTTATTCGCCTCCAGTCGCTCTCATCTTATGGAATTGCTAAACATCACTTGTGATTTTAGCAATTCTATTAGAATGGAGCTGGGGACGGATAAGTGTGCGGTCCTCCATGTTGAAAGGGGAAGGGTTGCTAACTCGGAGGGCATAGACTTATCTATGCCCATCAACATAAGGACCCTTTCCGAGGCTGAAACATACCGATACCTGGGTATGTCACAGAACATCGGTGTAGATGAGGCGGGTATGAAACAGTCAGTTTGCGATGTGTTTTATGCACGCTTGACCAAAGTGCTTAACAGCCTTTTGTCCGGTGTGAATAAGACGCACGCATATAACGGTTGGGTCATGCCTGTTCTCATGTATACCTTTGGCATACTCAGGTGGACTCAAACCGAACTAAACGCTCTGGACAGAAAAGTCCGCACTATAATGACATCCCACAGGATGCATCATCCGAGATCGTCAGTAATGAGGCTGTACTTGCCGCGGAAGCATGGTGGACGCGGCTTTTTAAGCGCGCTTACCATGCATAATCGCGAAGTGTGCAGCCTCCGTAATTACTTTCTGACGAGAGCGGATGATCCATACTATAGGGACGTTATTTGTTGTGATAAAGGACTTACCCCTCTATCCTTAGCCAACGAGCAATGGCAATACCCGGCAGTACAGAGCATTTCCGACCGGGAGACCGTATGGAAGGAGAAAGAGCTCCACGGGAGGTTCTACAAGGCTCTACATGAGCCTTTCGTAGACACAGTCGCCTCCCTCCACTGGCTACGTTTCGGTGACCTCTTTGGGGAAACCGAGGGTTTTGTCTGTGCGATACAGGATCAGGTTATTAAGACCAACAATTATCGGAGATACATCCTAAAGGATGGCACCGTTGACGTCTGTCGAGCTTGTCGCCATCCCGGTGAGTCACTTAGGCATGTCATCTCCGGTTGTTCGGCGCTTTCTAACTCTGAGTATTTGCACAGGCACAACTTAGTAGCCAGGATTCTACACCAGGAGCTCGCTCTGAAATACGGTCTCGTGGATCGGAAATTGCCGTATTATAAGTACTTGCCGGAAGCCGTGCTCGAAAATGACCGCGCCAGGCTCTACTGGGACCGGGCCATCATCACAGACAGGACTATTCTTGCGAATAAGCCTGATATTGTGCTGATGGACCGGGCACAGTCAAGGATATTTTTGGTCGACATTACCATTCCTTATGACGAGAACCTCGTGAAAGCCGAAACAGATAAACTGACTAAATATCTGGACCTGGCTCACGAGGTGACCGACATGTGGGGTGGATTGCCGGCCGAAATTATACCTGTAGTCGTCTCTGCGACCCGTTCGCAGTCCTAGTCAGCCTCTCGGGTCATCTGAGGCGACTGGGACTCCGTGACGGACCGCTCCAAGCTCAAATGCAGAAGGCGGTGCTCCTCGATACCGCCCGCATCGTCCGCCGGTTTCTTTCCCTCTCCCCCTAACCCTCGGCCGTTTGGTCTCCCCTGCCGAGGGCTTCCATCTGGTTGGGTTTTTATTTATTTATGTATTTTTTATGTATTTATTTTATTTTGTTGATATTTATGTATGTTTATCATTTTCATTTACAATTATATATTTATACAGCCCAACCAGATGAGAAAACTATATAGATACCCCATAATAATAATAATATTCCACAACTATCACACAACGCCATCTAGTCCCAAGCTAAGCAGAGCTTGTGTTATGGGTACTAGACAACTGATAAACATACTTATATATTTCTAAATACATAAATATTATAGATAAATTACACCCAGACACAGAACAAATGATCGTGCTCATCACACAAACATTTGTCATAGTATAAAGACAGGGAAGTAGGCTGTCTCCGGCCCAATCCGCGATATAATTGCCTACTGTCTCAGGGTTGTCATTGTCACCAAATCATTAGTTTAAAGCCCGGCCTTTGCCAAAAATAATACATCTCTGTATAACTAATTCAGTGATCATTAGTCGATAAAGTTCAACAATGGTTTTCCTAACAAATACAGAAATGTATTAAGATTCAGAGCAGTATTATTTATAAAAAAAGGGATAAAATAAACCGGCGGGGCGGTGTGTGAGCTCGTGTTTAAATTATTTACTTAGTATATTCTAGTTATTTTTTATTTTTAATAGGCATAATATAGTATTTGCACACATAAAGGACCATATTAATTTTTATTTTTAATTAATACAAGCATATATATATTGAATCACACATTTATTACAAAATTACAAATTAGCTACAGAAAAATACTTTCTTCGGTTTTGACTATTACGAAACGACTTATTATTAAACTTTAATGTGTAATATATCCGCATCCTTATAAATAACTTTTGCAATTATAATTAATTACGATTTTATAACCGTAAGTAGGTACTTAGTTACTATTCTTCCTCTGATAGACAACTAATACAACAAAAATATGTAATTGTATGTAAAAAAGCCGTAACGCGCGAACCTCGTGCGGTGTTAGCCCAGACTGGCGTTATCTAGTTTTATCCATAACTTCGTTATGGATAAAACTAGAAGCCTGCATTTTTACTAACCAAGTAGGAATTGTATGAACTCGGTATATTTGAAATTTCATTAAATTGGAACCAGTAGTTTAAGAATTATAACTAGTCAAAGTTTCTTAATTTTGTCACTCACTGACTGACCGATCATCAAAACTCTAAGGCACTTCTAGCAGACATAGAAACTTCAAATTTGGAATTTAATTATTTCGGTCTAGTTTTCGAGATACACCAACTGCATAAATAGCTTTGTAATCCCATATAAACATATAGTATTACAAAGTTACAGTTGCAGTTAATGAATCAGTGTACCTATATATGTACATATAATGGAATAATAGGTGTAAATAGCTACCTAGATATAACTATCTACAAAAAGAAATGAGATGCCATCAAAAATATAACTTGTAAAAAAAGCCAAGTCTCGCAACTCAGTTCTTCTACCGTAAAAATTTGTGAGATCCATGTAATACCAAGTCGGTTAATTTATTCAGTCCATAGATTGACTTGGCAATCGCACTAAACAATCTAATTTAATATAATATGTATTACTTGTGAGATATATTGTGTTTTCATGCGATTGCCAAGTTAATCTATGTATCAATCTATGGACTGAATAAATTAACCGACTTGGTATTACATGGATCTCACAAATTTTTACGGTAGAAGAACTGAGTTGCGAGATTTGGCTTTTTTTACAAGTTATGTTTTTGATGGCATAGAAAGCTTTTTTTGCTACTTCGTAACTAGTACTATATGAATATTAGTACACACCTGATGATCCAATCTCTACCGATGATTTGGAACAATCATTTTGCTCTTTGCAGTAATTGTGTTCAATCGTAACATCACTTCCTGAAAACATTATTCAAAATGTTGAAAAATTTGCCACTGACTGAAATTTAAATAAAATATTTTTAGAAATCATGGTGTTCATCATAATATGTTTACTATAATTTACAATTAACATCAATTAAGATATTTGTACATACCAGGCTTTCTAATCAATACCACAGCTTCTGTGAAATCATCGTCATCTTGCACTTTACAATAATTATGTTCAGTTGTGACATCCCATCCTGAAAACATTACATAATCATAGCAAATAACGATGTAGAGTCAATGACATTTGTACTTTACTAAGCATAGAGTCAAAGAGTAAAAAGAGAATCCTTAGTTAGCCAACCCACAAAATGCTTATTCTGGAAAAAAATTTACCCACATGCAATCTTTGGAAATTTGTAATAAATTGCTGCTTTTTCGATATTGAGATATTTTTATAGAATAGAATGATTTTTATTCAATATTGTTTATTACATAATATCTATAATATAATAATCAATTCTCGTTTAAATTGATCATTTTAATATCTATTTTTGATTATTTTTCTGTGTTAACTAGGGAGATAAAAAATAATTGCATACTTGTCTAGAAAATAATAATAAAAAATACAAAATATCAACATTCCAACAAGTAACAGCTAAAACAATAATTCAAGTAATAGATCTCAGATCGATTAGTAATGAGTTAACTCGAGTTGAATCTTCCTAACTTGAGTTTGGGTTGTGGTACATGAACGGATCAAGTAAGCTAGCAAAAGAGTAAAAGTGTAATTCATTCGTTGTGTGAGAGCTTTGCATTTCAAAAAGTATTTAGCTACAACCAAAACAATTTGTTATTTAGAATTTTATTATAGCTAGTTGTGTAATTTAATTCCCTTTATAAATTTGATTAATTATGATCAATATCAATATGAACAGCGAGCGCTACCCATCTGAGCCGTGGTGGCTCAGATGGTTAGCGCTCGCTGTAAGCTTCACAGTACTCGAGCAACCCGGGTTCGATCCCCGCCGGCACCACTGAAATTGTTAATTGCAATTTTAAGTGCTGATTTACCACGTGCTCGGCGGTGAAGGAAAACATCGTGAGGAAACCTACATGTCTGAAAAATAAAAAAAGATATTTCGAAGACATGTGAAGTTCGCCAAGACGCATTGGGGCAGCGCGGCGGACATTTCCTTGCCCTAAAACCCTCTCAGAAATGAGAGGAGGCCTGTGCCCAGCAGTGGGACGTAAATAGGCTCCAACTTTACTATGATCAATATAGTGTCACCATACTTTAAATTAACGCCAAATGTAACACAACTCACAATAAATATATTGAATTTATTTAAGAATATTTTGACTATAAACTTCAACCTTTTGTAATTAAACTAGTAATAGCTTATGTACCTACATCTTAAAGCTAGACTAATATTATACATCTTAAAGCTAGACTAATACATAAGTATATGATACATACTAAATATACCTTTTTATATCAATCCTACATAATAAGTTTTAATAGGTATAAAAAAGGAAATATAATTATCTCAACCCACCAAAGAGATAGAAAAACAAATTTATAAAAAAGTAGTTTGTAACAAATCATTTACTCTGATTTGTACTGCTAACTCAAGTTGCGTGGATTTCAACTTGGGTTAAATCAAGTCATAATTTTCTAAGTTGGCACATCTATAAGATCAGAATTCCTAATATTCACTCCACTTAGTTGTTGTTGTTTTAACTTTCATTAATCGTTTCACCATTTCGTTTAATTATTAACCACAGCTTTTTTGGTGATTTTTTACTGATCCTGCTTTTATATATTGAAGTAATTATAGTGAAAAATAGCCTGTTACTGTGTAATAATAGTGAAAAATCACCTGTTACAGTGTAGCCAATAGATAATCTCACTTTTACTTATTCTACAATAACTTAGTTCCTAGATTGACAAATCTTGCAGATTTTTAGCTAGGAATTGTTTATATACACGCTTTATAATACGTACTTTCATCTTGTTAACACTTGGGCCCGAGAATGTATAGAGATGTCTTTTTTTCCTTTAAGTACCATGATTGAAAGTAATAAAATGACTCACCTGTTGCAGTCAGAGGCACACCATGAGCTATTTCATTGTCAGTAAGCAAGCACGGGTAAGAGTATCGAAGTCTTCTGCCTTCATTGTCGAACTGAAACATATCAAAATGTTTTTCACAGACACGTTTGTTAAGTAACTGTTCTTTGGAAAGTACAATGAGCTGGGGATTTGTCGGCACTACGAAAGATATCCATAAGTTTCTTAAATTATCGTTCTTAGGGAATCTGAAAAGCCGGTGCGTTTCATGTGTTGTATTGCAACCACCAACACAACACTTTTCGTATACCATTATGTTGGTATATGCAATATTCACACGAGCAGCACAAAAACAGAATATTTTAATAACTGAGGAAAATTCGCATTAATATTGGCGGCAATCAATCTATATCGATAGCTTTGACTTATGACAAATGATTTGACATTGGCGTCTCAAAATGCTCAAAATGGCGTCCGTAGGCAGATAACAAATTGCGACGGTAGCGCCAAATGCCGTAGAATGGAACTAAGCTGTCATGTGCGGCTAGCCTATGAGCAAGACAATATTGTTTTTTTTTATCCCTAGTTATTGGCCTCACTTCATTCAGCCTAATTTATGACGTCCTTTGGAGATAAAAAAAAATTATTTCTGCATTTCTGATAAATTAAATGTCATTCCGTATTTTTCAAGACCTCTAAATAGCAACATAGGGTTTATATACATGAACAATCTTGAAATTCTATTAAAAAAGCATGCCATATAATAATTTTCTTTAAAATTTATATAATTATTAATTAATAACTTCAAAAAATAGCACAGATATTTTGTTTATTGGGTATTTATAGTACCTAATTATTATCTAATCACGTCACAGAATACAATATTGTATATAAAGTAATTTGTGAAACACATTATGATATGACGGATTTCATCAACTATTTCATTCTATTTCAATTCGTATCATTACCATAGACTTTGTATCTTACGGATCTATTCTATAATATCTAAGATGTAATTATTCAACAGATACATAATAAACACTGAGCTGAGATGACATTTAAAAAACGAATTACTGAACACCAATTTTCTTGTATCTTTATTTAATATGATTATTTACTTTTAACATTCATTCTTAATTGTTTCGAGATTAATAATATTGTACTGTAAAACAATTATGTATTTAAATATTGTAAGCTTCTGTGTGTGACATAAGTCATTGATATTTTAATATTTTTTATTCGCCGGGAACACCTGCCGGGAGCTGGCCACATTCTCGCTGTCTCCTTTTCAGCAAGTATGTAAATGTCATTTTTATTCTTATTTTACAAAATTTTATGTTAAACGTTATAAAAAATTGCGGTTTATAGTTACATGGGAAACTGAAAGTGCTTAATCAGTGGTTGTGTCAAAATGTCGGTGTCAAGGGAGCATAACCTCGGTGAGTTTCGCGTCGTGCGCATCACGTAACAGCGAGCCCCATGGTGAGGAGGACGATGGTGCTGAGTACCGAGTGGGCGCAGGTGGAAGTCGTCGAGCTCACGAACGACGGCAATGGACTCGGGTTTAACTTGGTTGGCGGGCGGAGCACAGGGGTAGTGATCAAATACGTGCTGCCGGGAGGCATAGCGGATAAAGACGGGCGCTTGCAGAGCGGCGACCATGTACTTCAAGTTGGATCAGTAAATTTACGCGGTTTTACATCAGAACAAGTCGCCGCCGTATTGCGTCAGGCGGGCCCGTCCGTCCGTCTCTTGGTAGCACGGCCGGCCGACCCAGCTGCAGCGCTTCGAGCCCCTATTCCAGGCACTGCGCTCGTGCCCACTAAACTTCTCGCGGACCCTGAACTCCTTGACCGGCACCTCATCGAAAGTGGTTATGGAGCAGTTTATGACCTATCCCAAAGCTACACAGATTATATCAACGGGCAAAATGGCAATGTAGAATCACTAATAGAGGTAGCAGCAGCTATTAGTATAATTGGTGACAATCCTCAACAAATACCAGATCATGCAGTGATAGCTCCATCTGTGTCACCTACCATAACAATTACTGTGCCAGTGGATTTACCACCTCTGCCTGAAGTCGAGATTATTCATGTAGACTTGAATAAAAATGTCTACGGCTTAGGTATTACTGTGGCTGGTTACGTCTGTGAAAAAGAGGAATTATCAGGTATATTCGTTAAAAGTATAATTGAAGGTAGCAGTGCTGAGCAGAGTGGGAAGATTAAGTTAAATGATAGAATCATTGAAGTTGATGGAGTGTCACTGGCAGATAAAAGTAATCCTCAAGCTGTGGAAATATTAAGAAACACAGGAATATCAGTTCATTTAGTTTTAGAGAGATATTTGAGAGGTCCAAAGTTTGAACATTTACAACTGGCTATATTCAATGATGAAAGGCCAAATTCTCCTTCGCCGTCAACCACAACTCTCTCTTGGTTCCCTGTGCCATCGCAAGCTGAAAACAGTACAACGGTAATTGAACCAGATCCCGAATCGAACACAACAATAGATTCCAGTGTGCTAGAAGTAGGAGATACTGAAGTCAATGAGCCAACACAAGAAGAACTAGATAAAAGATTTGATGCAATCTTAGCTATAGATGAGGAGGAAGTAAAACAGAAATGGCAAGAGGAAATTGGACCTGATAAGCAAATAATAATAGCTGAAATACATAAACTATCGGGTTTGGGTATCAGCCTTGAAGGAACTGTGGATGTTGAAGGTGGTCAAGAAGTGAGACCACATCATTACATTAGATCTGTTCTTCCAGAAGGTCCAGTTGGACAACAAGGCACATTGAATGCTGGTGATGAACTGCTAGAAGCAAATGAATATAGACTCCATGGCTTAACTCATACTGAGGTAGTTAATATATTGAAGCAGCTACCAAACAGAGTTAGATTAGTCTGTGCGAGAAGCAACACTGATAGTGGACCTAGACCAGTAATCAATCTAGCACAGGATAGAGAAGGATTCGAAGCTAGGAAAATAATTTCAGGTAGCCTCAATAACTTAACTACACTAGTAAAAGCCCAGTCTGATACATCGATCAACACATCGAGCACAGCAACCCTTACAAACCATTCTGAATTATCTAAGAAGTCCCGTTCACTCGAGTGTGTGTCAGGCTTAGCTATGTGGCAGAGCAAAGAAGATATAGTTGAGTTATTAAAAGGGGACCAAGGACTTGGATTTTCTATACTAGATTATCAAGACCCTATTGACCCTCAGGGTACTGTAATTGTTGTGAGAAGTTTGGTGCCGGGTGGTGTTGCCGAGAAGAATGGAGAAATATCCCCAGGTGATCGTGTTATGTCGGTAAATGGGGCAAGTATAAAGAATGCAACATTAGATCAAGCCGTGCAAGCTTTGAAAGGTGCTCCGAGAGGGATTGTCAGGGTTGGTATAGCAAGACCATTGCCTCCGCATGATGCCTCAAAATCAAAAAGCACAACTACTCTCAACAAATCAAGTTAATCTTTACTTTAATAATTGTTTTAACTGAGCTAGTCATTACAATCATATCTCACTATATACTTACTAAATTTAGAGTTAGGTTTATTTGAATAATTTGTTCTAACAACATAGATTACTTATAAATTTATTAATTGTTTACAATTGCAGTGTAGAGCTATAGGAATAGATTTATGCACATAATAATGATGTAGGCAATACAGGAATAATATCAAAACACAACTTTAAGAGCTCAACATTACAATAATATTTACGCTTTACTAGATATATAGTTATAGTCCCATGTAAAATTCACTAGTCCATTATTGTTGCACATAGAATAGTAAGAAATTTTTATTTTCACCATGTAACAATTACACCCTATAAAAGTTTATCAAATGTTAGATGATCTAATTTCAAAGTTCAAATTTAATATCATTATTTCTAATAGGCATAAAACATTTACCTTCATTTAAACATTGTAGGTGTAAACTTAGAACCTAGACTAATCACACATACCTTGTAGATATACCTAAGGGAGCAACTAATTATGTAATTTTATATGTAAATAAATATTAACATATTATTGCTTTTACAAATTTTAGTTCTAAATAATGTGGAATTTAATTGTGAATTGATATATCACTAAGTATTTTGATGAATAATAGTTTTTTTTTAAATTAATATTATACAATGTATTTGAAACAAACTGCATAATAACATCTTTTATCTGTAATATAATATAATCTTTAAATGGTGTGAAGTCAGCTCGATCACTGCAATATTTAGTACACAACATTATTTCGACTCATTTATTGATCACTCACTCATCTCATTTGATCCTCACCTAAACTTTGCTTGAATTTATTAAGAAAGTTGTCCCTTGGTAGAAACTTATTGGTTTTGGTGTTACGTCTCTTATTTTAATTTGTGATTAAGTTCTGACATCAAAATTTTTAACAAATTCTGGTATAGTCCTGTGTATTTTGGGCACAAAGTTACTAACATGTTATATACATATTTTCACAAGCATATATCTGAAATACCACACCATCGAAAAGTTTAAATGACAAAATATCAAAAGAAAAACAACTAGCATAAAGTATTTAAGTTATTAATGTTAACAGAATAGAATAGAATAAAAAATCCAAAAAAAATTCTCACATAAGTAAAACACAGAGCTTAAAAGGTGGAGGTTTCATTACCTGTTTAGCATTATTATTTTTAATCGTGGATAAATTCAATGCCCAGTTGGTTACTGCTATTTCTCTAAAACTTATGATCAGTTCAAAATTGTCTTGAAAGAGATTCACTCTTAATAAATTAGCATCATTTATTGTAAGGAATGTATAAAGTGCACTAAAATTAGAATGGCACATGTGATATCAGTGTTACATATTATGTATTAAGTCTGTACCTTACTTATATTACATTATGTTATTAACTTTAGCCATGAACACAGTGGTCAGGACAAGGGAACTGACAATCCCTAATACTACACTACAAAACCTTAAATCTAAGAGAATTACCAATAGATGTGAATAGATAGATGGTAGAGCCATGCGGCAGCTTTTCCTGTTCTGCTTTTGTGAACCGGGGTGGTACCACGACCTCACAGAATACCAGCGTGAAGTAGAGGTTTACCTCTGCGTTTCGCTTGGTGAGTGCAGGTGGCCGGAGGCCCTTTTTGCTGGAAATGAGGCATTCCATCTTAGTCCTCACGGGTGACAACGCATCTGCATTTTGATTTGTAATAGAGGATAAATGTAGATGTCTATGGGCCGCAGCAACCACTTACCATCAGGTGGACTGTGTGCTCGTTTGTCAACCTTATCCTATAAAAAAAAATTACCAATATACACCAATAAATTTGTAATTTTTATGTTTCCATGGTAATATAGTATATGATTCATATGTGGTAGAGCCATTCTATATAGCTAAATCAATAGTACAGTTGTACCATGAATGGGTCAGCTCGACTGGTGAAGGACCACACTCACAGAATACCAGCGTAAAAGAAAAGCTTAACGCTGCTGTGTTTTGTTTGGCATGTGTAGAGAACCGGAGACCCCTTTTACTGTTTTACTGGAAAAGAGGCATCTGCATTTTATTCGAAAATGAGGATAGATGTCAATGTGTATAGGCCACAGAAACCACTTACCATCAGGTGGACTGTGTGCTCACTTGTCACCCTTATCTAAATGTAAGTAAAAAAGAGAAATATAGAACTATTATCAGTTATGGCAATTGTCAGTTCTCTTGCTTCATTAATAATTTGAATGTTTGTGAAATATGTACAATATTTTACTAAAACTTACTGTTTATCAATATAACTGTCAATTTAAAATCAAAATGTGACAGAGTTTACTTTTAAAATTTAATTAAGAAATAATTTTTTTTTTTTTTTTTTACAATTGATGCAGGTAGCTATGCATTAATATTTAAATAAGTTGTCAATCCATATAATAATTAATTTAAAAAACCTGTTCCATAAATTTTAAACCAAGTCATGCATGTTTTTTTTTATTTTGTTTTTATAATTTTATGGAACAATATGCACTCCCATGTATTAAGAACATGAGTGTAATTTATTATATTTGATTTAAAATAGCTATTTATATTATGATCTGTGATTAAACAAATTTAAATAGATAAACATGTGAAAATATTTAATTTCAGTGTCATCAAATGACTTAATTTATTTAATAATGTCTCCTATTCTCTATCCATCATTTTGTGAGTTAAATGATTCTGCCATACAATCACTAAAAGACTTACGAAAAGAAACATGATTTTTGTGTAAAAAATAAGGAAAATGAGTCTCCAGATATTGTAATGGCTTTTCTACGACAGGAGCTCTAAGTTGGGTATAATTGTTTAAATCTCACTGCATATGTCTGGTACTTAAAAGCTCGACTGCTGTGACTGTAATCCATTAGGACTGAAATTCAGCCTGTAGGACGTTATTATTATTATTATTGTTTATATAAAATTTAAATATTGACTATTTAGTAGCTTTTAGAGATTGGATGGCAAAACTGTGCTTTAATATCCAAAGTCATAACTTCAAACTCAGATATAACTTATTATTGCACTATTATTATTGCACTATTATTATTTTTGTTAATTTATATAACATTTATATGATTTGACATAATGTAATAACAAGTTTTATTATATTGCAGCGATTTAAAAAAAACAGATTGAGCATTTATGTCTGCATATAATTCTCATACTTTAGAAAAAAAAAACAAGGAACTAATTAAATTTGAAATTGTTCTAAATGACACAACAATTTATGTAAACAATTTAGAATTTGATCCAACTTAAATAGATAAAATGAAGTTGCTATTTCTTGTTAATAAACATACGTAATGTGCAGGTACATTTTACGAAAATTTACAAATTCGCTTCTGCTTCTTATAACATAGGACAAGATTTATATTTTTATAAGTAATAAAGAATCTAACTGATCTAGTCCGATACCTCAGTAACCAGCATTAGATACATAGATATAGGTATACATTTACTTTCTTTAGGTGGTTTAATGCTCCAATAGCTCTTCCCTTTGTGCAGACTGAGTAAAAATCTGCGGAAATATGTGATTGTAGAGTTTGGTAGGGAGTCATACATATGAATGTAAATTATAGTTTATACCAACACCACAAAATAAAACTACAAACATATTTTTCATTTACCAGGTTTTAATTGACAGTCATGAGTTTTGGATTCCATTAATTTTTTTGTGGAGGAAAGACAACCATCAATACTTTTTAAGCGTTCAATGTGTAAAGAGAAACCAACCATTCTTTATTTCTTACTTCATCTTACTTGATCAAGAAAACTACCTACTGATTCTATACTGATCCTTGTCGAGATGTCAATTACCTGTGTCATTCCCGGGCTAAAGGTTCCTACTATTCTTAAATCAAAATTGTCATGGTTGTGATTTTATTCTTGCCATAAAATGTATTCAATTTTTATTATATTTCTTTATTTACATTAATAATTTTACAACGATAATCGATAAAAAGCTAAGAACGAAAATTTTCATAAAGCCCTACTCGAGAACATTGGGGATGTGTTTTTTTTTTCTTTGTTACTTTTTCTTCATTACTACACTCAAACCACAACTTGTAACATTTTGCGTTTATATAAAGTATAAATAAAACAAAAATCACATATTTCCGAATGATAAATTATACTTTAGCAGCTTAAGACCGGTACTGTTTAGTTTGCACACTGTAAAATGTAAATGTAATAAATGCATCACTAGTAACATTTACACTTGTACATTTATGAAAAGAATAATATAAAATATTGAGAACGTTTTAATTTTTATTTTAAATGATATTATTATTTAATCCTTTTATTTCCTAGACTTTATTCTAGACATTATTAACACGGATCCGATTCCAGCCGGCACCAATGAAATTGTTAATTGCAATACAAAGTATTGCTTTGCCACGTGCTTGGTGTTGAAACAAAACATAGTAAGGCAACCTTCGGCTGAGGAATATTTCGAGTGCAAACGAATTCTGTCAATACGCACTGGAACAGCTCGAACTAATCGTTCCTTATCCCTCTAAGAGAGAGGAGGCCTGTGCCAAAGAATATACTACTTATCTGTGCCCAGCAGTATCACGGATGATGTATAGACCGTAACTACATTTTACACTCAGCTAAATTACAGCTTGAGTATAATAGATCGGGAGATGGTGACAGAAAATAGTCTCCCATTTTCTCCTGCATGCCTTTTTAAGAATTGATAACTAACCCTAAAATATGAAAGATAGAGGGGTTACGATCCTTTGCGCACTTGCACGTCATAAAGAAAATGGCTTCTCTTTGTGTAAAGAATTTTAGTATTTTTCCGTGACATTATATTGCATGCCTTTAGTTGGAACAAATTGAAGCTATAATAATTGATGGCATGCAATTCGCAACGGCCGACGGGGCTCAAAGGGTTACGTAGAAATGAAAAAAAAAGAACATTTCCGTGTTTACAAATTGCATGCCGTTGTAAAAATTTTGTTTTTTTTTTTATCTCAAAAATACTCTACGAAAATTGGCATGCACCCCTCGTATGACCAAGGGTGGAAAATATTAGGAAAATGTTGTGAAAATTCAATACAAATTTTCCGTGATTTCAAACTACTTCTAATAAAGATATTAATTTTATGACCAAATAATTCTGAAATACAAATGGCATGCGTGTTGCACATGATCATTATATTATAAATAATAACAAAAGTTGCAAAAAATTAACTAAACATTTCCGCGTTTTTTATTTGCATGCCGTTTTGTATTTCATAAAAACATATTATTTTAAGTATATACCGAAAATGGCATGCGTATTAAATAACACGATCGTATTTTAAATAATAATGAAAGTTTCATAAAATATATGAAACATTTCCGTGTTATTAATTTGCATGCCGTTTTGCATCTCATAAAAACATATTATTTTAAGTATATACCGAAAATGGCATGCGTATTAAATAACACGATCGTATTTTAAATAATAATGAAAGTTTCATAAAATATATGAAACATTTCCGTGTTATTAATTTGCATGCCGTTTTGCATCTCATAAAAACATATTATTTTAAGTATATATCGAAAATGGCATGCGTATTAAATAACACCATCGTATTTTTAATAATAATGAAAAATTCATAAAAAATTACAAGCATTTCAAAATCACCAAAAAAAAAACAATTTTTTATTTTACGTGACTTTTTGACAATATACTATATAAAATATTTCAGTTATTTAATAAAGTAAACCAGAGTACTTAATAATAGAAACAATAACTTAGTTTGAAGAAAGCCACATACCAATGTATTGGTAACGGTTTTTTTGTTTATTCAAATAATTTTTTATCAATAAACATGCATGCCATTTGTTATTGAAGTTTAAAATAATATTTACAGACAATGTACAAAAAGGCATGCAAAAATAAAACATGGAAATGTCCCTTATTTTTATTTTCATTAAAAACTCTTTTCAACTTTAGTTTTGCACAAGTTTTTATGTCAGGCTTATGTAATATGCATGCCATTTTTTTATCAACTTAAAATAATGTTTTTAATGAAATATTGAATGGCATGCAAAATAAAGTCACGGAAATTATAACAGCGTTTTTTGCAATTTTCGTCATGCATGCCACTACTTTACAACTTCCTGTTGTGCATGCCAAATTTGCTAACGTCAATAAATTATAAAAATTAAGTATTGTTCAAATGGCATGCAGTTAGAAATCACGAAAAGTTGTATTGAATTTTCACAACATTTTCCTAATATTTTCCACCCTTGGTCATACGAGGGGTGCATGCCAATTTTCGTAGAGTATTTTTGAGATAAAAAAGAAACTATTTTTTTACAACGGCATGCAATTTGTAAACACGGAAATGTTCTATTTTTTTTTCATTTCTACGTAACCCTTTGACCCCGTCAGCCGTTGCGAATTGCATGCCATCAATTATTATAGCTTAAATTTGTTCCAACTACGTTATATTACAAAGGCATGCAATATAATGTCACGGAAAAATACTAAAATTCTTTACACAAAGAGGAGCCATTTTCTTTATGACGTGCAAGCGCGCAAGGGCTCGTAACCCCTCTATCTTTCATATTTTAGGGTTAGTTATCAATTCTTAAAAAGGCATACAGGAGAAAATGGAAGACTATTTTCTGTCACCATCTCCCGATCTGATACCTTGGAAATGTAACAGCCCAGTTCATTGGATCACTAGTCATTTAGATATATATAACAGTAAATATTCAATTGAATGCCTTAAGAAAGATTAGTCAGTTTGTGAAGGTGACCATTAATTTAGTGGAGGTTTTAGTTATGCTTAAAAAGTGTTTAAGTATATTTTTGATTTTTCTTCAAATAATGTACAAATTCAATTCCAATTCTCACTATTTCCGAGTGGTATTACTTCGCTTCGGTTAATAATTAATATTGTTTCTATCATATTTTTTTTCATTACACCTGCTATAAATCTCTCCAGTATAGCAAAGGCGTTTTACGTCTCAAACTGAACGTGGTTAAACACCCAAACTTGGAATAGTTATTTGTCTTACGTCTTATTAACTTGTTCAATGCCAGAATCAAACCCGCAACGCCGCAGCTTAAATACTTAGGTCACTGCCTTACCGAGGTTTCACATGTTCCGACTAATTTCACACATGACATGTTAAACTGATAAATTTTTATCTTTATTTTGGGTTAACAAACAGCTGCACTATACAAAGAATCGGTTCAATAAATCTTTTTGGAATGAAGTTCTTTATCGGACGGCACGAATTTGTCGGATTGGGGCTAGGGTGAGAAAGAGTGTAAGATTTTTCCGTCACGGTCCCTTTTGACGTGGTGTAGACGGCCTTGGCGGCTATAAGGAAGCAAGATGGAATAATATCCACCTCCCTCGCATATTTTCTTATCTTGCCATGAAAGAAATACCATTTTATTTTAAATAACGCTTCATTTTAATAGACGCTAGTAATTAATTTATTTGTATTTGTTAATCAATAATATAATACGTTTATCAATAATAATATATTAGAAGCCTCAGTAGCCTAACGGCAGGGCGCGCGTCTCGAAAGGTCGTGGGTTGGAATCCGCCATTCTTCTCCTGTCGTGAACCACTTCTAACACGAGCATTTTAAGCTTACCAGAAGTGGTTTAAGGGAATATTAAAAATAAATCTATGAAAGGAACTTCGTTCCAACCGAGTGTTCCGCGACACTCACGCATGTTTTTTATGTCTATACAACCAAATCGATGCAACATAAGCAGGCGCTAGACCAACAGCTTTACGTGCTCTTCGAGGCACGGGGGTGAAACACCACTCACTTCCGAACTCCATGCTGCTATTGAGACTTTGTCCACATAAAAAAATGCTGATTTAGGTCCAAATCTGAATTCGAATCCGGGACATCATAATTGGCAGTCGCGTTTACGACCACTAGATCAGCGAGGTAAGCACTAGATTAAGGCGAGAGTAGAACAACTTAAATAATGGTTTAAGTTACTTAATTCGAGAAAAAATATTTTCATTTTTCTATCATACCTACACCTATTCAATTTGCTATTGAGGTACTTATCTTATCCTCTTCCTACGAGTTATTCTTTTCATACCAAGTCTTTACAATATGAGTTCAACTTTATATTTCGAGGATTATCAGACATTAATGTCAATCCACATACATCAGTGCAGTGGCAGGGTCGTGCCATGACGATACAAGGCATTGAAGATCCCGCTCTAGCACTGACACGAAAGTGTGTACTGTGTAGACATGTTCATATGAAATTTATCTATCGATATCTTTTTCGCCCCTGTTGGATTTTGGTCTTGTCCCATTCTTTACACTGTACTGGTGTGTGAGGATCTCTAGTCGCTCCTCAAACCTGCGTTCGTTAGTGAGCGACGTACATCGCAAGTAAGACAAAACTAAATAAACGAATATAGCATAGTATACTCTTCAAAAAAGCTTTTTTTAAAAACGTTACTCCCACAGCCCACATTAAGATTTTCTCCTGTATAGTGGAGGCAATTTACAAACACAAATTGCATAAGGACAATTCCGTGTGGGATTCGAAACCGCGGCCCCCAGCGCAGATACTCATTTCTAAGCCACGGAGCCGTCAACAAAACAAAATACTCTATCACTTTATTTCATTAATTCATTAGTTACAGCCCATTAAAAGTCCATTGTTGAACATAGGCCCTTATATTGAGGTAATTAGTTATAATTTCCTCAAAGCAAACGCAATTTTTTAACGAGTTGGTATCGGGAAGAAGCTGCTGTCCATCTTCTTTCTGTTCCTGTTTCCTTCTGTCGCCTCTTAAACATCCTACACCCATGAGATGATATCGAGTAGTGAATTCTATTATACGTCGCCACTACATGGCGATATTTTGAATTAGGTAGATAATATTAATATTATACCTACACCCTAACATAGTTATTAAAAAAAATATTATTCATTGTCATTGTCATAGAATTATGCATATTATGTGCCCGTATTTGTGTAAGGTACACAAATACGGGAATACTGGGAACAAAGAGTTACTTACATCTATTCTCGATTAAGTACCAAAATGCAGATAGATTGTACGTGATCAATAAGATGATGCCCCTTTATCAGTTAAAATGGTCTCCAATTTTCGGCACTCAATATACGAAAATCCAACAGCATTATTGTTGTACTGTTTCGTAATCTGTACATTTTTAATGCCTTAGTCGAAACTCGAAATAGAACAAGAGAACATCACCATGTTTTGAATACGATTTCTCGAATATACTCGTACTACCCAGTACATACGTACGCCTGAGGACCTAAGCACGGGCAACCCGGGTTCGTTCTTTTTTGAATACGATTTCTCGAATATGCTACCCAGTATATACGTACGCCTCAGGACCTAAGCACGGGCAACCCGGGTTCGTTCTTTTTTGAATACGATTTCTCGAATATGCTACCCAGTATATACGTACGCCTCAGGACCTAAGCACGGGCAACCCGGGTTCGTTCTTTTTTGAATACGATTTCTCAAATATGCTACCCAGTACATACGTACGCCTGAGGACCTAAGCACGGGCAACCCGGGTTCGTTCTTTTTTGAATACGATTTCTCGAATATGCTACCCAGTATATACGTACGCCTCAGGACCTAAGCACGGGCAACCCGGTTTCGTTCTTTTTTGAATACGATTTCTCAAATATGCTACCCAGTACATACGTACGCCTGAGGACCTAAGCACGGGCAACCCGGGTTCGTTCTTTTTTGAATAAGATTTCTCGAATATGCTACCCAGTACATACATACGCCTCAGGACCTAAGCACGGGCAACCCGGGTTCGTTCTTCGCCGCCATTTACCACATTATCGACAGTAAAGTTGTCGTTTATTTGAGGAAACCGTGATGTCTGAGGAATAACATATTTCAAGGACATGTGAAGTCTGCCAACACGTATTGTAGTAGGGAGGCGGACTATTGCTATATTCCTTGCAGATTTAAGAAGTGGAATCTGTTCAGCACTCTGTAACTTTATTAAATTTATCGATCCATCCATTCATTCCTAAATCCCCTGGGAATAACGCGATCGCCACCATGCTTTTGCTTTTGCGTGGTAGAGCCATGCTGCAGATATATTAATAGTATAGCTGTAGCACGAATGGGCGGCTCGACTGGGGCAGGACCACGCTCTCACAGAATACCAACGTAAAATTGCAGCTTAATGCTGCCGTGTTTCGTATGGTGAGTGTAGAAAACCGGAGAACCTTTTACTGGAAAAGAGGCATACTAATGATTTCTTATATTTACGCGAACACTACACATTTAAATAAAACTAATTTTACGGATTTTATCGCGTATATTAACTTATTTTACATTCTCGACGTTTCAAGCACTTTACAGCACCCATGGTCACGGGGGGGGACTGAGGTGTATGACGTCCCAATGTCATAGTTAACCACGGCTACCTCCAGATGAAAAATTATTAATTTTTGTTCCGATTATGAATACACCTCAGTCCCCCCCGTGACCATGGGTGCTGTAAAGTGCTTGAAACGTCGGGAATGTAAAATAAGTTAATATACGCGATAGAATCTGTAAAATTAGTTTTATTTAAATGTAGAGGCATACTACCTTAGTCCTCACGGCTGACAATGCATCTGCATTTTAATTCGCAAACGAAGATAGATGTAGATGCCTATGGGTGAACTGTGTGCTCGTTGTCACCCTTATTCTATAAAAAAGAAATATTGGTCCTATTAAAATTCATTTTAAACTTATACAAACAAAATTATGGTAAAGTGGAATATGTTTAAAAAAAAGTCCCGCTGGGTTTCTTGCTGGTTCTTCCCAGGACAGAGGTATTTTCCAAACCAGTGGTAAATAAAATATTACTTTCAATAAGTATTATGTAATAGTCTAAAATCATTCTATTCTATTTTAATAAAGCCTATAAAAGTCCACTGCTGAACATAGGCCTCCCTCATATATTGCCTCATGGGGGGATTTTGCCATAGTTGGCGCGCTTGGCAAGCGGGTTGGCAACCGCAGTTTTTATTATTTTGAATCGTAATCAGGAAGAACCGTCCACTGCTGTCCATCTCCTGTTTAATTTTCCCTCTATCGCCTCTTACGACACCCACGGGACTATACATAGAGTATTCTTTGGGGCGATATGGGGTAGTGGGTTCTTACACCGCCACTACACGGTTACTAAATTTATGGATACAATCTATTAAATCACTTGATGTCTGAGTATACATTGATTGTGTGGCCTTTTGTTTCAGATATGTGGGTGCCAAATCTACCTTTAACAGTCATTACGGGGTTGGCTGCTAGCGCGGGCGCATTATGTATTTTCAAGTTAGTTGCTTTCTTATTTTACATACATACATACATATAATCACGCCTCTTTCCCGTAGAGGTAGGCAGAGACCACTTCTTTCCATTTGCTACGATCCTTACATACTTGTTTTGCTTCGTCCACTTTCATTATTCCCTTCATACATGCTCTTCGGTTCAGGGTACTCTTGACCCGGCCTTTTTCCAAGACGTTCTTGATTTGATCTAGAAACGTCTGCCTAGGTCTACCCCTTCCAACACTTTCATTCACACTCGCCTTATATACCTTTTTCGTCAAACGTTCTACATTCATTCCCTCGACATGACCAAACCACCTCAGCATACCTTTCTCAATTTTTGTCACTACATCTTCATTCAGACCACATTGTTTCCTTATCTCACTATTTCTTATCCTGTCACTCAGTTTAACTTACTTCTTATTTTACCACGTTTTTATTAACTCGCTATCGTGTATGTCTCCATTCATCAATTTATCCACTACAGCCCTTCACAAGTCCACTGCTGAACATAGGCCTCCCTTAGGGCAACGCCACAAAGCACGGTCCTGAGCAAAGTGTAGGGCGGCCCCACACTAGATGGAGTGACGACATGGTAAGACATGCAGGTGGCTCAGGACCGTGTATGTCTGTTCGGGTCGCATTTAGTAATTGATTTTAAACTAACTTTCCTATGAGCTAGAGATGATCTCAGAATCGAATGACAATGTAAGAATATATTGTGATATAATTTTTTTTAAATCACAGAAACAATTATTTTTGAACAGCAACGTGTCTGTGGCTAACGCACAGTCATCGGAATATTAGTTTTTTACGTTTAATTACAAATGTGTAAATTAATCCGAGCCGTTCTTAAACGGACGCGTCAAAGTTCCTTATAATGGGGTTGTTATAAATTAATTTTCTTAATTCCGCTTAAAGAAAGAAAATTATGTGTCCTGCCCAGTTTTAAGGGGACCTCCCACCCTCCCTCAATCGCGCGCACTACACCCGTCGCCGTTAATCCCAGCACTACCATTACCAGCACCACCACACTAGGCACGACACACCACTCTCGAAAATACGACACGTGTTTCGCCTCTACACGAGGCATCCTCAGGTGAAGTAGACTCTGCGGAGGCTGGCCGCTAAGTGCCGGCGAGCCGAAACTACTGCTATTTATACTACTTGCTGACGCAATCGCGCTCCAATTACGTATAGAGCGATTACGTCATGCGAACAATCACCACCTGATTTCAGGTGGTGATTGATCGCAACAACCCCATTATAATGGATTTCCGCAAAGTAACGCATGATTCTATCAATTATATCAAAGTTCCTTATGTTTGGCGGCCACTAGCATATGCTTGCGGCTGTGGTAACATATTTAAAAAAAAAAACTACGCCCACTTTTCTCCTGTCTTGTGCAGGCGCTTTTACATACAAATATCCAGACCACTTGTTCCGTGCGGGATTCGAACGCGTGGCCCCGCAGCACTTAACGCTTAGTCACTGCGCTACGCAGCTGTTAAAAAGCCTACTACGTTAAAAATAACATATACCTACTCTAGATATTACATTTTATTTTCATTGTATAGGGACATGCACGGGGGCCCGCCATTCGACCGCGATGTGAAAGCTGAGGGCAAGACCGTCATTATCACTGGGGCTAACAATGGCATCGGCAAGGAGGCCACCTGGGAGTTCGCTAAGAGAGGAGCAAAGGTACTGTATCTGTCAAGAAAATCCGTTAGCTGTTCAAACTCTAAAACTTTGAATTCTAGGTAGTTTCTTTTAGCCACTGTTAATTTCAGTTCAGATAATTTATACCGTGATCGTGTAATGGCGGTGTAAGAATATCTACTATCTACCCCATTTAATCACGTGGGTGTCGCGACAGAGGGAATCATCAGGAGATGTACAACATCGGCTTCCTAATAACAACTAAAATACTGCGGTTACCAACCAGTCTGCTATGCATGGTATGGCCAACTATGGCAAATATTCCCCCTATGAGGCAGTCTATACAATACAATACTCTTTAGTGTACACCAAGAAATGATAAAAGTAACAAAAAAATAAACAACTATTGAAGTAAACACAAAGGACGATTAAAGTCTACTAGACTAATATACTGTAACCATGAAGCAAATACAAAAAGTAGACGGCATAAGCAACTGTGCACTGTGATTCTAAGTAGGTCCTGACGTTGTTATAGTAGGTGTGGCTTTAGTTAGTATACTGTCAGCATTTGTCCTGTGCGCTTATGTGTTGAAAATCACAAATCGGTGTATTTTCGTAGTATTAAGAAGAAAAGGATGAAGTGTTGTGTTTTATCGTGTAAAAATTACTCAGATAGACGGTCTGATGCTATGGATGGCATCACATTTCATTTGTAAGTAATTTTACACCTAATTTATTAAAATAGTTCTAGAAAAATCTCTTTGCGTCGGCTTTCAAATATAATTAAATATATTCGACACTAGATGGCGACACTTTGTGTCATTTCAACTAAAAATATAAGAGTACGTAAAGGTCAGTATTGGTAAAATAATCATACGAAGGTGCTGAAATTTGTTTTGCATTCACTCCTAAAGAATTTTTAACCGCCAAAATATTATTTTAATAGTTTTTATAATCATTTTGTGAACAGGCCGCCGCCTATTGTCAAGGTAGCTAAACTACATTGCAATATTGATATGGAACGATAAGAGTAGTTTTACTATTTATCGGTAGATGGAAAACAGGTAAGTGGGTGAGGCTTAACACCCCCTCACCCCGCAAATTGTCACGCGTTGTTACATAGTGAAATCTAATTACAACACCTACTCTTTGTATTTGCTTCATGGCTGGAACGGATATCGGTAATGTTAACGGAGATAATATATGCTTATTGCTTACCGCCTTTACTGATTCCACGTTTACAACAGTTTGTTTTCTACAGCTGTTTCTAAGTATAAGTACATTCAAATATAAAACTAGCATTCGAGAAGTCTATTATGCATTCTACGAGTATGTAAATATTAGATATCCCTCCAATGAGTCTATTTCTTGTGTAGTGGCGAGGTGTGAGAACCCACTACCCCATAATCGTACCATGGGTGCCGTTAGAGGCGACAGAAGGAAACTGAAAAGGAGATGAACAGTAGCATCTAGTAGCAGTGGTGGTAAGAGCTCAAAATAATAAAAAAATGTTGACAACCCAAGCCAAGCGTGGCAAATGTGATAAATATCTATAAGGCAATCTATGCGGTGGCCTATTTTTATTTTTTATATGCGGTTATAGTGATGATGAGTCTATGGGAAAGGTTGTTCAGCAGTGGAGATATGACGGGCTGTAGCGATGATTTTAAACAGTGGTAGAGCCACGCGGCAGCTTTTGCTGTCGCACGGATGGGCCGGCTCGAACCGGGGTGGTACCACGACCTCACAGAATACCAGCGAGAAGTAGAGGTTTACCTCTGCGTTTCGCTTGGTGAGTGCAGGTGGCCGGAGGCCCTTTTTACTGGTAATGAGGCATTCCATCTTAGTCCTCACGGGTGACAACGCGTCTGCATTTTGATTTGCAAACGAGGATAGATGTAGATGTCTATGGGCCACAGCAACCACTTACCATCAGGTGGACTGTGTGCTCGTTTGTCACCTTTATCCTATAAAAAAAATGATGATGTTTATTTATTTATACGAGTCACACACAAAAACTAAAAACAAGATACAAGCATTGTGAGAAACATGTAATGTGCTCACCCAGTTATAGGCGACCACAGCTAACACAGAGTAATGTTGCTAAAAGTTAAATAACGTAAAAGTTAACCTACAGTAGCAGAATTGCGTATTTATGAGAAATAAAAAGGTTTACATTTATCATCTAAAATTTATATTCTAAATAAAGTAACATTTTTCTTCTGAAATTATTTAAATTGTCATTGAAAATATCCAAATCAGATGGCCTAGATATATCATTATACAGTCTAAACATTCTGCATAATGCTGAATTAAGACCGAGGTTAGTCCTGTGAGGTGGGACCATAAACAGCTTGTAGACATTAAAATGGGGTAATCAGCTTGGAGCTTTAATTTTATCTAACCATTTCCAGTAATTGAGTACAGTCGATGCCGTTATTGGACAGTTTGTAGAGAAAGCTTAAATCCAAAAATTTGCGCCTGTTATATAATGTTGTTGAATAACAGTACAACAAAATAAGTCCATCTGATAAGTAAGCGGGTGCAGCAGGTGTCCTTGGCTTGGTAGCCGCTTACAATCAGATGGATTGAGGTCTTGGTTGACTGTAAAGTTATTCGTACAAACCAGGTGTTCATGGCGTGTCGCGACATGACCAAATGCGAGGCGGTCCGTCGCGAGATCGTGCTGGAAACCGGCAACAAGTACGTGTACTGCCGCCCCTGCGATCTCGCCTCTACCGCCTCCGTGCGGGCCTTCGTTGAAAGGTAAGCCTCCTGCTCTTTTTATAAAAGGGTAAAAATTTAACGCACAGTGCACCTGATTTTGGTTTTTAATTGAGGGTAGATGTAGGTTTCTATGGGTCATAGATTCTATTTACTCTCTACCACACTAGTTTAAATTATTGGGTTCGTTTTGTAGAGTATTCTTTTTCTCACATTTTTTTTAATTAGTGTTGTAACTTACTCAACTTTAAAAAAAAATTGAAATATTTTAAATCTCTCGTAGTAAATACTGTTTATTTCTAAAAGAAACAGATCCTATTTAGGCATAAAAAACATCTTAATGTTCTTATGTGGGCATGCAATATGTCAAGAACGCAGGACAATCGTAATACAAACCACACCATCGATCACTAATAAAAAACTAGATACACAATCCCATGCAAAAGTTCTCTGAAAACTGTCGCCAATTGTTTTGACGTAATTCTAGTTGAAATAAATGTACATTAATGTAAATTCAACCTTAAATGCATTGCCTAAAGTTGTATTCACAAAGCTACGTACAAATTAAAAGCGCACCCAAATGTTCGAGTGGGCGCTCATTCGGTAAGGACATTTTTGTCACTGATTGTGTATCTAGTTTTTTATTAGTGATCGATGAACCACATCTAAAATTAAAAAAAATACATAGCACGAATAGCTACCCAAGACTGAGCAAACAGTCATGTTATAGATAGAAATCCTTTCTTTGTTGTACATAGAAGCCATACTAAAATTATTTGAAACAATAAATAGTTTTAAAATGGCTTTTGTATTCTATGGTTAACACCACAAACCAACAACAGGTTCAAATCCGAGGAGCCGAAACTGGATATTCTCGTGAACAACGCCGGTGTGATGGAGACGCCAGCCGGTGTGACCAAAGATGGCTTCGAGACGCAGTTGGGCGTTAACCACATGGGTCACTTCCTCCTTACCAACTTACTACTGGACACCTTAAAGGTATTTTTTGCATTTTGGACTTTAAGTTTGGGAATAATTGTTTATACGTGGTAGAGCCACACTGCAGCTATAATATGTTTATATCACAAATGGGACGGCTCGACCGGGGTAGAACCACGCTCTCACAAAATATCAATTTAATGTAGCTGTGTTTCGTATGGTGATGCTAGAGAAGCGGAGACCCTTTTTACTGGAAACGAAGCATTCCATTTTCTGCCGACTTCCAAAAAGGAGACGGTACTCAATTCGACTGTATGTTTTTTTTATGTGTGTTACTTCATACTTTTTTACTGGGTGAACCGATTTCGATGATTATTTTTTTATTTGAAAGCTAATAAATACTTCTCGTGTGGTCCCATATGAATTGATTGTTCAAGGTCAGACCAATAGTTTTTGAGTTATTCTTAATAACTTATATTGAAGTCTGCTGTACAAAATTTTAAATTATAGTCTTTAAGGGTGACAATGCATTTGCATTTCGTTTCTTAACCGGTTCAGTGCGGGTGGTACGTCAGGCGTGCCATCGAATACTTTTGTGTGGCGTATGGCACGCGAGTGAAGTCTTTTTAAAAATCTTTATAACTCGCTCAAATTGCGTTTTTGGAAAATTTATCCAGAACAAAATATTCATTATTTTGCAAGTAGTTCATTCCTACAGCTTCGTTTCGGGATATTTTGAAAATTTGAATTTTTAGGAGTTGACAACCTTTTTTAACTTGTACATGGTACTCTTTTTACTTTATAGGTTTTTAAAACATGTTATGGAAAAATACTCTAATAAGAAACAAATGAACAAATAATACCACTCATTGCGATCGCTCACAAACTCAAGTTGTAAACAAGTTTCTAGAAAACAACTTTCTTGTTAAAAAATATGCGTTTGTCTCTTTTGCTTAAAATGGTTGAAGTGCCGTCTTATTACTAGAATTTGGCCGAATGGACCTACGAAGTACCATGTGCTCTTGAAAAACCGAAGAGAGCCTATAGGTACACGACAAACTCGTGACACTCGTTTACTTATCATATAAATAAGGTTCTATCTAAACATATCGCAAAATCATTCTTTTTTAACTAGCTAGAAAATACGATGTTGGTTTCATCTGTATAAAAACTTTTTTTCGGAATCAAAATTAATAATAAATAATAGTAATGAATAACTAATGAAAAAATATCTGACAGCTAAAAAGATTATCTGACAACTATTCACTTGTAAAGTGTAAGTGGGGCTGGATTGGAAAAACTGGAAGAAATGGACGTAGGCATTTGTCTCCTTCATTTCTTCCACTTCTCTATATATCATGGAATAAGGCCATTGAGAATTATATAAACATTAATATTTACAAATAATATAAGATTTTATGGAAGATAAATAACAGATATTTATATAAATATACCACTTCTAACAGAATAATATAATTATTTATATTATTCTGTTAACTATATTTATAAGTTAACAAAAATAAATAATGTTACATTTTTCTCTTTGCAAATAGTTAATAAATAATTCTAAACGCAACCTAAATATTAATTCTATGACTCTACTATTACATTTTACCCACTTTTTGGGGAAAATGTCATTAACTTGCAAACATTACTCATTTGCTTGTGTGCGTGTGGGCAAACGTAATTACAGGCTGCTTATGCACGCATTCATTGTGCTGTTGCTTCAACATTGAACGGAATTTTGAATAACACTATCATCACAGAGTAAAGAGTAAAGACCAGAGGGGAAGCTTCCTAACAACGTCGAAAATCTATACTTCTGATAGAATCACCTGATGCATGTGAAAATTTTAAGGAAAAAATAAAAATATTATATAGTATAAAATAACATGTGTACTCATTGTAACTTAATATAACATATTTAAATCTTGGGAAAGCTGTTTTTATAAGCAAAGAATCATTTTAAAATTTGTGCACTGGCTGAAATATGTCACGGCTTAATTTTTCCTCATTTTTCATCTCCTTTTTGCAACACCTCCATAATTTTTTACATAACTATATATCTTCGATTAGCATCGAAGATATTATATAGTTATGCAAAATATCTATATATCTTAACAATTCATTTGAAATTAATTGCCCGAAATAGTTGCATCCATGCACATCTATAATGGTGGGTGCTGGATCCTTTTTCTCTTCGACCATTTCAGTGCATGTACCAGTGCCCTTAAATTTCTTTGGAGCTTGAGAAGTTTCATAATCTGAGTATGTCTGTGAATTTTGAAATATTTTGTCGTCGTCGTCCTGACATAGAGTTTTGTCGTCATCAACTTCTATCTCAGAAATATAGTTGCGTTTTAAATTTAGTTCTAAAAAAATGAAAAATCATTGCTATGTTACATACATTCCCATAGAACACGCAGCACAGCTAAACCATATTGAAAAGTCTCCGCGGTAACTTCGGTATCATAGAATAGTCACATGCTTGCCGAATAATATACCAAATAATAAATATACTGGGTGGCGCCTAGGTTATCACGTTAAATAGCACAGCATTTAATACAAGTTGATATATGTTTGTTAAAATAATAAAATAAACAATAATAAAAGAAAGAAAGAAGCGTCGGTAGCCTAATGGCAGGGCGCGGACCGCGAACTCGAAAGGTCGTGGGTTCGAATCCGCCATTCGACTACTGTCGTGAACCACTTCTAACACAAGCATTTTAAGCTTACCAGAAGTGGTTAAAGGGAATATTAGTAATGTTTAAAATAACATTACTAGTATTTTTTTCTTATTAAAAATAAAATAAAATAAAAAAGCCTTTTTTCAAACAAAATAAATAGCGTAAAAAATTGACAAGAAATAAATCATCCTTCATAATATTAGTTGACTGACCTGAAGCGACCTGTAAAAGCGGCAACGTCGCTAAGTTTCGACACTCCGTCCCATTTCTTGTCACTTCGCGCATAGAGAAATATGCCTTAAGTCCTTTATTTTAAGTAAATTCTTCGCTTGAATTTTTTTTTCACACACCCGCAGGTCACGGTCCCTTTGTTTTTGATTTCGCGCGATTTATAAAATTATGCTTTAAATTGTTAGCCGTAAGTACATTTTTTCTTTATTTGAGTAATTCAAATTGGCAACGTTTAAACTACGTATATCGCCTTCAAATGCCATGGGTCTTTGACCTTTTAGTATTCATCAGGTGATATCTGTATGCAGTTGTATGATGTTATTTAATATTAAAACGAAAAAAATGCTACCGCGACTAAAATATTAATTGTTATATATTTTTTTAGTTATGTATGTTTAAAGAAGTTTATGTAGGATACGTCTTTTCATTTAATGTGATAACTTTATCGTCACTCGGTATAACATTTTTATAACATTAAATAATATTTAACATTTGTAAATATCAATGAATCATAAACCGTATTTTTTCCAAATTAAGGTTCTTGATTGTTTGATGTTTACAAACGTTATTATTAGGTGAAAATTTAATTAAATAATAACCAGGATTTTTTTAAATGAAACAAAACAAAAAATTGTACCAAAAGTTTGCAATCTCTGCATAAAAAAAGTCACTCTCCATTTCAAGGAAAACGTGTAGAAAAACACTTAGTTAGCCACTAAAAACAAGTATCCTTCCGTTTGCAACTGATGTTTGATGTCAACTTAGATATGAGCGCCGAAGGCCAATTCCACGGCGGCGGCGTGGCCTCAAAATTTCCTCGGCGGCGGCGGCGTCGCGGCGGCGTGGCGTGGTCCTTAGATATTTAAAAGGAAAAAAATCTTAAAAAGAACTTAAAGGAAAACATTTTGTTGTTACCAAACACAGCTTTATATTTTTTAATAAAGCCCTGGGGAGCCCCAGCCCATAAATGGGAACAATATACCATGTGAAGCCGAACTTGCGCCTTTTTTTTTTTTTTTTTTTAATTTATTAGGATCAACAAACAGTTTACACAATATTTCTTAATCTAGAATACATTTACTACAAAAAATATAATATAATAGTGCAACCAACAACGTTGACCACCAATTACTGTTAATAAAAGCTGAGATTGAGATTAGCGCATTTTTCATCTGATACAATGTTTGTGTCTTCAACTAATAAAAGGATGAAATATAATTATTATTCCAATAACCAATCACACAAACTCATTCTCCTCTGAGTACTGAAAGTAACTCCTTTTTATAAATACCTACCTTATGAGCAAAGATATCAATGTTATTGAAATTATTATTATAACAATTTACCAACATATACATAGGGGATCTTTTACCTATGTTGGTTCGACATTTATTAGTAAAAAATGTATGTTTGGTATGAACTCTGCGACACAATGACCTATATGGTACTCTGTATTGTATCATATTAACTAGTTCTATACTATCGTACCTGTTATGACAGATATCATACAGTAACCTTGTAAAGTGGCAGGCGGAGTGCCGGCATGAAATACTGTCCCGCTCTGCTGAACGCGCCAAGCTTTATAGATTCCAATTTGGCCTTTTCTTCCAAGTGAACACGAAATTGCTCATCACTCGATATGTCGACGCCGAGGATTCCGCTACTGGCTGAGGAAACAAGGGGATTGCTTTGAAACTGACCAAATGCTCTGATCAGCAAGAAAGCTGGTGATCCAATTGCACAATTTCGCGGGAAGCCCATAGGAAGGGAGCTTCGAAAGAAGCGCTTTGTGCCAAAACTGATCGAAGGCCTTCGCAATATCCAAACTAACGGCCAATGCCTCTCCCTTTGACTCTACTACCTCCGCCCATCTATAAGTCAAGTAAACCACAAGATCACCAATTGATCGATCCCAACGAAAACCGTATTGGCGGTCACTAATCAGCTGGTGGTCCTCAAGGTACGCATGAGCTGGCAGTTTATAATGGATTCCATTATTTTGGAGAACAAGGAGGTGATGGCGATAGGCTTGTACTTAGACGGATCTGAGCGGTCGCCTTTTTTAGGGATCGGGTGGACGAAAGCAGTCTTCCGTGAAATCGAGACTAGGCCTAGGGAGTAGGAGTACCGGAAAGGACGCGTTCGAACCGGTGCCAACTCTGGCGTCATCAGCTCAATTGGAGGGATTTTCAGGCCCACTTGACTTGTGAATGTCCAGAGAGAGGAGTGCTTTTTGAACCGAGGGCTGTGTGAACTGCACATCCGGTATGGAGCACTTACACCACGGGATGGTCGGCGGTGTGCTCCCCCCGTCATCGTGAGTCGAATTGAATGTAAAGAAAGAGCCTGGCAGATCGGCTTTCTCCTTTGCGGAATGGGCTAGGGAGTCGTCCTCCCTGTGCAGAGATGGTAGAGATGGCTGACAGAAGTTTCCTTGGACACCCTTGACGAGAGACCAGAATGCACGGGTTCTCGAAGGAAGGCGAACTATTTTCTCGACAATTCTGTTGTGTGCTCTGACTTTGCCTTGGCAAAGACTCTTTTGAAGGACCTGGAGGCGGAATTATAATTATTTTTAAGAGCGCTAGTGGTTACATCCCGGGACGTTGAATCGCCTGCCCGGCCCTGCTTATAGCGTGATCCTATTTTACAGGAGCGACCAAATCATGACAAATCTGCCTCCGATGGGCACCACAGAGGAAGGAATAAAAAGTTCTATAGCCTGAAGTACCACATCAGCGACAGAATTAGCAACAACGTTGGGATCGTCCGGCAAAAAGAAAACCCGCCCACAAGGGTACGATGCAAAGAAGGACCGCATCCTATACCAATCGGCGACCTATAGTGCCAAACACGGCGACAGCCTGCAGAATGCAACCGCGATGTTAGTGTGAATGGCACCACACTCCAGACTAGACAATAGTCCAAGGAGCCAAGAGGGGCGTCGACAGAGACCTGATAGCTATCCGGATGAGAGGTCGGCAGAAGGTCCAACAGGGAAGGCGCATGATCATCCACATCTGGAATCCGCGTAAGCGAAGTAACCAGTTGTGTCAGACCATATGCCAAGGCAAAAACATGAATAGATCTTCCCGCATGATCGGTTAAACGTTAACCGAGCCATTTGGCGTGGTGGACGTTACAATCACCGAGGATCACGATCTTTGCGGATGGGATCTGCTGTTGCAAGGAATCTAGCGATAGGAGAAATACGAAGTATGAACTGGAGAAGATGCCTGTGTTTCGGTCAGTAAGAGCAAGGCCGGCTTCGCCATCTCGAGATGGTAATGGACAGCGTTAAGATTGGAATGAAGTCCCCTGATGTTGCAGAAATTCACGGATAGCATGGCTGGGGTCGCCTTGGCCTTGTTGATCAGCTTGCCCCGAGCAGTTATTGTCTTGAGCGGAATTTCGCCAGATGAAATGCAGAAGCAGAACTTCCACTTCACGCCGGTCTTCTGTGAGGTCCATTGTTAACACCACACAACAATACACGTTCACTCGTTGAAATATTCGTCTCGACTGAGTGAGCAACAAGCGTGGCGAGGCGACAAGGCAAACTAATGCGGCCGGGCCGCGCATGTGAGCGGGAAAGGAAGTTGCGACTCGTCGCGACGGCGCGCCGCGTGCTCCACGCGGCGGCGACGCGCCGACATGAACTCACGGCGACGGCGGCGCGCCGGCGCGGCGCTCATATCTATGTCAACTACACTTAATCAAGTCTAAACAAGTAAAAAAAGCATAAAAATGGCACATAACACGCCAGGCGTGTCATTAAAATTGGTGCCGCAACGAATCGGTTAAATCGAAGATAGATGTAGATGTCTATGGGCCACAGTATCCAATTATCATCAGGTGGACTGTGTGCTCGTTTGTCACCCATATTCTATAAAGAAAACTTTCAAATATTTTTTATGCGACATATTGCAGTTTCGGTGAGATTAGAACACAGTTTAACTCAGCTCGGACGGTGACAGTTGTATCTCGGATCAGAGGGCAGATTGTCTTCACTTATTCCTTAATTAAAACAACAAATTGAATGAATTCCTTCTCAAGGTCAAAAACGCAACTTGCATTTCCCAAAAAAATATCCCATACTCATCTAATACCCTCGTGCTGGTAATTTTATCCATTAATTCATTGATTCATTGATAATCGATGATTCTTTTTTTTATTTAAAAGCTGGTGCTTCTCATGTGGTCCCATATAAATTTGATCAACGTTTGACCAATAGTTTTTGAGTTAATCTTAATAATTTATATGGAACTCGGTTGCACAATTTTTTTTTTTAATTATTTTATGTTATGTTTGCCACAAAAAGAGCCATGATAGTTCAGATGGTTAGCGCTCGCTGTAAGCTTCACAGTACTTGAGCAACCCGGGTTCGATCCCCGCACCAATGAAATTGTTAATTGCAATTTTAAATGTTGATTTACCACGTGCTTGTCGGTGAAGGAAAACATCGTGAGGAAACCTGCATGTCTGAGAAATAAGAAAAAAATATTTCGAAGACATGTGAAGTTCGCCAACGGGCATTAGGGCAGCGCGGTGGACAATTCCTTGCCCTAAAACCTTCTCAGAAATGAGAGGAGACCTGTGCCCAGCAGTGGGACGTAAATAGGCTGCAACTTTACTTTACTTCTTTTGCCACAAAACCCTTGTATGTATTGCCATATTTTCTGCAGAAGTCAGCTCCGAGCCGCGTGGTGGTGGTGACGTGTGACGCTTACCGTCGCGGCGACATCCACACCGACGACCTCAACCTGACCCAGCAGTACGACCCCAAGGCGGCGTACTGCCAGAGCAAGCTCGCCAACCTGCTGTTCGCCAGGGAACTAGGCAGGAGGATGCTGGGTAAGCTCGACT
This sequence comes from Parnassius glacialis, assembly GCA_033319125.1. Lineage (NCBI taxonomy): Eukaryota > Metazoa > Arthropoda > Insecta > Lepidoptera > Papilionidae > Parnassius > Parnassius glacialis. The sequence goes on along the minus strand of JAVANC010000012.1, from coordinate 3,202,663 downwards.
CATTATCTTATTGACTGTGGTTTTTAACGCGCTTTTATTAGCTTCGCGTGTATTTATTTAGAATAAGGGTGGCAAACAAGCACACAGTCCACCTGATGGTAGATAGATGCAGTGACTCAGACACCTAAATTTATTCTCGATTTGATCCTGGATTCAAAATCCTGCCGATTACAACAACTTGTGCAAGCCCATAATTTTGAACTCAATTTTTTATACTCGAGTTTAGTCTTATGTTCAAATTAGCAATTTAAACGAACTTCGTCCTTGTCCAGTTCTTAAGAGTGACCACCACAAAACCATGGATTTTGTTTGTTTCATTCATCATCATCATCATTACAGCCCTTCACAAGTCCACTGCTGAACATAGGCCTCCCCCAAAGAATGCCACAAAGTACGGCGCTGAGCCACCTGCATCCATCGACTTCCTGCATGTCTTACCAGGTCGTCACTCCATCTCGTGGGGGGACGCCCTACACTTCGCCTACCGGTACGAGGCTGCCACTCGAGAACCTTTCTTCCCCATCGGTTGTCGGTTCTTCGAGCTATATGGCCGGCCCACTGTCACTTCAGCTTACTAATCCGTTGGGCTATGTCGGTTATTCTGGTTCTACTGCGGATATCCTTATTCCTAAGTTTATCACGCAGAGAAACTCCGAGCATAGCCCTCTCCATAGCTCGCTGAGCGACCTTGAACTTCCTCATACGGCCAGCAGTGAAGGACCACGTCTCAGTTCCGTAAGTCATCACTGGCAACACGCACTGGTTGTACAATTTCGTTTTAAGGTATGTCTGACGAGAAGATGTGTCGTAGTTTCCCGGACGCTGCCCAGCCGAGTTGAATCCGTCGATTGACCTCTCGGTCGAAGTTGGACTTACCTAGTCGGACTATTTGTCCCAGGTAAACATACTCGTCAACAACTTCGAGCTTAGTGCTCCCAACAACTACTACCTTATATATAGTAATAACTACTATTTGTTTCATTAAACAAATAGTTTTAGTTGATTGGAATTTAGTTTCACACTCACACACAGTATTACACAGTATTAGTAACAACTTCTAACTCGTTGCGTTTTGCAGGTTGATTAATCTCCGTACTAGATGTGTTGCTTCTTCAACGCTGTTCTCTTTCCAAAGTCTTGGTTTTTGTGTTTGCTTCCAAAGTCATAGTACACCGACGTCTATAAGAATCCTAAGATTTTTCTGACATTTCATTCACAATATCAAAATGTATGTAAATAGTGTGGCCTAAACTTTTGACGGCTCCGTGGCGCAGTAGTTAAAATGAGTTGGAGCGCTAAGGGCCGCGGGTTCAAATTCCGCAAGGAACAATTATTCGTATGGCCTATAAATAATCGTTCCGCGTCTGGATGACAAGGCCACAAGGACACATCTAGATGTGTCCAGAAGATCCAGCCTATATACGTCCCATAGTTGACAGAGCGTCAATCATGCCCACAGAGAGCGGGGTGGCCGTGGCAGCCGTGGACCCCGGCTTCACGGACACAGACATCACGCGGCACCTGCCCATGTCGCGCAGCGTCACGCGCTTCGTGGTGTACCCGGTGTTCTGGCCCGTCATGAAGCTGGCGCGCACCGGCGCCCAGGTCATACTCCACGCGGCACTCGACCCCAAGCTCGACAAGTGCAAGGGAGATTACTTCGTGTGAGATAGCATACTTATAGTAATAATATACATAATTTTTTTTGAGCTACAGCAAGGTTTTTTATAGCACTGAAGGTCGACAAACGAGCACGCATTCCACCTATTGTAAGCAGTGTTGCAGCCACACGGCTGCCTGTCGTGAGAAGAAAAATATTTATACTATAAACACTATACACACATTCATATTCGAAAACCAACAATTTGGGCATTTGCACTAAACTTTAAAGACAGATTTTTTTTAATACATAAACTCGTAAAACAATAGTGACGAAGGAATTTGCAGTCCACCTGATGGTAGGTTGCATTTTTTGGACATGTTCAAACAAAAGAAGATTAAAGATGTCACTCTGAGGACTAAGATGGAATGCCTCACATCTTGTAATTATATTGGCTTTCTATATCAGCAGTGCTTGGCTATTTGACGGGCTATTATGCAGATAAAATCTACTCTGCCGTCATACAGTTTTTTACTAGTACGGGGGGTAGAAGACTAATTTGTTGTTGCAAAAAATAGCCAATATATTACAAATATCTACACAAATCTCGAGTACGAATTCACGCATATTATTGTAATTATAGGCTAAGTCTTGTGAATAAAGAATTATTATTATTATTATTATAAAGAGTCCTAGCACCTATAAATAAATTAGAATTGGCGCGCGTGTGTGTGTGTGTGTGTGGGGGGGGGGGAGGGTAAATAAATTAGTATAAATTTAAAATTTCGAACACAGAGTTAGCGACGTATTAGCTATGTACTCTCACAAGCATTTCACGCGGTCGTCACACTTATGGAGTTTAAAAGACTACATCAAACACTTCTATGTATACTGCTAGAACAAGACGAGCCCAACGGTGTTAATTACGCACTAAAAATCTCTCCCCCGTTCCCCGTCCTCTCCCCCATTCCCGGTTCGGGAGATAAACTCACTGCGCTCACTTACCCACTGCGCTCAGTTACCCCAATGACTCTAAGTATGTAAGTTTGTTTCGTATTTGCATAAAAACCGTAACTGTCCTAAGTAGATATACAACTGCGTGACATATTTACCGTGGCAACTACCGGTCCGCGCCCGCGCTCGATATCAGTGCAACACAATCTTTGTTCTGAATTGCCGGTCTAGTCTTTGGATTGGAAATTAATCCATATTGTCAAAATTTTGTCATCTTAACACTTCTATAACAATTTTTGTTTGTCACCTTGGACGTTGATCGGCCAAAAGTATATCAAGAAGTTTAAAATTCGATTTCTCGAATTTGCTAGTTACTATACTGCCACAATTCATGTGACTTTCTTTTAATGTACGTGGTAGATCCATATTTTTATACAATAAAAGTGACAAATGAGGACACGGTCCACCTGATCGTAAGTGGATGCTGTGGCCCATAGACATCTACATTTATACTCAATTAAGAATCAAAATTCAGATGCGTTGTCACCCCTGAGGACTAAGATGGAATATCTCGTTTCCAATAAAAAGAGTCTCCGGTTCTCTACACTCACAATGCGAAACACAGCAGCATTCAGTTACTATTTAACGCTGGTATTCTATGAGAGCGTGGTCGGTATCGGTCCTACCCGGTCGAGTCGACCCATTTCTGCTACAACCATAATATAACTGTAGCGTGGCTTTACCAGTAAACATGCTGGAGTACTATGCGTATAACAGCAGGTTGGCTCGACCGGGGAAGGACCACGCTCGCACTACAGAACCGCGTGAACTAGCAGCATAATAAACGTATTGCTGTGTTTCATATGAGGAGTGACGAAAACCAGAGATCCTCTAACACCCATGGGATCTATATTAGGATTATCTTACACCACCACACGTAGACAACCTGAAGCATACAGGGGCTCAATGGATACAGATGATTCAGGACTGTAATTTGAGGCAATCTCAAAACATGTTTTAAGCAGTGAACTTGGAGTTAATAATAGACTGTGGTACTAAAGTGTGCGCCACAGCTAAGGCTTTACATTTAAGTAACAAAACTAAAACTGCATCAAACAAAATTAAAATGACCTGGAGAATAATAAATAGTGAAACGGGCAAGGTCAAACCGCGCAACTCGGATTTTCAATTGAATATTAACAATAATTTAACCCGATCTGATCAAGAAGTTGCTATGGCTTTTGAGAAACATTTTACTGATGTTCCTTTTTTGACAACTAAATCATTAAACTCTTCTCCTACTGTCGCCGAATCATTGCTTAAACAAAATGTAAAGGCTTGTTCAAATACTTTTAAATTCCATAGAGTATTGCCAAAAGATATCGTTAAATATTTTAAAACTATTGATGTTAAGAAAACGGCAGATTTATGGGGGATTTCCGTTAAAGTTATTTTATCTATAATAGATATATTAGCACCTTATCTAGCCACTATATTTAATACAAGCGTCGAATCTGGTGTGTTTCCTGATTTAATGAAACTTAGTAAAGTCATCATCATCATCATCATCATTACAGCCCTTCACAAGTCCACTGCTGAACATAGGCCTCCCCCAAAGAATGCCACAAAGCACGGTCCTGAGCCACCTGCATCCATCGACTTCCTGCATGTCTTACCAGGTCGTCACTCCATCTTGTGGGGGGACGCCCTACACTTCGCCTACCGGTACGAGGCTGCCACTCGAGAACCTTTCTTCCCCATCGGTTGTCGGTTCTTCGAGCTATATGGCCGGCCCACTGCCACTTCAGCTTACTAATCCGTTGGGCTATGTCGGTTACTCTGGTTCTACTGCGGATATCCTCATTCCTAAGTTTATCACGCAGTGAAACTCCGAGCATAGCCCTCTCCATAGCTCGCTGAGCGACCTTGAGCTTCCTCATACGGCCAGCAGTGAAGGACCACGTCTCAGTTCCGTAAGTCATCACTGGCAACACGCACTGGTTGTACAATTTTGTTTTAAGGTTTTGAGGTATTTCTGACGAGAAGATGTGTCGTAGCTTCCCGAACGCTGCCCAGCCGAGTTGAATCCGTCGATTGACCTCTCGGTCGAAGTTGGACTTACCTAGTCGGACTATTTGTCCCAGGTAAACATACTCGTCAACAACTTCGAGCTTAGCGCTCCCAACAACTACCGGCATAGGTGTGACATGGACATTAAACATAATCTTTGTTTTGTCCATGTTCATCTTAAGACCTATCCGTTGGGAGACACTATTGAGGTCATTGAGCATAGTGCTTAGTTCCTCCAGCGATTCTGCCATGAGGACTATATCGTCGGCAAATCGAAGGTGAGTGATGTACTCGCCATTGATGTTAATTCCGTATCCTTTCCAGTCCAGAAGCTTGAAAACGTCTTCCAATGCAGCGGTGAAGAGTTTCGGGGATATAACGTCACCCTGTCTTACACCTCTCTGCAATTGGATAGGTTTCGTACTCTGGTTCTGTACTCGGATAGCCATCGTAGCTCTACTGTACAAACACTTCAGCACTTCGATATACCGACAGTCAACTTGGCACCGCTGAAGGGACTGCAGCACCGCCCAAATTTCGACGGAATCAAAGGCTTTCTCATAGTCCACATACGCCAGACATAGTGGCAAATTGTACTCTTCGGACTTCTGTACAATTTGCCGAAGGGTATGTATGTGGTCTATGGTGCTAAAGCCCTTTCGGAAACCGGCTTGTTCGGGAGGCTGGAAGTCGTCAAGTCTGCGCGCGAGACGATTCGTAATGACTCTCGAAAACAGCACGTAGACGCGGCTCAGAAGGGAAATCGGTCTGTAGTTCTTCAAGAGAGCGTTGTCACCTTTCTTGAAGAACAAGACCACCGCACTTCTGCTCCACGCCTCCGGTGTAATGCCACCATGGAGGACGGAATTAAAGAGCTTCTGAAGGACTTCAAGTACCGGTCTTCCACCCGCTTTCAGAAGCTCCGCTGTAATTCCATCCTCGCCTGGGGCCTTACCGTTTTTAAGGTGCTGGAGACCCATTCTAATCTCGCTCAGACTGACGTCCGGGATATCTTCGGAATAGTGTCGGATGAGACTCGCTCTTGGATCGTTACTCACACTTGCGTGTGGCTCCAACGATGATGTGTACAGCTGCCCATAGAACCTCTCAATCTCACTCAAAATCTCAGGTGCCCCGGAAACGATGCTGCCACATTCGGTCTTCAGCTTTGACAGTTGGCTCTTTCTGGCAGACAGATCTCTGGCAAAGACTTTGGAGCCTTGGTTCCGCTCGATCGCTTCTTCAATACGAGCTGTATTGAAGTTGCGTAAGTCTTGCCGCATGCATTTAGAGATCCGTCAGTTCAGTTGCCTGTATGCTGTCAAATCTGTTGAAGAATGTAGCCTCATCTCCCATCTAACAGCCATGAGATTAAGAGTGTGATCGGAGAGTTTTTGTGTTCTTCTGCGGCGGGTCTTGCAGAACTTAGCTCCGACCGCATGGACAGTTTCCACGAGCTTGTCATTCATATCGTCCACTTCATTGCAGTCTTCTAGGCACTGAAAACGGTTTTGTAACTCGAGCTGAAAGGTGTCGGGACTTTGGATTAGAGCACGAGGGGAACGGAGCGTTGACTTCATCAGACGAGACCTCTCCAACTTAACATTTAGGTTCAGTGTGCCTCTAAACATTCGGTGATCGCTGCCGGTTTTCACCCTCGCGATCACTGAGACATCACTGAACAGTTGTCGTCTGGTCGTCATAATGAAGTCAATCTCATTTTTTGTCGAACCGTCGGGGCTCGACCAGGTCCACTTCCTGTGGGGCCGCTTCTTGAAGAAAGAGTTCATCATAAAGAGTCCCTCTTTCTCCATGAAGGACATGAAGTCGGCCAGCTGCTGGCCCCTTGGGTTCCGTTGCCCTATTCCAAATTTCCCTACTTTCAGCTCACCGTTCTCTCTTGTGCCTAGTTTTGCATTGAAGTCTCCCATTAACACCGTATATTGGGTTTTGGAGGAATGCATGGCTCTAGAGATATCCTCATACATTTCCTCCATTTCCTCATCGGGGTGTGCCGAGGTTGGTGCGTAAACCTGTATGACCTTCAGCGAATACCGTTTGGTGATTCTGAGTATAAGGTACGCAACCCTCGTCGACACACTCCCGATCTTTACAACGTTGTTAACGAGAGACTTGTGGACGATAAAGCCGACACCTCCTTGGGGCAGATGGTCGCCCTCCCGGTGATAGAGCAAGTTGCCGGATTCGAGGATTACCGTGTCCTCCCCCTCTCTTCGGACTTCGGATAATCCTATAATATGCCAGCGCAACTTGTCTATCTCTTCTTCCAGCTCCACGATCTTCTCGTCAGTCCTCAGGGTGCGTGCGTTGTACGTTGCCAGGTCGAGTCGTCGCAGGTGGCAACCGAACCTCCACCGGAGATTCTTAGCACCCCCTGCCCCGCCGTTACCTTGGTCGCCACCGTAGCCAGGAACAGCGGGGCCGCCGGGGACTGGGGGCCGTCTCTTTGTTACTCTCGTCATTTGGGGGGTATTTGCCATAGTTGCCACGCTTGGCGAGCGGGTTGGCAACCGCAGTCTTTTTATTGTACTTTTGGCTATTATCAGGAAGATGCTGCTGCCCATCTCCCGCCTGTTTCCCTTTGTCGCCTTTTACGACACCCACGGGAGGATACGGGGTAGTGGATATTCTTGACCGCCACTACACGGCAAAAAAGTCATACCTTTATATAAATCTGGTAGTACATTAGACCCCGCCAATTTTAGACCAATTTCTGTACTACCAACATTTAGTAAAATTTTTGAAAAAATAATTTTAGATCAAATGTTAAGTTTCTTTAATATTAATAAATTGCTACATAGAAATCAATTCGGTTTTACAAGGGGTCGCTCAACAACTGACGCTGGAGTTGAGCTTATTAAACATATTTTTTGTGCATGGGAGAATTCAGATGATGCTTTGGGTATATTTTGTGACCTTTCCAAGGCTCGACTGCGTTCACCATGAGACATTAATCAGGAAGCTACAGTACTATGGTGTCAAGAACACAGCGCTTAAACTTATAATTTCATATTTAAGTAATAGAATGCAGAAAGTTATTATTAATGGTAAAAGTTCTTCCGGCTCACCTGTACTAATGAGTGTCCCTCAGGGCTCAATTCTCGGCCCATTCCTGTTTCTATTGTATATTAATGACTTACCTTCTATTGTAGGGGATAATCATGATATAGTATTATTTGCTGATGATACTTCTTTGATTTTTAAACTTAAACGTAAATCATTTAAATGTGACGAAGTGAATAATGCTATATCAAAATTAGTGCATTGGTTTAACGTTAATAATTTACATTTAAACGGAAATAAAACTAAACGTATTAAATTTACAACAACGAATGTTAGAAATCTGAGTACCAATGTGTTTTTAAATGGGGAAGAACTGAGCCCTGTTGAATCCGCTGTTTTTCTTGGCATCACTCTCGACGCAAAGCTTCAGTGGGGCCCCCATATATCCAAACTAGCAAGCAGACTAAGTTCTGCAGCCTATGCTGTAAAAAAGATTAGAGGTCTCACTAGTGTCGAGACAGCTAGATTAGTTTTTTTCAGTTATTTCCATAGCATAATGTCTTATGGGATTTTGCTATGGGGACATGCGGCTGATTCAGAAACTATTTTTGTTTTACAGAAGAGGGCCATTAGAGCTATTTACAACCTAAAACTGAGAGAGTCTCTTAGAGATAAATTTAAAGAAATAAATATATTAACTTTGGCATCTCAGTATATTTACGAAAATTTAATGTATGTTCACAAAAACAAAGGTAATTTTAGTAAAAAAAGTGATGTGCATTCTGTAAACACTAGGAACAAACACAAGCTAGTGATACCAGTTTCTCGACTCCACAGAGTCAGTAATTCATTCTTGGGGCAATGTATACGCTATTACAACAAGGTCCCGGAAAGTGTACAGGCTCTCTCCATTAGCAAGTTTAAATGTTTTGTTAAGTTGAAACTGTATAAAAAGGGTTATTATAGTATAAATGAATACATGGTTGATAATAACCCCTGGGAATGAGGTGATCGCTTCCAAGCTGTTTCTAAAATAAATTTTGTACTTATATAGTTAGTACAACCATTATTGTAAAATTTGCTTTAAAAAAAAAGTCCCGCTGGGTTTCTTGCTGGTTCTTCCCAGGACAGAGGTTTTTTTTCGAACCAGTGGTAAAGTAAAAAATGACTTTCAATAAGTATTACACATGTGATCTATATTGAATAAAAAATTATTCTATTCTACTTTTGCTTCAGGGATATGAAGTTAGCAAAACCTACGCCAAAAGCCGAAGACTACGAGCTAGGTCTTTGGCTGTGGAAGGTCAGCGAGAAGTGGACGAGACTTGAAGATAATAAAAGCATCTCCAAAGCAAATGCTGCGTGATTTGTTCTAACAATTCAACAATAGACTTTTTAAGCATTGTATTAGAGTTTAATTTAACGTGTGAGTTATTTAAACAAAGAGTGTAATCGTCGATACGGCTGTCGGTCGCTTGCGAGTATTTTCTTCATTTTTCATATTATACACCAAAGCTCGGTTAAAAAAAATGGTACACTTAAACGCCGCTCAATTCAACAAAAAACAAAATTTTAATAAAATATGAAAATATTATAGATTTTGTGCTTTAATGCATTTATTGTTAGAACGTAAGTGTAGATTATAGCATGTACAAATTTTAATAAAATGTAGTTATATTATTGTTTCTACGACTTTTTTATTTACTTTAGGAAACAGTCGCACCCATATCGAGTTAAGTGTGGTCGTAACGACTGTCTGAGTGTGGTACTAACGATCGTGCTAAGTGCAGTCGCAACGAATATCAGTGTGGTACTAACGATCGTGCTAAGTGCGGTCGCAACGAATATCCGAGTGTGGTACTAACGATCGTGCTAAGTGCGGTTGCAACGAATATCAGAGTGTGGTACTAACGATCGTGCTACGAGTAAGTGCGGTCGCAACGAATATCCGAGTGTGGTACTAACGATCGTGCTAAGTGCGGTCGCAACGAATATCCGAGTGTGGTACTAACGATCGTGCTAAGTGCGGTTGCAACGAATATCCGAGTGTGGTACTAACGATCGTGCTAAGTGCGGTCGCAACGAATATCAGAGTGTGGTACTAACGATCGTGCTAAGTGCGGTCGCAACGAATATCCGAGTGTGGTACTAACGATCGTGCTAAGTGCGGTCGCAACGAATGTCCGAGTGTAGCTTTAATGATCATGCCGAGTGTGGTCCCAATGAATGTACAAATGTGATTCTAACAGGATCGAGTGTTTTTTTTATAGGATAGGGTGACAAACGAGCACACAGTTCACCTGATGGTAAGTGGTTGCTGTGACCCATAGACATCCACATCTATCCTCAATAAAGAATAAAAATGCAGATGCGTTGCCACCCGTGAGGACAAAGACGGAATGCCTCTTTTCCAGTAAAAAGGGTCTCCAGTTCTCTACACTCACCATACGAAACACAGCAGCGTTAAGCTGCTATTTTACGCTGGTATTCTGTGAGAGCGTGGTCCTTCCCCGGTCGAGCCGAACCATTCGTGCTACAACTATAACTAATATAGCTGCAGCATGACTCTACCACGTGTGTCGTGACAAATGTTCAAGTATGGTGATAACCGTCCTACTAAGTGCGGTCGAAACGAAAATCCGAGTGTGGTATAAACGATCTGGCGAGTTTAGTTCTAAAGCTCGTTCCAAATGTGGTACTAAGTGATAATTCAAGGCGTGGACGCAACAAATGTGCGAATGTGGTACTAACGATTATTCGAATTTGGTACATACGATAATGCCATTCATCGCCGGCCTCAACGATCAATATCGTTCCGTGGGTGTTGTAAGAGGCGGCAGAATAATAACAAGATAAAATAATTAAAACTATTGCGGCTGCCAACCCGCCTGCCAGGCGGCAACTATGGCATAAACGAGGCAATCTATGGGGGAGGCCTATTTTCAGCAGTGGTTGTAACGCTGATGATGAAAGCGTGGTCGTGACGAATGTGCGAGTTTGGTACTAAAGATAATTCGAGTGTGGTGACATCGCTAACTACTGGATGCGCAGATCACATTTTGATCTGCTCGCTACAGCTCGCATCGAGGTCTATGAAAGTCATTTTGTAATGACAATTTACCCTAAACAATATTTAGAATTCGGGGAGCCTATCTAGATACATATTGATATCGACATAATTTGTACTCGTGTAGCAACGTTAGTGGTTTGTTAACGCCCACCTGCTTGGCACGAAACTTATTTTTAGGAGGGTAATAAATCAAAGTAGTGTCGCACTTGTTGGTGCTGAGTGCTGATTTTCAAATAGCCTAGTTTTAGTTTTAAAAACAGGTCTGCTTCCTTTCACAACAAGAGTCCCAAAACAGGATGTTTATATCGCTTAGCAGTGCAGCTTCACGTAGTTGACAACCAAACCTGGTTGGTGAATAATTACAGAAAAGATTGAAGTAAAATGGTATCATAAAATAGAACATTTATTTATCTCTATTCCCATATGGATGTGTGGTATCGAGGATCGTCGAAGAGCAGTGGCCTGGTTTGCGGCTTGTCGAGCGACTGATCGAGCGACTTGGCCAGCGGTTTGTCGTGTCGATGCAACAGCTGAAGGCAGCCGGTGCCGATTGCGGCAGGAACTCCAACAATAATGGACTCCGATACGCCTTCGATCGAGTCCCGTTGTCCGTAGTACGCCGCGTCGAACAGATGGTCGGCAGTTTTTTCGAACTAAAACATAAGTAAACCATTACCATTACAGCCTATACAATTCCACTGCTAAACATAGGTCTCCCCCAAAGATAGTCTCAGAAGGGAAATATTTGCCATAGTTGCCACGCTTGGCAGGCGGGTTGGCAACCGCAGTTTTTTTATTTTCAGTTCTTATCGAGAAAATGCTGCTGCCCATTTCTACTTTATTTCCCTATGTCGCCTCTTACGACAACCACGGGACGATATGGGAACATAAGTTACAACCTAAATAAGTCAAACTGCAGGAAACTGGTCTCCTGTAATTTCTGTTGGCGATATGTACGCTTCCTCAAAGTGTTTTCTTTCATCGCCAAGCCAAGCGTGGTAGGGAACGTAAGGTGCCGTAGGTCAATTCGACTTGATATATTACATCGACTTTCAGCATAATTGAAATCATCATTCCTTTAAACTCCGTAGTTAAAATAGAGCGATAGAAAGAATCCAGAAGATCATGTTAATCTTCGATATATAGTGATATCTATGTCATCGTGTAGTCTTCGATATATGGTGTTATCTATTATTAAAATCAGATCTATTATTTTGATCACGCAGAGCAGCCTTAAAGGTAGAGACTTCTGACACAGATCTTCAAGCGTATTTATAAGCGTCCGTACTATGAAAGGCCCATGATCAGTTGTGTGTGATGTGTAATGTTCCCCTTGCCAAATTCAATTTATTTCTACTTTTAGCCCAGTATCAGTCCTCACACTCTCAACGCTTATTATACATATGAGCGTTGAGAGTGTGAGGATTGATACTGGTCAGGTAAAGCACGGACTTCATAATCCGCTCAAGTAAGGCAAGTTATGTGGAGTCAGGGTAGGGTTTTGTACGCGAGCGCACGGGTCTGTTTGTTTGTGTGTAAGCGTACGTACGCTGGCCAGGTTGAGCACGGACTCCTTCATGCGCGCGAGCCCGTAGCGCGTGATGCCGAGCACCTCCCCGCGCGCCGTCATCTGCGCGGCGAGCAGCTCCACGTGGCGCCGGTCCACCGCCATCCCGTGCCCCGCCATCACGCCCTGGATCTCGCTGATGATCGTCGACTTGGCCGCCTCGATGCCCAGTGTCTGGTACACCTGACAACCGAATAGGCTTTTTCTTTATTTAATGGAAGCATAGACTTCTATGTATACTACTAAACCGGCAATTCAGCGAAAAACTGTGTCACAGCGTTACGTTTTTAGGCAAATACGAAATAACACATATTTCAAATCACGTGGAAAAAGTGCGTACATAAATAATGGCATAAATAATGACACAGTGTTCATAGTCACATTAAACAAAATCAGTGTTAGATTGTCGAAGGCAACTTTCCCAGTTTACAAAACAAAAAACTACTCTTCCCTGTAGCTTGCGATCGACTGAAGAAGTTACGGAGAATTGATCGTAACTTAGTGCGTAATGTATTAAGGACGCAGGGCCTATCTATAGTATAGAGCTCGTCTAGTAGTATACAGCTCGTCTAGTAGCTTACAGCTTGTCTAGTAGTATACAGCACGTCTAGTAGTATACAGCAAGTCTAGTAGTATACAGCACGTTTAGTAGTATACAGCAGGTCTAGTAATATACAGCACGTCTAGTAGTATACAGCACGTCTAGTAGCATACAGCACATCTAGTAGTATATAGGTCGTCTGGTATATTACGGTTTGTCTAGTAGTATACAGCTCGTCTAGTAATATACAGTACGTCTAGTAGCATGCAGCACGTCTAGTAGTATACAGGTCGTCTGGTATATTACGGTTTGTCTAGTAGTATACAGCTCGTCTAGTAGTATACAGCACATCTTGTAGTCTGAATTGAAGTAACAAAAAGAGAATTGAATTACTGCAGGCCTTGCACTGCAGTTAATTTCAAACAAAGAAGGCTACAGATGCGTTGCCGCCTCTAGGGTTTAAATTGAAATGCCATTAAATATTAGCTCTCTTATAAACTCCAAATCAGAACACAGCCTTGCAAGCACTGAAAATCAGCGTTACGAACTTACGTCTAACTTCAATTCGTGACTTAAAGCGAACTTACAGATACGATTTCGGTGCATATTAAGTAATTTTTTTTTTAAAGATGCAAAGCATTTTTTTTCTGACTTGCTTGTCTTTATTTCTATGATGCGGCAGAAATAGGTAACATGTTCGTACCCAGATGGATTCCTTGGTACTAAAGGAATCCTACCACCTATTATTATAATTCCAAACTATCACATTACAACCCTCTCCAAGACTCCCTTACTGAGAGGGTTATGGAGCAATTTGTCTGCAACACTACTCAAATGCGTTAGCAAAGTTCGAAATGTTTCACACCACAGATATGCAGGTTCTCTGAACACTTAAAATTCCAATTAACAATTTCATTTGTGCCGGCAGAGATCGAATTCAGTTCGTTCGCGTACTTTGAAATTTTATCGCGACCACTTAAAGCTACTAAGGCTTTTACAGAAATATTTAAATCGTTGTACCCAATCGCAATACAACAAACAAAAAGGTTAAAACAATAATTTAAAAAACCGTAAAATAAAAAGCCTTTCCCTTTTTTGTATTTTCATTAGGGTAGGCAGTTTTCCCTATCACAAGGTGTACAGGGCAATATCTCCACCAATATTAAAATCCACCAACGCGTTTAGGCTATAGAGCTTGCCAAAGTAATACACATTACATACATGCTCTCGAAAACATTACCTTCTTTCTGGAGAAGTGGGGGTAAAAACGAATTAAATATATATAAATTACCTCTAGAATATTGTTCGATGAAGTTTTAGTGCCATCCACTCCAAATGTTGCTATGACGTCTCTTAGTCCATCACCTTCAACGCATAATTTGTATCTGTAAGTAAATGGATATAGCGTGTTACATAAAAAGCATTGAGTTATATGTACTACGTACTAGAGAGAAGCTGTTCCAAAAAAAATGTGCGCTACTCTATGTCTTCGCGCATGCGCGAGAGACAGTAGAGTCGCGCATGCACGAAGACTTTAATTTAATATAAAATAAGATATTAATATAAAATAATTTAATATAAAACACTCTACTAATCTAAACAAACATATGTCTAAATAAAATGTAATAATAATTGTCTTATGGAATTCACAAATTTTCAATTTGCGCAATATTTAGGTTAGTGTACGGATTGCAGTACAGTTCAGTTGAACATAGTCAATGTTCGGTATTCGAAATCTAGTGCGTAGTACATATATATCGATGATAAAAAGTAAGATGATCATCAATACACCCCGACTTACAGATGACGAAACGATTTGTGAGCACAACTTGGTGTTGACTTGCACACTAGTCAATTTAATAGTCTCTGATGAAGGACAGTACAGCGAGTCACGGGTTAAAGATTGAGAACATTCTTTCACGCCATTGTCATCATCACTTGTCCTTCTTCCTCTAAGTTTTGTGTTTTACTTGACGTTTTTAGCGGTAAGTTCTCCAATATGATAAATAAAAAACAATCGGGGTGTTACTGTGTCATGGACACGACCGTGTATTTTAACGAAACGATCTCAAAATGGCGGCGCTCCCCCTTCGCTGAGCGTGATACGTCACAGACCTCACTCAACGCAACGAATTCTTTGATTGTTTAGTTATCGTGGGGTGTAATTAAATTTTGGATGTAGATGATAGATATGTAGCTGCAAACTAAACTGTATCCCCCGATTTTGTTATCATCAGTTTTCAGAATTGCCTCCCATTATAGAAGCACATTTAGAACATATAGAGGCATATTTATTCACGTCAAAACATTTGTCATTCGCTTGCTGTACAGTGTGTGCATGTGCAAACTTGCCCATGCAACGGCTTCTCCATACTTCGACTGCCACTTCGCACGCTCGACTCGTCCCACTGTACCTTACATACTAAAATTGCACTGCACCTCCGTGCGTCGGAAATCACGTAAAGCCATTGGTCCTGCGCCTGATCTCTTTCCGGCCGTATCAGATTACCGTCCCATTGGGCTATGAAAATGAGGAATAGAGAGTACACCTGTGCTTGCGCATACACTCGTGCACTATAATCCTGTCCCGCGTAGATGGTTAGTCTCCGTTGATGCTGGCCGCCGTGACCGCAATTCGGTCTGGACGACATTTCTATTATACATGCTAATAATTTAAAATAAAAATTTTGTACATCCGTCTTCAATATAAATTATTAAGTACAACTCGAACACTATTGGTCAGATCTTGATCAAATTTACCAAAGAATCATCGAAATCGGCTCACACAAAAAAAACATACAGTCGAATTGAGTTCCTTCCTTCTTTTTGAAGTCGGTTGAAAAGGTCAGACGAGTAAAATAGTATTTTAAAATTGTTGTATTGGGACAAATCGATATGGCGACTATCGACCTTGCCCCGTTCGTACTGCAGACTTAATACAACTTATTTCTATTTTATGGAGGCACTGTTTATACCGGAAGGGGTTCATGTCCAGCTGTAGACTTTAACAGGCTAAAAACAAATAAATAAATCTTTATTTCGGACCTTTTCTTTTTTGTATATCCATATGTGGTTAGTAGATAACTGAAAACTATTGTTACGAGCTTGGGGTTCGAGACAATTAAAAACTGCCGATTAAATTACCAAAATTGACACTTTAATCACACAACACTAATTACAATCTAAAACCACACTAATAATAAAACACAATCACTTTAGTTCGCAGTTATTTCGCTTCGAAGTATTCTTTTGTATCGCCAATTCAATACAGCCTTGGTCGTGGTCTATACCAGCGTTATATAGGGTCTCAGTTAGTTTCCAGAACATTCTACTGTAGCGACATCTAGGATGTTCGAGTACATATCGGTCCCGAAATTTCTGGAAGGATCTTGACTCTCCTAGTTCTGCTACTCGACACTAGAGGGCGCTAGTGTAACTAGTGTTGCCATGTACAAGATATTAATAGTGGTGCGCAACACTATGTTATTATATTTTAGAAATACATATATAATTAATCTAATGAAATATATATTTATTAGTGTATGTAATAGTCCGTTATCCTATACTTCCTTGACATACATTCCATGACACACGTACCCAGTGCTTCAGTATAGAACGATAAGATTCAAATTAGATAGAATGAAGATTGAACGGGCCACAGTTTGTGACGGGTACAGTTTCTTTAATAGTTAAATTAGTTTATAGCTATGTAGTTTAAAGATAGTTTAAGACGACAGTATGTAAGTATAAATGGCGTATAAAGTACATGTGTTGTTTATTACACACACTGAGTTTAATTTGAAAATAGATGCATTATAAAGTTAATTCGCGGCGCGGCGGTACGAACCGCGTCAGCATAAAGTAAAATGTATGGTTTTTGGGCCCGGGTGTCGCCCCAGGCGATAACGGCGTGGGAGACTCAGTACATTTACTCTCACACTCTCACAGTTATCAAAGGTATCAAATAATGTCGCCGCGTGCGGCGTACACCGGCAAGAGAAATTGACATTTTAAAACTAAGCGCCGTAGTGAAATGTTCTTTGCTACCTAATTTGTGTTTATTATTTATATTCGTATCGTATTACAATAGCCAAAGAATAAAATAGTATTTTATTTTATTCTTACGATACAAAAACATTTATAAAATAAACAATAAAACTAATAAAATTAAAGCAAGATAATAAGTGCGTCTACGGGTGTACCGACATTTAGACTCTCGCCTCGCGGCTCGCCTCGTACCTCGCCTCGCAGCTCGCGTGTTCTTGCGAGGTAACGAGTGCCTGTTTACACTCTCGCGATGCGGTCAGTTTGCGTTGAGCCAGCAACGATGAATGACGTCGAATAATAGCGGCATCAACTCTTGCCTTTTTTTTTTTTTTTTTTTTTATAGGATAAGGGTGACAAACGAGCACACAGTCCACCTGATGGTAAGTGGTTACTGCGGCCCATAGACATCTACATCTATCCTCTATTACAAATCAAAATGTAGATGCGTTGTCACCCGTGAGGACTAAGATGGAATGCCTCATTTCCAGTAAAAAGGGCGTCCGGCCACCTGCACTCACCAAGCGAAACGCAGAGGTAAATCTCTACTTCACGCTGGTTTTCTGTGAGGTCGTGGTACCACCCCGGTTCGAGCCAGCCCATCCGTGCGACAGCAAAAGCTGCCGCGTGGCTCTACCACTGAAAGTAAGTATAAGTATTTATCGATGCTTGACCATTTTAAAAAGAAGGAAGTTAAAAAAAATACATAGTTGAGGAAGAAAATGGTGGATGATATCTATTCATCGAAACAGAACCTTTTCAGTTTCATAATTTTACATAAATTGCTAGTACCTATTGTTCAAGATTAAATAATATTATTTTATTAAAATTGTAAATTTAAAACAAAAGCAATCTGAATGTTATTATGGAAGGGCGCCGTAAACAAACTAAAACGAGAGCGCGAGTGTAAACAGCACGCTCGCGTTGCTCGCGAGGCCCTTTGCCTCGTGCCCAAAAAGCCGCCTCCGACGCGAGCGCCGCGATTGGCGAGGCGAGCCACGTGCTAGCGTTTACACTCGCGCCTCGTGCCTCGCCTCGTCGTTCGCGCGAGACTGTAAATGGGGGGTTCGCGAACAGACTATACTTGGTGATATATATCGAATCGATATTTTTAAAACAGCATCTACAGGTTATCTCAAAACGTAGCGATCAAATGAAAGGGGGTTGCAGACCATGGAAGGATGGTGCAATTCATGTAGATTTCAAAATGGTATAATACCTGGTACTTTTATTTCAATTTTTTGTACTATAATTTTTTTTATCGCAGAGGGTAGATTTTGTGAAAATAATTCAATTAGATATTTTTTTAAATGATTCGTCCGTTAGATTAATGTAAAGAAAAATAATTTATTTCCACGCTAAATTGGCCGATTTCAGATCTAATATCCATAGAAAAGTAAAAAATAGTTAAATTTTTTATCAAATTTTTATATTAAACAAAATACATTCAAAATTACAATACGATGCTTCTCAGCTTTAGTTTCTATGACGTATAGCAGTATGTAAGTGCAAGCGAGACTGAAGATATGGAAGTGACTAGTTCAGGTAGGTAATCCCGGTAACCCGCCCCCTTTGGTTTATAAGGCCCAAAATTGAACATTACTGACGGTTGGACCCGAAAAAAAAATAACGACAACTACACATGAACGCTCCTATCTCCTTTTGTTGTTTCATGTTTTGCCCATCAATACAACATTTTAAGTTCTATCGACATTGATTTGGATACGATACTCTAAAATAAATATCGATGTATCGCGATTAAAACATCGATGATATATATCAATATTTTTGCCAAGCCTATTGGTGCCCCTGTCGTATAACGATGCTGCCGAGGGACATACTTGGTGGCGCCCCTGGCGTCGTCGCAGGCGATGACCGCGCGGGAGACCCTGGGCAGGCCCTGCACCACGACGGCGGGCAGCGCGCGCGCCAGCTGCTGCAGGCTCACGTTGAGCCAGCCGCCGCTCTTGCTCGCCTCCCCGCACACCTTGATCGCCCACTCCGACACCACCTGCACGTTGCCCGCCTTGATCTTCAACTTCGACGTGCATATACTGGAATAAAGGGAATTATAACAGGTTTTTTATACTTTTTAATTGAAGTAAAACTTCTTTAGGCGTGACTTGAGAGTAACTCCCATCTTATTTCGGACGCAAATGACAATTCATAAAAGATATGGTCCGTTTTACCAGTTTCAGAATTTAAAGAAACAGCGATTAACTTTAGTATTTAGAGAGTCAAAATTACTTCAAAATTATTGCAAAAGTAAGACTGGAAATTCATATTCATTTAACTAGTAGAAAATCACTTACGAATAAACAATGGTGTGCACATTGACTTCCAAGCTGAGGAATTTGATGCGCTCCGCGTCCAGACGGATCAGTAGGAAGCATTCACTCGGGAGGTACACCTCCTCGATATACGTCGTGATCTATTAAAAAGTAGATATAGCAGTTTAGTCTCTCTTTCCTTTCAATATGGACTATATTCGATTGCACGTGACAAATATTGCAATCTGTAAGTAAAGCAGTCACTCTTAACCAGTGATCCTAAAACCACAAATTATACCTGAACGTACCCAAAGTGGTCGGCGAAGACATCATACAATTCTCTCAAATATAAAAAGTATACAACAATTTTGGAGATGATGGCCGATTTGCGAATATTACCGATACGGTTAACAATACAATGCATTGACTTTATATTAAGTTACGCAAAATGCTGTCACATATTCATTTTGCTGTATATGTTATGTATATGCTTATAGAACGAACTTAAAAATCAACCTTTCCATAATTTATATTATGTCTCAAAGTTGGTGGTCGGTCTGCAAGCCAAAAATTGATCAAATGGTCCCTCATCACTAAGAGAAGGTTAAGAACCAATGAAGTAAAGGAACCGATCAACAACCACAAGAATCCTGTGATGGGCCTCCTGTCCCAGAATCGTCAACCAATTTTTTACATGAGGAATGCCTACACGCCTAACGAATCCCATCCGCGCGAAGCGCGTCCCGCGGCGGCAAGGACGGGGCATATTGGACTCACACCAAATAAAACCCCATAATAACCACCTTCACCGCATATTGTGAGGGCCACGGGAATGCTTTTGCACACAACCGCGCCCTCATGGCGGCCCTTTGACATGTCCCATTTACAATAAACATCAAATATAAAACATTTCGTGAAGATTTCCTACCATGAAGCAAATACAAAGAAGAGACGGCGTAAGCAACTGTGCACTGTGATTCTAAGTCGGTCCTGACGTCATCATAGTCTGCGTGGCTTTATTTAGTATACTATCAGCATTCGTCCTGTGCCGTTATGTGTTGAAAATCACAAATGTATGCTGTATTTTCGTAGTACGAGGGTGGATTGAAAAGTACTCGGCCTAACACAGATACATTCAATTCTAAAAATCAAATCTACCCACATTATTTAGTTCAGTTCAGACTAGTTCATTGTGTGAAGTTCGTAACGTGTGCGATAATTAGTTGTGATTTTATAAATTTATTAACAAAGTAATCGGACATAATTTCCGCGAATGGAGCAAATCGAGCAGCGTGCCGTCATTAAGTACCTCCATAAGAAGGGGCTATCATCAAAAGCCATCCATGATGACATGGTCAGTACATTAGGCGATTGTGCTCTGTCATATTCATCCGTCAAAAAATGGATAGCAGAATTTAAGCGTGGTAGAGAGAGTGTGAAAGATGAACCCCGCTCTGGAAGGCCTTCGACGTCAACTACTGACGAAAATATTAAAAAAGTACTTGATTTAATAATGGGAGACCGCAGATCAAAAATTAGAGAGATAGCCGAGATTATAGGCATCTCTTATGAATGAACTCAAAACATCATTGTCAACGAGTTGGGTTTCCACAAGGTGTCTGCGAGGTGGGTCCCGCGACTGCTTTCAGTTGAACAAAAAAGGACGCGATTGACTATTTCACGCGACTGTTTGGAGTTATTTGAAGCCGATGCAGATGATTTTTTGAATCATTTTGTTTCTATAGACGAAACATGGGTTCATTACTGTACACCGGAAACAAAACAACAATCAAAACAGTGGAGAAGACCTGGTTCACCACCCCCTAAAAAGGCTAAGTCGATTTTGTCGGCAAATAAGGTGATGGCTTCAGTATTCTGGGACTCGAAAGGTGTGATTATGATTGATTATCTTGAAAGGGGTCAGACTATAAACTCTGATTACTACTGCACCTTACTACGTCGTTTACGAGAGGAAATAAAAGAAAAACGTCGAGGAATGCTCAGAAGAAAAGTCCTGTTTCATCAAGATAACGCCCGTGTTCACACGTCAGTACAGTCAATGGCTGAAATTCACAACTGTGGCTTTGAATTGTTACCGCATCCGCCGTATTCACCTGATCTGGCCCCATCAGACTTCTTTCTGTTCCCTAACCTAAAAAAGCACTTGGGAGGTCAAAGATTTTCGACAAACGACGAGGTCAAAGCAGCTGTAGACGCATATTTTGACTCTAAGGAAGAATCATTATTTTTCAACGGTCTAAATGCTTGGAAGGGGAGGTGGCAAAAGTGTATTGAACTTGATGGTGATTATGTAGAAAAATAAAAATATAACTGATTTAGTATGTGTTTATTTTCTTGGTTAGGCCGAGTACTTTTCAATCCACCCTCGTATTAAGAAGAAAAAGATGAAGTGGGTTTTATCGTGTAAAAACTACTCAGATAGACGCTCTGATACTATGGATGGCATCGCATTTCATTTGTAAGTAATTTTACACCTAATTTGTTAAAATAGATCTAGAAAAATCTCTTTGCGTCAGCTTTCAAATATAATTAAATATATTCGACACTAGATGGCGACACTTAGTGTCATGTGAACTAAAAATAAAAAGGTACGTAGAGCTCAGTATTGGTAAAATAATCATACGAAGGTGCTGAAATTTGTTTTGCATTCAGTCCTAAGGAATTTTTAATTTTAATATTTTTATAATACAATGAAATACAATGAAACATCGATATGTAACGATTCGAGTAGTTTTAGTATTTATCGGTAGATGTAGATAGTAAAGTGGGCGGGGCTTAACATCCCCTCACCTCGCTTATTGTCACATGTTGTTACATAGTGAAATCTAACTACAGCACCTCCTCTTTGTATTTGCATCATGGTTACTGCCAACATTTCAAATTCCAAAAAATAGACAAAATGAAAATAATATTATAAATTATTTTAAAAAATGTGTGAATGAACGAAAAGGGAACCACAGCCACCAATTACGATCAGGAGGACTGTCTGCTGATTTGTCGCAAAAACATGGTCAAGTTTATTTTCCGATGAAAATTTTGTCACATTCTATTACACATAGTTAACGCACATATAAACTTACTTCACCAAGTGTTGTCTTCTCCACGCGTCCCTTAACTCGCCTTGCGAACTCCTGGTCATACGGTTGCATCAGCTCGGCAGTGATAATGGGCGTGGAGATATTCTTTGACGCGTTGATAATCTCCTTGACTCGAGGTACTCCCTGGGTGATGTTCATTGACGCTACGCCAGCGAAATGGAAAGTCTTTAAGGTCATCTGGGTGCCGGGCTCTCCGATACTCTGTATAGGAGAAATTCATTGATATTAAATGACGAAGTTAAAATACATTAATTTTGAACACTAAGCATTAGAGTAAAGATACTTAATATTGGCCTTAATTTATTAAACTTACTGAAAATCTGCTAAAAAAGCTAATGCTCCAATTTAAAAATAATAATTTTCTGTATAATGTTTTATTTTAACAAATAAACCTCCATAATTAGTTTGAAACAAATCTAAGAAGGTCGACTAGTCTGTGCTGCAGTGCATCGCACTACACTGTGCTGCAGTGTATCACTTGCCTGTGCGGCCAGCGCGCCCACGGCGGTGCCGGGCTCGATGACGCCGCGCTGGTACTTGTCGTGGCAGACGCGCACGTCGCACTACACTGTGCTGCAGTGCATCGCACTACACTGTGCTGCAGTGTATCACTTGCCTGTGCGGCCAGCGCGCCCACGGCGGTGCCGGGCTCGATGACGCCGCGCTGGTACTTGTCGTGGCAGACGCGCACGTCGCACTACACTGTGCTGCAGTGCATCGCACTACACTGTGCTGCAGTGTATCACTTGCCTGTGCGGCCAGCGCGCCCACGGCGGTGCCGGGCTCGATGACGCCGCGCTGGTACTTGTCGTGGCAGACGCGCACGTCGCACTACACTGTGCTGCAGTGCATCGCACTACACTGTGCTGCAGTGTATCACTTGCCTGTGCGGCCAGCGCGCCCACGGCGGTGCCGGGCTCGATGACGCCGCGCTGGTACTTGTCGTGGCAGACGCGCACGTCGCACTACACTGTGCTGCAGTGCATCGCACTACACTGTGCTGCAGTGTATCACTTGCCTGTGCGGCCAGCGCGCCCACGGCGGTGCCGGGCTCGATGACGCCGCGCTGGTACTTGTCGTGGCAGACGCGCACGTCGCACTACACTGTGCTGCAGTGCATCGCACTACACTGTGCTGCAGTGTATCACTTGCCTGTGCGGCCAGCGCGCCCACGGCGGTGCCGGGCTCGATGACGCCGCGCTGGTACTTGTCGTGGCAGACGCGCACGTCGCACTACACTGTGCTGCAGTGCATCGCACTACACTGTGCTGCAGTGTATCACTTGCCTGTGCGGCCAGCGCGCCCACGGCGGTGCCGGGCTCGATGACGCCGCGCTGGTACTTGTCGTGGCAGACGCGCACGTCGCACTACACTGTGCTGCAGTGCATCGCACTACACTGTGCTGCAGTGTATCACTTGCCTGTGCGGCCAGCGCGCCCACGGCGGTGCCGGGCTCGATGACGCCGCGCTGGTACTTGTCGTGGCAGACGCGCACGTCGCACTACACTGTGCTGCAGTGCATCGCACTACACTGTGCTGCAGTGTATCACTTGCCTGTGCGGCCAGCGCGCCCACGGCGGTGCCGGGCTCGATGACGCCGCGCTGGTACTTGTCGTGGCAGACGCGCACGTCGCACTACACTGTGCTGCAGTGCATCGCACTACACTGTGCTGCAGTGTATCACTTGCCTGTGCGGCCAGCGCGCCCACGGCGGTGCCGGGCTCGATGACGCCGCGCTGGTACTTGTCGTGGCAGACGCGCACGTCGCACTACACTGTGCTGCAGTGCATCGCACTACACTGTGCTGCAGTGTATCACTTGCCTGTGCGGCCAGCGCGCCCACGGCGGTGCCGGGCTCGATGACGCCGCGCTGGTACTTGTCGTGGCAGACGCGCACGTCGCACTACACTGTGCTGCAGTGCATCGCACTACACTGTGCTGCAGTGTATCACTTGCCTGTGCGGCCAGCGCGCCCACGGCGGTGCCGGGCTCGATGACGCCGCGCTGGTACTTGTCGTGGCAGACGCGCACGTCGCACTACACTGTGCTGCAGTGCATCGCACTACACTGTGCTGCAGTGTATCACTTGCCTGTGCGGCCAGCGCGCCCACGGCGGTGCCGGGCTCGATGACGCCGCGCTGGTACTTGTCGTGGCAGACGCGCACGTCGCACTACACTGTGCTGCAGTGCATCGCACTACACTGTGCTGCAGTGTATCACTTGCCTGTGCGGCCAGCGCGCCCACGGCGGTGCCGGGCTCGATGACGCCGCGCTGGTACTTGTCGTGGCAGACGCGCACGTCGCACTACACTGTGCTGCAGTGCATCGCACTACACTGTGCTGCAGTGTATCACTTGCCTGTGCGGCCAGCGCGCCCACGGCGGTGCCGGGCTCGATGACGCCGCGCTGGTACTTGTCGTGGCAGACGCGCACGTCGCACTACACTGTGCTGCAGTGCATCGCACTACACTGTGCTGCAGTGTATCACTTGCCTGTGCGGCCAGCGCGCCCACGGCGGTGCCGGGCTCGATGACGCCGCGCTGGTACTTGTCGTGGCAGACGCGCACGTCGCACTACACTGTGCTGCAGTGCATCGCACTACACTGTGCTGCAGTGTATCACTTGCCTGTGCGGCCAGCGCGCCCACGGCGGTGCCGGGCTCGATGACGCCGCGCTGGTACTTGTCGTGGCAGACGCGCACGTCGCACTACACTGTGCTGCAGTGCATCGCACTACACTGTGCTGCAGTGTATCACTTGCCTGTGCGGCCAGCGCGCCCACGGCGGTGCCGGGCTCGATGACGCCGCGCTGGTACTTGTCGTGGCAGACGCGCACGTCGCACTACACTGTGCTGCAGTGCATCGCACTACACTGTGCTGCAGTGTATCACTTGCCTGTGCGGCCAGCGCGCCCACGGCGGTGCCGGGCTCGATGACGCCGCGCTGGTACTTGTCGTGGCAGACGCGCACGTCGCACTACACTGTGCTGCAGTGCATCGCACTACACTGTGCTGCAGTGTATCACTTGCCTGTGCGGCCAGCGCGCCCACGGCGGTGCCGGGCTCGATGACGCCGCGCTGGTACTTGTCGTGGCAGACGCGCACGTCGCACTACACTGTGCTGCAGTGCATCGCACTACACTGTGCTGCAGTGTATCACTTGCCTGTGCGGCCAGCGCGCCCACGGCGGTGCCGGGCTCGATGACGCCGCGCTGGTACTTGTCGTGGCAGACGCGCACGTCGCACTACACTGTGCTGCAGTGCATCGCACTACACTGTGCTGCAGTGTATCACTTGCCTGTGCGGCCAGCGCGCCCACGGCGGTGCCGGGCTCGATGACGCCGCGCTGGTACTTGTCGTGGCAGACGCGCACGTCGCACTACACTGTGCTGCAGTGCATCGCACTACACTGTGCTGCAGTGTATCACTTGCCTGTGCGGCCAGCGCGCCCACGGCGGTGCCGGGCTCGATGACGCCGCGCTGGTACTTGTCGTGGCAGACGCGCACGTCGCACTACACTGTGCTGCAGTGCATCGCACTACACTGTGCTGCAGTGTATCACTTGCCTGTGCGGCCAGCGCGCCCACGGCGGTGCCGGGCTCGATGACGCCGCGCTGGTACTTGTCGTGGCAGACGCGCACGTCGCACTACACTGTGCTGCAGTGCATCGCACTACACTGTGCTGCAGTGTATCACTTGCCTGTGCGGCCAGCGCGCCCACGGCGGTGCCGGGCTCGATGACGCCGCGCTGGTACTTGTCGTGGCAGACGCGCACGTCGCACTACACTGTGCTGCAGTGCATCGCACTACACTGTGCTGCAGTGTATCACTTGCCTGTGCGGCCAGCGCGCCCACGGCGGTGCCGGGCTCGATGACGCCGCGCTGGTACTTGTCGTGGCAGACGCGCACGTCGCACTACACTGTGCTGCAGTGCATCGCACTACACTGTGCTGCAGTGTATCACTTGCCTGTGCGGCCAGCGCGCCCACGGCGGTGCCGGGCTCGATGACGCCGCGCTGGTACTTGTCGTGGCAGACGCGCACGTCGCACTACACTGTGCTGCAGTGCATCGCACTACACTGTGCTGCAGTGTATCACTTGCCTGTGCGGCCAGCGCGCCCACGGCGGTGCCGGGCTCGATGACGCCGCGCTGGTACTTGTCGTGGCAGACGCGCACGTCGCACTACACTGTGCTGCAGTGCATCGCACTACACTGTGCTGCAGTGTATCACTTGCCTGTGCGGCCAGCGCGCCCACGGCGGTGCCGGGCTCGATGACGCCGCGCTGGTACTTGTCGTGGCAGACGCGCACGTCGCACTACACTGTGCTGCAGTGCATCGCACTACACTGTGCTGCAGTGTATCACTTGCCTGTGCGGCCAGCGCGCCCACGGCGGTGCCGGGCTCGATGACGCCGCGCTGGTACTTGTCGTGGCAGACGCGCACGTCGCACTACACTGTGCTGCAGTGCATCGCACTACACTGTGCTGCAGTGTATCACTTGCCTGTGCGGCCAGCGCGCCCACGGCGGTGCCGGGCTCGATGACGCCGCGCTGGTACTTGTCGTGGCAGACGCGCACGTCGCACTACACTGTGCTGCAGTGCATCGCACTACACTGTGCTGCAGTGTATCACTTGCCTGTGCGGCCAGCGCGCCCACGGCGGTGCCGGGCTCGATGACGCCGCGCTGGTACTTGTCGTGGCAGACGCGCACGTCGCACTACACTGTGCTGCAGTGCATCGCACTACACTGTGCTGCAGTGTATCACTTGCCTGTGCGGCCAGCGCGCCCACGGCGGTGCCGGGCTCGATGACGCCGCGCTGGTACTTGTCGTGGCAGACGCGCACGTCGCACTACACTGTGCTGCAGTGCATCGCACTACACTGTGCTGCAGTGTATCACTTGCCTGTGCGGCCAGCGCGCCCACGGCGGTGCCGGGCTCGATGACGCCGCGCTGGTACTTGTCGTGGCAGACGCGCACGTCGCACTACACTGTGCTGCAGTGCATCGCACTACACTGTGCTGCAGTGTATCACTTGCCTGTGCGGCCAGCGCGCCCACGGCGGTGCCGGGCTCGATGACGCCGCGCTGGTACTTGTCGTGGCAGACGCGCACGTCGCACTACACTGTGCTGCAGTGCATCGCACTACACTGTGCTGCAGTGTATCACTTGCCTGTGCGGCCAGCGCGCCCACGGCGGTGCCGGGCTCGATGACGCCGCGCTGGTACTTGTCGTGGCAGACGCGCACGTCGCACTACACTGTGCTGCAGTGCATCGCACTACACTGTGCTGCAGTGTATCACTTGCCTGTGCGGCCAGCGCGCCCACGGCGGTGCCGGGCTCGATGACGCCGCGCTGGTACTTGTCGTGGCAGACGCGCACGTCGCACTACACTGTGCTGCAGTGCATCGCACTACACTGTGCTGCAGTGTATCACTTGCCTGTGCGGCCAGCGCGCCCACGGCGGTGCCGGGCTCGATGACGCCGCGCTGGTACTTGTCGTGGCAGACGCGCACGTCGCACTACACTGTGCTGCAGTGCATCGCACTACACTGTGCTGCAGTGTATCACTTGCCTGTGCGGCCAGCGCGCCCACGGCGGTGCCGGGCTCGATGACGCCGCGCTGGTACTTGTCGTGGCAGACGCGCACGTCGCACTACACTGTGCTGCAGTGCATCGCACTACACTGTGCTGCAGTGTATCACTTGCCTGTGCGGCCAGCGCGCCCACGGCGGTGCCGGGCTCGATGACGCCGCGCTGGTACTTGTCGTGGCAGACGCGCACGTCGCACTACACTGTGCTGCAGTGCATCGCACTACACTGTGCTGCAGTGTATCACTTGCCTGTGCGGCCAGCGCGCCCACGGCGGTGCCGGGCTCGATGACGCCGCGCTGGTACTTGTCGTGGCAGACGCGCACGTCGCACTACACTGTGCTGCAGTGCATCGCACTACACTGTGCTGCAGTGTATCACTTGCCTGTGCGGCCAGCGCGCCCACGGCGGTGCCGGGCTCGATGACGCCGCGCTGGTACTTGTCGTGGCAGACGCGCACGTCGCACTACACTGTGCTGCAGTGCATCGCACTACACTGTGCTGCAGTGTATCACTTGCCTGTGCGGCCAGCGCGCCCACGGCGGTGCCGGGCTCGATGACGCCGCGCTGGTACTTGTCGTGGCAGACGCGCACGTCGCACTACACTGTGCTGCAGTGCATCGCACTACACTGTGCTGCAGTGTATCACTTGCCTGTGCGGCCAGCGCGCCCACGGCGGTGCCGGGCTCGATGACGCCGCGCTGGTACTTGTCGTGGCAGACGCGCACGTCGCACTACACTGTGCTGCAGTGCATCGCACTACACTGTGCTGCAGTGTATCACTTGCCTGTGCGGCCAGCGCGCCCACGGCGGTGCCGGGCTCGATGACGCCGCGCTGGTACTTGTCGTGGCAGACGCGCACGTCGCACTACACTGTGCTGCAGTGCATCGCACTACACTGTGCTGCAGTGTATCACTTGCCTGTGCGGCCAGCGCGCCCACGGCGGTGCCGGGCTCGATGACGCCGCGCTGGTACTTGTCGTGGCAGACGCGCACGTCGCACTACACTGTGCTGCAGTGCATCGCACTACACTGTGCTGCAGTGTATCACTTGCCTGTGCGGCCAGCGCGCCCACGGCGGTGCCGGGCTCGATGACGCCGCGCTGGTACTTGTCGTGGCAGACGCGCACGAAGCGCACGAGCTGCGGTAGCGTCAGCCTCTCCAGCTGCAGCGCCACGGGGCCGCACTGCTGGAACTTGCAGCGGAGTCTGCGCACCTTGTCCGCTATCGTCTTCAGGAACGACCTGCGTTCACAAGAAACCATTAGACGATCAGGCGCGTTCTTAAAAAGACTTTTAACTAGTGTTTGATTAAAAAATCAAACTCGTGACTCGGAATTAAGACAACAGAACGATCCTGAATATGATAGGTATGACGCAAAGTGTATATGCGTGTGTACGTGT
Source organism: Parnassius glacialis (assembly GCA_033319125.1). Taxonomy (NCBI): domain Eukaryota; kingdom Metazoa; phylum Arthropoda; class Insecta; order Lepidoptera; family Papilionidae; genus Parnassius; species Parnassius glacialis. The sequence continues at coordinate 3,173,409 of JAVANC010000012.1, read as the reverse complement.
AAAGTACATGGGCGTGCGTATGCCTCCATAAGCAAACTTTGTGACTGTTCGCGCCCAAACGCTGGTTTCAAGATTTGACGCCAGAGGGCGCTCGGCTCGATACGGCGCGTTCATAACCGGTTAGACGTGTGGGCGGTTAACGGGAGTTAGACGCCGGGTTGACTAATTGTTAGGAAGTTAACATTGATTGCGATCAACGTCTGTATTTGTGTGTTGTGCGCGCCTAATTTACCGCGAATTTGGTTATTCTAATTTGATAGCGTATATAAGTGCATTTGACAATATTAATTTGCTCGTGTGGCATTTGATATAGTTCGGAGACATTTTTCGTTGTCGGTTGAACGCTGAACTTTGTGACTCTAGAGAAGGTCATGTTCGGTTCTAGAAATAATTTGTTGCCACGTGAACGGAAGTGAACTTTGATCCGACCATTCGATATTCGTGCCGTGTGTTACGTTTTTGATTATGAGTAACGGGATTTAATTGCGTTTTGAAGTTAGTTAAATGTACGATAAAGTTGATAGACTGAATTAGTGAATGGAAGAAAGAAATTGACTGTATGGTGAAGCCGCTGGAGAGTACTGCACCTTGGGGCGGTGCCGGAGTCAGGGTTGCTGCCGACTTCAACGGTCCAGTCAGGTCAACCACAATACACACCACTAAAACACCACTATACATGCACCTACACACCTTCGGCCTGACCGAACCTTGGGACAGTCTTCGCCTCAAATCCAGGTACGTACTATTTATTTTCCTAGCCTTCTCCCTATAGTGTAGTAGGATAGGACATTTTCCCATAAGGCCACTTGGACCCGAACCCTCGGCTGCCCGTTGAGGAGGCTACTATGGGCCCTAGCCAAGGCGACCTTTGCAGGAGCAGCTGTGGGCCTTAACAGTGACATTTATTTTTTTTATTTCCAAACGGCCCAAAGTGCAGCAGTTTGAACTTTTTATAAGCAAAGATCCAAAAATACAGCGGTTAGGAATCACAGTTTTTTTTATTTTTAGTTATTATTACGAAGACGCTGCTACTCATTTCCTGATTTGTTTCCGTCTGTCATCTCTCACTTAACCCGCGGTACGATAACGGGTAGTAGATATTCTCACACCGCCACTACACGGTCAGCAATTATTGTGAATATGTATTTTTTATCAATATTTGTCATTAAAACTTTTTTTAATAAAGTGATAAGCTTTACAGTCCACCTGACGATAAGTGTTAATCATGAACGTAAAAAGTCTACTTATGCCTATACTACCTGTATTATCATCTACGCTAGAACATAATACAACAGCAGTACACAGTAATAAAACAGTAACAACTAAGAAAGAAAAGGAGTCTAACAATCTTATCAACGTGTTTTATAATGAACTTTATAATAACGTTATACTACGCTCAGAAGTTAAAATCTGCAATAGGTACTATCTGCTGCTTTGACACGAATTACCCTAACCAATCATTAAACTTACAATAGTTCTTTTTTGAACTCGTCTGGACATGTTTTGAAGTCATCTAACGCGAGGGTCTCTTCTGCCGCCAGTACAATCCCGTCCCCGTCAAGTGGCTCCTCGTCCCTGTAATAAGATTTAAAAATAATAATATTATGAAAAATAATTTTTGACATGCTTCCTGGTAAAACACGTAGTAGAACCATGCTGCAGCTATATAATGGTTGTAGCACGAATGGGTCGACTCGACCGTGGTAGTCCCATTCTTAACTTATTGTAAAAACACACCGATGTACATAATATGTATGAGAACCATACGATGCGAATTCTCGCAGTAATCATCCGCATCATAACGTCGATTGAGATAGGTAGGTCGCTTGCCTGCGATGTCTGGACATTAAAGCATCTTCTAACACTCATAGACATGGTAGAGCCACGCTGCAGCTTTATTACAGTTGCAGCACAAATTGGTCGGCTCGACCGGTGAATGATCACGCTCTCACATAATACCGCCGTAAAATAGTGTTTCGTATGGTAAGAGTAAAGGACCGGAGACAATTTTGACTGGAAACGAGGCATTTCATCGTAGTATTCAGGGGTGACAACGCGTCTGTGTTTTGACTCTTAATCGAAGATAGATACAGATGTTAAACGTGGTAGAGCCATGCTGCAGCTATATTAGTAGTATAGTTGTAGCACGAATGGGTCGGCTTGCCCGGGGAAGGACCACGCTCTCACAGAATACCAGCGTCAAACAGCAGCTTAACACTGCTGTGTTTCGTATAGTGAGTGTAGAGAACCTTTTTACTGGAAAAGAGGCATTCCATCTTAGTCCTCACGGGTGACAACGCATCTGCATTTTGATTCGCAAACGAGAATAAATGTGTCTATGGGCCACAGAAACCACTTATCATCAGGTGGACTGTGTGCTCGTTTGTCACCCTATTCTATAAAAAAAATCCTATGGGGTACAGCATCCACTTACTATCAGGTGGACTGTGTAGTCGTTTGCCATCTTTATTCTTTATAAAAAAAACACCGTCTTACATAGCGATTCTTTGAATCGACGACCTAAGAGTACTGTGTAGTTAGCGTGGTCTTTTTCTCCAGAGTGGTGTGTGTCTCCAGAGCGAGTCTTGGAATCATAACGACCTAAGAGTTCTGTATAGAGAGTGTGGTGTATCTCCAAAGCGAGTCTTTTGAATCAGAACGACCTAAGATGTCTGTATGGAGAGTGGGATCTCACCGTGCATGGCACTGTGCGCGTACATCTGCCAGGACTCGTGCCAGGTCTACAGGACGGTCCTTGCCCTCCATGTAGCTGGGGTCGAGGCCGTCGCTACCGTAGCGGAACTGCACCACCTCACCCGTTGCATTACGCACCGTCATGTCGTATTGCAGCACCAGGTCTTCCAGCGACTGGCCCACGGACAAGAAATAGTATATTATGTGTGATTGAGATAATAATAATAATAATGGTGAAAGCCGAAACAGATAAGCAGACAAAATATCTGGACCTGTCTCACGAGGTGACCGACATGTGGGGTGGTCTGCCAACCGAAATTATTCCTGTGGTCGGCTCTGCGAACGGGCTAATCCCAGTCAGCCTCTCGGGTCATCTGAGGCGAGACTCGGTGACGGACCGCTCCGAGCTTAAATACAGAAAGCGGTGCTCCTCGATATCGTCCGCCGGTTTCTTTCCCTTTCCCCCTAAAACCCGGCCGTTTGGTCTCTCCTACCGAGGGTTTACGTCTGGTTGAGTTTGTATTTATTTATGTTACGTAGGGCACACTGAAATGATCGGGAATAAGAAAAACCACATGCACGGTATAGCTAAATTATATTTTATTGTTTTTCGAAGTATTCTCCGTTCAACTTAATGCACTTTACCATTCGTGCAAACCAATCATTAAAACAGTAGTTCCAGTCTGAACTTGATGTTGACAAAATCTGATTTGTACGCTTCCACAGCTGCTTCGGGGTCTTCAAACCGTTGACCGCGTAATAAATCTTTCATTCTAGGGAATGTAAAGAAATCGTTCGGGCTCAGTTCAGGACTGTACGGAGGATGGCTTATCAGCGCAACGTTATCCTGCTTCAAAAAATCATTTGTCTTCCGAGCTCGTATTATCGTGATGTAAGATGATGCGACGTTTCGGGTTATTTTTTCGGAGTTCGGCTATCATTTCTGGCAAACAAACCGTGATATACCACTCAGCGGTAACTGTTCTGCGTTCCTGTAAAGGAATTGCAGCAACATAGAGCAGCAGACAACGTAGCGACCATTTTCTTTGACACGCTGCGGGAGCGAACCGCTTTTGTTAGTTTGACCTCGTCTTCGAAGACCCAAACTGCTGACTGATGTTTTCTTTCAGGTTCGTATGAATAAATCCATGATTCGTCACCTGAGACGATATTATAAACAGCTGAAAAGTTTCAGGGTATTCCGGCACCAATCTACACGAGCCGCCTTTTGCTCTTTGGACAAATTGTGGGGAACCCAGCGGGAAACTAGCTTTCTTACACACAGCTCATTATGTAATATCGACTGAATTGCAGTCATTCCGATACTGATAACAGCCCGAATCTGCTCGTATGTCACATGACGGTCATCTAATATAATAGTTCGCACAGCTGCGCATTTTCAGGCGTGACCGATGTTCTTAGTCAACCTGCAAAAGAAACAGTGCTGAGCGAAACACGATCGCGTCGGAACTCGGCATACCAGTGGTATATTGTCGTTTGACTCGGTGCTTCTACATCATAAATCGAAACAAGTTCGCTGAGACATTTATGTTGAGATAAACCGCGACGAAAATTGTGATAAATTATGGCACGGAAATGTTCACACGTGAGCTCCATTTCCGTTAACGACGTGTCAACTTTAAACCAACATAGTTTTTGTTTTTAAACATTGTTTTTAATTGTTTGAATGTTATTCAGATTTTTAGGGGCCAGTATTCAAATTCTAATAAAGGTTTTATTGTAACTCAATCCGAAATATTCTATTCCTGATCATTTCAGTGTGCCCCTCCGTATTTATTTTGCAATATGTATTTAATATATACTTATTAAATATATATATATATATATATATATATATATATATATATATATATATATATATATATCATTTTCTTTTATATATTTATGCAGCCCAAGGAGGTGAGGAAACAACATGAAAATCCCACATAATAAAGATCTCCCATCCCGTTTGTCACACACGGCAACTGTAGCAAATATGCCCGCTATGACTAATCCATGACCCTATGAAGTAATCTGTTGTAAATAAAGAATGCTTATCTTCCTAGTAGCCCCTATAACGTAATGTTCAATATGGGCGTCTTCAAGGCAAGAGTGAGTTGGCTTTTGTTACGCTAAGACAGTGCGATTTACCATATAAGACTTCAGTACCACTAACCACCAGGTGGGATTGTGGTCAACAACTGGTTTATAAGAAGTAAAAAAAAACTAGTAGTAATACTGGCAACGCACGTATTATTCCACTGGCGTTGCAGGCCTCCTCCCCTACAAAAAAAAATCTATGAGAAGACCTAGGTTCAGCACTAGACAGTACTTTGTAATGTCTGGATAAACCTTCACTATCCCCTATCCATTACCTTCACGAGTCTCCGCTGCAAATATCCCGTCTCTGCAGTTTTGACCGCGGTGTCGACGAGCCCCTCGCGGCCGCCCATTGTGTGAAAGAAGAACTCGGTAGGAGTCAGACCCGAGTAAAAACTGTTTTCCACGAACCCACGTGCAGCCGGGATTTTGGCTGCGGAAACATTGATCGTGGTTACTAGAAGTAATATATCCAAAATAAAGAGAAAGAGTAACAAACGAGCTCACAGTCCACCTGATGGTAAGTAGCCCATAGACATCTACATCTATCCTCGACCAAGATTTAAAATGTAAATTCGTTGTCACCCCTGGGGACCAAGATGGAACGCCTCGTTTCCAGTAAAAAGGGTCTTCGGATCTTTACACTCACCATAAGAAACACAGCAACATTAAGCTGCTATTTTACACTGGTATTCTGTGAGAGCGTGGTCCTTCCCGGTGGAAACGAGCCATTCGTGCTACAACCATAATATAGCTGCATCATGGATCTAACACATAAAGACATCGTAAGAAAATGCACCACTCTTTCTCATCCCAAGTGTGGTCAGATTCGAGTAACCAATGAAGCAATTCCCACGGTAGTCGGAAGGGTTATTTCATGTATCCATCAATCCATTACAGTCTATAATAGTACACTGCCGAACATAGGCCTCTTCATTTCATCAAAATCGGTCCCAGTCGTTTAGGGGTAGTTCAGTCACATACACGCGGACAGAAGAATTATATAATATAAAATATACCTACAGTATAAACCGTCCTCTTGAATCTTTCTGTCTATTGATGAAATCATCACAATCCGTTGCTTAGTTTAAAATATCTAAGCGTACAGACGGCGGGAAGCGACCTTGTTTTATACTAGGTAAGAGATCAGAGATAACTTACAATGTCTCTCAAAATGTGGCAGCGATCTGTCTTCAAAGCCGTTGGGCACTCGTTTCCCGTTCAACGCCTGCTGGCCCACGCACGCGATCATCTGAGAGATGTTGATGTTCGAACCTGGAACATACACAATAATCATTTCGGTGTTTTAAATGTTTTCGTGATGTACGGACTACCGCACAATAGTTAATAAAACCTGCATTACTCATTAATTTAGGTTACTTAGAAATAATATTATTTGTTAACTACGTCCAATTGTATAACTTCCGTACTTCTGCTCATATATCGGTTTCGTACTTCTGCTTATAGGTCGGTTCCACCGGGAAGGACCACGCTCTCACAGAATACCAGCGTAAAATAGCAGCTTAACACTGCTGTGTTTCGTATGGTGAGTGTAGAGAACCGGAGACCCTTTTTACTAGAAAAGAGGCATTCGATCTTAGTCCTTACGGGTGACAACGCGTCTGTATTTTGATTCTTTATTGAAGATAGATGTGGATGTCTATGGGTCACAGCAACCACTTACCATCAGGTGGACTGTGTGCTCGTTTGTCACCTTATCCTATATAAAAAAATATGATTTTTACAGCAATCATATAATTATATGAAGTATATTCCTTTACAATAAAATCAGTGTTAGAACGACTTTCAATGGTTTTTTTCGTACATTAACTTTCCCTTACATCTCGTATTGCACTCATCTTGTAAACTGTAGACACACTACACGTAATAATTGAGACATTGTGTTATACGTTATACCGTTACAGCCTTTTAAAATGTCCAGCGCTGAACATAGGCCTTCTCCTTAGAATTGGGGGGGGGGGGGGGGGGGTTTGCCACAGTTGTCACGCTTGGCGGGCGCATTTTTATTGTTTTCAGTTGTTATCGGGAAGATGCTGCTGCCCCTCTCCTGTTTCTGTTTTCTATTGTCGCCTCTTACGACACCCACGGGATGATAATATAGGGTAGCGGATATTCTTACACCGACACTACACGGTAATTTTGTCATATATCTTTCTTTCTTTCTGTATAGAAACTGTGGAGGGTAATTTATAAGCTATAACGGGCTATAAGATCACGCCACCACTACGTCATACATCGCGTGATGTCCTACGTCGCCGATTGGCAACGCCCGCTCATTAGGGCGCATGCGTTCCTACCTATTGTTCTCATCAATGGCGGCGTGGGCGGAGTATCAATAGCCGCCTGCACAGGTATTGAGTTCTTTGCGAGTACGACCAATCAGAGCATAATTTAAGATAAAACAACGTAATGTAATTTTAATTATTATTATTAATTTTTTTACCTATATAAAGAGTGTTTTGGATGCAATAATACACACTTTTTTTATATATAACAGGGTGACAAACGAGCACACAGTCCACCTGATGGTAAGCGGTTGCTATGGCCCATAGACATCTACATCTATCCTTGTTTGCCAATTAAAATGCAGTTGCGTTGTCACCCGTGAGGACTAAGATGGAATGCCTCGTTTCCAGTAAAATAGGTCTCCGGTTCTCTACACTCACCATACGAAACACAGCAGCATTAAGCTGCTATTTTACGCTGGTATTCGGTGAGAGCGTGGTCCTTCCCCAGTCGAGTCGACCCATTTGTTCTACAACTATACTATTAATATAGCTGCAGCATGGCTCTACCACGTAGTACCTACTATACTATATAAGAGATTACTGAAATACTACGCGTCTATATGCTAGGCTGTATACCACCCAGACTATATGCGACAGAGAGAAATAGTCCTTATGTTCTCTAAAACGATTGTTTAAACGATTAAATAACTTAAAATAAAAATTAAAAAAAAACGAAAAAAAAGAGGTGATGATCTTCAAAAGGCTGAATAGATTTTCTTGAAACATGTCTAAGAACATTCTCGATTAAGACACCTTTCAAATGAAAAAAACTTAATCAAAATCGTTAATGTGTTCAGGAGCGATGATGCCACAGACAGACGCACAGCTGCACACTACAAACGTATAACACGTCTCTGTTTTCGTCGAATTATTTAAAATTTTATGGAGAATACATCGAAAAACAGCATATATTATATTAAGCTTACATATAAATTGTTTTATTTATGATTTACGTAAAAAATCAGTGTACCCCACGTAAATAACGAAATATTCATTAATGTTGATAATACCTTTTGAGCCACTTTGCGCCATTATAAGCGGTGCGTTGGTCGGATGCAGCTCTCGAAAGCAAGCCTTCGCAGCCAGCTCTCTGTAAAAAGTCAACGTAACATATACCTATATACAATCTGTTTAGGAGTCGATCTTCATGGGCGACCGTAGTCACTGGTAATTTACGATGAAGACGAGAGGGCAAATATCTTAAGCCTTCAATGATAACAACGTACGAGGGTGGATTGAAAAGTACTCGGCCTAACACAGATCCATTCAATTCTAAAAATCAAATCTACCCACATTATTTAGTTCAGTTCAGACTAGTTCATTGTGTGAAGTTCGAAACGTGTGCGATAATTAGTTGTGATTTTATAAATTTATTAACAAAGTAATCGGACATAATTTCCGCGAATGGAGCAAATTGAGCAGCGTGCCGTCATTAAGTACCTCCATAAGAAGGGGCTATCATCAAAAGCCATCCATGATGACATGGTCAGTACATTAGGCGATTGTGCTCTGTCATATTCATCCGTCAAAAAATGGATAGCAGAATTTAAGCGTGGTAGAGAGAGTGTGAAAGATGAACCCCGCTCTGGAAGGCCTTCGACGTCAACTACTGACGAAAATATTAAAAAAGTACTTGATTTAATAATGGGAGACAGCAGATTAAAAATTAGAGAGATAGCCGAGATTATAGGCATCTCTTATGAACAAACTCAAAACATCATTGTCAACGAGTTGGGTTTCCACAAGGTGTCTGCGAGGTGGGTTCCGCGACTGCTTTCAGTTGAACAAAAAAGGACGCAATTGACTATTTCACGCGACTGTTTGGAGTTATTTGAAGCCGATGCAGATGATTTTTTGAATCGTTTTGTTACTATAGACGAAACATGGGTTCATTACTGTACACCGGGAACAAAACAACAATCAAAACAGTGGAGAAGACCTGGTTCACCACCCCCTAAAAAGGCTAAGTCGATTTTGTCGGCAAATAAGGTGATGGCTTCAGTATTCTTGGACTCGAAAGGTGTGATTATGATTGATTATCTTGAAAGGGGTCAGACTATAAACTCTGATTACTACTGCACCTTACTACGTCGTTTACGAGAGGAAATAAAAGAAAAACGTCGAGGAATGCTCAGAAGAAAAGTCCTGTTTCATCAAGATAACGCCCGTGTTCACACGTCAGTACAGTCAATGGCTGAAATTCACAACTGTGGCTTTGAACTGTTACCGCATCCGCCGTATTCACCTGATCTGGCACCATCAGACTTCTTTCTGTTCCCTAACCTAAAAAAGCACTTGGGAGGTCAAAGATTTTCGACAAACGACGAGGTCAAAGCAGCTGTAGACGCATATTTTGACTCTAAGGAAGAATCATTTTTTTTCAACGGTCTAAATGCTTGGAAAGGGAGGTGGCAAAAGTGTATTGAACTTGATGGTGATTATGTAGAAAAATAAAAATATAACTGATTTAGTATGTGTTTATTTTCTTGGTTAGGCCGAGTACTTTTCAATCCACCCTCGTATCTGTAACTTATAAAGCCGCGAGTCGGTTATGCGCTCAAAGAGGTATCAAAGAGGAGATACCGCCTTGGAACGCGCGCCAAATTGTTCTTTGGAACGCTCGAACGTGGAGCTTCATCCGGTGTCGGTTTTTGTTATTCAGTTATGTATTTACAATTATTTAGTTATATTGTTTTCATTATTCGTGTGTTCGTTACGTTCCGAGCTATGGACAACCAATGTTGCCGTACATTAATACAATTATATAATTCAAAAGAACTGCTGTGGAATAACAAAAGTAGTTTTTATCATAATAAAGCGCTCAGTGAAGATGCATGAAACTATGAAAGCGGCAGTTGTTCGTACACCGACATCCATGTTGAACGGCCATACACTGGAGCGGTTGCCGCTTAGTTGATACACTTGGAACATTTGGAGCGCGTTCCGCGGAGCACACTGGTCAGCGCGGTCATTCATGCCGCGCGCGCCAGGAGCGCGTCATCGATATGCGGCTTAAGATTACTAGCATCCATACAACCTCTTACCATCATCGTGACCTGTTAGTTCATTCACTTATTCTCTTACTCACTACAGCCCATCACAAGCCCACTAAAAGAAGAGGATACCTGCAAAATTATTTTCGCTGATTCTTCTCCGGATAGACTACCCTCATTCGAAAACGGTAGTGGATCAAACATATGTCAACGTTATAAGTAATTTTAATTTCGTACTAGCGGGATCCTCTCCGGCTTCACACGCCAGATTTCTGGATCCAATCGTGAATCTAAACCATTCTCTAATCAACTTAATCACACACGCACAAAATTTCATCAAAATCGGTCTAGTCGTTCAGGGAGTTCAGTCACATGGACAGAACAGTTATATAATATATAGATAATATAGGCACATATATTATACATATAAACATTTCTCTTGAATCATTCTCTCTATTGATGACAACCGAATCAAAATCCGTTGCGTAGGTTAACATATCTAAGCGTACAGACGGCGGGAAGCGACTTTCGTTTCCCGCCGTCTGTACGCTTTGTTTTACACTATGTAAAGACATGCATTTATCAACCGACTTCAAAAAGGATAGGAGAGGTTTACAATTCGTCGGATTTTTTTTATGTATGTTCACCGATTGTATTGGGAACCGGCTACTCGAAGACGCCTGAACCCATTTGGAAAATTCTTTTTTCGTTACAAAGGGTATAACTTCCCATGTGGTCCCATTTAAATTTTATCGAAATCGGTCGAGCGGTTTTTAAAAAATCGACAATAAATGACAATAAATTATATTTATATTGAAGTCGGTAATACAACATTTTTAATTTTACCACTTGATTCATTTCACTGCTGAACATAAGCCATGAACATAGCCAAGCATGGCCCTGAGCCACCTGCATCCATCGACTTCCTACATCTCTTGCCAGGTCATCACTTCATTTATATGCGAAGCCGTCGTAAGCTTCGTTTATCGGCACGAGGCCACCACTCGATAATCTTTCTTTCCCATCGATTATCGGTTAGTCGAGCTACTTCAGCCTAGCACGTTTGTTACTATAATATTATTAAAAATTTTACTACTTTGTGTGTGAAATTAAATTGTGATATCTACTAATGATAGTCAGAGTGTGCCCCCGCAGGGTGGGGCGTTGGGAGTAACACGGTAAATACAGGGTATCCTAGTACAGGTTCCGCTCTCTCACAATGTCCAATCATTAGTAAAGTAAATTCAGTTTAATTAATACACTGTCATATTTGAGCCACTGTGATAGAAAAAAGGCGATTATTTTATTTATAAAAATAACATATTTTGCGTAATTTTATTCATAATTTTTTATTCGTATAGTCTGATAATACAAATAATTAAACGTTACCTGATACTGCTCAATTCGCTGAGCATCATTGCTTCTAGGGTCTCCTCCATGGTGCATCCGGGCTGACACTGTAACGTGCCTTTCTCCATCTCCAGGATGTAGCCGTCACACTTCGAATACCTTAAAATAGTCGGTTAAATTTATATTATTAAAAATATATGAATATCTATCTTTTTAGTTTTTATCTTTCAATCCGAACTATAAATAATCGAAGGGGGAATGAGGGCTAGTAATTTTCTGCTCACCAGATGTCGCTAGTTGACACTGAGGTAAAGTTATTTTTGTTTCACAATGTAATTTAATTGAAAAGTTTAAGAGAAGAGTTTAATTAGAAAAGTAAAAGAAAAGTTTTACTAAAAGTTTATCAGTTTCTAGAGTATTATATTAATACATAAAACAATGCGCCAGTGGTTTGCTCTTTAATTTTTAGCACATTTCTAACATTTTTTTAAATTTTGCTACTTTTAAGAATTTCTGTGGTTTGGTTTTTTTTATAGTATAGGGTGACAAACGAGCACACAGTCCACCTGATGGTAAGTGGTTGTTGTGGCCCATAGACATCTAGTCATGGATTCGACCCCACACAGAGTGATACAAGTACGTGCATAAATACTATTGCTGACTTTGCACCCTGTGTGTGGCCTATATCGTGTCACTTGAGTAAGCAAATGTAATAAAGTCTGCATGAAAGATGTATTAGAATAAGTTTGCCATTGTTGAAGTACATGAGCTTCTGTACGGACATCTCTTAGTTGTATTTTAGTTTTTAAAAACGCCTCCACCGCTCCCGTTAACTTGACTATCTACATTTATCCTCGTTTGCGAATCAAAATGCAGATGCGTTGCCACCCGTGGTTAATATATTTTTAATGTTATTAATATAAAATATAGCTAATAGTACAAAAAGAAACAATAACTTTTACATTTTCCGAACAAATTAACTTCCCCGATTTCATCTGTCAAATATTATACCTCACTCTCTAGTGGCGCCGCCCTGGTGGCAGAAAATGTCGTTAAGTAAGTCATTGGGGAAGGTGTATATGATACAGTCAAAACTCATAACCGGCCAAAACCACTTTTAGACTGCGAAAATCAGGCAAAAGTGTTTTTGACCGATGCCCTTAGTCAAAGATATTTTTGAATGATTTTTGCAGTCAAAAGTGGTTTTGACTAACGTCCTCAGTTAAAAGCGGTTTTGGCTGATTAAAAGTTCAGACTATCGAACAAAACTCGGAGTATCAGTGACAGTAGGTTAAGGTGCGGCTAGGGTGGCCTTTGGGCCACGCTAAGGCCGCGTACATTATAATGATATAAAATATAATATTAAAAGAATTGAACTTTTTAATTTTAAAAATTCAAAAAGTATAAGTCAAAAGTAGTGTTGACTAACATTTTCGGTCAAAACCACTTTTGACTGATATAATTTGGTCAAAATTACTATTACCCAATATTTTTGTAGTTAAAAGTGGTTTTGACCAACGTCCTTAGTCAAAACTACTTTTGACTGCAAAAATCAGTTAAAAGTGGTAGTGACCAATGTTTTTAGTTAAAACTACTTTTGTCCGATTTTTGCAGTCAAAAATGGTTTTTTTTTGAGCCGTTAGGAGTTTTGACTGTAACTTATACAAGTGATAATTTGAGTAATCTTTAGTTAAAAACGAAAACAAATCTTAGATTATTTAATATTTGCTTTTGTGTTCATTTGTATTGAGTACCGGATCGCTTTTAATGGTATTTTTCAAAACTAATTTTTATATGTGATGGAGTCATGCTGCAGCTTTATTATACTTATAGCACCAATAGGTCAGCTCGAGCAAGGAAGGACCACGCTCTCACAGAATACCAGAGTAGCAACTTAATGTTGCTGTATTTCGTATGGTGAGTGTAGAGAACCAGAGACCCTTTTTAGGGTTCCGTACCCAAAGGGTAACCAACGGGACCCTATTACTAAGCCTCCGCTGTCTGTTCGACTGTCTGTCAGCGGGCTGTATATTATGATATGATATGTAATGATCCGTAAAAAGTAGACAGTTGAAATTTTAACAGAATTTGTATTTCTGTTGCCGCTATAACAAGAAATAATAAAAATAAATTAAAATTAAACTGGGCTCCCCCAATAGAAACGTGTTTTACAATTGTACGGAACCCTTCATACGCAAGTCCGACTCGCACTTGGTCGGTTTTTACTGGAACGAGGCATTCTATCTTAGTCCACAGAGGTGACAACGCATCTGCATTTTGATTCTTAATCGAGTACAAATGTAATGTGTTTTTGGTCCACAGCGTCTACTTACCTTCAGGTGGACAGTGTGCTCGTTTATCACCCTCAACTTTTAAATACCATTAATATTACTAATGACACAATGAATAATTGAAACAGATATTTATTATAAAATGCAATGCTCACCCAGACTCCAATAATTTATTCTTTGCTTCGATAAGCTTTTTGCCCGGCGTCACGTCGATTATGCCAAAGCTGAATCCCCTATTCATCATGTAGTAAGAAGCCATACGCGCTAATCTGTAAATAAAACGTAAATTACAAATTAACCCTCCTCCCATAATGTTAACATAGATAAGGGTCTCGGTCATAAGGACGAATGTAGTACGTAGTAAGACCCCAAGGAATGCCACAAAACACTTCTTTTTCTTGTATCCACTGTTTTTCTTGGCATCACTCTTGACGCAAAGCTTCAGTGGGACTCCCATATATCCAAATTAGCAAGCAGACTAAGTTCTGTAGCCTATGCTGTAAAAAAGATTAGAGGTCTCACTAGTGTCGAGACAGCTAGATTAGTTTATTTTAGTTATTTCCATAGCATAATGTCTTATGGGATTTTGCTATGGGGAAATGCCGCTGATTCAGAAACTATTTTTGTTTTACAGAAGAGGGCCATTAGAGCTATTTACAATCTAAAACTGAGAGTCTCTTAGAGATAAATTTAAAGAAATTAATATATTAACTTTGGCCTCTCAGTATATTTACGAAAATTTAATGTATGTTCACAAAAACAAAGATAGTTTTAGTAAAAAAAGTGATATACATTCTGTAAACACTAGGAACAAACACAAGCTAGTGATGCCAGTTTCTCGACTCCACAGAGTCAGTAATTCATTCTTGGGGCAATGTATACGCTATTACAACAAGGTCCCGGAAAGTGTACAGGTTCTCTCTATTACCAAGTTTAAATGTTTTATTAAGCTGAAACTGTATAAAAAGGGTTATTATAGTATAAATGAATACATGGTTGATAATAACCCCTGGGAATGAGGTGGTCGCTTCCAAACAGTTTCTAAAATAAATTTTGTAAATAGTTCGTAATCATTTATATTGTAAAATTTATTTAAAAAAAGTCCCGCTGGGTTTCTTGCTGGTTCTTCCCAGGACAGAGGGTTTTTTTTCGAACCAGTGGTAAAGTAAAAAATGACTTTCAATAAGAATTACACATGTAATGTATATTGAATAAAAATTATTCTATTCTATTCTGTGCTTACCAGCATCCATCCAATTTCTGACTTATGAAAATAAATTTTTGAATTGAGAAACTACTCGAGAACATTATTATTTCACCATCGGTTGTCGATTTTTTAAACTATATGGCCGGTCCATTGCCACTTCACTTTTATACGTGGTAGAGCCTGTTTGAGTATAGAGTATGGTGTATTAATACAGTTGTAGCACGAATGGGTCGGTTCATCCGGGGAAGGACCACGCTGTCACAGAAAACCAGCGTGAAATAGCAGCTTAACCCTGCTGTGTTTCGTGTGGTAAGTGTAAAGAACCGGAGACCCTTTTTACTGGAAAAGAGGCATTCCATCTTAGTCCTCACGGGTGACAACGCATCTGCATTTAAATTAGCAAACGAAGATAGATGTAGATGTCTATGAATCATAGCAACCACTTACCATCAGGTGGACTGTGTGCTCGTTTGTCAACCTATCCTATAAAAAAAAATAAGAAGCCCAGATAATTGTCAAAAAATTCTCAGTAGCAGTCTCGAAGTCAGGAAGTTGGTGGTGTTTGAACCTCGTGCCTCGGAAAGCATGTCAGCCGTTGGTCCTGTGCCTGATCTCCGGTCGTGTCGGGTTACCGTCCCATCGGACTATGAGAGCGAGACAATAGAGAGTGCACCTGTGCCTGCATATACACTCATGCACTATAATCCTGTCGTGAGCAGATGGTTAGTCTCCGTTGATGCTGGCCGCCGTGACCGAAATTAGGTTTGGAGGACATTATTATTATTATTATTATTACTCTGGTTCTACTACGGATATCTTTATTATTTATTCTGACGCAGTGTAACTTTTTTTATATAGGGTTACAAACGAGCACACAGTCCACCTGATGGTAAGTGGTTGCTGTGGCCCATAGACATCTACATTTATCCTTAATAAAGAATCAAAATGCAGATGCGTCGTCACCCGTGAGAATTAAGATTGAATGCGCCTTTTCCAGTAAAACGGGTCTCCGGTTCTCTACATTCACCATACGGAAATAGCCCTGTCCATGGGAAACCAAATAGTAGACCTTGTATTTGTCATACTTGAATGAAGTACCAGCCTAGATTAGTCTCACTGGTGGAAACAGATCGTTCATTTCTAATAGTATTATTGAACAAGTGTCCGCGATGCTGCTCTTTTGAAAACTGGCACCGAACACGTAGCCAATTGCGATTAAAATTTTCAATTGCCGGCGAAAATTCAACTCTACTTTATAAATGAGTCTGGCGACACACCCCGGCTTCGCGCGGGTGATTTCTGGATCGCGACAACAGCACCGCCTACCGGGTCCAATTGTGAATCGAAACCATTCTCGAATCGAATTAACCGCCCACAAAAAATTTCAACAAAATTCGTTCACCCGTTTAGTAGTTCAGTCACATAAACACGGACAGAACAATTATATACATATAAAGAAGATATCTGTGTTTTATGTGCAATTAGACATAAAGACATAAGACATAAAGACATTTATTCCAACACTTACATCTTCTACACACATGACAAATTACAATTAAAAATAAAACAAGTGACTTATAAACAAACAAACAAACAAAAAAATTATAATAAAGAAAAGTGCGTCCATTCAAAAAAAATTGAGAGTGAAATACAACTTGCTTAATATATAAGCTTAAGAAATTGAATAATTACGGTCGTATTTAAACCACTAGGCGACCACTAGTTTTTATAAAAGCTCACCTCCACATGCCCCTGACCGCGTACTCCTCCCCCCAGTCTCGTAGCAGGATGTAGAAGATACTGCTCTTGGTCCCCGAGCCCAGAGTGCTCTTGTCCATCGAGCCGCACAGCAGTTCCGAGTTCCTTATTATTACATCTGTTGACAACACATTCTCATGTATTCGCACAAAGCTGTATTTTTTTTTAATTCTGGAGTCATCCTTATATTTAATCGTTCGAAAATAATTGAATTTTATAAAAGCAAACAAAATTGCCTACCCATTACATTCCTTGTTTACCAAAAATTTAGTGTTACTGATGAATGACGCGGTTCGCTTTGAGACACGTGTGCTCGAGATCGCACGTAATTGCTTTTACAGAATAAAAGTATTATACCGAATACGTGAATTTTTGAGTGAACATCTGCGCGTTAAGCTCTGCAACTCACAACATTGACAACTAAACCTCGTGTTATTTTTATATAAGCGACCGCAGTTACTGTGTTACTTTTTAATATTATTTTGAGTAAGAAGGTAGTTACTCCAAAATATATTAAAATGTAACACAGTAACTTCTATATACTAAGTATGTTCGTGTCGCGGACAAAAGCGGGGCGAAGTTATTTATAATAGTAAAATTTATCATATAACTTTAATTAGACAGGGAATATTTGATATTAATTTAACATCAAAGTTGTAATACCAATATTTACCTAAACTATTTTGACGTGAAACGGTCAAAAAAGTAAACCGTAACGACAAGGTTTATATCGCTTTTCCTTAAATAATACAAAACTATTAGCTTTAGAGACGTACTACGTGTGTTTTGGCCAAGTTATAAGGGCATTTTACATTTATAATAATAATAATAATAAATAAGTCTAATAATTAACAGTTCCTAAAATTTTATAAGTACAAACAACATAACATAATATAAACAGAAAGGAAAATATAAATAAATAAACAGACTTGAGATACAAAATTTCAAAATTGCGGGTAGTGAGGTAACATTTTCATACCTACACACCGTACAAGAGGGCCTTAATCAGTCCAATGAAATGGGCATCCGCGACTTTTTCCGCCACCAGGGCGGCGTCACTTAGAAATGAAGTCGACGGCTCCGTGGCGCAGTGGCTTAGCAATGAGTTGCTGCACTGGGAGTCGCGGGTTCGCATCTCGCACTGAACAAATATTTGTATGACCTACAAATAGTTGTTCCGTGTCTGGATGTTTGTCTTTGTGCAATTTGTGTTTGTAAACTGCCTCCATGATTCAGGAGATAAACCTAGCATGAGCAGTATTGTTTTTTTTTAAAGAAGAAAGAAAAAGAATGGTGAAATATTTGACAGATTTCATAGAGGCGGAAGTTAACATATTATAAAAATGTAGAGCTCAGTGTTTCTTATTAAAATATAAGTTATATTTTATATTAATTACATTAGAAATGGATAAACCAAACTACGGATATCCCTACAGTAAAATAATGTTAAAAATGTGAAAAAAAATGAAATATTATAGCACTGAGGCATTGTTTTGTGCCTAAACATACAAAAGAAACTGAAAAACTTATAACTTTTCAATAATGCTGACACTGATCATCTGCGTAACCAGTAAGTTCACCTTAGTCCCAACTAGCGACATCTGTTGAATGTAAATTTATTAGCCCTCATTAACGACAAACAGAGAGAACAAAATAATCAAGGCAGCCTGCGTGCTAATAGGGCCTAAGAAATAAATATATATCCAATTAACACTTACAAGAGTCTTGTACGCACATGTCCTGGTTGCCCGTGTAATTCTTGCCTTTCACTTCTAAGTTGGCTTTGACCTCGCAGCGTTTGTTGGGTTTCATTATTAAACTGGAAAAATATATAAACACAATGAATAAGAACAACAAATTGAACTTTGTTAGTTTATAGAAATCATATATGCGTGCAATATACAAGAATCAGATGTTCGTTCATTGACAGCTTACCAAAAGTACACTGCTGAAGATAGGCCTCCCACATAGATTGTCTCATAGGGGAGAGTATATTTGCCATAGTTGTCACGCTTGGCAAGCGAGTTGGCAACCGCAGTTTTTTTTTAGTCGTTATTAAGAAGATAGACGCTGCTGCCTATCTTCTAATTAATTTTCCTCTGTCGCCTCTTGCAACGCCCACGGGATGATATGGGGTAGTGGATATTCTTACACCGCCACTGCACGTTAAAAAAATGAAATCATTATGTAAACAAGTAACTTACCTAAAAATCTGCTTCCCCGTCCACAGCATCCTCGGCTTGAGGATGGCGGGCGCGGGCATGTCGATCCGCATGGTGCTGTCGGGCCCGGCCAGCAGGCAGGCGGCCAGCTGCTGCGCCTCGGCCCGCGTGAAGAAGGTATCGCGCTGCGTGATCAGGTACCCGCCCGTTATGAAGTCCTGCGTGGCGGCGATCAGCAGCTCGCCGTTCCGCGGCGTCACCAGGTTCGATTTGTTCTAATGGCAAATGGTTTTGTAAATTATGTTTTTTTTTTCAGATCATTGGGCATAAGTTACCAACATTAATACATTATTAGGTAAGTACACTGTAAATATAATTTGAATATATATAATACTAGCTGGCCAGGCAGACGTTCTGCCCTTTCCGACGACCCTTCCTATAGAAATCCTTAAATTCGCAATAAAAAATTTTGAGGGTCACTTATCGGGATAAAAACTATCCTATCTCTCAAATTGGACCAAACTGCACACAGTGTGCAAAATCTCATTGAAATCAGTTCAATATTTTAGGAGTTCATCGCGGACAAACAATGTGACACGTATTTTTTATATATAAATAAAGATTATATAATAATAACTATTTTTGAAAATAGTTTGTACAACCATTACTATGCATCCTAGGGTTTATTGCTGGTTCAAGATGGGTGATAATAAAGACTTTCAATAAGAATTGCATGTAATATACAACATGTAACAAAAACCCTGTGGTTCCTGTTAAATACGTTATCAGGATCAGTATTCAAACGTATAGAAATAATTTTTTTTTTAAAACTTGAACAATATTTTTTTTAATTAAATTAAATAAAATTGTATGCAAAATGTATGTAGTTTCATTATCTCTGTATTGTCTGTTATGAGAGTGAGGGAATAGAGAGTGCACCTGTGCTTGCGCATACACTTGGGCCATAGTATAAAGACAGGCCAAGTA
Organism: Parnassius glacialis; assembly: GCA_033319125.1. Lineage (NCBI taxonomy): Eukaryota > Metazoa > Arthropoda > Insecta > Lepidoptera > Papilionidae > Parnassius > Parnassius glacialis. Next base: position 3,153,558 of record JAVANC010000012.1, on the reverse strand, counting down.
GGCTATCTCCGGCCAATCCGCGATATAATTGCCTACTGTCTCAGGGTTGTCACTGTCACCAAATCATTAGTTTAAAGCCCGGCCCTATATATATATAGGCATCTATAATAAAAAATTGAATAAAGCGATTAAAATATTGTAAAAAAAAACATCGTACAATAACATAAAATTACTAACGCCTGCCTCTTAAACTGTAATCAATTTTTTGTTCTGTTGTTATTATTCAAACTTTGCTCTATTTATCTGATTCACAATTAGTCAATTACTTATTTTTAATTCCGATTTTATAACCGTAAGTAGGTACTTAGTTACTATTCTTCCTGTCTGATAGACAACTAATATAACAAAAATAAGTAAGTAGGTATCATCGTCAAGTAAAAATTATATGCTATAATAAGTGACTCGCTTACGTGACGCGCGAACCTCGTGCGGTGTTCGTCCCGACTGGCGCATTGAGAAACATTTCGAGATTGTGTTTAAGTGTGCGTGCGGCGCCTCATAGATACTATGGCGCACACATACAAGCCGCGCGCAGTGCGTTTGTATGAAGATAACGTACTTCCCCTTTCTTTATACTATGCTTGGGCACTATAATCCTGTCCTGCGCCGATGGCTAGTCTCCGTTGAGACTGGCCGTCGTGGCCGAAATTCGGTCTGGAGGACATTATTATTGTCTGGGGAGTAAGAGGATTGTCAAAGACCCCGCTTTACTTAGTTTTAGCATCGGCTAGTGTCAGTAAGAGGTAATAAAACCACATAAAATAAAAATAAATAATTAAATAAAATAAAAAAATATGGTCGAGTTTTTAAAAAAAAGTTATTTCTATAGGTTTGAATACTGGTCCTGATAACGTACTTAACGGGAACCACAGGGTTTTTGTTAGATGTTGTATATTGAATAAAAAAAATATTCTATTCTATTCCGTCTCGAAACTGGGCGGCTTTCCGTTTTAAAAGTTATTCATACATTATAGCCTACAAAAGTGAACACAGGCCACTCATAGATTTCTTCATTTTTTGCCATACTTGCCACGCTTGGCGGGCGAGTTGTCAGGCACAGTTTTATATACTTTTGAGTTGTTATCAGAAAAAAACTGGCAAAGTGCGAGTCGGACTCTCGCACCGAGGGTTCCGAACAAATATGTAGGTATATAAGTTTAAAATTATTAAAAATATTTTTATTAATGATGTAACTAAAAATCTATGCTTTTCGCAATTTTTCCTTTATCTGTGCTATAAAACGTTGCTTCGTACCAAATTTCAAGATTCTGAGTTCACGGGAAGTACCCTGTAGGTTTTGATTCCCTTGGGGCATAAACGGCTGTATATTTTGATTGCGTTGGCTTAGAAGTTTGATTTTTTCACAGCTCCAAGGGACAGTAGACTTGAGTATTTGATATGTTAATTTCAGCTTGATATCTAGAAAAAGGGGCTTGACAGACAGACAGACAGACGGACAACAAAGTGATCCTATAAGGGTTCCGTTTTTCCCTTTTGAGGTACGGAGCTCTAAAAATGCTGCTGCGCTCTTGTTTCAGTTTCCTTCTGTCGCCTCTTACGACACCCACGGGATGATATGGGGTAGTGGATATTCTTACACCGCCACTACGCGGTAAAAATTAGCTTTATATTATTTATTAATGTAGGTGAGCGGGTAAATGATAAAAGTTAAAAGATTAAACCGAGACTGACCAACCGAGCTAATTTTAATTAAAACATAATAATACACATACCCCCATAAGTATGAGCGCCTCTGCTCGGGCCTCCTCAGTCTGCGGTAAATGCATGTTCATTTCATCGCCGTCGAAATCTGCGTTGTATGGTGTACACACGCACTCGTTGAACCTAAAATATGGTACTTAGTCATGTTATGGATAACTTAGTGGACTATGTTTGAGACTAATGACGTGATATTTGAGAATATAATTAAAAGTCGTTAAATTAGCAAGCGAGAAGTATGTATTCTAGTTGCACAAAAACACAATTACGGCCACAGTCGCAGCATTATATAAATCTTATTACCTAAATATTGTCTTATATTTGCCTATTATATCTTGCCTTTTGCAATATATGTTAAGTAATAACCTTTGACTACTGTCATGTATATAAGAGAGAATTGTGGACCAAACGCACTTCCTAGTGGGACACCGCAAATGAGTGACACCTTAAGCAAGATGCATATTTCCTCCGGTGGAGGTTCCGTAGCCACCTACGACGACTCAACCTGGCAACTCACAACGCACGCACCCTGAGGACTGACGAGAAGATCCTAGAGTTGGAAGAAGAGATAGACAAGTTTGCGCTGGAATATTATAGGATTATCTGAGGTCCGAAGAGTGGGCATCTCGAATCCAGCAACTTGTTCTATCACCGGGAGGGCAACCATTTGTCCCAAGCAGGTGTCGGATTTATCGTCCACAAATCTCTCGTTAACAACGTTGTAAAGATCGGGAGTGTGTCGACGAGGGTTGCGTACCTTATACTCAGAATCACCAAACGGTATTCGCTGAAGATCATACAGGTTTACGCACCAACCTCGGCACATCCCGATGAGGAGGTGGAGGAAATGTATGAGGATATCTCTAGAGCCATGCATTCTTCCAAAACCCACTATACGGTGTTAATGGGAGACTTCAACGCAAAACTAGGCACAAGAGAGAACGGTGAGCTGAAAGTAGGGAAATTCGGAATAGAGCAACGAACCAAAGGGGCAAGCTGCTGGCCGACTTCATTGAGAAAGAGGGACTCTTTATGATGCTCTTTCCAGAAGCGGCCCCACAGGAAGTGGACCTGGTCGAGCCCCGACGGTTCGACAAAAAATTAGATTCATTTCTGTTAGGTATATGGACGGACAAGTGATACGATCGCTGACTAGCTTAACACTGTTTATTGTTCACACAATAATTAGCGGTGGGCGCAGCCATGCACACATACCCAACAACTTCATTATGACGACTAGACGGCAGCTGTTCAGTGATGTCTCAGTGATCGCGATGATGAAAACTGGTAGCGATCGCCGAATGGTTAGAGGCACCCTGACCCTGAACGTTAAGCTGGAGAGGTCTAACCCTCATGCCCTAACCCAAAGTCCCGAAACCTTTCAGCTCGAGTTACAAAATCGTTTTCAGTGCCTAAAATATTGCAATACAGTGGACGATATAAATGACAAGCTCATGGAAACTGTCTATGCGGTCGGAGCTAAGTTCTGCAAGACCCGCCGAAGAAAAACACAAAAACTCTCCTATCACTCTTAATCTCATGGCTGTTAGAAGGGAAATAAAGCTGCAGTCTTCAGTAGATTTGACAGCATACAGGCAACTAAACAGACATCTCCAAATGCATGCAGCGGGACTTACGTAACTTTACTTTACTGCTCGTATTGAAGAAGCGATCGAGCGGAACCACGGCAAAGTCTTTGCCAGAGATCTGTCTGCCAGAAAGAGCGAACTTTCGAAACTGAAGACCGAATGTGGCAGCATCGTTTCCGGGACTTTGAGGGATTTTGAGTAAGATTGAAATGTTCTATGGGCAGCTGTACACATTATCATTGGATCCACACGTAAGTGTGAGTAACGATCCAAGAGCAAGATATACCGGACGTTAGCTATTCCGATGATATCCCGGACGTTAGTCTGAGCGAAATTAGAATGGCTCTCCAGCACCCTAAAACCGACAAGTCCCCGGGCGAGGATGGAATAACAGCAGAGCTTCTGAAAGCGGGTGGAAAGCTGGTACTTGAAGTCCTTCAGAAGCTCTTTAATTCCGTCCTCCACGGTGACACTACACCCGAGGCGTGGAGCAGAGGTGCGGTGGTCTTTTTCTTGAAGACATGCGACTACGCTGTCTTGGTGAACTACAGACCGATTTCCTTTCTGAGCCGCGTCTACGTACTGTTTTCGAGAGTCATTACGAATCGTCTGCCACGCAGACTCGACGACTTTCAGCCTCCCGAACAAGCGGGTTTCCGAAAAGGCTTTAGCACCACAGACCACATACATACCCTTCGGCAAATTATACAGAAGACCAAAGAGTACAATCTGTCACTTTGTCTTGTGTATGTGGATTATGAGAAAGTCTTTGAATCCGTCGAAATTTGGACGGTGCTGCAGTCCCTTCAGCGGTGCCAAATAACTATCGGTATATCGAAGTGCTGAAGTGTTTGTACAGTAGGGCTACGATAGCTATCCGAGTACAGAACCAGAGTACGAAACCTATCGAAATTTGGACGGTGCTGCAGTCCCTTCAGCGGTGCCAAATAACTATCGGTATATCGAAGTGCTGAAGTGTTTGTACAGTAGGGCTACGATAGCTATCCGAGTACAGAACTAGAGTACGAAACCTATCCAACTGCAGAGAGGTGTAAGACAGGATGACGTAATATCCCCGAAACTCTTCACCGCTGCATTGGGAAACGTTTTAGCTACTGGACTGGAAAGGATACGGTATTAACATCAATGGTGAGTACATCACTCACCTTTGATTATGCCGACGATATAGTTCTTATGGCAGAATCACTTGAGGACCTAAGCACTATACTCAATGACCTCAATAATTTCTCCCAACGGATAAGTCTTTAGATGAATAAAACAAAAAGCAAAAAACGTCCATGTCACACCTATGCCGGTAGTTGTTGGGAGCACTAAGCTCAAAGTTGTTGACGAATATGTTTACCTGGGACAAAAAGTCCGCCTAGGTAAGTACCATTTTGACCGAGAGGTCAATCGACTGCATCAACTCGGCTGGGCAGCGTTCGGGAGATTACGATACATCTTCTCGTCAGACATACCTCAAAACCAGATTGTACAACCAGTGCGCCACTGATGACTTATGGATCTGAGACGTGGTCCTAAACTGCTGTCCATATGAGGAGGCTCAAAGTCGCTCAGCAAACTATAGAGAAGGCTATTCTCGGCGTATCTCTGCGTGATAGGATTAAAAAGGAAAATATCCGCAGTAGAACCAGAGTAAACGACATAGCCCAAAGAATTAGTATGCTGAAGTGGCGACAACCGATGGGGAAGAAGAAGGTTCTCGAGTGGCAGCTTCGTACCGGCAGGCGAAGTATAGGGCTCCCCCCCCCCCCCACTAGATGGAGTGACGACCTCGTAAGACATGCAGGAAGTCCATGGACAAAGGTGGCTCGGGACCGTGCTTTATGGCATTCCTTGGTGGAGGCCTATGTTCAGCAGTGAACTTGTGAAGGGCTATAATGATGATGATGTAATGTAAACTATTTTAATTAACGTGCGTGACAGGACAATCCTACCGGACAGTTTTAAGGCTAAGGACCGGTCGGGAACTGTCCATCTGGTGGTCAGCCCGCGTCTCGGTCCGCACCGCACCGCACGATTGCTACATCTAGACCCCTTCGATGACCGACTGTTAGTAATAGTTAGACTGTGACCCAACAATAGCAGCCAATACATCATAATATGTAGTTGCTAATGAGGGCTAGTAATCTTCCACTCACCAGATGTCGCTAGTTGTGACTGAGGTAAAGCTTTCGTTGCACAGTGTCAGTTAATTGAGAAATTAGTTTTAAATAATAATTTATCATTATCTAGAGTATTATATTAATACACAACACAATGCGTCAGTGGTTTGAGTTTTAATTTTTTGTACATTATGACTCTTTTTAAAAAAAAACATCTTTTAGTTATATTTATAGTTTGGTTTATTCATTTCTAATGTATTTAATATAAAATATAACTATTAATACAGAAAGAAACCTTAAAGATTATATTTTTCTAAGAAATAATCGTTCCCGCTATGTAATCTGTCAAATATTTTACCTCACTGTAAAGTGGTGCCGCCCTGGTGGCAAAAAAGTCGTGGATGCCCTCATTGACATGATAGGAAATAAGAAGGAAGTACCCTCACCGGAATGTCCTCTGCGGCTGTACGCGAGCTCGGTGACACATGATGGACAGCTTGTGTAGCGATGGCTGCCGATTGAACAGCACCACGTCGCCGTCCACTAGGTGCCGCTCCACTATGTCACCGCACTGTCACAAAATGTTGTTATGTTAGTAAAGTAAACGTTACACTCTAAACCGACTTTTAAACACAGGCTGCCTCTTATTTCTTAGAATTGAAATAATAGTATAAAATGTTACTTTACCACTATGAATACTTCTTGTCCGAAATAAATACCTTATTATTATTATTAGAAGGTTATGGAACGATAGCTCGCCGCGCTGCTTCTATCCGTATTAGTTCACTTCACGTTGCTTCGAAATACTGTTATCTCTCAGACATATAGGTCTCTCTTCATGATGATTTCTTTTACCATCGAGCATGTGGTATGATGTTGGTCGCCGAATAATTTGAAATTCATCATTATCATCATCATCATCATTACAGCCGTTCACAAGTCCACTGCTGCACATAGGCCTCATACAAAGCATGGTCTTGAGCCACTGATTTGTATACATGTATAAAATAATACAAGTCTAATCTATTTATCAACTTTACACGGCAAATTATTGAAAACGTTGCCGTTCCAATTTCGATGACTTTACTAGCAAAAAACTCAAACACTACTTAATTATACGATGCCGTTACGTCTCGTACTGTCACAGTTACTTTGACTTAAAAGATAGAGACAGCACGAGACCTAACGGCATCGTGAAATTGGGCGGTGTTTAGGTATTTGGGAATATATTTTATAATAATAATAATAATAATTTTATAGTGTACTAGCGAACCGCTCCGGTTTTGCACGGGTGACTTCTGAATCCCGACAACAGCACCACCTACCGGGTCAAATTGTGAATCTAAACCATCCAGGTACCAAACACACAAAAAAAAATCATCAAAACCAATCAAGCTATCTTCGAGTTTTAGCGAGACGGAACGGATAGCAATTGAGATTTTTATACATAGACTAGCTGTTCCCCGCGACTTCGCTCGCGTGTTAGGGTTTTTATGTTTTTGCGCGGAACCCTAATTCGTTTTCTAAAATTAAAGTAGCCTAAGTTACTCCTTATGACATCAGCTATCTGCCAGTGAAAGTCCCGTCAAAATCGGTCCAGTTGTTTCGGAGATTAGCCGGAACAAACAGACAGACAGACAGACAGACAAAAATTTTAAAAATTATATTTTAGTTATAAGTACCGTATTTACTTTCATATGCATTTAGTAAAAACTGTAATTTTGACATTACAAACAGACACTTCAATTTTATTTATTTGTATAGATGTATAGATATTGTGGCAAAATAAGTATTAGGAAAAGAGCAGTGACCTTGAGTTCCTGCGCGATCTTCTCGCGGTTGCCGTACTTGAGGTACTTCTTGTGGCTGAGGCCGCGCTGCTGCACGTAGTTGGCGCCGGGGTGCGCGTCGGGCCCGTGGCACACCAGGCGCCGCAGCCACGCCAGGTTGGCCGGGAACACGCGCTCCGGGTACGTCAGCACCTTGGCCACGTGCACCGGCACACCCACCTACACAAACGGAACACCTTAACACTGCTCTGTTGTCTACGCTAAGTCCATCCATTACAGCTTATAAAAGTCCACCGCTGAACATATGCACCCCCCATAAATTGCCTCATAGTGGGGATTTTGTTCTAGTTGCTCGGCAAGCGCGTTGTTAACCGCAGTTTTTTTTTATTATTTTGAGACGTTATCAGGAAGATGCTGTTGCCCATCATCATCATCATCATTATCATCATTACAGCCCGTCAGAAGTTCACTGCTGGGCACAGACGTCTTATTTCTGAGAGGGTTTTAAGGCAAGGAAATGTCCGCCCTCTGCCCCAATGCGTGTTGACGAACTTCACGTATCTTCGAAATATTTTTTTCTTATTTCTCAATCATCCAAGTTTCCTCACAATGTTTTCCTTCATCGCCGAGCTGGTGGTAAATCATCACTTAAAATTGCAATTAATAATTTCATTGGTGCCAGCGGGAATCGAACCCGGGCTGCTCGCGTACTGTAAAATTTACAGCGAGTGTTTAGCCCCTGAGTAGGGTTTGGGTCCCGGGACTACTCGTCTTTTCGTAACTTTAGTTGTCTCGAGTCCCGGGACTTTCGGGTCGAGACTCGAGACGAGACAAGATTGTCGAAATTGTTATGTAATTATTTTTATTTTCAAATAATTGAAGGATCCTCGTGCCATGTGTTAGTTTAATGAGTAATTACTTCGTCTACTACGTAACTACTGAGTTCGCAACACAATAAATTAAACAAATATGTGATTTTGAGAATTAGCAATGAGATTATGAACAATGATTAGGTACTAGAGTTACTAGATAATAGTAAAGTTATTAAGAATTAGTATGATTTTTAACTAAGTTCGTTTCATAACTATAAGATTTAACTGTTTAGAAGTGCATTTGTGTGTGACTAAAAGAAATAATCAAAGCAAATATTAAGACTGAAATTAACGGTTAATTTTATTTAATTTTCTGTTTAATTAATGATTTCTTATATTTACGCGAACACTACACATTGAATAAAACTATTTTTTACGGATTTTATAGCGTTTAATTTACTGTTTAATTTCCCGGCGTTTCGGCTGTACTACCCTATGTCAGAGGAGTCACAGACAAGGTTGGCTACGTTTTGAAGCGAGGTTCTATTAAAACATACTTCAAGCCACTGAAGAAGATTAGTAAAGAACAATGGCAGACTTTCATACATGAAAATAGTTGAGAAGGAATGGTAGCGTCTATATATCAAAAATATCTTAAAATATTAAACGTCAGTCCCTTAATAACTCTGTCAAAGAATTTCGTCCTGAGAAGGCGTCAAAAAAATATATTTATATTTGAACCTTTTTAGGTTGTTTTATGTCACTTGGAAAAAGTCATGCGTCCTGTGTTTGTTTGATGTTAGCTTAATACATTTTTAACATGATGTACCTACTTACATAATTTAGAGTTTTAGATTATTGTATCTCTATTATATACTTTCATAATATAAATGTATATTTCTGGCATGGCTCCAGGGCCTTTGTGTCATACAGTGACATTCTCAGAAAGGCTAGAACCCAGAGCTGTAAAGCCAGTAAAAAAAACAGCGACATTTTATTGTCATAACATTAAATGCAATTGTTACATATTACTATGATTGAGATAATATATTATTGTATGAAGTTCTTTGTAAGAGACTTATTTTCAACTATATAGCTTTTATTTTTATTATTACTGATTGTATAGTTATTACTAATAATAACTTAATATAAAAATATTTTGTGTTTGTGTGTTGTGTTGGTAGTCTTACAAAGTGTATACGAAAATAGTATGAATATAGTAAATTGCAACACTTGAATAGAGTAAAATGATTGAAGTCATTTGAAATTCCCAAAAATGTTTGTTTTTTTCTGTGGCTTTAATTAAAATACATTTTTATTTGAAAAATCATAGAAAAATAATAAAACTCGTTTTATATATAACGCATTTCTAGATGCAATAATTTTTGTCAACTATTTTCCTGCCATTGTTCTTTTTACCATCCGTCAAGTGTAATAGCCTTCTACAAAATGCAAGAGTGTGCAAGCTTGATTGCGAATGTGGTCTCTCTTACATAGGACAAACAAAAAGATCAATTAAAACCCGCGTGAAAGAACATATAGCTGACGTGAAGCACCGACGCTCTGGGAAGTCTGCAGTCTGTGAGCATGTTTAAGATTGTCCCTGCCATTACATCAGATTTGACAGACCACAAATCCTCGCAAAAGAACACCGATTCCTACCAAGGATGACACGCGAGGCTATTGAAATTAAAAAAAAAACATCCTAATTTCAATAGAGAAGATGGATGGGTGCTGCCATCTGCTTGGGATCCTATAATTAACAAAATTAAATCCAAACCCAAGCATACCACTGCAATACTTCAAGATACTGTAAGTTCATTCTGCGTAAATCGAACCAAAAATTAATATTAATAAACTGAAGGTAGCCGGGCTAACTGTGACATCAGGACGTCAAACACCTCAGTCCCCCCCGTGACCATGGGTTGCAGTAAAGCACCCGAAACGTCGGGAATTAAAATAGTAAATTATACGCGAAAAATCCGTAAAAATAGTTTTATTCAATTTCTGTTTAATTGTTTAATAAATGTTGATTTTTACAAAAAATTGCCTCTTTTTAATACGTTTTAGAAATTAACTCAATTAAAATTCTTCAAAAAGGCTTACCCATCTTAAAAAAAAAAACAAAAAAGTTTTTCTTAAATGTCTCGACGTCCCGGAAATTCCCGGGACTTTGATTATAGGCTATTCCGAGTCGTGGGACATTGAAATTGTCGGAAATTCCCAAACCATACCCCGTACTTATTTATTGGCATTAGTTTATAATTCTTTGGAGACAATCTCTACTCTATGCAACTGTTTAACCATAGACTATTATTTATTAAACAATGGACAATATGAACGTAAATAATGAATTTTTTATTTTATTTATTTTATGCAATTGGTAACACATAATGTATCTGAATTTATTAACTTTCTGCACTCCTTCTCCATATAAACTATAACTATACCAAATCTCACACTCCTCTGTGCGGGAAATATACATTAAAAACCGGCCAAGTGCGAGTCGGACCCGCGCATGAAATGTTCCGTAGCATCGTAATACACGTTTCTAGTAGGAGAGACCTTTTTAATTTTTATTATTTGTTGTCATAGCGGCAACAGAAATACACCTTCTGTGAAAATTTCAACTATTTATTACGGATCATGAGATACAGCCCGCTGATAGACAGACGGACGGACAAAGGTGGCTAAGTAGAGTCCCGTTGGTTACACTTTGGGTACCGAACCCGAAAAAAGGTAAAAATAAAGTAAAAATAAAAAAAAAGTAAAAAAAAAGTAAAAGTAAAAAAAGGTAAAAATAAAAGTTAAACTACAATCACCATTTGAGAGGTGATTCGAGAGAAAAAAGGTTGTTCCATAAAAACATCTAATCTCTCAAATTAGATCGTCCTAAGACCATTTAAAGACTACGTACTCGTATTTGTGTATAGTGGTTTCATGCAATCTCAAAAAATCTATCATTTACTTACCTCTTGTATCTGCAGGTTGGGGTCCGGCGAGATGACGGTTCGACTGGAGAAGTCGACACGTTTCCCGGACAAATTGCCGCGGAAACGACCCTGTTTACCCTTAAGCCGTTGTACCAAACCCCTTCCCGGTTTTTTGGGCTGAAAAATATGATAAAGATAATAAAGTATAAATTTTAATCCTGCCTAAACCTTGTTAGTAGCCAATTGGCGGGAGTTAGTAGCCACGGTTTGGAAGTGGGATCGGCTTGGCTCTAGTAGACACTCCGGGTTGCACGTTGGTGGACTGTGAAGTGAATGGCAGTCTCTTCCCCTACCCTCCGCAATCTAGATGAAGTCGCCCTTATCCTCCACAACTTTGGCGAGGCCACAGCCAGCGCGGCTTACTAAAAGGGGGGAGCAGATGTCCTCACGAAGAGAGGCCGGCATTGGTGATGCCGTGGATTAAGGGTGGGCGTTGAATGAACAGTTTTTTTTTTTCACAGTTTATTTACCATAGTCTACTGATAAACTAGTTTACTCGTGAACGACATTTTACATCACGCATTACGTACACCGTAGAGCGTTTGCCGAAACTATTTCGCTGGCCACTCGTCGTTCAAGCATACCGTTCTCTTCACACTTGCTTGTTTCGACGACTATTTCTCTTTCTCCGCGTGTTCTACTCTCGAACCATTGAGTGGGCGATGTTTTGTAAAATAAGCTCTATTACAATGTACATAGATATGAAATATGCATGTCAATATAAGGCGTAGGCAGATTTATGAATTTTGTTTACATTATTTTTTTGTCTCGTTTGAAATGCGCTTAGTATAGGTCAAGGTCAAACATATTTAGTACTTTTCTAATTGGAGAGATTAACTAAAATGTAAATAATTATTCATAGTATTAAGTTATAGTGTTAATAGTAAATAGTGTGAACAGTAATAGTGTTACTTAGATACTTTAGTGGTCAAATAGTGTAAATATTAATTATGTCGCCGTCGGCCCGTAAAAACGGCAGTGTGATATGGCACCATTTTGAAAAATACAATTAAAGAAACGTGTAGTGAATGTTGGCCGGGGAAGGAAAAAGAGAACCCGCCGGACAAGGTTCAGTAAGGAGATAAGCCAATTAATGATGCTCCGTGTGGTAATACAGAGCTATTCTATATATAGCGCAATACTTCGGAACTTTAATAGCGCGATTTAGGCTTCAGTGCGTTTCGCTTGTAGCTCGACGACAGCGTCGCCACATTCTAAATTGTTATATTAAGTCACACGGCAAAGTAACCCTAAGCATTTCACCAACGCACATCGCGACATAACTCACGTCACCATCTTCATCATCTGGATGTTTGGCGGTCCGCTACTCTGTGCGATTTAGTATGCTATTGAATTTACAAGAAGTTTTCTTCTTCGTCCGACTTCATTGTGGACTTGTTTACCACCGGTGATTTTTCCGGAGTGATACGACTAAGGGACATACAAGAAACGAAGTTTCATCATTCATCATCATTACAGCCCATCACAAATCCACTGCTGAACATAGGCATACCCCACGGTACGCCACGAAGCACGGTTCCGAGCCACCTGCATCCATTGACTTCCCGCATGTCTTACCAAGTCATCACTCCATCTAGCAGGAGGACACCGTACACTTCGCCTGCCGGAACGAGGCTGCAACTCGAGAACCTTTCTTCCAGATCGGTTGTCGATTCTTCGAGCTATATGGTCGGCCCATTTCCACTTCAGCTTACTAATCCATCGCGCTATGTCGGTTACTCTGCTTCTACTGCGGATATCCTCGTTTTTAAGTCTATCACGCAAAGAAGCCCCGAGCAAAGCCCTCTCCATAGCCCGCTGAGCGACCTTGAGCTTCCTTATACGGCCAGCAGTGAAGGATCGCGTCTCAGATCCGTAGGTCATCACTGGCAACACGCACTGGTTGATCAATCTTGTTTTGAGGTTTTGAGGTATGCCTGACGAGTGTCGTAATCTCCCGAACGCTGCCCAGTCGAAGTTGGACTTAGCTAGTCGGACTATTTGTCCCAGGTAAACATACTCGTCAACAACTTCGAGCTTAGTGCTCCCAACAACTACTGTCATAGGTGTGACATGGACGTTAAACATGATTTTTGTTTTGTCCATGTTCATCTAAATACCTATCCGTTGGGAGACACTATTGAGGTCATTGAGCATGGTGCTTAGGTCCTCCAGCGATTCTGCCACAAGGACTATATCGTCGGCAAATCGAAGGTGAGTGATGTACTCGCCATTGATGTTGATACCGTATCATTTCCAATCCAATAACTTGAAAACGTCTCCCAATGCAGCGGTAAGGAGTTTCGGGGATATAATATCATCTTGTCTTACACCACTCTGCAATTGGATAGGTTTCGTACTCTGGTTCTGTACTCGGATAGCCATCGTAGCTCTACTGTACAAACACTTCAGCACTTCGATAGAGTATTGTCGTCGGTGGTGTGTCTTTCCTAGTGTAGTGGTGGTGGTAGTAGTGCTGGGATAAGTGGTGATGGAGATAGTGCACGCAATTGAGGGAGGGCGAGAGGTGCTCTTTAAACTTGGTAAGACAGACACATAATTTAATTTTTTTGAGCGGATATTGGCAACGTAAGTTTCTCCAATTTTAATATAATGGATTTCCGCAAAGTAACGCCTGAATCTATAAATTGGCTTTCTCATAGTATACGCAAGACATAGTGGCAAATTGTAATCCTCGGTCTTCTGTACAATTTGCCTAAGGGTATGTATGTGTTTCATGGAGCTAAAGCTTTATCGGAAACAGGTTTGGGAGGCTGGAAGTTGTCGAGCCTGCGTGCGAGGTGATTCTCAATGACTCTCAAAAACAGTACGTTAACGCGGCTCATAAGGGAAATCGGTTTGTAGTTCTTCAAGAGAGCGTTGTCGCCTTTCTTGAAGAACATGACCACCGCACTTCTGCACCACACCTCCTGTGTAATGCCACCATGGAGGACGGAATTAAAGAGCTTCTGAAGGACTTCAAGTACCGGTTTTCCATCCGCTTTCAGAAGCTCCGCTGTAATTCCATACTCGCCCGAGGACTTGCCGTTCTTAAGGTGCTTGAGAGCCATTCTAATCTCGCTAAGACTGACGTCCGGGATACCATCGGAATAGTATCGGATAAGACTCGCTCTTGGATCGTTACACTTACGTGTGGCTCCAACGATTACGTGTACAGCTGCCCATATAACCTCTCAATCTTACTCAAAATTTCAGATGTCTCGGAAACGATGCTGCGACATTCAGTCTTCAGCTTCAACAGTTGGCTCTTTCTGGCTGACAGATCTCTGGCAAAGACTGGAGCCCTGGTTCCGCTCGATCTCTTCTTCAGTACGAGCTGTATTGAAGTTGCGTAAGTCCAGCAGCATGCATTTGGAAATCTATCCGTTCAGTTGCCTGTTTGCTGTCAAATCTGTAAAAAATTGCAGGTTCATTTCCCGTCTAACAGCCTCATGGCTGTCTTACAATAAATGTGTGATCGGAGAGTTTTTGTGTTCTTCTGCGGCGGGTTTTGCAGAACTTAACTCGAAAGTAACTTTAGTTAAATGAAGTTCTCCTCTTTAAAAGGCCGGCAACGTACCTGCAATTATCCTGGTGTTGGAGGTGTTTAAGGGCAGCGGTCTACACTTACCATCACGTGAGCCGCTAGCTAGCTTTTTTTTAGTTATTTGAAACCAGTGCTTGACCACAATCCCACCTGGTGGTAAGTGGTGATGAAACCCTAGATGATAAATCGCACTGTCTTAGCGTAACAAAAGCCTTTCACTCTTGCCTTGAAGACGCCTAGGTTGTATTCGGACGGAAATAAAAACGCCGGCAAATTATTCCCCTCCTTTGCTGTACGCACTACAAAAGGTGAAGGAAACAGTTAGGATCTAATGCGTGGAGTATCGACAACAAAGGGTTGAAGGCACACCGACAGTCTGGTTGTACGATGGTGGAAAGGAGAGGGAGTTCGCCCTCTCTTCTATAAAAGAGCACGGCGGTAGACCCAGTGGTCCTGCAATAGCTTACTATACCTGCATGGAGAGCGGGATGCCGGACATCTCGCTGTTGATGTAGAGCGCGGCGTGTAGCTGCAGGTAGTCCCAGTCCTCCTGCAGCAGCTCGCTCTTGCCGCCGCTGGCGATGTGCCGCGCGATCACGTCGTTGATCAACAGGATCTCCGATTGTTTCATCGTCAGGTCGTCTTCGTTGCTGAAAATTAGTCGTAATTAAACCTTGTTTGAGATAAATTTCAAATAGTCTATTAAATAGCCTTTAGCCGAAAATGTGAAAAACTGAATCGTTATTTATGAATTATTTGTTATATAGATTAGGAGTGTATAGAATATCTGTGATAAATGTAGCCGGGTGGAAGGAAAAGGGGAGATCTCCCGCCGGGCAAGGTGTTCTACCCGGGGAGCGGCCAACGCTCCGAGTGGTAGTTCGGAGCTATTCTATATATATTGCTTTAATTTCGGAACTTTGTTAGCGCGATTTAGGCTTCGATATGTTTCGCTTGTGGCACGACGACAGCGCCGCCACAATAAGCCGTAATAAGGAGACGGCATAAGCAACTGTGCACTGTGATTCTAAGTAGGTCCTGACGTCATCATAGTGGACTTGGCTTTAGTATACTGTCAGCATTCGTCCTGTGCGCTAATGTGTTGAAAATCGTAAATCAGTGTATTTTCGTAGTATTAAGAAGAAAAGGATGAAGTGTTGTGTTTTGTCGTGTAAAAACTACTCAGATAGACGCTCTGATGCTACGGATGGCACCACATTTCATTTGTAAGTAATTTTTCACCTAATTTATTAAAAGAGTTCTAGAAAAATATCTTTGTGCCGACTTTCAAATATAATTAAACATATTCGACACTAGATGGCGACACTTTGTGTCATTTGAACTAAAAATATAAACGTACGTAGAGCTCAGTATTGGTAAAATAATCATACGAAGGTGGTGTAATTTGTTTTGCATTCAGACATAAAGAAATTATAATCGCCAAAATATTATTTTATAGAGTATAATCATTTTTTGAACAGGCCGCCATCTATCGTACAGGTAGCTAAACTACATTGCAACATCGATATGGAACGATTCGAGTAGTTTTACTATTTATCGGTAGATGTAGATAGTGTAAAGTGGACGGGGCTTAACATCCCCTCACCCTGCAAATTTTCACGCGTTGTTACATAGTGAAATCTAATTACAACACCTCCTCTTTGTATTTGCTTCATGGTCCACCCTGATAGTAAGTGGATGCTGTAATAATTAAAGAACTATGATAGATTTATTCATGAAATTAGACATTCATCTCATAGATGCATTTGCGCACAACACGTTTCACATTGCAATTGGGAGTGGGAAAAATAATTATAGAATTCATTTATATTTTTTCTTTATATAATATATAAACTTACGTGCCAGCCTTGATATCAGAGACGACACTAGGCCGAATACACAGTGGCGGTACGAGCAATCGTGTCAAAATCAGATCCTCGGGACGGCAGGCCTTTACGTTCATTCCCAGCAATGGAATGTCTTCATCTGGTATACGTCGAAATAGATTCAACACCTAAAAAATCATTAAAAAATTTATACAATTCATTTATATTTTTTCCTTATGATGTCTTTCTTAAAAAGACATCCGGTCTACAAAAAATATGATGAATAGATATTTAATGGTCTTTTGCTGTCGCACTGTGCCCGAACGACCGAGAGAAACAATTGCCGCTCGGACTGAATATACCTATAAATGTTGTGAAATTTATAAGAGAAATTATACCACTCATAGTTCGATGCTAAAATAATTATAAACAGTGTACTTACATACTCTATGTCAGTGATATCGGGCTACACAAATCTTGATTAAACAGATATATCAAAGTTCTTTTAATGTAACTTGGTTACTGTGCCTATTTGAATAAATATATAAATATCTCAATACAGTATGATTATGGTGCTTGTAAAAATCATTGTCATGGCCTATTTCAAAGCATATTGCTATCCTAACTTTGTCAATTTGTCCTCACTTAGCAGACATAATTTTAAACCCAGTACCAGATACGTCGCATTTGTACAGTGCTCTGTAACAGTTTACAGCTTATATTTAAACAGTCCCTTTGTTTGCTTTATCACAAACATTTTGCATTTTACCTATTGTTTTTTTTTATTTATTTTTGTTATAATAATGTATCATCAGACAATTGATGGGGAAGAAAGCTTCTATAGTGGCAGCCTCATACCTCAAAACGTAGGAATGCAGGTGGCTCAGGACCGTGCTTTGTGGCATTTCTTGGGGGAGGCCTATGTTCAGCAGTATACTTGTAAATGGCAGTAATGAATGAATTAATAAAAAATGTAATGCATCATGTGTGTTTATTCCTTTGTCTATAACAAAAGTTTGGATGTTATCACAAAAAGTAGTTTGTAAATTGTCTCAACTAAAATCTGTGGGAATAAAGAAGTTCCAGGGAAAATATGCAAACTAAAACGTAAAATATGGAAATTGACAGCAAATGTCAAATTTCGCAAAGACTGTGGCTCTGTGACTAAAAACTAGACTTAGTTTAAGATAATTTAAAATTAAAAATGTTGTACAACCGACATCAATATAAATTATTAAAAATAGCTCAAAAATTATTGGTCAGACCTTGATCAAATTTATGTGGGACCACATGTGAAGCACCAGCTTTCGTATAAAAAAAAAGAATCATCGAAATCGGTTCACCCAGAAAAAAGTTATGAGGTAACACACATAAAAAAAAAGAAACAACTAAAGTCAAATTGAGTACCTCCTCCTGTTTGAAGTTGGTAGAAAAGATCTTTGAGCCCGATCGAGAATCCACATTTTGTAATAAGACTGGTAATGTTTGGTAATTTTATATACTAGCA
This sequence comes from Parnassius glacialis, assembly GCA_033319125.1. NCBI lineage: Eukaryota > Metazoa > Arthropoda > Insecta > Lepidoptera > Papilionidae > Parnassius > Parnassius glacialis. The sequence continues at coordinate 3,135,649 of JAVANC010000012.1, read as the reverse complement.
TTCTTCTTATTTTTAAAAATATCTTTTTGTTACATGCAGAAATAATTGCATTTTACCTGTGTGGTTTTCTTTACACTATAATGGGTGGCAGCACAGGGTTACAGATTTTTTTTATAGGAGAGGGGGCAAACGAACATGCGGCTCACCTGATGGTAAGTGACTACCGCCGTCCGTGAACAACTGCAACACCAGGGGAACCAGGGGATTTGCAGATGCGTTGCCGGCCTTTTAAAAAGGAGTAGGCTCTTTTCTTGAAGGTCCCTAAGTCGTATCGGTCCGAAAAAATCGCTGATGGTAATCAATTCCACAAGGAAGAAAATGATTATGAAAATAACTTACCTCTAATGGACTTAATTCTATGATCAAACCACTATTTATCATTGCTGCTATCTCTTTATTAGATTCCTTGGCCTCGTGAAAGTTTTTAAGCACATTCTGAACGAGTGGGTCGGTTGGTTTCTTTGTCCTGTACTTATCATGTATGATCTTCAATATTCCGGCGGGGCTCTTTTTGACAATGCCGTTTAGAGAGTCGCAATAAGGACACTTTGTACACGTTTTCGCCTTCTTTAGCACAGCCGCTCGCAAGGTTTTCTTGTGTAAGTATGATAGTTCCGGATTTATGAATTTGCGTCTGAATGATTTTTTTATTTTTTCCGGTAACATTACTTTTGCACAGTCCTGTAAAAATATAAGGTATGACAAAGTATAACCTTTCCGCGTTAATGTAAATTTGGTCTCAAGCATAATAGTTAGTTTCACAGCCTGTGAGGTGCATCTACTTAGATGAAAAATGTCCAAAGGAGATAAGAAAACAAATGAACCCTAACAATTAACTTCAATTGTAAACATGGTTTGCACGGGGCAACAATGATTTGTATACATATGTAATGAAATCTAAGGAAAGTTTCACAAAAAACAGTGGTAGAGCCAAGCGGCAGCTTTTGCTGTCGCACGGATGGGCCGGCTCGAACCGGGGCGATACCACGACCTCACAGAATACCAGCGTGAAGTAGAGGTTTACCTCTGCGTTTCGCTTGGTGAGTGCAGGTGACCGGAGGCCCTTTTTACTGGAAATGAGGCATTCCATCTTAGTCCTCACGGGTGACAACGCATCTGCATTTTGATTTGTAATAGAGGATAGATGTAGATGTCTATGGGCCGCAGCAAACACTTACCATCAGGTGAACTGTGTGCTCGTTTGTCACCATTATCCTATAAAAAAAAAATTCTTACCCATACCTACTCTCAACCTAGATCTAAGCTTTTTCAAATGTTAACTTTCAATGAAAAATATTCATTTAATAATACACCACTTGGGTATATAAAGTTTTAAATCCAATAAATACAGAACAGACAGTTACATGAACAGAAGTCTTTTTAGGCTGAATAACTGTATGTTTATTCTGTAATAAAGTATTTTTATCTAACACATATTGACTGTAAAGAGGTTTACCAACAATACATAATTAAGTATGATGTGCGTGCGACCAAAATATACCCAAAACAGCAGGAACTGGCTGAAAAACAGTGCTGAGCATAATGCTCAGCGAATACTGAGCCTGTGCCCGTTGCCTCACATTATAATCGTATACTGAGTAATTTTAGTTAATCTGTTAATTGTGAATGATCATTTTTTTTTATAAAAATTTTAAGTCTAATCATTTTTATGTGTATACTTACTTTGTAAACTTTTCATTTGTAAACTTATTATTGTGTGGCAATACATATTTATTATTATTATTAAATAATAATTAATATTTGTTTGTTCGTATTTTATGTGGTTACCGTTTATTGTCAGATTACTGCTTGGACTTCCGTGAAGGTTATAGACATAGTACAATTAAAGCTTACTGCAGGTGATGAGCATATTGTACTGACAAATTTATTTGAGTTATATATAGTTCAATATCAATGAATCTATTATCATTCCTAATTAAAATAAATCTTCCAAATTTAAAATATTATATGCACAATTATTTCTTTTGCAACAGCAATGCGCAGGGTACCAGCTAGTCTAATATATAATAATTAGTATTTGTTTGTTCGTTTTTTTGCCCTGCCATACCATGAGATTGTGTTAAAATTTTGTAAACTTTTTGCTTGCACTTGCGCGAAGGTTATAGGGATAACACAATTTATTAATGGTAGGTGACGCACATATTGTACCGATAAATTTATTTGAAAGTCTATTTTCATTCAATTTGATCATGAATGTATTATGATTCCTAATTTAACAACGTAACCCTTCCAAATTTAAAACAATATTTCCACAATTATTTCTTCAAGGCAAGAATGCAACGGGTACCACAGCTAATCAATAAATAAATAAGTGCCTTTGAAATATAATAATTTTATTAAAATGATAATTCAATGAGAGAATCCCATGTCGCCAACAGTGGACTTTGTGTGAATGGTCTCCTCCGGAGTTTAACACTAGTTAGTAAGTGTTAGTATTACAAGGGCTGGTTTCCACAACTAACATAATTATAATTGGCACAGAGACAAGATATAATGCTATGCTAGCCCCCCAAACTCCTCCAAGAATCCTAACAACCTTCTGATGTCATTAAAGATCTTGAAGACATCCCCAGCACGCCGAGGTACTTAGCACTATAGCAGGCAACAAAGAGCTTGATACCAAAACAATATATAAATGCTATATCACTACATAAATTTACCTTGCATATAGTCTGCAGTATGGTTATTATTGAACGAAAGTAACCAACATGAAACACCGGTAGTGCCAACTCTATATAACCATAGTGACCAATGCAATCTGCCAGCCCTAGGCCACAAGTCTCACAGTTGGCATCCTTTTGATTTGTACCCTGAAAAAACAAAGAGCAAAGTGTGTTTAACATAGTATTATATAAAATATCTCGAGTTTGGAATCCTTAGGATCCCTTATTAGATTCATATATTGAGATTAGAATATGGAATAGTAAAACAATAATGCCATTACATTAAAAAAAATTACAGCCTAACATGTAGTAGAGCTACCATTGCTTTCAAATTATTCAATAGTTCAAAAATCTAATAACATAGAAACATTAGTAATTGCATTTATCTAATATATAAAAATTAATGTTTATTTGTTTGTTTTAGTCTTGTGTAGTTCAAACGATGAACGAATAGGAAATGTATCTAAGCAATGTACTGGAAGAAACGTTTCCGAACACTGACTGTTAATCGGTCCAACCTAATCTAAAAATATTTTTTTTTTAAATATAAAAATCCTATTTGCTTAAGACTTTTATTTTGACCAAGAAATTATCAACTGTGTGTGCATATCGCACAACTGAGACTGACTGACTGAGATAACCATTCCATACAGATTTTACAGATACGTACAGTTTAAGCTGCTTAGTAGTACTGATTACCTAATAGAGCCAATAGAACTAATAAAATGAACTAATTCACTGTCTATAATGAACTAGTACGGAGCGATCTTTAAAATGACCGAACAGGCACAAGACTAATACAGTTCATCAGATTGTGGTAAAACTTTGTCAACTTATTGCTGGCACTTGCGAACCGATTATAGGCATAGTAAAATTAACTTAACAGTAGGTGGTGCATGTATTGTACTGACACATTTATTTGAAAGTTATATATCATTATCATACCTAATTAAACAATACAACTCTTCCAAATTTAAAATGAAATTTCAATTATTTCTTCTGTGGCAGCAACACGCTGGGTACCAGCTAGTTACTAATAAATATCCCAGTTAAAAGCAAATGGAATCAGTATTAAAGTGTATAAAATAATCTAAAATAGCAAAACCAATTACATACCATGCGTCTGTCCAGCACGCCGTAAGTAGCTGGTGTCCTCTGTCCATCTTGAGCGTATAAATTCTTTGTAATCACTTGTATATTGGCTGCTTGCTGTATATTTGATGCACTGTCCACATTGAATGTAACATGAGATCTGAAAGCAATGCAAAATAGTATATTATTAATTAATAAATCATACTAACAACATTTAACAAATACTTTGATTGGAATACAAATTTGAATATGTAAACATAACCTACATAACTTACATCTTTCTTCCAATGTAAGTTTCGCGATACTGTTCTTTTGGCATTGTTAATAATGATTTACAACATCACAATGCGAAAAATTAAGCGTTTACTTATTTAAATAACAAGTAAACATGATCTAGGGAATTGTGTTGTGTTATCACATGAACATCTGATTTATTTTTCATTCGTGCTCTATGGTTTTCATTTTCATTATTGACATTTATTTATACGGATGGATTCCAAATTAAATAAAGAAATAAAAAATGTATTGCACAAAAAAAAAGAAGAATTGGAGTTATAATGAAAAATTCGCAGTATTTAAAAAGTGTCTTAAAATATAAAATGTGAAAGATTTATCATAACATAAAAAAACAACTTTAAAGTAAGGTTAAACCAATTAAAATAAATTTTGAACGAGACTTTAATAAATGTTGCACTATACAAATTTCAATTACTACCAAAGTTATATTATTTGTTTTTAATGATTATTGATTATTAAATAGTATTTGTTCTTTTGTTACATTTATTTTCACATGCTGTACTTACTACCCACACAATGGATAGTTTATGGTAGCACCGTAAAAAAATCTTAAGGTTCATAAAGTAATAATTATGGTGCAGAGATTGTTTTAGGGGATTTAAATTCCAGAATTGATAGATGGAAATTTAACGTACCCACAATTGAGAGGCATACCATACACGAAAACTTCAATAATAAATAAATAAATAATTATGTATGCCATCAAAAACATGACTTGTAAAATAAGCTAAGTCTCACAACTCAGTTCTTCTACCGTAAAAAGTTGTTAGATACATGTAATACCAATTCGGTTAATTTATTCAGTCCTTACTTTAGGGTCCTTCTGTCTTAAGTTATTACGTAATTAGCTGACCTAACAAAATCTTATAGTGACCATATCAATATCAAAAATCTTTTATGTTTTAAATAAATAAATTGACTTGGCAATCGCACTAAACAATCTTAATTAATATAATATGTATTACTTGAGGGATGCATTGTGTTTTCATGCGATGGGAAAGACAGTGTGATTTACCATCTAGGATTTCACCACTTACCACAAAGGGAGATTGTAATTAATCACTGGCCTATAATAAGTTAGAAAAAACTAGTCACGATAATCCTCATTCTTACTGATCAGTACATTACAAGTGTTCAATACATTCATTGTCTTGTAGTTAACCTTTTAAGCTTTATCAACACCTTCGCCTTTACTTGCCCAAATTAAATTGAAATATGAAAATCAGTAACTTTTAATCAACGTAACCCCTTTTTACACTGGGTTATTTAGTGTAGTGTTAGTAGATGACACTAAAATTAACTTTAAAGTCATCAATATGTAAAATTATGTTGAAAGTTTAACTTGAGTAAAGCCTTTGATTTCGTTTCACACAAACTTCTACTAAGCAAACTCAACAACTTAGGCATTCGCGGACCGGCATTAAATTGGATAGAATCATATCTTAAAGATAGAAAACAAAGTGTTGAAATTTCAAGGTTAAGTTATAATAAAGAACTTGAGCAATATAAATCACCGTACCTAATTAATGGATATGGCGTGCCACAGGGCAGTGTACTTGGTCCACTTTTGTTTTCATTTTATATTAATGATATCTCTTATGTAACGAATAATTTATTGACTTTATTTGCAGATGATATTGCTATGCTAATGACATGTAACAAAAAATCTGACATTGGTAAATTTGTAAATGACATTAATAATTCTTTAAAATTTATAATTGAATGGTTAGAACATAATCATTTACACATAAATATAAGCAAAACCAAGTTAATACAATTTTTTAATAAAAAAATAATGAAATAACGCTAAATATTGTACACAATGGCGACCAAATAAAACAAATACAAGAAATTTCCTTTCTCGGTGTACACATAGATACATTTTGTAACTGGAAAACTCACATAGAAGAAATATGTAATAAACTTAACCGCTTTTAAACTTGACGGCATCACAGTCAACAGCTCTTATGGCGTATTACGGATACGTTTATTGTATACTTAGCTACGGTATAATAATATGAGGAAATTCTGTAGACATCAATAAAGTTTTCATTGTGCAAAAAAAATGTCTACGTGCAATATGTAATATGGCCCCTCATGAATCGTGCAAACATAAATTTATAAATTTAAAAGTGTTAACACTTCCTTGCATTTACATCCTTGAAACAGCAAAATTTGTGAAAAATAATTCTAAGCTGTTTACAACTGCTGGAGATATTATCAAGTCCAAACCTTTAAGGAATCCAGATAAATTAGTCATTGATAAAATACCAAAAACAGTAAATTATCATAGAAATTGCTATGCAATGTGCATAAAAGTGTTTAACGCAATACCCAATAATATAAAATTACTACCAAGGAAGCGTTTCGGGAATGAGTTGAAAAAGTGGCTAGTTAATAAATCTTTTTATTCGGCTAGCGACTTGTTGGAAAAACAATAATTATCTTTAATTTTTTTTTAAATAATAATATTTTGGTAATTATAATATATTATAATGTGACATGAAATTATAAATATTAATGATATGATAATGCAAATAGTAGTAAATGTTTTTTTTTAATTAGGTCACTTTAATTTTTTTTGTTTTTGCTATTTATTATGCAATGTATGTATTTTTTTTGGTAATTTTAATTCATAATGTCATACTTAATGTTTATAAAATTCAATAATTTTGTACACCAGAAATGGTTAATGTGTTGTACTATATTTTCTATAACAACTGTAAAACACACACATTATGCAAAATAAATAAATAAATAAAATAAAATTTATAGCCCACTTCAAAAAATTAAGAGGTTCTTAATTCGAATGTTTTTTTGTTATTACTTTAGGTGATATCTTATCAATTTTTGTACCGATTTTGATGATTGTTTTGTTATCAAATAATTAAATATTTCATAATCCAATTGTGATCAAACGGGTACTTCAGAAGTGATATATTTAGAGAAAAAATTCCACCGTTAAGAATTGTAAAATAGGGGATGAAGTTTTAATGGAACCTTTCAGACGACATTTAGATTGTGATATTCTTTATTCCATTCAAAACGTTAGTAATAACTTTTAATTAAAAGTAACTGCCGACATTCTGAAGTTGTAGTTCGGGCTTTAATTCTTCTATACACTATATCTTAGCACCAACTTTTTTCCATCTTCCTAGACTTGCCCCTTTATTTGGGGGTCAGCTCTCCCCGTTTTTATGCACAAAGATATTCCAATTAGGCACCAACTTCAGAATGTGAAAAACTGATACCGAAGTTAAGGATTTAAATAGCTTATTTTTAAATAGATTTTAAATAGCTTTTTTGACGTCATTTACAATTATTAAATTCCCTTTATTTTAGAAATGTTTATTTTTTAATTAATAGCTTTTGGTTTTGTGGGGGCCTCTCGCGTGAAAAGAGAACCCTTTGACATTGCTGCCCGACGATTCTGGATATTTCGAGATTCTGGATATTTTATATCTGACATAAACGAGGTGATAACGCCGTATAATTTTTTTTGAATTTCCCATACTTATCTTTTACGATACCAAGGTCACTAAATGGAGCGATGAATTCCCTTACAATACCATCACACGAAAACTATATTCAACTATAAGAAATCACCACTTTTTTTTTTCAAACGTCATTCTTTATCTTATGCTATTATAAATGAAAAAAACCTTATTTTAATCAGTCAATTCTTCACAATTTTATATGTAGTTATCCGATTAATGCTTTATAGACATAAGCTACTTTGAGACTGTGTGTATGTTTTTTTTTAAAGAATTAGGGCACACAGCAAGGGCACATCTGAAGGTAAGTGGATGCAATGACTAAAAGACACCTTCGTCTAGCTGCGTTTAATTTGTTCAACATTTACCTGCGTAGTAAGAGGTCTGTCACCCACTTTATCTCAATTTCCATTATCTCTTTCTACGATAATTTGTATAATTTTCCCATTCAATTTACTTAAAAAAAACAGATGTAATATGCAATTATAATATTAATTAATAAATAATTAATATTATATCAAGTTAAATTAGCATTCCACCAGAAATTGTTTCCTTTTGTATTCTTTTTTAAGTTTATACAACAGTGAACGCATTTTTAACTTGGCATAATGTCTCTTTCAATGAGTTATGCTATTTTTATAAAATACGGTAGTGATCATATTATGTTTTTTGTAATAAATATCACGTTTTAAATACCTAATTTTAATGCATTATTTTAATATATAATGTTTATATATTAATTATTTTATAATTTTAATATATTATTTTAATATATAAAATAATGTTTAAGTATTTCAATTATTTTGATACGAAATTGTAACTAAAAGCAAAATGTAAACGTTTAAAAAGTTACCAATTAGTAATCTCCGTCCAGTGCCCCAACACATTTCATATGTTTCTGGCGTAAAAAGAAGCGCAGAGCGCGCCGTTTTTTGGCTTGTCAACCGAAACCACGCAACAATTTTCCAGTAGTAATCTTGTTAAATGTTATTAATTTTCTAATGCTCTATTTAATATAATATAAATATCAATGTGGGGCATAAAGTTTTGTGTAAAACTACAAAAGTGATAATTTAAATCATATTGAGACTCGTTTTCCCACCGTAGTGAACTGCGAACTCTTTTAACATGCCTCTATTGAAAAGAAAAGCCTTTGAGAAATCGACGGCGTCTGAGTACCTTCGCGACGATGACGAGGTCTTTCATTGCGAGATCACCGACGAGATATTTAAGGATTATGAGTGAGTTTGTTTAGATGTAAATATTTCGCGCATTTCTCGCGTTCTTGTGACTAAAAGTGCAGTTATCAGTTTAGAGAGACCGTTGACATTGCTTCCGCGCGGCTGCTCGCATATTAACGCAAGCGTGACATAATGTGTCATAGTTTCATTAATATATGTTGAAATTTTACAATGTTTATTCAACCATTTACTATTATATTTTTCAAGGGAATACTGTGAGAGGATCATATTGGTTAATTCCATGGTGTGGACCTGTGAAATGACGGGGAAGAATAACTTAACTTATGCAGAGGCATTGGAGAGTGAGAAAGCTGCAAGAAAATCTTTAAAAGACTTTCCCATGGAGCTACGCATACCAATTCTTTACTTAGCCTCAAAAACCAATAGAAGTTCTTTTGCAGAAATGTCAGAGGATGTTTTTAATTTTGTAAGAGAAAGATATTTTGTTGGGGAGTCAGTTGAAGCATGCCTTGAAGGTGATTTGTGGCGTGAAGCTCACATTCTGTCAGTAACAGCTCAGAAACAACATCCAGGAAGGTAAGTAATTAGTATTTATATATTTTATTTACTTTCATATGATTATAGTTAGTTACATTATTTTAATAAAATAAATATACATTTATTTTATTAAAATGAAATATTAATAAATGGCATTTTTTTGTTTCTGATAACATTATTATAAATTGACATTTTTTATTAATCATGTTAATACTTACTTATTGTGAATAAAAGTGTCAGTTAAACACAAAGTAATGATATTGATATTTTAATAAGGATCTAATAAGACCTCAATCATTAATAATAATTCAATAATTTGTATGAGGTGTTTCATATATGAGTCTTTTGATCCTAAACTTTTATCATGTTTTTTATTTATTTTTGCTTAGTATATAAAAATTATGATATTGATTGTATACATATTGTCAAACCTTCTTTTTATTGAAATACTATAAAGTTCAGAGCAGCCTAAATATGTTACTTGTATTTTGTTAACGTGTCTTAACACCAGGCACTTACACATAAAACATGTTCGTATACAAGGATTCTTCGAAAGGTTATATAAATAAGGAAATGGTTACAATAGATAACATTGGTTGCTGTGAATGTAAAACAAAGGATTTTTTTTAAATAGCAACATTTTTTTTTCACATCATTTAATATTTATCTTAGTCTATAAAAATATATATGTTTCAGTTGACTGTACATAAAATCTTGAATAGCAACACAAAAAAAAATATTTATCTGAGTCTATAAAACCTGTAATATCAATATTACTCTAAAACTTCATTCACTGAATACATTATAAAGTATCTGAGACTGCTTCAGTTCACTGTACAAAAAATCTTCAATAGCAACACAATAAAAAATGTACATTATTTAACTATCTTAGAGTATTCAAACTGATATCAATATTACTCTAACCCTTCATTAATTGAATACATTATAAAGTATCTGAGACTGCTTCAGTTCACTGTACAAAAAATCTTCAATAGCAACACAATAAAAAATGTACATTATTTAACTATCTTAGAGTATTAAAACTGATATCAATATTACTCTAAACCTTCATTCATTGAATATATTATAAAGTATACGAGACTGCTTCAGTTCATTGTACAAAAAATCTTCAATAGCAACACAGTAAAAAATTTACATTATTTAACTATCTTAGAGTATTAAAACTGATATCAATATTACTCTAAACCTTCATTCATTGAATACATTATAAAGTATCTGAGACTGCTTCAGTTCACTGTACAGAAAATCTTCAATAGCAACATAATGAAAAATGTACATTATTTAACTATCTTAGTGTATTAAAAATGATATCCATATTACTCTAAAACTTCATTCATTGAATACATTATAAAGTGTTTTGGACTGTTTCAGTTGACTGTAAAAAAATCTTCAATAGCAACACAATAAAAATATACATTATTTAACTATCTTAGAGTATTAAAACTGATATCAATATTACTCTAAACCTTCATTCATTGAATACATTATAAAGTATCTGAGACTGCTTCAGTTCATTGTACAAAAAATCTTCAATAACAACACAATAAAAAATGTACATTATTTAACTATCTTAGTGTATTAAAAATGATATCAATATTACTCTAAAACTTCATTCATTGAATACATTATAAAGTATTTTGGACTGTTTCAGTTGCCTGTAAAAAAAATCTTCAATAGCAACACAATAAAAAATGTACATTATTTAACTATCTTAGAGTATTAAAACTGATATCAATATTACTCTAAACCTTCATTCATTGAATACATTATAAAGTATCTGAGACTGCTTCAGTTCACTGTACAAAAAATCTTCAATAGCAACACAATAAAAAATGTACATTATTTAACTATCTTAGAGTATTAAAACTGATATCAATATTACTCTAAACCTTCATTCATTGAATACATTATAAAGTATCTGAGACTGCTTCAGTTCACTGTACAAAAAATCTTCAATAGCAACACAATGAAAAATGTACATTATTTAAATATAGTTAAGTAGTAGTAGTTGAGTATTAAAACTGATACCAATATTACTATAAAACTTAATTTATTAAATACATTATTTATAAAGTACCTCAGACTATTTCAGTTTACTGTGCATAAAGTCTTAAAGAGCAACATACAGAGATATACTACATAATTTACATTATTTAATTATCTAAGTGTAATTAAAACTTTGATATCAATATTAATCTAAAACTTAATTTATTAAATAGATTGTGTATAAAGTATCTCCGAATGTTTAAGTTTACTGTACAAAAAATCTTGAATAGCAACACAAAGAAAATTAACATTATTTATCTGAGTCTGTAAAAACTGTAATATCAATATTACTCTATAGCTTCATTAATTAAATACATAAGTTATTAGGTATCTTCGACTATTTCAGTTGACTATACAAAAAATCTTGAATAGCGACATAAAAAGAAATACATTATTTATCTGAGTCTATAAAACCTATAATATCAACATTACACTAAAACTTAATTTTTTAAATACATTATGTATAAAGTATCTGTGAACGTTTATGTTGACTGTAAAAAAAATCTAGAATAGCAACACAAAAAATATTAACGTTATTTATCGGAGTCTTTAAAAACTATAATATCAATATTACTCTAAAACTACCTTCATTAAATACATTGTAAAGTATCTCAGACTGTTTCAGTTGACTGTACAAAAATCTTGAATAGCAACACAAAAAAAATTACATTATTTATCTGAGTCTATAAAAACTGTAGTATCAATATTATTCTAAAGCTTCATTCATTAAATACATAAGTTATAAAGTATCTTCGACTGTTTCAGTTCACTGTACAAAAAAATCTTGAATAGCACCACAAAAAAAATACATTATTTAGCTGAGTCTATAAAAACTGTAATATCAATATTACTCTAAAACTTAATTTATTAAATACATTATGTATAAAGTATCTCCGAACGTTTAAGTTGACTAAAAAATCTAGAATAGCAACACAAAAAAAAATACATTATTTAGCCGAGTCTATAAAAACTGTAATATCAATATTACTCTAAAACTTAATTTATTAAATACATTATGTATAAAGTATCTCCGAACGTTTAATTTGACTAAAAAATCTAGAATAGCAACACAAAAACTATTAACGTTATTTATCTGAGTCTATAAAAACTATAATATCAACATTACTCTAAAACTACCTTCATTAAATACATTATAAAGTATCTCAGACTGTTTCAGTTGACTGTACAAAAAATCTTGAATAGCAACACAAAGAAAAATATTACATTATTTAATTGACATAGTCTATTAAAAGTTTGATATAATATTAGCCTAAAACTTCATTTATTAAATATATTAATTATAAAGTATAAGTAGCGGCACGAAAGTCTAGCGGTGACCGTTATTACGCATAAGTTGAAAATAAGTATCAAGGGGTAGTAAGCGGGTTGCGGTGCGGGCGTGCGTATGGTTCGCACGCGTTGATTGTTTGATGCGTATCGTTCGCACGCGTTGATTAGTACGTGCGTATCATATGCACGCGTTGATTGGTTCGTGCGTATCGTTCGCACGCGCTGATTGGCTCTCCAGTCGCATTCGTGCAATTCGTGTGCGACAGTACCCATGCGCAGCTATCTTCAGTTTATTGGCGTAAAATGGTTTCATACAATATTGCCCCTATTACTCATATATTTGTGATGTTTTGTTGCTGACTTGTCAGTTCATTGTATAAGATAGCTAGGCTGCAGGCACATCCACTTCAAACATATATGCAGAGTAAAAACCCCACATTTTAAAATTGTATTATGGCATTTAATATACAAAGAGGGATACATTTACATGGTCAGTTACACAAAATTGTTTACCATATTTATATATATAAGTATATGCATATTTGTATATATATATATATATATATATATATATATATATATATATATATATAAGTCTGAATACAAAAAATGTATCAGGTATCGACGCTCGATTGGGTGGCGTAAATTCTGTGGCAACATAGAAACCTGCGAACAAGCAAATAGGATTAGGAATATTCTAGCTAAACAGAACACGTCGGGATCCATGTCTCTAAAGAAACCCGACGGTAGCTACTCAACATCGCCGGATGAAGCCCAACGCATCCTAATTGAAACGCACTTCCCAGGTTGCTGTGTAACCCAAGAGGCAAACCGGCATGACGACATACTGACATCAACAGCAAAAGACTGGAATTTAGCACAGAGAGTGGTAACGATGGACAAAATCCATTGGGCCATTCACAGTTTCCTCCCCTATAAGGCGGCAGGACCCGACGGCATATTCCCGGCACTCCTGCAGTGGGGGGGTAAAGCCCTAATAGTCAGACTTGCTGCCATAATGCGAGCCTGTCTGGCTCTTAAATATGTTCCTAGGGGATGGAGGGAAGTGAAAGTTACATTCATACCCAAACCAGGTAAGAGCGACTACACTGACCCTAAATCCTACAGGCCCATTAGCCTCACATCCTTTCTCCTAAAGACGATGGAGAGGATGTGTGAAAGGGAATTAAGGGGGTCGGCGCTAATGAACTTACCACTACACGACAAGCAACACGCCTACAGTCTAGGCAAATCAACAGAATCGGCCCTTCATCAGGTAATTACAAAGATTGAAGAGGCCATCCAAAACAAAGAAATATGTCTAGGTTCCTTCATAGATATAGAAGGTGCTTTTGACCGAACGAACTTCTCCAGCATAAAAGGTGCACTCAGTAGACATAAAGTTGAACCGGCACTGATCGACTGGATAGTTTACATGCTCAGTACACGAATAATAAAGATTGCTGGTGAATCTCAACCAATCCAAATTAAGAAAGGCTGCCCGCAGGGTGGGGTTCTCTCACCTCTCCTGTGGAATATGGTCATTAATGAACTCATCAGCAAATTAAATGACAATCACTTCTATATGACGACCTGACAATACTGGTCTCTGGAAAGACAGCAAGCATAGTGTGCGACCTGACCCAAGCGGCTCTCCGTATAGTGGAGAGATGGTGCAGGGAATACGACTTAACCGTCAATCCAAACAAAACGGTTTTAGTTATGTTCACACAAAAACGAAAGCTGAATAACTACCATCCTCCAAGTCTTTTTAGCACAAAACTCCAGCTATCCTCTGAGGTAAATTATTTAGGTCTTACCTTGGACAGCAAACTTAACTGGAATAAACACATAGAAAACAAAATCAACAAAGCTAGTATAACTTTCTGGCAATGCAGAAACATGATTGGCAAAAGATGGGGATTGACGCCAAAAATCATACTGTGGCTTTACAAAACTGTAATTCGGCCCATGATCACATACGGCGCTCTGGTATGGTGGACCAAGACAAATGAAGCCACCACAATTAAGAAGCTTCAGCGCTACCAGAGACTGGCATGTATGGCTGCCACAGGCTGCATGAGAACTACGCCAACAGCAGCCTTAGAAGCGATGCTGGAGCTAACTCCGCTTCATCTACATATACAACAAGAAGCGACTTTAGCTGCCATCAGACTCAAGACCCTAAATCTTTGGAGTAAGAATAGTGTCCCTCATACAGGCATAATTGATAGAATTCACTCAAAAATTCCTATCCTACAAGCCAAATACGATAGGATTCCTAAACAATTTGTTTTCGATAAGAAATACAAGATACAGTTAAATGAAAACAGCCAGCCGGAAGGATTAAGCCCAAAAGAGCTTAGAATTTTCACCAATGGTTCTAAAACAAATGAAGGTGTAGGTTCTGGAGCTTTCTCTGAAGACCTCAATATTCACATATGCACACCGCTGGGTACCTATAACACGGTCTTTCAGGCGGAATGTATGGGTATCATTCAAGCGGCCATAGCAATAGATGCTAGGAAGGTTAATGACTTCCCCATCAGAATACTGACCGACAGTAGGGCGGTACTCCAAGCCCTGAGATGCAATGTGGTGAACTCGGGACTAATATATGAATGCCATCAACGTTTAAATGAGGTATGTAAAAACAACAATGTGACCCTGCAATGGATAAAGGGACACAGTGGATCCAGAGGCAACGATGCAGCAGACGAACTGGCCAGAAGAGGATCGGCTCTGGCCACTATAGGGCCGGAACCAATTATACCAATCCCCTTTGGTAACGTTCGTTCACTGGTACGTAAACACTTCACTAATCAACACGCTCAGCTTTGGAAAAATTTAGTAGACTGTAGACAAGCTAGGGATGCCCTGCCTGAAATAAACAGTCGCTTAACAAAAGTTTTAATGAGACTGAACAAGCCGCAGATTAGGATAGTAACAAGTGCTATCACAGGACACGGCACCTTTAACAAACATTTATTCACTATAGGTGTTACAGATAGTCCCCTGTGCAGGGCATGTATGGGGGAGTAGGGATGGGCAAAGGAAAAAAATATATCGATATATATCGAATCGATATATTTAAACAGTATCGATATATATCGCGTGATAAATATCGATACATCGATATATCGTCATCATTTGCATGATGCAAAGATACGGTCCTTTTTATTTACTGACGGTTGGACGACGAAAAAAACGATACAATATTTTAAAATATATCGAAATTGATACGATTTCGATACTCGAAAATAAATATCGTTATATCGATATATCGTGATTTATAATATCGACGATATATATCGATATTTTTATTTGAAAATATCGATATTTCGATATATCGATATTTTTTACCCATGCCTATGGGGGAGGAAGAAACGGCGGCCCACGTGCTACTGAAATGTCCGGAGGTCGCTACATACAGGGCTAAACATCTCGGCACGCCGGGATCACTCCCCGAAGTTGCATGCAACATCAAGGGCCTGTTGAGCTTCTTCGGAGAGATCTCATGGCTCGAATAATCACATTATTCCTGCCCACACGCAAAATACGCGCATAGACGTGGAGTTGCGGAAAACAGCCCGTCGTAAACTAAACTAAACTAAACTACATAAGTTATAAAGCATCTTCGACTGTTTCAGTTCACTGTACAAAAAATCTTGAATAACAATACAAAAAAAATACATTATTTAGCCGAGTCTATAAAAACTGTAATATCAATATTACTCTAAAACTTGATTTATTAAATACATTATATCTCCGAACGTTTAAGTTGACTAAAAAATCTAGAATAGCAACACAAAAACTATTAACGTTATTTATCTAAGTCTATAAAAACTATAATATCAACATTACTCTAAAACTACCTTCATTAAATACATTATAAAGTATCTCAGACTGTTTCAGTTGACTGTACAAAAAATCTTGAATAGTAACACAAAAAAATACATTATTTATCTGAGTGATAAACCTGTAATATCAATATTATTCTAAAGCTTCATTCATTAAATACATAAGTTATAAAGTATCTTCAACTGTTTCAGTTGACTGTACAAAAAATCTTGAATAGCAACACAAAGAAAAATATTACATTATTTAATTGACATAGTCTATTAAAAGTTTGATATAATATTAGCCTAAAACTTCATTTATTAAATATATTAATTATAAAGTATAAGTAGCGGCACGAAAGTCTAGCGGTGACCGTTATTACGCATAAGTTGAAAATAAGTATCAAGGGGTAGTAAGCGGGTTGCGGTGCGGGCGTGCGTATGGTTCGCACGCGTTGATTGTTTGATGCGTATCGTTCGCACGCGTTGATTAGTACGTGCGTATCATATGCACGCGTTGATTGGTTCGTGCGTATCGTTCGCACGCGCTGATTGGCTCTCCAGTCGCATTCGTGCAATTCGTGTGCGACAGTACCCATGCGCAGCTATCTTCAGTTTATTGGCTTAAAATGGTTTCATACAATATTGCCCCTATTACTCATATATTTGTGATGTTTTGTTGCTGACTTGTCAGTTCATTGTATAAGATAGCTAGGCTGCAGGCACATCCACTTCAAACATATATGCAGAGTAAAAACCCCACATTTTAAAATTGTATTATGGCATTTAATATACAAAGAGGGATACATTTACATGGTCAGTTACACAAAATTGTTTACCATATTTATAAATTTTTGTAATGTTTAGTTTTTATTTTCATATGTTTCTAAGTAATCGATTGCATAAAATTGTAATTGTTTTACAGTGCTTAATAGTTATTTCATTATAAATATTTTAGCCGGGCTTTTTTATAGATTGCGATACCATCCATATGCAATTAAGATAGTCAATCCTTTATTTCTATTTTACAGCACAACAACTCTCCCTGCATCGTCATACTGTTACGAAGTAGAACAGTTTCAGGAATCTGAGCAAACCTCTGCAGGCCAAATAGGTACAGCTCCGTATGACCGAGTGCGTCGACGTAAAGGCATTTACTCGCGTGATAAAAACCGTCTATTCCTCAAACAGTTTGTAGAACAAGGCCCTGGTGGGGTAATAATTATTAAGGTATTCAGCTTACTATATTCATATGTTCACAATAATCATAATATTTTCATAACATGATCATATTTTATTTGCAAAAATTGTTTACCTTTCAGAAATCTGCTATTGAAAAATATAACATCAACAGAGTACATTTTGATCAGATATTTACTGGTAGCCCTCCTGAATTTGCAGCTTCTAAGAAGCTGATGAAGTCCAGCATATCGCCTGCAGCATCTAAGAGTTCAGCTAAACCTGGCTCTGCATCCAAACTAAATAAATCCTTAAAAAAAGGCAGTCCTGACAAGAAGGGCAGGCAAGAGTCTATGGACAAATTTGTCAAAAAGACTGACAAATCTGAAGGTATACCATTGTCATGTTGTATATTTAAAACATAAAAAAGTAAAAATAAAATAGCAATAAAAATGATATATCATCTTTAATACTAGAATGTCTTCATACAAAAGAAATATCAAATTTTATTACTTTTTTATTTCAAAATCAGCATCACCAAAACCCAAACCGCCATTAAATCCAGATGCAAAGAAGAATGCACAGGACCTAGCAGAGAAGATGCGAAGAGCAGAGAATCAGATGAGACAGCGCAAAGAAGAGGAGAAGGCTAAAAAGAAAGAGAAAAATGCGCGATTGCAAGCACATCTAAAGGAGTGGCAAAAGATCAAGGAAGATCAGGAGTTAGAGGACCATAAGGTACTTTCCTCGACTTTTTTTTAAACCTCCATGATGATGATAGGTGGCCGTGTAAGAGAATCAATCACCCCATTTTGTTAAGCAGGTGTCATAAAGGTTCACAGTTAGGCTTGGGCTTCTTAAGCACGAATGGGTCGGCTCAACCAGGGAAGGACCACGCTCATAGAATACCAGCGTAAAATAGCAGCTTAATGCTATATAGTAAGCTATTAATGTTATATGCTCGTATAGTGAGTGTAGACAACCGGAGACCCTTTTTACTGGTAAAGAGGTATGCCATTTTAGTCCTCACGGCTGACAACGCATCTGCATTATGATTTGCAAATGAGGATAGATGTAGATGTCCATGGGCCACAGCAACCAATTACCATCAGGTGAACTGTGTGCTCGTTTGTCACCCTTATACTATAAAAAAACTTTATTCTTAAAGCCTGGTCCATTCCTTGAATAATTACATGGTCAATAGCCACCTTTACACGACACATTCTTTCACTCGCGATCGGAGTGTGCACGATTGTACGCGGGAAAGCATGCACGAGTAATCGTGAGTGATTGTTTTTATCCATTTTTAGGTGTGTTGACTCTTTCGCGCGCTATTACTTCTGTATTTTTATTTAGAGGGGAAAGAGCGTTTTGTAACGGCTAATCGCGTTTGATTCAGCACGGGAAACTTCTGCAGCCTGGAGTGTACAATCACGCAGTTTTTTTAAATGCACGTTCTGTAGACTAGTGTTCTAAAGAAATGGGCAAAAGTGTTAGAAGGACTAATACATAAGCTATTATGTATTTAATAGATTATATATTTATTTATTTATTTTTATATATTATTTTTAACATATTATTAAATAAAAACAAACGTAAGATTGCATGCATGAGACTCGAATATTGCAAAGAACTCTGTAATAAGATCCTTGCCCCCTAATCTAATGTACGCCATTTCACGACCACAATCGTGTTCACCAAACCATGACAAATTGCAGTTCAAAAAAAAGTAAATTATGTTTGAGCACACAGACTTGAACGCATGATTGAGGTATGAGCGGATGCGCGAACGAGCAGCTCGTGCGTGCATTGTCGTTTTCCATTTCTATCAATACATGCGCGCTCTTTCCCTCGCGAAAGGAGATTCACGCTTTAAAAAAAAAGTCCCGCTGGGTTTCTTGCTGGTTCTTCCCAGGACAGAGGTTTTTTTTGTCGAACCAGTGGTAAAGTAAAAAATGACTTTTAATAAGTATTACACATGTGATCTATATTGAATAAAAAATTATTCTATTCTATTCTATTCTAAAGAGCGTATGTGTAAAGGTGTCTAATAACATATAATATACCAGATGATAAATAATAAATAAAACTAGATTGTCTACTACTGTGTTTAAACATCAACATGAATTTCCAGATCATACCAAAAGCTACTCCAGTAGAAGTTCAAGGAATACCCCACAAACATTTTGGTGATTTCCTCTCAGTACTAGAGTTTATTCACATGTACAGTGATATCCTAAAACTTAAAGATGTATTCCACAATGACTTTGATTTGGAGCTGTTTAGGAAGGCATTGACATTAAAGGAATATGCTGGTGCATTCAGTGACTTGGTCCAAATGTTCCTCACCACTATATTCACACTTCAAGAAGATGAAGCTGAGGAGTATAATGAGGGTGGTGGTATGCAAGAGTCAACAGGTGATTTATGAACTTTTTTACTGCATGGTCTTTTTTGTTTCTAACTGCAAAGAAAATATTTTTGATATTCATATCAATATGTAAAGTTTTAATAATGCATTTTCAGAGGACACAGAGCTTGAGAGTGATATTGGAGTGTCAAAGGCAATAGAGCTAGCTACAAAGGCTAGCAAATGGTCTCAGACCTATCTTGGGACCCCACTTAGCAAGCTGCCACTTGACCCAACCACTGTCAGTGAAGTTTTAAGGTCAGTATTTGTGTATGTTACTTTGTAATTATGGAACAAATTACTGCATGTACTTTGAATGGCTGTGCTAACCAACCCTTCCATACTTGAAGAGCTTAAGATCCGGACAAGCCTTTTGATAGTGTCAGCAGGATGTTTTTATATTCTTTGGCCATGTCTCAACAAAACCTGACAGCTTTTAATATCAAATAATGACTGATAAAGTGGTGGGGGCATAAGAGCAGCCCCAATCGAATAAAATAAACATTTCTAAATGTATTGCTGTGAGAATCCACTATCACATAATATTCTGTGGGTGTTGTAAGAGGTAAGCAAGGAATAAATTTTTTAAACATGCTAAAGCCATGCTGCTGCTATATTAGTAGTATAGTTGTAGTACGAATGGGTCGGCTTGATCGGAGAAGGACCACACTTTCACAGAATACCAGCGTAAAATAGTATTCTCAACATTGCTGTTTCGTATTGTGAGTGTAGAGAACCGGAGACCCTTTTTACTAGAATGAGGCATTCCATCTTAGTCGTCATGGGAGACAATGCATATGTCTATGGGTCACAGCATCCACTTACCATTAGGTGAAGTGTGTGCCCTTTTGTCACCCTTATCCTATAAAGAGATGGACAGCAAGCAGCATCAGTCTTCTTGGTAACAATTCCAAATCATAAAAAAATGGGTTTGTTTACCAACAAGAGTTACTATAACAAATATCTCCCCTATGGGGCAATATTTGTTTATACAATAAGGCGACAGACAAACACAGTGTATTTGATTGTAAGTGGTTACTGAGGCCTATAGACATGTACGTTTAATCTTGATTAAGAATAAAAATGCTGATGCTTTGTCATCCCAGAGGTCTAACATGAAAGCTTCGTTACCAGTAAAAAAGGGTCTCCGGTGCTCTGCACTCACCATATAAAACGCTAGTAGCATTAAGCTGCTATTTTATGGTGGTATTCCGTGAGAGATTGGTCCTTCCACTGGTGAGTTGAACCATTCATACCATAATATAGCTGCAGCATGACTCTACCACGTAATAAAGTAAATAAATGTATCGTAAATGCGTAAAGGAAGGTTTGGTATAGTCTTCCTTGGTGCACAACATTTAGCTGAATATTAACTGGTCTGTCTCCCACCTTCTTTCACTTTTTGTTATCTTTTACTACAATATTATATTTTGTATTATTTTTACATTCATGAAACTTTTTGAAAGACTTAGTATGAATTATCAAATTAGTACAACATTTATTTTACAAAACCAAGCTAATTTATAATGGGAGCCGAGTCTGTATTACAAGTTAAATTTACATTGACTACATATTATAGGTACTTCAAAAGTCTTATGGTCACCAGTTAACTATAGGTAGAGTGTTTATTGCATATTTTAATTGTCTATTTTTCTTTATAATTGTTCTGTTTGTGTGTATGTGACTGAACTCATCAACAGCTGGACCAAGGCAGGAGGACGGTAGGCAGTATTGATTGAATGAATGAATGAATTTGTGTTGCAGGCTACACATGCTGTCGTCGGGCGGCGCGAGTGGCGGACGAGGCGCGGCGTGGCGCAGCGTGCAGCGCGGCGGCTACTGCGGCGCGGACGACGCCGCGCTGCGCATGCGCATCACGCGCCCGCGCCCGCTGCGCGCGCTCGCCGCCGCGCACGTGGCCGACCTGCCGCTAGGTACCGCGCACACCTGCACGCACACGCACACGTACACACACACACTCACTACTGCGCTGCGCATGCGCATCACGCGCCCGCGCCCGCTGCGCGCGCTCGCCGCCGCGCACGTGGCCGACCTGCCGCTAGGTACCGCGCACACCTGCACGCACACGCACACGCACACGCACACGTACACACACACACTCACTACTGCGCTGCGCATGCGCATCACGCGCCCGCGCCCGCTGCGCGCGCTCGCCGCCGCGCACGTGGCCGACCTGCCGCTAGGTACCGCGCACACCTGCACGCACACGCACACGCACACGCACACGTACACACACACACTCACTACTGCGCTGCGCATGCGCATCACGCGCCCGCGCCCGCTGCGCGCGCTCGCCGCCGCGCACGTGGCCGACCTGCCGCTAGGTACCGCGCACACCTGCACGCACACGCACACGTACACACACACACTCACTACTGCGCTGCGCATGCGCATCACGCGCCCGCGCCCGCTGCGCGCGCTCGCCGCCGCGCACGTGGCCGACCTGCCGCTAGGTACCGCGCACACCTGCACGCACACGCACACGTACACACACACACTCACTACTGCGCTGCGCATGCGCATCACGCGCCCGCGCCCGCTGCGCGCGCTCGCCGCCGCGCACGTGGCCGACCTGCCGCTAGGTACCGCGCACACCTGCACGCACACGTACACGCACACGCACACACACACACACACACACACACACACACACACACACACACGCGCGCGCGCGGGCGGAATAAATAACGATTGAATGTGAAACGAACATAATATTAATCTCAGTATCATTATTTTTTTATTTTCTAGTTATAAAGAAAATTAATACTTGAGTATAGTCTGTTCACTTAAATACGGTTGCCTTTGTATCGCGCCGCCTTGGCACGTGCTGCATCTTCTCATGAGTGCCGCCGCGTTATCAAAGGTCGCTTCGTGCGGCGTAGGGGAATTTGGCATTTTAAAATGAAGCACAGTAGTGAAAAGTTCTTTGCTACCTAACTTGTGTTTATTATTTATATTCGTATTTTGTTACAAAAGCCATAAGAATAAAATAGTATTCTGTTTTATTCTTAGAATAACAAAACATTCATTTAAGAAACACAATAAAAAGCTATAAAATAAAAGCTAAATATAAAATACGCCTCTGGGTGTACCGATATCTAAGTAAAAAGACTATATTTCACTTCTATATTTTCTGTTTTCATTTTGACAATCCTTTTCATGTCTTAAGCCAGGTTTTTACTATGAGATATAATATAATATATATTACATTTCGACATATAAATCAATATCGCTCACCATACTTTTAAGTGAAACCGTTTACACAGAGCTATATATATTACATCTCAAACTATAAATATTTTTTCGATCGACCGAGCGATATTTTCATTTTATATTTCGCCCCCGCACACCGTTCCTCACCACCGCAGAATAATCCAAACATTGGTTAAAAGATAAATCTCACAATCTGAAAGCCAATCGCGGGATATAATTTATATTTCGGGATATAATATATATTATATCCAATAGTGAAAAGCCAGCCTTACCCATAAAACACATTGTTGCATTTTAATTAAATATGCCATTTTCAAAATTTGTAAATTCGAATATATGATGCATGAACTACGTAATCTGCGACACCCATGGAATTAAATGATTTTATTTAAAATAGCAGCTTTAGGTCTCCCACTACTGAGCATTCACTCTATAACAGTTATCACATTGGTATATTTATTTTCATATTTCCAGAGGAAAAATTTTTAATTCTACAATGCCTGATGAATCAAATTCTGAGTTATGCGAGCATTCGCGATATAACCGAGGAGAGACTTGAAGAGTACAAGGCTGCAAGGCAGTCACTTCGTTTATTGCAGGTTTGATATTGATTGTTGTTATGTCGCACTGCTCTTATTTTGCCGAAGTATATAACTTATAATTAAAATGATAGAGGTTTACAGTTGTTTCCCCATCACGGAAATACTACTGGATAGATTGCAATTAGGTTTTCTAAGTTTATTTCTTAAACACTTGGCCCTTATCAAAAAAAATATTACGATATCTTGATTTAATATAAAGTTATTAAAGTTTTAAGAAAACTTTTTATACGGGGTTTTTCACACGGTCAACTGTGTTATGTCGCTTGCACTCGCGTTATTAACCTAGATAATTTATATATTTTAGCTACAAACGGAGCAACGAACGAAATTTTGTCTCTTTGATGTTTTTTCCTTCGCACATACGAAAACTTGTTAATAATATATCAACGACGCAACGCGAACGAAGTTGCGGATATCAGCTAGTAATTTATAAAACTTTTGGAACAAAAGGGTACGAGAATAAAAGTCTATCAACACAACATCTTTACATGTTGACTTTGCCCAGTCAGTAAAAAAAAAAGTTTGATATGTCTGTTGGTAAATGGTGATGCCATAACAAATTAGGATGGTGTCAGAGGCCTCAGAATTCTCACCTTAATTTAATAGTATATTTTTTATATTTAATTAAATATTTTCATTTTATGTTTGATCTTGTGGGTGTCCCAAGACTGAATATTGTTAATGCCACAAAAATCTCATGGTTTCCGATAGATGTCATTATAACCATATCGTCTTTATCGGACGTAAATACTGAGATCAGCGACGGGCAACAGCGTCAAAGGTGCAACACGTCTGGCATTGTGTGACAATCACTTCCGCCTGCCAAGTGTGATGATTAACGCTAATTTTCCTGCGATGGGAGGTAGGGCCCATGTCCAGTGGTGTCTTGATATGTTGTAACAGAAACAGAAACAGAAACTTTTTTATTCAATATAGATTATAAATAATACTTATTGAAAGTCACTCTTTTGTATAATTACCACTGGTTCGAAAAAAACCTCTGTCCTGGGAAGAACCAGCAAGAAACCCAGCGGGACTTTTTTTTTAATAACAGCTTACAATCATGTATGTTACACAAATTAACAACACGACAAATTAGAAATAGCTTGGGAGCGATCACCTCACTTCCAGGGGTTATTATCATCTATAAATTCTTTAATATTATAATAACCCTTTTTATACAAACTTAGTTTAATAAAGTTTTTGAACTTTGAGCAGGTCAAATTTTGTATATTTTCTGGAATTTTGTTGTAAAAGCGTATACATCGCCCCAAGAATGAATTACTGACTCGATGGAGTCGATGTATTATACTTGATATATATTTGAATTTAGGACATTAGCTTATAATTTTAAATAAGATTTAATTTCGGAAGCGACAGTGGCCTAATGGTAGGGTTTGGACCGCAAACTCATAAAGTCGTGAATCCGCCATTCGACAAATGTAGTGAACCACTCGTTAACATAAGCATATAAGCTTATGGCAGTATCAGTAATATTGATAGAGTTACTACGTTGTATTCTTTTTTTAAATATCCATTTTAATTTTATACAGCCACATGGTTACTCAGGGGCTCTTTAAATATCACAGTATGCAAACAACCCAAGTTCAAACTCCGCCGGCACCAATGAAATTGTTAATCACAATTTTAAGTGCTGATTTACCACATGCTCCACAGTGAAAAAAACATCGTGAGGAAATCTGCATGTCTTAGAAATTAAAAAAGAAATATTTCGGAGACATGTGAAAAGCACTAAAATATTCTCAGAAATGAGAGGAGGCCTGTGCCCAGTAGTGGGATGTAGTAGGCTGTAACTTAACCTAATCTTTTACATGTTTTAGATCAATGAACGAAAACGAGAAGTACAATTAATAGCAACACGCCAGGAGCTAAAGAAAGAATTCTTTGCTAAGAAAGAGGAGCAGAAGTTGACAGGAGAAGCGGCTAAGGCTGTTGATGAAGAGTTAAAAGTAGCCA
Source organism: Parnassius glacialis (assembly GCA_033319125.1). Classification (NCBI taxonomy): domain Eukaryota; kingdom Metazoa; phylum Arthropoda; class Insecta; order Lepidoptera; family Papilionidae; genus Parnassius; species Parnassius glacialis. The sequence goes on along the minus strand of JAVANC010000012.1, from coordinate 3,109,745 downwards.
CAGAGAAACTAAACAGAGAGAGTGAAGTGAAGCGTCATGAGTACGAGAAGAAACTCAAAGAGTTACAATCATCTTTGTTTAGCTACACATCGTACCTTGGTAATTTTTTTTAAATTTTTGTTTCTTTCAAAAAATTTTCTTTCTTTCTTTCTTTCTAGTTAGGCCAGAGATTCATTTACCATCATGTGAAATCAAATATTGACATGTACCTATATCAGGTATGGACCGTGCATTTCGGCGCTACTGGGTGATGAAGCGCGTGGGCGGACTGTTCGTGGAGGCGGGCGGCGACGGAGACGAGCGCGGAATTTGCCGGCACAAGATGGCCGTCGCCGCAGGAGTGTACCGCGACGAGAGAGGTAATGTGCCATTATGTATATAAATATATTTCATAAAGTAACATCAAAAGATATTGTAAAATATTTTAAAACTATTGATGTTAAAAAAACTACTGATCTGTGGGGATTTCCGTTAAAGTTATTGCGTCTATAATAGATACAATCGCGCCTCATTTAGCCATTATTTTTAATACTAGTGTCGAATCTGGTGTGTTTCTTGGATTAATGAAGCACAGTAAAGTAATACCTTTATTTAAATCTGGTAGTACATTAAACTCCGCCAACTTTAGACCTATTTCTGTAATATCAACACTTAGTAAGATTTTTGAAAATATTATTCTTGATCAAATGTTAAATTTCTTTAATATAAATAATTAACTTCATAAAAATCAATTTGGTTTCACAAAGGGTTGCTCGACAACTGACGCTTTGTGACCTATCCAAGGCCTTCGATTGCGTTCACCATGAAACATTATTCAGAAAACTTCAACACTACGGTGTAAGAAGTGATGCTCTTAAATTAATTATTTCATATTTAAGTACGAACGCAAAAAGTTGTCATTAACAGTATGAGCTCTTCCGGGTCAAAGGTACAAATGGGCGTGCCTCAAGGCTCAATTCTCGGTCCCTTTCTGTTTCTTGTATACATTAATGACTTACCTTACATAGTATGGGATAACTATGATATAGTATTATTTGCAGGTGACTCTTCTTTAATCTTCAAATTAAGTCTACAATTACTAAAATATGACGAAGTAAATAATGCTATATCTAAATTAGTAAATTGGTTCAATGTTAATAATTTGCATTTAAATGGCACTAAAACGAAATGTATGAAATTCATGACTCCAAATGTCAAACAGTTAAATACTAATGTAATTTTAAATGGGGAGAAACTGAGTCTTTTAGATACCACCATTTTTCTTGGAATCACATTAGACGCGAAGCTTCAATGGCGCCCCCATATACCAAAACTAGCAAGCAGACTTAGTTCTGCAGCATATGCTGTAAAAAAGATAAAGTCTTACCAGTGTTGAAACAGCTAGACAATTACTGACTCTGTGGAATCGAGAAACTTGCATCATTAGCTTGTGTTTGTTCCTAGTGTTTACAGAATGTATATCACTTTTTTTTTACTAAAACTATCTTTGTTTTTGTGAACATACATTAAATTTTCGTAAATATACTGAGAGGCCAAAGTTAATATATTATATATTTATTTCTTTAAATTTATCTCTAAGAGACTCTCTCGGTTTTAGATTGTAAATAGCTCTAATGGCCCTCTTCTGTAAAACAAAAATAGTTTCTGAATCAGCCGCATTTCCCCATAGCAAAATTCCATAAGACATTATGCTATGGAAATAACTAAAATAAACTAATCTAGCTGTCTCGACACTAGTGAGACCTCTAATCTTTTTTACAGCATAGGCTGCAGAACTTAGTCTGCTTGCTAATTTGGATATATGGGGGTCCCACTGAAGCTTTGCGTCAAGAGTGATGCCAAGAAAAACAGTGGATACAACAGGGCTCAATTCCTCCCCATTTAAAAACACATTGGTATTCAGATTTTTAACATTCGTTGTTGTAAATTTAACACAATTAGTTTTATTTCCGTTCAAATTCAGATTATTAACGCTAAACCAATGCACTAATTTTGATATAGCATTATTCACTTTGTCACATTTAAATGATTGACGTTTAAGTTTAAAAATCAAGGAAGTATCATCAGCAAATAATACTATATCATGACTATCAAGATCATGAATATCATGATATACAAGATGAGGTAAGTCATTAATATACACCAGAAACAGGAATGGGCCGAGAATCGAGCCCTGAGGAACACCCATTAGTACAGGTGACCCGGAATAATTTTTACCATTGATAATAACCTTCTGCTTTTTATTACTTAAATATGAAATAATAAGTTTAAGCGCTGTGTTCTTGACACCATAGTACTGAAGCTTCCTGATTAATGTCTCATGGTGAACACAGTCGAAGGCCTTGGAAAGGTCACAAAATATACCCAAAGCATCCTCTGAATTCTCCCATACACAAAAAATATGTTTAATAAGCTCAACTCCAGCGTCAGTTGTCGAGCGACCCCTTGTAAAACCGAATTGATTTTTATGTAGCAATTTATTAATATTAAAGAAACTTAACATCTGCTCTAAAATATTTTTTTCAAAAATTTTACTTAATGTTGGTAGTACAGAAATAGGTCTAAAGTTGGCGGGGTCTAATGTACTACCAGATTTAAATAAAGGTATGACTTTACTATGTTTCATTAAATCAGGAAACACCAGATTCGACGCTTATATTAAACATAGGGGCTAGATAAGGTGCTAATATATCTATTATAGATAAAATATTATTATGTAAAATATATTATATATAAAATATTATTAACAGTGGTAGAGCCACGCGGCAGCTTTTGCTGTCGCACGAATGGGCCGGCTCGAACCGGGGTGGTACCACGACCTTACAGAATACCAGCGTGAAGTAGAGGTTTACCTCTGCCTTTCGCTTGGTGAGTGCAGGTGGCCGGAGGCCCTTTTTTACTGGAAATGAGGCATTCCATCTTAGTCCTCACAGGTGACAACGCATCTGCATTTTGATTCGCAAACGAGGATCGATGTCGATGTCTATGGGCCGCAGCAACCACTTACCATCAGGTGGACTGTGTGCTCGTTTGTCACCCTTATCCTATAAAAAAAAATTACTTTAACGGAAATCCCCCATAAGTCTGCCGTTTTCTTAAAATATTTAACGATATCTTTTGGCAATACTCTATGGAATTTAAAAGTATTTGAACAAGCCTTTACATTTTGTTTGAACAATGATTCGGCGACAGTAGGGGAAGAATTTAATAATTTTGTTGTCAAAAAAGGAACATCAGTAAAATGTTTCTCAAAAGCCATAGCAACTTCTTGATCAGATCGCGTTAAATTATCGAATATTATCGAACCAGTGGTAATTAGACAAAAGAGTGACTTTCAATAAGTATTATTTATAATCTATATTGAATTAAAAAGTTTCTGTATACCACTAACTATGGTATGGTAGCTATGGTATATATTAAACACTGGCCGCTTAAAATTTAGTCTTATTTTTTAAGTGGACATTGTGTTCGTAGTCTGCACTGGTTATTAATTAATTATTTTAATTGCTGGGTTTTCATGTGCAACTTATTTAATGAACACAGTTCTACCCACATAGTAGCACACTAGAAGCACTAGTTGAAACAACATAGTATGTTATGCTTTTCTGTTACATTTTTTTATATAATTTAAGCCAATGCTAGAATATTAGAATACCCGAAAATTTTTTTAGCTCAACAAAAAGCTATTCACTCTTGCATTGAAAATTATAAGATTACAATAATCTGTTGGATATATAGATGATGGTAAATCATTGAACTCTTGACATTTCCTTGCATCTTATATGTAATATTCTACCTGAAATGTACCTTCCCACTGTGTGTCCTCGGTGTATTGACTTCTACTGACTACATTAAGCCTTTTATATACTTTTTTTATATTATTCTAAGCCAGCACTAGCACTTAACTACAATCCCACCTGATGGTAAGTGGTGATGTAGCCTAAGATGGTGAAATGCACTGACTTAACGAAAGCCTGTTCACTCCTGCCTTAAAGACACCCACATTGTAATCGGATGAAAACACAGATGCTGGCAACTTATTCCACTCCTTTGCTGTACGCATGATGAATGATGTAGCAAACTGGTTCAAATGCGTGGTAAGTCAACAACGAAAGGGTGGAGACTGTACGTCTGGTTGTCCAATGGTGGAAGAGAGAGGGGGAATTAAAGTCTATATAATATATTGTAAATTATTGTATGCTACTATTATTTACCTTAGATAAAATAAATCATCCAAATTTTTTATGGAACAAGTATTTGTATGGCCTACAAATAATTATTCTGGATGTTTGCCCTTGTGAAATTTATGTAATATGTGTATTTAAAAAATTAACAATTTTTTTTATATTGTTAAAAGTAAAATTTGTTATGTATTTTATTTGATATAAATTATATGGTTTTAATATTTATTATCTATTACTAATGAGATATTACGAATAAAACAAAGACTTCCCAGAAATTTATGAGGATAATGTGACTATTGAGGCATTCTTTAACATCTGTTTAGACAAAATCTTTTCGTTTTTAGTTTTATTATTAAATTCTTGTAATTTTAAATTTGATTTACAGCCGGCAGTGACAAAGAGAATGAGTCCGCTGCTAACTCCCGGAACGGATCACCCAAGAAGCCATTGATTCAAATAAACGGAATCGCCCACAAAATTAATGGCACAGAACAAGGATCACCACCCAGCCCGCTAGTGTTGCAACGGGCACGGGACCTCATGTTGTGCACTGCTGATATCAATACATGTTATGTGCATGGAAAGGTAAGCTGTTATTGTTTAAACCTTTCGCTGTCCCATGCACTACATATAGGTCTTTACTATTGTCTTACTATTGTGTCTGAAAACCAGACAGTCAAAGTGTTCAATTATACATTTATTACACGTTTTGATTTTACAGCCTAATGAATGAAGGATACAATGAAAACAGTTATGCATAAAATATATTGAAAATACTATGGGATATTTACTCGGATGTCTCGTGTAATGGATAATTAAAGAATAGGAAATTTCAGTGATATAGTACTTCTTAGTTATTATTAGGGTGCTTTTCCACCAGAGATATGCTATGCAGTTATGGTGCAAGGATGTGAAAGCTAAGCTACGAAACTATGTGACCGTTTCCGCTGATGCTAAGCTATGTAGAGGGGCAGGTAAGATTTGTTATGAAGATGCGCCGCCGCGAGATAGATGTGCGAAGAAAATGCGCAGTTCGAAAGACTACTTACTTTAAACAAACCACTAATCTTTCTTTCTTACTGATACATTTTCTGATGTGAATATCTTCCCTCTTGACATATGGTTCGACCATATTATGTAACGATTTTACTTCTTGTCACTCTGTAAGAATTCTGGAACGTCTCATCGTCAACTGTTTGGGAAAATGTAAAGTATACTGATTGTATTGAGTGATATTTAATATCATTTTGCATCCAGAATCTATGGTTTCTTCGTTGGAGTAAACAGGTGAACAGCAATTCATCTTTCTCCTTGAGTTCTTTTTCGCACATTGCGAGATTTAAAATAACGTTTTGCTTCCACGGTGGCATGTACATTTTCGGTAAAAAACGCGCGCCTACTGTAGGTGCTCTGATCTGCACATAGCTACACCACGTGCGGCCATCCATAGTATGCATCTAAAGCTACAGCACATATACATTCATATAAAAAACATAGCTTAGTTGAACCTATTTCCACCAGTGCTAAGCTATATGGACCAATGAATATGATTGGTGGATATCAGACACATCTATAGCAACATAGCATAGCACATCTCTAGTGGAAAAGCACCTTTAATAATGGGGGATTTGGCTCATTTTCACAAGCAACAAAAGCTGTCAACTCCATAAATAATAATAAAATGAACCGCCATTGTTCTCATACCAAGTGTAAAACTGTTTGAATAAGACTGACGAGAAATATAAAATAATCATACAGTACATCGGAATACAAATGTTTGTTTATTCATCATCATCATTAAAGCCCTTCACAAGTAGTGCCACAAAACACTGGCCTTAACCTTCTGCATTCATCAACTACTGCATGTTTAACTAGGCCAAATTGGAGAATAGAATAGAATCAGTTTTATTCTATTTATATTACAAGCATACTTATTGAAAGTCATTTAAGCTTTACCACTGATTTGGAAAAAACGATTTAATTTTTTAGGGTTCAAAGTCCTGCTCCTTAAGTCCTTTTGAGGCTTAAATATTAAACTTCTTTTTATTTTATGATTGTTGCATAAATTAAATGTTATTACAGGTGGATCGACCACATTGGTCAGTGTACCACACAGAAGAACAAATTGAAAGTTTGATCCAGTCATTGAACAAACGTGGACTACGCGAGAACGAACTTCGTCACTCTCTGGAACAGAATGGCGCTAATTTAATAAACCATGTGAAAAAGTGTCCATTGCATTTACTGAACCCCACTGTGGAAACCGTAAGTGGTTTTATGTAATAACATTATACTAATCAGGTCTTATACTAATCAGGTCTCAGGTCTTCATTTGTATGTTCTTTAGACTCCTTAAAGTGTAGAAAATTTATATCATAACAATCGGAAAGATTGAAAACTTATTTTAGGTCATTAAATCAAGTCTGATGTAAGTAAATTCTTGCCATTAGTGGCAGAATTTGCTTTTGTTTACACATTCTTCGTTAAACTTAGTACATACAATCAGATTTATAGTCAAGGTCAACTTTTTTATTCAATTTGTCTTGTTTCAAGCGCTCATGAAAGTCAAAATCTACACCATTTAGAAAAAAAAGACCTCAGTGAAGAACAGGCAAGAAATTCGGGATTTTAAATGCCATGTTACAATTTCTTTTACCTCTTATAATAAAATCAGTACAATGTGTATAGTCTATATATATATATATATATATATATATATATATATATATATATATATATACTGTGTCTCTAAGTATTTAATTTAAAAAAAATCACACTCTGTTGTAATTGTGTTCTGAAGTTATTAAAACATTATCGAAGAGAACATGTCGAGTAGTGAAATGCAAAAAGCTGATAATAATTATTCATTATCATTACAGTAGCTCATCACAAATATTTTGCATAACCTCCTTATGAGTTTACTCTTTGGAAAATAATATAAATATGTAAATTACAAACAAACCAATTGATTGCTAACTTAACCAGCCTCTCAAAAAGTTTTACTTAAACATTTTATCCACAGCCTCCAATTCCGCCATCGCATCACATGACGCGACAGCGGCGTTTCCAACCATCACTAAACGTGCCTCCAGACGTTACGCTCACCGAAGCGCTAGAATTATCTTTGCGAGATCACATTCTAGAACTTGAGGAGAAGATCTTCCATGGGTGCTTAGGAGCGCTTAAAGTCAAGGTACATCTACAAAGATTAAGTAACTTATTATTTTTATAGTCAATCCATGTACTCTTAACACAAGCATTTTTTGTATGGTGAGTGATAAACAAGTTTTATATAGAGAGTGATATTGTAGAGAGAGAGAGTGGCGCCCTTTTTTACTGGTAACAAAGTATGTTTTATTAGTCCTCAGGCATGACAACACACTGGTATTTTGATTCTTAATTGAAAATAATATGCATCACATCATACACTTACTATCGGGTGTACTTTGTGCTCGTTTGTCACCTATTATTTATTAAAAAAGACATATTTTAAGTGTGTGCTTAAAGTCCAGTGTCTTGGTAATGGAACGAACATTTCATATATTGTGTGTGTTAGGAGCATTTCCAGTGCAAAGGTGTCCTGCTCCATGCTCGCCAACTCACCTGCCTAGAATAGTTAAAAAAAAATTAAACACTGCTTAGCTCTCTTTAAAAGTTACGTACGTTAAGTAAAGTAAGTACCTACTCGTTTTAAAATGTCTAAGCATGCAAGCAAAAGAAAAACATAATATTGTACCCTTTAGGACCGAGAAGCGTGGCGAGGCACGATAATGCTGAAGGGCTACGACAAGCAAGCTGACTACCTGAGCTGGGGACCAGGCCAGCAGTACCGGGACGATTACCACATGCCAAATGGTGTGCTACGATTGCCTGATGGTGAGTGCGAATAGTGTGGTACTACTCAGTATACATTTTTTGAACCAATTCATATTAGAATCTGAGGGTTTCTTCACTGAAGTTATGCAGTGATCATGCAATACATCTTGCACTCATTAGCTTGTAAACTTAGGTCATATAACTTCTAGATAGAGAATTGCGGGTAAATATACGTAGAAAAGAAAGGAATATGTCGCACGTCCGTTTAGTACCAATTGCAACTGAGCTGAGTGTGCGTGTGATAATAAAAAAAATATGATGAATTATGCATTAAACCATAACACATTGCGTATGTGAAATAATAGGAAAATTGCAAGTGGCAATCAAGAAATAAATTTAATCTTATCAAATAATTTGTGTGCCTTGTGCCTTGTACATGTCTATTATTGCACTTTTTGTAATGCCTTTTTTCCCTAAATGTTAACAGTTTTATTTTTATTTTTAAATTTTTATAAGTGTGTTTCTATTTTATATCGGAGCCTGTGATTAGTTAAGTTTATCTTATTGCACCTGTGGCGGCGCTGTCGTCGCGCCACAGGTGAAAATACACTAAGCCTAAATTGCGCTATCAAAATTCCGAAGTAAAAGCTTTATATATAGAATAGCTCCAAACTATCACTCGGACCATTGGCTCTACCCTGGGCTGAACAACTTACCCAGCGGGAATCTCCCCTTTTCCTTCCACGGCCGTACACCTATGTCTCTGGCATTTACTGAAAATCAATGTTATAGTTAGCACTGTGTGGTCCCATTAATACATTTTGTTATGTTAATTTGTGTATGTCTAGAACTAAATATATTACTATTATAACCAAAACTTGGTTCCAAAGCAATGTAAAATTATTTGAAATCTTTATATTTCCTTAGATGTTGATAAGGAAGGCATAAAAGCGATACCAGAAAACAAATACCGCGATCCGGGGCATTACCTGGAAGCGCCGAAGGTGAATGGAATAAAGAAGGAGCCAGAGAATATAACCGAGGCAGGGGCAAGTCCTGAAGTTGTTCGAGGACTTGCATCTGCTCTGCTACAAGTTTCACAAGCTATTCACCATAAATATCTTAAAAGGCCTCTAGGTAAGTTGGTGCTTTTCATTTCATTTACTTTTAGTATTGGGTCTTGGTAACTGTGTAGTGGTGGTGTAAGAATACCCACTACCCCATATTGTCCCGTGGGTGTCGCCAGAGGCGACAGAGGTAAACTAAAACAGGAAATGGGCAGCAGCATCTTCATGATAACAGCTGAATCAAAATATAAAACAGCGGTTGTGGATAGGCTCTAATAGAAAGATAGTTTCCTAGAACGCTATATTTTTTTTATTAACATTTCAATGAGGGCATCCACGACTTTATCAGCCACCAGGGCGGCGCCACTTCACAGTGAGGTAAAATATTTGACAGATTTCATAGCGGGGACGATAATTTCTTAGGAAAATGTAATCTTTAAGGTTTCTTTCCATATTGTTAGTTATATTTTATATTAATTACATTAGAAATGAGTAAACCAATCTATAAATATAACTAAAAGCCGATTTTTTTAAAAAGAGTTATAAAGTGCAAAAAATTAAAAATTAAAATTACTGGCGCTTTGTGTTGTGTATTAATATAATACGCTAGATAATGATTAACTATCATGTAAAACGAATTTCTGAATTAACTGACACTCTATGTAACAATAAACTTTACCTCAGTCACAACTAGCGACATCTGGTGAGTGGAAGATTATTAGCCCTCATTGTGTGTTAGTTGTTTAGTGTATTATAAAATTAGGTTGTTGTTTAATCATTATCTGGGTAGAAACTGTCTCTTCAAACATTCGATTATTTTCCATTGTTAGTAAGTTGGGGGAGGCCTATGTTCAGCAGTGGATTTTTTATAGGCTGTTATGAAAGAGTGGTATTTGTTTTTTTGTACGTGGTAGAGCCATGCTGCAGCTATATTAGTAGTATAGTTGTAGCACAAATAGGTCGGCTTGACCGGGGAAGGACCACACTCTCACAGAATACCAGCGTAAAATGGCAACTTGACACTGCTGTGTTTTGTATGGTGAGTGTAGAGAACCAGAGGCCCATTTTACTGGAAAATAGGCATTCCATCTTAGTCCTCACGGGTGACGACGCATCTGCATTTTGATTCTTTATTGAGGATCAATGTAGATGTCTATGGGTCACAGCAAACACTTAACATCACATGTGTGCTCGTTTGTCACCCAATCCTATAAAAAAAGAATGAAAGAAAATTAAGTCGTGATTGGCGATCTCAGACATTGATTATTATAGTTGTTTTTACTATTTCAAAGACCCCAAATAATAATATTAGAAAATTATATAGTATAACATTATTATTTGGGGTTATAAATGGGAGAGAGGCAGCACCATCTTCCTGATAATAACTCAAAATAATTTTAAAAAAACTGCAGCTGCCATGCGCTGCAACTATGGCAAATATCTCTATAGTCAGACTTGATAAGCTGTGTTGAATCATTAATGATGTGATAAGAATATAATAGTGAATTATGGCACAAAAATATTAGTGAATCTCTATAATTGCTAGTAAGATAATTTGATGGGCTGATGTTATGGAGGTCAGTGTTTCACATTTACAAAAAAATGCACCCTTTTGAGGTATCATTTTGAAGATTCAAGATCAAAATTAAATAAAAAGTTCCATATCTATGAATGTAAGGCTAAGAAAACCAAAGCACACATTTAGAGAATGTTGAATTGTCACAAGCATACTACCAGAATTCGAATAAGTGAATAGAATAGTTATAAAACACATTAGTTTTAGAGTTTCTGGCCAGGTCAAGAATATCCTGTTTGATGCTAAAATGCAGCGTTCGTCTAAGATGTAAGGAGATCTGAACTTCTGTGCTAATCTATTTAGATATGGAGAAACAAAAACTGTTGTAATTTATATTGAGTTCTACAATAACCATCATGACCTAGATTTTACTACTCAACCAAAACTAATTTTTAGTTATAATGCAATAATCTTGGATTCTTATGTAAACCACTTTCAATATTTGCTTTTAGGTTTAGATGATAAGGAACGCAAAGACCGCGAAGCCAAAAACAAACCTCTAGACCTGGAAGCACTTGAAAGGTGGGAGGTGTCATTGATGGAGTGCCGGAGCTTTGCCCAAATAGTGCTGCATTTACTAACTCTAGACTCTAGTATAACTTGGTCTGCCAGTATCCTGAATGCCAGCTGCAGATTGTGCAGAAGGAAAACTGATCCAGACAACATGTTGCTCTGCGATGGATGCAATAAGGGACACCATTTGTACTGTCTCAAACCTAAACTATCTGTGAGTGTTGCTTGATTTTCTTTTTCTTTCTTTCCTTTCTGAATATAGGTCCTAATATAAAGGAATAACATTGAGAATATTATTAAGTATAAAACAGAAAACTATTCAATAATAGTCATGGATTGCCACAAAGCACGGTCATCTTAAGCAACCTGCTTTACAAGATTATCTCTTCACTATATTCCAGCTTTGTTTTGATATAAATTGAATGCTAAAAATGGTTGTGGCTACATACACTGGAGGCTGTGCTTATTGGAATGCAAATACTGTCTACTAATGTGTGTATGATATCAGAATATGTGCATATAAATCTTTTGAGTTTACCCACACCTGTAGGAATATCTGTTTAAACTGTTCATACCAAAAAAACATTAGCTAATAGAAATAGAAAATATGAGCTTAGAAAAATATTACTAGTACCTTGAGATACTGGTTGAAACTAACGACATTAACTTTATATTTTTTTTATAAAACTGAAGTGAGAAATGGACTTACAGTCTACCAGATGTTTTGTGGCTACAGCAGTCTACCTGCAACCAACTTCAAACAAGGATAGCCACACATTGCAATCCGTGAGTACCAAGATGGAATGCCTTACTGCTGGATACTACGGGTTCTCCAAACCCCTTGAGACTGGAACACTGCAGTGCACTGCTATTTGCAGGCAGAAATAAAATAAAAATATTTGAGCAATTGCAAACTTTATATTTATGTAAAAGATTAATTGATGCTGGTATCATTCAATTTTTAAATCTTATCCTGTTGCTTTCATGCATTCAGTCAATAATTGCGGCAAGGGTAAGTAGCACTGGCCTGTATATATGAACTGGCTATACACCTTCACATAATGAAGCGATTTGATTACCGCCATTTTGGCGCTGACAGCAGAAGTGAACGTCCACGAAACTAATAATAGAGATAAGGCTGAAAAAATATATTGAATATATCGATAAGAATTATATACCCAGGCCTACCAGTGACGTCCATTCTATTTATGTATCATAGCATTAATATAATGCCATATAATAAATAAATGTATCAATTAATACCTAGGCCTTAGGTGCAAGCTTTATACCTCATATAAAATAAGAATTGATGCTGCGTTGATCTATATACATTTTTGTTCATAACTACAGAACGGATTTGTTCTGGGTTTTAAATGAGAAAATGCTTACGCATACCTGCATTGCTAAAACCTCATGATGTTCCACCTTCACCACACATTGACAGGGCAACGGAAGCGCTTTCAAGCATATCCGCGGCCTCACCTGCAAGGAATCCTCCTTAGTTGAGAACTTCCCTCACCAACATCCCGAGCCCGATATGTGGAGGCCATGGAGTCAAGAAAACCTCCCTGAACGGGCTTCCGCCGAAGGGGTTATTTCTCATCTAAACTCACGCAAACTCACTAAGGACATTAATGCAGTTCCAATATAAATTTATTCACTTGATACAATAAATTAGTCATAATAATTATACAGATTTAACAAACTTACGTCTTGTAAACACAAAGTCATCATCAGGCGACCATTCTACACTTGGCTATGGCCCTTGAGTCTGGGAGAACATAAGGAGAGAAGAAATTTAAAAAAAACATTCGAAATAATAATTTAATACTTTTATACTTATACTGGTACTACCAGAAAATATTGTGGGTATACTACACTTTTTCAAAGTACATAGTGCGTTTCTCATATCCAATAAAACAAATCACCTGTGAAGTGTTTAGAACAAAGATCGTCATTTTATTTCGGACCCCAATTCTAAGTTTTTGTGCTTTTTAGCAATAATTTTAGTATTAGGTTCAGTTGGAAACGTGTTAATTAATAAACATTTGATAATTATCTGTTGTTGGCGACTTTCATTGTGAACCGATATGGGTAGAAAAAAACATCGATAAGTATTACGAGTATAGACAAGGAATTAGACAATCCTATTGAATTTTATTGTTTATCAAAACTCAGTAATATAAAGACAAACATGTTGGTAATTACGATATTAAGATAAAATTTCCCAAATCCCTCCCCCCCCCCCCTCCCCCTCATCAACATGGTAGCGGAAATACACGAAAGACTACCCCAGGAGGGTACCAGCACCCCTGGAGAATCCCTCGCTGAGCATCCACGACCATGTTATTCCACTCCCGAGCGGTGGGTGCTCAGGCTGCCCCGCGTATTCTGAGGAGGGGGGGGGGGGGGGGGCAAAATTCCGCTCAAAAACATAACTGCTCGGAGCAAATTGAGCAACAATACAAAGGCGACCTCTGCCACGCTATCCGTGAATTTCTGCACCATCAGGGGACTTCACTCGAACCTAAACGCCGTCCACTACCATCTCGAGACGGTGAAGCCGGCCTTGCTCTTTCTGATCGAGACGCAGGTGTCCTCTCTGGCCGATACTTCGTATCTCTCCTACCCGGGGTACAAATTGGAGCACTCCTTTGTGCCTCTTCTTTTTCTTCTTGTTCTTCTTTGTGAATCTTCTGACTACTAGGGTACTAGGACATGCGCCTGTTGTTATACTAAGATAAAATTACGATTTGTGGAAAAGAAATTAAATTGCGTATGTAGCAAATAAAAATAAATTAAATATTTAACATCATATTTTTCATAAACAGAAAGTACCTGACGGCGACTGGTTCTGTGATCAATGTAGGCCAAAAGAGAAGATCCCAAGAAAGAGGAGAAAGCTGTTCTCTGATGACGACGTTGAGGAAGATTTGGACAACAGGTATTTTAACTATAGATATCAAATAATAATAAAACTAATATATTAAAAGTGTAATGGATAGTAATTCTGCTAAACATCGGATACTATATAGTATATACATTCAACCGAGCCTTCAGAGGATTGTAACAAGTTAACATGATAAATACTTCGCGAAGCTGATTGTGTATATGAAGGAAAGCGTTACCATTTCCTGTCGAATAATGTTAAAATACTTGTTTTATATTCATCATCATCATGCATACATAGGCTTTCCTTATAGATTGCCTCATACGGGGCGTATTTGCCGTAGTTGCCACGTTTGAAAGGCGCGTTTGGTTTTTTTTTTTAATATATGATAGGGTGACAAACGAGCACACAGTCCACCTGATGGTAAGTGGTTGCTGTGATCCATAGACTTTTAGAGAGATTTATCTTCGTTTGCGAATTAAAATGCAGATGCGTTGTCACCCTGAGGATTTCTTAGTCCTCAGGGTGACAACCTCGTTTCCAGGAATGCCTCTTTTCCTGTAAAAAGGGTCTCCAGTTCTCTACACTCAGCATACGAAACACAGCAGCGTTAAGTATATAATATAATATAATAGCAGCTATTTGACGCTGGTATTCTGTGAGAGCGTGGTCCTACCTCGGTCGAGCCGACCCATTCGTGCTGCAACTATACTACTAATATAGCTGCAGCATGGCTCTACCACATATAATTGGTAGCCGCAGTTTATTATTATTTTGAGTTGTTATTAAGAAGATGGTGCTGCTTATATCAGTCCGGTTTCAGTTTTTTCTCTCGCCTCTTAACACATCTAAGAGGTGATATGGGGTAGTAGATACTATAAAGCTGCCCCTATTTGACTAATTATAAAATTCACAATTTTGTATATAAAATTAAAGACTTAGATAGATTGTTATTTCTATATAAAATTTATTTTACGTTTTGTTCTTATTTTTAACCGACTTCAAAAAGGAGGAGGTTCTCAATCTTTTTTTTGTATGTTCACCGATTACACGAAGACACCTGTACCGATTTAGAAAATTCTTTTTTTTTTAATGGGTTTCAAAGGGATACTTCCCAGGTGGTCCTATATAAATTTGATCAAAGTCTGACCAGTTTTTGAGTTATCATTAATAATTTATATTGAAGTCGGTTGTACAAAATTTTTAATTTTACCACTTGTTAACTGACCTAGAAAGGGTTCTTGAGTTTTTATTACATTTTTAAATTTATAACTCAATATATTACAGGATTTTATTGTTTTTAGGGCTCTGTAGTTAAGTAAGTGAGTTAAACATCGTAAGTTAAACAACAAGGAACCCTTATAGTTTCCATGTCCGCCCGTCCGTCCGTCCGTCCGCGCTTTTGGACGCACTTTTCTTTATTCTAATTTTTGTTTGTTTATAAATCACTTGTTTTATTTTTAATTGTAATTTGTCATGTGTGTAGAAGATGTAAGTGTTGGAATAAATGTCTTTATGTCTTTTGCTCTGAGACTAGGTGCTACAGAACTGAAATAAAATTTGGAATAACATTTTTATTTTGGATACTTCCCATAGAGGTATAAAGGGAGGATGATTTTTTACCTATTTGTTCCATCATGTGGGGTGTATGCATAGGTCTTTCAAAAATATTCGGGGTATCTAACAACATTTGTTCGATTCACGGGTCCGTTTGCGAAATATTTAGCTTCAAAGTGGTATTTTTACGTGTTTTTACACATTTTCTTCTTGGTGTGATATTATTGCTGGTGTCCCGCAGGGTGGCATATTATCTCATTCATTCCAACATTCCATAGACGGACGTCTATGGAATGTTCTGCCTCTGTCAGTGAGACACGCCCAATCTTTATCTATTTTTCAGAAGCTTGTACACAATTACTAACTTAAAAATTCGTGCCATCTATATATTATATGGAAATCTATTCAGCATCACCAAACCACACAATTTTCTGCTTTTTGTAATCCTGACCATCCAAAGGTTACTACTTTTTTTCTTTTTCTTGACCAACTTATAAAATGCACTTGGATTAGTAAACATTTCGTTATAATCTATATAAATAAAATGATAGAGGTTTGCAGTTGCGTGCGCATCACGGAGAAACTACTTGGATAGATATAATTAGGTTCTCTAAGTTCTTGGCCCTTATCTAAAAAAATATATTGCGACATCTTCATTTAATACAGAATTATTAAAGTTTTAAGAAACAACAACTTTTATACGGGGTTTTTCACTCGGTCAACTGTTTCATGTCGCTGGCTCTCGCGTTGCTAACACAGATAATTTAAATATTTTAGCTGCAAACGGAGTAATGAATGACATTGTTTACAAAGAAATTTTGTGTTTTTTGATGTTTTTCCTTCGCACATACGAAAACTTTGTTAATAATATATCAACGACGCAACGCGAACGAAGAAGCGGATATCAGCTAGTAATTTATAAAACTTTTGGAACAGAAGGGTACCAGAATAAAAGTCTATCCACACAACATATTTACATGTTGACTTTGCCCAGTCAGTAAAAAAAAAGTTTGATATGTCTGTTGGTAAATGGTGATGATAAATGGCCATAACAAATTCCACCAGGTTCCGGAGGCCTCATAGAATTCTCCCTCAATTTGATAGTATATTTTTTATATTTAATTAAATATTTTCTGTTTTTCTTTCGCACATATGAAAACTTTGTAGATATATCAAGTAACGCGTAAGTCGCGGGTATCAGCTGGTTCCATATAAAATGTCCTAAATCTAGTTGCATTATAATGAGGGCATCCACGACTTTTTCTGCCACCAGAGCGGCGCCACTTTGCAGTGAGGTAAAATATTTGACAGATTTCATAGCGGGGACGATAATTTCTTCGGGAAAATGTAAACTTTAAGGTTTCTTTTCGTATTATTAGTTACATTTTCTATTAATTAGATTAGAAATGAATAATCCCAATTATAAATATAACTAAAAGTAGAAAAATTAAAAAACGAGTTATAAAGTGCAAAAAATTAAAAATCCAACTACTGACGCTTTGTGTTGTATAATTATAATGATAAACTATTATTTAAAACTAATTTCTCAATTAAATGACAAAATATAACAAAAAACTTTACCTCAGTCACAACTAGCGACATCTGGTGTGTGGCAGATTATTAGCCCTCATTGTTATGAAATAATTTTTTTCAAAGACACTTTGACACTCTATGGTGACACTGTGTCATGGGAAATAAAAATATGGACGGAACTAAAATTACGTAGAGCTATTAGAGTATTGGTAAAATAATCATACGAAGGTGTCGAAATTTGTTTTGCATTCAGTCCTAAATAATTTTTAATCGCCAAAATATTATTTTTATAGTTTTTATAATCATTTTGTGCGCAGGTCTTCATCTATCGTCAAAGTAGCTAAACTACATTGCAACATCGATATCAGAACGATTCAAGTAGTTTTACTATTTATCGGTAGATATAGATTAGTAAAGTTGGCGGGGCTTAACATCTCATTCCGCAAACTATCACGCGTTGTTACATAGTGAAATCTAATTACAACATCTCTTTGTCTTTGCTCTATGTTCGTATATCTCTTCTACTCAGGGTACAAATTAGAACATTTCTTTGCGGATATTAGGTTTCCGTCGACGCCCCTCTAGGCTCGTCGGACTATTGTCTTGTCCGGAGTGTGGTGACACTTACATTAATACTTTCAAAAGAAAACAATATATTTACCTTTTCTTTTTTGGGGAAGGCAGTGAGGGTCGATCGCTAAAAGACCGATCCCGACATACCATTTTTTTATTTTTTAGTTGGTAGTTTTTGTAGGCCTCATTCACTCTATTCATTCGTTTATACAGCTTCATAAAGATCCATTTATGTTACTTATTGGTTTACGAGGGCCGCCCTCATACTTTAGGGCAGTGATGGTTTACGGGAAGGTTTGTTACGGTCATGTATATCTTATGATTCCACTGCAGAGAACTCCGTACTCGTAATCTCCCATGAACTCAATATTGCATACCTTAAGCGAAAGCACAAGGTATGTTCTACTATCGCCTAAAAATTAAGATTCCAACGTTTTGTTTATTTTTATATAGGATAGGGTGACAAATGAGCAAACAGTCCACCTGATGGTAAGTGGTTGCTGTGACCCATAGACATCCATATTTATCCTCAATAAAGAATCAAAATGCAGATGCGTTGTCACCCGTGAGGACTAAGATGGAATGCCTCTTTTCCAGTAAAATGGGTCTCCAGTTCTCTACACTTACCATACGAAACACAGAAGCTGCTATTTTACGCTGGTATTCTGTGAGAGCGTGGTCCCTCCCTGGTCGAGCCGACCCGTTCGTGCTACAACTATACTACTAATAAAGCTGCAGCATGGCTCTACCACGTACAATATACTCATATCATCAAGAAAGCCTGTTCTAAAATTCCATGTATTGTGACGAGTAACTATGGAACCCTACCTCGATATTGTGCATGGCCCAACACGCATTTAGACAGTTTTTTTTAAGTGTATTTTATATTTTGTACAAGTGACGTATTTGTTTGATTGGTAAATGTGACGTTGCGTTGCAGCGGTGGCGGTGGCGGGGGCGGCGAGGAGTGGGGCGGCGTGTGTGCGGCGTGTGGCAGCGGCGGGCGGCTGGCGGCCGCGTGTCGAGCCTGCGCCGCCCGATGCCACGCCGAGTGCCTCGCCACGCGCCGCGCGCTCTGCGCTGACTGCAGGCCTGCGCGCAGAGGTACCACTCACTCACTCACTCACTCGCTAACTGCGCCGCGCGCTGCCACGCCGAGTGTCTCGCCACGCGCCGCGCGCTCTGCGCTGACTGCAGGCCTGCGCGCAGAGGTACCACTCACTCACTCACTCACTCGCTAACTGCGCCGCGCGCTGCCACGCCGAGTGCCTCGCCACGCGCCGCGCGCTCTGCGCTGACTGCAGGCCTGCGCGCAGAGGTACCACTCACTCACTCACTCACTCGCTAACTGCGCCGCGCGCTGCCACGCCGAGTGTCTCGCCACGCGCCGCGCGCTCTGCGCTGACTGCAGGCCTGCGCGCAGAGGTACCACTCACTCACTCACTCACTCGCTAACTGCGCCGCGCGCTGCCACGCCGAGTGTCTCGCCACGCGCCGCGCGCTCTGCGCTGACTGCAGGCCTGCGCGCAGAGGTACCACTCACTCACTCACTCACTCGCTAACTGCGCCGCGCGCTGCCACGCCGAGTGTCTCGCCACGCGCCGCGCGCTCTGCGCTGACTGCAGGCCTGCGCGCAGAGGTACCACTCACTCACTCACTCACTCGCTAACTGCGCCGCGCGCTGCCACGCCGAGTGTCTCGCCACGCGCCGCGCGCTCTGCGCTGACTGCAGGCCTGCGCGCAGAGGTACCACTCACTCACTCACTCACTCGCTAACTGCGCCGCGCGCTGCCACGCCGAGTGTCTCGCCACGCGCCGCGCGCTCTGCGCTGACTGCAGGCCTGCGCGCAGAGGTACCACTCACTCACTCACTCACTCGCTAACTGCGCCGCGCGCTGCCACGCCGAGTGTCTCGCCACGCGCCGCGCGCTCTGCGCTGACTGCAGGCCTGCGCGCAGAGGTACCACTCACTCACTCACTCACTCGCTAACTGCGCCGCGCGCTGCCACGCCGAGTGTCTCGCCACGCGCCGCGCGCTCTGCGCTGACTGCAGGCCTGCGCGCAGAGGTACCACTCACTCACTCACTCGCTAACTGCGCCGCGCGCTGCCACGCCGAGTGTCTCGCCACGCGCCGCGCGCTCTGCGATGACTGCAGGCCTGCGCGCAGAGGTACCACTCACTCACTCACTCACTCGCTAACTGCACCGCGCGCTGCCACGCCGAGTGTCTCGCCACGCGCCGCGCGCTCTGCGCTGACTGCAGGCCTGCGCGCAGAGGTACCACTCACTCACTCACTCACTCGCTAACTGCGCCGCGCGCTGCCACGCCGAGTGTCTCGCCACGCGCCGCGCGCTCTGCGCTGACTGCAGGCCTGCGCGCAGAGGTACCACTCACTCACTCACTCACTCGCTAACTGCGCCGCGCGCTGCCACGCCGAGTGTCTCACCACGCGCCGCGCGCTCTGCGCTGACTGCAGGCCTGCGCGCAGAGGTACCACTCACTCACTCACTCACTCGCTAACTGCGCCGCGCGCTGCCACGCCGAGTGTCTCGCCACGCGCCGCGCGCTCTGCGCTGACTGCAGGCCTGCGCGCAGAGGTACCACTCACTCACTCACTCACTCGCTAACTGCGCCGCGCGCTGCCACGCCGAGTGTCTCGCCACGCGCCGCGCGCTCTGCGCTGACTGCAGGCCTGCGCGCAGAGGTACCACTCACTCACTCACTCGCTAACTGCGCCGCGCGCTGCCACGCCGAGTGTCTCGCCACGCGCCGCGCGCTCTGCGATGACTGCAGGCCTGCGCGCAGAGGTACCACTCACTCACTCACTCACTCGCTAACTGCACCGCGCGCTGCCACGCCGAGTGTCTCGCCACGCGCCGCGCGCTCTGCGCTGACTGCAGGCCTGCGCGCAGAGGTACCACTCACTCACTCACTCACTCGCTAACTGCGCCGCGCGCTGCCACGCCGAGTGTCTCGCCACGCGCCGCGCGCTCTGCGCTGACTGCAGGCCTGCGCGCAGAGGTACCACTCACTCACTCACTCACTCGCTAACTGCGCCGCGCGCTGCCACGCCGAGTGTCTCACCACGCGCCGCGCGCTCTGCGCTGACTGCAGGCCTGCGCGC
Source organism: Parnassius glacialis (assembly GCA_033319125.1). Classification (NCBI taxonomy): domain Eukaryota; kingdom Metazoa; phylum Arthropoda; class Insecta; order Lepidoptera; family Papilionidae; genus Parnassius; species Parnassius glacialis. The sequence goes on along the minus strand of JAVANC010000012.1, from coordinate 3,088,911 downwards.
AGAGGTACCACTCACTCACTCACTCACTCGCTAACTGCGCCGCGCGCTGCCACGCCGAGTGTCTCGCCACGCGCCGCGCGCTCTGCGCTGACTGCAGGCCTGCGCGCAGAGGTACCACTCACTCACTCACTCACTCGCTAACTGCGCCGCGCGCTGCCACGCCGAGTGTCTCGCCACGCGCCGCGCGCTCTGCGCTGACTGCAGGCCTGCGCGCAGAGGTACCACTCACTCACTCACTCACTCGCTAACTGCGCCGCGCGCTGCCACGCCGAGTGCCTCGCCACGCGCCGCGCGCTCTGCGATGACTGCAGGCCTGCGCGCAGAGGTACCACTCACTCACTCACTCACTCGCTAACTGCGCCGCGCGCTGCCACGCCGAGTGCCTCGCCACGCGCCGCGCGCTCTGCGCTGACTGCAGGCCTGCGCGCAGAGGTACCACTCACTCACTCACTCACTCGCTAACTGCGCCGCGCGCTGCCACGCCGAGTGTCTCGCCACGCGCCGGGCGCTCTGCGATGACTGCAGGCCTGCGCGCAGAGGTACCACTCACTCACTCACTCACTCGCTAACTGCGCCGCGCGCTGCCACGCTGAGTGTCTCGCCACGCGCCGCGCGCTCTGCGCTGACTGCAGGCCTGCGCGCAGAGGTACCACTCACTCACTCGCTAACTGCGCCGCGCGCTGCCACGCTGAGTGTCTCGCCACGCGCCGCGCGCTCTGCGCTGACTGCAGGCCTGCGCGCAGAGGTACCACTCACTCACTCACTCACTCGCTAACTGCGCCGCGCGCTGCCACGCCGAGTGTCTCGCCACGCGCCGCGCGCTCTGCGCTGACTGCAGGCCTGCGCGCAGAGGTACCACTCACTCACTCACTCACTCGCTAACTGCGCCGCGCGCTGCCACGCCGAGTGCCTCGCCACGCGCCGCGCGCTCTGCGATGACTGCAGGCCTGCGCGCAGAGGTACCACTCACTCACTCACTCACTCGCTAACTGCGCCGCGCGCTGCCACGCCGAGTGCCTCGCCACGCGCCGCGCGCTCTGCGCTGACTGCAGGCCTGCGCGCAGAGGTACCACTCACTCACTCACTCGCTAACTGCGCCGCGCGCTGCCACGCCGAGTGTCTCGCCACGCGCCGCGCGCTCTGCGATGACTGCAGGCCTGCGCGCAGAGGTACCACTCACTCACTCACTCACTCGCTAACTGCACCGCGCGCTGCCACGCCGAGTGTCTCGCCACGCGCCGCGCGCTCTGCGCTGACTGCAGGCCTGCGCGCAGAGGTACCACTCACTCACTCACTCGCTAACTGCGCCGCGCGCTGCCACGCCGAGTGTCTCGCCACGCGCCGCGCGCTCTGCGCTGACTGCAGGCCTGCGCGCAGAGGTACCACTCACTCACTCACTCACTCGCTAACTGCGCCGCGCGCTGCCACGCCGAGTGTCTCGCCACGCGCCGCGCGCTCTGCGCCGACTGCAGGCCTGCGCGCAGAGGTACCACTCACTCACTCACTCACTCGCTAACTGCGCCGCGCGCTGCCACGCTGAGTGTCTCGCCACGCGCCGCGCGCTCTGCGCTGACTGCAGGCCTGCGCGCAGAGGTACCACTCACTCACTCGCTAACTGCGCCGCGCGCTGCCACGCCGAGTGTCTCGCCACGCGCCGCGCGCTCTGCGCTGACTGCAGGCCTGCGCGCAGAGGTACCACTCACTCACTCACTCACTCGCTAACTGCGCCGCGCGCTGCCACGCCGAGTGTCTCGCCACGCGCCGCGCGCTCTGCGCCGACTGCAGGCCTGCGCGCAGAGGTACCACTCACTCACTCACTCACTCGCTAACTACGCCGCGCGCTGCCACGCCGAGTGTCTCGCCACGCGCCGCGCGCTCTGTGCCGACTGCAGGCCTGCGCGCAGAGGTACCACTCACTCACTCACTCACTCGCTAACTGCGCCGCGCGCTGCCACGCCGAGTGTCTCGCCACGCGCCGCGCGCTCTGCGCCGACTGCAGGCCTGCGCGCAGAGGTACCACTCACTCACTCGCTAACTGCGCCGTACGCTGCCACGCCGAGTGCCTCGCCACGCGACGCGCGCTCTGCGCCGACTGCAGGCCTGCGCGCAGAGGTACCACTCACTCACTCACTCACTCGCTAACTGCACCGCACGCTGCCACGCCGAGTGCCTCGCCACGCGCCTCGCGCTCTGCGATGACTGCAGGCCTGCGCGCAGAGGTACCACTCACTCACTCGCTAACTGCGCCGCGCGCTGCCACGCCGAGTGCCTCGCCACGCGCCGCGCGCTCTGCTATGACTGCAGGCCTGCGCGCAGAGGTACCACTCACTCACTCACTCACTCGCTAACTGCGCCGCGCGCTGCCACGCCGAGTGCCTCGCCACGCGCCGCGCGCTCTGCGCCGACTGCAGGCCTGCGCGCAGAGGTACCACTCACTCACTCACTCACTCGCTAACTGCACCGCACGCTGCCACGCCGAGTGCCTCGCCACGCGCCGCGCGCTCTGCGATGACTGCAGGCCTGCGCGCAGAGGTACCACTCACTCACTCACTCACTCGCTAACTGCGCCGCGCGCTGCCACGCCGAGTGTCTCGCCACGCGCCGCGCGCTCTGCGCTGACTGCAGGCCTGCGCGCAGAGCTACCACTCACTCACTCACTCACTCGCTAACTGCGCCGCGCGCTGCCACGCCGAGTGTCTCGCCACGCGCCGCGCGCTCTGCGCCGACTGCAGGCCTGCGCGCAGAGGTACCACTCACTCACTCACTCACTCGCTAACTGCGCCGCGCGCTGCCACGCCGAGTGTCTCGCCACGCGCCGCGCGCTCTGCGCCGACTGCAGGCCTGCGCGCAGAGGTACCACTCACTCACTCACTCACTCGCTAACTGCGCCGCGCGCTGCCACGCCGAGTGTCTCGCCACGCGCCGCGCGCTCTGTGCCGACTGCAGGCCTGCGCGCAGAGGTACCACTCACTCACTCACTCGCTAACTGCGCCGCACGCTGCCACGCCGAGTGCCTCGCCACGCGACGCGCGCTCTGCGCCGACTGCAGGCCTGCGCGCAGAGGTACCACTCACTCACTCGCTAACTGCACCGCACGCTGCCACGCCGAGTGCCTCGCGCTCTGCGATGACTGCAGGCCTGCGCGCAGAGGTACCACTCACTCACTCACTCACTCGCTAACTGCGCCGCGCGCTGCCACGCCGAGTGCCTCGCCACGCGCCGCGCGCTCTGCGCCGACTGCAGGCCTGCGCGCAGAGGTACCACTCACTCACTCACTCACTCGCTAACTGCGCCGCGCGCTGCCACGCCGAGTGCCTCGCCACGCGCCGCGCGCTCTGCGATGACTGCAGGCCTGCGCGCAGAGGTACCACTCACTCACTCACTCACTCGCTAACTGCGCCGCGCGCTGCCACGCCGAGTGCCTGGCCACGCCTGCAGGTACCACTCACTCATTCCGATAAGTATATTGTACCTCTGCTCACTGACTGAGTCGCTCACTCATTAATTGCGACCTCGCACTGCCTCTTCGCACTCACCTCAACTCACTGGACGTCCATGTGCCGTGCTCCCGCGCTGTTGTTGAATGCTATAACCCTACATGAATTCAAAAGTAAATAACAGGACGAGTATTTTGGACCACTAACAAAGTATACGGTTCTGTATTAACAAGTGTCTTACTAAAATTAGAGTTTCGAACTTTTAAATCGTGTATTGTGCAATGTGTTATGTTAATTGTTAAACATATTTATGTATTTAATTAAACTATATTATATTATATTAAAGTAGGATATTTATGTGCAAATAATGCATTAACAAATTATATGTATTTCAAAGAACACACAGTCCGTCGGTGCGCGGCGAACGCCATCAACAACATCCACGAATACGCGCGAGCGCTGGAGGGACGGAGGGACTCCTCTGGTTCGTGCCCTTATTATGGCATGTTGCCTGGTCACCCCACCATAATATATACCCATTGCTATAAAATCAACTAACTCATCGCTAGATTGTGACCACCTTTTGCATACTTCGTAATAATCACTATAATCATTCATTTGGATTTGTCCACTAATTGTTTGCTTGCTTATGGTTACTTTATTTTTGTTTGGTGAATTTTGTTTCTATAATTTTCTTCTATAATTTTTCTTTTCTTTTTTTCTATAATTTCTTCTATAGATGTTTTCTTGTTACTGATTCATAAATGTTGTCTTCTTCTTTGATAATAATAATTTCAGAAGTCCAACGTAAATCATTACTACATTGAAATTCTTAATTCTCAACTTGCATCAAATGCCTGCTATGCTTTGCGCGCGGCAGTAGGACGTAAACTAGGCTGTAACTGCACTTTTATGTATTATATGATGTGCCAACCTAACTCGTGGACGACGCTATATCCACCACCTACCGGCTGATTGCAGGAATTCTACCCCAAGAAACTGTACCCAAATATTTCTTATACATATTTACGCGAACACTACACATTTAAACAAAACTATACTCTATTCCAATTTTTTTTTTTATAGGATAAGGGTGACAAACGAGCACACAGTCCACCTGATGGTAAGTGGTTGCTGCGGCCCATAGACATCTACATCTATCCTCTAAATAAATCAAAATGTAGATGCGTTGTCACCCGTGAGGACTAAGATGGAATGCCTCATTTCCAGTAAAAAGGGCCTCCGGCCACCTGCACTCACCAAGCGAAACGCAGAGGTAAACCTCTACTTCACGCTGGTATTCTGTGAGGTCGTGGTACCACCCCGGTTCCAGCCGGCCCATCCGTGCGACAGCAAAAGCTGCCGCGTGGCTCTACCACTGTTCAAAGTTACGAAGTTTTATTTAAAACTACCCGAATTTCACAGACTTATGACGTAGAACATCTCTACAAGTGCGAAGGTGTCATCTCAGCCTGTTCTTGAATATTAGGCAAATCTTTTAAATAATGTTGACAACTGGGTACATTCTTGGAAAAACCTATGTTTAATTTAACATCAGGCAATAAAAGTTCGAGGACATGAGCTTTCTCGCTCGTTCACCAGATTTGCTTCATTCGTCACGTTGCTTCCCGCCGCCGGTGTGGGTACTATATGTCTCGCGTAAATCTAGTTATGTCGGCGTCTATTTAAAAACATGAGATCTCTATCAGATAAACAAGCTATGTTTTTGTCAGTATATTTATAAATGGTTTTTATATGATTTATCATGTAGTTCAATAGGCACATTTTTATTGTCCTCATTTATTATCAATCTCTCGTCTTTTCTCGATTCACACTAGATATAATCCTTGAAAATAATAATAATATTTGTATTAAATTAACTCCTTAATTATCACCTATTTATGTTATGCCACTAAATCTCTAATAGAATTGAAGACTTCATCTCTAAACGATTCTGTTATTTAGAAAATAATTTATATAAAGCATGTTTTATATCATTTGTATATGTCTTAGGCAGTATTATTTTACGTCATAATCTAAGTTGCCTAAATGCTTCCTCTTTATTCTTTTGTGCTCTATTTTGATCACTCGCCATTTTCTATTAGCTGAATGTATTTGTTTGTGTTATATGTGTGTACTAGTGATTCCATGTGTGTGACAGTGGCGCAAGTGCGTACCTACTTACTTGTACGTGCCTGTGTGAATTTATTATGCGGATAAAATAAGCTTGGGACTGGTCTTTGAGTAACTTCATTCAATATAGATTGGGGTATGGTCGAGAAACAAATGTCGTTGGAAATATTTTATAAGTTTTAATAAATTATTTAAGCAACTAAATGCTTTGAAAGAATCTCTACATACCGTATAAAGCATCAGTTGCTATCTCCTTGTTTTAAAAATATATATACTATAATTTATAGAATACAAACAACAAATTAATATTGGTTCCAGTAGCTCACTATTCTTTGGACTCTGCATACCCCCTCGAAGATTATAGGCGCAATGCTGTGAATGAAAATAATAAATTATCATAATTTTTAGGGTGATAAACAGTTTCTTCTTATTCAATTATTTTTTTGCGCACTGTACTCAATCATATTCGAGTGAAGCTGGTTTGACTATTATGACGCACAAACATCTGGCATACTAGTTCTAAAATTATCTCAAGTTGTTGTGCGTTCGAATTTAAGTGTAAAACAAAAAGTATAATATTAGCAAATATTGGAACTGGATGGATATAAGAGTAGAGAGAAGCCTTAGAAAAGGTGAAAAGGTGGGTGGACTGTATTAAGGATAGGGATGAAATGCGTAAGAAAGGAGTGAGTGAAGAGATGACGGCTAATACAGGAGAATGGAAGACGAAAACATACTAGGTAAATCTCAAATAACTTGGGTTAGGGGCAGGAATAAGAAAATCTTTAAAAACAATTCAAATGGCAAACTGATTAACATGATACTTCACGCCGGGACAGCTGCTTACTTTATATAAAGCGCAATCCCGGTCGCGCATGGAGTATTGCTTCCATATATGGGCTGGTGCTGTAAAATGCCACCTAGCAGCTTTGGACTTAATGGAAAGGCGTGCTAAGAGAATTATTAGTGACCAGAATTTGGTTAAAACCAATCTTACCAGCTTCGAACACAGACGCAAAGTAGCTAGCCTTGCGGTTTTCTACAGAATAAATTTCGGAGAGTGTGCGGTTTGGAATTGCATAATTTAATTCCTCCCTCTCCCTTCCACCATCGGACAACCAGACGTTCGGCCAGTCTCCACCCTTTCGTTGTTGACTTACCACACATTCGGACCAGACGGTTCGCCACGTCGTTCATCATGCGTACAGCAAAGGAGAGGAATAAGTTGCCAGCATCTGTCTTTCAATCCGATTACATTGTTAGCATTTTTACATTCAAAGCACGAGGCTTTCGTTAAGTCAGTGCGCTTCACCATCTTAGGCTACATCACCACTTACTATCGGGTAGGATCGTAGATAAGCGCTGGCTTAGTAGAATATTTAAAAAAAACGCCTATTGTATACAAATATATTATCTTTAAATTTTAGTAAAATATTCAACCATTTATTAAACATTCCTATTTACCTGTGCATGGCTATATTTTGCTGCATTGAATTGTAGTATGTTTAATCACAATATTGATATGTTTATGTCTTCTGTGAATAGATTCAGAAGACAGTGAATACAACACGGCGCTGGTCAAACTCAAGAAGCGTAAGTCACGCGGAAGCAAGGACCACTCCCCTCTACCAAACGGCACAGCCAAGAGCAGTAAGAGAGGGCGGAAGTGAGTATTTGTTCAAAGTTATATATTATGTAACAGTGATCCGCAACCAGTGGCCCGGAGCATAAATATGGTCCGCGAGAGATTTAAATATTTTACCTGCCTAATCGTTTTAAATAACACATTTATTATTTTCTCGTCACGTGGGCTGTGCAACAAAAAATCACAATTTTTTACCAAACGTGTGATAACTTTTACAATAAATACACAAATAATACTGAATGAATGCGTTTTTTCAGTTTATTGTATAATTATGTTAAAAGTTGTGATTAAAACTTATTGTTAGATTAACATAGTTTTTTTTTTCACTTTGTGGTCCTTGTTAACAACAAAGAAATCAAAGTGGTCCCTGATCAAAAAAAGGTTGGGAAACCCTGTTATATAATAAATTATAGTATAATTGACATTAACTAGCAGTTCGTCCCGGCTCGACAACAGAGCCACCTACCGGGTCCAATTGTGAATCTTAACCATCTAGGGACCAAATCAAACACATCACACAAAAAACTTCATCGAAATTGGTCGAGCCATTTTCAAGTTTTTGCAAGAGACTAACGGAGAGATATTGAATTTTATATAAAAAATATTTCTTATTAATATACAAACATAAATCTCATTCGTTCGTTACAGCCTATCAAACGTCCACTGTTGAGCCATTGCCATGCTTGGCAGCTGGGTTGGCAACCGCAGTTTTTTAATATTTGAATTCAGTGATATCAGAAAGATGTTGCTGCTCTGCTCCTGTTTCAGTTTACCTCTGTAGTCTCTCACAACACCAACTGAATGATATTATAATTTGTATTTATAATAATAATAATAATAATTTATTTGATACAGACAACACAGATCCATTATAACATTAAAATTATTATTTTTTTTATTACACTATACCTTAAGTTTTAATTATAATTATTGGTTAATCAATGATATTATTACATTTTATTATTAAGATTTTAATAAATTTGACCACCTACTAAAAATTTCACTCCATGCATAAATTGCTGCTTTCAGTTGGGTCTCAAACCTTGGTCGGTTTCCTGATGTTAGTTGCACTAAATGTGCTGTAATTTGTGTTTAATGAGGGCTAATAATTTTCCGCTCACCAGATGTCGCTAGTTGACACTGAGGTTTTTTGTTACACAATGTAATTTAATTGTGACGTTAGTTTTTAATAAAAGTTTATCTAATTCTAGAGTATTATATTAATACACAAAACAATGCGTCAGTGGTGTTCTTTAATTTTTTGCACATTTTTACCGCTTTTTTTAATTTTTCGTCTTTTACGAATATCTGTGGTTTGGATTATTTGTTTTAATCTAATATAAAACATAACTAATAGTATACAAATAAATATTAACCTTAACATTTTTTAAACAAATTAATTTCCCTGCTATTAAATCTGTCAAATATTACACCTCATTTTTAAGGGGCGCCGCCCTGGTGGCAGAAAAAGTTGGTGAATGTCATTGTATGTCTGAAACTGATTATCAATCCTCTCCCCAGTTTAAGGTAAATCTTTCAACGAGAGCAGCACGTACCCAGTTGTGGACTGATTAAGAAACAAATGGTAGAGCCATGCTGCAGCTATATTAGTAGTATAGTTGTAGCACAAATGGGTCGGCTCGACCGGGGGAGGACCACGCTCTCACAGAATACCAGCGTAAAATAGCAGCTTAACTCTGCTGTATTTCGTATGGACAATGTAGAGAACCGGAGACCCTTTTTACTGGAAAAGAGGCATTCCGTCTTAGTCCTAACGGGTGACAACGCATCTGCATTTTGATTCTTTATTGAGGATAAATGTAGATGTCTATGGGTCAGAAGCAACCAATTACCATCAGGTAGACTGTGTGCTCGTTTGTCACCCTATCCTACAAAATAAAGTGTTTTTTTTTAAATTTTGTACAAAAAAAAAATAATATACCACGTTTTTTCATATTCCTACATTGTCACCCGATTTTGAGCTATGTTCAAAATTTCAAGTCTCTAGTTCATCAGGAAGTTTCAATTACTAAATTCCTTCCCAACAACGGAGAAAGCAAAGCGAATTAAAATTTAGATATAATAATATAATAGAGATTCAGAATCGGGAAGTGCTCGAAATTTGAGTTGCAAGATTCCACCCCAAACGACTGACAGTCAGATAGACAAGAAAATTTAGTAAAAAAAGGTTGGATAAGATGTTTATTTGTGTACAAAAATTTATGACAGCTTTTGTTTCGTTTCTAGGTAAATTTCTATATAAATCGAACTGCATAGCACTCCTCATTTCGGAGACTTTGGCGCAGACTAAGTCCGTATTGACAAACTGTGTCCACTAAAAGTTACTTTTTAAATTTCTTGGACATTTTCTTTTAACGCGAGCGCTTTTCCTCTAAACTAGTATAGCTCAGTTTATTCTATACTTAATAATATAATAATTTTATGTCTTTTTCATGGCCACCAAACAGACCTAAGAGTGAAATGAATGGCACAGCAGGTAGAAAGTCCAAAGCGTCCCTCACAAATGGTGATCATGGTAAGTTATTTATTTAATTACTCATGTTAATTACAAATTGTTATAACAAAGGAGCGTAGTAAGCCTCTATAGAGAAGCCCGTGCTGCGGTAGACTGATTCCATTTACTTTGTTAACGAGTGTTATCGTCAAAAAAAGTAATTAAAATGTTAGAAGAAAATTTTTTCGGCCTTTGTCACTCCCAAGATTAAGACGAATATAACGACACCTCATATGTTAAATCTAAACACACACACACACACACACACAAACACTCACGCCTGTCACCCAGAGGGGTAGGGAGAGACTACAGACTTCCATTTGGCGCGATCCTGACACACCTCTCGCCTTCTTTACATCCATATATCTACGCATACACGCTCGTCGGTTAAGGGTACTCCTAATCTGGCACATTTTCAATGTATCGCCGATTTGGTCGATAAATCTTCGTCTAGGGCGTCCCTTCTCGACTGCCGTTCACTTCTGAAACATAAATTTGTTTTGTAACTCTTTCCTCGTTCATTCTTTCTGCGTGACCAAACCACCGAAGCATTCCTTTTTTAATCCTGGTCACAACGTCAACTTGCAAACCACACTTTTATCTTATCACACTATTTCTCACATCACACTATTTCTCACCCTGTCATTCAGATTCAGCCCTAACATACTCTTTAATGACCGCATTTCTACAGCATTTATTCTACTCTCATGCTTCTCCTGCCAGACCCAACTTTCACTACCATACATTAAAGTAGGGACTAACACAGCATTATGAATTGCCATACGTGCCTTCTTGAACACATTCTGACTCTTCATAATAGCGTGTAGAGCCCCATTCACTCTATTTCCTGCGTTCACTCGTCGTTCTATATCCTTGTCATATATACCATCCCTGCTAAATAAACATCCCAAATATACAAACTCATCCACTTGCTCAATCAACTCCCCTTCTATTCTTATTTCACAAAACGTTTTACTTTCAAAAACCACCACTTTCGTCTTACTTGCGTTCACTTTCATACCCCTTTCTTTTAATGACTAGTTCATTAAAGTAACCATCATTTGCAACTCGGCCGCCGATGATGCAAATATGACTTGATAAACGGCGTACAAAAGGCATTTGACGGTTAACTCACCCATTCTAAGCCCACATTCTTCAACTTTCAAAGTTTACAAACAACTGTCCATAAATTGGTTAAACAGCCACGGGGAAGCTACACAGCCCTGTCTGACACCTTTTTGAATGCATTCAAAATGTTAAATCTATCAAACGTAATAGGTTACAGAGCGTGCTAAAGAAGTAGGCTTCATTCATACATCTATTCTATTCATACATACATACATAGTCTCTAAAATCATTACCCAGATTACCCTCCTTCTGTAGCAGTCCGGTAAAAAGAACTATAGTTAGTTGTATAGTTAGGTAATTTTCAAACGACTTCAAAAAACGAAGGAGGTTCTCAATTCGACTGTATTTTTTTTATGTATGTTACCACAGTTTTTTCTAGGTGTACCGATTTCGATGATGATTTTTTTCATTTGAAAGCTGGTGCTTCTCATGTGGCCCCATATAAATTTGATCAAGATCTGACCAGTAATTTTTGAGTTAATAACTCGTATTTAATTGACTTAGTCATTAATTATTATTATATTAACTTTTAATTTGGTTGTGAAATTTTTTTTATTATACCACTTGTTCTAACACAGTATCCACATTAGGATTTTCTCTTACATTGTGCAGTTTTTTTTACATACTCACTAAAAATTGCACAAGACAATTGTCTTAAGCAAACCAGGACATGGGCAACAGCATCTTAAAATTAACATAAACAGCTAAAAATAAAAAAAAAACTGTGGTTGCCAACCCGCTCGCAAAGCGTAGCAACTATGGCAAATATCCCGCCTATGAGGCAATCTATGTGTGTGGCATATGTCCAGCAGTGGACTTTAATAGAGGCTGTAACGGTAACGGTAAACGTCTTAAAAAGTATATCCTATCCAATTAAAGAACTTCTGTTTTTAAAAAACAAGGTCCGAGCCGTAGTGTTTGGAGGACGTGACTACTGCCTCGCATGTCCTAGGTTTGAGTTTCAGCGTGAGTGAATATCTTTTGTACTAAAGGTTTTCAGCAGGCCCGTTTACTTGTTTATTTGGGTTAATAACAGCTTAGTTTCTAAAGTTTTACAAATTAAGCCAATTACAGTCAACCTAGATTTACTTAGTGAAATAAGAGAACACAGTGATAAATCTAAAAATGGAAAAGGCTCACAGACGAATTAAGAAAAAGAGAAGTTAATAAAACTAACTTTGTTAACATGAACATTATTGTCACTTCGTTGTACATTGCGTATTATGTATTGCTTGTCTAGAGCTGCCAGGTCTTATAAAATATATCACGCAATGTACTGCAAAGTGAGTGATATCAGAATTGCAATTTTTTCTTTCATTATGATAACAATTATATATATATATATATATATATATATATATATATATATATATTCACAAACACAAACTTTCATCAAAATCAGTCCAGCCGTTTAGGAGGAGTTCGGTGACATGGACATAAGAATTATATCTACAAAGATAGATGTCTAGAATCGATCACCCAATTTCTTTCCGTGGGTGTCGGCGAGTAAATGCACGAAAAATCTTGTGGCTTCTGACTGATCTGGTCAGAAAACATATCTGGTACCAAGCGTGTCGATGACAGTGAATCCACACCCCAATGAAAGAGACTCAAGTCCAGCTGTGGACTTTAATAGTCCGATTATGAATATAAAATGCCTTTGAGTTACCATGCAGACTTGGCCTTATAATATTTTGGGACTTATTGATCGTATAATTTTTGAAAAACTCTTAATAAGTGAGAGGAGGCCTGTACCCAGCAGTGGGTACCGTAGCCGTATATAGGCTGTAACTTTAACTTTTATAATTCTGTTCAGAGGAACGAAGCTCTTCCAGAAAGAAGGGTCGACATGAAGTTCAACTGCACACGGAGGCGCTGGAGACTTTGCTGCGAGACGTTCTCAAGCACAAAGACAGCTGGCCCTTCAGCGAACCAGTCTCCGTAGATGACGTATGCTTTATACGTTTTTTTTTATAGAATAAGTGTGACCAAAGAGCACTAAGTCCACATGAATGATAGTAAGTGTGGCCCATAGACATCTACATTAAATTTATCCTTGATTAATAACGAGTACCCTGAGTACAAAGATGTAATGCCTTGTTTCCAGTAAAAGGGTCTCGGCTTCTCTACACTCACCAAACGAACAATGCTATTTTACGCTGGTATACTTTTTTTATAGGAATGGGTGACAAACGAGCACACAGTCCACCTGATGGTAAGTGGTTGCTGTGGCCCATAGACATCTACATCTATCCTCGTTTGCAAATCAAAATGCAGATGCGTTGTCACCCGTGAGGACTAAGATGGAATGCCTCTTTTTCAGTAAAAAAGGGTCTCCAGTTCTCTACACTCACCATACGAAACACAGCAGTGTTAAGCTGCTATTTCACGCTGGTATTCTGTGAGAGCGTGGTCCTTCCCCGGCCGAACCGACCCATTCGTGCTGCAACCATAATATAGCTTCAGCATGGCTCTACTATGTATAACACCATATACATAGTAGTTCGAAAAAGTATTTTTATTTTCAAAATAAAAAAGAAAATTTAGAATTAAAATACATATACCTGCAAGACCACAAGATACTGTAAGCCTGTTCAGAATAGATCGGATCATAAATAAATATGATAAAGCTCAAGGTAGCCGGGCTATGACCCGAAACGTCGAGAATTAAAACGCGTTAAAATCCGTAAAATTAATCTGCTCGAATCAAGAATGCCTTTCCCCTCGTTTTTGGACTGATGATAATAATTTCTATGTTCAGGTGCCGGACTATTTGCTAGTGATCGAGGAGCCGATGGACTTCAACACTATCAAAGGGAAGCTCGAGGCCGGCGAGTACAGCAGCGACAGTGAACTGCTAGCTGACGCCGCGCTCGTCTTCACCAACTGCTTCACCTACAACAAAGATACGCATCCAGTGGCCAGGTTGGTCAATCAAGCGAAACGCACTAAAGCCTAAATCACGCTATTAAAGTTCCGAAGTACTGCGGTCTATATGGAATAGCTTTGTACTACCACATGGAAATACGTGGTATAGCCACGCCGCAGCTATATTATGGTTGTAGCACAAATGGCTTTGCTCCACTCGATCGGGATAGGACTACGCTCTCACAGAATACCAACGTGAAATTGCAGCGTAACACTGTTGTGTTTCGTATGGTGAGTGTAGAGAACCGGAGACCCTTTTTACTGGATACGAGGCATTCCATCTATTAATCTCATAATAAAACAATAAAATCTAATAAAATTAAAATGACATGGAGTATAATTAATAGCGAAACTGGTAAGATCAACTCTCGCAATTCAAACTACCAGTTAAGTGTTAATAACAAATTAACCGAATCAGATCAGGACGTTGCAATGGTTTTTGAGAAATATTTTACTGATATTCCGATATTAACCACTAAGTCACTGAATTCTTCTCCTGCGGTCGCCGAATCATTACTTAAACAAAATGTAAATGCGTGTACAAAGAATTTCACATTTCATAAAGTATCATCAAAAGATATTGTAAAATATTTTAAAACTATTGATGTTAAGAAAACTGCGGATCTGTGAGGGATTTCCGTTAAAGTTATTGCGTCTTTAATAGATACAATCGCGCCTCATTTAGCTACTATTTTTAATACTGGTATCGAATCTGGTGTTTCCTGATTTAATGAAGTATAGTAAAGTAATACCTTTATTTTAATCCGGTAGTACATTAGACCCCGCCAATTTTAGACCTATTTCTGTACTACCAACACTTAGTAAGATTTTTGAAAAAATTATTCTTGATCAAATGTTAAATTTCTTTAATATAAATAATTTACTTCATAAAAATCAATTTGGTTTCACAAGGGGTTGCTCGACAACTGATGCCGGTGTGGAGCTGATTAAATATATATTTAATGCATGGGAGAATTCACAGGATGCTTTGGGTATATTTTGTGACCTATCCAAAGCCTTCGATTGTATTCATCATGAAACATTAATCAGGAAACTTCAACACTACGGTGTAAGAAGTGATGCTCTTAAATTAATTATTTCATATTTAAGTAAGAGAACGCAAAAAGTTGTCATTAACAGTATGAGTTCTTCCGGGTCGATGGTACAGATGGGTGTGCCTCAAGGCTCAATTCTCGGCCCCTTTCTGTTTCTTGTATACATTAATGACTTATCTTACATAGTAGGAGATAACCATGATATAGTAATATTTGCAGATGACACTTCTTTAATTTTCAAATTAAGTCGACAATTGCTAAAATATGACGAAGTAATGCTAGATCTAAATTAGTAAATTGGTTCAATGTTAATAATTTGCATTTAAATGGCACTAAAACGAAATGTATGAAATTTATGACTCCAAATGTCAAACAATTAAATACTAATGTAATTTTAAATGGGGAGAAACTGAGTCTTGTAGATACCACCATTTTTCTTGGAATCACACTAGACGCGCAGCTTCAATGGAGCCCCCATATATCAAAACTAGCAAGCAGACTTAGTTCTGCAGCATATGCCGTAAAAAAGATTAGAAGTCTAACTAGTGTTGAAACAGCTAGACTAGTTTACTTTAGCTATTTCCATAGCATAATGTCGTATGGTATTTTGCTATGGGGACACGCAGCTGACACTGAAATTATATTTGTTTTACAGAAGAGGGCCATAAGAGCAATTTATGATTTAAAGTCTAAAGAGTCGCTGCGACAAAAATTTAAGGAAATTAATATATTAACTTTGGCCTCTCAATACATTTATGAAAATGTAATGTACGTACACAAAAATAAAAGTAGTTTTACAAAAATAAGTGATATTCATTCTGTAAATACTAGGAACAGACACAAGCTAGTAGTACCAGTTACTCGACTCCATCGAGTCAGTAATTCATTCTTGGGGCGATGTATACGCTTTTACAACAAAATTCCAGAAAATATACAAAATTTGACCTGCTCAAAGTTCAAAAACTTTATTAAACTAAGTTTGTATAAAAAGGGTTATTATAGTATTAAAGAATTTATAGATGATAATAACCCCTGGAAATGAGGTGATCGCTACCAAGCTATTTCTAATTTGTTGTGTTGTTAATTTGTGTAACATACATGATTGTAAGCTGTTATTTTTTAAAAAAAGTCCCGCTGAGTTTCTTGCTGGTTCTTCCCAGGACAGAGGTTGTTTTTTCGAACCAGTGGTAATTATACAAAAGAGTGACTTTCAATAAGCATTATTTATAATCTATATTGAATAAAAAAGTTTCTGTTTCTGTGAACAACAATTTTTTGCGTAAACCGTTGTCTGGAAGTAATATATCTCTTTCATGGTGATAAGACCGCCTCTTGGCCTTCTATATATTATTTTAGAGGGTTATTTTGCAATAACCGGCCAAATTGCAGAGAAGTTTCAGAATAAGTATAGGCAAATTGTGAAGAAAAATTTATTAAAAATAAAACTCAAACATTCTGTCCTTTTTATCTTTTAAATTCAAAAAACGTAGTAATACATTATTTTAACTGATTGTCATTCATAAATATCTAACGCCTACTATTTTATTACGCACGCACACGCATTCGTAAGGGTCGATCGGTCGGCAAAAAAGTATTGAATTGAATCGCACACAGAGCAGCGCGCGTACATGTAGTTGTTGCCCATACACACATTCAATTTGCGATAATTTCAAATAAAAATAGAAGCCATATTTACTCGAATTTTCAAAATACGACGACGACGACGACGACTAACCATTTCAGCTCAGATTATACTAAAGTTTTTTTTTATTGTTTTCTAATAGAAATGTAAATCCATATTCCAAGACACGGAAGGCAATATAAATAATAGGCTTAGTGTCTATTCCATGAAGATATTATTAAGGTACTTTCGTAAAGATGCTTTTGTGGCGGCGCTGTCGTCGCGCAACAAACTAAACTCACTGAAGTCTAAATCGCGCTATCAAAGTTCCGAAGTAAAGCAGTATATATATAGTACAGCTCTGAACTATCACTTGGATTGCTGACCGCTCCGCCGTCAGAACACCTTGCCCGACGGGAGTTCTCCTCCTTTTTTTTTAGAATAAAAGTGACAAACGAACACACAGTCCACCTGATGGTAAGTGGTTGCTGTGGCCCATAGACATATACATCTATCCTCGTTTGCGAATCAAAATGCAGATGCGTTGTCAGCCGTGAGGACTAGGATAGAATGCCTCTTTTCTAGTAAAAAGGGTCTCCAGTTTTCTACACTCACCATACGAAACAAAGCAGCGTTAAACTGCTATTTTAAGCTGGTATTCTGTGAGTGTGGTCCTTCCTTGGTCTAGCCGACCCATTCTTGCTACAACTATACTACCAATGTAGCTGCAGCATGGCTCTACCATGCATGACTTGTTGGCTTGTGGCGCGACAACATCGCCGCCACACTTTACTTACCATTGAGTATGTTTCTATTGCAATATTAACTTCACATAAAACGACAAAGAAGAGAATACCTGCGAAGTTTTCGTTGTTTCTTCTCCAGTCGGGGAAACCTGAGTTCGAAGTAGTAGATTTAAAAAAAATACATTTGAAAAGCGAAATCATATAGTCTTACATAGAAAGAATAAGTATATTTTATGTTTTTTCAAGATCATAAAAACCAAACTCATACAAATTATATAAAACCACCAATTAATTTACAGAGCGGGCTACCGATTAGAAAAGTACGTCGCGAAGCGCTGCGCCGAGTTAGACCTCCCTCCTCTGCCTGAAGCGAACCTTGAAAATGACCAAGAAGCAAGCAAACGCAAGAACGATGATGGTGATGATGAGGGCCCCAAATCTAAAAGATCCAAGCTCAAGTGACATCAATCGTTCACTCACCTCTCGGACTACATTTTATACTGAGGCCAGTGATCAGTGTTTTACAAAATAAGAGGTGTTCACACATTGAGATACCGTTGATTTAGAAATTGAAAGACAGGCTAGGCTTGATTTGTTTCATTTGCAAGGCTTTATGATATTTATCGATACTGTAGTACTGTTGATTAAAAAAAAAACAATTAAATTTTAGCATTTTGTTACTGTGAATTCTTTGTAATCTTATTAATATCTATTAATGTTTCTAATTTATGTATACATTACCGCATATTTATTCTGGAGTACTGTGATTTTTGTATGTTTTATATTTATTTGCTTTTTCGTTTTCGTTTTGTGTTTCGTGAGGAAATTTTAAAGTGAAGTGGTTTGTTATAATAAATAATTGATTTACTTTTACTTCATTTTCATATTGTATTCAAAACATTGTTTAGAAGTCAGTAAAGTGATTACACAAGTGCGAAAATTATTGTAACTTAAATAGTGTTTTGTCCTTCTCCATCGTTCATCCTTTTCTTTTGCAGGCGAATAGAAAAGGCTTTCATAAGGAACTTACAATAACATTTCCTATTTCAATAATGCTAACATTGTTGAAATTTGAAGTTGATTGCATTTTTTAAATAATAATTTAATATAGTAATTTCGACGGTATTTGTTTTTTTTTTATATCCACATCTTGGAATAGGATTTCATGGAAAACAGGAATTACTTTCGTTTTATTAAAATTGAATTTGTTGGTTTTGTTATTGTCACAACAAGAAACATGATACAAAGAAGCGCCTAAAAAAAATTAGCTGCTGGATTATTATAGCAGTATTTATAACTTTTTAAATACATGACTTAAGTGTAAAAAGTTTCCAGCAAAATTATGTATTTGTATGATGAATGAAAGGAAAAGTTTAGATTCACTTTGTTGACTTGTTCAACGATTAATACCTAAATATTTTGAAAATGATATGACTTAGGCTTTATACTGCATAGCACACATAGTATATTGTAGACACTAATTTATATTGCATTTAATAAATTTAAAAATGGAAAATGTTAAAAAAGAGAATAACAGATTCTTTACTGATTTGTAATAAAATTAAATCGATTTTCTCCATCTCTGTTATTTTATATAAATAATAAATTTGAAGAGCAATCAGTCACATGTGTGAAAAATATAACCAAAGCAACCCACTCATGTAATAAGGAGCTAAAATATTCCACTAAATATAAGGTTGTATATATTAAATGTTAAAATTAAATAAGTTTAGGTTACAAATAATACTCTAATGGGGTGTATTGTTACACTTGCCATTACAGTTGAAGTGCCTGTAGGGAGATGCAAGTCCCAAAGTCAATTCCCAGTAACGGATAGGCTGCTTGAGACAATGTTATAAATGCTAAATTAAGAATTACATACAAATTATAAAACATGCAGTTGCAATAGTTATATAAGTTTGCTATATCCTCTGATATTAAACCACAATACCTATAAGTTTGTGTATCTCTTATAATAAATATTTTCACATATGTAAAAGGCATAATTATAACATGTTACTTGCAACTTTGCCATTGTATAAAATATTTGTATGTAATTTATAATATCCAGTGTGTCACATAATATAGATTAAATAGTTTGTCAGTGTTTTTTAAATCTGTATATTAATATTAATTGTTCTATAATTTCCAACACCAGTGTTTTAGAATTATGCTCAAGCAAAACATATGTACAATAACTGACACAGTATTAGATTGAATAGATGTTTTTCATAAATTATTTAGTTCTTTATAAAGGAAATTTATCTATCGCGTCTTGCAACCTGGGGTTGTTCATTGACACTACATAATTCAGTGTATGATAAACTGTCTCTTTGTGTCTGTAATTTGATAAATTATTTTTAAGGTGACCGAACTAACAGAAACCATGTATGATATCATAATATATAACTTTGGAACACAAGAATGGGATACTCTTCCTGTCATATATGTTTTAAAGACTTTCATAATCATGTATTGATTAAACACTCATCTGTTTAAAAATTAACGGTTATCTCTACGGTCATAAGGGTACATCTACATTTTCTGAAATATTGTTATAAAGTGAGAGTGTGGTGTGTGCTTATTCGGAAATATTTAAAGACAGTGTATCGTCTATTATTTTATATTCTAGTTCTAGTGTTTGTATTCAATAGTAGAATAAAATATTCAAAACACTCCACTTTTGAAAGTCTTCGAATATATTATTATACTCTAAATCCGTGTGCATATGACTAGATTTCAGAATAAATATAGATGCCCCCTTTTTACTTATGACGGAACATTTTTGTTATTAGGAACCACAAACTTGGGTAGGTTAGTCGCTTTAGGCAGTTCTATAAGAGCATACCTGATATTGGAGATTTATATTAAAAACAGCTGAAATAGACACATCACTTTCATTTCGACCTGTCTTCTATACATCAGTCTATTTAATGCATTTTTAGTCTTAAAACTTCAATTTGTGTAATTTACACGCCGAGATTTCTGTATTATATTGAGAATGTTATTGTTAGTTTTTTATTGTTAAAATATATAAGACATTTCTGGCTCAACTTACAATTATTTAATACAAAAACTTAATTTAAATTATGGTTGCTTTGTTTTATGCAACTTTTACTTATTTTGTTTTAAAACTTAATGAGTTATATAACTCAGTTACTACTTGGTGACTAGAGAAAAGGGGGTTATATGCATGAAGCAGATGCTATTACGTTTACTTGCATTTCAATATCCCATACTCTTCGATCAAATGATTGAGATGGACTAATCAAAGTTCCCCTAAAGATAAACTAAACCTTAAATTCCAGCATCAATTAAAGCCGAATCTGTTTCAAACAGATCTCTAGTACATATCAGTACTGCTGCATCCAAACCACAATGGATGGATGGTTGATTTAAATCAGACACTGCTTCATTTAGATTGACTTATAATTTCAGGTTGTCAATGTAATTTTTAATTTAATTATATTACGTCACAAGGTAATCAAAATTATCAATACAAATAAATCATTAAACAAAGCTGCGATCAAATTGCATTCCTGCAGTTCTTTGAGGTTATAATAAACTTTTTTGGCAGTGAATATTTATTGAATAATTTAAAAGTTTGATAATAATTTATATTGTAGTGAATAAAAACTATAAAAAGAATCGTTCTTTTATTTTTAGTACTATGTCCTATAACTAAACACATTGAAATAGAAAATATTCAAGTCTTAGTAAAGCAAAAATTAAGTCAAAATGCTTTGATACGCTGATTTAAGTCCGCTGGTCAAACGCTTTCCATGGAAAAACAATATAGAAACTGTAGAGGATTGTATAAACAACATCACCCAAGCTCGTCTAATTTGTATTTAAAAAAACTGGCCAAGTGCGTGTCGCGCCAAGCACAATGTAGAAGTAGGGTCCCGTAGTTGCCCGTCACAATACGTGTGCTTTCTTGATAATCAGTATAATAAATGACCGCTATAATTAAAAATGAGCCGGAAGATCGAAACTGAATTTTCAAATCAGCCTTATAAGTGAGTGGTATTCAAAACAGACTAAAAAAAATAAAATTTTTTTTGTTAATGTAATAAGTTGATCGACTAATTCTACTTAGCTGTGATAGTTTACCTTTTAACTACATTATATATACTACTATTGCATATTCTTTTCACATTTCCAAAAACAGCGGTTTAGTTGGTAGAGTGGGGGGGTGGTAGTCGGGGGGGGGGGGGGGGGGGGGACATGACTAATAAAAAATACTACTAAAGCTAAATATTTTGCAAACGAACCCTCCCGATTGTATTAGCTTATCTATGAACCCTGAATCGAAAAGATTCCTTGAGATATTTTTGAAAGACCTATCCAACGATACAACCACAAATTACTGCTATATAAACTAGTACAACACATGCTGGAGTTGATGGGTAAAAAAAAATCATCCTCCATTTACTTGTATAGGAAGTACCAAAAGTAAAAATGTTTTTTAACATTATATTTCAGTTTTCTAGGTGTGATTAATTTCTATAACTATGTCAAATAACAGATTTGTAGCACCTAGGGTCTCTGAGAAAAACCGCGGATGGACTGACATGGCGAAACTATAAGGGTTCCTTGTTGTGTAACTAAGGAATCCTAAAACGTTTCGTTTTGCCATAAGATTCACACCACAGGAGAGAAAAAAAGCATTAAAAGCCTTCAGCAGATGGAGCCAAACATACAACTAAGATCATACCATCATGAGCCTGTGATGCCTTTGGGAACAATAGGCCATAGTTATGAAATTAATGTATTGTCATCAGTAATTAATACATACATATAATCACGCCTCTTTCCCGTAGGGGTAGGCAGAGACCACTTCTTTCCACTTGCTACGATCCTTATATACTTGTTTCGCTTCGTCCACTTTCATTATTCCCTTCATACATGCTCTTCGGTTTAGGGTACTCTTGGCTTTTTCTTTTTAGTAATTAATATGTTTACTAATTTCAGACTATTCAGTTGTTTGGGTGGTACACCAAAGTATAAAATTCAATTTTATTCATTGACATGCATACTAATGACTCAAGCTAATAAAAGCATTTCATAAATTCTCTGAAACTTTAGAAACCGAATAGTGGCACTCGATGTCTTAATTACAATTCCAAAGACAATGGTCAAATATTACATTGAAATTACATTCAAAATTGTTTGTTGTCAACCAGCCAGACATGAAATAATTACTTATAAACCATGCAAATGTTTTACGGGAATAGAGTACAAACAAAGTACGTTACATTGCAATGAAATGCTACAGAGTTATCTATAGTATGAGAGCAAGTCATAATGGTGTGGCATAGGTTTCAGTGGCCCTGGGACGCCAGAGCCAAAAATGCCGCTACTAACTACTACACTTCTCATCCCTTCAATATAAAATCTGTTAAGTTTTCTATAGTTTTATACTGTTCAAAGATGAATAAAATATTATACTTAATGTATTTTTATACTCATCACTCCCTTTGGTAAGTAATCAAGCACTGTCTGATAATAGAAAAACTGCCTGCTAATATGTAAAAGGGTATCATAACAACAAGATGACTAAAACATGATTTTATTCCTTACAACATTAATAGTACTGATTTACATTCAAAATATAAGCTTCTAAGAGTTAATGGTGGTGCTCAGCTGCCTCCTTCCTTCTTATTTCAGCCCATTTGCTGACATTCTCAGGCGAGTTGGCTGGAAAGAAAAATATGTTAGTGACCCTGATGAAATATACTAGTTTTCAACTTCGGAAGGTGTTACGCATGAGCAGCCATTTGGAAAATGAAAACAAATTCACTTTTTAGAAAAAACTTTGCTATGGTTTTCCCTGTTAGTAAAAATGTTCAGGACAAATAAAATCTAAATTCTACAGACCATAGCTTTGCTGCCATCAAAAGGAAAATTTGATGCATCAGGGGATTATGGAAGATACAGAAAAACCAAATGGAAAAAAAATATCTCATTATGATTTTAGTGGCACTGCTTATAAATAAAGCTGTATGGAGTATATGTGTAGTATTTTATGTTTTTTGGACTTCAGCAAGATTGAATTTAAAGCTCCCAAAAACTTGTGGAAGCAAATACAACAGAGAACACTAAACCATGAAAATGTGCTTTTTATAGAACATGGTGTTGTTAGGTTTTAAAATTTTGCTGATTTTGGGTGATTATACTAATTGCAAGTCAAAGTTTGGTGTTTGAATAAATGTAAGTAAGTGTTTAGTCTAGTGATGGTCGATAAATAATAAGAAATGTACAGTCACTAATGGAAAATTAAGAAATAATGCTATTTCTGCCACAAGTTGCCTTGGATATATACATTTAGGTATATGGTAGTGTACTAGACTTAATAGTTTACTATAAATTGCACTATAAATTATCTACTTGTAAGCAAGTAAAGTGCCTGGTGTACACAAAATCCAATCATTATCATCATTACAGGCTTCACAAGTCCACTGCTGAACATAGGCCTCCCCAAGGAATGCCACAAAGCAAAGAACAAGACCACCGCACTTCTGCTCCACGCCGCCGGAGTACTCCCACCAATCCACAAAATCTAGTGTACATTGATAATAATAATGTATGAACATTAATTGGTACAGTTTAACAGTTTCAATGTGTTTTTATATTAACAAAATCATTTACCCATCTTGTGAATCTTGTAGAAAACTGGAATACAGACGCCCATACCAATGAACCAGTAACGCCAGATCCATTGATTCTGGATGTAATATTTAAGCGGGAATTGTGCAATCTTCGCTGAAAACGTGTAAGGGAATTTCATAGGGCGACTTGGTGTCTCCGACATCGTAATTGATTGAATGCTGCAAATGAAAAAACAAGTCATAATATTATGTAATAAGTCGTCTGATAGAGTTATGGAAGGAGAAAAGGAGAATGGATAAAAGAATTCTATTATTAAACGATTAAGATATTACTAACGTAGTAAAATTTACTAATAAGGACGTAAAAATTAACACTAAATAATAAAAAAAGTTAAATTAAAGCAGAAATAACCTCACCTTCCCACTTATTAGAAGGCACAAGCCAAAGACTAACTAGTATATTCTACCCGAATGGTGGAATACTATATCTATGGGTGGAATGGTACAAGCCACACACAGAACACTATTAGCGGAGAAGAACGCCAACTTCATATAAAATAAAATAATAGAGATGCAGCTAATATACTAGAACAGATCTGGGCACTAGGTATTAAGCGAGACTAAGTTGCACCTGTTCCATTTTTAAAAAAATTTGATCCATCTAGTCTCACTGTGCCTACGCGTTGCACGGCACCGGCGTGGCCTTCTCGAATCGAAGATGTACCGGCACGGCAAAGCGAGATAGCATTTTTTTGCTGTAGTTACTTGTTAGTGCTTTGCCGCTTGCTCGTGTTTGCTTAAATCATTCGTGTGTCAGTCATTTGAATTTGAACTATATTTCAATGTATATATAAAAGTAACACGACGCGTACTCATGTTGTGCAAGAATATATTCTGTCCTTTTTAACTACACTATTCCGCAGTCTTTCTATCTTTGTCTGTCAATACTCGAGACTAGTCGGAACTAGTCCCGGGGACTTCAACCAAATACTAGGCAGATTGTGTACACTAGGTACTTGTAGATACCCGATGCGAATGGAGACCATATGATGCAGTCGAGTGTCTAGTACGGACTCATGCGAACGTGATTTCGTCATCGTATTGAATGATACCTACTTGACTTAATTAGCAATAGAATTTCGTAACAAAGTTTTGATGAGTGGTTAAAGAACTTCCGATTTAGTTTTTATTTAGACATTATTTTGACATTTGTTTGTTGTTTAAAAAATTGCAGCAGTTTCGATTGGGATTATTTAATTTGTGGTATTTTTTGGGTTGCCTATCCCAACGCTGAATAAAAGAACATAATAAATTACAAATTTCTATTTATTTATTCAAAATACAAATTAAAATTAAACAACATACATAACTTAAAAAAAGTACTTCAGAAAACTGGTGTTTTAGGTATTAATTATAGAAGTGACAAGAAATTTCCCTCCCACAACATGTTCTACTCACTAATTACCTATATGTGTAAAAGATATGAAAGCATGTACACCATCTTTTCTCATAATTTTTCATTTTATAAGTCCAGACTATGGAGTGTAGAGTAGAAGGAGGACCATCTCCTTATATGAAAAGTGTCCCTAAAAACGCGTCCAATAAGGGTGGCGCTGCAGTAGCATAGGATAAATTTAAAAAAAGGCGCCAAAATTAATTAGAATAAGATGGAGAAATAAACAAGAACCGACCAATCCGCTTGGTTTTGTACTACGTAAATAGTTGAGGTTTTGTATACTGGCATTTTACTAACTACTCTAGTCATAAAATTTTTCAAATATTTGAATTCAGCTGACTTCACTCCGTCTACAACAGCTATGTTCATATCGTAGTTTTTCAGACGCCAGCGCTGTTGTGGTAGGTTTTGGAACCTCTATTTTCAGTATATAGTGGGACACTTTTTCAACTTTCGCACCTTATAAGATGGTTCTCCTTCCACTCTACACTCCATAGTCCAGACCCAAAGGGTGGTACAAGCAAGCACAGATCAAGCACAGACTAATTAGTAGATTTATAGATTCTACTGAATGGTATACAAACTGTTACGGTTTCCCAATGCTAGGGAAAACCCTTAATCATAGGTAATAAGTGATTACATAGATTTTCTCTAAATAGTCATGTCATCATTTAAAGGTAGCTCTGCCTCCCGCTCTCGGGAACAAGTCAGTCTCTGCCCGACCGCTGATTCCATAACACCTCTGTATCATCTCGTGTCTGCCAGTTTCGATTCCGGGCTAATTAAAATTTGTAACCATTTCTATTTCTAAATTATACTATTTCCGTTGTGTAATAAAAGTGCTTTTTTTTAAAACCTAGTTTACGAGGTCCCGTATAACATTAGTGTCAGCTTAAGGGATTTAAAAGAAATAAGTAAATCCGCGGAACGCCTCAATTCAGTGAAAATTAAACAAAATAAATTCCATATATACGTGTAATTGTGTCGGTAAAAAGTGCTAAATCCCAATCTCATCTCCGTTTCGCTGTATCTCTGTTAAACACCGCTGTATCCTGATGGTCTTACCAGACCCTCACGTGCCTTTTTGGGCATACTCCGAAGACCTATCACTCACCTTGGGTGATCTCGCCTGGCTACGAAATGATTCGTGTTGCCGTCATAGTTGCAGTGTTCCTGTAAGTACATTCATTCTACATCGAAGCTATTCGTGTTGTGAAAAAAAAAGTGTCAGTGATTTAACTGTAAATTCCATCGCATAATTTCAATTTAATTTAAAGTATTAAAAGTTTAAAAGTATTAGACTTAGTAACATTACTTAATCAATCATTAATCATTAATTGTTCCATTGTATTATTTCTTTATCGTTCAGTTCCGAGAATAGTGCAACATTCCATTCTAATCTCAACTCCGTACCTCACGCGTTATCTTTGTTTTGACTAACTTGCTATGCCTAAGGACGAGCCTATTACCATGTCTAAAGAAACAAAAGAAATCGACATGAACTTTTTAAGTAAATTTATTAATAAATTTGACGGAAACCGCGAAAAACTTAATGCGTTTTTAAATAACTGCAGAAATGCAATAAGCCTTGCGTCACCGTCTCAACAAGATATAATATTAAAATATATTTTAAGCCAACTCGAAGGCCGTGCCGAAAGTGCGTGCTCCATTAAAGAGTTCGAGAACTGGCAACAGTTAGAGGAGTTCCTCAAAAACTAATTTGGCGAGAAAAAACACTACGCTGCACTACTCTCGGACCTCCAAGATTGTTGTCAAATTAATAGCGAAACGGTCAACCAGTTTGCACTACGCGTAGAGACATGTCTATCAAAGCTATTAACCGAAATCAATATCTCAATACCCACGAAAAAGAAAGGTGAACTGACTGGCCATGCGGCCGCAATGCAAGATTTAGCTTTGCATACATTTGTAAGTGGGTTAAATCCTCGATTGTCAACGGTAGTCAGATGCCGTGACCCTGAAACCTTAAATTAAGCCATTGGCTTCGCTGTATCCGAAGAAAAGATATTGCAGAACTCTTCTAAGCGTTATCCTTCGGCAATTAATACCAGTTCGCCTAATCAAGGACGTTGGCCTCAACGTCAATCCCAACCAAGCCGAAACCCTACACAGCGAGGCTACTCAAACAATACCAACAGTCAAGGGCCGTCTACTTCAGGTCCTCCAGTGTGCCGTTATTGTAAAAACTTGGGCCACACTATCGATAATTGTAGAAAACGGAATTCAAAAATAACCGCTTTAGAGATCAAAATAATCAGAGACTATCTCCTAGACGCTATCAAAATAACCAAGCTCAAATCCACGCGGTAAACATTAACGAATGCAGTGACTACCCGGAAGATCAGGATACATCAAACGATGATTTAAACGCATAAAGGGCTCACGGTGGTGTCTCGTGAGACCCAAAAATTGAATTCCAAAACATTACCATATCAAAGGCACCAATACTACATCCACTGTATCCTCTGTATCCCCTAACGATAGGGACAGGCGAATTAACCGCAATACTACATCCACTGTATCCTCTGTATCCCCTAACGATAGGGACACACGAATGAACCGCAATACTACATCCACTGTATCCACTGTATCCTTTGTATCCCCTAACGATAGGGTCACGAAAATTAAACAAAATACTATATTCGCTGTATCCTCTGTATCCCCTTATGATAGGGAATCGCGAAGCAAACGCAACACTGTATCCACTGTATCCCCTGCATCCACTGTATCCTCTGTATCCACTGTATCCGCTGTATCCTTCACACCCACTGTACCCACTGCATCCTCTGTTCCCGCTATATCCTTTGTATCCACCGGTATCACCAAACGTAAAATTAATAATTCCATACATGCTAAACCTACCTTAGACACCACTGTTCCTCGTCCCATTCCTCAAACCAGAATTTATGAAATTAATATTGGTCCATTCAAAAAACGTTTACCCCATATTCTTGTATATTCCTCAGTATCGGACACTACCTTATCTCTCCTTGTAGACTCTGGCGCAACAGTTAGCCTACTGAAACGATCTTCTATACAAAACACAGTTGACATCATAACAGAGGTAATATTCCTGAAAGGTATTGACCCTATTGATCAAGCTTCACCTACAATGGGCTATTTTCCACTTAAGATAAAAATAAATGATAAAAATAGTATCACACATAGATTCCATATAATACCTCAAATAAACTTACCTAATGATGGTATAGTTGGCACTGATATGCTAATCGCTTTTGACTGCAGAATCGATTACACTCGTGAAACTTTGAAAATAGATGGAAATGAAATAAAATTACATTTCAATGAACCTACTTATGTTATTCCTCTCAGATCTGAAATTGTCATAGAATGCTCTGTCTCCAACCCTGAAGTAAAAGAAAGACTTGTCCTAGACCAATATTATCATGAAGATTTACTATATCGCTAATTGCTTAGTCGCAGTCAAAGAAAACAAAAGAATTAACTTATCAGTAATCAATACCTCTGAAAGTCCTATAACCCTACAGTCAAATCTAGATATCACACTAATTCCCTTAAGTTCTTTAACCAAACCTTTTGATCCAGTAAACACTTACACAGTTTGCAATTTAAAAAACACAAACTCTTACCTCCGAACACAAGAAGTATTAAACCTACTTAGAGTCACCCACCTCAATCCTGAAGAGACAAACGCTCTTCACGATGTTTGCTCTGAATACTCGGACATATTCTTTATTCTACACTTCTAGGATTCGTAGGCACTGCATCAAAAAAGTTGTTTGGCACAATGGATGAAGACGATGCCATCCGATAGGACAACGCCATTACAGAGTTAGAAATAGACCAAAAGAAATTAGCCCTCCTGATGAAGGAAAATATACTAGTCACTACCTCTTCGCTCAGATCTTTTAACGAAACTTTGCATAAAATTAGACTAAATGAAAACCACCTGAAAAACGCAATTGATGAACTGTCCCAAGACATCCTAAATCTAACTTACGCTTCAAAAGAATTAGGTATTAGATCTCGCATGCTGGAATTAACTTCCATGAGAGAAAGTAGTCTCCTAGCCTTGTCCTTCAAAGTTGAGGACATAATTAATGCTATCATGTTTAACAAATCTAATATCCTGTATCCTATTATCCTAACACCTAAAGAACTTTACCTCGAATTGGTCGAAAACTACAGATTCTTACCCGAATCTAAACAACTCCCAGTTCCTTAAAATCTCGATAACATGCATACTATTTTAAATGTATCAATTAAGTTTTTCAATAAAGTGTTGTATTCAATAAAGAAAAAGTAGTGTTTGCAGTAAAAATCCCTCTCATTAACCCTATACACTTAAACATATATCATAACTTACCTTCACTGGTCCCTCATGACAAAAATAATCCAGAGTCATATTCGACCATCATTCCATCCTCCAAATATATTGGTATAAGCAAAGATAGATCAATGTATTGTTAGTTAGATAACCTAGATTATTGTAAAGTAATAAAAAAATATCATTACCTTTGTCAAACATCAATACTGTATTCCTCTTCCGCGATGCCCTCCTGTGAAAGCGAAATTATTACAAAAGTACTTACCTCTATCCCTTCGATTTGTGAAACTAAATTTATTCATGGTCACGTTAGCATCTGGCAGCCACTATGCTATAATAGATGGTTATTTGTAATGTCTGAAAAAACTAAAATAAGTATTGAATGTAATAACTCCCAAGTTACTGAAACAGACTTTTGTGGAAATGGTATATTGTACTTACCTCCTGAATGTGTCGCCTACTGTAAAGACACTCGTTTAACACCGCATGAAAATCGTGAAATTCAACTGAAAACTATTGTAACTAATTTTAACATTTTCAATGATTCCTGTTGTAATATTGTAGCATATAATAATATTGTATCAAACTTACCGGTAGTTAATCTTAAGAATGTTAACTTAGATTCCTTAGCTTATGATGATCCTGAAATCCTGAAAAGCCTTAACAGTATAATTGAAAAACCACATATTGTTTTATATCAAAAATATTATTCAGGTATCACAATTGTAATTATAGTTTTTATTATGTGCTTTATTATTTATAAGATGTATAAAACTGGCTTACACAAGAAAATAATGAAATCTAAAGAAAATAAAATTCCTGAGAATAATTACATTGAATTAGATGACAGTAACCTCTCAAACATTAACACGGGACCTTCTCTTCGAATCGGCTAATTTATATTTACTATCACATAAACTCCACTTTTAAGGGTGTAGTTTACTCTACATCGGGGGGCTGTGACGGTTTCCCAATGCTAGGGAAAACCCTTAATCATAGGTAATAAGTGATTACATAGATTTTCTCTAAATAGTCATGTCATCATATAAAGGTAGCTCTGCCTCCCGCTCTCGGGAACAAGTCAGTCTCTGCCCAACCGCTGAATCCATAACACATCTGTATCATCTCGTGTCTGCCAGTTTCAACTCCGGGCTAATTAAAATTTGTAACCATTTCTATTTCTAAATTATACTATTTCCGTTGTGTAATAAAAGTGCTTTTTTTAAAACCTAGTATACAAGGTCCCGTATAACAGAACGTAGTGATTATATTCTCTTTGACCAAATGGGTACAAGTACAACAAAATTAATTTATTTTGTCTGACCTACGCAGTATGCTAACTATGACATCGGGACGTCAAACACCTCAGCTCCCCCCCCCCCCCCCCCCCGTGACCATGGGCACTGTAAAGCACACGAAACGTCGGGAAATAAAAAGTTAAATTAAATGTGATAAAATCCGTAAAAACTAGTTTCATTTAATGTGGAGTCTTCGCGTAAATATAAGAAATCATTATCTGAGGTTACAATGTATAATTATCCTTCATAGTACATTGCACAATCATACTATGTTGATGCGTCACATTGTGCAGCCTTTGGCAGATTTCAACTTCAGAGTCAACTTGAGCCAGCAAACAGTTAGCGATGGTATCTCAAGTGGAGGTGGGCAAAGTGTATCATTTTTGCGATTGAAACATTTGCATCTCTATCACTGAAATGTTACGAAACACTGATATGTTTCATTTGGCTCATTTGGATCATCGACTCAAAAGATATAAAATTCAGAATGTTCCGAATACATTAAGTTGCGTCACGGGCGTTTATTACTGACTGATCCGTGAAATGTTATGTGGCAACAATGCTGAATAATATAAGTGTAAATAAAACAAAATAATAATTGGTAAATCCAATTGGGCATACCTTAAGCGCATAAAAAAATACGTATAACATGATTATACGGAATTTTTTAAAGTAGTTTAAATACATTTCGACAGCACTATCGGCTTCAACACCCTCGAAAACCATGAAAATGACACCCATCTTGAAAAAATTGATAACCATTGCAGCTGCCACCTTGGATTTACATTTCGACAGCACTATCGGCTTCAACACCCTCGAAAACCATGAAAATGACACCCAAGATGAAAAAAATTATATCTATTGCAGCCGCCATCTTGGATTTACATTTCGACAGCACTATCGGCTTCAACACCCTCGAAAACCATGAAAATGACACCCATGAAGAAAAAAATTGATACCCATTGCAGCCGCCATCTTGGATTTACATTTCAACAACCCTATCGGCTTCAACTCTCTCGAAAACCATGAAAATGACACCCATGATGAAAAATTGATACCTATTGCAGCCGCCATCTTGGATTTACATTTCGACAGCACTATCGGCTTTAACACCCCCGAAAACCATGAAAATGACACCCAAGATGAAAAAATTGATATTTATTGCAGCCGCCATCTTGGATTTACATTTCGACAGCACTATCGGCTTGAACACCCTCAAAAACCATGAAAATGACACCCAAGATGAAAAAATTGATATCTTTTGCAGCCACCATCTAGGATTTACATTTCGACAGCACTATCGGCTTCAACACCCTCGAAAACCATGAAATTGACACCCATGATAAAAAAATTGATACCTGCTTCAGCCACCATCTTGGATTTACATTTCGACAGCACTATCGGCTTCAACACCCTCGAAACCCATGAAAATGACACCCATGATAAAAAAATTGATACCCATTGCAGCCGCCACCTTGGATTTACATTTCGACAGCACTATCGGCTTGAACACCCGCGAAAACCATGAGAATGACACCCATGATGAAAAAATTGATATCTATTGCAGCCGCCATCTTGGATTTACATTTCGACAGCTCTATCGGCTTTAACACCCCCGAAAACCATGAAAATGACACCCAAGATGAAAAAATTGATATTTATTGCAGCCGCCATCTTGGATTTACATTTCGACAGCACTATCGGCTTGAACACCCTCAAAAACCATGAAAATGACACCCAAGATGAAAAAATTGATACCTGCTTCAGCCACCATCTTGGATTTACATTTCGACAGCACTATCGGCTTCAACACCCTCGAAACCCATGAAAATGACACCCATGATAAAAAAATTGATACCCATTGCAGCCGCCATCTTGGATTTACATTTCAACAACCCTATCGGCTTCAACTCTCTCGAAAACCATGAAAACGACACCCATGATGAAAAATTGATACCTATTGCAGCCGCCATCTTGGATTTACATTTCGACAGCACTATCGGCTTTAACACCCCCGAAAACCATGAAAATGACACCCAAGATGAAAAAATTGATATTTATTGCAGCCGCCATCTTGGATTTACATTTCGACAGCACTATCGGCTTGAACACCCTAAAAAACCATGAAAATGACACCCAAGATGAAAAAATTGATATCTATTGCAGCCGCCATCTTGGATTTACATTTCGACAGCACTATCGGCTTCAACACCCTCGAAAACCATGAAATTGACACCCATGATAAAAAAATTGATACCTGCTTCAGCCACCATCTTGGATTTACATTTCGACAGCACTATCGGCTTCAACACCCTCGAAACCCATGAAAATGACACCCATGATAAAAAAATTGATACCCATTGCAGCCGCCACCTTGGATTTACATTTCGACAGCACTATCGGCTTGAACACCCGCGAAAACCATGAGAATGACACCCATGATGAAAAAATTGATATCTATTGCAGCCGCCATCTTGGATTTACATTTCGACAACCCTATCGGCTTCACCTCTCTCGAAAACCATGAAAATGACACCCATGATGAAAAATTGATACCTATTGCAGCCGCCATCTTGGATTTACATTTCGACAGCACTATCGGCTTCAACACCCACGAAAACCATGAAAATGACACCCATGAAGAAAAAATTGGTACCTAATTCAGCCGCCGTCTTGGATTTACATTTCGACAGCACTATCGGCTTCAACACCCTCGAAAACCATGAAAGTGACACCCATGAAGAAAAAATTTATACCTATTGCGGCCGCCATTTTGGATTTACATTTCGGCAACCCTATCCGTTTCAACACTCGAAAACCATGAAAATGTCACCAATGACAAAAAAATTGATACTACTTACTTTTAGTACGTACTACTATTATTTATTCTGTGCTTTTAAAATATTGTAATAAAAAAATCTCTTATTATTTTTATAATCAGGTATTTTAGAAATTTGGATATTCGAATATTGTGTATTTGTACAGCGATCTTTTTGAGCCGCTGCAAACATCCGAAACAATGTCCACTCACGACGGCGACTGACCAGTATATAACAAGTACTCTGTGCGTCGAACTGAGTGAGTGAGTAAACTACTCTGTGGCTTTAGCTCCCTTTACAGAATTAATTTATATACAAGGCTACCAAATCAACGAAAATTTCGCAATTTTGGAGCCGAAAAAAATTAATTATAGCTAAACAAAACAAAATTACACTGCCATTTACATTCAGTGGCTTCCCACATGATAGATGAAGAGATTAAAAAATAGATTGAGTTAAACAATTGATATTTTCAAAAGTTAGAGTGTTTACAAGCCTTCCGGACTTGATAAATCCACACCATAAGCCACTAAAACCCCTTTTTTTATATAAAAATAGCAATTAATCGATTTAAAAAAATATTAATAAGTTCAACAATCATTTATCTTTCTAACAATGTGCTTTTTATATCATTTACATGTATAATATGATTGCTAGATACGATTTTATTCGATAAAACGTTGGAATCTTAATTTTTAGGCGATAGTAGAACATACCTTGCGCTTTCGCTTAAGGTATGCAAAATCAATTCATTATTTACAAAAATGTCCATTTATACAAAACAGCAATGTCTATGTACACAGAATTTTCTCGTAAAGTCTCATAACTCTAACTTTATGATGAAAAGGAAGAAAGTAAAGTCACAATAATCACTACGCAAAGAAATCTTAAACAGAACTCAGTATGTTTTCGTAAACAGGCACTAATGAATATAAACAATTTGCCGTATCAACGTAAAATGACAACTTGTTAATGCAAACATTACATACAAAAAACGACCGTATAGCATTTGACGCGTAAGCGCCTTAGTGGTAGTTTTTACGTGCATGTATAACGTCAGCAAAAATCCGTACGAGTTGAGTGATACACTTCTTATTTGTTATCTCTATCTGACTTATGTGGATTATAATTATTTCGCCCGCTCACTCGCTACTCGCGAGTCCATAGTTAAGTTAATCATTGTCTCAGTCTGTCTCTCTCGCTCGTGGCTCAGTCGCCTCGCAAGTGACGCCTCGCGCGAAATGAGCAAAGAGCAAAGTAATATTTCACTGTTCCAGATCCAAATGATACATTTGAAACGTTACTGAACCAATCTTTTGTATCACTTCAGTGATTGGGATCAGAAAGTCGTTTCCGTAAAGAGATACACACGCCTAATCTCAAGGCACCTAGGCAGACAGACAGCATATCTTGAGAATCACATCACCATTAGTGCAATGGTTTCACCGTTTCCACTAATAGTTCACATGCGCATACACTTAATACACAAAATCGTACCGCTTTTACATATCAAAATCCACTTCAAACCGTTATTTAAACAATAATACAGGACCAGCAAACCTCTACCGTTCAAGTTCCCGCCAAAACTCAGAGTATAATATATTTTTTTATAACTGGCTTTACAGCTCTGGGTTCTAGCCTTTCTAAGCCTGAAGTTACAATGTATAATTAATTATTATTCTTCATAGTATACTGCTTCACAATATGTTGATGCGCCACATTGTGCAGCCCTTGAGAGGTTTTGACGGTAACTTGAGCCAGCAGACAGCTGACAGTTAGCAATGGTATCTCAAGGCGCCTGAGCCGACAGACACCTTATCTTGAGAATCACATCATCATCAGAACACTTGTTTCACCATTCCCACTAATAGTTCACATGCGCAGACACTTAATACACAAAATTGCACCACTTTTACATATCAAAGTCCATTTCAAACCAATATTTAAACAATAATACAGTAGCAGCAAACCGCCGTCGGTCAAGTTCCCGCCAAAAACCCCCAGAGTATAATAATATCTAATAGAATCATAGATTACTGTGTTTATAATAGAGTAGGCTTGGGCAAAAAATATCGAAAAATCGATATATATATCGTCGATATTTTAAATCGGGATATTTCGATATATCAATATTTACTTTAGAGTATCGAATTCGTATCAATTTCGATACATTTTAAAATGTTGTATGAATGACAAAACATGTAACAACAAAAGGAGGTTATATATATTGGCTGGGGTAGGGAGACGCGGTGCATTTGACACTTAACAAATTTCGTTTTATTAATATTTTTGCAGTTAATATTAAATTTTATGCATTTGTAACGATGGTGCAATTATATTCAAGCAAGGTGCAGTTATTTTACATCGCAAAAAGTTCCTATTCCAATTACTTGAAGTAATATCAACGTTATAATTTGAGCGAATTTTAACAATTTTTTTTCTAAGCTATGTGGTTGCAGTTTAAATTATTCATATTTTTCAGATGTGGAAGTGATGCGAGAGGGGACTATCATAGCCGCATTAATTCATTTATTTTAGTTCCGGAACAGCACCCTGTTTATCCTGGGAATTTCTTTTTAAACATGATGTTAATAAAATATAAACAGGTAGCAGCAGTTTCCGAAAGGGCTTTATTACCATAGAAGACATACATACCCTTCGGCAAATTGTACAAAAGTCCAAGGAGTACAATTTGGCACTATGTCTGGCGTATGTGGACTATGAGAAATTCTTTGATTCCGTCGGAATTTGGGCGGTTCTGCAGTCCCTTCAGCGGTGCCAAGTTGACTGTCGGTATATAGAAGTGCTGAAGTGTTTGTACAGTAGAGCTACTATGGCCATCCGAGTACAGAACTAGAGTACGAAACCTATCCAATTTTAGATAGGTGTAAGACAGGGTGACGTCATATCCTTGAAACTCTTCACCGCTGCATTGGAAGACGTTTTCAAGCTTCTGGACTGGAAAGGATACGATATTAACATCAATGGCGAGTACATCACTCACCTTCGATTTGCCGACGATATAGTCCTTATGGCAGAATCGCTGGAGAACCTAAGCACTATGCTCAATGACCTCAATAGTGTCTCCCAAGGGATAGGTCTTAAGATCAACATGGACAAAACAAAGATTATGTTTAATGTCCATGTCACACCTATGCCGGTAGTTGTTGGGAGCTCTAAGCTCGAAGTTGTTGACGAGTATGTTTACCTGGGACAAATAGTCCGACTAGGTAAGTCCAACTTCGACCGAGAGGTCAATCGACGGATTCAACTCGGCTGGGCAGCGTTTGGGAAGCTACGACACATCTTCTCGTCAGACATACCTCAAAACCTTAAAACGAAATTGTACAACCAGTGCGTGTTGCCAGTGATGACTTACGGAACTGAGACGTGGTCCTTCACAGCTGGCCGTATGAGGAAGCTAAAGGTCGCTCAGCGAGCTATGGAGAGAGCTATGCTCGGAGTTTCTCTGCGTGATAAACTTAGAAATGAGGATATCCGCAGTAAAACCAGAGTGACCGAAATAGCCCAACGGATTAGTAAGCTGAAGTGGCATATAGCTAGAAGAACTGACAACTGATGGAGAAAAAAGGTTCTCGAGTGGCGGCCTCGTACCGGCGGACGAAGTGTAGGGCGTTCCCACACTAGGTGGAGTGACGACCTGGTAAGATATGCCGGAAGTCGATGGATGCAGGTGGCTCAAGACCGTGCTTTGTGGCATTCCTTGGGGGAGGCCTATGTTCAGCAGTGGACTTGTGAAGGGCTGTAATGATGATGATTATGAACTTGTATAAAAGAATAAAATATTCATTGTGTACTCAATCAAACGGAAACCTTTTTTATTTCACCGGAAAATATTTCAAAATTATGATTTCTTATATTTACCGCACACTACACATTGCCTGAGGCTGCTGTCATCACATCGTATATAGGATGCTGTAAAGCACCCGAAAAGTCGGGAGTTAATAGCAATAAGTTAATTAAACGCGATAAAATCCGTTGTTAGGGATTGAATTTTCTCCGAACCTAAACTTTGGGCGGTTCATCGAGTCCAGAGCCAAAGCAGCCGCAAGGAAACTTGGTGTCCTTGCAAGGGTGCGGCGGTACTTCACGCCGGGGCAGCTTCTTACCTTATATAAAACCCAAGTCCGGTCGTGCATGGAGTACTGCTGTCACATATGGGCTGGTGCTGCAAAATGCCACCTGGCAGCATTGGACTCAGTGGAGAGACGTGCTAAGATGCTCATTGGTGACCTTGATTTGGTTGAAACCAATCTTGTCAGCCTTGAGCACAGGCGCAGAGTAGCCAGTCTCTCGGTATTCTATAGGATGCATTTCGGTGAGTGTGCGCAGGAATTACACGCCTTAATTCTTCCTTCTCCTTTCCACCATCGGACAACCAGACGGTCGGCGGGTCTTCATCCCTTTGTTGTCGATATTCCACGCATTAGAACCAAACGGTTTGCTTCGTCTTTTGTAATGCGTACAGCAAAGGAGTGGAATAATTTGCCGACGTCTATCTTTCCATCCGAATACAATCTAGGCGTCTTCAAGGCAAGAGTGAATAGGCTTTTGTTACGATAAGACAGTGCGATTTACCATCTAAGGCTGCATCACCACTTACCACCAGGTGGTATTGTGGTCAAGCACTGGCTTATAATAAGTAAAAAAAAAAAAATTAGAGTAGTTAGTAAAATGCCAGTCATGATTTTTTTAAATATTTGAATTTAGCTGACTTCACTCCTTTCACAACAGCTATCTTCATATCGTAGTTTTTCAGACGCCAGCGATATTGTGGTAGGTTTTGGAACCTCTATTTTCAGTAAATAGTAGGACACTTTTTCAACTTTCGTCCCTTATAAGATGGTGCTCCTTGTACTCTACACT
The DNA here is from genome assembly GCA_033319125.1 of Parnassius glacialis. NCBI lineage: Eukaryota > Metazoa > Arthropoda > Insecta > Lepidoptera > Papilionidae > Parnassius > Parnassius glacialis. The sequence goes on along the minus strand of JAVANC010000012.1, from coordinate 3,050,302 downwards.
CCATAGTTTAACTATATTTGAAACGTTTAACCAAATAAATCAAAGTATTTTGTGTATTTTGAATATGTTTGATTTTAGTTATATAATGAGAATTACTTTGTAATATTTATGAGAGTGTGCATAATTTTTAAAACTCTTTGCCAAAAGGAAAGTGGGATAACATTCTATAAGTAAGTGAATTTACAGTTAATATTCAAAAAAGCTATTTGATAATATAGATATATTATACTTACATTATATTTACAAATTTGTTACTAATCTTAATATTGTAAATACCCATATGTTTGCCTTTGTATTATTGAGAATAAAATTCAGTAGGGTTGTGGAGTTCCTTGTTTATAATACTTATCGGTGTTCTTTTCTACCCTTATCTGTTAACCCTTTCGCTGTCCCGTGCACTACATATAGGTCATTGCTATTGTCTTACTATTGTGTTTTAAAACCGGACAGTTAACGTGTTAATAATCAAAGTTGCCGCCAACAGATAATTATCAAATGTTACTATTGTTATCGATTCAAGAACTAGAATAACTATACCCAGTATTGGCTACTCCAAGTGTGGGTTGGAAAAATGCAAACAAAGTGATCTGAGATTAAAACCAAAGAGTAAAATAAGGAAGGTTAGTTACTCTGGTGTAACATAGTATTTGGTCGAATCCACCCTTAATTTCATATTTGATTACACGGTTAAATAATCGTTCTATAATAATATGGTATTCTTAATGTAATGTTGTCCCATCGCGGTTCTTGGAACGATGTCATTTAAAGAGCTCGTGCCCTTGGTTTTGGGTCTCCTTGGTTTTAGTTTTACTTTGTAGAATATTTAGAGACGATGGCAGGAGACCCGACGGTATAACTTTTGATGCTTGCGAGAGAGATAAAGCTTTAATATGGGATATTACTTTGGCAGCCTCTTTAGTTTGGCAGACACTGGCAGATTCTTTGCGAAATTATCTTTTTATTTTGTATAGACATCAGTATTTGTAGTATATGTAGTATAGTATTATAATATAGTAGTAGTATAGTATTTGTATTACATAAGTTGAGTATTTTCCAGTACTTATTGAATATTTATGCCTTAAGAATGAATCAACATACGCAATGTTGAAACCCGGAGCAAAATCCGTTCTGTAGTTACGAATTAAAGCGTAGAATACCAACGCAGCAATATTGGTTTAATATGAGGTATAAAGCTGGCATCTATAGCATTAGTATTAATTGATACATTTATTTACTGTATGGCATTATATTAATATGATACATAAATAGAATGGACGTTACGGGTAGGCCTGGGTTTATTTTAAGATTTATATTTGATTATATTTTTAGGTAGATTTTTATCGATATAAACTGTCACACTGTCTTATCTCTATTACTAATCCGTGGCCGCTCACTTCTGCTGTCAGCGGCAAAATGGCGAACATCAATGCACCTCATTTTGTCACGGTGTATATGTATAGCCAGTCCATATATATGGGTCTGTGACACTTATGCATACCTACAACTGACAACTGACAAAAAACGGACAATATTAAAACCAAAAGGCCCCATCCAGTATGATAATTCATCCAAGATGCAAAGAGTACAGTAATTAGTTTGCTGCTGTTGTTGTGTATATTAGACATGGGTGTTATCAGTTTTTTATGATAACGGTCACACAACCATTATGAAGTTTTCATATCGATATGAAAAACCTTTTGTATATCGATACGAATCACAATTTGATTACAGTTTCTGCAGTAATAGTTGCCAGCGATTGCCTAAAATTCGCACATTCAAAACTAATTTGTAAGAAATCAGCACTAGTAAAGCTTTTGATAAACACTTGACATTAGACTTGACCATGTTAAGGCTTAATTTAAAATAATAGCATAACGTTTTGGCGGTTGCATTCAGGTTAGTAACCAAACAACTAAACGACTAACGAAAAACGTGGCCGAGATATTTTTGTCTCGTTTTCTCAACTGGTACGGTCGTCAGTTGGACAGAGAGGCGGGTAATATCCCGTAGGTAGGTTGATAGTTACGTTGCTTCGTCGAATAACGGAATAGATATATTATGATTTTTAACGTATGAGAAGTTACGTTAGCTGTGTTGCGTTTGGATTCACTTCAATTGAGCGTTGTTGTAAAAACCGTTTTCTTTGTGCAGCATACGATATGATAAATTGTGTAAACCACAAACTAATAAGAAGTACTGCCGCAGTGGAAACCTTTTTGAGTTTCCTCACAGAATAAAAATAATAGTACTACGTACTCGTTACGTTTTGATATGTCGGACTCATGATCATGCCTAGTTCGTATCCGTACCTCCGTACTTTGCTTCCGTACTTCTACTTCATTCAATTTCGTAGTAATCTGTGGATGGAAGAATCACAGAGTACATTATATATAGGGAAGAATGACGGACACTCGCAGCAGTCGTCTGTCATGTGAAAAATGTCAACTTATTTTGCTTTGTAGTGTTACGTTTATTTTAGATGTAATTATCACAAATATCTAACTTTTTTAACAATATAATGTGTGACAATGGCTTCGGTGAAAGTGGCTGTAAGGGTTCGCCCGTTCAATCAAAGGTGGGTGTGGTGATTTTTGCAAAATTACCCATAATATTAAACATTATTTGTAACAGAATCAGAGAATATAATTTTGTAAGGTACAATAACCGTATGACTAATTATTTATTATTTATTAGTCATTCAGTAAGATTGGTAACCGTATAAATAGTTTCATAATAACAGTATATTAATCTAAGTAATAACAAAACATTACAAGGGTTAAAAATCTGTTCTTATTTCATTTTTTGAAAGTACAAAAAGTCAATGATGTCATGAAGAATAACTTTCACGGTTCGTCTGCATTTGGAGCGGGAACTGTACTTTGAGAGATCATTTAAATGAAAGTTACCAAAAAAAGCGTAGAGTTTCTGACCCAGATGCAAGGAACTGTAAATGCTTGTGTTTTATAATTTAGAGCAAACTGTTTTAAAGTAACAAACTGTTTATTTCCTTTTGTTTACAAACAAATAACTGTACACACAAATAATGCATTTCAATATCAATATTATTAAATGGATAGAAATATTTACTTTTCATTACTACAGAATATAATAATTAAATTCTTAATCTGCAAGCACAAAATGTTATGTTCTCAAACAAGATAAATATAAATGAGTTTAATAATAATAGTGTCCTGTTTCAATTTTTTTATGATATCATGTTAAATAAAGGTTATTTATGTAGTTTCTGTTACATATATTCAAGATGTGTGGTTAAACTTTATTCTTTAAAGCATTACACATAAATTTGGAATTAATTGGCAGCTGTATATCAATAAGACACATAATAATAATAATAATTATTATTATATTAACAGGCAGGCAGTTGCGACAACTGATATTGCCTGTATCCTGTTTTTGTCCACTAGTTATTCTTTTTCTATATAATAGTTTTTCAAAATATGCATCAAAGTATTCACCCAGTTTATATTTTAGTACATGTATTTAGCTTCTTGGCTCTAGGTGCTGCACTTTGTGGATGGACTTCTCTTTTGCTTAGTAGTCGGGTATTTCCACCGCCAAATAGCATTGTATGCACTGCAGTTCCCTGGTGCAGGTTATAGAGATCCAGTATAGTTTAAACTATGAGGTATTCCATTTTAGTCCTTGGGGATGACAAAGCATCAGTGGCCTTCTTTGTTTGAATTTGGCTGCAGGTATCCATAGACAGCAGTAGCTACTTAGATAGATAGATAGTTAAAGACGGGCTGTTTTCCACAACTCCACATCAATTATTCGAGATCTCAAAGAAGTTCAACAGTACTTTGATGTGGCAAGTAACTTCGGGTAGTGATTCCGGTGTGCCGAGATGCTTAGCCCTGTATGCAGTTACCTTTGGACATGTCAGAAATGCATGGGCTGCCATTTCTTCCTCCCCCATACATGCCCTGCGCAGGGGACTATCGGTAACAGCTATGGTGAATAAATGTCTGTTAAAGGAGCTGTGTCCTGTTACTATCCTGAGCAGTAACTACTTACCACCAAGTGAACTATAATTTCTATACTAGTAATACAGTAGTAATAATTACTTTAGTTTTATAAAAAAGTCTGCTTGTAAAAGTGTTCTATTAATAATAAATATTTGGGTTTTTATGTAAATTTAGGGCCATCTTATATAAAAATAAAAATGTTTGTAACATACATAGGATATTTATTATTTTCAATACAGGATTATAATAACAATCTGAGCCGAAGCCAATTAAAAATGTATTACTTCTACTTTTCTCCCGACCTTCAACTAAATATGATGCATGTGACTCAAGCTTATTACGGAGAAAACTGGTCTAAAATTTCTATTCTAAGGAACACTGGTAATAAATTATACCACTAACATTGGTTGGACTGAAATATTGTTTGTTACTTTCGTTTTTAAAAAAAAATTGAAAGTAAAAATTTGAAGTATTTTTGCAGTTGCATTTTATCCTATGAATAAGTTTTATGTAATAACTGAAAAATTGCACAGTCTTAAAATAGAGTTGTGGTTGTAAAAGCAATCTTTATTTTATTTTATTCTTTTCTGAGAGCTTACAGTTACATTTACAATCTAGATCACTATGTTAGAACTTATATGCTAATAAAAAGCTTTTACGCTTTATATAGGCAGAATACATTTACAACAAATAGTTACTCGCATACCATGTCAGGACATTTATGACATTAATGTCACGTCATTTATTCATCAGTTAGGACATTTATGTCTCTATTACAGCCTATAAAAGTCCTCTGCCAAACATAGGCCTTCACAATAGATTAACTCAAGGGATGGATATTATCAATAGTGGTCAAGGTTTGCAGGCAGTTTGGCAACTGATTTTTTTTATTATTTTAATTGTTATCGAATCGTCAAAGGGAAATGCTGTTGCCGATCTTGTGTTTCATATTCATTACAGAATACCAATGTAAAATTGCAGCTTTACACTGCTGTGTTTCGTATGGTGAGTGTAGAGAACCGGAGACCCTTTTTACTGGAAACAAGGCATTCTATCTTAGTTCTCACGGGTGACAACGTATCTTCATTTTGATTCATAGTTGAGGATAGATGTAGATGTCTATGGGCCGGAGCAACCATTTACCATCAGGTGGACTGTGTGCTTGTTTGTTACCCTTATCCCATAAAAAACATTTCTTTTTATTTGAAAGCTGGTCCTTCTCATGTGGACATATTATATAAATTAGATCAAGATCTGACCAGTAGTTTTTGAGTTATCCTTAATAATGCGTATTTAATTGACTTCGACTACATTGGTGATGTTCTCATTTTAGTTATATTGAAGTCGTTTGTACAAAATTTTAATTTATCTTTTCTTTTTTGCAGAGAGAAGGATATGAATGCCAAACTTATTGTACAAATGGATGGCAAGAAGACAAGACTTCTCACTGTAAAAGTAAGTTCTAAATTCTAATAAAATTTTCACAACTTTCCAGGTTAGTCATTTTTCCCAGTTGGATTCATAATCGCTGTACAAAACGTTTTGCATGTCTAACATATTACAGGGCTATTTTGTAATAACCAGCCAAATTTGCAAAGAAGGTTCCGCATAAGTAATATAGGCAATTGGTGAAGAAAACTTAATTAAAAAAAAACTCAAATATTCTGTCCTTTATATCTTTTGAATTCAAAATGCGTGGTAATATATTATTTTAACTGATTTTACTGCGCACGTACACATTCGTAAGGGTCGATCAGTAGCCATAAACGTTGTTGCCCATAAATCATATTATTCAATCTGGGATAATTTCAAATAAAAGTACAGCAATAACGGTGTATCATTATTTATATTATTGAACTTAAGTTTAAAATTTGGTTACTCTTTGAAAAATAACCGTGTATAAGATATGGTATGATATTAGCATAATATTTTAATTGAGGCAGAATGTTCTGCGCATCAAAATAACATTTGCAATTATCTATTATTCATTTATACATTACTACACTCATACATAGGCTTATAGGTTTGTGGTAGAGCCACGTGGCAGTTTTTGCTGTCGCAAGGATGGGCCACACAGTGGGCGGAAATGATCTAAACTACTAGCTGATCGAACTCGTTTTACCCCGAATCTGGTGGTTTAGCCTACTTAGGGGTTGATAGGGGTGGTTTCTACCCCTAAAAAGAGAATTTCCGCAGTGCTACAAGAAAGCAGACATAATTACGAGTATTTAAAAAATGATTTCATTTGGATTAGATTTACTGCCTCGCGCGTAGTTTTGATCGTTTCCGCCCACTGTGGGCCGGCTCGAACTGGGGTGGTACCACGACTTAACAGAATACCAGCGTGAATTAGAGGTTTACCTCTGCGTTACGCTTGGTGAGTGCAGGTGGCCAGAAGCCCAATCCCCCCCCCCCCCCTTTAAAATGGTAGCGGAATTAAAACAAAAGACTACCCCAAGAGGCTACCAGTTCCCCTGGAGAATCCCTCGCTGAGCATCCAATGGGTGCTCAGGCTGCCCCGCGTATTCTAGGTGGGAGGGGGGCGGGGAAATTCCGCTCGCGACTAACACTGCTCGGGGCAAGCGGAGCAATAAGACCAAGGCGACCCCTGTCACGCTATCCGTGAATTTTTGCAACATTAGGGGACTTCATTCCAACCTCAATCTGTTTTCGACGCCTCGGCAGTCTTGAAGGTACGGACCTGTCCATCTTATGGCTGCGCGTAGACAGCGACGACCATCCCCGCGTCTACGGGTGCCTCTATAGGTCCCATAGCGGTCCCATAGCCAACACAGACCCACTCATCGACCACGTCCAAATGGCTGCAGACTCGGTGCTACAACAGGTCCCATCCGTAGAGATCGTGATACTCGGTGATTTTAAGGCCCACTACGCTGGCTTGGTTCTCGTTTTACCGATCATGCGGGTATGACTTTGCCTTGGCATATGATTTTACATAACTGGTTACTTTGCCTACGCGGATCCCAGATGTGGAGGATCATGTACCTTCCCTGTTGGTCCTTCTGCTGACCTCTCATTCGGACGGATATCAGGTCTCCGTCCGATGCCCCGCTGGGCTCTTCGGACCATTGTCTGATCCGGAGTACGGTGCCGCTCACGCTCCCATCGCAGTTGCGATCTGCAGCTTGCCGCCGTGTTTGGCACTATAGGTCGGCAGATTGGGACGGTATGCGGACATTTTTTACCTTCCTACCCTTGGGGGCGGGTTTGCTTCTCGTCGGAAGATCTCAGCGTTGTTGCCGATTCTGTAGCGGATGTGGTACTTCAGGGTATGGAACTTTTTATTACATCCTCTGTGGTGCCCATCAGAGGCAGATCACAGCCATGGTTTGGTCGCTCCAGTAAAATAGCATCACGCTATAAGCAGGAGTGCTACCGGGCCTGGGCTGACGCATCAACGTCTCGGGATGTAAATACCAGTGCTCTTCAAAAGAAGTATAATTCCGCCTCCAGCTCCTTCAAAAGCGTCATTGCCAAGGCAAGGTCTGAGCACAATTGGCGAGAAGCTAGTTCGCCTTCCATCGGGAACCCGTGCATTCTGGTCTCTCACCAAGGTTGTCCAAGGGAACTCCTGTCAGCCATCTCTTCCATCTCTGCACAGAGAGGACGACTCTCTGGCCTATGCCGCTAAGGAGAAAGCCGATCGTTTAAGCTCTCTTCATCTAGAGTCCAACTCGACTCTAAATGACGGGGGGAACACACCTCCAACAATCCCGCGTGAGTGCTCCATGCCGGATGTGCGGTTTACACAGCGCTCGGTTCGTAAAGCACTCTTCTCCCTGGACGTCAGCAAGTCGAGTGGGTCTGATGGAGTCCCTCCCATTATGTTGAAGACGTGTGTTCCGGAGTTGGCACCAGTTTTAACGCGTCTTTTTCGGTACTCCTACTCCCATGGCGTAGTCCCGAATTTATGGAAGACAGCTTTGGTCCACCCGATTCCTAAAAAAGGCGACCGCTCAGACCCGTCCAACTACAGGCCTATCGCCTTCACCTCCTTGTTCTCTATAATAATGGAATCCATTATAAACTGCCAGCTCATGAGGTACCTTGAGGATCACCAGCTGATTAGTGACCACCAGTACGGTTTTCGTCGGGGTCGAACAGCTGGTGATCTTCTGGTCTACCTGACTCATACATGGGCGGAGGCAGTAGATTCCAAGAGGGAGGCATTAGCCGTTAGTTTGGACATAGCGAAGGCCTTCGATCGGGTCTGGCACAAAGCGCTTCTTTCGAAGCTGCCTTCCTATGGGCTTCCCGAGAAATTGTGCAAATGGATCACCAGTTTCCTTGCTGATCGGAGCATCAAGGTCGTAGTAGACGGTGCATGCTCTGATCTCAAGCCTATCAACGCTGGTGTTCCACAAGGCTGCGTGCTATCACCAACGCTGTTTCTCCTGCATATCAATGATATGTTGCAAATTGGTAACATTCATTGCTATGCAGACGACAGCACTGGTGGTGCCTTATATACCGGCCGTGCCAATAATTCTCGGGAAAACGTCGCCGAGTATCGGGACAAACTTGTGTCTGAAGTCGAGTCTTTGCTAACCAAAGCCTCGGATTGGGGGCGACAAAATCTAGTCCAGTTTAATCCCCAGAAGACACAAGTTTGCGCGTTTACCGCTAAAAAGAACCCCTTTGTCGTATCTCCTCAGTTTCAAGGCACTCCCCTTGCTGCCTCAGCTAGCATAGGAATCCTCGGCGTCGACATATCGAGTGACGTGCAGTTTCGTGGTCACTTGGAAGTGAAGGCCAAATTGGCCTCTTAAAAGCTTGGCGTGCTCAGCAGAGCGAGACAGTATTTCATGCCGGCACATCGTTTGCAACTATACAAAGCGTAAAACCGGCCTCACATGGAATACTGTTCTCATTTATGGGCCGGGCTCCCCAGTGCCAGCTCCTTCCACTTGACCGCATCCAGCGCAGAGCGGCTCGAATCGTCGACGACCGAGTCCTTTCCGATCGGCTCGATTCATTGACCCTGCGAAGAGATGTTGCATCCATTTGCATTTTCTTTCGCATTTACCACGGGGAGTACTCTGTGAAATTGTTCGGATTAAATCCAGGCGCCAAATTTCACGAACACACATCTCGTCAAAATTCACGATACCATCCTTACCATCTGGATGCTTGGCGGTCCACAACTGTGCGTTTTAGGAGTTTTCTTCCTCGTACAACTTCTCTGTGGAATTGTTTACCACCGGCGATTTTTCCGGACCGATACGACATAGGGACCTTCAAGAAAATAGCATACACCATTCTAAAAGGCCGGCAACGCATCTGCAATTCCCCTGGTGTTGCGGTTGTTCATGGGCGGCGGTAGTCATTTACCATCAGGTGAGCCGCATGCTCGTTTTCCCCCTCTTCTATAAATAAAGGCCTCCCCCAAAGATTGCCTCATAGGTGGATATTTGCCATAGTTGTCATTTTTATGTTGTTAATTGTGTAACATACATGGTTGTAAGCTGTTATTTAAAAAAAAAGTCCCGCTGGGTTTCTTGTTGGTTATTGCAGGACAGAGGTTTTTTTCCGAACCAGTGGTAATTTAAACAAGAGTGACTTTCTATGAGTATTTATAATCTACATTGAATAAAAAAATCTGTTTCTATGATTGGCAGGCAAATTGTTAAACGCATTTATTTATTGACTTGTTATCAAGAAGGTACTACTGTACTCTTCTGTTTCATTTCTCTGTTTCCTCTTACAACATCCTCGGGATATGGAGTAGTCGATTCTCTTCCGCTGCGTATTTTTGTGTAAATTTTTTAAGTTATCCTCCCAAGATAATTATAGCTTACCATATTATCGTAAAGAGTTTTAGGAGCACTGGACTACAAAAATATATTTAACATGTTTTACAATCGATACATTTATAAAAATTAATAAAATTTTTGTAATATCAAAACAACAATTGCAGATCGGAGCATCAAGGTCGTTATAGACGGTGCATGCTCCGCCTACAAGCCTATTAACGCTGGTGTTCCACAAAGCTGTGTGCTATCACCAACGCTATTTCTTCTGCATATCAATGATATGTTACGAACTGGTAACATTCATTGCTATGCGGATGACAGCACTGGTGATGCTCTATACACCGGCCGTGCCAATATTTCTCGGGAAAACGTCGCCGAGTACCGGAACAAACTTGTGTCTGAAGTCGAGTCTTTGCTGGACAAAGTCTCGGATTGGGGGCGACTAAATCTAGTCCAGTTTAATCCTCAGAAGACACAAGTTTGCGCGTTTACCGCTAAAAAGAACCCCTTTGTCGTATCTCCTCAGTTTCAAGGCATTCCCCTTGTTGCCTCAGTCAGTATCGGAATCGTCGGCGTCGACATATCGAGTGACGTGCAGTTTCGTGGTCACTTGGAAGTGAAGGCCAAATTGGCCTCTTAAAAGCTTGGCGTGCTCAGCAGAGCGAGACAGTATTTCATGCCGGCACATCGTTTGCAACTTTACAAAGCGTAAAACCGGCCTCACATGGAATACTGTTCTCATTTATGGGCCGGGCTCCCCAGTGCCAGCTCCTTCCACTTGACCGCATCCAGCGCAGAGCGGCTCGAATCGTCGACGACCGAGTCCTTTCCGATCGGCTCGATTCATTGACCCTGCGAAGAGATGTTGCATCCATTTGCATTTTCTTTCGCATTTACCACGGGGAGTGCTCTGAGCTCATGTATGTGGTAGCGCCACGCTGCAGCTATATTAATAGTATAGTTGTAGCATGAATGGGTCGGCTCGACCGGGGAAGGACCACACTCTCACAGAATACCAGCGTAAAATAGCAGCTTAATGCTGCTGTGTTTCATATGGTGAGTGTAGAGAACCGGAGACCCATTTTACTGGAAAAGAGGCATTCTATCTTAGTCCTCACGGCTGACAACGCATCTGCATTTTAATTCGCAAACGAAGATAGATGTGGATGTCTATGGGCCACAGTAGTCACTTACCATCAGGTGGACTGTGTGCTCGTTTGTCACCCTTACTCTATAAAAAAAATTGTTCGGATTAATCTCAGCCGCCAAATTTCACGAACGCACATCGCGGCAGAACTCCCGATACCATCCACACCATCTGGATGATTGGCGGTCCACCACTGTGCGATTTAGAAGATGTTTTCTTCCTCGCACGACTTCCTTATGGAATCGATTATCATCCGGACCGATACGACTGAGGGACCTTCAAGAAAAGAGCTTACTCCTTTTTAAAAGCCCGGCAACGCATCTGCAATTCCCTTGGTTCCCCTGGTGTTGCAGTTGTTCATGGGCGGCGGTAGTCATTTACCATCAGGTGAGCCGCATGCTCGTTTACATCCTCTCCTATATAAAAAAAACAGCTTATTACTAAATGCATATGAAAGTATATAAGGTACTAATAACAAAAACAGAATTTTTAAAATTTTTGTCTATCTGTCTGTCTGTTTGTGCTGACTAATCTCCGAAATGGATGGACCGATTTTGTCGAAACTTTCACTGGCAGATAGCTGGTTTTATGAGTAACATAGGCTTCTTTTATGTTGGAAAAATAATTAGGGTTCCGCGCAAAAAAATCAAAATCATAAATTACATGCGGGTGAAAACGCGGGGAACAGTAGTAGTAATAGTAATGATTTCTTATATGTACGCGAACACTACACATTGAATAAATCCGTAAAAGTAATTTTATTCAATGAGTAGTAATAGTTTTTAGTGAAAATAAAATTAGTTTACCAGCGGCGTATTTAATAAGAATGCCTTTTGGCATGTGACTGTGTAAATAACACATTAGATGCTTTAACCTCTGGAAAAATAATATTGAATCGTCAACGTACGAGAAACCTAGGGCCTAGTTGTAATGCTAGTAAAATATATAAATGTTTAATTTTAGTGTAAGAAGAGCTATAATTCAAAATCAAATGAACAATGGAGTTTTAAGGTAGTATAAACTTAAAATTAATATTTCATTTCGTTAATGGAAGGCCATCAAAGAACGCATGTATTTAAAATATATTATATTGCATGTTTTTCGAGCCTGGGAAAATTCCACGCCACTAATAGATATCTTGTGATGGCTACAAGGTGTTTGGCCGTGTATATTAAAAACATTTCATTATACTACTGTGTTCCCATGTCTCTGTGTGTCATCGACTTCTGTAATAATAGGTGTTAATGTAATAATAGGTGTTTCTTGACTTTAAAAAACAAAAAGGTAAAACCGAATTCAAATTGCTAACCTTAGGGGTGAATTTTTTTCTCTAAATTTATATGGGACCACCATTGATATATAAACTATTTAATAAAAAAAGAATCATTAAAACGGTGTGTTGGATTGTCATTTGTAAGTTACATACAAATATATACATACATACAAAAATATTTAATTATATCGGAACAAACTCTAAAATGTAACAGTGGTAGAGCCACGCGGCTTTTGCTGTCGCACGGATGGGCCGGCTCGAACCGGGGTGGTACCACGACCTCACAGAAAACCAGCGTGAAGTAGAGGTTCACCTCTGCGTTTCGCTTGGTGAGTGCAGGTGGCCGGAGGCCCTTTTTACTGGGAATGAGGCATTCCATCTTAGTCCTCACGGGTGACAACGCATCTGCATTTTGATTTGTAATCGAGGATAGATGTAGATGTCTATGGGCCGCAGCAACCACTTACCATCAGGTGGACTGTGTGCTCGTTTGTCACCCTTATCCTATAAAAAAAAAGTTAATTCTGTGTTTTACTATTTTATTTTTGGTAAATTGCCACAGTTAATTGACCTTTTAATTAATTACAATTAAACTAATAAACATTGGCAGAATTTTACCAAGAGAAGCTATAAATTAAGAACCGCAGTATTTTTTTAATTTAAAAGTAAAGTAAGTAAAGTTGCAGCCTATTTACGTCCCACTGCTGGGCACAGGCCTCCTCTCATTTCTGAGTGGGTTTTAGGGCAAGGAAATGTCCGCCGCGCTGCTCCAATGCGTTTTGGCGAACTTCTCATGTCTTCGAAATATTTTTTTTCTTTTTTCTCAGATATGTAGGTTTCCTCACGATGTTTCCTTCACCGCCGAACACGCGGTAAATCAGCACATAAAATTGCAATTAACATTTTCATTGGTGCCGGCGGGGATCGAACCCGGGTTGCTCGAGTACTGTGAAGCTAACAGCGAGCGCTAACCATCTGAGCTACCACGGCTCTCTTTTAATTTACGTTCACATAAATTGTTTTCCGTTGTAAGAAAATTCGACACACCCATATCATCCAGTGGGTGTCGGAAAAGGCGACAGAGGGACACTGAAATAGATAGGCTGCTGTATTTTCTTGATAACATCTCAACATACTTATCTTCACGCACAATCCCTGACGGGGTAGCCAGAGAGAACAGATCGCCAAGTGTCACGATCCTTACATACCTCTTTCGCTTCTTTCAGATTCATTATCTTCTTCATACATGCACGTCTAGGTATCCGAGTACTCTTGACCCTCCCCTCTTCGAGCAGTTTGCTCACATGGTCTTCGAAAGTTAGTCTCGGTCTACCTCGACATCTTTTAATATTAACTTTCGCGCTATATATTTTCTTCACCATTCGGTCTTCACTCATTCGCTCAACGTGCCCAAACCATCGAAGCACGCCCTTATCAATTTTTGTGATAAGGTCATCTTTCAAACCTGCCATATTGCGAATCTCTTCGTTTCGCTTTCGGTCGGCCATGGTAACGCCGCACATTTTACGAAGAGATCGCATCTCCACTGCATTCAACTTGCTTTTATGCTTCTTCTGGCATACCCAGGTTTCGCTGCCATATAACAAAGTTGGTACCAACACTGCGGTATGTATTGCAAGGCGTGCACTCTTCACTACGCCTTGCCTTTTGACCAACGCAGTCAGGGCACCATTGACTTTGTTCCCGGCAGCGACACGCCTGTCCACATCTAAATCACATCTTCCATCCCGGCTAAAAGTACTCCCCAAGTATACAATTTCATTTACCTGTTCTAGACATTCCTGATTTACCCATATTTCACACTTCGTTCTCTCTTCGTCCCTTTCAAATACCAGAACCTTAGTTTTATTAGCATTCAAACGGAGACCTTCAATTTCACATTCCTCTTTCATACACGTGACTAATGCCTGCAGTTCTGCCTCTGATGGTGCAATAAGCACTGCATCATCAGCAAACAGCAGACAATTTACTTTTATGTCACCCAATTTTACACCCAAACAGCTCTTTCAGCTTCTGTAAACAGCTGTCGAGATACAGTATGAACAGCCAGGAAGACATGACACAACCCTGTTTTACGCCCGTTTGGACGCTAAACATGGGTGACAGGTCATGCCCTACCCGCACACAGGCTTTACAGTCACAGTAAAGTGATTGCACAGCCCTTAGCAATCGACCATCCACACCGTACCCCAGCAACAGTTTCCACATTTTCTTCCTTACAACCTTATCAAATGCTTTCTCAAGATCCACAAAAGCACAGAAAATCTTCTGGTTAGCAGCCAGAAGCTTTTCCGTGATCATGCGTAGAGAAAACATTTGATCCGTGCATCCTCTTCCAGGTTGAAATCCGCATTGTGCCTCCCATAGAATTCTTTCCGATTTCTCTTGCATCCTACGTGTCAAAATCTTCGAGTAAAGTTTACTTGCTAAACTGGTCAAGCTGATCGCCCGATAGCACCCGCAGTCAAAATGTGAACCTTTACCTTTATATAAAGGCACAATGACTGCGGATTGCCAATCATCAGGGACATCCCCCGTCCGCCAGCACAAATTGCACAGCAGATAAAAGCTGTCCCAGACGCGAGGCCCACCATACTTGACCATTTCAGCAGTAACTCTGTCTAGTCCCGCAGCCTTACCACATTTCAAACTTCGAATCGCACGTTCAACCTCTTTCATACTGATGACCTCAGTGTCATCGAGGTCCGGGTCTGGCGTACCAGTCACTGCGTCATCCCCGGATCCCTCACTAAGATCATCACACGCATACATTTCTCTATAAAATTCGCTCCATCGCTGCATGACGTCCGATTTTTCTGTGAGGACGTCATTAGTTCTCGAAAGCACTTTGTTCATTCTTAAGGCCGTCGCACCACTTCGGGTCCTTCCAACCTCTTTCCAGAAGAGTTTGGAGTTCTCCTTAAAGTTATGCGACAACCTTTCGTCCGCTTCCATTCTACACCTTTCACGCATTTCCTCAATCAATGCTTTCGTGTGAACTTTCTGCAGCTTATATCTTTCTTTCATCTTCTCTCTCACATCCTTATCATTACTAGAGGCCAAGTAGTCTAACCATGCTTTCTTCTTCTTCTCTACAGCTTCTTTCACTTCATCATTCCACCATGCATCTCTTCTTTTACTACTGCCTCTTTTTATTGTTTCACACACTTCTTCCGCTGCACTTACCATTCCATCCCTAAGGTTCTGTCATGTTCTTTCCACACATTCATTTCTGCCATCGATGGTGTCAAGCTTTTCGGCTACCCCCGCATGATATTTGTCCCTAGTATCCGCTTCCTGAAGCTTCCAGCTTCGGATGCGACAGACCGACTATGGTTTGTCGTGTAGCGACAATTAAAAGAGAAAGAACCTAACCTAAGAACAGCAAAACAACAAAATAGACCAAGAAAATAATATATTATAATTTTTTAAAAGGTATTTACAATCTTATAAAAAAAATGAAATATGAAGGTGATGGATGAAATGAGATTACAATAATATTAAAAAAAAGGGATAGGAGAATAGGAGAATTAGTATGATAGTGGAGCCCTAGAGCCTCGCTGCTTTTGTAGAAGTAGGGACATGGAGAGCTTGAGGTTTCTCAGCGGCGATGGCACGCAGCGCCTGGACTGGGCACACGCAGCGTCCGGAGCCGGCGCACGTAGCGCCTGGGGTAGGTGCGCTCAGTTCTTGGAGAAGTAGTCGCCGCGCCCAGAGGTAGCGCGGGCAGTAGGGACGCAGCGCCTGGAGCCAGCAGTCGAAGCGCGCCTGAAAATAGCGCGGGCAGTAGGCTGCACTCAGCGCCTGGATCAAGCAGTCGTAGCGCGCGGAGTAGTGTGGCCCCGCACTTGAATTGGAATTCACCGACGATTTCACGTGTAGATGGAGGCTTGCAGGATCCCGGGGCAAAGCGGCCCCGGGATAAGGCCTTTAGTAGATGTTTCTCGTTTGAGAACCGAAGCGAGACTGTCCTGTATTCTCCAATTGTTTGGCTTTTATACCTTTTTAGAGAGAACGAGAAATTATTTGAATTAAAACGAAATTTATTGTAAATGACCTACAGCCAAAAAGTATTTATGTAGAAAGAACATCATACCAGAGACAAATTTAAATAAAAGTTACCATAACAACCACAAAAACAATGGTTGTCAAATTGAGGAATTTTTAGTTTTAGGACTGTTATTAAGAAACTATTACATTTAAGTAAGAAACGAGATAAAAATCACATAGGAAAAACTAATGCACGACAACGTACACTAAGCCTGAAATTGTAGAGTTACAGAGAATTCAATAAAAGACCAAAAAAAAGGTAAGACTTCGTTGACAGCTAGTTTAAAAGTACTAAACAGTGTGAAAATACGCAGTAAAATGATATGTTATTGTGTAAAAACGTTACAGGATCCTATATAAATAAAGGTGATGCAAAATATAAATGCAGAGAATCAAAAACAGAATGAAAAAAATAGTATAAAGTGATGCAAAACATGAATGCAGAATATCAAAGCAGAATGGAGAATTAGTGTACAATGAAATGTAAGTTGCATAACACTACAGGTTCTGTTACTGCCGTCCGGTAGCGCCAACCCGCGAACAGACCCCTAAATCTAGTAATCACTAGATAGTGATCCGTTCCCAGGTCAGCACCCCTGAACACTCGCGTATCCATCACCTGTTTTCGCAGTCGGTCATCCACCAGAAACAAATCGATCATACTTCTCTCATTCTTTCTTTCTCTGGTATACATATGGATTTTCTTGTGATTAAACATAGTGTTTGTCACAAGAAGACCCTTTTCCTTGCATACCGCCAGTATAAGCTTGCCAGCATCATTAACCCTTTTATCGCCAAACTTTCCAAGCACCGACTCGTACCCTGGTCGAGCGGTGCCAACCCATCCATTCAAATCACCACACACAACAATTCTTTCGTTTCCCCTAGCCAAATCTAGAACTTCTCTTATATTCTCCCAAAACTCCTCCAGCTCAGCCCTGGACGACGAAGCTACCGGCGCATAAACAGCCAAAAGGAATAACTTCGTCAGTCCCAATTTAAAGCGAACCCAGAGAAGTCTTGAGTTCACAAACTTATATTCAGCCATAACATCGACCAACCGAGACGACAGCAGCACCCCCACTCCCTGGCGGGCGCTCTCGCTCTCCGGGACTCCGGACCATAGAGCTAACGCCCCGCTAGGGAGCTCTTCAGTACCACTGCCCTTCCGTTTGGTCTCCGACATACACACGACATCTAATTCTCTTTATTTCATTATTTCAATCAACTCATTCGTCTTATCTCTAATGCCTCCTCTAACATTCCACGTGCCAACTCTGCACTCTGTCCTCCACCTTCCGCCGTGTCATAATAAAAAAAAATGTATACCTAGTGTTAATTTCAATCAAATTGTTAGTATTATTTCGAAATTTGATTGAATTTAACACTATTTTTAGATTGCCATTACATAATGAACCTAAAATGATGTATTATAACAGGATATTCAGCAATATCTGTATGCGTCACAAAAACAGTGTTATTTACTTCAGTTTCAGAACCAACGTTCTACCATGTTTTGCCTACAGAAAAAAATTGTATTTGAAATGGTTTTCTCACAACATAAAATTTATAAACGGCTAGCACAATTAGATCTTTTGAGTGAGTAGTTTAGAATAGAATAGAATAATTTTTTATTCAATATTGATTATTACATAATTCTTATTGAAAGTCATTTTTTATTTACCACTGGTTCGGAAAATACCTCAGTCCTGGGAAGAACCAGCAAGAAACCCAGCGGGACTTTTTTATACATAATTTCACTTAACAATAATTTTGTTTATACAATTTTTAAATGATTTTTCATAGAACAAGCATGGTGGCGATCGCCCTATTCCCAGGGGTTATTTTCATTCATGTATTCCTTGATATTATAATAACCCTTTTTGTACAGTTTTTCTTTAATAAAACTTTTAAACTTGTTTATTGACAAACTTTGAATATGTTCTGGGATTTTGTTGTAAAAGCGTATACATCATCATCATCATTACAACCCTTCACAAGTCCACTGCTGAACATAGGCCTCCCCCAAAGAATGCCACAAAGCACGGTCCTGAGCCACCTGCATCCATCGACTTCCTGCATGTCTTACTAGGTCGTCACTCCATCTTGTGGGGGGACGCCCTACACTTCGCCTACCGGTACGAGGCTGCCACTCGAGAACCTTTCTTCCCCATCGGTTGTCGGTTCTTCGAGCTATATGGCCGGCCCACTGCCACTTCAGCTTACTAATCCGTTGGGCTATGTCGGTTACTCTGGTTCTACTGCGGATATCCTCATTCCTAAGTTTATCACGCCGTTTATCATGTCTATGGTGCTAAAGCCCTTTCGGAAACCGGCTTGTTCGGGAGGCTGGAAGTCGTCAAGTCTGCGTGCGAGGCGATTAGTAATGACTCTCGAAAACAGCACGTAGACGCGGCTCAGAAGGGAAATCGGTCTGTAGTTCTTCAAGAGAGCGTTGTCACCTTTCTTGAAGAACAAGACCACCGCACTTCTGCTCCACGCCTCCGGTGTAATGCCACCATGGAGGACGGAATTAAAGAGCTTCTGAAGGACTTCAAGTACCGGTCTTCCACCCGCTTTCAGAAGCTCCGCTGCAATTCCATCCTCGCCTGGGGCCTTGCCGTTTTTAAGGTCCTGGAGAGCCATTCTAATCTCGCTCAGACTGACGTCCGGGATATCTTCGGAATAGTGTCGAATAAGACTCGCTCTTGGATCGTTACTCACACTTGCGTGTGGCTCCAACGATGACGTGTACAGCTGCCCATAGAACCTCTCAATCTCACTCAAAATCTCAGGTGTCCCGGAAACGATGCTGCCACATTCGGTCTTCAGCTTTGACAGTTGGCTCTTTCTGGCAGACAGATCTCTGGCAAAGACTTTGGAGCCTTGGTTCCGCTCGATCGCTTCTTCAATACGAGCTGTATTGAAGTTGCGTAAGTCTTGCCGCATGCATTTAGAGATCTGTCTGTTCAGTTGCCTGTATGCTGTCAAATCTGTTGAAGAATATAGCCTCATCTCCCGTCTAACAGCCATGAGATTAAGAGTGTGATCGGAGAGTTTTTGTGTTCTTCTGCGGCGGGTCTTGCAGA
Organism: Parnassius glacialis; assembly: GCA_033319125.1. NCBI lineage: Eukaryota > Metazoa > Arthropoda > Insecta > Lepidoptera > Papilionidae > Parnassius > Parnassius glacialis. The sequence goes on along the minus strand of JAVANC010000012.1, from coordinate 3,030,962 downwards.
ACTTAGCTCCGACCGCATGGACAGTTTCCACGAGCTTGTCATACATTGCCCCATAAATGAATTACTGATTCTGTGGAGTCTAGTAACTGGCATTACAAGCTTATGTTTGTTCCTAGTATTTAAAGTATGCACATCCTTATTCTTATTAAAGCTATTTATGTTTTTATGCACATACATTACATTCTCATAAATATATTGCGATGCCAAAGTTAATATGTTTATTTCTTTAAATTTTTCTCTGAGGGACTCTTTATAATTTAGGTTATAAATCGCCCGAACGGCTCTCTTTTGCAAAACAAATATAGCTTCAATATCAGCCGCATTACCCCATAGCCAAATTCCATAAGACATTACGCTATGAAAGTAACTAAAATACACTAATCTAGCTGTCCCAACATCTGTGAGACTTCTAATTTTTCTTACAGCATATGCTGCAGAACTAAGTCTGCTTGCTAATTTAGATATATGGGGGCCCCATTGAAGTTTCGCGTCAATAGTAATACCAAGAAAAACAGTGGTATCCACAAGACTCAACTCCTCCCCATTTAACAGCACATTGGTATTCGAATGTTTTACATTAGGTATTGTAAATTTAATACACTTTGTCTTATTGCCGTTTAAGATCATATTGTTGGCGTTAAACCAATGTACCAATTTTGATAGAGCATTATTTACATCGTCATAATTAATTAACTGTCGTTTGAGTTTGAAAATTAAAGAGGTATCGTCAGCAAATAACACTATATCGTGATTGTCCCCTACAAGATAAGGTAAGTCATTAATATAAATTAAAAACAGGAATGGGCCAAGAATCGAGCCCTGAGGAACGCCCATTGATACTACCGATCCGGAGGAACCTTTACCGTTAATCACTACTTTTTGAATTCTGTTACTTAAATATGAAGTAATAAGTCTAAGCGCCAAATTTTTTACACCGTAATGTTGTAGTTTCCTGACTAATGTCTCATGATGAACACAATCGAAAGCCTTGGAAAGATCACAGAAAATACCTAAGGAATCTTGTGAATTCTCCCTGGCATTAAAAATATATTTCATAAGCTCAACACCGGCGTCAGACGTCGAGCGACCCCTTGTAAAACCAAATTGGTTTTTATGAAGTAATTTATTTGTATTTAAAAAAGTTAAGAATTGATCCATAATTATTTTTTCAAAAATTTTACTGAGAGTTGGTAGTACAGAAATAGGTCTAAAATTAGCGGGGTCCAATGTACTACCAGACTTAAATAAAGGTATTACTTTACTATACTTCATTAAATCAGGAAACACACGTTTAAGTTTAAGTTAACTACTCACAACTCACGCCTGTCACCCAGAGGGGTAGGCAGAGACTACGGACTTCCATTTGGCGCGATCCTGACACACCTCTCTCGCCTCCTTTACATCCATATATCTACGCATACACGCTCGTCGGTTAAGGGTACTCCTAATTTGGCCCATTTTACTCATTTAAAAGTATTAATAATACAAAACAAGGCGGTTTTTTTTATAGGATAAGGGTGACAAACGAGCACACAGTCCACCTGATGGTAAGTGGTTCCTGCGGCCCATAGACATCTACATCTATCCTCTATTACAAATCAAAATGCAGATGCGTTGTCACCCGTGAGGACTAAGATGGAATGCCTCATTTCCAGTAAAAAGGGCCTCCGGCCACCTGCACTCACCAAGCGAAACGCAGAGGTAAAACTCTACTTCACGCTGGTTTTCTGTGAGGTCGTGGTACCACCCCGGTTCGAGCCAACCCATCCGTGCGACAGCAAAGCTGCCGCGTGGCTCTACCACTGTTAAAAACCAACCCGCCTGCCAAGGCAATATGATATTTGGGGGAGACCTATGCTCACCAGTGAACTTTGATAGGCTGTAATGATAATAAATTAATGATCAATATGGTTTTCATTTTTTCTTTTTTTTAGAACCTATTTTTAGCAAGAAATCTTGGCCAATGGCTCCGTTTCCATCAAATCGAACTTGGCTAAAGAAATTAAAGCCATTACAATATTAATAAAATTTTTCAATTAAACGATCTGGCGGCTCCGGGGCGCAGTGGCTTAGCAATGAGTTACAGCGCTAAGGGCCGCGAGTTCGAATCCCGCACGAACAAGTGTTTGTTTGGCCTACAAATAATTGTTCCGGGTCTGGATTTTTGTCCTTGTGAAGTTTATGTTTGTAAACTGACGACGATCCAGGAGAAGATCCTAGTGCGGAAGCAACGTTTATTTAAAAAAAAAAACAAATACATAAACATACCAACCGTGAGACCGTGAAATAAGGATATTTTAAAATCGGACCTAGTCTTTTCCATAATATGCAGTGTGCAAACACAGAGACGGAATCGTTCCATTCAGTAGACAGTTAACATTACTACTATCAAGGTTATTAAGGTTTATAAACCAATATATAAACCAACTTTGTTATTTGCATTTAATAGGCTAATCGTCTACACGTATAAATAAAATTGAAGTGTCTGCCTGAAATTTCGAAAAAACTGCATTTATCCTCGTTTGCGAATAAAAATGCAGATGCGTTGTCACCCGTGAGGATTCAGATGGAATGCCTCTTTTCCAGTAAAAAGGGTCTCCGGTTCTCTACACTCTTTTACGCTGGTATTCTGTGAGAGCGTGGTCCTTCCCCGGTCGAGCCGACCCATTCGTGCTACAACTATACTTCTAATATAGCTGCAGCGTGGCTCTACCATGTATAAGCGTTATGAAGCGTTATTTAAAATAAAATATTTCTTTCACGGCAAGATAAGAAAAAATGCGAGGGAGATGGATAATATTCCAGCTCACTTCTTTATAGCCGCCAAGGCCGTCTACACACTTATTCTCGCCGAGCTCCCATCCGGCAAATTCATACCGTCCAATAAGGAACTTCGTTCCAAAAATATACAAATTGCTTATGGCTGCATATTTGTCCACAGAATAGCAAAGAGCAAAACGATGGTAGCCGGGAGAAGTACAAGGATTTCACATTCGACCATTCCTATTGGTCCTTTGATCACGGGGACAACCACTACGCTTCTCAAGAACAGGTGAGTGAATGGAAAAAATAATATTCAATTGTCATTACTTATTGCGAGTTAAAGATGGATATTTAGGTTTAAGATCTTCATTATTGTGCAAAAGATCAGAAACAATTTTGAATAAAAGAAACTCAACTATCAACAAATACGAGTATAATATTATTTTATTACAGAATAATATTTTATTGATGTGGGTGAAACTAGGTGGGGTTGTAGTTTTTTTTTTAATTAAATTGACAAACGAGCACGCGTTAACCATTGGCTTATGACACGTAAAAATTATTTAAAACAACAATAGTTAACATATAGAGGGGATACGATACTTATCAGTCTCTTTGGCTTATAAATCGCGACAGGACACTAGTAAGGCAGGCCACATAGTACATTCGGGATCTGGAACGCAGCAAATTCATATAAAATCAAGGACCTATCACACACGTACAGTAGTTTTCCGTTCGAAAGGCGGCAAAAACGGAATTCCGAATTAAGGATGACTCACGCTAGACCGTGCCGGGTCCGACCCGAGTATCGGCCGTAGCACGGTCACCGAGCCGATCCCGTGCATGTTATTGCAACCGAACGGGCCTCGACCGAGCAATTATCGTTGCGCCGTGATGCAGTATACTCGTCCGAGCAAAAATACTGTTGTAACTAGACTACAATCATGTTGAATTTTGACGATCTGGAATTAGCGACTATTGCGATCACTCTGGACGATGAAGAATCTGATAAATCTTCTATTACAAGGAAATGGCCGGGCCGAGCCGAGTTGTTTCCGAGCGTTGTCCGTTGCCCGGCCGTCACTCGGTTGCCGCTCGGTATAGCGTGAGTGTGTCCATACAAAATATATGTAATATTAGTTGACCGTGCTACGGCCGACACTCGGCTCGGACCCGGCACGGTCTAGCGTGAGTCATCCTTTATGTGACCGACCCGTTAGGAATTCCGAATGTACTTATAAGGCCGGCCTAAGGGTGCGTAAAATTAATTTAGATTTAATTTCGATTTGTTTTGGTTATTGTGGCAAATATAAAAAAGAAGTGATGAATTTTTTAATCGTACTTCATGGCATTCATTAGTGGAAGCCCATGTTTTGCTGCTGCATTGAACTTTTGATGAGCTGTTTGTTTAATATTTTTATGTAATGCGTTATACAACTATCGCTTATATACTGAAATATTTGTGAGAAATGTAATTTTTTTTATAGAATAAGGGCTACAAGCGAGCACACAACCCAAGTGATGGTAAGTGAATGCTGTGGCCCATAGAATCCACATTTAATTTTCATTTAGAATCAAAATGCAGATTCGTTGTCAATTGTCATCCTGAGGACTAAGATGGAATGCCTAGTATCTAGTAAATAGGGTCTCAGGCTCTCTACACTTACCATAAGAAACACAGGCAGCATTGAGCTGCTATTTTATGCTGGTATTCTGTGAGAGCGTAGTTCTTTGCCAGTCGAGCCGACCCATTCGTGATACAACTATAATATAGCTGCAACATGGCTCTACCACGTGTATCACCTCATTATGTCACCTCAATTAGCCAGCTCGGCTAGAAAATAATCACATTCAAGCCTCATATTGTTTTTCGTAGGAATGTGCTCATCAGGAGAATTGTATGAGATTATATTCTCTAAAAATTAAGATTTTGTACATAAATACTAACACCTAAATATTGACAAGTAACTGTCCAAATGAGTTTTGTATTTAAGACTAGCTGTGATACCCGTTGCATTGCTGCTTTAGAAGAAATAATTGTGGAAATATCGCTTTAAATTTGGAAGAGTTATATTGTTAATTAAGGAATGATAATACATTTATTGAAATTGAATGATGTATTATGACTTTCAAATAAATTTCTTGGTACGATAAGCGCGCCACCTATTGTAAGTTAATGGTACTACGCCTATAACTTTCGCGCAAGTGCAAGCAATAAGTTGACAAAGTCTTACCGCAAGCTGATGAACGGTATGGCAGCGCGTAAAATACGAACAAACAAGCATTATTTTTTATGGGTATATTGTCTGAGTAATATTCAGCATGAAAACCTTGTAAACTTTGGAAATCTTTAATGTGTTAGTCATAGATTTGTTTTCGCGTTTCTTGAAATAATGCTTAACTCCAAACTCAGTGGTGGCTTTCATTGAAAGTTGCGATACCTTCCCAACAAATTTCGGTCAGTGCATTTTGGTTTGCTGTCTATTCAACAGTTAACTCACGTGGAAGTAAAAACTGTTATATATATTTGGTTATATTACATTTCATTTTATGGTTTTAGGGTTTTTATTTCGGAGCTTACTTAGTTACTAATTATATTCTATACAGGGTTTTTTTTTCAAAGAGTAGCCGTAGGAGAAGGAGACGTTTCCATACATTCTTGGGCCCAAGTGTTAACAAGATGAAAGTAGGATCATTTGAAAGCGTATATATACAGGAAGTCCCAGTAATGGTGGATAATCTGGTATGTACGTGTTTGGGCGGGGGGGAGATGGCCTCGGTTCCCAAAAAAAATTCTATTCAGAACGGTTCGTGGTCTACGCCATGTTTTATAAAATTCCGAAAATTCGTACTTCTGCTCACATTTGTGGTCATCACGTCCGCAGTTTAATGCCTAGATCGGATTTTTTTCTTTTAATGTGTTCCCTAATAATGATGTTTCTAAATTACCCTTAAAAGTTTTCAACTACTATGGCTAGTATTTTACAAGACGGTACTAAACATAAGTTTAAATTTTTTACTTTATTTAACTGCTAAGTTTGAGCACCTGTGGTGAAAAAAAAACGTAATAGGATCTGTGTGGCCAACCATTTAAAAAGTTTGCCTATATCATAAGGATTCTAAAACATTAGCATACCATGTACTTAATGTCATTACTTACTGAGCTATAGCAGTTAATATGTAAAAGTAGGCATTTCATTACAAAATTACAAAATTATTGGCAGATAGTTTTTTTTTAAACATTGCATGTCTTTATTAGGTAAGTACATTTGTCGCCCTTGAAAATTTTACTTTACTACCTGCTCGCCTTGTTTGGACGAATTCTAAGCTGTGTGAGCGATACAAACGGTGCTTAGGATTAATGTGAGTAAAAAGGATCGACAGATTCTCCATTGTATGAATTTGTGTTTGGTTATTGTTAAATATGGTTAGTGCGTATCTCGACCTTCTTGACATCGCATGTGCAGTCGAATTGAGTACCGTCTTTTTGGAAATCGGCAGAAAAGATTCGTCTATTTCTATGCGAGATATCGCGCAACGCACTGGAATATCGCACTCTACAGCACATCGGATTGTCTAAAAATGGAGACTTCACCCTTATCATGTTACACGTGTGCAAACTCTTCAACAACGTGACTACCGAGCACTAGTTACTTTTTGCAGAGAAATGCTGAGGCGAATTGATGAAGATCCCGGGTTTTTTAGAAAATATTTGTGGAGCGACAAGTCAACGTGTAAAAGAGACGAATACCTTAACTTGCATAATCTGTACAGTTGGCAGAGAACAAACCGGGTAAACTAAATGGAGCCAATTATTTAGAATTTCTGCAAAATGAGCTGCCCCATTTATTAGAAGATGAACTACTAGACATCCGGCAAAGAATGTGGCTCCAAAATGATGGTTGTCCGGCACATTACGCCATCCAAGTAAGGAGTTACCTAAACGAAGCCAACCGTGACCGGTGGATCGGCCGAATGGGACCGATATTGTGGCCACCAAGATCACCTGATATTAACCCATTACATTTTTTGTTGTCTCGCTCACACAGCTTAGAATTCGTCCAAACAAGGCGAGCAGGTAGTAAAGTAAAATTTTCAAGGGCGACAAATGTTTGAAATGAAAAAAATTTGAACAGTGGTAACCACGCGGCAACTTTAGCTGTCGCACGGATGGGCCGGCTCGACCGGGGTGGTACCATGACCTCACAGAATACCAGCGTGAAGTAGAGGTTCACCTCTGCGTTTCGCTTGGTGAGTGCAGGTGGCCGGAGGCCCTTTTTACTGGAAATGAGGCATTCCATTTTAGTCCTCATGGGTGACAACGCATCTGCATTTTGATTCGCAAACGAGGATAGATGTAGATGTCTATGGGCCGCAGCAACCACTTACCATCAGGTGGACTGTGTGCTCGTTTGTCACCCTTATCCTATAAAAAAAAATGTACTTACCTAATAAAGACATGCAATGTTTAAAGAAAACTATCTGCCAATAATTTTGTAATGAAATGCCTACTTTTACACATTAACGGCTATAGCTCAGTAAGTAATGACATTAAGTACATAGTATGCTGATGTTCTAGAATCCTTATGATATAGGCAAACTTTTTAAATGGTTGGCCACACAGATCCTATACGTTTTTTTTTCACCACAGGTGCTCAAACTTAGCAGTTAAATAAAGTAAAAATTTTAAACTTATGTTTAGTGCCGTCTTGAAAAATACTAGCCATAGTAGTTGAAAACTTTTAAGGGTAATTTAGAAACATCATTATTAGGGAACACATTAAAAGAAAAAAATCCGATCTAGGCATTAAACTGCGGACGTGATGACCACAAATGTGAGCAGAAGTACGAATTTTCGGAATTTTATAAAACATGGCGTAGACCACGAACCGTTCTGAATAGAATTTTTTTTGGGAACCGAGGCCATCTCCCCCCCGCCCAAACACGTACATACCAGATTATCCACCATTACTGGGACTTCCTGTATATATACGCTTTCAAATGATCCTACTTTCATCTTGTTAACACTTGGGCCCAAGAATGTATGGAAACGTCTCCTTCTCCTACGGCTACTCTTTGAAAAAAAAACCCTGTATAGAATATAATTAGTAACTAAGTAAGCTCCGAAATAAAAACCCTAAAACCATAAAATGAAATGTAATATAACCAAATATATATAACAGTTTTTACTTCCACGTGAGTTAACTGTTGAATAGACAGCAAACCAAAATGCACTGACCGAAATTTGTTGGGAAGGTATCGCAACTTTCAATGAAAGCCACCACTGAGTTTGGAGTTAAGCATTATTTCAAGAAACGCGAAAACAAATCTATGACTAACACATTAAAGATTTCCAAAGTTTACAAGGTTTTCATGCTGAATATTACTCAGACAATATACCCATAAAAAATAATGCTTGTTTGTTCGTATTTTACGCGCTGCCATACCGTTCATCAGCTTGCGGTAAGACTTTGTCAACTTATTGCTTGCACTTGCGCGAAAGTTATAGGCGTAGTACCATTAACTTACAATAGGTGGCGCGCTTATCGTACCAAGAAATTTATTTGAAAGTCATAATACATCATTCAATTTCAATAAATGTATTATCATTCCTTAATTAACAATATAACTCTTCCAAATTTAAAGCGATATTTCCACAATTATTTCTTCTAAAGCAGCAATGCAACGGGTATCACAGCTAGTCTTAAATACAAAACTCATTTGGACAGTTACTTGTCAATATTTAGGTGTTAGTATTTATGTACAAAATCTTAATTTTTAGAGAATATAATCTCATACAATTCTCCTGATGAGCACATTCCTACGAAAAACAATATGAGGCTTGAATGTGATTATTTTCTAGCCGAGCTGGCTAATTGAGGTGACATAATGAGGTGATACACGTGGTAGAGCCATGTTGCAGCTATATTATAGTTGTATCACGAATGGGTCGGCTCGACTGGCAAAGAACTACGCTCTCACAGAATACCAGCATAAAATAGCAGCTCAATGCTGCCTGTGTTTCTTATGGTAAGTGTAGAGAGCCTGAGACCCTATTTACTAGATACTAGGCATTCCATCTTAGTCCTCAGGATGACAATTGACAACGAATCTGCATTTTGATTCTAAATGAAAATTAAATGTGGATTCTATGGGCCACAGCATTCACTTACCATCACTTGGGTTGTGTGCTCGCTTGTAGCCCTTATTCTATAAAAAAAATTACATTTCTCACAAATATTTCAGTATATAAGCGATAGTTGTATAACGCATTACATAAAAATATTAAACAAACAGCTCATCAAAAGTTCAATGCAGCAGCAAAACATGGGCTTCCACTAATGAATGCCATGAAGTACGATTAAAAAATTCATCACTTCTTTTTTATATTTGCCACAATAACCAAAACAAATCGAAATTAAATCTAAATTAATTTTACGCACCCTTAGGCCGGCCTTATAAGTACATTCGGAATTCCTAACGGGTCGGTCACATAAAGGATGACTCACGCTAGACCGTGCCGGGTCCGAGCCGAGTGTCGGCCGTAGCACGGTCAACTAATATTACATATATTTTGTATGGACACACTCACGCTATACCGAGCGGCAACCGAGTGACGGCCGGGCAACGGACAACGCTCGGAAACAACTCGGCTCGGCCCGGCCATTTCCTTGTAATAGAAGATTTATCAGATTCTTCATCGTCCAGAGTGATCGCAATAGTCGCTAATTCCAGATCGTCAAAATTCAACATGATTGTAGTCTAGTTACAACAGTATTTTTGCTCGGACGAGTATACTGCATCACGGCGCAACGATAATTGCTCGGTCGAGGCCCGTTCGGTTGCAATAACATGCACGGGATCGGCTCGGTGACCGTGCTACGGCCGATACTCGGGTCGGACCCGGCACGGTCTAGCGTGAGTCATCCTTAATTCGGAATTCCGTTTTTGCCGCCTTTCGAACGGAAAACTACTGTACGTGTGTGATAGGTCCTTGATTTTATATGAATTTGCTGCGTTCCAGATCCCGAATGTACTATGTGGCCTGCCTTACTAGTATATATTTATAGAATTTTTTTTTAGGGAACCGAGGCCACCTCCCCCTCGCCCAAACACGTACGTACCAGATTATCCACCATTACTGGGACAGCGTGTATAAATAGTACATAGCTGAAAATCTGTCAAGATTTGTCAATCTAGGAACTGAGTTATTGTAGAATAAGTAAAAGTGAGATTATCTATTACCTACACTGTAACAGGTGATTTTTCACTGTTATTATACTGTAGCAGGCTATTTTTCACTATAATTACTTAAAAATACAAAAGCAGGATCAGTATAAAATCACCAAAAAGCTATGGATAGTAATGAAATGAAATGGTGAAACGATTAACGAAAGTTAAAACAACAACAACTAAGTGAAGTGAATATTACGATTATCGATCTGAGTTCGATTACTTGAATTGTTGTTGTAACTGTTACTTGTTGGAATGTTGATATTTTGTATTTTTTATTATTATTTTGTAGATATGTACGCATACATTTTTGTTTCCCTAGGTAACAGAAAAATGATAGAAAATAGATATAAAAATGCTCAATTTAATTGAGAATCGATTATATTGCGCTCGTTTCAAATCGAATCGAAAATATTTTTCTTTTATTTAAATAGTTTGAAGTCTGAACTGCCAACTAAAGTTTCAAAATGAGAAATCCTCTATTGGAAGATAACGTTCAGAAACGAGAATTTCAATCGATTTCCTGCTATAAAGAATACACTATAATCGATTTTCTAACTTATTTCTTATTTTATTAAGTGGCGAAGCTTGCGAAGTCACTTATTGATTTCACGATGCCTGTCCGTCTGTCCGTCCGTCTGTCCGTCTGTCCCACGATTATCTCGAGAACGGTTTCGAATTTTCAAATTCTGTTTTCAGCAATCGATTACTGATCACCCAGGCATCTGAACCTCCTATTTTGAAACTGATTGCTCAACGGCAACCGTTAGAAACCGGTACAAAGCTGATTGCTTCGCCACTTTGCTATGCTGTTAGCTTGCTAGGTTTATTGTTTTTTCGAATTAAAGATTGTAAAAAGAGCTACACTGCTTTTTGTATTTTACTTTAGAAAAATATGGCCATTTTTTAAAAGTATAAACCAATTAGTTAACTTCAGGCCCAAATATCCCATTCTCCTTTTAAACTTAAGTTCAAATATATAAATAATGATTATTATTTATATATTTGAACCGTTATTGCAGTTTTTGGAAATACGAGTAAATAAGGCTTCTACGTTTATTTGAAATTATCCCAAATTGAATGTGATTTATGGGCAACAACGTTTTTGTCTACCGATCGACCCTTACGAATGTGTGCGTGCGCAGCAAAATCAGTTAATATAATGCAAAAAGGACAGAATGAGAGAAGCACTAACGCGACGACCCAATTATAACGATATCCTATCTACGTGACGAAGAAGCATGTACTTCATCTAGGTATCTAGATCCACGACGGGCCCGTGCTTTGCGGTAAAAAGGTCCGCACGGGCCCTCCGCGTCGTGTCTGGCGGGGGACTGACCCTTCGCCCACGCGTCGAGCGACTGACTTCCGCACACCGACGCGCCACCTGGCGAGCGTTTTTTCACCTACATACTATCGGGTGACGCGACCGCTTGAACGCCATTGGATGGCGTACAAATTACCTTTTTTGACCTAAACACTGCGTTTTTGGAAGATTTATCCAGAACAAAATATTCATTATTTTGTAAGTAGTTCTTGCCTACAGCTTCGTTTCTGAATATTTTGAAAAATTGAAAATTTTAGGGGTTGACAACCTTTTTCTAACTTGTACATGATACTCTTTTTACTTTGTGGGTTTTAAATCATGTTGTGGAAAAATAGTCTAATAAGTAACAAATAATAGCACTTATTGAGATCGCTCACAAACTCAAGTTGTGAATAAATTTCTGGAAAACAAGTCTCCTGTTTAAAAAAACCAATGCGTTTGTCTTATTGTTTAATTTTGCTTAAAATGGTTGAACTGCCGTCTTATTACTATCATATGGCCGAATAGATCTACGAAGTACCATGTGCTCTTGTGATATGGTATAAGGTTTATTTTTGCTTGAAATATTTTGGTTCGAAACCGTTGAGGCATAAAAAAGTCCGCTAATAAATAGTCTTTTGTTGATCCTCACAGAATACCAGCGTGAAGTAGAGGTTTACCTCGGCGTTGCGCTTGGTGGGTGCAGGTGGCCGGAGGCCCATTCCCCCCCCCCCCATCGACATGGTAGTAGAATTAAATAAAAGACTACCCCAGGCGGGTACCAGCACCCCTGGAGAATCCCTCACTGAGCATCCACGACCAAACTACTTCACTCCTGAGCGTGGGTCTCAGGCTGCCCCGCGTATTCTGGGGGTGGGGGGGGAGGGGCAAAATGATTCGCTCGTGACTAATGCTGCTCGGGGCAAGCGGAGCAATACAACCAAGGCGACCGCTGTCACGCTATCCGTGACTCAGGTGTCCTCTCCGGCTAATAGTTCATATATCTCCTACCCGGGGTACAAATTGGGACACTCCTTTGTGCCCCGGGCTTGAGTTTGCGTATACGTCAGAGAGGACATCTGTTTTAGACGCCACGGCAGTCTTGAAGTTATGGACCTGTCCATCCTATGGCTGCGCGTAGACAGCGACGACCATCCCCGCGTCAACGGGTGCCTCTATAGGTCCCATAGCGGTAATGCTGACACAGGCCGACTCATCGACCATGTCCAAATGGCTGCAGACTCCGTGCTACTACAGGTCCCATCCGCAGAGATCGTGATACTCGGTGGTTTTAACGCCCACCACGTTGAATGTCTTGGTTCTCGTTTAACCGATCATGCGGGTAGATCTGTCTATGACTTTGCTTTGGCATATGGTCTAACACAACTGGTTACTTCGCCTACGCGGATCCCAGATGTGGAAGACCATGTACCTTCCCTGTTGGACCTTCTGCTGACCTCTCATCCGGACGGATATCAAGTCTCCGTCGATGCCCATCTGGGCTCTTCGAACCATTGTCTGATCCGGAGTACGGTGCCACTCACGCTCCAATCGCAGTTGCGATCTGCAGCTTGCCGCCGTGTTTGGCACTATAGGTCAGCTGATTGGGACGGAATGCGGTCTTTTTATGCATCCTGCCCTTGGGGGCGGGTTTGCTTCTCGCCGGAAGATCCCAGCGTTGTTGCCGATTCTGTTGCTGATGTGGTACTTCAGGGTATGGAACTTTTTATTCCATCCTCTGTGGTGCCTATCGGAGGCAGATCCCAGCCATGGTTTGGTCGCTCCTGTAAAATAACATCACGCTATAAGCAGGAGTGCTACCGGGCCTGGGCTGACGCATCAACGTCTCGGGATGTAAACACCAGCGCACTTAAAAAGAAGTATAATTCCGCCTCCAGGTCCTTCAAAAGCGGCTTGGCAAGGCAAGGTCTGAGCACATCGGCAGAATTGGCGAGAAGCTGGTTCGCCTTCCTTCGAGAACCCGTGCATTCTGGTCTCTCGCCGAGGCTGTTCAAGGGTACTTCTGTCAGCCATCTCTTCCATCTCTGCACAGAGAGGACGACTCACTGGCCCATGCCGCAAAGGAGAAAGCCGATCTGTTGAGTTCTGTTTTTGCGTCCAACTCGACTCTAGATGACGGGGGGAACACACCGCCGACCATCCCGCGATGTGAGTGCTCCATGCCGGATGTGCGATTTACACAGCGCTCGGTTCGCAAAGCACACTTCTCCCTGGACGTTAGCAAGTCGAGTGGGCCCGATGGAGTCCCTCCCATTGTGCTGAAGACATGTGCTCCGGAGTTGGCACTGGTTTTAACGCGTCTTTTCCGGTACTCCTACTCCCAAGGCGTAGTCCCGAATTCATGGAAAACAGCTTTGGTCCACCCGATCCCTAAAAAAGGCGACCGCTCAGACCCGTCCAGCTACAGGCCTATCGCCATCACTTCCTTGTTCTCCAAAATAATAGAATCCATTATAAACTGCCAGCTCATGAGGTACCTTGAGGATCACCAGCTGATTAGTGACCTCCAGTACGGTTTTAGTCAGGGTCGATCAGCTGGTGATCTTCTAGTTTATCTGACTCTTTATGAGTCAGATAGACTAGAAGATATAGATGGGCGAAGGCAGTAGAGTCCAAGGGGGAGGCATTGGCCGTTAGTTTGGACATAGCGAAGGCCTTCGATCGGGTCTGGCACTAAGAGCTTCTCTCGAAGCTTCCTTCCTATGGGCTTCCCGAGAAATTGTGCAAATGGATCACCAGTTTCCTTCCTGATCGGAGCATCAAGATCGTGGTAGACGGTGCATGCTCTGATTTCAAGCATATCAACGCTGGTGTTCCATAAGGCTGCGTGCTATCACCAACGCTGTTTCCCTTGCATATCAATGATATGTTGCTAACTGGTAGCATTCATTGCTATGCAGACGACAGCACTGGTGATGCCTTATATACCGGCAGTGCCAATATTTCTCGAAAAAACGTCGCCGAGTACCGGGACAAACTTGTGTCTGAAGTCGAGTCTTTGCTTAACAAAGTCTCGGATTGGGGCCGACTAAGACTAGTCCAGTTCAATCCTCAGAAGACACAAGTTTGCGCGTTTACCGCTAAAAAGAACCCCTTTGTCGTATCTCCTCAGTTTCAAGGCACTTCCCCGCTGCCTCAGCCAGTATCGGAATCCTTGACAAATATTTGAAGAAATATTTGTTCGCCGCCACAGCTAAAAGTTGTCGAAAATCGGTGCCGCAACGAATCGGTTAATGGCGGTTGGAAGTCTTAAAAGCCTCGACACTAAACAAGAGAATTGTGTGAGAATTATAAAGTTATCATCATATTTTCAATGATGGTTCCAAAGATCACAGTGGAATACGCGCTACATTCCATGATCCACATTTAAAATCTTTCCGTCCGAATACAATCTGAGCGTCTTCAAGGCAAGAGTGAATAGGCTTTTGATACATGAAGAAAATTTTCAATCGAATATTATTTGATCATATCGAGTATAATGCGTAATAATGCGTAGTATATACAGATAAATAAAATTGAAGTGTTTGTTTGTAATGTCAAAATTACAGCTTTTTAATAATTGCATATGAAAGTACCTAGTCAGGTCATAAATTCTGTCATATGTTTAATATAAAATAATTGAAATAAGTTTATTCATTATGTAACCATTTATATACCAAAATGAACTTAACAAAACATAGATTCTTACGACACTAAAGTTTATTCAATATGACCTCCGTGATTTTGAATACAGGCCTTCAATCTGCGCGGCCAGTCGTCTATCGCAGCACGAACGAGGTCCATGTCAATATCGGCGGCTGCCTTAATTAAGGATGTCTTGAGTGACTCCAAATTGGGATGAGGCTTTGAGCACGCCTTTTCCTCCAAGTGTTGCCATATCTAGTAATCTAACGGATTCAAATCTGGACTGGAGGAGGGCCAGTCTTCGTGCCGGATGAAGTCGATTTCACGAGCCGCCAGCCAGTCTTGTGTGCTCTTCGCTCTATGAGCTGGCGCCGAATCTTGTTGGAATACCCAGTGCCTGTTATTGAACATGGTATGAGAAACAGGTTCCACAAGGTTCGTCAGGACTGTATTTTGATACACAACTGCATTCGTTTTTACACCTTTCTCACAAAAATGTACCTCTGTTAAGCCCCAATAAGAAACTCCCAACCATACCATGAGCGAGGATGGAAAATGACCTCGTTGGACACGCGGAATACGGTTGCTCGCTTCTTCACTACTGTGTGCGTACACCTTATCATTTTGTTTGTTGTAGCTCTCTTCTACGGTAAAATGTTTTCATCCGAAAAAAGTATTTCCCGATATTTTTTTCCCGCGTACCGCTTCAACAAAGCGCGGCATCTCTTCAGTTTAAAGTCCATAAGACGAGCATTCAAACGATGTCCTGTTTTATTTCTATATGCCCGAAGCCCTAAGTCTTCATTTAACACCCTTTTCACCGTGGTTCTGCTTAACCCCATCTGAAAGGCCAACACTTTCTGCTTACGTTTAGGATTTCTTTGAATTCGCGCTTTCACAGCTTTTATCAATGCTGGAGTTCTAACAAACCGAGGGCGACCACTTCTTGACCTTTCATCTACACTAGAGTCTTCATTGTATCGTTTGATGGTACGATAAACGAATCTTTTGGTTATATTAAAAATTTTCAGTATGTCAAAAATATGAATTGGCGCGTAACCGCAACGATGCAACGCAATAACTGCAACACGGTCTTCTTTAAGCCTCCACTCCATATTTAAAAATGAGTAAAATTCTAAAAAGTATACAGTTCTATTTTCATGAACAATTCGAAATTCGAATTCAATAAACTTTTTTGTGGCCAGCATTCTAAAAGAAAAGTTTTTACTGTGTGACAATACTTATGACCTGACTGTGTATATACGGTACTTATAACAAAACACAATTTTTAACATTTTTGTCTGTCTGTCTGTTTGTTCCGGCCAATCTCCGAAACGGCTGGACCGATTTTGACGGATTTTTCACTGGCAGGTAGCTGATTTTATAAGGAGTAACTTAGGCTACTTTTATTTTAGATAAATAATTAGGGGTCCGCGCAAAAACATAAAAACCCTAACACGCGAGCGAAGTCGCGGGGAACAGCTAGTAAAAAATAAAGAAACAGTGTGCGAAGGTCCTCCCTCCCCTTTCCACAATCGTAAAACCATTGTTGACATTCCACGCATTCGATCGAAACGGTTTGCTTCGTCTTATGTAATGAGTACAGTAAAATAGTGGATTAATCTGCCGGCGTCTGTCTTTCCGCCCTATTAAAATTTTGACGTCATCAAGGCAAGAATAAATTGGTTTTGTTACGCTTAGACAGTGCGATTTACTATCTAGTGATACATTACCACTTATCACCAGGTGGGGTTGTGGACAAGCACTGGCTTGTAATAAATAAATACAACAGAGGTTAATAATAATAGTAAAAATTAAGAAAAATTAAAAATACGCATTGATCATAAGTTGTGATGATTTTAGAAAGAATTATCCTGATTCTGATGGTGATCCTGATCAGGATACTAGGATAAAGTTATTAAATGATTGTATTATCATCGGCCCTTCATACGAGTGCAAATTTTCAAGTCAATCGGCCATCTACAAATTGGTTCCGTTCCATAGTTAGATAGATACCCGCGAAGCTAATAAAAGCGGTTTAAAAATCAATATTAAATACAAAGCTAAATTAGCCATAGACAATTCTGTTTTATTAAAATGTATTTATTTGGTCCCATAAGTAATACATATCTGTGCTTAATAAATGGAATTTTTCTTAGCTACTTTTTATTTTCTATTTCTTGGAGGAGCGTACATTTCGACGTTTATAGTCAAGGTTAGTCACTTATAGAATGCATAGAGCATTTCTATAAAACACGGCTCCGTGGCGCAGTGGCTTAACAATTAGTTGCGGTGCTTAGGGCCGCAGGTTGGAATCTCGCTCGGATCATTCTGACCTGACCTGTTAGTATGTTTGTCCTTGTGAAATTTATGTATGTATATTGTAAAACGTATTTACGTGGTCGAGCAATGCTGCAGCTATATTAGTAGTATAGTAATGGGTCGGCTCGACCAGGGAAGGACCACGTTCTCACAGATTACCAGCGTAAAATAGCAGCTTAACGCTGCTGTGTTTCGTATGGTGAGTATAGAGAACCGGATACCCTTTTTACTGGAAACGAGGCATTCCATCTTAGTCCTTACGAGTGGCAACGCATCTGCATTTTGATTCGTAATCGAGGATAGATGTAGAAGTCTGGGCCACAGCAACCACTTACCATCAGGTGGATTATGTGCTCATTTGTTACCCTTACCCTTATCCTATAAAAAAAATGTAAACTGCCTCCACGATATAAGAGAAATTCCTTTTAAAAGAAAACAAATATTCACCATCTAGATTTCTTAATATCACGTCGAATTTAAACAGAAGATAAATAGACTGAGATGAAGCTGTTTATCGAAGCTTCTCGCTCCCTGCTCAGTGTTTTAGTTTTGTAGTGGGCGAAGTAGAACTAATCGCGTGTGAAGAATACCAGTAATTGACCGAAGTCGGTCAAATGGTTCCAGTCTCAAGTTCTTTTTTTTTTAAGTGAATACTCCTTTAGAATCGTTGTGATATGAAAGTCGATGAAACGAAAAACCGACACTAAAAAGAGACAAATATATACACATATGGGATTTAGCCTGCGAGAGAGTGAGATAGAATACATTATATGATTTATAATACATGTAGATGTCTATGGGCCGCAGCGGCCACTTGCCATCGGGTGGACTGTGTGCTCGTTTGTCACCCTTATCCTAAAAAAAAAATATATAGTTTCCTATTATGTCGGTATCCTCTTTGTGTGGTGATTTATATGTAGATGACCAGCTGTTCCTCGCGACTCCGCCCGCGTGGAATTTACTACGATTTCATCTTCTTATAACATCAGCTATCTGCTAGGGAAAGTCCCGTCAAAATCGGTCAAGCCGTTTCGGAGATTAGCCGGAACAAACAGACAGACAGACAAAAAATTTAAAAATTGTGTTTTTGTTATAAGTACCGTATATTCTTTCATATGCATTTAGTAAAAAGGTGTTATTTCTACATTACAAACTTTAATTTTATTTATTTGTATAGATTAATATGACTTTTGACTGTTAAAATAAACAGGTGAAAAAATTAACCATATTGAATATTTCATTCAAAACAATCGATGATTTCATAACTTACCGATTTATATTAAATTAGTCGTATTTAGGCTATTTAGCGTCTATTTTACGTACCACCTTCAGAGCCAATCAATTATTGTTCGATAAAATTACTTTACCTTTTTAGATTTCACTCTTTTACAAAGCGATTTTGCTCGCTATTTTCTACCGTTTGTGAACTGCACACCAGTTTTCTTTACATATAAAAGTGAGGGTAGCAAACGAGCACACAGTTTAAATAAAACTAATTTTACGGATTTTATCGCGTATATTAACTTATTTTACTTTCCCGACGTTTCAAGCAATTTACAGCACCCATGGTCACGGGGGGGGGGGGGGGGGGGGTTGACTGAGGTGTATGACGTCCCAATGTCATAGTTAACCACGGCTACCTCCAGATTAAAATTATTAATTTTTGTTCCGATCTACGCAGTATGAACTTACAGTATCATGAAGTCTTGCAATTGTATGCTTGGGTTGGGATTTAATTTTCACACAGTTCATTTGAAGGCAAGTGGATCTATCCCCAATTTAAGTTCAAATTGCTAATGCATTGTCACCTCTGAGGACTAACATGAAACGAAAAAATTAAAATTAAAATTATTTTATCTATATACATACAAATAAATAAAATATGGAGTGTCTGTTTCTAATATCAAAATAACAGCTTTTCACTAAATGCATATGAAAGTATATACGGTACTTATAACAAAAACAAAATTTTTTAAATTTTTGTCTGTCTGTCTGTTTGTTCCGGCTAATCTCCGAAACGGCTTGACCGATTTTGACGGGACTTTCCCTAGCAGATAGCTGATGTTATAAGGAGTAACCATGAAGCAATATTTGCTTCCTGGGAGTAACGTAGGCTTTTATTTAAGAAAAAACATTAGGGTTCCGCGCAAAAATATTAAAAACCTAAATTACACGCGGGTGTAGTCGCTAGTTAAGAAGTAAAACCTGACTTCAACTTGACTTGACATCCAGAATGAAAGAGCAGTGACCATGAGCGTAAATAAAACGGGACAAGCAAATACTTACCAGTCTTTATATTTGCCGCATACCTTTTATTAATATCGTTAAATATCGTAAATATACAAATGATAACAGTTTATCTTTATTTGAAGTGAAACTACTTTATCGACGTAGCGGAGAAATTTAGTACGGTACTTATTAAAAATCAAAAACGTCACTTTTTCTTGTAACGTTTCACCACAGTTGCTGCATGAGTATACTATTATTTATCTTTATTATGTGAAATATGTACAACCAGTTGTACATAACCAGTGTTGACGTATGGATCTCAGACGATCCGAGACTTGGCTCAGATCAGAGGTCGTTCAGCGAGCTATGGAGAGTGATATGCTCAGGGTTTCTCTGCGTGATAAACTTAGAAATGAGGATATCCGCGGTAGAACCAGAGTGACCGACATAACCCAACGGATTGGTAAGCTGAAGTGGCAATGGGCAATGGGCCGACAACCGATGGGGAAAAAAGATTCTTGAGTGGCAGCCTCGTACCGGTAGACGAAGTGTAGGGCGACCCCCACTGTTCCAGAAGACATGCAGAAAGTCGATTAATGCAGGCTCAGAACCGTGCTTTGTGGCATTCCTTGGCCTATGTTCAACAGTGGAATTGTGAAGGGTTCTAATGACTGAAAAAAAAGAAAATAAGGACGATATATTATATATAGTTATGAAGTTTCACTTCGTGCACAATTTTTTTTTCTTTGTCAACTGATAAAAGTATACTGCTGAACACGGGCCGTCCGTTGTTTGATTTGGGAGGCGTATTGACGATCACATTATTGGACGTTTCGTCCGGGCGTTTTATGTCTGCCGTAAACGAGATGTTACCGTGTAGTGGCTGTGTAAGTATATCCACTACCCAATATCATCCCGTGTCGTAAGAGGCGACAGAGGGAAACAAATCAGGAGATGGATGGAGCGACAATCAAAGGCGTATGTAGGCAAAATACTGGTTTATTTTCAAGTGATTAACCTACCCTCCACCCTAACAATACTCACATAGCAACTAACCTTTAATACTTTACAATGGGCAGCGGCAGCGTCTTCATAATAACGACTAAAGATAAAAAATAAACTGCGGTTACCAACCCGCTTGCAAAGCGTGGCAACTATGGCAAATATTCCCCCTATGAAGTGCACTTGAATAGGCCACAGGATGGATGTATTGAAGATAATCTACCAGGAGCACATGACCCACTGAGAGGTGTTTTCAAATCAAAAGTAACATTACAACTATGACAAATATCTCCCCTATGAGGCAATCTATGGGGGAGGCATGTGTTCAGCAGTGGATAGGCTGTAACGTTTACGGTAACGGTAAACGAGATGGTTATGGCGCCATAACAGTTTATACTGCAATATATTCAATGTAATAAACTGTTTGATTACCCTTACTAAAGGCTGTGTATAATAAAAACACATTTAAAAATTTACGATCGAAATAACAGGAACCTTAAGGATTACGCTAAGCTTTAATAGCTTGTACTTCTAATGTACGAATGTTCTCTTAATTTCTTTTAAAAAAAGCATTATCATACACCAGGATTTTCTCCTGTTTCCCAAAGGTAGTTTACATACTATACATTGCACAACTAAAAACATCCAGATCTGAAACAATTATTTGTAGGCCATATAAACACCTGTTCCGCGTCGGATTCGAACCCGCGTCCTTAAACGCCGTAACTCAACACTAAGCTACTGCGCTACGGAACCGTCCCTTTTTAACCGACTGTATGGTTTTTTATGTGTGTTACCTCATAATTTTTTTCTAGGTGAATCTATTTTGATGATTATTTGAAAGCAATCAAATTTATATGGGACCACATGAGAAGCTCACGCTTCTCATGTAGTCCCATATAAAAATCCTCATATAAATTTGATGAAGATCTGACCAGTACTTTTTGAGTTATCCTTAATAATTTATATTTGTTTATTTAGGTGTGTGCGTGCGTGTGTGCGTGCGTGTGTGCGTGCGTGTGTGCGTGCGTGTGTGCGTGCGTGTGTGCGTGCGTGTGTGCGTGCGTGTGTGCGTGCGTGTGTGCGTGCGTGTGTGCGTGCGTGTGTGCGTGCGTGTGTGCGTGCGTGTGTGCGTGCGTGTGTTCGTGCGTGTGTGCGTGCGTGTGTGCGTGCGTGTGTGCGTGCGTGTGTGCGTGCGTGTGTGCGTGCGTGCGTGTGTGCGTGTGTGCGTGCGTGTGTGTGTGTGTGTGTGTGTGTGTGTGTGTGTGTGTGTGTGTGTGTGTGTGTGTGTGTGTGCGTGCGTGCGTGTGTGTGTATGTGCGTGTGTGCGTGTATGTGCGTGCGTGCGTGATTATGCAAATTTTTTTTTACGACATCGCGTTTCATTCGGATTTTGGATAGGTTGAAAATATCCAAGTCAGCGCAACACTTATTATAGTTTTGAACAATACGACATAAAATTGAATTTTTTTGCTTAATTTTTGTTTTCTCGTGCCACGTGAAATAATAGCGGTATTTAGGTCCTAGTATCGCCATGTTAGATAACAGGTCTGGCCAGACCATAAGCCGTGTAGCAAAACATATCATGTTGAAGTCTTCTAAGTTCCAAGGTATCTAAACGGTAGAATTTACTAGCATCTTCGTATGTAGCAAGGCTATTATGATATTTTGATGAGATAAACTTAATGAACAGTTTTTGAATTGATTCTATTCGATGCTTATGCTTAGCATATTTAGGAGACCATATTGTATTAGCGTATTCGAGATTACTCCTTACGTATGCGAAATATAGAGCTTTAATGCAATTTGTACTGCTAAAATCGTTGCAGACGCGCTTTATGAACCCAATTTGCTTGTAGGCTTTGTCAACAGTACTGTCTAAATGATCGTTGAACGTCAATTTTGAGTCCAGTCTTATGCCCAGATCTCTAATTGATGACACTATTTATGGAGTTATTGTTAATTGTATACTTGTAATCTATGAGCTGCTTCTTGCGACTGAAGGTTATTTTGACACATTTTTCACTATCAATATTAATTCTATTTTTTTCTGTAATAAGTTTCTAGGTTTTTTTTAAAATCGTTTTGAATCAAAACACAGTCATCATTTGATTTTATTTTTAGATATCTTTTTTGTCATCTGCGAACATTAAATAGTTTGAATGATAGAAGCAGTCACCGATATCAAATAAATAGGCGTTATACATCAAAGGTCCGAGTATAGAGCCTTGTGGGATACCAGATGTTACCGAAACAAAATCACTAAGAGCACTTCACAGTAACACTGCTTGCCTTTTGTTACTTGTGTATGAGGTTACCCATCTGTGCAAATCACAATGAATACCCAAACTGTAAAGTTTACGTAAAAGGATGGCATGATTAGTGAAATATCGGAAGTATAGTATGTGCCATATCGATTGAGAAAAACGGACAATGACCTCAGATATGAGCCGAGTGTCAAAAGGCGTAACTTACAAAATCTCAATTTAGATGTGATAACAATATTTAAATATTGATATTATTCCCACTTCTAGGTCAGCACATATGTTTTGTTTTTTTGTTTCTTAAATAATATTGTCTGTGGTTCCTATAAACATAGTAAAATCTTACGGTACATCGCGAAAAATGTGTTATATTTTATATTTCAATTTATGGTAAGTAACGCAGCAATTCATTTAATAACAGTTTCATATTAAAAAAATATTTGAAGCAATATAATCACCATATTGAGCTTTTGCAAATTCATCCCTTTAAAATAAACAAAACGCGCGTTACGTCAGTTCGTTCTAAAAGAAACGTGACAATGGCAGCCAGAGATGCGTCACCTTTTTTGGGCCGGTCCGCCATTTTGTTTTCATTCGTGTTCGGATAGCGCCTGCGTGTGTACGTCTCGGGTAATTCATAGCATTCATTGCATTGTTTTAGTTGAGTTTTTACTGTTAAATTTGTTATATCGTTAAGTTTTTGTTTTTTGAATCTGTTATATTAGTTTTACTGTGACGGTCGTTACTAAATCGACATGAGTTCAGGAGAATTTGGTGAAGGACCCGGTCCTTCAACATCAAGTGGAAAGAGACGTCGCCGACCCATAATAAACGTAGCAGGTACGTACAAATAGGTACAAATGCGACGACGTAGCCTTTCTATTTCTTAAAGCGCTCTTTTTATGTGACCATGTGGTATTTATTTTCTAAAACAATATGTATTTATGTGATGTAGTACTATGGTAGTATATTTTTGTCATTTATTTACAGGCCCATCTTCTGGAGCACCTTTAACGTCACCAGTAAAAAAGAGAAAACCTACCACTTTGTCGGTCGGGGAACAAGAGATTATCATTAATGTATACAAATATGTCAAAAACACCTGGCCCGAAGACGTGTATCCTTCAAACGTTAATATGGTAGAAAAGGTTTCGGAGATCTCAGGAGTCAGCAAGAGCACTATATATCGCGTATTAAGCGTGTATAGAGATTCCCATAAAATACCAGAAAAGGGAATAATTAATAAAAGAAAAAAGTCTGTAATTGACAAGTTGGACGATTTTGATAAATCGGCTATAAGAGCGAAAGTGCATCAGTTCTTTCTTGCAGGAGAATTACCGACTTTAGACAAAATTTTGCTCAGTATAAATCAAGATGACCAGTTGCCAAACTTGAGCAAAACTTCCCTGCGACGTGTGTTGCGCCATTTAAAATTCAAATATATAAAGAGAAACAGAAAAAGTGGTCTAATAGATCGCCCAGAGATAGTTCTGTGGCGTACCAGATATTTGAGAGAAATACAAATATTAAGAAACGAGGGACGTAACATTTTTTACCTTGACGAAACATGGATTAACGCAGGTCATACTATGGGAAAGGTATGGGAAGACACCACAATTGAATCTTCTCGTCAATCACGGTTAGAAGGCTACTCTACTGGCGCGAAAGCCCCTTCGGGTAAAGGAAAGCGATTAATAGTTGTACACGTTGGCAATGAAAATGGCTTTTTGGAGGGATGTGATTGGGTATTTGAATCATCATCTACTGGTGACTACCATGAGAGTATGGACGCTCTCCATTTCGAGGACTGGTTTAGAAAAGTAATAGAAAAACTGCAAAGCGGCGATGTCATAGTTATGGATAACGCTAGTTACCACTCCAGACGTTTAGAAAAAACCCCAACAATGTCTTGGCGGAAACAAAATATGCAGGAATGGCTAGAATCTAAACAGATCGCATACGTGCCCTCGGACACAAAGACCCACTTAATGGAAAAAATAAAGGCAGTTAAAGATAACTATCGAAGTTACGTCACCGACGAGATGGCAAAAGAAAAAAGCATCACAGTGGTAAGGTTACCTCCTTATCACTGTGAGCTTAACCCCATTGAACTTGTGTGGGCAGATGTGAAAGGGTACGTTGCACGAAAAAATACAACTTTCAAGTTAAAAGATGTTAAAAATTTACTTAAAGATGGTTTAACTCAAATCACGCCAGATAAATGGAAAAACTGTGTTCAGCATGTCCTTAAGGTTGAACAAAAAATGCGTGGCATGGATGATAGAATTGACCAAACTGCAGATCGCTTTATAATTAATGTTACAGATAGTTCATCAAGTGAAGATACGAGTGATGATTGCACCGAATAAAAATAAAGTTCTTATATAATATTAAAAATAAAGTTTTATCTTTTGCATAAGTACGTACTTATTCGGTGTCGTTATCACTCGAATCTTTATATGTGTTATAAATTAATGTTTTTTGTTGTTAAATGAATAAAGTACTTTATAATAATAGATGATTTTTCTTCTACAGCGATCTTTCACATAACTTTTTAATAATAGTTAATAAATATATATTATATCAATCATTATAAAAAAATCATTATAAATAAAGAAAGTACTACATATAAAATGTGCCTATATATTGAAGGTTTGTAACCCCTGGTTAAACGACCGAAAGGTCATTGTCCGTTTTTCTCAATCGATTTGGCATATAGTAATTCCTTTGGTTTGGCGTAGCTCTGAAATAATTTTATCTTTAATAGTGGGATTTCGAAGTTTCACTACAATGTTTTTTGGGCACCTCCAACATTCTGCATAGGTTGAACTCGGTGCACGAAAACAATTTGATCCGTAAGATTTATTCCTGCATGGCTGACTATTTTGATTGTTAATTCCGAAGCAGATTCTTTTGAGTTTTCTGGTAGACCAACAGTCTCTAAGTTCGAAAGCTTACCCATTGTCGCTCTTTTTTTATTTGCGCACAAATCCGCCAGTTTCATTTCGCAGCCCTTGACATTGTTGTAGTTTTTCAAATTTACTTTTGAGATTGTTGTAGTCATTTAGCAAACTGCTATGCGATTCTTCCAGCCGTTTAAGAATATTAGTTATTTCATTTTTTATTTCAGTGATAACTGATAATTTCAACTCTTGAATTATATCGAATTTTATAGCACTGAGTTTTTTGTCTAACAGTAACTGTGCTATTAATTAATTCTAAATTATATGGTTTGCAACTATTTTTCTCACTGATACATGTTGGTTGGTCGAACTTTTGTTTGATGGTCTATTCGTAGTTTTATCGTGAACGATGTTGGAAGGAGATTTCTTAGTTCGTATCGGAGTGTTACTGTTATCACCACCTTTCCGACAAGAAGCAGTGCAAGCGGGACATTTCTATTCAGATCTTGAAGCAGTATCATTATTAAAATTTATGCACTCTGAATGGTAATTATGCGAACAGTTGTGTGCCTTTTATTCGTTTTGTGTACGTTGAAAAACTATTATAGTTACACAACCATTGCACTATACCACTAAATAACCAGTTCTAAAGTTGGTTGTACAATTTTTTTAATTTACCACTTGTTTCAACATTATTTTTGGGCTTGAGATTTGTAGTTGTCAATTTAGTTACCGGAAATTAAAATAAAGTACATATAGCCACATAATATATAATAGTACCACAGTACTATGCGCATAGCTTCATTCTAGTCCGAATAATGTTTATTATGTCCGCCTATGTGAGTCGATTTGACCTTTGTACAAAAGATTTAGAACGCTTTGACATTGACCTCGGTCCAACGTAACCAGTTGTTTACACATTACGCCGGGTTCATTGACACAAGGGTTGCCACCTTTTGTGGAACTAACAATGTAAATTTGCGTTTTAAAAGGTAGAATATAAAAAAATAAAGCCTCTTGTTGCCTGTTTTCATTTCTAAGAGGATTATGTAGCACTTAGTCCGTCAAGCTGCTGCAGCGCGTGTGCAGTACGTTCATGTACGTGGTAGAGCCACGCTGCAGTTGTAATTATAGTTTTAGCACGGATGGGTCGGCTCGACCGAGGTAGGATCACGGTCTCACATAATACCAGAGTAAAATAGCAGCTTAATGCTGCTGTGTTTCGTATGGCGAGTGTAGACAACCGCAGACCCTTTTATACTGGAAACGAGACGTTCCATCTTAATCCTCAGGGGTGACAATGCATCTGCATTTTGATTCTTAATCGAGGACAAATGTTAATTCGCCACAATATCCACTTACCATCAGGTGAACTATGTACTAATTGTTTATCCTTATTCTATAAAAAGAGTTAATAAGTAAAGGCGAAAACCCGTGGTTGACTGAATAACTATTCAAAAAACGGGGTACATTTAACCTTAATATGGGTAAAAGAACCACAACATTTCCAAACGTTGTAGAGCCACGCTGCACAGCTATATTAGGGTTGCAGCACGAATGGGTCGGCTCGACCGGGGAAGGACCACTCTCCCAAAGAATGTAGGCGTAAATGTTGCTGTGTTTCAAACATGGTGAGTGTAGAGAACCGAAGAACCTATTTACTTGTGACGAGGCATTATATCTTGGTACTCAGGCGTGACAACATATTTTTTTTATTGGAGGATACGTGTAAGTATGCTCGTTTATCACCATTATTCTATAAAAACAACCGATTTTTTTATCAAGAAATGGTTGCCGCCTGGTATGTTCTTGGAAAATTCGTACCGCAGTGAACTTGACAGCACATTTACATTTTGTAAGGCTGACGTTAGTGTTGATTAGATGATGATGATGGTGATAATTATGATGATGATGATATGTAAAGCAAATAAAAATATAAAAATGGATGTGATTGATTCAGTCTACTCTTCAGTTTGATTATAAACTGTTAGTTCAACTTAATTACCTGCCCTTCTTTTAAACGTTACAATCCGACAAATTTCTAAAAAGTGAAATAATTGTCTATTACACAGTTAATACCGTGGACAAATTTAATAATTACCGTTTATTAAAACACCGTTAAATAAGCTATAAAATTGTCAAAGTAACATTGTTAAATATAGCTACAATTTTAGAATTTAGATTTTTTTAATTTTTATTAACAATATATTTAGTTAAAAATGTCAATTGATTTTATGAGATAGGGCCTTGGGTTGCACAGCGACCTAGAAATTATCTCAAACGTTATTTAAAACGCTTTTAGTGTTTATTTTACGATTATAAACTATTTTTTATGTTGTAGAAATAGTTTATAATCGTAATATTAACACTATTATATGTATACTATAACTTCCACCCTCGTTTTCCTATCTATTATAAGCTGTGTAAAATGTTTTGTTTATTTAGACAGTAGAATGCGTAATCCAGAACCTTTTATTCTGAACCTTCAACTTTTTTATATTGTTTTAAAATTGTGTTACGTAACATCAAAAATTATGAAGAAAAATTTATCTGTGTGAAATGCACAAATTCATGTTATCACAAAAATTGACAATAGAAGCTGTTTCTAATCTATACAAATAAATAAAAATTAAGTGTCTGTTTTTAATGTCAAAATAACAGCATATGAAAGTATATACAGTGCTTATAACACAAATATAATTTTTAAAATTTTTGTCTGTCTGTCTCTTTGTTCCCGGTAATCACCGAAATGGCTGGACCGATTTTGACGGGACTTTCACTGGCAGATAGCAGATTTTATAAGGAGTAACTTAGGCTACTTTTATTTTAGTAAAATAATTAGGGATCCGCGCAAAAAAAATAAAACCCTAAATTACACGCGAGCTAACTCGCGGGGAACAGCTAGTAAATAATACAGAGATTAAAAAACTTAAATAACACGCATTGCTCATGAGCTGTGATGATCCTAATTTTTTTATCCCGGTGATCCTGATCAGGATACTAGGATAAAGTTATTAAATTATTATATATTCATCGGTACTACGAGTGCAAATTTTCAAGTCAATCGACCGTCTACAAGTTGGTGAAAATTTCATTAAAAGATTCCGTTACATAGTAGATCCACGCGAAGCTAATAAAAGCGTGTTAAAAGTACTTTGAATAGCGTTGACTTTAATAAAAAACTATAATAAGGAGAAAACACGTCCTTTTAGATGGGAAAATATGTAAAAAATGGAACCTGCTCACCTGAAGGGAAACAATCTCTATCAGAAATCTAGATAATCATTATCCGAACCCGAATAACACAATATGATGTATATCTTTGAATTACAAAATTGTTTTTATTTTTATTTTATAGAATAAGGAAGATAAACAAACACAGCCCAATTGATGGTAAGTGGTTGCTGTGTTCAATAGACGCACATATCCTCGATTAATTAACAAAATACAGGTGCTGAGGACTAAGATGGAATGCCTCGTCTACAGTAAAAAAGTACTCCGGTTCTCACCTTCATCCTTTCACCTTATGTTTTACGTTGGCTGGTAAAGCGGAGTTCTTCCACGGGCAAGCCGAATAATTCGTATTACAACCACGGCTCCGTGGCGCAGTGGTTTAGCAATGAGTTACAGCGCTAAGGGCCGCGGGTTCGAATACCGCACGGAACAAGTATTTGTATGGCCTACAAATAATTATTCTGGGTCTGGTAAATGGTTGTCCTTGTGAAATCTATGTATGTAAATTACCCCCGCGATACAGGAGAAAATCCTAGTGTGGAAATAACGGTTAATACTTAAAAAAATATCTCGTAGTTGCAGCGTGGCTCTACCACGAATAAATGTTACATATTTCGTTTGTATGGGCCATTCAACCTTCGGCGTGCTCTTAAGGTAAATTCTTTCTACAACGGGAGAGAGTCCGGGAGGACACTCATCCGTGTTCAGTATTGGAATTATACAGGCTGAAGAAAAAGTGTTCCACAGACCTAAATGTATCACTAGCGGTACCACGTTTTGGCCTAAATGGGATATGTTTAAATTATAACTTACTCTTTCCTCCAGGTGTTCTCGGATTTGGGTGTGGACGTGATTGACAGCGCCTTCGAGGGCTACAATGCGTGTGTGTTCGCGTACGGACAGACGGGCAGCGGGAAGACCTTCACCATGATGGGCTCTCCGGTGAGTGCTGACACCGTTACAAGTTTCAATTTTAAATTTTAAATAGAAACCATGTAGTGGTGGTGTAAGGATATCCACTACCCCATATCGTCCCGTTAGAGAAGTAGGAGGCGACAGAGGGAAACTGGAACAGGAGATGGGCATCTTCCTGATAAAATTATAGCACGTGGTAGAACCATGCTGCAGCTATATTTGTAGTATAGTTGTAGCACGAATGGGTCGGTTCGACTGAGTAAGGACCACGCTCTCACAGAATACCAGCGTAAAATAGCAGCTTAACACTGCCGTGTTTCGTATGGTGAGTGTAGGGAACCGGAGACCCTTTTTACTGGAATAGAGGTATTCCATCTTAGCCCTCACGGGTGACAACGCATTTGAATTTCGATTTGCAAGCGAGGATAGATGTAGATGTCTATGGGCCGCGGCAACCACTTACCATCAGGTGGACTGTGTGCTCGTTTGTCACGCTATCCTATAAAAAACGATCAAAATAATAAAAAACTGCGTTTGCCAATCCTGCATGCCAAGCGTAGTGGTTTTTCCAGTCCTACATGTTCGGCCGTGGATTATGATTGGAAAATTTATTATCAGATGATGATTAAAAAGATAATGCAGTTATTATTAGGAAGACCGCCCATCTCCTGATGTGTTTCCCTCTGTCGCCCCTTACGTCACCCACGGGATGATATGGGGTAGTGGATATTCTCACACTGCCACTACACGGTTAATTAGGGCCACGCTTTACCGTATTAGGGGTGCAGCGCGAATGTTGGCTCCAATGTAAGAGGACCAAGCTCGCACAGTATATCATCTTACAACAGCAGTTTTTTTTGCGCCCAAAACATGGGGCTACCCTCCGAGAAGCGGGGGAGGGAGGTGGTGAATGCCTTTGGCACCCAGTAAACACCACCTGTGGGATTGGCTGTGGCCTAGGGTCTTTCAGCCGTATCGGAAGCGACTTCCTTTAGGAAAAGGGGGCGCAGAATAGCAGCATATTACTGTTTGGTCTTATATAGTCCGAGTAGGTGAAGAGAACCGAAAACTCTTATTATCGGTAATAATGCATTCCTGCTAGTCCTCAGGGGTGACGACGTATCTGCATTTTCATTCTTTATTGAGCATAGATGTGGGTGTTAATGGGCCATTCAATTATCATCAAGTGGACTATATGCTCATTAGGTCAGCCTTCTATTTTATTTCATTAATGTTGATAACATAAATTAAGCTAGTTGTAATGGTGATAATAAAATGAAACTAGTTTTTATGGATTTTATCGCGTATATTAACTTATTTTATATTCCCGACGTTTGGAGTACTTTACAGCACCCAGTCGTCGGGTACAGGGGTTGTATGAATACCTACATACAGTTTTCATTTTCCGCCGACTTCCAAAAAGGAGACGGTACTCAATTCGAGTGTATGTTTTTTTTATGTGTGTTACCTCATAACTTTGTACTGGGCGAACCGATTTCGTTGATTATTTTTTTATGTGAAAGCTGATAGTTCTCGTGTGGTCCCATATGAATTTGATCAAGGTCAGACCAATGGTTATTGAGTTATTCTTAAATAACCTATATTGAAGTCGCTTATATTGAAGTCGGCTGTACAAAATTTTTAATTTTAAATTATAGAACTCAGCATTAACGGTTGAGAGCACAGGTTAACTGTCAGGAATCTAGCCGTGTGTCTTTTGATGTTTATTTTATTATATTATTTTTATTACATTATAAATTTATATTCGATAGAGTTATCGATGCGATACGTCGTAAAATTGATTAACATAATGTCGTTTATCATATGTTATTTATCACAGCTGTTCTACCTGCGTTGTAGCCGTCTAGGTCATGGTTTTTATTGCAGCGTCACGAAATGTGATTTACAAAACTGAATCTTATAACGATGATTTTTAAGAAGGCGTTTAGTAACATCTGAACTATTTGCTACATCTTACATTTCAATATTTTATTTTATCGAGCGGATTGTAATATTTACTAACCTTGCGTGCGAAAGCTAATTTTTACCAACTTTAATATAATGGATTTTCGCAAAGTAACTCCTGATTCTATTAATTATTCTTACATCGCCACTACACAGTAGAACATACGTGTGTATTTAGGTGATAGTTATGACTATCAAATGGAATGGAGTTCTTTTTTTAGGACTTAGAGTGAAAGTTCTCAGAAAGAAAGAGACAGAGAGATTCCTTTCGTTCTACATTAGTAACACCGTAATATCCCCTGCAGTCTTTGAAAGTTGGTGCCTGACCAGTGCTACCTATATCATTTTGACATTGATAATTCTTACATCGCCACTACACGGTGAAACAGACATGCTTGTATTTAGGTTTAGGTGATATCTATGACTATTATATGACTTAGCGCTTGGAGTACTTGGGTACCGAGTTCTCAATAAGAAAGAGAGAGAGAGAGAGAGAGAGACATATGCTGCTTACGTGCTTAGTTCATGCATTAGTGGCACTATATTATTTCCTGCAGTCTTTGAAAGTTTATGCCTGGCCAGTGTATTTCATCTTGACATGGATATGCGATTATCTAACTCGTGTAACAAGGCCACGATAATATCGCTATGACTCAACAATAATCTGACGTAAACAAAAAAAAAAACATTAAGTCATTTGAAATTTGTTAAGATTTCTAATGACTCATTGTTGTCGTGGAGCGCTGGCATGTTTTTTTTTTAATTTGAATGGCGAAAACATCTAAATTTGTTATGGTTTATTTTTAATGTTGGTGTCGGTGAAGGTAGTGGACAGTTTTGTCCGGTTTTCTTTTTAACGTAGATCAGCGACCTTAATTGCTTAAGTTTGTTTTATGATTTAGAATTCAACAAGTTATTCCACTGAGATACTTCCATGAAGGGCTTATGAGGTCTCCAATCCTAGCTCGAATTGCCGAAGCAGGATATAGCCGGATGATATTTTTATCGGTTTTTACATGGAATGCGGGTATAGGGTTGTCAGATGGTGGATCTTAAACTTGATTGGTCTTTGTTTTAGTACTGGTTTAAAACAGGTTTGTTACAAAATGGAATAAAATGTGTGCTTATTACAAAACGCAGACTATCTGAGAACCCGTTATTACCAAAGTTAGTATTGGATTAAATAACATCCACAGATAAAAAACAAATATTGACACTCATTCATTCGTTACTGGTATGGAGTGTAGAGTACAAGGAGAACCATCTTATAAGGGGCGAAAGTTGAAAAAGTGTCCTACTATTTACTGAATATAGAGGTTCCAAAACCTACCACAATAGCGCTAGCGTCTGAAAAAACTACGATATGAAGATAGCTGTTGTGAACGGAGTGAAGTCAGCTGAATTCAAATATTTAAAAAATTTCAAGACTAGAGTAGTTAGTAAAATGCCAGTATACAAAACCTCAACTATTTACGTAGTACAAAACCAAGCGGATTGGTCGGTCCTTGTTTATTTCTCCATCTTATTCTAATTACTTTTGGCGCTTTTTTTTTAATTTATCCTATGCTACCACAGCGCCACCCTTATTGGACACGTTTTTAGGGACACTTTTCTTATATAGAGATGGTCCTCCTTGTACTCTACACTCCACACTCCGGTGTTTGAGAAATATTTCACTGATATTCCTATCTTGACAACCGAGTCATTGAATACTTCTCCAACTGTCGCCGAGTCATTACTCAAACAGAATGTTAACACCTGTTTAAAAGAATTTAGATTTGAAAAAGTATTATCGCAAGATGTTGTAAAATACTTCAAAACCATTGATGTAAAGAAGGCCGCAGATTTGTGGGGAATTTCCGTTACAGTTATTGCGTCCATAATAGATTTAGTTGCACCTCATCTTGCTATTATTTTTAATACTTGTATCGATTCTGGTGTGTTTCCTGATTTAATGAAGTATAGTAAAGTAATACCTTTATTTACATCTGGTAGTACATTGGACCCCGCTAATTTTAGACCTATTTCTGTACTACCAACTCTCAGTAAAATTTTAGAAAAAATAATTTTGGATCAATTGTTAACTTTTTTTAATACAAATAAATTACTTCATAAAAACCAATTTGGTTTTACAAGGGGTCGCTCGACGTCGGACGCCGGTGTTGAGCTTATGAAATATATTTTTAATGCCTGGGAGAATTCACAAGATGCCTTAGGTATTTTCTGTGATCTTTCCAAGGCTTTCGATTGTGTTCATCATGAGACATTAATCAGGAAACTACAACATTACGGTGTAAAAAATTTAGCGCTTAGACTTATTACTTCATATTTAAGTAACAGAATTCAAAAAGTAGTGATTAATGGTAAAGGTTCCTCCGGATCGGTAGTATCAATGGGCGTTCCTCAGGGCTCGATTCTTGGCCCATTCCTGTTTTTAATCTATATTAATGACTTACCTTATCTTGTAGGGGACAATCACGATATAGTATTATTTGCTGACGATACCTCTTTGATTTTCAAACTCAAACGACAGTTAATTAGTTATGACGATGTAAATAATGCTCTATCGAAATTGCTACATTGGTTAACGCCAACAATATGCTCTTAAACGGCAATAAAACAAAGTGTATTAAATTTACAATACCTAATGTAAAACATTCGAATACCAATGTGCTGTTAAATGGGGAGGAGTTGAGTCTTGTGGATACCACTGTTTTTCTTGGTATTACTATTGACGCGAAACTTCAATGGGGCCCCCATATATCTAAATTAGCAAGCAGACTTAGTTCTGCAGCATATGCTGTAAGAAAGATTAGAAGTCTCACAGATGTTGAGACAGCTAGATTAGTGTATTTTAGTTACTTTCATAGCGTAATGTCTTATGGAATTTTGCTATGGGGTAATGCAACTGATATTGAAGCTATATTTGTTTTGCAAAAGAGAGCCGTACGAGCGATTTATAACCTGAATTGTAAAGAGTCCCTCAGAGAAAAATTTAAAGAAATAAACATATTAACTTTTGCATCGCAATATATTTATGAGAATGTAATGTATGTGCATAAAAACATAAATAGCTTTAATAAGAATACGGATGTGCATACTTTAAATACTAGGAACAAACATAAGCTTGTAATACCAGTTACTAGACTCCACAGAATCAGTAATTCATTTATGGGGCAATGTATACGCTTTTACAACAAAATCCCAGAACATATTCAAAGTTTGTCAATAAACAAGTTTAAAAGTTTTATTAAAGAAAAACTGTACAGGAAGGGTTATTATAACATCAAGGAATACATGAATGAAAATAACCCCTGGGAATAGGGTGATCGCCACCATGCTGGTTCTATGAAAATATCATTTAAAAATTGTATAAACAAAATTATTGTTAAGTGAAATTATGTTTAAAAAAAGTCCCGCTGGGTTTCTTGCTGGTTCTTCCCAGGACTGAGGTATTTTCCGAACCAGTGGTAAATAAAAAATGACTTTCAATAAGGATTATGTAATAATCAATATTGAATAAAAAATTATTCTATTCTATTCTATTCCATAGTTACTGGTTTCATTTAATGCAACGTTCTGTTTCATTAAATATTAATATTATTTTCGCACGTAATATGCTTAAATATTTATTTATCAATACAAAAACATATCATAAATTGTTATCTGCCGAATTCCAAAACGGAGACGGTACTCAATTCGACTGTGTTTTTTTATGTTTGTTACCTCATAACTTTGTACTGGGTGAACCGATTTCGATGATTCTTTTTTTATATGAAAGCTGATAGTTCTCGTGTGGTCCCATATGAATTTGATCAAGGTCAGACCAATAGTTTTTGAGTTATTCTTAAATAACTGATATTGAAGTCGGCTGTACAAATTTTTTAATTTTAAATTATTTGTTTAGAATAACATTTATTGAACAAGTTCGACTTTTACTTTTGACGCGCTTTTTATAATCAAGTTGTTTTAATTTTAACGACTCTAGCGTGAAATGGATTGAATGACATAAGTGCCACGAGCGCGTGATTCGAGACGTTCAAAAATGTTTATAGTATTTAAATGCTCTTGTTATTTAAATTCATTGCTCTTCGTATTATGGTATTGCAGTTAGTGGAGTTTTGTTCGGATGATTTTGTGTGGTCAAAATGAGCTACGAGCTTTTATCTATCTTTTATATAATATCTAATGGAACGAAAAAAATAAAGGGGTGAAAATTGGTTCTGAAGAAAAATTAAAAAAAACATCGAAATTTATTTTGTTAATGCGTAGCAACGCCCTTATCCTTCTATCATCCTTATTTTGACTAAACAGAACATCCTTATTATTGTAGGAAATATTGCGTACACTTATTGCTCAATCAACACATATTTTAGAGAAAAAGAGCTTGCAAACTGCAAAAGGTATGTTAAAATAATTACATATTCTAATACATCACATACTTTTGAACATTTGAAAATGTTTCATGTTTTCAAATATTAAAAAGCAAAGTTTAATATGAATTGACTGAAAAATAATTATAAAAATATTTCTTTTTCAGGTAAAAGGTTAACTTCCTGTAACTCCACTAGTACTTACTTTTATTACTCTATATTACTTTGTACATGTCTAAAATAAAATAACTTACATTAAGTATTTCATTTCTTTTTACAGATATATGATATATATACCAAATCAATCGTAAAAAAGCAAAACAGATTTAAAAAAAAAGCCAACTAGAAATGCTGGAAGTGGAACATAGATGCAACATTAAAATGGCTTACTTAAAAATTAAAAAAATCAGAATTAGAAATAGGTTTATTAGAAAGCTAGAAAAACACCATTACTGAAGAATAAAATATAAGTAGACTTTCTATGGACACAATAGAAGCAGATTATTCTGTACCTAACAGTACAGTATAACAAAGTTATATTTAAATAATAAATAAATGATACTGGGTATAATTTCACCATACTTTCAGTAATTCACTGCTATGCCTGTAGATTACTGTAGAAGGTTGTTATGTGCTTGTTAATTTTAAATAAAATAATAACTATATTTATATGTTATATATTAGTAGTATAGTTGTAGCACGAATGGGTCAGCTCGATCGGGGAGGAGCACGCTCTCACAAAATACTAACTTATAATAGCAGCTTAACGCTGTGTGTTTCGTATGATGTGTAGAGAACTGGGGACCCCTTTAACTGGAAACGAGAGATTTCATCTTTGTCCTCCATAAACCTATAAATAAAACTAAATGTTCAAGACAATATTAGGTACATGTTTGTAAATATCCTGATATATGATATTATTCTTTTCAGGTACATAATTCCTGTAAATATTTATTAATTTTTCATTAATAATCCGAATACATAATTACAAATTGTAAATAAAAATATTAAACTACTGAAAATGAGTTTCAATAAACAGTCTTCTTCTTATATATACCCTCTACTATACTACTAAATTGCCTGTATAAATTACATTTTAAGGATTAGTGGCAATTTAAATAAGTTAATAAATAATAATAAATAATTTAATATACATTGATTGCCAGATAGTCAAATTATATTATATTTTGGTAAAGTAATTAAGAGACAATTATAGCTTATATAAAATATTTTGAATATTACCTGAACATTAAGTGAAGAAAATACTTTTCTATTAATATATATATATATATATATATATATATATATATATATATATATATATATATATATATATACCATTGGGAAATTTCGTTGCTAATTTTCCTACAGTAATTGGCGCAATTGACTGCACTTATATATATATTATATATATATATATATATATATATATATATATATATATATATATATATGACAGACCTCCATCAGCATTTACTTTCTTTACTCCTATGTAAGTGCAGTCAATTGCGCCAATTACTGTAGGAAAATTAGCAACGAAATTTCCCAATGGTTTCCTGCTGTTAAAAGTAGTAGGACATTTTAATAAATTCTCGGGACATCCTACTTTTTTTACATGTCATACTACACACGATGTAAATCAGCTGTATAGTCTTGATCTTGAATCTACAATAAAATACTAATATGAATTTTTTGGCGTTTTATCTAGCGTTATGTTAGGTACATTGACCAAGGTTATAAATATCACTTACTTCATGGCGAGTCTAATTGCGTAATGCACAAACCACTTGAGTTTCAAGACTCATTGGGCATCCTCAAGGGTCGTGCACTAAATCCTCACCACTAAACTTAAAACAGCCCACTATTTCTTATCCGTAACGTTTTGAGAACCTATTATTATACCTAAAATCTTCGTCACTCATTTCTAACGGATTCACACGATGACGATGTCTATCAGGTCTCCGAGTGGTCTCTAGCATGTTCATATCTTCTAAATCCATCAAGTCAATCATGTATATATCCATTTTAATGGTTTTAAAAACACGAAATGAAAACAACACTACCCTCAAATTAAAAATTAAAAAGTACCGAAATTGACGTTAGTACCTTACATACGCCTTAAATTAGTGTAAAGGCAAAAAGGCGTCTAACCAGTATCTATTAAATACTAAGTTCCCTATTTTAAACTTCCTCAAAAAGGAGGAGGTACTCAATTCGACTGTATTTTTTGTGTGTTACCTCATAACTTTTATCAAGGTGAACTGATTTTGATGATTTTTATTTGAATGCTGGTGCTTCTCATGTGGTCCCAAGAGATTCTTGCCGCTTCTTCAATACGTCCCACGCAGTAGGTACTAGTTGAAGCAATAGCGTAACTTTCTTGATTGTTATTGCTTTGTACAGATTAATTTTGAATAAAAACAATTTTAACTGATTTGACGATTGTTTAGGCCAGGGGTTGCCAAAGAGTGCCCCGCGACGCTCGCGCTCTGGTTCACCGTGAGGCGCACCGGTTTACCATTGTCTGGAAACTAAACTTATTTATTCGCGGGTACAAAACAGGCTGAATTTTCAGCTGTAGCTGTAATAAAAAGCAAATATCGCTCAAAGACCAATGTGGAGCAAGAAATGAGAGTGGTGGTGTCAAACCTTATCCCATGATTTGAAAAAATGTGTGGAGATCGTCAAGCTCATCCGTCGCATTGAATAAGTTGTCATTATAATTTATTTCCCATTTTTTCTTAAATAATAAATATATTTATATAATCTATTCTCAATGTAAATACTCAGCCTCATATTGCGGATGTTTTAATTTTTGTGCCTATCTACCTAGTATCATTGTACCCTAATTCGACTAGCTAGAGCGCCTAGACAAAATACTAGAATAGAATAGAATAGAATATTTTTTTATTCAATATACATTACATGTGTAATTCTTATTGAAAGTAATTTTTTACTTTACCACTGGTTAGAAAAAAAAACCCTCTGCCCTGGGAAGAACTAGCAAGAAACCCAGCGAGACTTTTTTTTTAAAAAAGATTACGATCTATTTACAAAATTTATTTTAGAAACTGCTTGGAAGCGACCACCTCATTCCCAGGGGTTATTATCAACCATGTATTCATTTATACTATAATAACCCTTTTTATACAGTTTCAGCTTAATAAAACATTTAAACTTGGCAATAGAGAGAACCTGTACACTTTCCGGGACCTTGTTGTAATAGCGTATACATTGCCCCAAGAATGACTAAAGGTGAACCCACATTTATCAGCAACATACGCGCCGCGTTTTAGAATGATTTATTTTCACCCAGTATTTTTTTAAATGCGGTAGGTATACGAATATTGAAGGAGGCATGCTGATGAAGTCATATAGTGCGGCGCGTTCGGCGCGTGCTGATGTGTGTGTTGTGTTGTGTTTGACTCAGTGTTGCCTAATGTTGCCAACTTAGTAAATTTTCCACTAAAACTGGTGGTTTCGACTACCCTTCTAGTGGAGAAATAATGGTTAAAGTGGCTAGTGTTTTTTCTAGTGGTTCAGTAGAATTAAGTTTCAATTAGTGGAAAGATGATCACTCCACCATTACCCCCTTTCACGTTTCGAAACATGTTTTTACTTCATTTCAGGAGTATTTACTTTTACGCTGCCAACTGAAAAAGTTTGGGAACCCCTGCATT
The DNA here is from genome assembly GCA_033319125.1 of Parnassius glacialis. Taxonomy (NCBI): domain Eukaryota; kingdom Metazoa; phylum Arthropoda; class Insecta; order Lepidoptera; family Papilionidae; genus Parnassius; species Parnassius glacialis. Next base: position 2,991,128 of record JAVANC010000012.1, on the reverse strand, counting down.
AGACGATTTGTATATTAAAGCATTTGCGCTCAATGTCGGTATAATCTTTGTCTTCTTTCCAGGAGTGCCAAGGTCTGATACCACGCATCTGCCGGCAGCTATTCTCCCGTATGGCTGCCGGCAAAGAGTCTGGCTCCTCTTACCGCACGGAGGTCAGCTACTTGGAGATCTACAACGAGCGCGTTAAGGACTTGCTCAGTGGAGACTCTGGCCACTCGCTGAGGGTCAGAGAACACCCAAAACTTGGACCATATGTGCAGGATTTGTCGCGCCATTTAGTGTCTGATTATGATGATATTCAGGTGGGTGTTTTTATACATTTGTAAAAATAAAAAGTAAACACGTACGTTGTGCACACGCGGTAGAAGTGAAACCTTATTTATTTTTTACTAGCTGATACCCGCGACTTCTTCCGCGTTGCGTGATATATTAATAAAGTTTATATATACGTATTAGGGATGTTACGGAAGTGGTTATATCGGAACCGAATTCGGAAGCGGAGTTTTTAAATTTTGTTTGTCGGAACCGGAACCGAAATCGGAACCGGAATCGGAGGTTGAGGCAGAAGAAATGTGTTAAGGGCAGGTCTATTGCACTGTATTTTTCTTTTCAGTTTCTATTTCTTTGAATTATCCGCATTCAGTGGTATGCACAGATTTTAAATGACTTTTTAACGAAGTAGTCGTACCTCCCTTTAGTGAGTATATCTTCTCACACAGTTAACACTTTGCCGTATTCTCAGAAACTTTACTGAAATAATTCCAAATGGTACTTGATTTTGGCTTCATTGTCCGATTCAAATAAATTTGTTACACGTCAAATAAAACATTACTAAAACTAATCAAAAACTCGCATAGATATAAATGAAGCGCGAATGCACAACATGCCAATTGCCAAGTACGAAACAAAACATTAAATTAAAGAGTAATCGACCGAAAGCACGGGGGGAGGGAGGCCCGAGCCGACAAGTATAAAATTGTTTGTACACGCTGATCGCAGCCGCCGCCAACACTGTGCTTCGACCTCCGATATATAACTTCCGATTAAAATTTAACGGAACCGAAATCGGAATCGGAGGTGCAAAATCAATCGGAAGTTCCGACCTTTCGGAATCGGAATCGAACCTCCGTAACACCTCTAATACATATATCGAAACAACATCAGATCGCTCGCGCAAATAATGCGCGGCTGGCCCTAACTTTATCATGAGGCAGAGGTAGAAGAGACTTCCCCTCTCCCACGCATGCGCGCTACACCGCTCGCCCCACTTCTCCGCGGCAAGAAAACGCATCACTGAACACGTAGTGCTTATAAAAATCGTTGTTTCTTAAAACTTTAATAACTATATTAAATGAAGATATCGCAATAATTTTTTTTTACATAATGGCCAAGTGTCTAAGAAATTAAACTTAGAAAACCTAATTGAAATCTATCCAGTAGTTTTTCTGAGTTGCGCGCACAAACTGCAAACCTCTATTATTTAATTTATATAGAAGATTAATAAACATTTGTTATTAATTCATTCTTTTTTATTATTAATTTATTGAAGCCGAGATAATAAGAAACACTGTACATTGTATTCTATCTCACTCTCTCGCAGGCTAAATCCTATAGATATAAATGTTTGTCTCTTTTTTAGTGTCGCTTTTTCCTTGCATCGAATTTCAAATCACAACGATTCTAAAGAAGTTATCACTTAAAATATATTTTTTTTAATTGTCAACTTTAACGAATTATTGAAGCCATTTTAATATATCTTCATATTGTACCGTCAACAAAGAAAGATAGAACACTATTTATATTTCAAGTGATACTGAAACCATGCTCAAATTATTGTAAGAACACGTACTCACGCACACATATACACTCATCTATATAGAATTCACTTATATCCATTTTTTTTAATTTCAATAGCCTCGCGAATCATTGTTGAAAGAAATCGGTATTCTTTTCTTTTCGAGGATTTGTGATCTATGAATACTGATGGTCTTGAATCACAAACCTGGTCACCAACTGCAAACTTCGCGCTGTATGTAAGCCTCTGCAGTCTGTGACCATGCCACAAAAATCTAGTCATCGCAAACCAGCAACTCTGCTAAACATACATTTCACAATTGTCTATCTACCACCAGGAGTGCATGCAGCGCGGCAACCAGCAGCGCACGACCGCGTCGACGCAGATGAACGACGTGTCGTCCCGCTCGCACGCGATCTTCACGCTGACGTTCGTGCGCGCCGGCTACACGCGCCACAACAACCTGCCCAGCGAGACGCTGTCCAAGGTGCACCTCGTCGATCTCGCCGGCAGGTGAGCTGCTACTTCCGAAAACGTTATGCTTTCCTGGTATATAAGCTTTAAATTTAGGTTAGAGCTTAGAAGATTTTACACGAAAATACGATAAATAAATAATAAGGGGGGGGGGGGGCGTGGCAACTATGTCAAATAGTTGCCACGCCCCCCATTATTGGCAAGCGGGTTGGCAGGCGCAGTTTTTTTTATTTATAGTCGTTATTAGGAATACGCTGCTGCCCATCTCCTGATTTGTTTCCCTCTGTTGCTTACTTGCGACATCCACTGGATCATACGGCGTAGTGAATATTCTTACACTGCACTAAATAAAAACATGTTTAAATGAGGTAAAGTCGTGCTGCAGCACATATGTATGGTTGTAGCACAAATGGATCGATCGGGGAAAGACCACGCTCTCACAGATCACCATCATGAATGAACAGGATAATACTATTACTGTGCTTCGTATGATAGTGTAATAAGACCGAGTGTGGCAGCATTGTTTCCGGGACACCTGAGATTTTGAGTGAGATTGAGAGGTTCTATGGGCAGCTGTACACGTCATCGTTAGAGCCACACGCAAGTGTGAGTAACGATCCAAGAGCAAGTCTTTTCCGACACTATTCCGAAGATATCCCGGACGTCAGTCTGAGTGAGATTAGAATGGCTCTCCAGCACCTTAAAAACGGCAACGCCCCAGGCGAGGGTGGCATTACAGCGGAGCTTCTGAAAGCGGGTGGAAAACCGGTATGAAGTCCTTCAGAAGATCAAATTCCGTCCTCCATGGTGAAACTACCCCGGAGGCGTGAGCAGAAGTGCGGGTGGTCTTGTTTCTTTAACAAAGGCGACAACGCTCTCTTGAGGAACTACAAACCGATTTCCCTTCTGCGCCGCATCTACGTGCTGTTTTCGAGAGTCATTATGAATCGTCTCGCACGCGGACTCAACGACTTCCAGCCTCCCGAACAAGCCGGTTTCCGAAAAGGCTTTATCACCATAGACCACATACCCTTCGGAAAAATGTACAGAAGTCCGAGGAGTACAATTTGCCGCTATGTCTGGCGTATGTGGACTATGAAAAAGCCTTTGATTCCGTTGAAATTTGGGCGGTGCTACAGTTCCTTCAGCGGTGCCAAGTTATATGTTGGTATATCGAAGTGCTGAAGTGGTTGTACAGTAGGGCTACGATGGCTATCCGGATAAAGAATCAGTGTACGAAACCTATCCAACTGCAGAGAGTTGTAATACAGGGTAACGTTATATTCCCGAAATTCTTCGCCACCCGGCTCTGCTACGTGATAAATTTAGAAATGAGGATATCCGCAGTAGAACCAGAGTGACAGACATAGCCGAACGGATTAGTAAGCTGAAGTGGCAATGGGCCGGCCATATAGCTCGAAGAACCGACAACGGATGGGGAAGAAAGGTCCTCGAGTGGTAGCCTCCTACCGGTAGGCGAAGTGTAGCGAACCCCTACTAGATGGAGTGACGACCTGGTAAGACATGCAGGAAGACGATGGGTGCAGGTGGCTCCGGACCATACTTTGTGGCATTCCTTGGCGGAGGTCTATGTTGAGTAGTGGACTTGTGAAGAGCTGTGATGATTATAATGATGTATAATAGTTTAGAGAACAGGAGATCAAATTTACTGGTAAGTTTGATAAGTGGGAGGTATTCCATCTTAGATCTCGGGATGAAAACGCATCTTCATTTTAATTCTTAATCGTCGTTTATAGTCTATGGACCACAGCATCCACTTACGATCAGGTGGACAGTGTGCACGTTTGTCACCCTAATTCTGTAAAAAAAAATCCTTGCCCTTTTATGTTCTCCTGGTGCATTATAGATTGATAAATATTTATTTCATAATAAATATACATTTTCTGGGCCACAGCCTCACTTACCATCAGAAATGAAATGAAATATTTATGAAATATTGAAATGAAATATTTATTTGCATTTGCATTTGGTTAAGGTACATTGAAGATGGTCACAGTAATTAAACATCCGCTTAATCAGCCATTATTAATAGCATGCAGATCTTAAAACTATAAAATATCGACATAATAATATTTAAGAGTATTGATTATAACAAAATGTCAACAGGTAGTTAATAAATAGAAAATAATTAACAAACATTTCACAATTGGTCCAGTTTGTCAAGTTCCTATTACCTATCGTACTCGCAGTTCAAATATTCCTGTACAGTGTAAAAAGACTTTTTACTGAGAAAGTTGTATAAATCTCTTTTAAATTGAATGAAAGGTAGGTCTCGAATGGGGGCATCCACGACTTTTTCTGCCACCAGGGCGGCGCCACTTTACAGTGAGGTAAAATATTTGACAGATTTCATAGCGGGGACGATAATTTCTTAGGAAAATGTAATCTTTAAGGTTTCTTTCTGTATTATTAGTTATATTTTATATTAATTACATTAGAAATGAATAAACCAAACTATAAATATAACTAAAAGCCAATTTTTTTTTAAAAAAAAGTTATAAAGTGCAAAAAATTAAAAATCAAACCACTGACGCATTGTGTTGTGTATTAATATAATACTCTAGATAATGATAAACTATTATTTAAAACCAATTTCTCAATTAACTGACACTGTGTAATAAAAAACGGTAAACTCAGTCGCAACTAGAGACATCTGGTGAGTGGAAGATTATTAGCCCTCATTACTTGTGGTATCTTATTATATATTGTCATACAGATGCACCGTATCGGTCGTTTTTGGATCTCATGCGCACTAATTATTATTACTCAAATATTTATCTCTACTCTATACTCGACTAAGAATCAAAATAGATTAATTATATTTTGATTCTTAGTCGAGGGTAAATGTAGATTTCTATGATCCACAGCATCCACTTACCATCATGTGGACTTTGTGCGTGTTTATTTTCTTTATATATAAAAATTACGTGTCACGTTGTTTGTCCGCGATGGACTCCTAAACTACTGAACTGATTTCAATGAAATTTTGCACACTGTGTGCATTTTGGTCCAACTTGAGAGATAGGATAGTTTTTATCCCGACAAATGACCCTCAAATTTTTTTATTGCGAATTGAAGGATTTTTATAGGAAGGGTCGTTCGAAAGGGCAGAACAACGTCTGCCTGGCGAGCTAGTCATTCTATAAAAAATGTTGCTACGCTTGGCAGGCGGGTTGGCAATTGCAGTTTTATCATTTGTAGTTATTATTAGGAAGATTCTACTGGCCATTTTCTCGTGTGCTTTCCTTCTGTCGCCTCTTACGGCACCCACGAGACCATAATATTGTGTAGTGGATATTCTTACACCGTCACTACACGGTCACTCACGGTTAATGTATCATTGTGTATCGATTATAAGTATCATAATGACCAAGCAGTCGCGGAGTGATGCTCACTGGCAACCATTTCTATCAGTTATGCAAGATCCAAAAAAGACAATTTGAGTTTTTGCATAAATGTCAGCAGTAAAATGCGTCTCCGGTTCTCTACACTCACCATTTGAAGCACAGCAGCATTGAGCTGCTATTTTACGCTGGTATTCTGTGAGAGCGTGAGCTTCCCCGATCAAACCGATCCAATCGTGCTACAACCATAATATATTTGCAGCATGGGTCTACCAAATCACACACTGTGCTCAGCATTGGTCTTCTGGACTGTAACGGTATATTGAATGATCACAGCGAACGAGCGGACGCGACGGGCGCAACTGGGCAGAGGCTGGTGGAGGGTGCGCACATCAACAAGTCGCTGGTGACGCTCGGATCTGTCATCTCCGCGCTCGCAGACTCCAGCCAGCAGGCAGACAGTCAGTTCTCACACAAACTATTGTATTCATCTAACTACTAAACTATTGTATAACACAAAATATTGTATCTTCAAAGTAGGTAAGACATTCATTATATTTTATTATGCAGATTTTAATTAATACATTTTTAACATCTTTGTTTTCTTCAAACTATTGCAATGTACACCAGCCAATATCCACGTGCGAATTACAGGACTCAGTTGAGTTATATGATAAATATTGTATCTCTAAAATAAAATAAAATATCTCAATACATCAAATATTTCTACAATTTCTTTGTTATTATTTCAAGTCAGTACTTGACGATTATCCCACCTGATGGTAAGTGGTCATGCAACTTTATGCCCTTGCCATAATGGTTATCATAACATATAATAAAATATAGTTAAATTATCGTAAGAAAATACACGCCTTACATACACGGGAGTACTCATGCATACATACATACACGGGAGTACTCATGCATACATACATACACGGGAGTACTCATGCATATATACATACACACTAGCATGCACAAAAATATATTTTTTTTAAATTATCCAATAATATATTGGTTCCGATGGAGTTCTTTTATTTATCTTGTAATCCATATCTTTTAGATCGCACGCCTAAGGGCAAAAAGAACGTGTTCATCCCGTACCGGGACTCCGTGTTGACGTGGCTCCTCAAGGACTCGTTAGGGGGAAATTCAAAGACAATCATGATTGCAGCGGTTTGTATTTACGTTTACTATTAACTATTTTAACGTTGGTAACACCGTAAATTAGGAGCAGTAAATCTATAGTAACCATCATGGCCCAACGAATCAGCAAAATGTGGCAATGTGTGGCAAACTTGTACCGATAAGCGAAGTTTAACCCCCCAACATTAAATAAAAAAAAGTAAAAGACGCAGAAAGTCGATGGATACAGTTGACTCAGCACCGTGTTTTGTGGCATTCTTTGAGGGAGGCCTATGTGTAAGTCGCTCCTACAAGATGGAATGACGACCTTGTGAAACATCCATGAAGTTGATGGATTCAGGTCATTCAGAATCATGCATGCATTGGCATTCTTGGAGGACGTCTATGTTCAACAGTGGACTGTGAGGTGCTGCAATGATGTTGATTGTGAATGAAGCATTCGTTTCTTCTAATTTTTTTTATAACTGGCTTTACGGCTCTGGGTTCTAGCCCATCTGAGCCTGAAGTTACAATGTATAATTATCCTTCATAGTACACTGCTTCACAATATGTTGATGCGTCACATTGTGCAGCCCTTGGGAGACTTTGACAGCAACTTGAGCCAGCAGACAGCTGACAGTTGGCGATGGTATGCCAAGGCGCCTAAGCAGACAGTTAACAGTGGTAGAGCCACGCGGCAGCTTTTGCTGTCGCACGGATGGGCCGGCTCGAACCGGGGTGGTACCACGACCTCACAGAATACCAGCGTGAAGTAGAGGTTTACTTCTGCGTTTCGCTTGGTGAGTGCAGGTGGCCGGAGGCCTTTTTTAATGGAAATGAGGCATTCCATCTTAGTCCTCACGGGTGACAACGCATCTGCATTTTGATTCGCAAACGAGGATAGATGTCTATGGGCCGCAGCAACCACTTACCATCAGGTGGACTGTGTGCTCCTTTGTCACCCTCATCCTATAAAAAAAAAGACAGACACCTTATCTTGAGAATTACATAACCATTAGAGCGCTTGTTTCACAGTTTCCACTAATAGTTCACATGCGTAAACACTTAGTACACAAAATCGCAACACTTTTACATATCAAATTCCACTTCAAAACCTTCTGTCGCCTCTTACGATACCCACGGGAAGTTATGGGGTACTGGATATTCTTACACCGCCACTACAGGGTTACGGCACCTTATGTACTTATGTGAAATATGTTTAAAAAACACTGAACATGAGTTTTTTTCCATAAGAGGCTCCTTTTCGGCTTCCGTTGACAGGCCGATTGGCGTTCACTCCAGTTTAAGTAGTTTTAACGCTTCTCCTCATTACGTCTATATAATTCATAAATAGCGTATGCTATAACTAATTTTGAAGCGTTTAATATAATTACTTTGCGAATTTTGTGTTTTATTTAACTTATCTTAATTCCCGATGGTTTGTGAGCTTTACAGGCCCCTGTCGGGGATTAAAATATGTTATAATAAGTAATGATATTGTTCGCGCCAAGCGCTAATGTCAATAATTGACGTCAGAGGGCGCGTGCGCCTCTACGATACCGGTTTTGACGTCCCGTCGTGTCGAGGATACGCAAGGACAGGGTAGTCCAAATTCATCGCTGCGATAGATAGCACGCGGTCCATTTTTGTCGGGAACTCGTAATGGTAGGCGCGTATAGTAAATATACTGACTGGGAATTGTAGCGCGTATTCCTTGCTGAGAGCTTCACCCGGGACTTTTGGGTTCAACGCTGAGTCCGTATAAGTGGATTCAACTGTATTAGCTACTAGTGCGGTATTTGATATTCTAGAAATAACTGTGGCCACGCGAAACGGTAGTGACCTTTGATCCGTACGTTCTGTGTTCGTTTCGCAAGTTAGGCGTTATAACAAACGAGAGTTAGTGGCTTCTGTAAGGTAATTAATCGTACGACAGAGTTACTGGACCGTCATCGTGACTAACAAAGAAAGTGACGTGAGGTGGAGAGGTGCTGAGGTCCGAACTGCTGCAGAGGGTAACGGTCTAATAAGGTCAATAACACTACCAGCCACACCCAGATACACATCACTGACCCTTACTTTCCTAGCACTATACAACCACATGCGACCTGACCGAATCCTGAGGGACCAGTCGCCTTGGATAGAGGTAAGTTAGCTCCGTTTATTAGAATAGAACGCTCCCCCCAGATTGTTTATTGTAATTAGAAACTTTTCACCCTTGGCGTTAGGACGCCCGACCTGCACCTGCTGGTAGGTTCTTCGTCTAAGGGCCGCGGAGGACCCTACTCCTGGGATAAGCAGCTGCTGGCCGTAACAGATATAATATATTACTTATTTTATTATTCGTGTCTACTATTCGTGTGAACACAAGAGATCGTTGTCTTAACTTAATTGATACTTGATTTTTTAAAACGTGGATTCATTAGATGCTGTGAGATTTGTGAACTTATTTTTTTTATAGAACGAGGGTGGAAAACGAGCACACTGTCCACCTGATAGTAAGTGGTTGCTGTAGCCAATAGACATCTACATCTACCCTTATTTATGAATAAAAATGCAGATGCGTTGTCAGCCGTGAGGACTAAGATAGAATGCCTATTTTCCAGTAAAAAGGGTCTCCCGTTCTCTACACTCACCATACGAAACACAGCAGCATTAAGCTGCTATTTTACGCTGGTATTCAACTATATTGGGAACTATAAATCTACTTCTATAAGAAATATTTATTAATGTGACTACGAAATTATTATGTGCATAGGGGATTTGACCAGTCGTCCTACCCAAGCCAAGACGAATGTTATAATATATAATATTGAAATGTAAGATTTTATTTAGGATTAACTTTTCACTGTTCCAGATATCGCCAGCTGACTGCAACTACGGCGAGACGCTGTCCACGCTCCGGTACGCGAACCGTGCGAAGAACATCATCAACAAGCCCACCATCAACGAGGACCCCAACGTCAAGCTCATACGAGAACTGCGCGACGAGATCGACAAGCTGCGCGCACAGATCGCACACAACACCGTGAGTTGCTCACACAGTACTTATCCTCAGTAAACTAATTGTTACGTTATATGTGGTAGAGCCACGCTGCAGCTATATTATGGTTGTAGCACGAATGGATCGGCTTGACCGGGGTAGGATTATGCTTTTACAGAATACCAGGGTAAAACAGCCCTTAAATAAAACAACCCTTTTTACTGGAAACAAAACATTTCATCTCAGTCTTCAGGGGTGACAGCGCATTTTGATTCTTAATGGAAGATAAATGTTACCATCAGATGGACTTTGTGCTCGTTTGTCACCCTTATTCTATTAAGAATGGTTCTCCGGTTCTTTACACTCAATAAAACATACAATTAAGCTGGTATTCTGTAAGAGTGTGGTCTATCTCAGGTCGAACCGACTTTATTATTCACTGCGATAATATAGCTACAGCGTGGCTCTACCATGTTTAAAACATTAGTTTTTGCTTTAAACATTTTATTATAAAGTAGTCAATTTTTCAATGTCAATAAAATTTTTGTTTTCAACGCCTCAGCAGTCTTGAAGGTACGGACCTGTCCATCCTATTGTTGCGCGTGGACAGCGATGACCATCCCCGCGTCTACGGGTGCCTCTATAGGTCCCATAGCGGTCCCATAGCCAACACAGACCCACTCATCGACCACGTCCAAATGGCTGCAGACTCCATGCTACAACAGGTCCCATCCGTAGAGATCGTGATACTCGGTGATTTTAACGCCCACTACGCTGGCTTGGTTCTCGTTTTACCGATCATGCGGGTATGACTTCGCCTTGGCATATGGTCTTACACAACTGGTTACTTTGCCTACGCGGATCCCAGATGTGGACGATCTTGTACCTTCCCTGTTGGACCTTCTGCTGACCTCTCATCCGGACAGATATCAGGTCTCCGTCGATGCCCCTCTGGGCTCTTCGGACCATTGTCTGATCCGGAGTACGGTGTCACTCACGCTCCCATCGCAGTTGCGATCTGCAGCTTGCCGCCGTGTTTGGCACTATAGGTCGGCTGATTGGGACGGGATGCGGCCATTGTTTACCTTCCTACCCTTGGGGGCGGGTTTGCTTCTCGCCGGAAGATCTCAGCGTTGTTGCCGATTCTGTAGCGGATGTGGTACTTCAGGGTATGGAACTTTTTATTCCATCCTCTGTGGTGCCCATCAGAGGCAGATCCCAACCATGGTTTGGTCGCTCCTGTAAAATAGCATCACGCTATAAGCAGGAGTGCTACCAGGCCTGGGCTGACGCATCAACGTCTCGGGATGTAAACACCAGCGCACAGAAGAAAAAAAAGAAGTATAATTCCGCCTCCAGGTCCTTCAAAAGCGTCATTGCCATGGCAAGGTCTGAGCACATCGGCAGAATTGGCGAGAAGCTAGTTCGCCTTCCTTCGAGAACCCGTGCATTCAGGTCTCTCGCCAAGGCTGTCCAAGGGAACTTCTGTCAGCCATCTCTTCCATCTCTGCACAGAGAGGACGACTCTCTGGCCCATGCCGCAAAGGAGAAAGCCGATCGTTTAAGCTCTCTTCATCTAGAGTCCAACTCGACTCTAAATGACGGGGGGAACACACCGCCAACAATCCCGCGGTGTGAGTGCTCCATGCCGGATGTGCGGTTTACACAGCGCTCGGTGCGTAAAGCACTCCTCTCCCTGGACGTCAACAAGTCAAGTCGGCGTGATGGAGTCCCAACTATCGTGCTGAAGACGTGTGCTCCGGAGTTGGCACCGGTTTTAACGCGTCTTTTCCGGTACTCATACTCCCTAGGCGTAGTCCCGAACGCATGGAAGACAGCTTTGGTCCACTCGATCCCTAAAATGGCGACTGCTCAGATCCGGCCCACTACAGGTCCATCGCTATCACCTCCTTGTTCTCCAAATTAATGGAAACTATTATTAACTGTTAGCTCATGCGGTACCTTGAGGATCACCAGCTGATTAGTGATCGCCAGTACGGTTTCCGTCGAGGTCGCTCAGCTGGTGATCTTCTAGGTTACCCTAACTTATAGATGGGCGGAGGTAGTGGAGTCCAAGGGGGAGGCGTTGGCCGTTAGTTTGGACAGCGAAAGACTTCGATCGGGTTGGGCACAAAGCGCTTCATTCAGAACTTCGCTTTCTTCGAAGCTTCCTTTCAATAGGCTTCCCGAGAAATTGTGCAATTGGATCACCAGTTTTCTTGCATATCGGAGCAACGAGGTCGTAGTAGACGGTGCATGCTCCGATTACGAGCTCATTTAAATCCGCAAGGCTGCGTGCTATCGCCAACGCTGTTTCTTCTGCATATCAATGATATGTTGCAGTTGCACTGGTGAAGCTTTAACACCGGTCGTGCCAATATTTCTCGGGAAACATTACCGAGTACCGGAACAAACTTGTGTCTGAAATCGAGACTTTGTTGAACAAAATCTCGGATTGGGGGCGACTAAATCTAGTCCAGTTCAGTCCCCAGAAGACACAAGTTTGCGAGTTTATCGCTAAAACGAATTACGAACCCCTGTGTTGTATCTCCCTCAGTTTCGAGGCACTCCCCTTATTGCCTCAGCCAGTATCGGAATCCTCCGTGCCGACATATCGAGTGATGTGCAGTTCGTGGTCACTTGGAAGGGAAGGCCAAATTGGCCTTTTAAAAAAAAATTATTTTAAATTTAATGCCGGCACACTGCTTGCAACTTTACAAGGCGCAGGTTCGGCCTCACATGGAATACTGTTCCTATCTCTGGGCAGGGGCTCCTCAGTGCCAGCTCCTTCCACTTGACTGCATCCAGCGCAGAGCGGTTCGAATCGTCGACGACCGAGTTCTTTCCGATCGGCTTGACTCACTGGCACTGCGTAGAAATGTTGCATCTCTTTGCGTATATTTTCGCATCTACCACGGGGAGTGCTCTGAGGAATTGTTCGGATTAATTCCAACCGCACAATTTTAACCATCGCACATCGCGACAAAACTCGCGATACCATCCACACCATCTGGATGATTGGCGGTCCACCACTGTGCGATTTAGAAGATGTTTTCTTCCTCGCACAAGTTCCTTGTGGCTTCGATTACCCTCAGTGATTTTGCCGGGTTGATACGACTTACGGACCTTCAAGACAAGAACCTACTCCTTTTTTTAATAAAGGCCGGCAACGCATCGGCGATTCCCCTGGTGTTGCGGTTGTTCATGAGCGGTGGTAGTTATTTACCATCAGGTGAGCCGCATGCTCGTTTCCTCCCCCTTATAAAAAAATTGCAATATTAAGTACCATTAATTTATGTAAGCCAGTTTTTTAAGTTGAATTTGCATTTTCGTAGAATCCTGTGGAAGCAGAGGCAGGTGTGCTGGCTACGCTTCAGCGAAAGGAGGCACAAGAGAAGGTCCTAACGGAGAAGTGGACGGAGAAATGGCGCGAGACCCAACAGATCCTTCAAGAACAGAAAGCGCTCGGACTTCGGAAGAGCGGCCTTGGTGTGGTACTGGACTCCGATATGCCACACCTCGTGGGCATCGACGACAACCTGTTGTCAACTGGGGTTACTTTGTATCATCTCAAGGTTAGTGCTTATTAATGTTTACTGCCTAAACCTGAAAGTAACGTTAAGGATATTTGGCTCTGAAACCAATTTAATATGTCTTTACTGCAACACAGTATTGGAAAGTATGCTCATTTATCTTGATATTCTGCTGATATTGATTAAAACTACAATGTTTTCTTATGCCCGAAAGATCGGAAATAAAGCAAGTTAAAATTAAACGCGAGATAATACGTAAAATTAGTTTTATTCAATGGATTAAAACTGATTTAATTTGTTACAAAAAATATTATCTATTTATCTGTGTTGTACCGAGTGTTAGAGAACCTATCCCCATTTGTTACCATGGGTGTCGAAAGAAACGGTATGATGCCATTTTTGCTAAGCTATATCGTGACTTTAGCGTGTATGAAACATGTCTATAAAATCGCTGATGGTAATCGATTCCACAAGGAAGTCGTGCGAGGAAGAAAATATCTTCTAAATCGCACAGTGGTGGACCGCCAACCATCCAGATGGTGTGGATGGTATCGGGAGTTCTGCCGCAATGTGCGTTCGTGAAATTTGGCGGCTGGGATTAATTCGAACAATTCCTCAGAGCACTCCCCATGGTAGATGCGAAAGAAAATGCAAAGGGATGCAACATCTCTTCGCAGTGCCAATGGATCGAGCCGATCAGAAAGGACTCGGTCGTCGACGATTCGAGCCGCTCTGCGCTGGATGCGGTCAAGTGGAAAGAGCTGGCACTGGGGAGCCCCTGCCCAGAGATGGGAACAGTATTCCATGTGAGGCCGAACCTGCGCCTTGTAAAGTTGCAGGCGGTGTGCCGGCATGAAATACTGTCCCGCTCTGCTGAGCACGCCAAGCTTTTTAGAGGCCAATTTGGCCTTCCCTTCCAAGTGACCACGAAACTGCACGTCACACGATATGTCGACTCCGAGGATTCCGATACTGGCTGAGGCAAGAAGGGGAGTGCCTTGAAACTGAGGAGATACGACAAAGGAATTCTTTTTAGCGGTAAACGCGCAAACTTGTGTCTTCTGGGGATTAAACTGGACTAGATTTAGTCGCCCCCAATCCGAGATTTTGTTCAGCAAAGACTCGACTTTAGACACAAGTTTGTTCCGGTACTCGGTGACGTTTTTCCGAGAAATATTGGCACAGCCGGTATATAGAGCATCACCAGTGCTGTCGTCCGCATAGCAATGAATGTTACCAGTTAGCAACATATCATTGATATGCAGAAGAAACAGCGTTGGTGATAGCACGCAGCCTTGTGGAACACCAGCGTTAATAGGCTTGTAGTCGGAGCATGCACCGTCTATAACGACCTTGATGCTCCGATCTGCAAGGAAGCTGGTGATCCAATTGCAAAATTTCTCGGGAAGCCCATAAGAAGGGAGCTTCGAAAGAAGCGCTTTGTGCCAAACCCGATCGAAGGCCTTCCCAATGTCCAAACTAACGGCCAACGCCTCCCCTTTGGACTCTACTGCCTACGGCAATCTATGGGTCAGGTAGACCAGAAGATCACCAGCTGATCGACCCCGACGAAAACCGTATTGGCGGTCACTAATCAGCTGGTGATCCTCAAGGTACCGCATGAGCTGGCAGTTAATAATGGATTCCATTATTTTGGAGAACAAGGAGGTGACCGCGATAGGCCTCTAGTTGGACGGGTCGGAGCGGTCGCATTATTTAGGGATCGGGTGGACAAAAGCTGTCTTCCATGAATTCGGGACTACGCCTTGGGAGTAGGAGTACCGGAAAAGATGCGTTAGGACCGGTGCCAACTTCGGAGCACACGTCCTCAGCACTATTGGGTGGATTCCGTCAGGCCCACTCGACTTCTGGATGTCCAGGGAGAGGAGTGCTTTACGAACCGAGCGCTGTGAGAACAGCACATCCGGCATGGAGCACTCACACCGCGGGATGGTCGGCGGTGTTTTCCCCCCGTCATCAACTGCCGAGTTGGACAAAAAAAGGGAGCCTAAAAGGTCGGCTTTGTCTTTTGCGGCTTGGGCCAGTGAGTCGTCCTCCCTGTGCAGAGATGGTAGTGATGGCTTACAGAAATTCCCTTGGACAGCCTTGGTGAGAGACCAGAATGCACGGGTTCCCGAAGGAAGGCGAAATAGTTTCTAGCCAATTCTGCCTATGTGCTCAGACTTTGCCTTGGCAATAACTCTTTTGAAGGACCTGGAGGCGAAGTTATACTTCTTTTTACGTGTGCTGGTGTTTTTATCCCGAGTCGCCGAAGCTGCAACCCAGGCTTGGTAACACTCCTGCTTACTGCGTAATGCAGTCTTACAGGAGCGACCAAACCAAGGCTGAGAACTGCCTCCGATGGGTACCACAGATGATGGAATAAATAGTTCCATTCCCTGTAGCACCACATCAGTGACAGAGTCAGCAACAGCGCTGGGATCATCCGGCGAGAAGCAAACCCGCCCCCATGGGTAGGATGCAAAGAAAGACCGCATTCCATCCCAATCCGCCGACCTGTAAATTTCTTGGGTGGTGGAAGATCCTTTAGGAATAAAACAGCATTTATCTTCAAATTTCTCCATAAGAGTGCAGTTGATTACTTTCCCTATTCCTATCACTTCCCAATACGTTTTCTTTCTTGATTTTAAATATTACTGGTAGCTGGTCCCGAATGAATTACACTACATTATCATCTGCATGTGTGCTGTTTAGCACACAACAGGTATCGGGCGGTCGCTGCGAGTTGGTAATCATAAGGTGTCAAAGTTGGCCTATCTGCGTCATTGAGGGCTGTTATTCGACTCTCTAATCGCTATAGAGAGGAGTTCTCTTGGTAAAGGTCGCCCGTCCGGGAGCCGAGCATGTAATGGTGCGCAGTTGTTCAGGTGGTCATGTGGCCCGTTGTCGGCGCGGTCAAACATGCCGCGCGCCAGTCGGGCCATGAATTCTTCGATGCTATCCATCTTAAGATTGGCCGCGATGACATCATTCCGGCGAGTGAGCAGATCGGTCGTCTTGCCAACATTGACGGCCATCCTCCACTCGTCCAGCCATGGTGGCAGCACCTCCCTCAGGCGCTGCATCCTTGCAGTGGTTATGTGGTCTCTTCTAGACGATGTGAAGTAGGCACTATCATCCGCGTATAGCGCCAGCTCAACATCGTCTTCCCATTCGCTCAGGTGTTCTGGCAGATTTGGGATGTCATTGGTATAAGCTGCGTACAAGATCGGCGATAGACAGCTGCCCTGTGGCACGCCGGCCTTTATAGGTCTCGCTGCGGACTCGGCGTCCTCTACAGACGTTCTATCTGTGAGGAATGATGCCACTTGCCGCAACATAGCAGGAGGGGTACTTGTTTGTGCTTATAGCTTGTAGAGTAATCCAAAGTGCCACACCCCGTCGAACGCCTTCTCTATGTCGAGAAAGACGCCCAACGATGTGCGGCCGCGGCTGTACTCGGCTGCAAGGTAATGCAGCACTCTGGTCATCTGTGTTGCTGTAGAGTGGCCCCTCCTGAATCCGTGCTGTTCCGCCCGAAGTTGTACGCACGGGCGGAAGCTTCTTAGCAGCAATCTTTCGAACAGTTTAGCTATGTGCGGTAGCAGCGTGATCGGCCTATAACTGGCTGCTGTATGCCTGTCCTTCCCGGGTTTCGGCAGTACGATCACTTTGCCGATTTTCCAGTCCTCCGGGAAGTGGGATGTCTGCAGTATACCGTTGTAGAGTCGACCTAGCTCTACAAGTACTCTATTGGGCAGCTGTCGGAGTGCTCCGTTGGTTATCCCGTCTTGCGCCTTACTCGGTTGCAAGCGGGCTACTGCCCTCCGCAGTACGGCGGGGGAGATAAACCATTCTCCTGCAAGTGGTGGCGCTGGCGTTGACAGGAACTCCTGTACGCGGCTCTCCTTCCGGGTATGAAGCTCCATGAACTTCGCACTTGCTGGGTTCGGCATAAATTGCTCCTCGAAGTGCTCTGCTAGGATATCCGCTCTACCTTTCGCCTCGTAACAACGTACGCCCGCGTCGTTGGTCAGCGGGCAAACGGGGGTTCTGGTTTTTGTTAACTGTCGGTTCAGTTTGTAGAGCGACGCATCTTCCTCTTCCGCTTTTGATATGCGCCTGTCCCAGGCCTCTCCTCTGTGGGCCCGGACTGCAACCGACAGTTCATCCGATAAGGTGTTCAACTTCGTCTTAAGTCTGTGGCAGCGAGTGCGCGCCCATAGCTTCCTTAGTGCTCTTTTTGCTAGTTAGTAATTTGAGCTGCACGCATGTCTCTCGCGGCAGCTCTTCTCTCCTTTCTGTGGTTGGGAGGATCGTAGAGGCCGCGTGTAGGGCCTCTTGTATCGTCTTGGTGATTCTTGTTGCAGTGGCCTCTACGTCGTCCGCTGTGTTAATTGGGTGTGTTAGTTGGGTGTAGGTTGGAGGCCTCTCCTTCAGGTGTTTTGGTAGAGTCTCCAATTGATCTTTTTTCCTTGCCCGATTTTAATCACCCTTGGCCTTAGATTAAAATCGGGAGGTGCTGTGAATTCAGGTCGTACAGCACCTCTACCACTATTGGGCAGTTGGCGTTCCTAGAGAGCACGATGTCCAATAGATCCGAACATTTCCGGTGGTCCGTAGGGACATGTGTTGGTTCCTCGGGACCTAAAACGTCGTAGTTGTTTCTTTCAGCGTCTTCATATAGTTCACGACCCGGCGGGTTGATCACTCTGGACCTACCCCTGATGCCCACTTTTGTAGGTTTCTCCTCTTCGGGAGTGTAGCAGTATCAGGACATGGCTGGTATTTTCTCACTGGTCTCAATTAGGTACCTTTGGATGACCCGGAATTCTTGCGAGTTCTGGGGGGAAAAGCGTATCCCCTTCCCGAACGGACGAGCGTTCCGAGGATGACCCAACTTCTTGTTGAGCACCTCGAAGTGCACCGTCCAGTCCGGGAGGCATTCTGCATCTATCGGTGGATATCTGGCTTTTTCGGCCTGGTTTAGGCGCTTCAGCCACCTCAGGCCTTGGTACTGCTGAGGCAGCTGCCAGTTGAGCATAACTGGTCGATGGTCTTTGGCCACCATCCGATGGTAATCCAGACGGGTTGGTCATTTGCGAAGATGTTGATTGTCCTGCCGAGGGTGCTAGGGTAGCATGCGTAGTGCTATCCCAGCCATAACGATTCTTCCCCTCCTTGCGCATACTCGGCTGCGTTGCTGCGTCGTTCCGGTGAGATAGGGGGGGGGGGGGGGCGAGTATGAGCAAGGAGGGGAACCCGCATCTAGCGCCGCGCTAGATGCGGGTTCCTTCCTTGGCGACGCAGGTTTTTTCATTGGTATCTGGCTGAAGGAGCTGACGATTCTTGACCGTTCCGGATTCGAAAGATCCTTCACCATAAATGGCCTGTCCAATACGCCCCGAGGGTCCGGGGGTTTCCTATCGCGAAGGGGGGGGGGGGGTCTTAATTGACATTTTCACACATATTTTCACCTTTAAACACTTAAATTTCTTATACAACGCTATCATTATCTCCCTATATTTAGTACAAATCTAAATAATTTTAACACAGAATTAACATTTTTTGTTCACACAGTCAGCCGCAAATTGGGTCATAATTGTTTCATTATGACTCAATTTTACATATATGACTGAAATTTAACAAATAATCAAAAATTCATTTTTGCCTCTTATTTTGCGAGTTTAGCGCACGGTTCATATCTCGCACCAAATGAGCAACCAATATCAACCTTGGTCAGATAACACCTATTTCTCTTCATTATGGAATACCAAGGTTCACATACATTATCTTTATCAGTCATAATGTTTCTTATCTGATATCACAAAACAAAATAATTTTTACGTATTTAACATTAAATAAGCATTTATTTAATACAAAACTTGCATTAGTATTAAACAACTGATCACTATCTAATACATGATTCTAAATTGGATTTATTAAATTACATGTTATACTTATTACAAACTATAATAATAAAAAAAAACTAAAACTAGTAACTTAATTATCATACAGTCCTACTCCCCGCGGTATCGTGCCAAGAACGCTGACGGCGTTTCCCCGCTGAATGGCTATACTTAGCCGTTGAGCGAGAAAAGAACCAGCCCTCTTATCACCAGCAGCAACGACCAGCCGCGGATGGAGTTCCTTTAGGAATTTCACCGCACGTGGACCCCACGGACCGATAATCTCTATAGCAAATGGCACAAATATGTAGTCATCTCTCAGAGACTCATACTTGCGCTACTTACTCAGTTCAGCTGCCTCTGATGCCACCCCGGCTCTAAACGAGGTACCCCTGAGATGAGAGGCCGTCAAAGTGTCTACGCAAGTAGCATCACACACTAGGGCTTTACTTCTCTCCCAAGAGACCAATGTCATACCGTCGGGTCTCCTGCCATCGTCTCTAAATATTCCACAAGGCTCTAAAACCGAGGGAACATTAATAGAGACAAGAGCCCTTCGGATGAGATCGTTCAAAGAACTGTGTCGTGAAAACCTACCAGCGCTTTTCTTACATGAAAGTCCGTGGAGCCTAAACTTGTCGAGGCTGCTACCACAGGGGCACTGATGGGGTTGACAAATCGCCGCTCCTAGTCGGATTCTTACGGCAATGCGTAAGCTTTCCCCATCAAGTAATGTGCCGAGATTACTTGACGGTAAAGCGTGTAACCAATGACTAGATTCCTTAGTCGAAACAGCTAGAAGGCGTGCCTTATCTTGATCACTATGGAAATTATGAAACAAATCTTTCTGCGCGCCCCAATGGAATATCCCACTGATTTTGTTGGTTAACTTCCAGTGGAACATTTTCACCAGGACAGAGCGTTTGCCATCTCTGCCCTGCCTCCGTAGCAAAGCATAGGTCTACTTTATTATTTAAAATTATGTTACATAAGTCACTGACACTATACACGGAAACAAGGAAAGCAGGCAATGCAACGCTAGAAAGATTTCTTACACCAATGCCACCAAATTTTATAGGTAAAGTAGCTTGAGTCCAGGCTGTTGTATTTAAAGTTAAATTTAGAATTTTTTTTTTTAATTTTAAGATTATTATCAATATCTTTTAAAATATCCGAACATTTCCAAATTATTATTATATATATTCATCATTCTAAATTAATCTCAAAAACACAATTTTAAAAAAGTGATCGTTCCGACCGGGGATCTAACCCGGGACCTTTGAATATGAAATCGAAATTACTTTAAAATTTTACTAAGCGTCTACTAAATAGAATAACTATCCCTTGATGATTAATCTTTAGAAGCTGTTTGTAAGTGGGAAACTAATAAATTGAAATATTGTTTTTGGACGCGTCGCCAACAATACTAATAATGTCCTAAATCCCCCAAAGGGGGCTAGCCTCTGGCGCACGACAGGATAATAGTGTACGAGTATATGCGCAAGCACAGGTGCACTCTCTATTCCCTCACTCTCATAGTCCGATGGGACGGTAAACCGACTCGATCAGGCGCAGGACCGACGGCTTTACGTGCTTTCCGAGGCCCGGAGGTGAGACACCGCCAACTTCCTGACTTCGGGCAGCTAATGAGAATTTCTTGATGGAAAAGCTCAATAACTGATTGTATTGGCTGGACGCGGGATCCGTACCCAGGACCTTATGATCTGCAATCACACTTCTACAACAACAAGACTAACGAGTCAGTCCGGAATATATATATATATATATATATATATATATATATATATATATATATATATATATATAACCACCAGAGGACACTAGGAGAGCATAGCAGTGAGATTGATGGGTCGGTATTGCAGTGTCGGCAGGAGGGCAAGAAAGTGATCGGCAGCGTGGAGTTGACTCCGACGTCGGATATCTGGCTATAGCTGTAGGTGGTTTGTCGTGAAGCGACAATTAAAAGAGAAGGAAAACCTAACCTACGATCAGCAAAACAACCAAATAGACCAAGACAATAATATATTTAAGTTTTTAAAAGAGTATTTACAATTTTATAAAAAAAATGAAATATGAAGATGATGGATGATGTGATTTACAAATTATATTTAAAAAAAAGGTAATAAAAAAAAAGAGATTTATGTCGTAGCTGAGTCCGAAGATCCCAAGCGTGCTCTCAGCGCCTGGAACGAGCACGCACGGCGTAGGTGGGTAGGCGTGGGCGTCTCTAGGCGACGACCTCAGGTGAATGCGGCGATTGCAGGATCGGCGACTTCAGCCCAGACAGGAGCTTGCAGGATCCTCAGCGACTTCAGACAGCGCAGTGGCCTGCAGGATCCGGTGACTGCAGGCGGGACAAAGGTTTGTAGGTTCCGGTGATTTCGGGCGGAACAGAGGTTTGTAGGTTCCGGCGACTCCAGGTAGAGTAGAGACTTGTGGGATCTCGGCGACTTCAGGCAGAGCAACGTTTTGTAGGATCCGGCGACTTCAGGCAGAGCAACGGATCGTAGAGTCCAGTGGCTTCAGGCAGGATAGAGGCTTGCAGGATCCCGGGGCTGAGCGGCCCCGGGATAAGGCCTTTAGAAGATGCTTCCGATACGAGAACTGAAGCAAGACTGAATTTCTTCACCGATTGTTCGGCTTTTATATCTTTCTAGAGAGAACGGAAAAATTATTTAAATTAAACGCAAATTTTTTGTAAATGGTCAAGAGGAAAAAGTATTTATGTGGAATTATCGAAATAGAAACTACAGACCGGTAACAAATTTGAATATAATTTCCATGGAGACCAAATAAACATCAGTAACAGAACATGTCAAATTTTAGTTTTAGGCTTGTTATAAGAAAATGGAAAGATTTAAGTGGAAAAGGAGATATTATTGAAATAGGAAAAAAAGGTAGCGCAACTACCCACACAAAGCCCGAAATTGTAGAGTTACGGAAAACTAACTAAAAGATCGAAAAAAGGTAGACTTCATTGACACCAATTTAAAAGTGCTGATAATGTGGAAATACGAAGTAGAAATGATTTGTGATTGTGTTCTTATGGTTTGAAATCGTTACAGGATCCTATGGAAATAAAGGTGATGTAAAATATCCCGATTTGAAGTGAATGCAGAGAATTGAAACAGAATGGAAAAATGGATTTAAATTAATGTAAAATGATAAGTAAGTAGCATAACACTACAGGTTATAGTTGTAGCACGTATAAAACATGTTGGACATCAAAGACTTCTATATATGATATACAACTAGATGAGCACTACTGTACTAATACATTGCGCACTAAGTTTCGGTCATTTCTCCATAACTTATTTAGTCGGCTGCGAACGGTCGAGATGATTAGATGACGGTTCTTTGTTTTGTAAACCGCAAACGTTGTTTTTGACAATCTAACACTGATTTTGTTTAATGTGATTAAGAAAACGCTGTTATTATTAATGTGCGCACTTTGTACATAATGTAACTTTATTTCGTATTTGCCTAAAAACATTAACTGACAATCTATCACCAGATTTGTACAATGTAATTAAGAAAACGCTGTCATTATTTATGTGTGCACTTTGTCAACGAGACTTGTAGTTTCTTTCAGATAAGTATGAAAATTTATTTCGTATTTGCCTAAAAACATTAACTGACAATCTATCACCAGATTTGTACAATGTAATTAAGAAAACGCTGTCATTATTTATGTGTGCACTTTGTCAACGTGACTTGTAGTTTCTTTCAGATAAGTATGAAAATTTATTTCGTATTTGCCTAAAAACATTAACTGACAATCTATCACCAGATTTGTACAATGTAATTAAGAAAACGCTGTCATTATTTATGTGTGCACTTTGTCAACGTGACTTGTAGTTTCTTTCAGATAAGTATGAAAATTTATTTCGTATTTGCCTAAAAACATTAACTGACAATCTATCACCAGATTTGTACAATGTAATAAAGAAAACGCTGTCATTATTTATGTGTGCACTTTGTCAACGTGACTTGTAGTTTCTTTCAGATAAGTATGAAAATTTATTTCGTATTTGCCTAAAAACATTAACTGACAATCTATCACCAGATTTGTACAATGTAATAAAGAAAACGCTGTCATTATTTATGTGTGCACTTTGTCAACGTGACTTGTAGTTTCTTTCAGATAAGTATGAAAATTTATTTCGTATTTGCCTAAAAACATTAACTGACAATCTATCACCAGATTTGTACAATGTAATTAAGAAAACGCTGTCATTATTTATGTGTGCACTTTGTCAACGTGACTTGTAGTTTCTTTCAGATAAGTATGAAAATTTATTTCGTATTTGCCTAAAAACATTAACTGACAATCTATCACCAGATTTGTACAATGTAATTAAGAAAACGCTGTCATTATTTATGTGTGCACTTTGTCAACGTGACTTGTAGTTTCTTTCAGATAAGTATGAAAATTTATTTCGTATTTGCCTAAAAACATTAACTGACAATCTATCACCAGATTTGTACAATGTAATTAAGAAAACGCTGTCATTATTTATGTGTGCACTTTGTCAACGTGACTTGTAGTTTCTTTCAGATAAGTATGAAAATTTATTTCGTATTTGCCTAAAAACATTAACTGTCATAAATGAAAATATAACTGTATGGTATATTTATCGTGCCAGTTACTCGCCCGCGTTTACGAAACCACACCTGTAATACAGTTTTTGTTCTGAATTGCTAGTAAGATACATTACAAGTCTTTGATGGGCACGAGGGGACTAGGGGACCAGGAGAAGCCAGGAGGTATAGCAGGGATAGTGAAGGGTCGCTTGGTGCTCTGTCGGCAGGAGAGCAAAACTGTTGTGATTAACATCGTGTTATAGTTACGGTGGCTCAAAGCACGTCGTAAATAGCATGTACACCAGGGGAGCAGGGGACGCCAGGAGGTATATCAGGGAGAATGAAGGGTTGGTAGGTGTCTGCATTGGACACTAGGATACTAGGGGACCAGGGGACGTCGGGAGGTATGGAAAGTAGTGAAGGACGTGTGGTGCGGTGTCGGCAGAAGGGTGAGACAGTGGTCGACATCGTGTTATAGCTACAACAATGATATATAGCCACCAAGTGATGAGGAAATCAGAGGACAGTAGGAATGTATAGTAGTGGGAGTGAAGTGCGTATGGTGCGGTGTCGGCAGGAGGGCGAGACGGTGATCGGCAGCGCGGAGCTGGTGCCGACGCCGGACATCGTGCTGAGCGGCGCGGGCGTGCTGCCGCTGCACTGCCGCGTGGCGCTGCGCGACGGCGTGGCCACGCTGCTGCCGGCGCCCGGCGCGCACTGCTGGCTCAACACCGTGCTGCTCGACGCGCCCGCCAAGCTCAGCCAGGGCGAGTGCACCGCCACACACTACACCGCACACTACACACACGACACACGCCACACTACCCACTACTCACTGCGCGACGGCGTGGCCACGCTGCTGCCGGCGCCCGGCGCGCACTGCTGGCTCAACACCGTGCTGCTCGACGCGCCCGCCAAGCTCAGCCAGGGCGAGTGCACCGCCACACACTACACCGTACACTACACACACGACACACTACCCACTACTCACACGGTTTTTTTAATAGAATAAGGGTGAGAAACGAGCACACAGTCCACCTGACCATAAGTGGTTGCTGTGGCCCATAGACATCTACATCTATCTTCTTTTGCGAATTAAAATGCAGTTGCGTTGTCACCCGTGAGGTCTAAAATAGAATGTCTCTTTTCCAATAAAAAGGATCTCAGGTTCTCTACACTCACCATACGAAACACAGCAGCAATAAGCTGCTATTTTACGCTGGTATTCTGGCAGAGCGTGGTCCTTACCCTGCCGAGCCGACCCAAATGTGCTGCAACTATACTATTAATATAGCTGCAGCATGGCTCTACCACACATAGTCCATTTTACATCATTTAAGCTTGAACAAACTTGCACGAATAGGATCCAAGTCACTCACCACACTGCCCAGCTGACTTCACATACATTTGAACCCATTTGCACGAAAAGAATTCAGCGCTCGTGTCATTCCTATTGTCTACCTCACCCCTGCTGAACTCGCCGTGTTGACTTTCTGATTGTCACTGTCATGTTATACTCAGCCAGAGGACCCACACACTACAACAATACACAGACAAACCTCCGTTTGAACTCATTTGCACAAATAGGATCCAAAAAGTGCTTTCTACATGCGCTTTGGATTTGTGCAAAGGCCAATCAGTAGTGATATAGGGAATATTGTTATAAATAGTTATACATCCACCTAGTAGACATTAATGAATAAATACATAAATTTATTGAATTGATCCATATCATCTGGAGGAAGAAAACTTCCTTATAGAATTGATTACCACCAGCGATTTTTTCGGACCGATACGACTTAGGGGCCTTCAAGAAAAGAGCCTACTCCTTTTTAAAAAGCCGGCAACGCATTTGCAATTTCCCTGGTATTGCAATTTTTCATGGACGGCGGTAGTCACTTATCATCAGGTGTGTCGCATGCTCGTTTGCCCCCTCTCCTATAAAAAAAATGCTAAGTCACATGACTTCATGTTGACTTCATTAATTCCTATAGTTTTCTATTAACTTTAAACTATTGCACTGAGTCAACTTGGCTATATACTGCTTCGTTTGGACCCACTTACGCTAAAAAAAATCAATCCACGAAAAGCCTCTTTAGAAATTTTAAAGTTTGGATGCAACATGCGAAATACTAATTATGAAATTAAATTTTACAGTTGGATCGGTCTTCCTAAATGAATTAATAAATTAATGACTTTATACATAGGCTGCACTAAAAGTATCGGGAATGGAATATTTCCACTGTTCCTGTCATATTAAAATCTTTTTAATTGAAAACTCCTTGGTTTTAAAAATCGAATACCATTTATTTATTTAAAAAAAGATTCTCGGTCTTGTCACAAGGTTTTGTCAAACTTATTTAGTCGTTGAGAAAATGGAATTGACTCGAGAAAATTCAAGAGCGATGATTTATTATGACTTTCGAAGTGGTTTAACACAAAAACAGTGTGTTGACTGGATGATTTCTGCATTTGGTGATGAAGCCCCATCCAAAACTACAATTTATCGCTGGTTTGCTGAATTTCAACGTGGACGTGTCAAGCTCAGTGATGATCCCCGTCAAGGTCGTCCAAAAACTGCAGTCACCCAAGAAAACGTTGATGCTGTGCGTAAGCTGATTGAGGAAGATCGACATGTGACATACCGCGAAATTCAGGCAACTTTAGACATTGGCATGAGTCAAATACAAATAATCTTGCATGAACAATTAGGTGTAAAAAAGTTGTTTTCCCGATGGCTACCGCATTCGCTCTGTGAAGAGCAAAAAGTGGCTCGCGTTACTTGGTGCGTCAGAACTCTCGAAAGATTCCACGCAGGATCCTCAAATGCTGTATACAACATCGTATCAGGTGACGAATCCTGGATATACGCGTACGAACCCGAAAAAAAAAACCAGTCACGAGTTTAGGTGTTCGAAAATTAGTTAAAGCCAACAAAAATTGTTCGTTCACGGAGTGTTACAAAAAAAAATGGTGGCCACGTTTGTCTCCAAAACCGGCCATGTTACGACTATTCCTCTTGAGGGACAAAGAACGGTTAATGCAGAATGGTATGCTAGAATTTGTTTGCCACAGGTCGTTTCTGAACTCCGTAAAGAGAACTGCAACCGCCGCATCATCCTCCATCACGACAATGCGAGTTCTCACATCGCACACAGAACAAAAGAGTTTTTAGAGCAAGAAAACAGAATTATTAGACCATCCGCCGTACAGCCACGACCTAAGCCCTAATGATTTCTATACTTTCCCTAAAATAAAGAATAAATTGCGTGGACAGAGATTTTCATCACTTGAAGAAGCTGTGGACGCCTACAAAACGGCCATTTTGGAGTCCCCAGCTTCCGAATGAAATGGTTGCTTCAATTATTGGTTCCATCGTATGGAAAAATGTGTCAAATTTCGCGGAGAATACTTCGAAAAGCAATAAATACATTTTTAAATAGTAATGTTGTGTCACTTCCTTGATTCCCGAAATTTTCAGTGCCGCCCTCGTAATTATGAAATTAAATTTTACAGTTGGATCGGTCTTCCTAAATGAATTAATAAATTAATGACTTTATATGCTCTCAACAGGTTACGACAGAGATGGACGCATTCTGTAAATAAATCGTCTAGATCGTCTATTAAAATAACACGCTAATATTTGTTTCGATTTGCGTCGGTTTGTTTTATGACGTGAAAGTCTACTTTACTTCCCTAAAAGGATAACGATCTTTTGGCTCTTTTAACCTTCGTGGATCAATTTTGCTTAAAAAACATCAATCTATCTCCATCATCCATATCTTATACAAATTCTCTGAACATTATTTCTTCATAAACATTTTATTTTATTTGGTACACCACAAATACATTATACAGAAATATTGGATAAACATTATTCACAATTTTGACGAGCTGTTTCTAATTTGATTTAATTTTGTATTTTTGTTTTTCACTGTTTTCATGTATTATCTCTCTACTGTGCCTATGAATATTTTCTATCTAAACTAAATAAATAAAATTAATTGTAATTTTATTTATTTATAACGCTTCAGGTTGCATTCTGTTGCTGGGACGTACGAACATGTTCCGTTACAACGACCCGGCAGAAGCGGCCAAACTCCGACAGGAAGGCAGCGCGTCCGTTATGAACCTCTCCCGGCTGTCACTGCTCTCCTGGTCCACTACCGACCTCGCCGCCAGCACAGAGAACCTCAACACCACGCTGTCGTGAGTACCACTGTCATCGTGACTTGTTGCCCTACTCTCCTAGTCAATACATACATTCATCCATTACATGTTATAAAAGTCAGCTGCTGAAGATACGCCTCCCCTACAGATTGCCTCATAGCAGGAATTTCGCCTTAGTTTCCACGTTTGGCAAGCGGGTTGACAACCGCATTTTTTTTATTTCGGGTTGTTTTCAGGTACATGCTGCTACTCATCTCCTGTTTCAGTTGCCCTCTGTCACCTGTAACGACCGACATCCATATGACGATATGGGGTAATGGATATTCTTACACCGCCACTACACTGTTTCATAGTACTAGGCTTACATAGTACATTAGTAGCAATATGAACAACAGGTTTTCGTGAGTGCTGCTGCTAACTTGTTGCACTTCTCTGCTGTCCTAGTCCAACAGTCGTAAACTCAACAACCAACAACTGTAATGTAGTTCTGCTGTTCACGTCAATTGTTACACAACTCTGCTGTCCGGATTCACCAGCAGCGACCACAGCAGTTTACTGTTGAAAATATGTATATCCTCAAGTGAGCTTGATCCGTAAGCAGAAGAACGACTGACTTCGTTATAGAGCTAAACAAATACAAAACCACTATAAGTAGGATAAAAGCTATTGCACGCCTCATAACGCAAAGCGTTATTAGGTAGTGTATTGACATGAGTAGATATCGGAACAGAGACAAAGCTTCTTAAGAACGTGCAAAAATTGTTACCTATTTTGGTAGGGTTGTCACAATGAACTGAAGTTACGGTATACAAAATTTCAACTCAATCAGACATCGGGAAGTGGATCTAATCTTACTTGCAATATGTGAACTTAACACACATATCTACTACATACCAACCCACCCACATACCTATAAATGTTTAGTAAAAGCTTGTAATAACAATAAAAAGGTTAAAACACACCGTGTAGTACCCTCTTCATATAAAGCCGGCTCCAGATATAGCAGCAACATTTGAACACTTATTTGAAGGTCTTTGCACACTTGTTTGAACACTTATTGGCGCAACCTGCCAGACATGCTTTGCAAACACATCTCTCCACAGTACGTTGTAAAACGACAAACAAGATGGACGATTTTGTGAATGCAGTGTGCCTGTATTATTTAAGTGCATGTCATTATTTATTACATGTGCAAAAATAAAACAATAAAATACAATACAATAAAATATTTAAATACAAGACTATCTATTTCATTCATAAGTACTAGTCTGTCATCTTCATCCAAGGGCTTTAACTTTTCAGATAACAGCTGACCATACAAATAACATTAATTCGATTGTTTTTTATTGTCTTTATACTTGGACCTATTTTCAAAACGCACTGCGCACAACCGTCCCGCTGGACAACGCTCGCGCGATTGAACTTTGCGGAAGTGTGGCAGGCTACGCAAACATTTGAACACTGTCGACTTTGAACACTGATGTGCGCTGAAAAACCCAAACCGCTTGGCAAAGTGCATTCCTTTGCGCACTTATTTGAACTTTGATTCAATTTCCCGTGCCACACATAGCTTCAAACAAGTGTTTAAACGTTTAAAGCTGTATCTGGCGCCGGCTTTAAAAAAAGATCATAGAATAAAATAAAGGTACTTCCTTGAAAAAGTAACAATCAAATATTTACTTACCTATTGTACTTCTTGGGATAGTTAAAGTATATATTTTTATTTTTTCTAGTATTATTCATACAGACAGTACAATAAACAACCATTATTAATAATACCACATTTTTACATTAAAATATTCAAACTTACAAACAACGTGCGTCGCACTGACCCTGAGATTTTCCACTGGCAGTGCCAGCGTAACCGGTTTCTTCCAGTAACGGTAAATTTTATTGCTATTAAAAATTTAAAGACGCTTTCATTTTTTTCTTTAGCCCTTGATAGACAAAGGACAAATGTACCATACAGCTCATATCGATTTTATACTTTGTGTAATCGATTTATTTTGATAATTTATTTATTTCATCAAAATTAAATGTAACGCTCATGAGGTGTGTACACTTTTGGATTTTCCAAACGACCATTTAGTTGTATTGTCAGTTTTTTTTTAAATTAGGGTCCATGATGGTCTCATTTATGAGTAGATTATGAAGAAATACATTGTCTGACGTGTGCTGTTTTAGGTTGAATTGGCTGTTTTTGTGAAGTATTTAGATTTTTTTTAGTCATGCTTCATGTTGTCTTCTTTGTTACGAACGTGTTAAATCAATGTGATATTTGCAGTGGAGACGGTGGATATTAAACTCTGGTTGCTTGCGCAAAACAAAAACGACTAGCCCCTGAAGTACTAAACTAATAAATTTTTTTCTAGGTTGGAAAAAAAGCATTATCCCCTACACTAGAATTTTCACATACATTATATGGTCAAACATTTAGACTCGAAAAAAATATTTGTAGGCCATACAAACACTTGTTCCATTCGGAACCTAACCCACGGCGCTTACGCTACTACCCAAAGCTTAACCATTTCGCCACCGAGCCGTCTAAACGTATTTGTTGCAGCGACCTGGAAAGCGAGATAAAGTGCGAACGTATCGAAGCGCAGCGTGCGGAGCTGGAACGCGAGCGCCAGCAGTTCCTGCTGCAGCAGCAGGAGCGGCAGCGGCGCTGGCACGAGGAGAAGGAACAGCTGTTGCAGGCGCAGAAGAAATTGGACGAGGTGAGTGTAAGGAAGGGAAGTAAGGGAGCCTGCATTCAAGCTGAAGGCAAACAGTTTGAACATTATTTATCTTAACATAAAATATTTTAATAAAACCTTTGTTTCATTTGTATACTTTGTCTCCGAGTTTTTTTGATAGGATTGCTTTTTAAAATCCAATGTAACATAATTTGGTCGAATATCAAATAGTATCTCTACCTGTCTCGCTCTAACTCACATGAAATGGCGTCATTAACTATTTTATACAAAATCATTTCTGTCTCATTTGCACTTGTTGAATTCAATATTTAATAGATGAAAATGTATTGTGGAACTCTTTTGATTTTAGGTCTTATTTCAGAAAATCTAATTGACTTAATTTTTTGAGGATCAAAAGTGATACTTAGATTTAAAAATGGTGTAATTTCATTTTGAAATCTAGAATAAATGGGCCATGTTTTGAAGTAACTTGTCTAGAGTAGTCCAGTATGTTTTTTTTTAAATGAAGAGTCAGTTAGGTGATCTTAATTTTTCAAATACTATTAAAAGAAACTACGTTGATTTTAATTAACCTAGCAACCTTTTTTTTGCATGATTTGTGACTGAGATTAATAGCACGTTTATTTAAAAAATTACACCGACCACGTTAATGAAAATATCATTGTAAAATTGAGAAAGTTGTGGTCACAATACTTAACGATGACTTAATGTGTAGATTTTCCTCATTTTCATAAATTTGTTAGTTATAACTGCACTAACTGATATGAAATTTTATTTTTATTTTTTCCGAGGCTGATATGTTACACCCCCTCGCTCCGTGCCTGCTTGACGTTGAGTTTCAGTACACGTTGTTATCCACTAACAATTACTCTCACCGTGTAGTGGCGGTGTAAGAATACCCACTACCCTATATCATCCCGTGAAGGAGAGAGTAAGAGGAGAACGAATCAGGGAATGGGCAGCAGCGTCTTCCTAATAACGACTAAAAATAAAAAAACTGCGGTTGCCAGCCCGCTTGCCAGCGTGGCAACTGAAGTAGTTAAGGAATCTAAGTGCCTTCTTTTCCCTGATGACCTCAAGTTGTATCATGTCATAGAAACGTGGGCAGACTGTGAAAAGCTACAACAGGACGTAAACAGAGTGGTGGAATGGAGTAAGAATAGCCATTTACAGTTTTACTCCTCCAAATGTGTAACCATTTCATTTACTAGAAAGCGCAAGCCCATTGTATATAATTATGAAGTGGATGATTTGCAAATTGTAAGAGTTCACGAAGTTAAAGATCTAGGCGTTCTACTAAATAGTGAAGTAACATTTAGGGAACACATTATCTATTGCTGCAAAAAAGCGTATAGAAACTTGGGCTTCATTCTTCGCACAGTTCACAGCTTCACGAACATTAAGGTAATCGTCACTCTGTATAACACGCTGGTAAGGAGTAATCTGGAGTGTAACGCCTTAATATGGTCACCGCACGAAAATGGGTATAGTGCAATGCTGGAACGAGTGCAAAATAAATTTATAAGATACTTATATATGCGCTATTATGGAATCTACCCTAAGTATCCATTAATGTACCCAACTTTATTTATTCTGGGTATGATTGGCTACAACGAGTTGAGGGTAAGACGAGACCTAGCATTTGCCTTATATATTTTTAAAATACTTAGAGGAAAAATATATAATAGTGACATATTGGGACGAATTGGGCTGTGTGTTCCAGACGGGTACGTATGGAAACGGCGGCGGCCGCGGCTACTGTCTGTACCGCGAGCCCGTACCAATTTACTCGATAAGGCGCCTTTAACGCGAACATTACGCATTCTTAATAAAATGGCTGAAGTCATTGACCTATTCTATTGCACCTTGAGTGAATTTACTAGGGTAGGATTGTTTACAATATGTTACAGTTAATGACCACATTTTTGTTATGCATGATAAGTACTACACTGTCGCATTAGGTTTTCTTCCTGTTATGATAGTTGTTAGTTGCAAATAAAATAAAATAAAAATAATAAAAAAAAAACTATGGCAAATATCCCTCTAGGCAATCTATGGTGGAGGCCTATTTTCAGCAGTGGACATTAATAGGCTGTAACAATACTCTTACTTATATACTCGTACTTTATTTATATAATTCTTTAGGTGGACCGTGTGCTCATTTGTCATCCTCTTTTTTATATAAAAAAATATTAATGCGAGCTGAATTCTTTGGTTATATTGCATGCCGTAAGCGCCTAAGCGCGTCGGTATGTTCTACTAGGGTCTAAAAATTAAGATTCCAACGTTTTGTCGCATGAAATCGTATCTAGCAATCATATTGTACATATAAGTGATATAAAAAGCACATTGTCAGAAAGACAAATTATTGTTGAACTTATTAATATTTTTTTTAATCGATGAATTGCTATTTCTAAATAAAAAAGGGGTTTTAGTGGGTTATGGTGTGGATTTATCAAGCCGCAAGGCTTGTAAACCCGATAACTTTTGAAAATATCAATTATTCAACTCAATATATTTTTAAAATTTCATCTATCATGTGGGAAGCCATTGAATGTAAATGGCAGTTTAATTTTGTTTAGTTTAGTTATAATACATTTTTTTCGGCTGCAAAATGGCGATATTTTAATTGTATTCGGCAGCCTTGTATGAATAAGTTATTACTAAATAGAGACTGCGTCACTCAGTTCAGTTAGTTCGGCGCACAGAGTACTTCCCTATACTATCCCTATCCCTTCCATATACTGAAATAGAGACGAATCTCAAGCCCAAAAATGAATTCACGAATGTGCTGCCGTCTGGTGGTGTCGGATGGAACAATTTATATTTATCATATAGCTATACTATACACGTAGTATATATAGCTACTATTATAGTCCTTTATACTATACTAAATTATTGTTTCCTTGTTTTTTCTTTTTACTTATTGTAAGAAATTATTCTTACAATAAGTATAGGTTTTGAGGTAAAAATAAAAACTCATTTCAGAAAGTTAAGTAATTTATTGAATAAAACGTCTTTTTTACATTTGTGGAAATATTTTTTGGTTTTTATTTGAAACACATCTTCATTATTGTGACACATACAGCACATAATTGAATATGAAAAAGCGGCAAGACAAATGTAATAAATACTTATTTTATTTTACATAGCAAAAAATCAAAATCTATATGAATTAGTATCAAGATTTTTATTAATTCTTCAATATTGTTCTTCAGCTCCTAAGGCATGGACACTGGACATATTGTTAATTAAAAGTGTAGTGTAGGCACTCTGAAAATGTTCTGGTGTTGGATTAACATAGGAGCACTCATAGCTTCTAATGGTTCCAAAAAAGTTTTCAATAGGATCTTGGTTGAGGTGTCGCATCCAAACAGAAATAATACCATACTTAGTTTCCAATTTTTTAAAACAATTTATACACCAAGTAGTGTCCATACCCATTTTTTATTGTTGATACACTCATGATTATTAGACATTCTATTTATAAATTTCATGTCATTTAATATAGCTTTTGCTTCATTCCACAACTTATGGTGTTCTGAGTTTGGCCTTGCTGGTCCAAGAAGAGGCTTTACATATAGTTTTTTCTTTATTATAGATGCCATTAACAGAATCGAATACCTTGTCAAAAAAGAGGAGAAATTCGGCAAATCCCGTATATTCTCTTGGAAGAATGCCTTTTTCTGAAAAACAAAAAGCTTATTAATCCATTAATAAACACTTGTATTATCAGAGCACAACAAGTTTTTAGTGACCTTTTTCTTCTTTATTGGCCTATTAAAGTTTACTGCTAGACTTGAGCCTATCATGCTTGGCAGGCGGCTTGACAATCATAGATCATCGTCAATTTGGGTTTTACGTCTGGCGTAAACGAGATGGTTATACCGCCGACTAAACAGAACTCATGAGATTATTTGACATATCTCTTATAACATAACACCCATGGGACGAAATGAGGTGATGGGTTCTCTGTTTTTATTAACATACAATTTTTAAGACTAAATACATAATTTAACTTAGTCATGAATACATAAGACATAAGCTGGACTGATTAAAAGAGTAGAAATATTTTTATACATACATACATACATAAACACTCACGCCTGTCACCCAGAGGGGTAGGCAGAGACTATGGACTTCCATTTGGCACGATCCTGACAGACCTCTCTCGCTTCCTCCACATCCATATACCTACGCATACACGCTCGTCGGTTAAAGGTACTCTTGATTTGGCCCATTTTCAATATATCGCCAATTTGGTCGATAAACTTTCGCCTAGGGCGACCCTTCCCGATTCTGCCGTTCACCTCTGCAACATAAATTTGCTTTGTCACTCTTTCCTCATTCATTCTTTCTACATGACCAAACCACCAAATATTTTTATTATTATTATTATTATTATACAAGTACAATCAATTGTGTCAAATACAAATTATTTATTAATAAACTGATATTTAAGAGTACACTATTATTATGGTGACGAATTTTTTCAGCACGGACTATAACATTAAATAAAACCAACAATTAATCATCATCATCCTCATCGTTACAGACTAAACATAGGCCTCCTGCCTCTTCAATAAAAATCACAAAGCACGGTCCTTAGCCACCTAGATCATATACCAGGTCATCACTCCAGTGGAAGCCCACCTAACTTCAAAATCACAATCTTACATTTATTACATATAATAATATATTAATATGGATATCAGCCTACAGCCGTCCATACCAGGCATAGCAGATGCAAGAAATTTTTGATAATATGTTTAATTTAAATCTTATCAAATTACGGAATATACTTACTTCCAGAGTCCATGTAGCCGTGAACACAATACTTTTTACTAGTCATATTGAGGAGATGAAGAGTCCCTGTCTCTAAAACTTACTTACTTACTTACTTATCGTCACGCACAATCCCGGACGGGGTAGCCAGAGAGAACAGATCGCCAAGTGTCACGATCCTTACATACCTCTTTCGCTTCTTTCAGATTCATTATCTTCTTCATACATGCACGTCTAGGTATCCTAGTACTCTTGACCCTCCCCTCTTCGAGCAGTTTGCTCACATGGTCTTCAAAAGTTAGTCTCGGTCTACCTCGACACCTTTTAATATTAACTTTCGCGCTATATATTTTCTTCACCATTCGGTCTTCACTCATTCTCTCAACGTGCCCAAACCATCGAAGCACGCCCTTATCAATTTTTGTGATAAGGTCATCTTTCAAACCTGCCATATTGCGAATCTCTTCGTTTCGCTTCCGATCGGCCATGGTAACGCCGCACATTTTACGAAGAGATCGCATCTCCACTGCATTCAACTTGCTTTTATGCTTCTTCTGGCATACCCAGGTTTCGCTGCCATATAACAAAGTCGGTACCAATACTGCGTTATGTATTGCAAGGCGTGCACTCTTCACTACGCCTTGCCTTTTGACTAACGCAGTCAGGGCACCATTGACTTTGTTCCCGGCAGCGACACGCCTGTCCACATCTAAATCACATCTTCCATCCCGGCTAAAAGCACTCCCCAAGTATACGATTTCATTTACCTGTTCTAGACATTCCTGATTTACCCATATTTCACACTTCGTTCTCTCTTCGTCCCTTTCAAATACCAGAACCTTAGTTTTATTAGTATTCAAGCGGAGACCTTTAATTTCACATTCCTCTTTCATACACGTGACTAATGCCTGCAGTTCTGCCTCTGATGGTGCAATAAGCACTGCATCATCAGCATACAGCAGACAATTTACTTTAATGTCACCCAATTTCACACCCAAACAGCTATCTTTCAGCTTCTGTAAACAGCTGTCGAGATACAGTATGAACAGCCAGGAAGACATAACACAACCCTGTTTTACGCCCGTTTGGACGCTAAACATGGGTGACAGGTCATGCCCTACCCGCACACAGGCTTTACAGTCACAGTAAAGTGACTGCACAGCCCTTAGCAATCGACCATCCACACCATACCCCGGCAACAGTTCCCACATTTTCTTCCTTACAACCTTATCAAATGCTTTCTCAAGATTCACAAAAGCACAGAAAATCTTCTGGTTAGCAGCCAGAAGCTTTTCCGTGATCATGCGGAGAGAAAACATTTGATCCGTGCATCCTCTTTCAGGTCTAAGTCCGCATTGTGCCTCCCATAGAAATCTTTCCGATTTCTCTTGCATCCTACGTGTCAAAACCTTCGAGTAAACTTTACTTGCTAAACTGGTCAAGCTGATCGCCCGATAGCACCCGCAGTCAAAATGTGAACCTTTACCTTTATATAAAGGCACAATGACTGCGGATCGCCAATCATTCGGGCCATCCCCCGTCCGCCAGCACATATTGCACAGCAGATTAAAGCTGTCCCAGACGCGAGGCCCACCATACTTGACCATTTCAGCAGTAACTCTGTCTAGTCCCGCAGCCTTACCACATTTCAAACTTCGAATCGCACGTTCAATCTCTTTCATACTGATGACCTCAGTGTCATCGAGGTCCGGGTCTGGCGTACCAGTCTCGGCGTCATCCCCGGATCCCTCACTAAGATCATCACACGCATACATTTCTCTATAAAATTCGCTCCATCGCTGCATGACGTCCGATTTGTCTGAGAGGACTTCATTAGTTCTCGAAAGCACTTTGTTCATTCTTAAGGCCGTCGCACCACTTCGGGTCCTTCCAACCTCTTTCTAGAAGAGTTTGGAGTTCTCCTTAAAGTTGTGCGACAACCTTTCGTCCGCTTCCATTCTACACCTTTCACGCACTTCCTCAATCAATGCTTTCGTGTGAACTTTCTGCAGCTTATATCTTTCTTTCAACTTCTCTCTCATATCCTTATCATTACTAGAGGCCAAGTAGTCTAACCATGCTTTCTTCTTCTTCTTTACAGCTTCTTTCACTTCATCATTCCACCATGCATCTCTTCTTTTACTACTGCCTCTTTTAATCGTTCCACACACTTCTTCCGCTGCACTTACCATTCCATCCCTAAGGTTCTGCCAACTAAACACTGTCTCTAAAACAACACTCAAAATATAATAATCTTTGTCTCAAACTCAAAAACGCAATAAATTATGTCTATAATATGTCAGATTGGAGGAATTTGCACTAAACTTAATGCGACCATTTTAAAAATGTTGTCAAATAGGTTGTTGAATCTCATAACCACATAGCCTTTTAATTTTATCTTCTTACATCAATAGAGGCGACATCTGGTGCCAACAGATGGATCTAGTACATTATAATAGGACAAAATCTAAAAACTATACGTTTGATAGACTTTACACGTTCTTTTGATTCATCAAAATTTAGTATAATAATAATTGCGTTTTTCAAGCATTAATGTACTAAGATTCGGTCGGTAAGGTTCGGCGTCAGTCGCCGTCGTGAGTGGACATTTTTACGGTTGTTTTCAGCGGCTCAAAAAGATCGCTGTGCAAATACACAATATTCGAATAACCAAATTTCTTAAATACTTGATTATAATAATAATGGGAGATTTTTTTATTACAATATTTTAAAAGCATAGAATAGATAATAGTAGTACGTACTAAAAGTAAGTAGTATTAATTTTTTTGGTCATGGGTGTCATTTTCATGGTTTTCGAGGGTGTTGAAGCCGATAGTGCTGTCGAAATGTAAATCTAAGATGGCGGTTGCAATAGATATCAATTTTTTGTCATTGGTATCATTTTCATGGTTTTCGAGGGTGTTGAAGCCTATAATGCTGTCGAAATGTAAATCCAAGATGGCGGCTGCAATCGGTATCAATTTTTTCATCATGGGTGTCATTTTCATGGGTTTCGAGGGCGTTGAAGCCGATAGTGCTGTCGAAATGTATTTAAACAATTTTTAAAAATTCCGTATACTTAATTTTTTTAATGCGCTTAGGGCATGCCCAATTGGATTTACCAATTTTTTTTTAAACTGCTGTTGCCCCATAAGGCAGATTACTTTGTTTTTCTTTATGCCATATTCATTCGAATTCCGTACAGTACGTAATCGTCATAAATCAGACCGTATGCACTCATTTATAATATCATTGTTATTAGCATAGATTTTTTTGTAATAATATAGTTATTATGTTTATATCAATAAATACTTTCATTCTTCTTTTCAATCACAAAAAAAGGAGCGCGAACCAAGCATAACCCCTTTTATGGTCCTTCGAGCCAGATCTGCTTATTCAAATCCGGCTCGATAGACCAAAAAAGACTTAAGCATGTATAATGATGATGAGGGTGAGCGTGGTCGGTGTCAGGAGCGCACGGCGATGGAGCGCGAGTACGCGGCGGCGTGCCGGCGGCTGTCGGGCGACTGGCGCGCGCTCGAGCGCGGCTGGGCGCTGCGGCGCCGCGCGCTGCGCTGCCGCCAGCGCGAGCTCGCCGCGCGCGCGCACCGCCACGCCGCCGCCGAGTGCGCCGCGCGCGCGCACGTGAGTACACACGCACGCACACACACGTACACACGTACACACACATCGCGCCGCGCTGCCGCCAGTGCGAGCTCGCCACGCGTGCGGCTACACACGCACAAACACGTACACACGTATTCATATCCGCACGCACACACACGTAAACATAACGCCGCGTGCATCCACACATGAACACACACACACACACACACACACGCACTCACGTCCTCGCGTACGTACTAGTACGTATAACGAGCGCCAGTTTGCCGATAGCTTCAAGAGGTCACACGTACACGGAAGCGTTGCTAGCGGTAGTGCGGGATGAGCCATATTATTGTTTTCTACAATTGATTACGCTAGTAGAAACTATACAAATTATTAAAAATAATACATTTTAAGGTAAATATTTATAGTTTTCTATTAGCGTTACATTGTAGATTGTTAACTGGGCTAGCCTCAATTAGCAGAGAAGGGCGGAAGGCGGCTCAGATACGTCGAAAGAGTGATTAATGGAAAACCTACTCACGGTTTGTACATTTAAATACAAACGTGTTTAACTAGTTCAGAAACTTTGAATACAACCATATTTCAAATATTAAAACCACACACGGTTACCAACTTGTCATAACATATCAACATACTAAAAAAATCTGGAATACACATATTCTTAAATATCCCTTTCTAACAATTAATAACAATTATCCACATCGTCGGAATCTCGTGTCTTTTAGCCAGCCATTAAAAGAATGAATAAAAAAAAACATACCAACGCAAGTAAAGTACATCCTGGAACATTCCACTGAAACGGCGTGCCGAACAGCGGTGGAATAAAAGCTAAGTAACTTCTCAGTGAAATCGTTTTGAGCGTAAAAAAATGCAAATGAAACGTTTATTCTTATTACAGCCATTGTCCTTCACATCAATAAAAAATGTCAGAAACCATCTTAATAATATTCTCTAAACAAACGAATATCGTTACATCAGACCCCTGTAATCAAACGTGTCACTGTCCTATACATTCTATTACACTGCACCACTACGAATTGTTTTCTACCAAGTGTTTGTTCGAGAATGCAGTGAAATCATAACATTCGACTGTCTAATCTCTTTCGGTTACAGTACTATATAATATAATATATATCAAAAACGATTATTACTTTTGAATATGTGACTGCAGTCTAAAACTAAGATTTAGTGAAGTAGTCTATTTGACTTACATACGAGTACAGTCATAAAAATATATAATAAACTATATTATATCGACTGGCTTTTTTTTTAACCGACTTCAAAAAGGAGTTGGTTCTCATTTCGAGTGTATGGTTTTTTTTGTATTTATGTTACGCGATATCTTCGCAGATTGTGAACCAATTTTGATAATTCTTATTTTTATTTTTTTTTATTATACTTCAAGGGCGGTCCCATATAAATTTGAGAACAAATTCTAACCCTAAGGATAGCAAATAAATAACCTCTTTTTACCAATTTGAAGTCGGTTTTTACTTTTTGTTAAAAATTATAATTATTAACTTTTAATTACACTAGTATTTTCTATCAAAATTTTAATTCGTGAACCAATAGTAGTGGCCGCATATCGATGCACGTTCACTTTTGCCGTAACAATGATATTGCTGTTTATTTCTTTCTCACCATTACACTTTAGCTTCGCCCCAGTTTGTAGAGTGCGTGTTTTATTTTTGTGTGTATCATTTTGTAGTTAATACAGCGATACGTCCAATTTTGTACAGCTTTTAGTAAAATTCAGTCCTCGTATATTACGCTATTTATTCCAAATTCAGTTTACTGGTTAGACTTAATTAGTGATTTTTTTAAACTTAAAACGAAGAATTCTGATTCTGAGAGTTCTGTTTTATAATGAAGTTTCTTCTATTTTATAAACAAACGCTACTGTGATATTTTTATTTGTTTTATTATATTTAATTGCAACAGTAAGTGGTATTGCAAGACCAATTACTGCCGCACAATACAGCTGCGTGCACAAAATTAAAATAAGTACATATACTTACAATAATATTGTGAATATTAATATAAAAATCAAAAATGAAAATGGTAATTACCTTAATAGTTTTCTGTGGGAGTATTAAAATAAAAAATAAAACATCAAAATAACCTTTTCATAACTAAACATTTTACTTTTAAAAATTGTGGATGTATCGCTACAGCTTTTTTTATTTTATTTGCTATATGTACGTGGAGCACTAAATTTTATGTTATTTGACACAAATTACGTTAATATTTTGCAATACATAATGAAAAAGCATAAAATGTGCAGATATAAGCACATCGGGGGATAGAATTATTAATATTTTTTAAGCCATTACTGTATATAAATTTCTCAATAGTTGTAATTTTTTTGTTACAATAATTTAATATATACAAAATCTTTCAGTGTCAAATTTGAGATGTGAATGAAATTTCGTGCTCCAAACGCATCCCTTAAGTTGCTATTCCCCTATGTTGCGTAGATAGAAAAAGAGGAGGCTGTGATATCGAACCTGCGAGAACAAATTGGTGGCAAGAAACAGGAGTTGAAGACTTCTGTGGAAAGTAGCATCAAGGAACTGCTAGCGAAAGGATGCAGATTGGATGAGGTTTGTTCTGGTTTAATATAACGAGGTCATGTGGTGGTGGGACAGAAGGCATTATATGCATTTTTCTTGCTAATGTATGCATATTATGCAATATATTTCATTTATTATTCCGATTCGCGTTTAATTATTAACCACACACGCCAAACCACACACACTTTTTTATTGTTCTCTTGCAATCCTGCCCAGGCCGCGGTAGCTCAGGGGTTAGGCGCTCGCTGTAAATTTCATCACGCCGGGTTCGACTCCCGCCGGCACCAATGAAATTGTTAATTGCATTTTTAAGTGCTGATTTACCACTTGCCTGTCACTTGCCACGGCCATGCACTTGCATATCTAAGAAATAAGAAAAAAATTATTTCAAAGACATGTGAATTTCGCCAACACGCATTTGGACAGCACGGCAAACATTACCTTGCCCTAAAACTCAAGAGTACCCAGCAGTAGGACTTATAGAGGCTGTAACTTTAATCTTGTCCATCCAAAGGTTGCCTGATAGAACTCGCTTTTAGCGACAAGACAGTTCATTATACCAGATTCTATTTGCTCAATTTTTTTGTTCTTATTTTATTTATTTTTTTAGCATAAAATAAAGTGTTACCTATGTGTATATTAGCTAGGAATACAGTTGCTTGGCATAATATTGTATAATTTTATGAGAAAGAGATGAGAATGAGAATGAAAAGAAATTTATACATTTAAATGTATAAATTTCTTTTCATTCTCATTCATTAATTCTTTTGTTCTAAATATCATATCGTTCTAAATATCAAAATGGACTTATAGAACTAGAGTAAATAATACAGTTCTAGCCACTCAGACTCTGGTCACTCTTGTTTACTTTACCAGTTTTTTACTTGTCTCCTTACTTGGATATTTCGAAGAACATGAAAATCCCCATTAGATTAATATAGCCCATAATAATGACATAATATGTGACACTCATATTTCACATATTTTTGTAAGCCCGCTAACTATTTACTGCTGGACTTGGTTCACTCCCAGAGATGGAATATGCTTTAATTGCAGTATAATTAAAATATCGTTTATTTTCTCATCACATATAGATTATTTACATACAATAGGTTTAAGATAGTAGTAGGCTGACTGATCTTATGTGAGAAACTGGTGCCTGCAATAGATTGCCGAAAAAACCTGTTACACAGATCACAAGTCTCTCTATCCCGATTGACTCGAACATATGTTCATTTTAGGTACTTTTTTCTTATTTACGCCGAATTTTATATTAACACGAATCCTACTTCTCTTTAATTTTATTTCTATTTAATTTTATCGCGTAAAATTTTAACTTATTAAAATTTTTGACGTTGCAAGTGCTATGTAACACCCATTTCACAGTAGCAAGTAGGTTAAAATTAAATGCAATGAAATCCGTTAAATTAGTTTTATTCAAAATGTAAACTTTTTTTGTTTATGTACGCTTTATTTGCACACCATTTACAAACATACGGATTTAATGCTACAAGGCATTATCTACCAGTCTACCTCCAATGCATGAATGAATTAACTAATGCAATTTTATTTAATTAAGAGTTTTGGCTTCGATGCTTGTTCTTTGAGCCATGTTTTTATTTCATTTAGATAATTATGTCATCATCTTTACAATATGCTGATGCGTCACATTGCGAAGTTTTGGGGAAATTTTGACGACAGCGCAACCCAGCGGACAATCTATGACGACAGTTACTAAAGTTATTAAGGCGCCTAAGTGAACAAAATAACTTGAGATTTATATCAACATCGAAGCACTTGTTTGGTCGTTTCCACTAATGGTTCAGACACTTAATACACAAAATCGCATCACTTTCGCGCATCAACATCCACTTCTAACTATTATTTTAAGGATAAAACAATAGCAACAATTCGTCGACGGTCCAAATTATTGCAATTTTTGCATTCGTTCATTTATAATAGCTTATCAAAAACTACTGTTAATACACATGCTACTTTACTATTACTGAACCATGATTTGCAATAATAATTATAATTTCCCGTAGAGCACGACACCAAGTCCCGACAGTCCGGCGTCGGAAACGTCAACGGAGAGCCTCATGCACTTACTGCAACAGTGCGAGCCCAACACCGCCAACAATATCAAGGATACTGTCGACAGACATGTAAGTGGTAAATTTTATCACAAGTGTTTCATAATTTTGGTGTAAAATTGATTATAAAATATATGCGATACCTACAGGACGATATGGGGTAGTAGATATTCTTGTACCGCCACTAAACACAAAATGTTTCATATAAAAATTAAAAATATATTAATGTCACGTAATAAAGTTATTATACTTTTTTATATTTTATACTTTTACACTAGTTTTGTTGCAAAATGCTGTTGTAGTAAAAAAAAGAAAATTGATTTTGC
The DNA here is from genome assembly GCA_033319125.1 of Parnassius glacialis. Taxonomy (NCBI): domain Eukaryota; kingdom Metazoa; phylum Arthropoda; class Insecta; order Lepidoptera; family Papilionidae; genus Parnassius; species Parnassius glacialis. The sequence continues at coordinate 2,947,063 of JAVANC010000012.1, read as the reverse complement.
ATCAAATCTTTAAGAAATATAAAGGGTCGGAACCTTTTTAGGGTTCCGTTTAGGAATCCGTTCCGGTGTGGAGTGATGTCCGTCCATCCGCCGGATTTATTATGAGACCCTAGGTGCTATAAATCTGTAATTTGGCACATTTATAGATATTGGATTTATAGATATTGGGGGGATGAGTCGCTCGCGTCCGTAGGCTTTGACCACCTAATCCTAGGCCCACCCTACACGTGTCCCCCGGGTGGTGCTAAACAAGCGACAAAGCCGAAAGAACTGACTAGGCTCCTCGCCGTGTGGTAGCGGCGTAAAAAATACCACACCCTACTTTCGCACCATGAGGCATAGAATTAAAGAAATGGCCCCGAGTTCCCGGCGCCCCTTTAATGGGGCAGGGGTGCGAAGAATCTCCGGGAGGAAAACCGGCGACGAGGTTCGCCACCCGTCACGTTCTGTCCCCTGGAGGGGCGAAAAGTGGATTGCGGAGGCCCGTCTGGCTACATTGAATGTATGTGGAGGAATGAATGATAAGATGGATGAAGTATGCGACATGATGCATGATAGAGGAATAGACGTGTTATGTGTAAATGAGACGAAACGGAAGGGAAAGGATGCTACTACACATGGCATGTATACCGCGTACTGGTCTGGTGTAGACGAGACCGAGCGGGCATGCCAGGGAGTCGGTATCATCCTTTCAGAAAGAATGGGTCATTGTGTGAAAGAGTATGAATGTGTAAGCCCGAGACTGCTATGGATACGAATGAAAGTGGGCTTAAAGAAGTTGTTTGTTTTAGGGGTCTACGCCCCAGACATGTCTAAGCCCACTTATATCCGAGAGCAGTTTTGGGAGTTGGTAAGGATGGTGCTAATGAAATGCAAGGTTAATGAAAATGTTGTGATATTAGGCGATTTTAATGGAAGGGTTGGGGTGAGGAGGCTTGGTTATGAAAGGATATTGGGAACGTTTGGTGATGAAAGTATAAATGAGAATGGTGAAAGCCTTCTCGCCGTATGCGTGGAAAAGAGTCTTTTTGTGACGAACACTTTCTTTCGTCATAAGAAGATTCACACGTATACATGGGAAAGAGGTGATGATAGAAGTATGATAGATTTCATAATTGTTGATGAAAGAATGAGGAGCGCGGTGGTAGATACAAGGGTTTACCGGGGCTCTAACGTAGGGACGGATCATTACTTGGTCTTATGCCGAATTAATGGTCTTTTCAGACGTTGGAGGCATCGGACATCTGTGTCTACCACTGCGTTACAGCGTATAAGAACAGAGAGGTTACAAGATGAAGGTGTGAGAGAGAAGTTCAAATATAGATTGAGAGAAAATATAAGTGATATGGCTGAATTGTGTATGAATGATTTAGACTTGGAGACTGTGTGGTATAATGTCAAGAAAGGTTTAGTGGATGCAGCTACCGGAGTATGTGGTGTAAGTAAGAGAACGAATGAAAGGCAAATTAACACGTTATGGTGGGATGATGAGGTACGGATAGAAGTTGAAGCAAAGAAGAAAGCATGGCTAGATTTATTAGCAACTAAGGCTAGTAACTCTAGCAGTATGAATGATGATATTGAAAGGAAAAAGGCAGTCTTTAGACATCTAAATAAGAGAGTAAAAGAAGTAGTTGAAAGGAAAAAGCAAGAAAGAACGGATATGAATGATAGAAGAATATCGGATAACTTCCAGGCAAACATTAAACTGTTCTGGAAGCTCGTAAGAACTACCAGGGGACATTCAAAACAGCCTAGAATGAATGATATACGAGACCAGAATGGCTGTATTCTGAATGACGAAGTTTTGAGTTTAAGGAGATGGAAGGAATACTTTGAAAGCGTGTTTATGAGTGATGAGACGTTTGAATTAAATGAAATAGAAATTCCGAAAGAAGAGGAAATAGATAGAGATATAAGTATAGATGAAATAATGAAAGCAATGAAAAGTATGAAAGCAGGTAAGGCAGCCGGTTATGATAGAGTATCTCTCGAAATGCTAAGGGCTGGAGAAGGAGTGGTGGCAGACCTGCTGTACACCTTGTTTAATTTATGTTGGGAACTTAAGCGGGTACCGGGAGACTGGTGCAAAGCCGTGATAGTCCCAATATATAAAGGAAAAGGATCACAGCAGGACTGTAAAAACTACCGCGGTATCAGCCTTCTTAGCATTGTGGAAAAACTGTATGCTAAGGTACTAATTGAAAGAGTTATGAAAGAAACTGATGGAAAAATTTGGGATGTGCAAGCGGGATTTAGAAAGGGAATGGGATGTACGGATCAGGTCTTTTGCATGCGCATGATCGCGGAGAAGTTTTTGGCCAAAAACCAAAAAGTTTTTTGTGCGTTCATAGACTTGGAGAAGGCTTATGATAGAGTGGACAGGGATGTGTTATGGCAAACACTGAACTCATTTGGGTTGAGCGCTGGCTTGATACAGGCATTGAAGTCTCTATATAGGGACTCTAGTGGTTGTGTCAGGATCAACGGGGCCTACTCGGACTGGTTTGGCATCCATAAAGGTGTCAGACAGGGCTGTGTGGCTTCCCCGTGGCTGTTCAACCTATTTATGGACAGTTGTTTGGAAAATTTGAAAGCAGAAGAATGCGGGTTAAGAATGGATGAGTTAACCGTCAAATGCCTTTTGTACGCCGATGATCAAGTCATACTTGCGTCGTCGGCAGCCGAGTTGCAAATGATGGTTACATTATTGAACAGGACATTAAAAGAAAAGGGAATGAAAGTGAACGCAAGTAAGACGAAAGTTATGGTTTTTGAAAGAGAAGAAAGTAAAACGATATGTGAAATAAGAATAGAAGGGGAGTTGGTAGAGCAAGTAGATGAGTTCGTGTATTTGGGATGTGTGTTTAGCAGAGATGGTAGATATGATAAGGATATAGAACGACGAGTGAATGCAGGAAATAGATTGAATGGGGCTCTACACTCTATTGTGAAAAGTCAGAATGTGTCCAAAAAGGCACGTTTGGCAATTCACAATGCTGTGTTAGTGCCTACTTTAATGTATGGTAGTGAAAGTTGGGTGTGGCAGAAGAAGCACGAGAGTAGAATAAATGCTGTAGAAATGCGGTCATTACGTAGTATGCTAGGGCTGAATCTGAATGACAGGGTGAGAAATAGTGTGATAAGAGAAATGTGTGGTTTGCAAGATGATGTTGTGACTAGGATTAAGAAAGGAATGCTTCGGTGGTTTGGTCATGTAGAAAGAATGAATGAGGAAAGAGTGACAAAGCAAATTTATGTTGCAGAGGTGAATGGCAGAGTCGGGAAGGGTCGCCCTAGGCGAAAGTTTATCGACCAAATTGGCGATATATTGAAAATGGGCCAAATTAAGAGTACCTTTAACCGACGAGCGTGTATGCGTAGGTATATGGATGTGGAGGAAGCGAGAGAGGTGTGTCAGGATCGTGCCAAATGGAATTCCATAGTCTCTGCCTACCCCTCTGGGTGACAGGCGTGAGTGTTTATGTATGTATGTTTTATAGATATTACTCACGCCTACAATACTGTCAAATAAAATCCTAGAAATATTCATTTTTATTTTGGGTACCTCCCGTACATGTAAATGGCGGATGATTTTTTTTATCTGTCTATTCTACCGTGTAGGGTATCGTTTTGGACAGGTTTTTCAAAAACACTAGGGGTATGGAAGAACATCTTTTTGGTTCAGGGGTCCGATTACGAAATATTTAGCTTTAATGCGGTATTTTTGATTCGTCATGCTTTACGGGAAGGTTCGTTACGATCACGTATATCTTACCGCTGCCGTTACACGTTGGACTGCCGGGAAAATATAGGGTTATTTTGCAATAACCGGCCAAATTTGCAGAAAAGGGTCAGAATAAGTAGCAATAGCATAGCATAGCCAAATTGTGAAGAAAAATTAATTTACAAAATAACTCCAAACATACTGTCATATTTATCTTTTAAATTAAAAATGCGTGGTAACTGGTAATGCATTATTTTAACTGATTGTCTACTATTTTACTACGCTCGCACAGATTCGTAAGGGTTGTTCAGTGGGCAAAAACGTTGTGAATTGAATCGTTGTAATCATAGCTTTTGTCCATAAATCACACAAATTTGGGATAATTTCAAATAAATGTAAAACCAAAAAAAAGCAAATAATGCTGGTGCTTTCAAAATCTGCAATAACGGTATGTCATTATTTATATAGGTATTTGAACTTAAGATTAAAATTTGGCTACTCTTTGAAAAATAAAACATAAACACTCACGCCTGTCACCCAAAGGGGTAGGCAGAGACTATGGACTTCCATTTGGCGCGATCCTGACACACCTCTGTCGCCTCCTTTACATCCATATATCTACGCATACACGCTCGTATGCGCAATCTCGTATCGATTCGAATCTGGCCCATTTTCAATGTATCGCCGATTTGGTCGATAAACCTTCGTCTAGGGCGTCCCTTCCCCCCAGGCGGGATGGCGACCAGGGGTCGTCAGCCGGTGAAGAGGAGGCTTCGGCCCAGAAAATCCCCACCAACAGGCGGGGCGGGCTGAGAGGCAAGGGGAGGGGGCCCTCTGACAATCAGAGGGCCGAACAAGCGGCAAAGCATGCCGAGGAGGGGCGCCACCCGGGCGATACGGCTCGGGTATCAGGCGAAGAGACGGATGCGACTGGCGGCTCCGAGGTGGAGCGTAAGGCCAGATTCGTAAAGGAGGTGGAGGCCGCGATCAAGGTCGTGGCCCACAAGCAAAAGGCCTCCTCGAAGTTAAAGGCCATTCCCGCGGCCTCCGCCTCCATCATGGCGGCTGCGGAGGCCAACTTTGTTGGGGCCGAGCCTAATGCGAACGAGGTAGCGAAGCTGCGGGCGGACGTGGCCCGCCTGACGTCCGCCATGGAGACTCTCCAGAAGGAGAACGAGAAGCTCCGCGCAGACCTGGCCAGTCTACGTGAGCCTGCCTCTCGCGCGGCGCCCCAGACGCAGCGCCCAAGCCAGCCCGTGCCGGTGGAGAACCAGGTTCTGAACCTGGTCCGGCAGGAGCTGGCTGCCTTCCAGCACCGGTTCTCCGTGCTAGAGGGCATCGTCCTGCGCCACCCCACCCCCCCCCCCCCTAGGGGCAAACAAAACGGCGGCGAGGCCGGCAACGGTCTCGTACGCGGCGGCCACGGCTGCCGCATCCAGGCCGGGCGTCCAGCCAGCCCTCGGGCGGGGCTGCAGTTGCCCCTCCCCCCCCCCCCACCTGAAAAGCCGGCTCCGGCAAAACCGGTACCGGCTGAACAGGCTCCGGCTAAGCCGGCGACAGGAAAGAGAGGCAAGGCGAAGGCGAAAAAGGGCAAGGCGGCAGCACAGGGGGTGGCTGCGCCAGCCCCAGTGCCTGCGGCGAATGTGCCAGCGCCAGCGGCAAGCCAGCTGCCGCCGCCGCCACCGCCCCCCCAGCTCCCTACACCTCCCGCGGCTGAAGCCGGTTGGCAGGTGGTCGGGGACAAAAAGAAGGGGAAGAAGGCAGCCAAAAAGGCCAAAGAGCAGGAGCGGCAGCACCAGTTCAGGGCGCGCAAGATCGCGGCTAGGCTCCGCGCCCCGAAGACCGCAGCTGTAGTGATTACACTACAGCCGGACGCCGAAAAGAAGGGCGTTACCTACCGCGATCTGCTCGCGAAGGTGAAAGAGGCGGTGGATCTCGGGGAGCTCGGAATCACCGGGGGCCTCCGGCTCAAAGTCACCCAGACGGGGGCCCGTATGCTGGAGATCCCCGGGGAATTCAGTGGCGCGACCGCGGACGCTCTGGCTGCGAAGCTCAGAACGTCCCTGGACGCGGACGAGGCCCGAGTGTCCAGGACCGTCAGATGCGCAGACCTGCGCATCATGGGTCTGGACGACTCGGTATCGGAGGAGGAGTTGGTGGCCGCCGTCGCCAGGTCCGGGGGGTGCACTACTGACCAGGTCAGGTCAGGCGCCATACGCCCGGACCAACAGGGTATGCATGCCGCCACGATGTGCTGCCCTGTTACGGCGGCCAAAACCATAGTGGAGGGCCGAAGGCTTCTGGTGGGCTGGGTCTCAGCGCAGGTTAAGCTGCTGGAGCCCAGACCTCTGAGGTGCTACCGCTGTCTCGTGGGGCACCACGTATCAGTGAAATGCGCCTCGGAGGTTGACCGCAGTGGCCTTTGCTTCGGCTGCTGTCAGCCTGGACACATATCGGCGACCTGCTGCGCTACGCCCCACTGTGATGCATGTGCGGCGACCGGCAAGCCAGCCGATCACCGGGCCGGAAGCAAGGCATGCGTGCCACCCGCCAAGGCTAAGGCCGCGGGTAGGGGAGGGCCCTCCTCCGCCTCTGTGGCCACCGCCGAAGCCGCAACTGCCGCCGCCGCCGCTGTCACTGTCGCCGCCGCCGCCGCCGCGACACCGACGCCCGCAGAGGGGCGCCCCGTGGAGGAAGCTGAAATAGAATGCCTATGAAAAGGAGCACACCGTGGAGGTGTGCCCTGCTTGGGCGGAGCACCGCCGTGTCCTCGTAGCGGCGATAGGCGGCGGCGACCTCTCGCGTCCGGCCCTGGTCGAAGCCATTGTCCGGAGCGAGACGGAATGGGATGCCGTCACCACCTTCTGCGAAGCAGTGATGCTAGCGAAGGAGGTGGCGGAGCGGGAGAAGGAGAGAGCAGCAGCTTTCCTTCCCGGCCGCCGCGGGAGACGCCCCGGGCGTCGGGGGCTACGTCGTGGCCCCCGGCCACCGTAGGCGCGGGCCTGTGGACGGCGAGCAATGGGTAGCTCGCCGTCCGTCCGTCTAACGACGACAGGCCGTGTCGACGGCGCGTTTTGTTCCACGCGCGCTTCAAAGAGCTGTCAGCAGCGTGAAGAGGTCCGCAAGGGCCGACGCCTGCCGGGGCTGCGGGCTGTTCGAAAGAGATACCGCGGCTCCGGAACGTAAGGGCACTGAAGGAACACGGATGGTTTTTAGTCAGTAAAAGTCTGACACTCCCTTCCGCCCCACCCATAGCGAAAGGCGTCATTAGATGATTTACCATCCGCAAAAAAAAAAAAAAGGGCGTCCCTTCCCGACTCTGCCGTTCACTTCTGAAACATATATTTGCTTTGTCACTCTTTCCTCGTTCATTCTTTCTACATGACCAAACCACTTTTTTTTTTCTTTGAAAAATAACCCAGTATAAATAGATAGTTCAACTATGACAACAACTATGTGAATGATTTCATGTAGACTGTATCATTTATAAAATCGAAAAGTATTTTAATCTTTTTGAATATCACTCCCTATAAGTCTGATTGGAATGTAAGTCTTTTGGTTACCATCGTCCTATTTAGGCCTATTTTTAGTCGTTATAGCGGTCAAATCGCGAACTCAATATGCTCATTATCAAGAAAGCCCACGTATTGTGACGGGCAACTACGGAAACCTACCTCTACAATGTGCCTGGCCCGACAGGCACTTGACCAGTTTTCGTTTAATATTGCAAACCTAAAGTTATATTGTATAGTTTATGAGATAATCCTCAAAAACCATTTATTTCACCAGGTTTTTAATTTCATAAAAATTATCTTGGAAGTTTTTCCAATGAATGGTAGCCTTGATCACTCCTGACATTAGTCTATATCTGTTCGTGAAATTACATCACAATAGGTTCAGCCATTCAGAGAATTAACGTAAACAAACACGACAAAAATTTATAAAAAATGTTTATTAATCTCATAACAGCATGAAAATAATCCACTGATCTTAATAGAAGCTGGTTATATCTATAATAAAGACAGACAAATCAATTTTATTTTTGTGTACGAGGGTTGATCCAAAATATAATGATAATCGGTTACTTCCAGTGCATATAAAAAAGCAAAAAGAATTTTTTTTTTTTGCTTGCTTATGTATCTACTATATCAGCATAAAAATCATACACATAGGCTGCGATTCCCGGGAGGTACATTAATTTGAATACGAATCATCGAAGAGATAACATAAAAAAATGTACTTCTGTTTAAAAAATGTCTACCAAAGACATACACAGTGACTTGGTGGAAACATTGGGGACTCTGCTCCTCCATATCCCACAGTTGCATGCTGGGCTATGGAGTTTAAGCTGAGATGAACATCGCGAAGAACGCCCATCCACATCCCTCACTGATGATAACGTGAAAAATGTCGAAGATGTCTTATTAGCAGATCGAAGAGTTACCATCAGGCATGCTGCAGCTGAGGTCAAAGGGATCTTATATGGTAGTGTGCAAAGAATCCCTGCGGACCAATTGTATATGAAAAAGGTCTCTACGTGTTCCGTACCGAGAATATTGACCGATGAGCAAAAGAAAAAACGAGTCCACATTTCGACGATGAATCTCGAAAGGTTCCAAGCAGATCAGGATTTTTTTTGTTACGTTTGGTGACCATGGACGAGAACTGGATCCACTATTTTGATCATGAAACCAAACAACAATCAATGGTTTGGAAACGAATCTTCTTACCGACACCGAATAATTTCAAAGTGTTAAGTTCGGCGGGAAAGATTAAAATGTCCGTTTTTTGGGAGGCTGAAGGAATAATTATGTTGGAATATTTGGAAAAGGGAGCCACTATTTCGGGCTCTTACTGCGCAGACCAAATAAGAAGACTAAGGGAGGCTAAGGAAGGCGAAGGAAAAAAGACGCGGCAAACTGCTAGCTGAAATGCTGTTTCACCAAAACAACGCTCACAAAGTCGCAGTTGCGATGACTGCCATTCAAGAAACCGTATTTGAACTGCTCTTAACACCCGCCCTATTCGTCAGATCTAGCCCTCAGTGACTTCTATCTATTTCCTCGGCTCAAGGAACACTTTCGAGGCATAAAAATTGCAGACGATAGCGAAGTGATGGGACGCTGTTGAGGCTTTTTTGAAGGGTCTATAAAGTTTTTTTTTTTTCTAAGGAAATTCTGGGTTTAGAAAAAATATTGACTTAAATGCATTAACTTGTTAGGACACTATGTAGGAAAATAATATTTTTTTACTATAATCAACGTGTTTAATAGCACTCGTATAATTGATGATGATGAGCAAAACTTGAACTGGTCTGTGTATGTGTGGTGCAGAAGAGGGAGCTAGAGGATCTGGAACAAGAGCTACAGCGGCGTGTGGCTCGCGTGGCGTCGCACCGCGTGAAGGTGGAGCGGCTGCAGAGGGAGCTGGCCACGCTCGGGGCACAGCGGCGCGGCCTCGCCGCAGTGGAGCCAGGTCAGTCAGTGTGTCACGTGTGAAGGTGCAGCGGCTGCAGAGGGAGCTGGCCACGCTCGGGGCACAGCGGCGCGGCCTCGCCGCAGTGGAGCCAGGTCAGTCAGTGTGTCACGTGTGAAGGTGCAGCGGCTGCAGAGGGAGCTGGCCACGCTCGGGGCACAGCGGCGCGGCCTCGCCGCAGTGGAGCCAGGTCAGTCAGTGTGTCACGTGTGAAGGTGCAGCGGCTGCAGAGGGAGCTGGCCACGCTCGGGGCACAGCGGCGCGGCCTCGCCGCAGTGGAGCCAGGTCAGTCAGTGTGTCACGTGTGAAGGTGCAGCGGCTGCAGAGGGAGCTGGCCACGCTCGGGGCACAGCGGCGCGGCCTCGCCGCAGTGGAGCCAGGTCAGTCAGTGTGTCACGTGTGAAGGTGCAGCGGCTGCAGAGGGAGCTGGCCACGCTCGGGGCACAGCGGCGCGGCCTCGCCGCAGTGGAGCCAGGTCAGTCAGTGTGTCACGTGTGAAGGTGCAGCGGCTGCAGAGGGAGCTGGCCACGCTCGGGGCACAGCGGCGCGGCTTCGCCGCAGTTGAGCCAGGTCAGTCAGTGTGTCACGTGTGAAGGTGCAGCGGCTGCAGAGGGAGCTGGCCACGCTCGGGGCACAGCGGCGCGGCCTCGCCGCAGTGGAGCCAGGTCAGTCAGTGTGTCATGTGTGAAGGTGCAGCGGCTGCAGAGGGAGCTGGCCACGCTCGGGGCACAGCGGCGCGGCCTCGCCGCAGTGGAGCCAGGTCAGTCAGTGTGTCACGTGTGAAGGTGCAGCGGCTGCAGATGGAGCTGGCCACGCTCGGGGCACAACGGCGCGGCCTCGCCGCAGTTGAGCCAGGTCAGTCAGTGTGTCACGTGTGAAGGTGCAGCGGCTGCAGAGGGAGCTGGCCACGCTCGGGGCACAGCGGCGCGGCCTCGCCGCAGTGGAGCCAGGTCAGTCAGTGTGTCACGTGTGAAGGTGCAGCGGCTGCAGAGGGAGCTGGCCACGCTCGGGGCACAGCGGCGCGGCCTCGCCGCAGTGGAGCCAGGTCAGTCAGTGTGTCACGTGTGAAGGTGCAGCGGCTGCAGAGGGAGCTGGCCACGCTCGGGGCACAGCGGCGCGGCCTCGCCGCAGTGGAGCCAGGTCAGTCAGTGTGTCACGTGTGAAGGTGCAGCGGCTGCAGAGGGAGCTGGCCACGCTCGGGGCACAGCGGCGCGGCTTCGCCGCAGTTGAGCCAGGTCAGTCAGTGTGTCACGTGTGAAGGTGCAGCGGCTGCAGAGGGAGCTGGCCACGCTCGGGGCACAGCGGCGCGGCCTCGCCGCAGTGGAGCCAGGTCAGTCAGTGTGTCACGTGTGAAGGTGCAGCGGCTGCAGAGGGAGCTGGCCACGCTCGGGGCACAGCGGCGCGGCCTCGCCGCAGTGGAGCCAGGTCAGTCAGTGTGTCACGTGTGAAGGTGCAGCGGCTGCAGAGGGAGCTGGCCACGCTCGGGGCACAGCGGCGCGGCCTCGCCGCAGTGGAGCCAGGTCAGTCAGTGTGTCACGTGTGAAGGTGCAGCGGCTGCAGATGGAGCTGGCCACGCTCGGGGCACAACGGCGCGGCCTCGCCGCAGTTGAGCCAGGTCAGTCAGTGTGTCACGTGTGAAGGTGCAGCGGCTGCAGAGGGAGCTGGCCACGCTCGGGGCACAGCGGCGCGGCCTCGCCGCAGTGGAGCCAGGTCAGTCAGTGTGTCACGTGTGAAGGTGCAGCGGCTGCAGAGGGAGCTGGCCACGCTCGGGGCACAGCGGCGCGGCCTCGCCGCAGTAGAGCCAGGTCAGTCAGTGTGTCACGTGTGAAGGTGCAGCGGCTGCAGAGGGAGCTGGCCACGCTCGGGGCACAGCGGCGCGGCCTCGCCGCAGTTGAGCCAGGTCAGTCAGTGTGTCACGTGTGAAGGTGCAGCGGCTGCAGAGGGAGCTGGCCACGCTCGGGGCACAGCGGCGCGGCCTCGCCGCAGTGGAGCCAGGTCAGTCAGTGTGTCACGTGTGAAGGTGCAGCGGCTGCAGAGAGCTGGCCACGCTCGGGGCACAGCGGCGCGGCCTCGCCGCAGTGGAGCCAGGTCAGTCAGTGTGTCACGTGTGAAGGTGCAGCGGCTGCAGAGGGAGCTGGCCACGCTCGGGGCACAACGGCGCGGCCTCGCCGCAGTTGAGCCAGGTCAGTCAGTGTGTCACGTGTGAAGGTGCAGCGGCTGCAGAGGGAGCTGGCCACGCTCGGGGCACAGCGGCGCGGCCTCGCCGCAGTGGAGCCAGGTCAGTCAGTGTGTCACGTGTGAAGGTGCAGCGGCTGCAGAGGGAGCTGGCCACGCTCGGGGCACAGCGGCGCGGCCTCGCCGCAGTTGAGCCAGGTCAGTCAGTGTGTCACGTGTGAAGGTGCAGCGGCTGCAGAGGGAGCTGGCCACGCTCGGGGCACAGCGGCGCGGCCTCACCGCAGTGGAGCCAGGTCAGTCAGTGTGTCACGTGTGAAGGTGCAGCGGCTGCAGAGGGAGCTGGCCACGCTCGGGGCACAGCGGCGCGGCCTCGCCGCAGTGGAGCCAGGTCAGTCAGTGTGTCACGTGTGAAGGTGCAGCGGCTGCAGAGGGAGCTGGCCACGCTCGGGGCACAGCGGCGCGGCCTCGCCGCAGTTGAGCCAGGTCAGTCAGTGTGTCACGTGTGAAGGTGCAGCGGCTGCAGAGGGAGCTGGCCACGCTCGGGGCACAGCGGCGCGGCCTCGCCGCAGTGGAGCCAGGTCAGTCAGTGTGTCACGTGTGAAGGTGCAGCGGCTGCAGAGGGAGCTGGCCACGCTCGGGGCACAGCGGCGCGGCCTCGCCGCAGTGGAGCCAGGTCAGTCAGTGTGTCACGTGTGAAGGTGCAGCGGCTGCAGAGGGAGCTGGCCACGCTCGGGGCACAGCGGCGCGGCCTCGCCGCAGTTGAGCAAGGTCAGTCAGTGTGTCACGTGTGAAGGTGCAGCGGCCGCAGAGGGAGCTGGCCACGCTCGGGGCACAGCGGTGCGGCCTCGCCGCAGTGGAGCCAGGTCAGTCAGTGTGTCACGTGTGAAGGTGCAGCGGCTGCAGAGAGCTGGCCACGCTCGGGGCACAGCGGCGCGGCCTCGCCGCAGTGGAGCCAAGTCAGTCAGTGTGTCACGTGTGAAGGTGCAGCGGCTGCAGAGGGAGCTGGCCACGCTCGGGGCACAACGGCGCGGCCTCGCCGCAGTTGAGCCAGGTCAGTCAGTGTGTCACGTGTGAAGGTGCAGCGGCTGCAGAGGGAGCTGGCCACGCTCGGGGCACAGCGGTGCGGCCTCGCCGCAGTGGAGCCAGGTCAGTCAGTGTGTTACGTGTGAAGGTGCAGCGGCTGCAGAGGGAGCTGGCCACGCTCGGGGCACAGCGGCGCGGCCTCGCCGCAGTGGAGCCAGGTCAGTCAGTGTGTCACGTGTGAAGGTGCAGCGGCTGCAGAGGGAGCTGGCCACGCTCGGGGCACAGCGGCGCGGCCTCGCCGCAGTTGAGCCAGGTCAGTCAGTGTGTCACGTGTGAAGGTGCAGCGGCTGCAGAGGGAGCTGGCCACGCTCGGGGCACAGCGGCGCGGCCTCGCCGCAGTTGAGCCAGGTCAGTCAGTGTGTCACGTGTGAAGGTGCAGCGGCTGCAGAGGGAGCTGGCCACGCTCGGGCCACAGCGGCGCGGCCTCGCCGCAGTTGAGCCAGGTCAGTCAGTGTGTCACGTGTGAAGGTGCAGCGGCTGCAGAGGGAGCTGGCCACGCTCGGGCCACAGCGGCGCGGCCTCGCCGCAGTTGAGCCAGGTCCGTCAGTGTGTCACGTGTGAAGGTGCAGCGGCTGCAGAGGGAGCTGGCCACGCTCGGGGCACAGCGGCGCGGCCTCGCCGCAGTGGAGCCAGGTCAGTCAGTGTGTCACGTGTGAAGGTGCAGCGGCTGCAGAGGGAGCTGGCCACGCTCGGGCCACAGCGGCGCGGCCTCGCCGCAGTTGAGCCAGGTCAGTCAGTGTGTCACGTGTGAAGGTGCAGCGGCTGCAGAGGGAGCTGGCCACGCTCGGGCCACAGCGGCGCGGCCTCGCCGCAGTTGAGCCAGGTCCGTCAGTGTGTCACGTGTGAAGGTGCAGCGGCTGCAGAGGGAGCTGGCCACGCTCGGGGCACAGCGGCGCGGCCTCGCCGCAGTGGAGCCAGGTCAGTCAGTGTGTCACGTGTGAAGGTGCAGCGGCTGCAGAGGGAGCTGGCCACGCTCGGGGCACAGCGGCGCGGCCTCGCCGCAGTGGAGCCAGGTCAGTCAGTGTGTCACGTGTGAAGGTGCAGCGGCTGCAGAGGGAGCTGGCCACGCTCGGGCCACAGCGGCGCGGCCTCGCCGCAGTTGAGCCAGGTCAGTCAGTGTGTCACGTGTGAAGGTGCAGCGGCTGCAGAGGGAGCTGGCCACGCTCGGGCCACAGCGGCGCGGCCTCGCCGCAGTTGAGCCAGGTCCGTCAGTGTGTCACGTGTGAAGGTGCAGCGGCTGCAGAGGGATCTGGCCACGCTCGGGGCACAGCGGCGCGGCCTCGCCGCAGTGGAGCCAGGTCAGTCAGTGTGTCACGTGTGAAGGTGCAGCGGCTGCAGAGGGATCTGGCCACGCTCGGGCCACAGCGGCGCGGCCTCGCCGCAGTGGAGCCAGGTCAGTCAGTGTGTCACGTGTGAAGGTGCAGCGGCTGCAGAGGGAGCTGGCCACGCTCGGGGCACAGCGGCGCGGCTTCGCCGCAGTGGAGCCAGGTCAGTCAGTGTGTCACGTGTGAAGGTGCAGCGGCTGCAGAGGGAGCTGGCTACGCTCGGGGCACAGCGGCGCGGCCTCGCCGCAGTGGAGCCAGGTCAGTCAGTGTGTCACGTGTGAAGGTGCAGCGGCTGCAGAGGGAGCTAGCCACGCTCGGGGCACAGCGGCGCGGCCTCACCGCAGTGGAGCCAGGTCAGTCAGTGTGTCACGTGTAAAGGTGCAGCGGCTGCAGAGGGAGCTGGCCACGCTCGGGGCACAGCGGCGCGGCCTCGCCGCAGTGGAGCCAGGTCAGTCAGTGTGTCACGTGTGAAGGTGCAGCGGCTGCAGAGGGAGCTGGCCACGCTCGGGGCACAGCGGCGCGGCCTCGCCGCAGTGGAGCCAGGTCAGTCAGTGTGTCACGTGTGAAGGTGCAGCGGCTGCAGAGGGAGCTGGCCACGCTCGGAACACAGCGGCGCGGCCTCGCCGCAGTGGAGCCAGGTCAGTCAGTGTGTCACGTGTGAAGGTGCAGCGGCTGCAGAGGGAGCTGGCCACGCTCGGGGCACAGCGGCGCGGCCTCGCCGCAGTGGAGCCAGGTCAGTCAGTGTGGCACGTGTGAAGGTGCAGCGGCTGCAGAGGGAGCTGGCTGATCAAATTTATTTGGAATCACATGAGAAGCACCAGCTTTCAAAAAAAAAAAATGAATCATCGAAATCGGTTCATGTAGAACAAAGTTATGAGCACACATAAAAAAAGTTTTTTACTTTTTGAAGTCTGTAGAAAATAGTAGCTTAATGCTGCTGTGTTTTGTATGGTGAGTGTAGAAAACCAGAGACCCTTTTTACTAGAAACGAGGCATTCCATCTCAGTCCTCAGGGGTTACCACGCATCTGCATTTTGATTCTTAATTGAAATGTGCATGTCTTTGGGCCACAGAATCCTTTTACCATCAGGTGGCCTGTGTGCTCGTTTGTCGTCCTTATACTAATCAAAAACAAAATACATTTTCACATTCCAATATATGAACTGTATTTTATTACGTACCGGAGGCGTGGAGCAGAAGTGCGGTGGTCTTGTTCTTCCAGAAAGGCGACAACGCTCTCTTGAAGAACTACAGACCGATTTCCCTTCTGAGCCGCGTCTACGTGCTGTTTTCGAGAGTCATTACGAATCGTCTCGCGCGCAGACTTGACGACTTCCAGCGTCCCGAACAAGCCGGTTTCCGAAAAGGCTTTAGCACCATAGACCACATACATACCCTTCGGCAAATTGTACAGAAGTCCGCGGAGTACAATTTGCCACTATGTCTGGCGTATGTGGACTATGAGAAAGCCTTTGATTCCGTCGAAAATAGGGCGGTGCTGCAGTCCCTTCAGCGGTGCCAAGTTGACTGTCGGTATATCGAAGTGCTGAAGTGCTTGTACAGTAGGGCTACGATGGCTATCCGAGTACAGAACCAGAGTACGAAACCTATCCAATTGCAGAGAGGTGCAAGACAGAGTGACGTTATATCCCCGAAACTTCACCGCTGCATTGGAAGAGGTTTTCAAGCTTCTAGACTGGAAAGGATACCGTATTAACATCAATGGCGAGTACATCACTCACCTTCGATTTGCCGACGATATAGTCCTTATAGCAGAATCGCTGGAAGACCTAAGCACTATGCTCAATGACCTCAATAGTGTCTCCCAACGGATAGGTCTTAAGATGAACATGGACAAAACAAAGATTATGTTTAATGTCCATGTCACACCTATGCCGGTAGTTGTTGGGAGCACTAAGCTCGAAGTTGTTGACGAGTATGTTTACCTGGGACAAATAGTCCGACTAGGTAAGTCCAACTTCGACCGAGAGGTCAATCGACGGATTCAACTCAGCTGGGCAGCGTTCGGGAAACTAAGACACATCTTCTCGTCAGACATACCTCAAAACCTTAAAACGAATTGTACAACCAGTGCGTGTTGCCAGTGATGACTCACGGAACTGAGACGTGGTCCTTCACTGCTGGCCGTATGAGGAAGCTCAAGGTCGCTCAGCGAGCTATGGAGAGGGCTATGCTCGGAGTTTCTCTGCGTGATAAACTTAGGAATGAGGATATCCGCAGTAGAACCAGAGTAACCGACATAGCCAACGGATTAGTAAGCTGAAGTGGTAGTGGGCCGGCCATATAGCTCGAAGAACCGGCAACCGATGGGAAAGAAAAGTTCTTGAGTGGCAGCCTCGTACCAGTAGGCGAAGTGTAGGGCGACCCCCCACGAGATGGAGTGACGATCTGGTAAGACATGCAGGAAGTCGATGGATGCAGGTGGCTCAGGACCGTGCTTTATGGTATTCCTTGGGGGAGGTTTATGTTCAGCAGTGGACTTATGAAAGGCTGTAATGATGATGATGATGATTACCTTATTTTATATTCTCACTTATGACAACGTTTTTTACAATCCTCGTAACCGTTGTTAAAGTCAATTTCCGGAATAGCCTTCAATGCGCGTAGCGATTCACGTTTAATGTCTTCAATTGACTCAAAATGGTTTCCCCGTGGCGGTCGCTAGAGTTTGCTGAACAGCCAGAAGTCGCACGGAGCTAAATCAGGCGAATACGATGGTTGTGGAACGATATTGGTGGAATTTTTGGCGAAAAACTCACGAAGACTCAATGCAGTATGCGACGGTGCATTATCGTGGTGCAAAAACCAAGAGTTGTCGGCCCATAATTCCGGCCTCTTTTAACGAATGGCTTCGCGCAAGCGACGCATAACACTCAAATAGTATTGTTTGTTGACAGTTTGGCCGGTCGGAAGGAATTCGGAGTGCACCACACCTCGATGATCGACGAAAACTGTCAACATGGCCTTGATTTTTGACTTGCTTTGAAGTGGTTTTTTCGGCTTCGGCTCACCTTTAGCACAATATTCGGCCGATTGATCGTCTGTTTGCGGGTCGTAAGCGTATGTCCAAGACTCGTCGCCAGTTATAATACGTTTCATGACATCCTGGTAGTCGGAAAGCATTGTTTCACAGACGCCAACGCGGCGCAGTTTTTCAAGAAAATAGAGTGATTTTAGAACCAATAGTGCATTTACTTTTCTTAGGCCCAAATGATGACAAACAAGCACACAGTCCACCTGATGGTAAGTGGTTGCTGCGGCCCATAGACATCTACATCTATCCTCGTTTGCGAATTAAAATGCAGATGCGTTGTCACCCGTGAGGAGTAAGATGGAATGCCTCATTTCCAGTAAAAAGGGCCTCCGACCACCTGCACTCACCAAGCGTAACGCAGAGGTAAACCTCTACTTCACGCTGGTATTCTGTGAGGTCGTGGTACCACCCCGGTTCGAGTCGGCCCATCCGTGCGTCAGCAAAAGCTGCCGCCTGGCTCTACCACTGTTAAACCGCACTGTTGATTCCGCACACAAAATTTAATGGAACTTCTTTGAATAATTTCACTCATTGTAAAAATTGCAGAATGCACTTTTTGTACTTCAGAAAGACAAGCGTATACTAAACACTAATGATTACTTTGATGTGATATTTGGCACAGATGTCATTGACAGTCATACCAATGTAGAAAAAAAAATTTCGACGAATGGATTTCCGCGCGAAATTTAATTTAAAAAGTCCTACTATTTTTTGTCCACGGTAGTATGTCTGACGAGAAGATGTGTCGTAATCTCCCGAACGCTGCCCAGCCTAGTTGAATCCGTAGATTGAACTCTCGGTCAAAGTTGTACTTACCTAGTCAGAATATTTGTCCCAGGTAAACATATTCTTCAACAACTTCGAGCTTAGTGCTCCCAACAGCATAGGTGTGACATGGACATTAAACATGATCTTTGTTTTGTCCATGTTCATCTTAAGATCTATCCCTTGGGATACACTATTGAGGTCATTGTGCAAAAATAAGGTAATATATGCGATAAAATCCGTAAAAAGTAGTTTCACTTAAACGTAATATGTAAGTGGATGGTGGACTTGCAGAAAACGACAGCGACACTCCCCCACCCACTCCGGACGGCATGAAACGCAGCAAATCCGAGCTGGTGCTGCGGAGACCTCATCGCGACTCGCTCACGTGCTTGCTCGACGACGTCGACCCGCTCTCCGCAGCGGAACGAGAGCTCTTCCGTAGTAAAAAGTTGAGGTATTTCCTGGGTTTTGTTTCTTTCTCTTGATTATTCTAAGGACTTTATTGTATTCACATTAAAAATTTAATATGTAATGAATTTAACGATAACGACAAATCATACTGCGGCAGAGGCCCAAAGAGCATCGGGCTTCTATTAAAGAAGAAACATTTTTTTCTTTGAGTTGTGATCAGGAAGTTGCTACTGTCCATGCACCTGTTTCAGCTTCCCTCTGATATGTTTTCTATATTCCATCTCAGATATGGGGTAATGGATATTCTTACACTGTCACACGGTATAGTTTATAAATACGCTTTGCTATGAACGGCAATTTTTGACTGCATTGAACAATATTAATTTTCTGCCTACCCACACTTTTAATATTTCTCTCCAGTCTCAGTTTAAGTTTGGATCCGCTGCCTTCACCAAACTTGGCTCTCCCCTCGGACGAGACGTTCCACACGGCGACCAGTTCGCCCAAGCCGCTCCCCGGTGACTCCGCCCCCACCTCCCCCACCTGTACTTTGAGCGCTGCAGACTCCGCTCAGGACGTGGGGCTGCGCCCTCGCTTCAAGCTGGGACCTGCGCCGCCCGACGATAGTGACGACATGTCCAGCACTGAAGATTACTCTAAGGTAATCCCGCCCATCGTTTTATTACTATTGATATTTCTATTGTATGTTTGGTTGCGGCGTAAAAGATTCTTTAACGAAATGTGAGAAAAATCTCATAGCTTCAGATAGATGGCAGTATAATCATTCTTTACGAAAGATATGAATTACTTATTGTGACACTTTACATGGCTATTTGTATTCGCTGTTGGGTGTTTGTTGTATTTTGGTAAAATATATGACGTACACTCAAACATCAAATAGAGGCAAATACGACTATTTACTCATTGCAGCCAAATAAAAGACACACAAACATTTGGCCGCAGAAGGTGATGTGTTCATTAAAACTATGGACACGAATTACATTACATAAATTAATTTGGTACAATTCCAGGAATTTCAACAGTTTCATTGTCTCAATACATTTTCAATAGTTGTTCCAGTTCGCGCTCACCACAGACACAAAATACTGCACATCCGTTCAGTTAGACGGCGCGTGCGCTTCTGAATATGGCCATTGTGTGGACGGTTTATTTGCGTATTTGCCTATTTGACTCCTTTGATGTGCGTCGAGAAACCAACAAGTGTACGCGTATTGGTATTGGCCATATTTATCAAATAAAAATAAGGCCACAATACTTTGTCAGATATATTTGTCCACACGTGGTAATTGTTTGCCAAATATGCCAAATACAAATAGCCATGTGAAGTGCCACCATTAGACCAGTGATAATATAATCGTCAATCCGTCTGCCAAGTGTGATGATTAAGGCGAATCCTCCCTACGAAGAGAAAGTCACAGCTGTGGACTTTTACTTTCTGATAAAAACATGAAGAGTTCATATTAGTAATAGCTTGATAGCGAGCACCTCATTCCGGGCGGTTATTATCTTTATATATAAAAATTACGTGTCACGTTGTTTGTCCGCGATGGACTCCTAAACTACTGAACTGATTTCAATGAAATTTTGCACACTGTGTGCAGTTAGGTCCAACTTGAGAGATAGGATAGTTTTTTTCCCGCTAAATGACCCTCAAAATTTTTTATTGCGAATTTAAGGATTTTTATAGGAAGGGTCGTTGGAACGGGCAGAACAACGTCTGCCTGGCGAGCTAGTTATCTATAGATTTTTCATTTTAAAAATAAATTTTGTTTAAAGACTCTAGGTTTTAAATTATAGATTGCTCTTATAGACCTCATTTAAGATTAATCATCTTCTATTGCAGCCAAGAATTGTGGAAGGTCAATCGTCGAGTTCGGTAGAGAGATCGCCTGAAGAGCGACATCAGAGGACCAAGTATAGGAAGAGAATACCAGGTAATGATTTACAGCCAACATTTTTTTCTATTCTTTTTTTAATTTTTCTTGTTAAAATTAGTCAAACAGCAAATATAAGAGATCGTATATGGTTATGTTTTTGTTTGCAAAAGCCAATTTAAAAAAAGTACTTATACTATAAACTTATATTTACGCGAACACTACACATTTAAATAAAACTAGTTTTACGGATTTTATAGCGTATATTAACTTATTTTATATTCCCAACGTTTCGAGTACTTTACGGCACCCATGGTCACGGGGGGGGGGGAAGAGATGAGGTTTATTCAATACACTATAATTGTCTAAACTTCTTCATTAGCACGTAACCCCCCTGAAACAAACTCGTCGAGTGGCATGAGAAGTAGCGAGGAAAGAAGTCAGAGACGTAGTGTGGTAACAATACTTGTCATGCCGCACGTCATGCTCCCCGTTATGCTCATCGTTCCCTGTTTTGTTGGCTTTTTGGGCGCGAGTGAAAGGACTGGAAATTTGAACGCGAGTGGCCGACCACATAATCACGTGAATACAGTTCGAATCGAGTGCATGTTACGGAAGCGTCGTTCTATTGCAATTAATAAATGCCATCCACCATCTCCGTTGGCGAGGACGACGACGCATATTTCTTTTTATGACATTGATATAACTAGCTATACTAAATTGCATTGCATATTTATGCATATAGCGTGCATAATGCTACAGTTTCAACAACCATTGTGTTGCAAACGCGAGCGACCTATTGCGAAGCGTTGCGATTAATACGCGAGTGGAGCAGTGTGTGGCGGAGCCATAAAAGTGCAGAGCTGGACATGGCCTTTTCCCATTGGGATGATTATACCGCCATCTATAATAGTCATAAGATCTTTGTGGCATTTCTTTTGTGGATTCTTTTACGCTGCCATTACATGGGCTTTAACACATTCATCGTCAAACCAAATTTTCTGTTTCAAAAATTATCTTCTTATTACTATTATTTACTTTCAAGTAAATAAGATACTTTAATATGCGATTCAAAAATGTCCCTTTCCCATAGTTCAATATTTCCCCAGAGGTCTCAAAATAATTCATTTGCCACTACGCCAAAGAAAATATACACTACGCGAAAAGAAACGACACTTAAGCATGTATGCACGTAAAATCGCTAGCGACTATATCTGGGTGTCTGGATGTGTGCGGGGGCCTCGAGAGGCGCGCGGGGCGCGGAACGGGCCGTCGCCGACTGCCCTGGCCGAGGGCTAGTATGTAGTACCGTAGTAGTTGTTCGCGTCTCGTCTCTCTAATCTCACGCACCGCACGAATGCACGGATTTTATAGTTTAATTTTACTTAAACGTTTGAATAAACTTTATATATACTTTATATATATAAGGTTTATTCAAACCTTACTTCCTTGGCCGCGGTAAAGACTCACTTTCGTATAATTGAACGTGGTAGAACCATGCAGCAGCTATATTAATAGTATAGTTGTACCACGAATGGGTCGGCTCGACCGGGGAAGGACCAGGCTCTCACAGAATACCAGCGTAAAATAGCAGCTTAACACTACTGTGTTTCGTATGGTGAGTGTAGAGAAGTGGAAAAAAGGCAATCCATCTTAGTCCTCACGGGTGACAACGCATATGCGTTTTGATTCGCAAACGAGGATAGATGTAGATGTAAAATTTGACCTGCTCAAAGTTCAAAAACTTAAAAAAGTAAGTGTGTATAAAAAGGGTTATTATAATATTAAAGAATTTATAGATGATAATAACCCCTGGAAGTGAGGTGATCGCTCCCAAGCTATTTCTAATTTGTTGTGTTGTTAATTTGTGTAACATACATGATTGTAAGCTGTTATTTAAAAAAAAGTTCTTGCTAGTTCTTCCCAGGACAGAAGTTTTTTTCGAACCAGTGGTAATTATACAAAAGAGTGACTTTCAATAAGTATTATTTATAATCTATATTGAATAAAAAAGTTTCTGTTTCTGTTTCTGTCTAAGGGCCACAGCAACCACTTGCCATCAGGTGGACTGTGTGCTCGATTGTCAACCTATCCTATAAAAAAACAGGTGCGTTGTCACCTATGAGGACTGAGATGGAATGACTCGTCTACAGTAAACAAGTTCTCTATATTCAATTTATGTTTTACGCTGGCTGTTAAAGCGGAGTTCTTCCTCGGACAAGCCAAACCATTCGTATTACAACCATAATACCGCGTAGTTGCAGCGTGGCTCTGCCACAATGTTACATATTTCGTTTGTATGAGCAATTTAACCTTCGGCGTGCTCTTAAGGCAAATTCTTTCTACAAAGGGAGAGTGCTGCTGTGTTTCGTATGGTGAGTGTAGAGAACCGGAGACTCTTTTTACTGGAAATAAGACATGCCATCTTATTCCTCACGGGTGACAACGTATCTGCATTTTGATTTGTAATAGAGGATAGATGTAGATGTCTATGTGCCGCAGCAACCACTTACCATCAGGTGGACTGTGTGTTCGTTTGTCACCCTTATCTTATAAAAAAAAATCTTTGTGCACCACGTAAACTTTCATTGCTTAAAATGTGACCATTTCATAGTATTCTCGGTTAGAATTCAGGTCATTCCGGTACGAATATTTTCTTTCCATCATTGGTAACGCCTTTAACGACGATTGGTAGCGACATCGCTACTTATGGAAATTTAAAAATAGCCAATAGCTTTTGCTTAATGTGGTCACGGTTAACATTGTCAGCTGTCAGCCGTCCCGGCGGACGTAGGTACCTGGTGGTGTAATGGTTAACGGAAGGGTAGGGCGCAGGAAGACACGTGGCAAGTTATTTTAATTTTGTAACTAAGTGACCGTTACGAATGTGTCAGTGTGTAGTACGAGGGCGGCACTGAAAATTTCGGGAATCAAGGAAGTGACACAACATTACTATTTAAAAATGTATTTATTGCTTTTCGAAGTATTCTCCGCGAAATTTGTATTATTATTTTTCCATACGATGGAACCAATCATTGAAGCAACCATTCCATTCGGAAGTTGGGGTCTCCAAAATGGCCGTTTTGTAGGCGTCCACAGCTTCTTCAGGTGATGAAAATCTCTGTCCACGCAATTTATTCTTTATTTTAGGGAAAGTATAGAAATCATTAGGGCTTAGGTCGGGGCTGAACGGCGGATGGTCTAATAATTCTATGTTTTCTTGCTCTAAAAACTCTTTTGTTCTGTGTGCGATGTGAGAACTCGCATTGTCGTGATGGAGGATGATGCGGCGGTTGTAGTTCTCTTTACGAAGTTCAGAAACGACCTGTGGCAAACAAATGCTAGCATCCCATTCTGCATTAACCGTTCTTTGTCCTTCAAGAGGAATAGTCGTAACATGGCCGTGAACGAACAATTTTTGTTGGCTTTAACTCATTTTCGAACACCCAAACTCGTGACTGGTTTTTTGTTTCGGGTTCGTACGCGTATATCCAGGATTCGTCACCTGATACGATGTTGTATACAGCATTTGAGGATCCTGCGTGGAATCTTTCGAGAGTTCTGACGCACCAAGTAACGCGCGCCGCTTTTTGCTCTGCACAGAGCGAATGCGGTATCCATCGGGAAAACAACTTTTTTACACCTAATTGTTCATGCAAGATTATTTGTATTTGACTCATCACAATGTCTAAAGTTGCCTGAATTTCGCGGTATGTCACATGTCGATCTTCCTCAATCAGCTTACGCACAGCATCAACGTTTTCTTGGGTGACTGCAGTTTTTGGACGACCTTGACGGGGATCATCACTGAGCTTGACACGTCCACGTTGAAATTCAGCAAATCAGCGATAAATTGTGGTTTTGGATGGGGCTTCATTACCAAATGCAGAAATCATCCGGTCAACACACTGTTTTTGTGTTAAACCACTTCGAAAGTCATAATAAATCATCGCTCTTGAATTTTCTCGAGTCAATTCCATTTTCTCAACGACTAAACAACACCGAGAATCTTTTTTTAAATAAATAAATGGTATTCGATTTTTAAAACCAAAGAGTTTTCAATTAAAAAGATTTTAATATGACAGGAACAGTGGAAATATTCCATTCCCGATACTTTTAGTGCAGCCCTCGTAAAATAGTAGGCTTTAGATATTTATAAATGAATGCGTCGCATCTATGCAGACGTGATACTGTCCGTAGCCTTGTACGGGGCCCCTTTATAGGTGAAAAGGCTTTCCATCCGACGTTGACGAGAGACCGAACCGCTGACGATAGAACTAAAATCTACAATGTGCAGCGGAAGATGGACATACGAATCGTGCGAGAATACCGCACGATATCCTTTGAGGCCACGACAGTTCAGGCTCGCTTTTCACCTTTGGACATATTGGCGGACGTGGATGCGAGGGTGTACGACCCGATGCGTGTCCTCCGCATAGATATAAGAAAAATAGGGGATATGGCATGTGGTCACGTGACCTGAAGTCAAGTGTTTCTCAAATATGGCGACGACTCCGCCCACAAGAAATAGCGTTGTTTATGTCGATATTTTCAGTATCGATGCTATATAAATTATGACGTACCATCCATCTCATAGGTATATATTAAATAAACAAATATTAGATCACTACACTATTGAATTGGGTTAATCCTGTAATAATAGTTGTATTAAGATGATAAATAAATAAATCTTACGTTCAACTCAGAATAGGAAAGTTTTGAAACTGTAATT
Organism: Parnassius glacialis; assembly: GCA_033319125.1. Taxonomy (NCBI): domain Eukaryota; kingdom Metazoa; phylum Arthropoda; class Insecta; order Lepidoptera; family Papilionidae; genus Parnassius; species Parnassius glacialis. The sequence continues at coordinate 2,922,417 of JAVANC010000012.1, read as the reverse complement.
GCTTTAAGATATGGTGAAGCAACAGTCAAAAGTGAGCGAAGAGACCAAGTAAAAAACACTTGATTGGAGCTTTAACTCCTTTCTTTTCAGAAGACGTATACGACGTGCACCAGAATATTATACTGAGTTCGTGCAACGAGCTAACGTTTTTTCGTAACGACGGCAATCTGCACATAAGCACTCCATCCGTGCGTCCCTGGGTCGACGCATGCATTTTTTTCTCCTATGCAGAGATTAACGAAACCACCACTATAGGCAATGTATTAGGCTTCGTTAGGTTTTTTTTTCTAGCCCATGCTGTCCCAATACTAGGCAGAAGTCTCCCCTAAGTTTTTTCCAGTGGTTTTGTCGTGCACCATATCGAACCAGCCCCAACGGTATGCGTCCAGGTTGCGTGAATTATATCATATATATAGACTTTATAGCGGCTGGGAAGTTAGTTGCGAGCGCAAGTCCTGTACCTTCACGCTTCGCTTTACGTACTGTGATCTGAGACACCATCAAGTTTTCTTTCAACTATATCTGCACGGACTAGCGCTCGCTCTTAACTTCCAAGCCGCCATAAAGATTCGACAACACCTTTCTTTCGTGGTAATGGTCGGTTACCAGTTCAAGTCACCATGAACGTGCAGTGGACTGACCTTTATCTTGATTTATTTAAAGTTTGTGGAGCATGTGTTCTTTCATACATAGTTACTAGCCGTCATCTCTCTTTTTTTTATAATAAAGATTATTTATTTATTTATCTCAGTAATCTAATCGAGTTGAGCAGCCCCTTTCTAACCATACCACCGTTCACACAATCCATTAATCATTTAACTATCCTAACGTATTCCTCAATCCTCAGCATCCCAAGTTCATACCATACGACAACCAATTTCCATGCAACATTTCGATCAATAGGGGTGGCTGCGCCACTTCAGACTTCCACTTCCATACTCATTTCTCATTATATCCCATTTGTGTAACACCACAAAATATCAATTTTATAGTGTTTACAACCTGCAAGTTGTAATGACTTCCACCAGTAGCGTAATCCACCACTAAGGATACTGGAGGTAAACGAGAGAGTAAGGATTAAAAATAAATAAAATAACAATAATGTATACTGATTAAAATCATTTATTCGTGACGAAATAATATTATTTAGTCAGAAAATTTATTTTAGACATGAACCAAATCACCCTCAAGCCGAACTACATCCAGCGTTCTATTTATACATTCTTTTTCAAAATGCAAGGAGCATATTCTTCTTACTACTGCAGGTTTTATGTTTTCTTGGCCTATATTTTCAATCCACAATTTTTGAAGGCCTTCATTTTTTGGCAACCTAAAATAAATATTATGCATCGTTAAGTACCAGTCAAAAATAATCTTAACATCATCAAATATTTGATGAAAAAAACTATCATAGAAAATTTACGATTTACACTATTTGCAAGTTATTTTCTTATACGAAAGGCTCCCAATCGATCGTCTGATTAAATATACAGTTTACGTATCTAAAACGTTATTTGATCATGACTACATTAATATTATTGTTAAACAGGCTCAGAAGGGCTAGAACCCGGAGCCGTAAAGCCAGTTTAATAAAAAAATATTGTTAAAATTTATATCGATAATTTCAAAACATGACAACACGTAAGGACAACACTATGTAAAAATGTAAACAATCAAAATGTTTACTTGTTTAAATTTACATGATAATAGTAATTGGAAATTCTAGATAATATCGGGAAACACGATTTAGAACCCATAACATGAACACGAAACGCAATTCACACGAAAAATATACAATTAAGGAAAAAAGTTACAACTAACCTGAAAAATGACAATCTTTTTTAATTTTTACGAGAATTTGAATTACATCCATTGATGCAACACTTTGTCATGTTGTTTTTGCTCAACTACCCTTTACTAATGAACAAAAAAGCTCCAAAATAATCAAAATTCACTGTAACACTGCGAAATAACTCCGAACAAGGCTTAGATGACAGACGAACTACCACAAATGAACGTCATCCTAAAATGGCGCGTCATGCATCAAGGTGGAGCTTGGTGACATTTATGAAAACTGGCAACAGAAAATTGAAGTCTAAGATATGTACTTATCTCTTTTTACAGTTGAAAATCATAACGTGTGAGAATGAGACAGATATATTTTTGTTGGCAAGGTTCATGTTTGCATGATATTTGTATAACCAAAAAATATATATGCAATTTACAGCTTATCCTCTAGTTTTCTTATATCAATGGTCCTCCGCCAGAGCGGTGGAAGTGAGTCAGATGAGGTGCTTGAAGGTGTTAAGCGGCAGGAACGACTTAACTTCGCAACGTTGCGTTAGGAGGCTGCTGAGCGGTGTCGGGAGACGACAGATCTCGCTCGGAGACGACGTCCAAGTTGTTATTTTTTCTTTTTTTTTCTTTAAAAAACATTACCACCCACACTAGGATTTTCTCCTGTATCGTGGAGGCAGTTTCCAAACATAAATTGCACGAGGACAAACATCCAGACCCGTTATAATTACTTGCAGGTTATACAAATACTTGTCCCGTGTGGGATTCGAACGCGCGCAGTAACTCATTGCTAAGCCACTGCGACACGGAGCCGTCATCGGTTTATCGTTCGTCACGGCTCTCCCTTTGATGACGGTGATCCCCTATCAGAAACGGGGCTTCTGGAGTTACGGGAGCTCTGGATGGGGGCCCCGAACGAACGTCTAGCAATGTAGCCGCTGAGGAGGACGGTGACTTGGAGGTGGTATCTAGCAGCGTGATACCACCGCGAGGTTTCCGAGGGCAGTGAGGACTGCCCCCGGGACGTGCTTTAATAAAGCGAGGAGGGAGAGGGGCCTCGGTTGTGTTCCGAACGGAAATCCCGGGACCTTTATATACGCTGATGGTGACCATCGTAGGGTTTAAGCCGGTAGGAGTCCAGCACAACTTTCTGTTGTTTCCGCAGTGGAAGGTATCCATGAGGATCCCCACGACAAAAAAGTGAGTGATTACCTCGTCGGTCTAGTGGTCGTAAACGCGATTGTCCCGGGTTCGAATCCTGCGTTGGGCCAAAATCAGTTATCGGGGTTTTCTGTCAAGATATTTTCAGTAGCAGCTTGGAGTCAGGCAGTTTGCGTTGTGTCATCACCTTAGTTCTTTCCTGTCGTATCGAATTGCCATCCCATCGGAGGGAATAGACAGTGCACCTGTGTTCGCGCACACACTCCGACACTGTTACCGTGTTCTGCGCAAATGGCTAGTCTGTTGAGACGGGCCGCCGTGACCGATATTTGGTCTGGAGGATATTAATATTATTGTTATAAGGCTAGTTGTGTGTCGGTACAGGCGAACGGGGCGAGCGTGGCGAGCGCGGCGCGCGGGGACGGCGGCAGGTGACGGAGGCTGAGGCACTGCGCGCCATGCAGCGGCTGTGCGCGCGCATCGCCGACCAGAAGCTGCTCGTCATCTCCTCGCTCGAAAACGACTGCTCCAAGGACGAGTTGCACTCGCAGATCGCGGTACACCCCACACTACACAATTTCAAAGTCCCTCCGGAGCATCTAGACGGATTATTAACTAGACAGATGGTTTTGACCGTATATATTTAAAATTTATTAAGATAGATCACTGCTCGATCTACTGTTATTAGTTGCAGTCCAGTTAAGGATCTCTCCAGATGCTTCGGAGACAAATATGTATAAAGTGTATACCAAAACAATAGCATTAGAAGCTTAGCATCTGAAAGGATAAATTCCTATTAAAAAAGATATTTTTAATACAGTTGCTCAAAAAGTGGCGTATTGCAGGGACGTATAGCGTTCGGGATGTGCGCCATTACATACTCGTGCTTTTTCTTTACCTGAGGTTGTTATAAATTAATTTGCTTAATTCCGCGTAAAGAAAGAAAATGATGTGTCATGCCCAGTTTTAAGGGGACCTCCCACCCTCCCTCAATCGCGCGCACTATACCCGTCGCCGTCAATCCCAGCACTACCATCTCCAGCACACTAGGCACGACACACCACTCTCGAAAATACAACACGTGCCTCGCCTCTACACGAGGCATCCTCAGGTGAAGTAGACTCTGCGGAGACTGGCCGCTAAGTGAGTTCACTTAGCGGCCAGTCTCCGCAGAGTCTACTTCTGGGAGGGAGGATGGGAGGTCCCCTTAAAACTTGACAGGACAACCTTCTCCGAACTCGTGCGTTCTCTTTCCCAACTGTCAAAATAATGTCTATTAAAAAGAAAAAACCAACCACGAAGTTTTTATTAAAAAAAATTCATAGTTTTTATGATTCATGCAAATATTTCTAAAAAGAAGCTACTAATTTGTTTCAATATCAGATTTAATGATTTAATTCAATGAGTTAGGTTAGGTTTCATTTCATTTCATCTCATTAAATTTCAGTTTCATTTCATATCAATAAAAAAAGTCTAATGAAGACTTGGCTGTATGGGCATACTTCCCTTTGCCTACCCAGAATGAATGAAGAAAACACAAAAAATCTCTGCTTATATTCTTTTACGTTTGGCGCCATTTTCTAAAAATATTCTTTATTAAATTGCTTCATTTTTTCGCAACTGTATTAAAAATAGTTGTTCAGTTCACGTGCGGAACCGTCATTGCAACTTGTTCCGACTGTCAACCCTCACCATCGGCTACGCCTCGGCTCAGGTAGACATTTGTCGGAACTCTTTGCAATGACAGGCTTTCCGCACTCGTAATGAAATATACTATGATTTGACAACTCGTAAAAGTATTTCAAATTCAATAATCATGAGTCTGCTATCCCACTGTAGTATTTATTTCAAGTACTACCCTATTCTACTAATGTTTCCCCAAGCCGACAATTACAAAAGTCAAGAGACCACAAAAAGTAATTCACTTTCTTATGCAACTGTAATATACCATTTCTTCTATTATTAACATGTTATTTTTTTAAAACAAATGTTTAATAATTAATGTCCTCTCCTCAATGGCCATATTTGAAATAAAATTTCTCAATGAACATACAGTTATTTTTGAAAGAGTATTCAAATTTTATATTTAAGTTCAAATATATAAATTATATACCGTTATTGCAGTTTTTGAAAATAAAGAGTAAATAAGGCTTCTACTTTTATTTCAAATTATACCAAATTGAATGTGATTTATTGGCAACAAGTACGCGTACACACTCCTTTGTATGCAATTCAATTCACATCATTTTTGCCGACCGATCGACCCTTATGAATGTGCGTGCGTAGTAAAATAGTAGGCGGTAGATATTTATAAATGACAATTCGTTAAAATAATGCATTACCACGCATTCTGAATTTAAAAGATAAAAAGGACAGAATGTTAGAGATTTTTTTAGTTAATTCTTCTCAGCCATTCGCCCACATTACTCATTCTGAAGCTTATGCACGTTTATTGAAAAATAATCCTGTATAGAATAACAAATAACTATAATTATATTTTTATTCTTCAAGGTCCTCCAAGACCTACAAAAGAAATATGTCCGCCTGGAAATGGCGCTTCAGTATTCGTTCTTCGACAACCAACCCAATAGACGGCCTATAATGGTGACACCGATACAAGAGACGCCGTCGTTGACTCTGTCCGAGAGTGACATGCAGGTCGCCACCGAACCTGCGCCCGAGCAGGAGCAGTCCTTCGACGATCCACTACTACACAGGTAGGGAAAAAACATATATTTTTGCCGACTTTTAAAGGGAATAACTTAAATTGAATTTAAAAAATAACCCGAAACAAAAAGAGATGATGATCTTCAAACGGCTTAACCGATTTTGATAAAACATGTCTAAGAACCACCGCTAGAAAACCTTCTTTTATATAAAACCCAGAAACAGACAGACACACAGACAGAAAAACATAGCGGTCAAACTAATAACACCCTCTTTTTGCGTCGGGGGTTAAAAATCGAACATATTGCTACTGTGTGCTCTCAAACACTAATTTACGACAGCGCTAGCTCGTACATGTCATAATGTGTTTTGACCTTTTTATGATCTCTCTTGAGTTTTCAGTCTAATGCAATGCAATTCGTTGACCAATAATAAATTATAATATTTTGTTTCGTCGCTGGACACGTGGTTAATAAGTGTGCGTAAAATTTCATTTAATAATTTCATTATTATGCAATTAATTTTTATTTTTTGGTTAATTTGCAAGATTGATTACGACTTGTTGATTAATTATTAAAATAGTCGGTTAAGTATTAGGTATATGTGTGTTATTTAATAATAAACAAATTTTCAATGAAAACGTAGTCAACTATAAAAAATACGATTTTGTATCTTGAGTTCATAAATAAATCGAATTAAACTTTAATTCGAAAATTGAATACACAAATTAGAAAGTTCATTTACTAAGGTCACAGAAATAATAGAATTGTGCTCGGCAGTAGAGTGTATTCTTCTGCTGTACTTCTTAAAGTTTCTATTTTTAGATTAAAGGAAACGGAAGCGGAGGCGTCAGACAACGTGTCAACGTCGAACGACGAGTTGCCGTCCGATTCCGTGTGGAGCGACCCGCTGCGATCCCGCCGCAATTCCGCAGTGGAACCGCAACGACACGCAGCAGCAGTGACTGCGCCTTTACACGTGAGCACTACGCATTTAATACAATCATTTTTCATTACGCAAGAGCTAAACGTTTAGAGCAATTTTGCAACACCACATATCAGAAATAAAGATGAAATAATTTTATTTTATTTTATTAATTTCATGTATATAAAATAAATAACGTACCCACTAATTTGGTTTCATTTCGGTAAGAAAGTACATATTTCTTTATTGCTGCAACTTACTTTTACACAATATTAATATTACAAACAAAAAAATAATAATTAACAAAATATTAAAAAAAAGGGATTACAGCAACAAAAGACCACCGCCATAGCATTATATGTACATTTACTTAACAGCTTTTGTCACACCACCGCTAACTTAGAGCCAGACTCCTTAACATTATTTTTTACAGTCAATCTCGGACAAGAGCTACCTGTACGTAAAATATCGTTAAAATTTTCGCGCGATAGAGTAATAATTATCTACATAAACTTTCATACTATTATATTTTTAATAGTTATTAATTTTTTATTTCCTCTAAAATGCCTCATTACGAGGCGAAATACGGACCGTATTTTCTAAATACAGTCTTTGACTTTTCGTTGGATTTTATCAGAATCCTTTAACTATTTTAGCTTAATTTTTAACTCTGATCTTTTTTTGTTTCAGGATTCTACAATAACACCAGGCCTGACGCATCCTGTAGATTTTTGTAAGTATTCTAAATTTCAACCAAACATAACTTAATAGAACGCAGCGTTGCACACAATACTAGCAAAATAATTAACTTTATTACCTCCTACTGCTGGGCACAGGCCTCATCTTTGTAGGATTCCGTACCCAAAGGGTAGCTGTCCATCCGTCTGTCTGTCAGCGGGCTGTATCTCATAATCCATAATAGGTAGGCAGTTGAAATTTTCACAGAGTGTGTATTTCTGTTGGGGCTATACCAACAAATAATAAAAATTAAAATAAAATTAAAATTAAAGGGGGCTCCCCTATTAGAAACGTGTCTGTGCTGGTACGGAACTCTTCATTCGCGAGTCTGAGGACGTCGCACTTGGCAGATTTTTTCTGAAAGGTTTATAGAGAATTTCGTTAGTCACCGCGTTCCTCCAATATGTTTTAGCGGACTTCACAATATTTTGTATCTTACACATGCAGGTTTCTTAATGTCGTGAGACAGCAGGTGGCGCTGGACCGTGCTTTGTGGCATTTCTTCGGGGGAGGCCTATGTTCAGCAGTGGACTTGTAAAGGGCTGTAATGATGATGATGACATGCAGATTTATTTGCAATGTTTTCATCCACCGTCGAGCACGTGGTAAATCAGCAAATTAACAATTTCATTGGTACCCGCTCGCATCGATCTCTGGTTGCTCGTGTAACTATGTCGAACGGTTAGCCCCTGAGCTCCGAGACTCTAGCAATTTTTTTAAAACTAAAAAAACTGCCTTGTGGAATTTTTAAGGGAATTTCGGATAATGTTGGTTAATTGCTCTTTTATAAAACGTTATTTCCACACTAGAATTTTCTCCTGTATCGTGGTTTACATACACAAAGAATCATGCCCACTTTCCATATATTTAAAAACCTGATAGTGAAAGTTGATGTATAATTGTAAAGTATAGTAGAAAAACTACATGTAAACTTATAAAATAATGTCATATAGTCATTTTTACGATTTAAACGCTACGAATCCCAAAAAATACTAATGTTACTTTTTAGGTTAGGATTTGCCGTAACCAAATAGGTAATAAAGAAATAAATGTGCTATAACTTATTATTAACGCTCGAAGTTAAGATAGCAATACTTATCTAGTTATGGTCTAAAACGTTTTTTACTTTGTGAATTTCTTGAAACCAACTGTCCCTAAGTCACCACTTACTCTCGATGATTGTCATGACATGCATTTACTTCAAAGAAAATACACGCAAAAAGGTTCATCGCGCAGTAAAAACACAACAAATATATGTATAACTAATACGAAAAATTATACCCAAAACAAACAAATAATACTACCTATAAATAACCTAATAAGTAATAATATTATCGACTGACATGGCGTGAGCGTGTGCGCTGGCAGAAGACACGGGCTTCACGTCGAAGAGCTCAGGGCTCACTGACTTGAGCAAGCCCGTAAAATAATTTCTTAATAAAATCAAATTTTGGTCTTTTGAAAAAAAATTTACAATAGAAATGTTCACTAATAAATTGCCTATCCATTGGTGTAAATCGCAAAATAAAATAATACTTACTTTACGAGGAGATGCATGTTATCAATAATAATTTCTCATTTATGTGGTTTCGTTATAAGGAGATTATATTAACATTTATTCCTTTAAAGTAAAATTGGATATAGCTCTTATGAAATCAAGATTATGTAGAAATATAATGTGTTTTTTATTTGTTGATATATCTTTTAAATAAAAAGTAGATAGCTCCTAAAAACCGCACAAATAACGACTAGCGCGACATTTTGCTCAACCTGCGCCTTAAATCTCTCACCACTACGTCATCCAGAAATTCTGCTGGAGCAGAAATATTTTCTTGATACCATATAGGGTTGTAAAAAGATGTAACACAAACAAAATGGCACAGTACACAACGAGATGCAAACGCAACAACAAAGAACTGCGATGCCAATTGCAGAACTGTCAAATTTAAAAAAAATCCGTTTCATTCGTCCGCACTCGATGATATACATACATACATACATACATAAACACTCACGCCTGTCACCCAGAGGGGTAGGCAGAGACTATGGACTTCCATTTGGCACGATCCTGACAGACCTCTCTCGCTTCCTCCACATCCATATACCTACGCATACACGCTCGTCGGTTAAAGGTACTCTTGATTTGGCCCATTTTCAATATATCGCCAATTTGGTCGATAAACTTTCGCCTAGGGCGACCCTTCCCGATTCTGCCGTTCACCTCTGCAACATAAATTTGCTTTGTCACTCTTTCCTCATTCATTCTTTCTACATGACCAAACCACCGAAGCATTCCTTTCTTAATCCTGGTCACAACATCATCTTGCAAACCACACTCTTCTCTTATTAAACAATTTCTCACTCTGTCATTCAGATTCATCCCTAACATACTCCTTAATGACCGCATTTCTACAGCATTTATTCTACTCTCGTGCTTCTTCTGCCACACCCAACTTTCACTACCATACATTAAAGTAGGCACTAACACAGCATTGTGAATTGCCATACGTGCCTTTTTGGACACATTCTGACTTTTCACAATAGAGTGTAGAGCCCCATTCACTCTATTTCCTGCATTCACTCGTTGTTCTATATCCTTATCATATCTACCATCCCTGCTAAACACACATCCCAAATACACAAACTCATCTACTTGCTCTACCAACTCCCCTTCTATTCTTATTTCACATATCGTTTTACTTTCTTCTCTTTCAAAAACCATAACTTTCGTCTTACTTGCGTTCACTTTCATTCCCTTTTCTTTTAATGTCCTGTTCATTAATGTAACCATCATTTGCAACTCGGCCGCCGAAGACGCAAGTATGACTCGATCATCGGCGTACAAAAGGCATTTGACGGTTAACTCACCCATTCTTAACCCGCATTCTTCTACTCTCAAATTTTCCAAACAACTGTCCATAAATAGGTTGAACAGCCACGGGGAAGCCACACAGCCCTGTCTGACACCTTTATGGATGCCAAACCAGTCCGAGTAGGCCCCGTTGATCCTGACACAAGCACTAGAGTCCCTATATAGAGACTTCAATGCCTGTATCAGACCAGCGCTCAACCCAAATGAGGTCAGTGTTTGCCATAACACGTTCCTGTCCACTCTGTCATAAGCCTTTTCCAAGTCCATGAACGCACAAAAAACTTTCTGGTTTTTGGCCAAAAGTTTATCCGCAATCATGCGCATGGAAAAGACTTGATCCGTACACCCCATCCCCTTTCTAAATCCAGCTTGCACATCCCAAATTTTTCCATCAGTTTCTTCCATAACTCTTTCAATTAGTACCTTAGCATACAGTTTACCCACAATGCTAAGCAAGCTGATACCACGGTAGTTTTTATAGTCCTGCTGCGAGCCCTTTCCCTTATATATTGGGACTATAACGGCTTTGCACCAGTCTTCCGGTACCCGCTTCAGTTCCCAACATAAATTAAACAAGGTGTACAGCAGGCCTGCAACTACACCCTCTCCAGTCCTTAGCATTTCGAGTGATACTCTATCATATCCGGCTGCTTTACCTGCTTTCATGCTTTTCATTGCTTTCACTATTTTATCTACACTTATTTCTCTACCTCTCTCCACTTCTTCCGGAATTTCTATTTCACTTACTTCAGACGACTCTTCACTCTTAAACACGCTTTCAAAGTATTCCTTCCATCTCTTTAAATTCGAAACTTCATCATTCAGCAAGCAGCCATTCTCGTCTCGTATAGCATTCATTCTAGGCTGTTTTGAATTGCCCCTGGCAGTTCTTACGAGCTTCCAGAACATTTTAATATTTGCCTGGAAGTTATCAGATATTCTTCTATCATTCTTATCTATCCTTTCTTGCTTTTTCCTTTCAACAACTTCTTTTACTCTTATTTATACGTCTAAAGTCTGCCTTTTTTCTTTCAATCTCATCATTCATACCGCCAGAATTACCAGCTTTGGTTGCTAGTAAATCTAGCCATGCCCTCTTCTTTGCTTCAACTTCCATTCGTACCTCATCATCCCACCACAACGTATTACTTTTCCTTTCATTCGTTCTCTTACTTACACCACATACTTCGGTGGCTGTATCCACCAAAACTTTTTTAACATTATTCCATACATTCTTCAAGTCTAAATCATTCATACTAAATTCATTCAACACACTTATATTTTCCCTCAGTCTGCATTTATACTTCTCTTTCACACCTTCATCTTGTAGCCTCTCTATTCTTTTACGCTGTAACGCAGTGGTAGACACAGATGTCCGATGCCGCCAACGTTTGAATAGACCATTAATTTTGCATAAGACCAAGTAATGATCCGTCCCTACGTTGGACCCCCGGTAAACCCTTGTATCTACCACTGCGCTCCTCATTCTTCCATCCACAATTATGAAATCTATCATGCTTCTATCATCCCCTCTTTCCCATGTATACATGTGAATCCTCTTATGGCGACAGAAAGTGTTCGCTACAAAAAGATTCTTTTCCACACATATGGTGAGGAGGTCTTCACCATTCTCATTTATTCTTTCATCGCCAAACCCTCCTAATATCCTTTCATAACCAGACCTCTTCACTCCCACCCTTCCATTAAAATCCCCTAACATAATAATATTTTCATTTTCCTTGCACTTCGTCAACACCAGCCTTACCATCGATGATATACTGAATGATTAATTTATTTTATTATTTTATATTAATATGTACTATACAAATACTTATAAATAAATACTTACTGATTAAATGAAACCTAAAATAATGTATAAAAATCAGAAACAGAGTTAAATAAAGTAAAGTAGCAGTGTATAAAATGGAACGTCCTAGAAAAAGGGTAGTTGAGGTGTGTTCAAAGTATATAAATACGTTTACCCTTGACGTAGCTTATGATAGCTTATAGAAATATGTAAAAATATTTTTTCCTGCGTTTCTCTTAACATTGTGATAAGCGTAATTAATTTACAATTCAATTAGCTTAATTTTAAGATTTATTTCATTTCTATACATTGTCAGGTGAAAAATGGGCATTGTTCTTTCATAAGGACAATCATCCTGACCCGGAACAATCATTTCTAAGCCATACAAACACTTGTTCCTTGCGAGATTTGAACACGTCCCTTAGCGCTGCAACTCATTACTAAACCACTGTGTCGCGGAGCCGTCTTATTATAATAATATTGCGGTAGAAACATATTGAAGAGTGCAATTTTGTTGGTGGTAGCCGAGGTGGTGAGCATACCGGGCTGGGTGGTCCGCGGCGCGGGCGCCGGTACTCACCACGAGTACGAAGTGCGCGTGTGGCTGGGCCCGCACTGCCACTGGCAGCTGCTGCGGCGCTACCGCCGCTTCCGCGAGCTCTACCTCGCCATGCGCCGCCAATACGGACACAAGGTGCGTGCGTGCGTGTGCGTGTGTGTTGGCCTGCACTGCCTTTGGCAGCTGCTGTGTTGCAAATTACGTGTGAAGGTTTTTGCGAGAGTTAAATTACAAGGGGGGTCACTGTAGAAGCGTGCTCGTCGCGACCCCTGCCAGCCCTTTTCAGGGCTGCAATTCTACTTAGCTGCGCACCCATGTCAACGAGGGTTAGGGCGTCCCCCCAAGGCGACGCACACCAGCTCGTCCCCGTTGGTGTGGAATGCAGCGTGCAAAGCGGCGATGGGGACCGCCACCCGTCACGCACAGCCCGACACGGCGGGAGGTGGAGGACAGAGTGCAGAGTTGGCACGTGGAATGTTAGAGGAGGCATGAGAGATAAGACGAATGAGTTGATCGAAATAATGAAAGAAAGAGAATTAGATGTCGTGTGTATGTCGGAGACCAAACGGAAGGGCAGTGGTACTGAAGAGCTCCCTGGCGGGGCGTTAGCTCTATGGTCCGGAGTCCCGGAGAGCGAGAGCGCCCGCCAGGGAGTGGGGGTGCTGCTGTCGTCTCGGTTGGTCGATGTTATGACTGAATATAAGGTTGTGAACTCAAGACTTCTCTGGGTTCGCTTTAAATTGGGACTGACGAAGTTATTCTTTTTGGCTGTTTATGCGCCGGTAGCTTCGTCGTCCAGGGCTGAGCTGGAGGAGTTTTGGGAAAATGTAAGAGAAGTTCTAGATTTGGCTAGGGGAAACGAAAGAATTGTTGTATGTGGTGATTTGAATGGATGGGTTGGTACCGCTCGACCAGGGTACGAGTCGGTGCTTGGAAAGTTTGGCGATAAAAGGGTTAATGATGCTGGCAAGCTTATACTGGCGGTATGCAAGGAAAAGGGTCTTCTTGTGACAAACACTATGTTTAATCACAAGAAGATCCATATGTATACTAGAGAAAGTAAGAATGAGAGAAGTATGATCGATTTGTTCCTGGTGGATGACCGACTGCGAAAACAGGTGATGGATACGCGAGTGTTCAGGGGTGCTGACCTGGGAACGGATCACTATCTAGTGATTACTAGATTTAGGGGTCTGTTCGCGGGTTGGCGCTACCGGACGGCAGTAACAGAACCACAGTCGGTCTGTCGCATCCGAAGCTGGAAGCTTCAGGAAGCGGATACTAGGGACAAATATCATGCGAGGGTAGCCGAAAAGCTTGACAACATCGATGGCAGAAAAGAATGTGTTGAAAGAACATGGCAGAACCTTAGGGATGGAATGGTAAGTGCAGCGGAAGAAGTGTGTGGAACGATTAAAAGAGGCAGTAGTAAAAGAAGAGATGCATGGTGGAATGATGAAGTGAAAGAAGCTGTAAAGAAGAAGAAGAAAGCATGGTTAGACTACTTGGCCTCTAGTATTGATAAGGATATGAGAGAGAAGATGAAAGAAAGATATAAGCTGCAGAAAGTTCACACGAAAGCATTGATTGAGGAAGTGCGTGAAAGGTGTAGAATGGAAGCGGACGAAAGGTTGTCGCACAACTTTAAGGAGAACTCCAAACTTTTCTGGAAAGAGGTTGGAAGGACCCGAAGTGGTGCGACGGCCTTAAGAATGAACAAAGTGCTTTCGAGAACTAATGACGTCCTCTCAGAAAAATCGGACGTCATGCAGCGATGGAGCGAATTTTATAGAGAAATGTATGCGTGTGATGATCTTAGTGAGGGATCCGGGGATGACGTCGAGACTGGTACGCCGGACCCGGACCTCGATGACACTGAGGTCATCAGTATGAAAGAGATTGAACATGCGATTCGAAGTTTGAAATGTGGTAAGGCTGCGGGACTAGACAGAGTTACTGCTGAAATGGTCAAGTATGGTGGGCCTCGCGTCTGGGACAGCTTTCATCTGCTGTGCAATTTGTGCTGGCGGACGGGGGATGTCCCGGATGATTGGCGATCCGCAGTCATTGTGCCTTTATATAAAGGTAAAGGTTCACATTTTGACTGCGGGTGCTATCGGGCGATCAGCTTGACCAGTTTAGCAAGTAAAGTTTATTCGAAGGTTTTGACACGTAGGATGCAAGAGAAATCGGAAAGATTTCTATGGGAGGCACAATGCGGATTTAGACCTGGAAGAGGATGCACGGATCAAATGTTTTCTCTCCGCATGATCACGGAAAAGCTTCTGGCTGCTAACCAGAGGATTTTCTGTGCTTTTGTGGATCTTGAGAAAGCATTTGATAAGGTTGTAAGGAAGAAAATGTGGGAACTGTTGCCGGGGTATGGTGTGGATGGTCGATTGCTAATGGCTGTGCAGTCACTTTACTGTGACTGTAAAGCCTGTGTGCGGGTAGGGCATGACCTGTCACCCATGTTTAGCGTCCAAACGGGCGTAAAACAGGGTTGTGTCATGTCTTCCTGGCTGTTCATACTGTATCTCGACAGCTGTTTACAGAAACTGAAAGATAGCTGTTTGGGTGTGAAATTGGGTGACATTAAATTAAATTGTCTGCTGTATGCTGATGATGCAGTGCTTATTGCACCATCAGAGGCAGAACTGCAGGCATTAGTCACGTGTATGAAAGAGGAATGTGAAATTAAAGGTCTCCGCTTGAATGCTAATAAAACTAAGGTTCTGGTATTTGAAAGGGACGAAGAGAGAACGAAGTGTGAAATATGGGTAAATCAGGAATGTCTAGAACAGGTAAATGAAATTGTATACTTGGGGAGTGCTTTTAGCCGGGATGGAAGATGTGATTTAGATGTGGACAGGCGTGTCGCTGCCGGGAACAAAGTCAATGGTGCCCTGACTGCGTTAGTCAAAAGGCAAGGCGTAGTGAAGAGTGCACGCCTTGCAATACATAACGCAGTGTTGGTACCGACTTTGTTATATGGCAGCGAAACCTGGGTATGCCAGAAGAAGCATAAAAGCAAGTTGAATGCAGTGGAGATGCGATCTCTTCGTAAAATGTGCGGCGTTACCATGGCCGACCGAAAGCGAAACGAAGAGATTCGCAATATGGCAGGTTTGAAAGATGACCTTATCACAAAAATTGATAGGGGCGTGCTTCGATGGTTTGGGCACGTTGAGCGAATGAGTGAAGACCGAATGGTGAAGAAAATATATAGCGCGAAAGTTAATATTAAAAGGTGTCGAGGTAGACCGAGACTAACTTTCGAAGACCATGTGAGCAAATTGCTCGAAGAGGGGAGGGTCAAGAGTACTCGGATACCTAGACGTGCATGTATGAAGAAGATGATGAATCTGAAAGAAGCGAAAGAGGTATGTAAGGATCGTGACACTTGGCGATCTGTTCTCTCTGGCTACCCCGTCAGGGATTGTGCGTGACGATAAGTAAGTAAGTAAGTAAGTAAATTACAAGGGGTCTTTATCTCATATTTCTTATTTGATTGTTTTTTATTTACTGGCTTTTGGTTTAAATAATATAATATAATATATAAAATAAAATAAAATAGTTATTGCTTGGCTATGTAATTGTTGCCTGGCTTTGTCGCAGGTTACTTAACATGCGACTCTACCCTTTTATTTTATAATGTACGTGTGAAAAATTTATAATGGTTAAATTCTACATAAATGTATAAAAACAATTGATTGTAAATAACTGTAAGTTTTCCTAAAACAATAAAATAAAATAAAATGTGCCTGCCTGCCGTGACGATTAAGACAAATTGTCCATAAATATCTAGTTCATTGTACACATTGTTGCCCCACGGTGTGAGTACACACCTGTAGCTTTCTTCGTTCGAAGCTCGCTGCAGGTGTCTATTGATAGCAGTAGGCACCTACCATCACGTTGTAATATCGTTTATCACGCCACGTTGTGAGTACGCACTTGTTGCCTTCTTCGTTTGAAGTTGGCCGCATAGGTCTATTCTATCTATTGGCCGCATAGACATTGCAGTATCCGCCTACCATCACTTGTAGTGTACGTTTGTCACGCCACGGTGTGAGTACGCACCTATTGTCTTCTTCGTTTGATGTTGGCCGCATAGGTCAATTCTATCTATTGCCCGCATAGGTATTGCAGTATCCGCGTACCATCACTTGTAGTGTACGTTTGTCACACCACGGTGTGAGTACGCACCTGTTGCCTTTTTCTTTTGATGTTGGCCGCATAGGTCTATTTTATCTATTAGATGCATAGGCATTGCAGTATCCGCCTACCATCACTTGTAGTGTACGTTTGTCACGCCACGGTGTGAATACGCACCTGTTGCCTTTTTCTTTTGATGTTGGCCGCATAGGTCTATTCTATTTATTGGCCGCATAGACATTGCAGTATCCGCCTACCATCACTTGTAGTGTACGCTTGTCACGCCAGGGTGTGAGTACGCACCTATTGTCTTCTTCGTTTGATGTTGGCCGCATAGGTCTATTCTATCTATTGGCCGCATAGGTATTGCAGTATTCGCCTACTATCACTTGTAGTGTACGTTTGTCACGCCACGGTGTGAGTACGCACCTGTTGCCTTTTTCTTTTGATGTTGGCCGCATAGGTCTATTTTATCTATTGGATGCATAGGCATTGCAGTAGCCGTCTACCATCACTTGTAGTATACGTTTGTCACGCCACGGTGTGAATACGCACCTGTTGCTTTTTTCTTTTGATGTTGGCCGCATAGGTCTATTTTATCTATTGGATGCATAGGCATTGCAGCATCCGCCTACCATCACTTGTAGTGTACGTTTGTCACGCCACGGTGTGAATACGCACCTGTTGCCTTTTTCTTTTGATGTTGGCCGCATAGGTCTATTTTATCTATTGGATGCATAGGCATTGCAGTAGCCGTCTACCATCACTTGTAGTGTACTTTTGTCACGCCACGGTGTGAGTACGCACTTGTTGCCTTCTTCGTTTGAAGTTAGCCGCATAGATCTATTCTATTGGCCGCATGGCACTGCAGTAGCCACCTACCATCACTTGTAGTGTACGTTTGTCCCGCCACGGTGTGAGTACGCACCTGCTGCCTTCTTTGTTTGAAGTTGACCGCATAGGTCTATTCTATTGGCCGCATAAACACTTTAGTAGTCACCCACCATCACTTGTAGCGTACGTTTGTCACGCCACAGTGTGAGTACCACGCTCCTGTAGTCTTTCTTCTTTCGAAGTTAGCCGCATGCTGACTGCAAGCCGTTAGCTTCAGGTGTAGTAAGGGTGGTGTGGCTTGCAGGTGGCGGGCATCCCGTTCCCGGGTCGCGCGCTGTGGTCATCGGAGGCGCTGGCACGAGCGCGGCGCCCGCAGCTGGAGGCCTTCCTGCGCCGGCTGCTGGCCGCGTGCGCGCGCGACTCGCGCTGCCCGCTGCACGCCGCGCCGCTCACGCGCGACACGCTCGTCGCCTTCTCGCCCTTCTTCAGGAAGGTACGCATCGCTCTGTCTCACTCTCACTCTCACAGTAGACAGGCTACAGCTTCCTGCGCCGGCTGCTGGTACACCGATAATATGATACGTGTTTAACCTCTAAACGAGGCTTTCTCATGTGACATGACTCTGCCAGCTATTATTAAGATTGCCTCGTTTATAGGCGAATCACGTATCGAATTATTGTTGGTGATGTAACTTTAAAACGTCAGTAGAAATACACTGCAACGTATTATTATTATTTTCTCCTGTATCGTGGAGGCATACATTTTTCAAAGATTAACATCCAGATCCGGAACAAATATTTGTAGGCCATTAATATACTTGTTCCGTGCGGGATTTAATCCGTCGCTCCTAATTCCGCAACTTAATACTAAGCCACTGCGTTACAGAGCTGTCATTAAGGATGTACCACGCATAGGTCGATTCGACTTAGATAAGACCATACGCATAGAATACACAGCAACATAATGCTGCGTTGCATTTTTGATCTATTGAAGTGATTTTTTTTAAGGTTTTTTTTTTATACAACTGAGGTAAAGAACTTACATATCATACTTGATAGTAATTGACTTTGACAGACCATTGATATTTGCAGTTATTTATAGATAAGGAAAACTACAGATGCGTTGACAACTCTGAGGATTATGATGGAATATTTCACAACCTGTGACTATATTGGTTCTCTCCACACATTTTAAATTGGAATAGCACGCATTTTTACTTGGTAGCAGAAATACGTAAAGGGTGGTACATACCCAGATGATAACTTGGGAAGAAAAGGAGGCCTATCATCTTGTAACATGATGCATGTAGGTTAGATTCGGTTGCGAGTTTGTTGGTTACCATTATTTCTATAAAAATACCTAATACTATTTAAAACGGCTGTGTAAGAATATCCACTACCCCTTATCATTCAGTGGGTGTTTTGGAAGATGAGAGAGGGTAACTGAATCAGGAGATAAGCAGCGGCGTCTTCTTAATAACAACTAAAAAAATAAAGTGGCGAATCCGCCGTCAAGTGGTGCAACTATGAGCCAATCTGTAGGGAAGGCTTGTGGTCAGCAGTGGACTTTTGATAGGCTGTAGTGGTAAGTATATAAAAGGCGGTTGCATGTGGGGTGTCGCAGGGCGTGTTCGAGAGCGGCAAGTGCGGCACGGGATGATCCCTCGCGCAGCAGAGCGCGGCGCGCGCGCTGGCGCGCTCGCTGCTGCGGCTGCTGCGCGCGCTGGGCGGCGCCGCGCTGCTGCTGGCGCGCTGCCTCGCGCTGCTGCTGCTGCTGCTCTACCTGTGCGCGCCCGCGCGCCGCACGCGCACGCACAGGTAGGCCCGCCCACGCGGTGCGGCAGGGGGGAGGGGTTAGATAATAACATACAAAATCACTCCGCAAAACTAAAACCAATACCTCAGAGAAAAACTCTAAGAAGTGTACGCATGTCCAGTGCATATGAAGGCGTTCACTACTGTACTCACCGGGCCGGGGGGAAGGGGGGAGGATATAGCAACAATAAAATCACTCGACAAAGCTCTCATTAACGTTAGATATAAAAAACAACGCCTCAGAAAACCCTAAGACGACATATCTACTCATGTCCGGCTCGAAAGGACCAAAACATATATACCGGACTTTCATCAATTAAAGCCCACGGCGCTACATTTTGCTGCATGACATGAGGGAACGCTTACGCACACTACCCAAAACCGCTACTAGCAGCCTCCCCTCCTGCTCTTAAGTAGCATATGAAAGGAAGGTTTATGGACTAATTGTGACCGTTGCACGTGTTAAGCACGTACTGGTTAATTCTATACAAACATAGACTAAGGCTTCAATAAACTATAATACAGCGTAATAAAACTGACATACTGTAGTCACATTAAATCTACAGTTAGTAACTAAGCCTAACGTGCAAGTGAGAACCCATAAACCAAACGAGATGTTACTATTAACTGTTTTATTATTATTTACATGAATTCTACAGAACCTAAAATAAGTGGAAAAGACCATCATTGTCTAACATTATAGTTAATAATAAATATTCGCAACGTTACAAATAAGGCTATTTTAGCTATTAAGTGCTATGCAAAGCAATATACATTAAAGACAAATACCCCTGTGAAACCTATATTATAATGTATGGCAAGTCCTTACAACGGGAGAAGCCCATGCTCAACTGTGGACTATAATGGATTATGAATAAATGTCTGCTAAATAATGTACAAGAATTTGATCCTCCACCTTCTTAAAACTTTGTACTCTATATATACCTAGGGTGCCTTTATGAATATAGTTTCAAGGTCGATTTTTAAATGGCAGTAATATTGATCAAAGTAGATCATCCGTTTCCATTCAACTAGTAACACGAAATATCTACAGAGTTTGAGTTTGATACTCATATGAATTTTGTTTAAAATTGAAATACATATTTAATTAACATAATTATTTGTTATATTTTCATGAATACTACACATTGAATAAAATATTTATTAATTAATTAAATATTGCTTATTTAAATATTATTATATATAAATGAAAATAATACCAGAAATGAAATTCTGTAATTTTACGATTACAAATATTTTAATTTGCAATTTTTTTACTCCATATAATTACCATATAATAAAAACTGACAATTTACTCATTGTGTAAATGTCATTATGTTAGAAGAAATTTGATTATTTTACCTTTATTGACAACGAGAATGAATAAGAGGACATTAGTAGAGAATGGTACAGATAACTTATTCTCTTAACTTTAAAATGAAGCTAATTTTGCACAACTAAGATTGCACAACAAATCATATTATTTGGGTTTCAAAATAAGAATTAGAACACATAGTAAAATATTCATTATTTCTTTACCTATAAGGAATAATATACATTGAGAATTCAAAGTTAAATAGTTCCTTTCTGGTTTTGTTTTTAATAATTTGCAAGAGAATGAAGAAAATTAATTAACTGAAAGAAGATTAATTAAATTTTAACATGAGCAGTAGAATACAACAAAAAGTTAATCAGTTGGCAAATCAATGTTGAGACATTTATGTTCATGCTCACTTTGGCTTTCATCCACTACGAGCGGGGAATATCGTTAATTGGACTGTGTTTTTTTAATGTACCTCATATCGAGTACCCAAGTCTCCAATTTCCTATTTTAAAATTTCGTATCACGATTTAATAATATACATATATTTAAATCGGATATGTATATGAATATTGGTATGCTTTTCTACTAAAAGCAAATATCTGTATATTTTGCATGATTTTTTTTGATATTAATTAGATTCTGTAGCATTAAAGTTGATAAGGTACTAATACTACTAAACTTAACCCCATTTTGAAAAAAAAAATCATTTGTAGACTAACTGTACGAATTGTTTGTAAAAAAGGTTATTATAGACAATAAATTTTCTCCGTCGATGCTATGGACGAATAGTCTTCCTTAGCTATTGTCAATTGAATACACTTTCCCGTACTGATAGCAAGTACTGTGTAATGTCACATAGTACATAACTAAGTTGCTTCTCGATGCTCAGTGTTTGCGTGTACTGTCAGTCTTAGCACAGTTAGACATACATTTTGTAATAATACTCTTGAATTTTTAGGCAATCCTCTATACTTGACAAAGTATTAAGAGAGATTCGGTGTTTGATAGTTTGTCATACTTGTTTTCTCCACTTATTCCTTTTTCCGCGAACCTTTGGGAAAAGTTTCAATAAGGTTACGATGATATCTTGATACACTGCACTATTTTTAATGCGTAAATAAGTAATGTTGTTATAAAATTTTTCTGACTGTGCGTTGAAATATGTTATAAGAACAGTATATTTTATAAGTAGAAAGCACCCAAAGAATGTAGTGTATTTTTCCACGTGTTATGCTCTTTGATATCATCTCTTCGAATGTTGAAGGGACCGTAGATTAAGATAGTGATAACTTTTGGTTTAAAGCCGGGCTAAATGCAAATTATAGGCCGCATTAAATGGTAAACAATTAAATACAAATGTGGCAAATTTATATAATAGCAAATATATATTTTGTATATTAAGAAATGGATACAAAAAAATAACGCCATATTTTTCATGCATTTGCCGCTTAATTTAGCACATTGGTTTTTTTTTAAATTCATGTGCGAGTGGTTTTCGTTGATAGAGCAACATTAATTTGTTGTAATTTTTTTTTATACAAATTTGCAATTTAAGTGATATTAAGCATTCAATATTTAAAATAAGTTATTTTTAAGCGATATGAAATACTGATCAGTATATTCAGTACTTAGCAAATTTAAAAATTTTGATGTGGATTTATACTAAGTGATCAAATAAATGGCCTGATCGGTAAAGTTTACGGAAACCCTATTTTTTCAACCCTATCACTTTTTAATATTTAACTAATTGTTAAGGCTAGATTACATGTCATACGGCTGATTTTTCAATGTCAGATAAAAGTCGTCGTCGAATAAATTATGACCTGACTGAATATAAAAGTGAAACAATTGAACTTTTTTTTATTATATGAATAAATTTCATCTGTGGATTGAAAATATCAGCCATTATTCATAAAGTGTAGATTTACATTCAATTTAATTCCTTTATTCAGACTTCAATGTATAGACTACTGGACCGGCAATTCAGAACTAACACTAGTCACAGAACACACACACATACACAGAACAGACAGGCGGATAGCTGGCACGGTAAATACTCCACGCAGTTGCAGTGTCATTTACGACAGTTATTATTTTAGGCTAATACAAAATAAAGTTACATATTAATCAGAATTAATCTTCAAATCACGTGAACAAAGTGCACACATAAATAATTACAACGTTGTGTTGAATTGTTGAAAACAACAAACAAAGAACTAGTGTTCTCGACCGCTCGTAGATGACTAAAGGAGTTACAGATAATTGACCGTAACTTAGTGCGCAATTTGTTAAGATCGCAGCAGCCCGTGTAGTAGTGTATACTGAAGTCTTTGCCTATATTGCGTTACCCCGTTAAGTTATAAAAATGTTAATTTCTGTATGTTCAATGAAAAACTTTTGTCAAATTATTTAGTCGATTGCAAAATGTTTATCTAATAAACAAAAATAAATATACAAATGTATTAAGAAATGTTTATATTTTTAATAGATAATTGAAACAAACATTAATGAACTGATTTTAATTCATATTTACATCCATCTTGGTTTTGAGTTCAATGCTATATTATTGTAGATGAAGTTGCCTTGTAGATAGTATTGGTGTGTGATAGATAGGTGTTTCAATTTAATTACAGGGCTGTAATTTCTACTTGTGGTATATTGATAAGAACGATTATAAGAAATTAATTCCATTGTAACTATTCTCATGTGATTACAATTTTGGGGCTCTATGTAAACCTAATAGATAATATATTTTGTCATAATAATTTGCGTTCAATGTAGATATAACAGAGCCTTAATGACTGGACAAATATTACAAATATATGTATATGTGAGCATTTTAAATATACTTTAATGGTTTGTATAATTTTTTTTGTATTAAGTAGGCCTGTGGATTTTAGTGAAATATTATATGGTAGGTATTAGTTTTATTTTAGTACAAATTTGAGATAATATGCACTCAGTTCTTCGTTTTATAAACTTCACATTTTATAATTTAAATTCTTTTTTTTTAAATAAATACTAAAATTGGTGTATGAATTCTACTATTCTATTTCCTTAATATGCACCATTTGTTTTACTATTGTAGTAATATTTAAAAAGTGTAGATACATCACGTAATGAAATGGTTGTATAAGTCATGAGTGACACACATATAATGTTTATGTGGGAAATATACTGACCAACCCCGTTTAAAACAGTAATTTAAATAAAACCGATAATAAGAAAAAAATTGTAGTCTGTCACTCCCACAAGGCGAATTTAACGATACCTTAACCGTTTAGGCTATAGAGCATGCTAAAGTATTAGACATACTTACATATATACCCTCAAAATTCATCACATACTTTCTGATACAAAGACTAAACGTAACATGACTGAAAGACATACTAATTTTACTATAGTTATATTTATTATAGTTCATCAGTTTCGAGCCGCGAAAAAACAATTGTCTACACTTTTTAAATATTATCATTGTAAATATTTCTCATGTTTGAAAATACACTGTCCTTGTATTGTAAACTTATTTTTTTTTTTAACTTTAAATTTATGTTTTGTCAAGCATTGTTGGTTAAACACAAAATGTAATTAATCACCAAATTATTTAATAGCTTTAAGCAAATATAATACAATCGTAATAGCGATGTCGGTGGTATTTATTATAATGAATGAATAGATTTTTATTGCAATTCATAAATTGTTCAATCATAATATAATATATCGTAAAGGCTTTCTAAGAGAATATAATTCTATAAGCTAGTTATAATTTAATTCAAGAGCTATTTCATGTCATTGTCTGGTTAGCAAAATAAGACTTTTTGTATTTAAAATAAAATTTCAAATATGTATGGCCGTTGATATTTAAAAGATATTTGTCAGTTATCTCAAACATTTTTTAAAATAAATTTATTAACTTTAAACATATTTAAATTTGCCTAAAATTTACTTTTAGTTTTCTTAAAGATTTGGCGATTAATTTTGTATTGAAATTTCAAGGTAACCCTTGCAGAACAAGTATGCTCTATTTCTGGAGGCTTGTTATCTAAAATAAATATAAACTGCCATGTTGTTGTGTGGCCTTGTGGATTGCTATGATGTCAAATATATCATTACCTTCTTAAGAAATATTTATATCCACGTAAATAAAATTCCCATTACGAATTTTTATACTAGTTATAATAATGCAAGCTTGCTCTCGTAAAAACTAATTGCTTATTGTTTAGATATTTTCATTTACATACTTCACATATTGCCTAAACCTGAAGGTTTTAGTATGATTGTGTAATAAAAAACAAATTATAATTTCAAAATTGTATCAACATATAATAATTACATAAGTTTGTCGTTGAACATATTCAGCGTATTTTATGTAGATACTACATTAAATTCGCCTTTGAGAGTGAGACAACATATTTTCAAGACTTGTTGAGAGAATGGATATTTTTAAAAGTAGCATGAATTTTAGTGGGAATAAACTATATCAAATGTTAAACCAGCATAACTTGAGAAAATAGTTTTGTTAACAAGATGAGAACAATAAAAATGGAATGTTTTGCTATCCTGTTGTTTTATTTACAAATACACATTTGAAAAAATATCAATGTTCCTTAAAACGAAACTGTCATCGAAGTACTGCATCAAAATCAAAATTTGCATAGCAAGAGAATTCATTTGCTAAGTTGTTTCTATGGCGAGGTTGAAACTGACAAAGTTTCAAATCTAATAGTTTTTCCACTTGTTTTCTCATAATAGCACCAGTGCATATTATAATTTTCTCCTTAGCCAATAATTTTATTGTCTGTGCCGTCTTAGAAATGCATTCTTCTGACAGAAATGGTGGATCAGCCACGACCAAGTCATATGTATTCTCTAAGCCTGAGGGTAGTTTTTCTGGAAAGTTGTAATCGTAGTAGACAAAATCTGGTGCATGTACTTCAAATCTTCTGTCAAACTCTAAAAGGGTTACTGCAAAGAAAAATTAAATAATGTTACATCTAAGTTGAAAATGTAATAATTTTTTTTCTATGAAATAGTTTCGTGGAGGTTGAGTGAGATAATGCACTTGTGATAAAGACGTGTGCCGGGTTTTCCAGTACTCCAAATCAATAGGTGTCGTTTCAAGCTCATTGAAGAGCCCTAGTGGACTCAACCCTAAAACATGACCAGTCAGACCCATCCAATTGCAGGTCCATCACATTTCCACTTTTTGTTCCAAAATAGTGCAAGCCCATTATGAACTGCAAGCTCTTAAGCTAACCTTCGACGAAATTAGAGACTAGTAATGGTTTCTATCCAGGTGGCTCAGCTGATGATCTTGTCTACCTGATACTGATCGTCGGAGGTAATCTAAACCAAGGGGGAGGCTATGGCGATTAGTTTGGACATAGCATGGGCCTTTGATCATGTTTGGCACAAAAAGTGTCTTTCGAAGCTATGCTCATACGAGTTTACCGACAAATTAAGCAATTGAATCACCAGTTTTTCTGCAGATCGAGGCATAAAGATCGTAGTACATACACAATGTATATACACTGTACATACACTGTACCATGCCAATACACAGTTGATCACATATTAACATGATAATGTTATACCAACCTTGAGCCCTTTCTCCAATCTGTCTTTTAACAGGAACAAAGAGTGTTGGACATGATATGAGTGCAACTTTACCACCATCAGGTAATATTTTGTCTATACTTCTGACTAGAGTTTGCACAGTTGCCTCATCATACCAGAACTGACTTAATTGCTGAAATAATTGAAATTTATTTTGGAGTGCTTTTTATTTAACTACCATTAGTATGCACAAAAATAAATATAGGAAATAAAAAAATAACTATGTAATAAAATAAATAAACATTTAACAGTAAGAAAGTGAAAGTATTATAAAACTGTAACTCAGATTATGCAAACAATATAAATAAATTATTAATTGTCCTTTGCTAAGCACTATGTTTTACTGTAACAGTATGCTCCATCATAGCATTTCCATTTTATATGTGTACTAGCTGTTCCCCACAACTTTGTCTGTGTGTTATTGGGTTTTAATGTTTGAGCGGAACCCTAATTCTCTTTCTAAAATAAAAGTAGCCTAAGTTACTCCTTATGACATCAGCTATCTGCTAGTGAAGGTTCCGTCAAAATCGGTCCAGCCGTTTCGGAGATTAGCCGGAACAAACAGACAGAATTTTTTTTTAAATTGTAGTTTTTTATAAGTACAGTATACACTTACATATCCATTTAGTAAAAAGCTGTAATTTTGACATTACAAACAGACACTTTAATTTTATTTATTTGTATAGATAAGTAATAGCTGCTGAAATATTGCAGTGTTTCATAGTAAGTGACTGTATGTGAAGATTGACTCTGGGATATTTTGTCTCATTCCTCAAGTGACAATATTCTAATTGAGCTATATGCTCAACTATAAAAAACTTGCATTGACATTCACACTGAGTATAACATATTCTCATTTATAAGAACTACACGCTGAGCATAGATCTTTAATTTCTATGAATATTATGGAGCGGGTAGTCTGAAATGCAGCAAAGTGTGTTGGTGAACTTTACAGCTCAAAATATTTTTGACATGAGCCACTTCATGGATTAGGTGGAAAACCAGATCAAAATTTTATGTTGCTGGTAGTTTACTCACATACTATTTTTTAGTTTTTTTTTTGTATAATATGTAATTATATGTTTCTAGAAAGTTTTGTATAGCTATGGAAGAGCGGGAGTCTCTGACACAAGTGCTTTAAGGTGCTTAAAAGACGCTCCCTACCTTATGCAAATTGTGAAATGCTTAGTGAAATTAAAGAGATTATTATTATTAAGTGGCGAAGCTTGCGAAGTCACTTATTGATTTCACGATGTCTGTCCGTCTGTCCCACGATTATCTCGATAACGGTTTCGAATTTTCAAATTCTGTTTTCAGCAATCTATTACTGATCACCCAGGTATCTGAACCTCCTATTTTGAAACTGATTGCTCAACAGCAACCGTTAGAAACCGCTACAAAGCTGATTGCTTCGCCACTTTGCTATGCTGTTAGCTTGCTAGGTTTATTAATATTAGATTTAGCAATTGCTTTAGCATCTGAGCTGCAATACCTCTAATTATATGTTTTATTACTTAATAATACCTTTATGTAATTTTAAATTATCAAATTCAATAGAAAATTGATGTTACATTGTCAAAGTAAGTACTTAAAACATTTTAATAAAAACTAATGTACCCAATTTTCTTCAAATATTATGTTTTCATTTAATTTATTATCAGCTTCCAATTTACTAAGAATTTCTTGTCTTTTCTGTTGTTCTGCATAAAATTCTTGCAGAGCTGCAAAGGTTTCGGCAGAGAGAGTTGGGACATCTTCATCATCTTCCATCGCTTAGTAATTATATTCTAAAAGGATCATCAATCTGAAATCACGAAATTCAAAACATAACATCTACAACAGTTGAAAAATAACTGTAAAAAATTAAGCAAACAAAGAATAAATAAGATGGAGTATTTTTTATATAGGATAGGTGACAAACGGGCTCACAGTCCACCTGATGGTAAGTGGTTGCTGCGGCCCATAGACACCTCTACATTTATCCTCGTTTGTAAATCAAAATGCAGATGCGTTGTCACCCGTGAGGACTAAGATGGAATACCTCTTTTCCAGAAAAAAGGGTCTCTGGTTCACACTCACCATATGAAACACAGCAGTGTTAAGTTGCTATTTTACGCTGGTATTCTGAGAGTGTGGTCCTACCCCGATCGAGCCGACCCATTCGTGCTACAACTATACTACTAATATAGCTGCAGCATGGCTCTACCACATCAAGTACTGTGTACATTTCAATTGACACTGTAACCAAACCATAACCATGAATAATTTATATCAAGAACATAACAAGTATATTGTTATGTATTATGTTATGTATGTTAAAGGAAGAAGAAAGATGTGTGCTTGTGTGTGTCAAGAAGTTGAGCATGTGGTGTTGGTGTTGTGGTGCTATCTTTCTTAATTGGTCTAAGGTAAAGTATTGAATCACTATATTTATACGACTAATAATCGGATATTTTCGGTATACAGTCATATTAATGTTTATTTTAAAATAATATTTCTCAATTTATTACTATCTTTAAGAGTGTCCCAAATTTCCTACAAAACCAACAGAAAAATGGAAGCAAACGCGCATCATTTACATGACAGCTAAAAATAGGTTAGTTTGGATGTACCATCATGGGAGAAGGCTTGTGGTTTTAATTTAAATGTTTAATAATGCACTTACGTAATTTGGACACTCATACAATAGTAGGACGTTAAGCCATTTGTTTGGTAAGTGTCTGAACGATTACAGTAACGTTATTTATTTATAATTATTGAATCTTAATGCATTTATTAGAAGTTCTCATTTATTGAACTAAGCTTGACATTATTTAAGTAACAGATGTTGTTGTTGTTGTTTTTATTATTCGCTCGAGAGAGCAGGCAAAGCAACTATGCCATACAGCATTATCTTTATGTATAATTATCCTTCATAGTTCACTGCTTCACAATATGTTGATGCGTTACATTGTGCAGCCCTTGGGAGATTTTGACGGCAACTTGAGCCAGCAGGCAGCTGACAGTTCGCGATGGTATCTAAAGGCGCCTATGCAAACAAACAGCTTCATATCTTGAGAATCAATCACCATCAGAGTACTTGTTTCACCGTTTCCACTAATAGTTAACATGCGTTGACAGTTAATACATAAAATCGCACCACTTTTACATATCAAAATCCACTTCAAACTATTATTTAAACTATAATACAGGAGCAGCTAACCGCCGCCGTTCAAGTTCCCGTCAAAACTCCTAAGTGACAGATGATAATGACAGCACCGAATAACTGACATTCATATTATGTATTTTTACATATGACAAAGGGATCTACCCCCACAGCCTTTTTTATTTTTTTAAATTCGTAACAATAATGTTGACTCGAACCATTGGAAATTTTTGACGACAGTTTAACGCAGCAGACCATAGAGCAACACGGGCCACCGGCGGATCGGAGTGTCTCTGTACTTCTCTGTCAAAGTACAAGTCCAGGCGGTCCTTTGCGCACAATAAAATTAATTCGTGCCGCACTGTTCACTACACTACATCTACAATCTAGTTGCGCGGCTGAATCGACGTCCTACAAAAATGCCGATTTGCTTTTTTTTGCTACAAATGGAAATTTGCCACGTTATATTTACAAAAAGATGGCGTATCCTTTCATATACGTTATATTTAAACACATTATTACTATTTATATCTTTATAAACTTAAAAATTACAATAATAACGGTCGTGTTGTTTCGGAATTGTTTACTATCACAGGCCGCCCGCCCTCATACAATATTGAGATCGAGTGAGTGACTGATCGTTCAGTCTGTATCCGAGTTAATTTCTTAATTTCACACACACATCGGTGTCACCGACCGATGTGTGTGTGAAATTATTAGTTTATTGTTCTAATTGTTATGTGTGAGTTACGTAGTGACTTGACGATTTTTTGGGTTTGCAGATTTCTCCCCGAAAAAAAATGCCAGACAGTTCTGTGTCGGGGAAAAACGCTATTGATACTGCCCTCCGGTCCGCCGGTGGCCCATTTTGCTTTATGTAGTAGACATTTGATAATGATGGTATCTCAATATGCCATTACGGTACCAATGACTTGATTTTTATATCGGTGTTCCTGTTACAACGGTTTCCACTAATGATTCACCACATGAGTATACATTTAACACACAAAATCACATAACTTTTGCTTATTGAATACCACTTCTAATCATTAAATATAAGAGCAAATATCCGTTGTTTGTTACGTTCTCTTCAAAACCTTTGGCCAAGGTCAAACTGCTACCTCGAACTTTGACTTTGAACCAGATTACCTATTAAAGCTAAAGATTTGAAAAAAATAATGATGTTTTGGTAACACGTTACATAATAATGTTCACCTGCAATTTTATTTCAGGATTCTATAATGGATTTTAGCCTTCTTAGGGTGCTGCCTTTACACAAACATCCAGAATATTTAAAACAGTGCTGCGAAATGATCAATGAAGAATGGCCTCGCAGCGAAACTGCACGGATGATGTCACTGCAGGCATCATGCGATTTTTTACCCACGAGCTTGGTACTTGTTAATGATAGAGATATGTTATTAGGGCACTGCAAGTTAACTCGGATTCCGAGTATGCCAAGGAGTTGTTTTGTAGAAACTGTTGTGATAACTAAAACAATGCGCGGAAAGAAGCTCGGTACATTTCTCATGAATAAAGTCGAGGAATATTGTAAGAAAATGTTACGTTTGGAAATGGTACATTTATCCACGAAAGGCCAGGAAGACTTCTACTCTAAATTAGGTTATGTTATTTGCCCACCAATATCAATATATGGAAACTATATTCCAAATTTTGTATCGCCAAATATGAATAATCGAAATGACATTGCAGTACCAAAAGTGAACATCGATACTGATGATATGGCTCTAACTCAACCACCCCCACCCCCACCGATGCCAAAATGTGATAATATTAAGAAAGATAACTCTTTAAGGTCTAATAAAACTTTTATGTTTAAATATTTGCTTTAAGGTAACAAACTTTTTTGGTAATTTAATTATTAACAAACAAAGAATAAGTAACCAAACGAAAGAATACAAACATAAAATAAAATTATAAGTTATAACATTATGGTTTAACTTCGATCAACGCTATAAAAGTAGATAACGGGTCAATGTTTTGAATATAGCGCAATAAACAGCACAAATATTCCCTGAGAGGTGCGTAGTGCAACCACGGAATAGCTAAATTTTTAAATGCACGCACACCTCAACTGCGCCTTGTCTCGTACATAGAATATAGTGTCTTAGACAGAAGCCAACTTCTTGAGGTACCCTACCTCGATTATTTAGCTAAAAAAAATCTAACATTTTCCAGAAGTTAGGTATGTAACATATACACACTGCAGACATGTCATGTCATGTCAACACAGTTTTTTTTGTTTGTTTTATGTGACCCGATATATAAATGTGTTAATTGATTAACAAAGTTTTCCCTATAGCATATTTTTAACCAACCACGAAAACAGAGGGGTGTTAAGTATATGTTTGTGTCTCTGTCTATGGCATCATAGCTCTTGAACGGATGAACCGGTTTTGATTCAGTTTTTTCGTTTGAAAGGTGTCTTAATCGAGAATGTTCTTAGACATGTTTCAAAAAACCTGTTCAGCCGTTTGAAGATATTGTTTAAGTGGTTTTTAAATTTTTAAATTTAAGTTATTTATATATGAATTTAAATCCTAAAAAACTGCAACACTCAGAAATTTAACAACACAAATAAGAATAATAAAACTGTTATTTTAAATATCTGTAGGATTGTGCGTAAATTTATGTCCTATGATAGGTAAGAAAACACCATAAACATACACATTTTTACATTTTTATTTATTTATAGCTTAAATAAACATAAGATATATTATTCTAGCTTGGTGTTAAGCCCGCTGAATATATATTTCTTTACCCTACAAAATGGGAGATAAAAACAAATAAAAATAATAACAATAGTAATAATATTAATAATATTTCTAACCCCCGGCCGTTAGGTCTCCCCTGCCGAGGGCTTCCATCTGATTGGGTTTTTATTTATTTATGTATGTTTATTTATTTTATGTATATTTATCTTTTTCATTCATATTTATACATCCCAACCAGATAAGAAAACTATATAGATACCCTACAATAATAATATAATATTTACTTTTATATATTTATTCTGTCCAATCCGATGAGAGTTCTCTATAATAATAGACCTCCATAACAATATTAAATATTTCTAGGTGCCTTAAAAATATTGTATCACGTCACCGTTACAAAAATAAAATAATCATAAATTAAAAAAGAAATTTCAGTAAACTTTTTTATGCCAAATTTAATAAAAACCCTGTGGTTACAGTTAAGTGCGTTATCAGAATCAGTATTCAAACGTATAGAAAAAACTTTTCGTCAGAAAACTCTACTAAAAATTAAATATTTAAATATATTTTATCGACAAATTGTATGTAGGTTTATTACCTCTGTACTGACCTGGAGTAAGAGTGTTGTCAAAGACCCTGCTTTAAGT
Organism: Parnassius glacialis; assembly: GCA_033319125.1. Taxonomy (NCBI): domain Eukaryota; kingdom Metazoa; phylum Arthropoda; class Insecta; order Lepidoptera; family Papilionidae; genus Parnassius; species Parnassius glacialis. The sequence goes on along the minus strand of JAVANC010000012.1, from coordinate 2,889,622 downwards.
GTCTTATCGTATCAGTTAGTTCAGATGTGAATAACAGTTTTTCACAAGATTGAATTTAGTACGTTACTATTGTGAACACAAAAATCGCTTTAATAACGACCACAAAAAATTACTGTCGTAAATGCCATGTCTATATGTACTTATATACATCCCTAAAAGGATCATCGGATTGTTTGTTACATATTGTATACATCAAATGTGTTTAAGTGCTTCATTTACCTACTTTATATAGGTTACGGAATTATTTTCATACTCTGTTTTTTTTTAACTATTTTGATAAATGCCATCAATAAGTATTAATTCATAAATATTATTTTTATACTTTTTATTCGACGTAATTAAAATAAGATGTTTAATAAAAAACTACCCATATTAATAAGAATTGTTTTATTTTTTAAAATTTAGCCTTATCTATATACTCCATAGCGCGTTTTCGAATGTTGTCCACGTGTTCTTGATCTCCCATTTTCTCTTCTACCTCTATCCACTTTTTATAAAGGACTTTCATTTTACGCGCTGGCAGTCTCTGTGACGTCATTCGCTCCATAACTTGCCTGAAAATAAATAAATTTAACAGTCGAACACAACTTTTAAGCAACAATGAAGTGTGTAAAGTATTGCAAAAGGCTAGGTTTTCATAGATCAAGGTTACTCAGCGAGCTATGGAGAGTGCCATGCTCGGAATTTCTCTGTATGATGGGAATATCCGCAGTAGAACCAGAGTATCCGACATAGCCCAACGGATTAGTAAGCAAAGTGGCAATGGGCCGGCCATATCTCGAAGAACCGACAACCTATGAGGAATAAAGGTTCTCAAGTGGCAGCCACGCACCGGTGGTAGGCGAAGCGGGACCCCACTATATGGAATGACGACCTGGTAGGATATGCAGGAAGTTGATGGATGCAGTTGGCTCGGCACGGTGCTTCATGTCATTCCTTGGGGAGACCTACGTTCAGCAGTGGACTTACGAAGGGCTGTAATGAATGAAATGAAAAGAATTTTGTTGTACAATAATAGAGATACTAGTACACGCACCTGACTCTTTCCACGTCGCCGCTCTTGACCAGTATGTCAACGTATACGGCACAGACGTCGACCCTCTGCGGGTACACGGCCAGCACCTGCTCGAACAACGCCTCCGCACGCTCACTGCTGCCGTGTAAGCGCTCAAACTGAGCGAACTGCACCAGCAACCCCACATCTGTGGAGCAACCAGGACTTTGTACCAACCCCACTTCTGTGAGTCGACCTAGACTTTATATTATACCAGCGTAAAATAGCAGCTCAATGCTGTTGTGTTTCGTGTGGTGAGTGTAGAGAACCGGAGATCCTTTTTACTGGAAATGGGGCATTCCATCTTAGCAGACTGTGTGCTCGTTTATCACTATTATTCTATAAATAAAAACTGTGGGTCAATCTAAACTTTATATTAACCCCTGTGCATCAACCAGTACTTTGTATCAACCTTACATTTATCAACTAGAATATTTTATATTAACCTCACATTGAGTCAATCAGGACTTTGTATCAACCCCACAAATGTGGGTCAACTAGGACTTTATACGAACCCCACATCGGTGGGTCAATCAGGAGTAAACCCCACATCTGTTGGTCAACCACGACTGTGGATTGTCCAGGACTTTGTTCAATCTAATTTTCATATACAACGAAATTTCTTTGACGTGAGTTTAAACACCCTCTTTCCTCAATTCATAGTATAAGTACAGAATAAATAAACCTAGCAAGCTAACAGCATAGCAAAGTGGCGAAGCAATCAGCTTTGTAGCGGTTTCTAACGGTTGCCGTTGAGCAATCAGTTTCAAAATAGGAGGTTCAGATGCCTGGGTGATCGGTAATCGATTGCTGAAAACAGAATTTGAAAATTCGAAACCGTTCTCGAGATAATCGTGGGACAGACGGACAGACGGACAGACATCGTGAAATCAATAAGTGTCTTCGCAAGCTTCGCCACTTAATAATAGTACAAGAACAGAAGGATCACTCTCTGATAGCAAACGATAGCAAACTTGTGAGTTTAAACCTAGTTCCAACTTCGCTAATGTTACTTATACTTTGCACACCTCGGAAGCAAAATTAGCCTACGTCGAAACAAAAATGAATGCGGCGCGCGTATTAAATCAAAATGCACCTAACGTCCGCGTGCAAGTGTCTGTACCACTTAGCCCGGTACGCGCGTTTTTTAAGACCGCTTCTACTGTAGGGTTAGGTGTTGTGACAAAACAAATTGAATCCTTTGATATTAGTTGGTATATAGTAGAATACGCCGAGGTGTTATGCAATGTATTGGTATTTTTTTATTTTGTTAAAAAGACGTTACCCCCATTCCAGAATTGTCTACGGTATCGTGGAGGCAGTTAACAAACATAAATTGTTCAAGGACTAACATCCAGACCCGGAACAATTATTTGTAGGACATACACATACTTGTTCCGTGCGGGATTTGTACCCGCGGTCCCAGCGTTGCAACTCATCTTTAAGACACTGCGCCACGGAGCAGTCAATTTGCTGATAATAAAAACATTATTGTTCAACGTGAGGAAGGTTAATATGCAACATCGAGGAAAATTAAGATTATAACAACGTGAACATTTTTTAAATTCAGATAATTTACCTACTTACCATTTCTAACGGACTTGAAAAAACGGAGGAGGTACTCAATTCGATTGTTTTTTTTATGTGTGTTAGCTCAGAACTTTTTTCTAGGTGAATCGATTTTGATGATTCTATTTTTATTTGAAATTTAACTTTAGCTTGTAATTTATACATCCCATATAAATTTGATCAATATCTGACCAGTAGTTTTGGAGTTATCCTTAATAATGCGTATTAATATTGAAGTCAGTTGTACAAATTTTTTTAATTTCATTAGTTGTCTCTCTTCATCTATTTTTAAATAACGTTACCTTCACACTAGGATTAACTTTTATATCGCAGGGACAATTTACATACATAGAACAGACGCAAAACAATTATTTGTAGGCCATACAAATACTTGTTCCGTCCGGGATTCGAACCCGCGGCGCCCATCGCGGAGCCGTCCCTTGTCTGTTTCTCATTTGTTTCTATTTACAAACATGCAACACGCGAGGTTATTATTAATGAAAAAGTAGCCATGAGAAGTGCTGCTACTTTCAATCTCTTTCTTTTATCGACCAAGTGTTAAACTATTAACCAGTATATGCTGATCTTGCATTAGTAGGCAGTCACTAGTACTGCGAGATTTACTTACACTGAACTTTTTTTAAGGTCATTGTTCGGGTCGCTAATCAAATAATAAATCTGTAACTATGGCGTCAATAACTAAGTACCTAATTATTTAGATCTAGCTATAAATAATAATATATTACCTTTCGGTATCCTTAGGAACAGTAAAGAATGAAAAGTCGACATTCCTATTGTTATTTAAGCACCCGAATGCTATGCAGTACCTTTTTGCATACTTGAATAAAAACTCAAAAATAAATATCAAGTGGCTAAATACTTATGTATAAGAGAAAAATACGCCCCGTGTAGTGGCGGGAAAGAATGCTCAATACCCCATCTCTTCGCGTGGGTGTCGTAAGAAGCGACAGAGGGAAACTGAGGCAGAGGATGGGCAGCAGCATCTTTCTGATAATAGCAAAATAGCATTAAAAAAAACTGCGGTTGCCAACCAGTTCGCCAAGCGTGGCAACTATGGCAATATACCCCCCATGAGAGTAACGAAGAGACTGCAACCTGTCCCCGGCGGCCCCGCTATTCCTGGCTACAGTGGCGACCATGGTAACGACGGGGCAGGGGGTGTTAAGAATCTCCGGTGGAGGTTCGGTTGCCACCTAAAACGACTCGACCTGGCAATTTATAACGCACGCACCCTGAGGACTAACGAGAAGATCCTGGAGCTGGAAGAAGAGATAGACAAGTTGCGCTGGAATATCATAGGATTATCCAAGGTCCGAAGAGAGGGGGAGGACACGGTAATCCTCGAATCCAGCAACTTGTTCTATCACCGGAAGGGCAACCATCTGTCCCAAGGAGGTGTCGGATTTATCGTCCACAAGTCTCTCGTTAACAACGTTGTCAAGATTGGGAGTGTGTCGACGAGGGTTGCGTACCTTATACTCAGAATCACCAAACGGTATTCGTTGAAGGTCATACAGGTTTGCGCACCAACCTCGGCACACCCCAATGAGGAGGTGGAGGAAATGTATGAGGATATCTCTAGAGCCATGCATTCCTCCAAAACCCACTATACGGTGTTAATGGGAGACTTCAATACAAAACTAGGTACAAGAGAGAATGGTGAGCTGAAAGTAGGGAAATTTGGAATAGGGCAACGAAACCCAACGGGCTAGCAGCTGGCCGACTTCATAGAGAAAGAGGGACTCTTTATGATGAATTCTTTCTTCCAGAAGCGGCCCCACAGGAAGTGGACCTGGTCGAGTCCCGACGGTTCGACAAAAAATGAGATTGACTTCATTATGACGACCAGACGGCAACTGTTCAGTGATGTCTCCGTGATCGCGAGGGTGAAAACTGGTAGCGATCACCGAATAGTTAGAGGCACACTGAAGCTAAACGTGAAGTTGGAGAGGTCTCGTCTAATGAAGTCAACGCTCCGTGCCCCTCGTGCTCTGTTCCAAAGTCCCCAAACCTTTCAGCTCGAGTTACAAAACCGTTTTCAGTGCCTAGAAGACTGCAATGAAGTGGACGATATGAATGACAAGCTCGTGGAAACTGTCCATGCGGTCGGAGCTAAGTTCTGCAAGACCCGCCGCAAAAGAACACAAAAACTCTCCGATCACACTCTTAATCTCATGGCTGTTAGACGGGAGATGAAGCTACATTCTTCAACAGATTTGATAGCATACAGGCAACTGAACAGACAGATCTCCAAATGCATGCGGCGGGACTTGCGCAACTTCAATATAGCTTGTATTGAAAAAGCGATCGAGCGGAACCAAGGCTCCAAAGTCTTTGCCAGAGATCTGTTTGCCTGAAAGAGCCAACTGTCAAAGCTGAAGACCGAGTGTGGCAGCGTCGTTTCCGGGACAGCTGAGATTTTGAGTGAGATTGAGAGGTTCTGTGGGCAGCTGTACACGCCATCGTTGGAGCCACACGCAAGTGTGAGTAACGATCCAAGAGCGAGTATTATCCGACACTATTCCGAAGATAGCTCGGATATCAGTCTGAGCGAGATTAGAATGGCCCTCCAGCACCTTAAAAACAGCAAGTCCCCGGGCGAGGATGGAATTACAGCCGAGCTTTTGAAAGCGGGTGGAAAACCAGTACTTGAAGTCCTTCAGAAGTTCTTTAATTCCGTCTTCTATGGTGGCACTACTCCGGAGGCGTGGAGCAGAAGTGCGGTGATCTTGTTCTTCAAGAAAGGCGACAACGCTCTTTTGAAGAACTAAAGACCGATTTCCCTTTTGAGCCGCGTTTACGTGCTGTTTTCGAGAGTCATTACGAATCGTCTCGTACGCAGACTTGACGACTTCCAGCCTCCCGAACAAGCCGGTTTTCAAAAAGGCTTTAGCACCATAGACCACATACATACCCTTCGGTAAATTGTACAGAAGACAGAGTACAATTTGCCACTATGTCTGGCGTATGTGGACTATGAGAATGCCTTTGATTCCGTCAAAATTTGAGCGGTGCCAAGTTGACTGTCGGTATATCGAAGTTTGGAAGTGCTTGTACAGTAGGGCTACGATGGCTATCCGAGTACAGAATCAGAGTACGAAACCTATCCAACTGCAGAGAGATGTAAAACAGGGTGACGTTATATCCCCGAAACTCTTCACCGCTGCATTGAAAGACGTTTTCAAGCTTCTTGACTGGAAAGGATGCGGTATTAACATCAATGGCGAATACATCACTAACCTTCGATTTGCCGACGATATACTCCTTATGGCAGAATCGCTGGAGGACCTAAGCACTATGCTCATTGACCTCAATAGTGTCTCTCAACGGATAGGTCTTAAGATGAACATGGACAAAACAAAAATCATGTTTAACATCCATGTCACACCTATGCCGGTAGTTGTTGGGAGCACTAAGCTCGAAGTTGTTGACGAGTATGTTTACCTGGGACAAATAGTCCGACTAGGTAAGTCCAACTTCGACCGAGAGGTCAATCGACGGATTCAACTCGGCTGGGCAGCGTCCGGGAAACTACGACACATATTCTCGCTAGACATACGTCAAAACCTGAAAACGAAATTGTACAAACAGTGCGTGTTGCCAGTGATGACTTACGGATCTGAGACGTGGTCCTTCACAGCTGGCCGTATGAGGAAGCTCAAGGTCGCTCAGCGAGCTATGGAGAGGGTTGTGCTCGGGGTGTCTCTGCGTGATAAACTTAGAAATGAGTATATCCGCAGTAGAACCAGAGTAACCGACATAGCCTAACGGATTAGTAAGCTGAAGTGGCAGTGGGTCGGCCATATAGCTCGAAGAAACGACAACCGATGGGGAAGAAAGGTTCTCGAATTGTAGCCTCATACGGGTAGGCAAAGTGTAGGACGAATCCCCACTAGATGGAGTGACGATGCAAGAAGTCGATGGATACAGGTGGCTTAGGACCGTGCTTTGTGGCATTCCTTGGGGGAGGCCTATATTCAGCAGTGGACTTGTGAAGGGCTGTAATGATGATGATGATGAAGAGAAAAATACTTTTTTGTTAACGTTAGGTCGAGCGGCCGCATGACAACCTCATGGAATTAACCGCTTGTAGAAGACCGCGCAGCGTAGGTATATTTTCATGCCTAGAGCGCGCAGTGAGATAGGCCTGGTATAAGTAAAATTTTGAATACCAGCAACTGTTATGAAAGTTTCTCAAATTACAACCTTGTACTGGTATAGTGTGGTGTCTTGATACTAAATTAAGTAACAACCTAGTAAAAAGTACAAGGAAGTAATAGATATACACATGGCTTAAAACTTTGCTAGATGCCTATTTTAAAAGGAGGTCGATATTGGATCTGTGACAGTAATGTCGATTAAGGATACTCACGTTCTTTTTTCTCCAGAAGTGAGATGCCCTTCTGCATGACGTGCCTGGCCTTGTCCAGCAGCGCCAGGCGGTAACAAGCAGCCCCGCAAGCTATATAAGAGCGAAGCTCTCTCCGGTACTTGCGCAGCATCAGCTCCACCAGCCCCACTAACTCCTGCGGCTTGCCAGTCTCCACGTAGATGTCCAACAGCTTCGAGTGGATCTGGTACTTGTCATTCATCTGGAGCGCCTCCTCTAGGGTTTTCTGCTGTGACTCCTAAAAAAAAAGACGTTCTTTAGTAGTCATTTGAAAGCTAGGTTTAATGGTATAATGACGTCATACGTGAAAAGGTGAATCTTAGCTATTTCGCATTAATTTATGTTATAATATATAATGAATATGAAAGAGGCAATTAAGGAAATCATCATCATCATCATCATCATCATTACAGACTTTTACAAGTTCACTGATGAACATTGGCCTCCCCCAAGGAATGCCACAAAGCACAGTTCTGAGCCACCTGCCCAACTTAAGGAAATATTAAGCAAATAATTGTCATTATATGTAAACGCTTATTTTTTTTTACTTATTATATGCCAGTGCTTGACTGCAATCCCACCTGGCGTTAAGTGGTGATGAAGCCCAAGGTGGTAAATAAAAAACATACGAAAGTGTTGTGAAACACAACGAAGTTCCTTTCGTAGTATATTATTATTGATTAACAAATACAAATAAGTTATTTACTAGAGTCTATTAAAATGAAGCGTCATTCAAAATAAAATAATATTTCTGTCATGGCAAGATAAGAAAAAGTGCGAGGGAGATGGATATTATTCCATCTCGCTTCCTTATAGCCGCCAAGGCCGTCTAGAATACGTCAGAAGGGGTCGTGACGGAAATATCTTACACTTTTTCTCGCCTCGCCCCCATCCGCCAAATTCGTACCGTCGGATAAGGAACTTCATTGCAATAATTCATTCATTTTAATTATTGTTCGAGTAAGTTTAATTGCAATGCAACGACAGAGGACAGATGGTCGCTACAGCTGACATCTGACGAAGTTTAAGTAGTTAGAAGTTTTAAGTCTGACGCAGACGATGAAAGCCCAAGACCTTGCTTTGTATGCCACAAAGCACGGTCTTCGGACACCTATATCCAATCCTTGGGGAAGGCCTACGTTCAGCAGTGGACTTATGAAGGGCTGTATTTCTAATACAAGACACTTGAAGTTAATGCGCAATGCGAAGCGAAGTGCCAGCTTGATGAAGTGTCTACTCATATACTGCGCGAATACTATAATATTTCTTCAAACAGGTAAATCTCACCTTAGTACCGAACCGGTGCTCGAGGTTGAGCATAGCGAGCCAAACATTCAGCTTCTCCTGCTCCTCGCGGAATGAAATAGTCTTCAGTGCTTTGCGTCCCACAGCGCGAGCCTTCTCGATCTCGGTTGCCTGAAAATGTTCTTTAATTAATGTCTTATGCAAGATACGAGTGACAAACGAATTCAGTCCACCTTGATGGTAAGTGGATTATGTTGTCCATAGACATCTACATCTTTTACGTGGTAGAGCCTTACTGCAGCTATATTATGGTTGTAGCACGATTGGGTTGGCTATTATATATTGAATTGGGACCACGCTCTCACAGAAAACCTGCGGAAAATAGGAGCTAAATGCTGCTGTGTTTCGTATGGTGAGTGTAGAGAACCGGAGATCCTTTTTCCTGGAAACGAGGCACTCCATCTTAGTCCTCAGGGGTGACAACGCATCTGTATTTTGATTCTTAATCGAGGATACATGTAGATGTCTATGGGCTGCAGCATCCACGTTTCAAACCCTTATTCTATTAAAAAAAATCTATTCTCGATTAAGATTCAAAATGTAGATGCGTTTTCAACAGTGAGGACTAAGATGGAATGGTTCGTTTCTAAAGGGTCTCCGATTCTCGGCTTCAACTCTCGAAAACCATGAAAATGACACCCATGATGAAAAAATTGATACCTATTGCAGCTGCCATCTTGGATTTACATTTCGACAGCACTATCGGCTTCAACACCCTCGAAAACCATGAAAATGACACCCAAGATGAAAAAATTGATGTCTATTGCAGCCGCCATCTTGGATTTACATTTCGACAGCACTATCGGCTTCAACACCCTCGAAAACCATGAAAATGACACCCATGATGAAAAAATTGGTACCTCATTCAGCCGCCATCTTGGATTTACATTTGGGCAGCACTATCGGCTTCAACACCCTCGAAAACCATGAAAATGACACCCATGATGAAAAAATTTATACCTATTGCAGCCGCCACCTTAGATTTACATTTCGACAGCATTATCGGCTTCAGCACCCTCGAAAACCATGAAAATGATACCCAAGATGAAAAAATTGATGTCTATTGCAGCCGCCATCTTGGATTTACATTTCGACAACCCTATCGGTTTCAACACCCTCGAAAACCATGAAAATGTCACCCATGACAAAAAAATTGATACTACTTACTTTTAGTACGTACTACTATTATATATTCTGTGCTTTTAAAATATTGTAATAAAAAAAATCTCTTATTATTATTATCATCAAGTATTTAAGAAATTTGGTTATTCGAATATTGTGTATTTGTACTGCGATCTTTTTGAGCAGCTGCAAACAACTGAAACAAAGTCCACTCACGACGGCGACTGACGCCGAACTGAGTGAGTGAGTAAACTACTCTGTGGCTGTAGGTCCCCATTTACAGAAATAATTTATATACAAGGCTACCAAATCAACGAAAATTTCGCCATTTTTAAGCCGAAAAAAATTAATTAAAGCTAAAGAAAACAAAATTACACTGCCATTTACTACCATTTACTTCAGTGGCTTCCCACATGATAGATGAAGAGATTAAAAAATAGATTGAGTTAAACAATTGATATTTTCAAAAGTTATCGTGGCTTGTAGCCTTGGGAACATGATAAATCCACACCATAAGCCACTAAAACCCCTTTTTTATTCAAAAATAGCAATTAATCGATTTTAAAAAATATTAATAAGTTCAACAATCATTTATCTTTCTAACAATGTGCTTTTTATATCATTTATATGTATAATATGATTGATAGATACGATTTTATTAGATAAAACGTTGGAATCTTAATTTTTAGGCGATAGTAGAACATATCTTGCGCTTTCGCTTAAGGCATGCAATAGACTGTGGAGGCATTTTTCAAATGTGACAACGCATCTGTTGGCTTTTATTGTTTGAAGTTGACTGCAAGAAGCAATAAGTTTACTCATTTTTAGGGTTCCGTACCCAAAAGGTAGCCAACGGGATTTTATTACAATAAATTGAAAAGCGCTCCCCTATTAGAAACCTTGTATTACGAAGCGATTATGAGCTTTTCATTTGCGAGTCCGACTCGTACTTGGCCAGTTATTTAAATGCCACCAACGCGTTTCAATTCCCTCGGAGTAGCAGTTGTTCGTCGGCGACAGTTACCATCAGATGAGCCGCATTCACGTTTACCTCCTCTATATAAAAAAAATGAAGTAAGTATAGACCTGCAGGTGGAAGGCCATGTAGGCGATCCAGAGCTGGCTGGCGTCCGGGCGCGCCAGCAGCGCGCGCTCGAACTGCTCGGCCGAGCGCGGCGCCCGCTCGCTGTCCGCCGCGAAGCTCTCCAGCTGCCGAACCCTCTCCTCCTCCTCTCTGGCCTTCGCCACCTTTTCCGCAGCTGTCAGTTTCTTGCGCTTCTTCTTTGGCTTCTCTTGCTCCTAAAATCGAAAGAAACACGTGTTTGTACGTGGTAGAACCACGCTGCAGCTATATTATGGTTGCAGCAGTATGTAGGACTAGAGAAGAACCATACTCTCACAGAAGCATAAAATGGCAGCTAAACACTACTGTATCGTATGGTGAGTGTAAAGAACCGGAGACCCTTTTTACTAGAAATGAAGCATTCCATCTTAATCCTCATGGGTGACAACGCATTTGATTTTGATTCCTAATCGATGACAAATGTAGATGTCTATGGACCTCCGCGGCCAATTATCATCGGGTCATCAAACATTTACATCTACCCTCGTTTGCGAATCATAATGCAGATGCGTTGTTAGCCATGAGAACTAAGATGGAATGCCTTTTTTCCAGTATAAGGGTCTCCCGGTTCTCTACACTCACCATACGAAACAACATTAAGCTGCTATTTTACACTGGTATTCTGTGAGAACGTGGTCCTTCCCCAATCGAGCCGACCCATTCATACTACAACTATACAATTTATACAGCTGCAGCATCGCTCTACCACGTACAAAATTACACTTATTCTATCTTAAAAAAAAAGAATTATTTGATGTGAAAAGGGATCCCACCTAAGTGATAATCTGTGGCATACTACAGTACTGGTTTTTAATCGAAACCCAATTGACTCAAGAAACAACCGCTTGTTGACGTAAAATGCAAATAAACCAATAATAATAAAAAATAAATGAACATTTTACATCTGGCATATGTGATATGTGGTTGTACTGCCATCTATCGGATGTCATGTAATTTTTCTAACAATATTTCCAAAATCACTTCTCTACACCCACAGAACGAAATCATCATCATTACAGCCTATGAAAAGCCCACTGCTGAGTATATGCCTCCACCATAGATAGCCCAGCACGGCTAGCATGTGCTGGGGATAAAAATTTCATCCCCCGATTATATCCACTGACAAGAGATAAAATTATCTTGTCCCTATGCGAAAGCACGGCAACGGGGAGAAGTATATCCCCGTTTGACATAACGAGTAGACATATATCCCCCGTCCGTAGCATGGAGCCCGATGAAGCCAAATGAAAGATAAAAAATTATGCTTTTTTGACATTTGAAACGGACAATTCGATCCTAGTTAATTGGACGTGGGTTTAAGTTAATATTCATACAAAAAATCTAAGTCTATCTCCCATTTTATCTACTGTGGATATTATATCCACCGGTGTGCCCATGCTCGAAGGGTGGATAAAACTAAGCGAGGGGATAAACATTTTCTCTTTACCCCGGGGATAACATTGTCTCTTGTCCATGCTAGCCCAGCAGGGGATATATTTACCATAGCTACCACGCTTGGTTGTAGGTTCTATTACACTATGACATAATGCGGCAGAATAGTATATTTCATTACGAGTGCGGAAAGCCTGTCATTGCAAAGAGTTCCGACAAATGTCTACCCGAGCCGAGGCGCAGCCGATGGTGAGGGTTGACAGTCGGAACAAGTTGCAATGACGGTTCCGCACGTGAACTGAACAACTATTTTTAATACAGTTGCGAAAAAATGAAGCAATTTGATAAACAAACATTTTTGGAAAATTGTGCCAACCGCAAAAGTTTTTTGTTTTCTTCATCCATTCTGGGTAGGCAAAGGTAACTATGCCCATACAGCCACGTCTTCAGTAGATTTTTTTTATTGATATGAAATGAAAATAAAATTTAATGAGATGAAATGAAATGAAACCTAACCTAACTCATTGAATCAAATCATTAAATCTGATATTGAAACAAATTCATCATCATCATCATTACAGCCTTTCATAAGTCCACTGCTGAACATAGGCCTCCCCCAAGGAATGCCACAAAGCACGGTCCTGAGCCACCTGCATCCATCGACTTCCTGCATGCCTTACCAGGTCGTCACTCCATCTCGTGAGGGGTGGCCCTACACTTCGCCTACCGGTACGAGCCTGCCACTCGAGAACCTTTCTTCCCCATCGGTTGTCGGTTTTTCGAGCTATATGGCTGGCCCATTGCCACTTCAGCTTACTAATCCGTTGGGCTATGTCGGTTACTCTAGTTCTACTGCGGATATCCTCATTTCTAAGTTTATCAAGCAGAGAAACTCCGAGCATAGCCCTCTCCATAGCTCGCTGAGCGACCTTGAGCTTCCTCATACGGCCAGCTGTGAAGGACCACGTCTCAGTTCCGTAAGTCATCACTGGCAACACGCAATGGTTGTACAATTTCGTTTTAAGGTTTTGAGGTATGTCTGACGAGAAGATGTGTCGTAGCTTCCCGAACGCTGCCCAGCCGAGTTGAATCCGTCGATTGACCTCTCGGTCGAAGTTGGACTTGGAGTTGAAACCGTCGGTCAATCGAAGTTGAATTTGGACTTACCTAGTCGGACTATTTGTCCCAGGTAAAGATACTCGTCAACAACTTCGAGCTTAGTGCTCCCAACAACTACCGGCATAGGTGTGACATAGACATTAAACATAATCTTTGTTTTGTCCATGTTCATCTTAAGACCTATCCGTTGGGAGACACTATTGAGGTCATTGAGCATAGTGCTTAGGTCCTTCAGAGATTCTGCCATAAGGACTATATCGTCGGCAAATCGAAGGTGAGTGATGTACTCGCCATTGATGTTGATACCGTATCCTTTCCAGTCCAGAAGCTTGAAAACGTCTTCCAAAGCAGCGGTGAAGAGTTTCGGGGATATGACGTCACCCTGTCTTACACCTCTCTGCAATTGGATAGGTTTCGTACTCTAGTTCTGTACTCGGATAGCCATCGTAGCTCTACTGTACAAACACTTCAGCACTTCGATATACCGACAGTCAACTTGGCACCGCTGAAGGGACTGCAGCACCGCCCAAATTTCGACGGAATCAAAGGCTTTATCATAGTCCACATACGCCAGACATAGTGGCAAATTGTACTCTTCGGACTTCTGTACAATTTGCCGAAGGGTATGTATGTGGTCTATGGTGCTAAAGCCCTTTCGGAAACCGGCTTGTTCGGGAGGCTGGAAGTCATCAAGTCCGCGCACGAGACTATTCGTAATGACTCTCGAAAACAGCACGTAGACGCGGCTCAGAAGGGAAATCGGTCTGTAGTTCTTCAAGAGAGAGTTGTCACCTTTCTTGAATAACAAGACCACCGCACTTCTGCTCCACGCCTCCGGTGTAATGCCACCATAGAGGACGGAATTAAAGAGCTTCTGAAGGACTTCAAGTACCGGTCTTCCACCCACTTTCAAAAGCTCCGCTATAATTCCATCCTCGCCTGGGGCCTTACCGTTTTTAAGGTGCTGGAGAGCCATTCTAATCTCGCTCAGACTGACGTCCGGGATATCTTCGGAATAGTGTCGGATGAGGCTCGTTCTTGGATCGTTACTCACACTTGCGTGTTTTTTTTTATAGGATAGGGTGACAAACGAGCATACAGTCCACCTGATGGTAAATGGTTACTGTGGCCCATAGACATCTACATTTATCCTCAATAAAGAATCAAAATGCAGATGCGTCGTCACCCGTGAGGACTAAGATGGAATGCCTCTTTTCCAGTAAAATGGGTCTCCGGTTCTCTACACTCCCCATACGAAACACAGCAGCGTTAATCTGCTATTTTACGCTGGTATTCTGTGAGAGCGTGGTCCTTCCCCGGTCGAGCCGACCCATTCGTGCTACAACTATACTACTAAAATAGCTGCAGCATGGCTCTACCACGTGAAATATGCCTCCAACGATGACTTGTACAGCTGCCCATAGAAACTCTCAATCTCACTCAAAATCTCAGGTGTCCCGGAAACGATGCTGCCACATTCTGTCTTCAGCTTTGACAGTTGGCTCTTTCTGGCAGACAGATCTCTGGCAAAGACTTTGGAGCCTTGGTTCCGCTCAATCGCTTCTTCAATACGAGCTGTATTGAAGTTGCGTAAGTCCCGCCGCATGCATTTGGAGATCTGTCTGTTCAGATGCCTGTATGCTGTCAAGTCTGTTGAAGAATGTAGCTTCATCTTCTGTCTAACAGCCATGAGATTGAGAGTGTGATCGGAGAGTTTTTATGTTCGTCTGCGGCGGGTCTTGCAGAACTTAGCTCCGACCTCATGGACAGTTTCCACGAGCTTGTCATTCATATCATCCACTTCATTGCAGTCTTCTAGGCACTAAAAACGGTTTTGTAACTCGAGCTGAAAGGTTTCGGGACTTTGGAACAGAGCACGAGATGGACGGAGCGTTGACTTCATTAGACGAGACCTCTCCAACTTAACGTTTAGGTTCAGTGTGCCTCTAACCATTCGGTGATCGCTACCAGTTTTCACCCTCGCGATCACGGAGACATCACTGAACAGTTGTCGTCTGGTCGTCATAATGAAGTCGTCATAGTGAATCTCATTTTTTGTCGAACTGTCGGGGCTCGACCAGGTCCACTTCCTGTGGGGCCGCTTCTGGAAGAAAGAATTCATCATAAAGAGTCCCTCTTTCTCCATGAAGTCAGCCAGCTGCTGGCCCCTTGGGTTCCGTTGCCCTATTCCAAATTTCCTTACTTTCAGCTCACCGTTCTCTCTTCTGCCTAGTTTTGCATTGAAGTCTCCCATTAACACCGTATATTGGGTTTTGGAGGAATGCATGGCTCTAGAGATATGCTCATACATTTCCTCCACCTCCTCATCGGGGTGTGCCGAGGTTGGTGCGTAAACCTGTATGACCTTCAGCGAATACCGTTTGGTGATTCTGAGTATAAGGTACGCAACCCTCGTCGACACACTCCCGATCTATACAACGTTGTTAACGAGAGACTTGTGGACGATAAATCCGACACCTCCTTGGGACAGATGGTCGCCCTCCCGGTGATAGAGCAAGTTGCCGGATTCGAGGATTACCGTGTGCTCCCCTTCTCTTCGGACTTCGGATAATCCTATAATATGCCAGCGCAACTTGTCTATCTCTTCTTCCAGCTCCACGATCTTCTCGTCAGTCCTCAGGGTACGTGCGTTGTACGTTGCCAGGTCGAGTCGTCTAAGGTGGCAACCAAACCTCCACCGGAGATTCTTAGCACCCCCTGCCGCGCCGTTACCATGGTCGCCACCGTAACCAGGAATAGCGGGGCTGCCGGGGACTAGGGACCGTCCGTTTGTTGCTTTAATCATTGGGGGGTATTTGCCATAGTTGCCACGCTTGGCGAGCGGGTTGGCAACCGCAGGTTTTTTATTGTAATTTTGGCTATTATCAGGAAGATGCTGCTGCCCATCTCCTGCCTGTTTCCCTTTGTCGCCTTTTACCACACCCACGGGAGAATATGGGGTAGTGGATATTCTCGACCGCCACTACACGGCAAACATTTAATTTAATTTTATTTTATTTCATTGAAACAAATTAGTAACTTCTTTTTAGAAATATTTGCATGAATCATAAAAATTTCTATGAATTTTATGAGTTCGGAAAAGGTAAAGAAAAAGCTCGAGTATGTAATAGCCCACATCCCGATCGCTATACGTCCCTGCAATACGCCACTTTTTGAGCAACTGTATTAAAAATACCTTTAGATTCTTACTAAAATGTATATAAATAGTACGTACCTCGTCATCACTGCTACTCGAATCCTGTTCCGGAACACTGGGCTGTGACTCCGTGGGCGCAGACCAGAATTCTTTTACACTTGGTATGCTTATTACAGACTCTAAACTCTCTATTTTAGATTTTTTATTTTTCTCAGTCACTTTCGTCTTCTCTTTTTCTGTTTCTGTATTTTGAACATCTTTCTTCTCAACTTGTCCCTCCTCTGTTTTCTTTAGTTTTTTCTTTTTATAATCCTTGGCCTCATCTAAATCAAAATCTTTAAGTCTGTCTTGTGCTGTTTGTAAGGCTTCCATTAGTTTTTGGATGCGTTGTTGTATGAGAAGTTTCTCCATGTGCATAGCCGTGTGATACTTCTTGTTATTAGCATTTAGCCCTTTGTTTTCTATAGCAGTTATTTTGTTGTCTATTTTCTTAATTCGCATCATCTTTGCTTTGATAGCTTTTAATAAAGATTTTATTCGTTTCTTGTAACTCTTTGCGGTTGAACAGTCGGACATGTCTATAAGGCCCAAGTCTTGCGGCGTCAGAACTTGATCACTATCTTCATATATATCCGTTTCTATCGCGTCACTTTCTTCGTATTCCTTGTTTTCTTTCTCTGATATCTCTTCTGCTTCCTTTTTCTTCTTTTTCTCTTTTCGTTTTACTTTTGAAGTGTCTATGTTGTTGTCTATATCATCGTCCCCGTTAATCTTTCTTTTAATATTAGGGGTAGCTGTCGGTTGATTATCTGACTCACTATCTTCAACGATGGGTTCAGATATCTGACGTTTTCTTTTCTTAACATCTTTTTCAGAGCTTTGGTGTGGTAAAATGTTGTCAACAGTTTCCTCGTCTGGTTTGAATAATTCATATTCCTCATCATTTTTTTCTGTAACTTTGTTGGCCTTTGATTTATCTTTTTTCTTTTTAGATTTCTTAGTTTCTTCGTCGTTATTTTCCTGGTCACAGTGTTCTCTTTCGTCACTTGCATCGTTACTATTTAAATCTACCAATTCTACTTCCTGCGTTTCTTTTTCAAGTTTTTTGTCTTTTTTCTTTTTCCGTTCTTTTTTGGTTATTTCTCCCGCAGTTTCCTCTTCTGCCTCAGCCTCAGATATCACAGCCTTTTGTTTCTTTTTAGGTACAGGTACCTCTGTCTCTTGTCTCCTCTTGGATGTCTTTTTTTCTTTTTTCTGCAACTATAAGATTTTCAAGTGAAAAACCACGCGTTTTTGTCATACAAAATGTTGAAAAAATATACTTACAGATGGTTCAAACGGAGCAGTTGTGAGACTTCCAGACATCCTTTTATTTTCCGGGTCCACTTTAAGTATAGTGCATTTTACCTAAAAGTATGCATTTAAAGTTTAATAAAACCACTCATAGAACAAGTTTCAGCTACCCATAGGTCTGCCATTGTTTTCTACTCTATACAGAGTTATTTTGCAATAACCGTCCAAATTTGCAGAGACAATTTAGAATAAGTAATATAGGTAAATGGTAAAGAAAAATTAATAAAAAAAAATCTCAAAAGTTCTTTCACTTTTATCTTTAAATTCAAAATGCGTGGTAATGGATTATTTTAACTGACTGTCATTCATAAATATCTGCCGCGTATTATTTTACGCACTCACACATTTGTAAGGGTCGCTGGGTAAGGTACCTTATCGCGCGTCTTCCCACGCCCATCCCTTCTATTTACTCCGTTGCCGACAGCTGACAGTTGACGTGTCCTTATTACGTACGCTTCGTTACCAGTGGTGTAACGAAAATATTTGAACCGCGAATACTATGAAATGGTGCGATATTACATTTTACGCAAGCGGTGGCAAGTTACGTGTTGCGCAAAGATACTAAAGTAAGTCTTTACCGCGGCAAGAAATTAACGTACGTGTCGAAATTAACCTACCAATCGAAGAGCAATTGACAGATAATCAAACTATTCAAGTGCAGTGAGCGATAACTTAAACATTAAGTACCGACGTGCGGTCTGAGAAGCCCCGGCAGGCACTTGACTTGTTAGTTTACCCTTTTCCCCGCGTAATACCGATCCCCGCTTTTAAGTAGCTGCAAGGATAGTGCCCACGTTAACGTCAGTGCAGGAAGTGGTGTCGTCACACGCGCATTTGGTGAGTAATTACGATTTGAAATTCTAACGCGGCCACTCAGGCCGCACGTCGGTACTTACGTAACTGTTTTGTTTAATTTTTTGTTTAGGTAAATTGTTATTTTTACAGATTTTGTGAATTATGAATATACTAGAGACTTCAAGTTGTAAAAGAAATAGTTCTGCGGTAGATTCACAGCAATCAAAGAGATCTGAACCCCGTGAACTAAGGATGAGTTTGGCAAGATTACTTGATTCTGATAAATCAGAGACATCTGAAGATGAAGCTGAGGAAGTCAAGACACGAAAGACATGTCAACCTAAACTGAAAAGAAAAACGATATATAAATGCTATTCGTGCAAAAAACACGTTTGTTTACAGTGCACGAAACAAATGTGCCCTGACTGTGCTTAGATTTTAAGGTGTAATTGGACTGTGGTAGTTTCTTTTCTAGAAGGTTTATGTTCCTAATTTTTTTTATAAAAGTTATATAAGGCATAAGTAAGAAATACAGTTTTTTGTTATTCTGAGAAGATTATTCTTTGTGTTTCGATTTGTTATATCTAATAGTCGGATTTTTCCCCAAAATTCAAGCCAAATATTATTGTAGTCTTATATTTAAAAATTTAATAAAGTTGAATTTCTTTTTATACTTATTTTTACTTAAAACCCCCTTATTTTTCATCATAATGCAGAGACAGATATTTAAATCATCACTTTCTTTAAAAAACACTACATAATATACGCGGCCTCTCAGGCCTCACGTCGGTACTAACGTTACAAAAAATGCACGTCGGTACTTAAAGGTTAAGTAATGAATATGAAAATAGGTGGATTGCGGACGGAGATCCTATACTATGGTCTGCAAACTCGCCGGAACTTTCACCTTTAGTCTTTTATCTGTGTATAAAGAGTCGTGTTTACGTCAGAGGCCGAAAATTATGAAGACCGCCACAGTAAAATTATTGCTGCGTTCACGGAAGTTAAAACTGCTCAAAAACAGGTAATAAGTGTAAAAAACATTTTAAGAAAACGTGCTCCTCCATGCAAAAGAAAACTTCGGAAGCCCTCGGCTGCGTGGAGGCAACCGGTTGTATTTTTCGCTTCGCCAGTCGATACCTGATCGTTGATACGCATCGATCCGCTACTTTAAATTTACGTTGTGAATAAACGGTTATTTAATACGTGGTATTCGTTATTCACATCCACATTCACACCCCACAAGACAAATGGATAGAATTTTGAGGTACCAATATTAGATATTGGGAATACTTGCGTAATTTAGTGTAAATAGTTTATTCCAATTTTTAAATACGCCATAATGACAGGCGTCAATTACGTCGTTGATAAGCAAAAATATATTTTTTACTCTTATTTATTATGACGGTCCTAAGCCCATTAAAAGGAAAATTGAAATCATAATTCGCGTCATGTAGTTTTTATCGAACGAGGTTGAGCATTTGGTCCGCCGCGCCGACTCGCTACAACGAATACACCTACTGTACGAATGTAGTATTATTTTTTCAACATCAATAAACTATTTTATGGAAATACACACAGCGTACAACGATAAACGTATTTTAATTTTTTTTATTCGGTATATTAGTTGCATTATATTAGAATTATGTATTCTCATATATTACCTAATTATGAAATTTTATAATTAATTATATATTAAAAATGAAGCATTGAAAATTGTGAGTTTAAAAGATACCTACTCACTATAGGTAAATAGATAGATAGCTCGCCTTTTGTACAAATATTTGGTGCAATAAAGAATAAATAAATAAATGGATGTTTCGCAGATGTGTTTTTGATTATTGTTAATTTTTACGTGTCACGTATTGAAAAGTAACATACCTACCTACTAATTTTTGAACTGAGCACCTTGTAACTTAGCCTGCTTATTACTTATGCTGGCTGACATTATCCTCACCCCAATGATTGGTGAGGATGAAAAAAAACATATTTTTTTTATTTTTATTCAATTTTATTTCTACATACGTAATTATATTTATTTATACATAAGGGTAACTTTAACAAAGGTAATACAATAATCAACAAGAAGTATAAGGGTTCAATTTCAATTTAAAAAAAACGTTACCCACACTAGGATTTTCTCCTGTGTCGTGGAGGAAGTTTACAAACATAAATTGCACAAGGACAAACATCCAGACCCGGAACAATTATTTGTAGTGCGGGATTTGAACCCGCGGCCCCCAGCGCAACAACTGATTGCTAAGCCACTGCGCCACGGAGCCGTCGCCGGGTTATAGCTAAAGTGACCATACGTCCCGTTTTGAACGGGACTGTCCCTTTTCTCGGTCACCTGTCCCATTGTCCCCAAACAAAGCTCCGGGACACAAAATTGTCCCGTAACTCGTTGGATGGAAGTATTCAAAGGCAACAATCTTCAACATATTTTTTTTTAATCGAATATATTTTGTCTACCTGGTACAAATGCTCCAGTAGAAAGAGTATTTTTCTATTTTGAATAAATTGTGGACGTCTGAAAAAAACACTTACGGTTCCAGTTCTAAATGCGATGTTGTTAACAAAGGTAACAATAAAAAAACTTGACCAGAATTTTATTCTTATTTAAAATCAAATAATGCGAATTGGAGGTCGGTTGAATGCGGCTAATTATTATTCATATGAGAAAAGAGACCCCATTTTACTTCATGCTTCGCACAGGTTAACAAGACTGCACTTTGAAAGAGAATATGACGTAAACGATATGTACACGTCAACAATATGTACGCGGGTCCTTTACTGTTATTATCTATTGTAAGGGAAAAAATGTGTCCAGTAAACGGACGACATCTCGCATGGCGGACAACTGTGTTCGATGTAGACGTGTACGCGGTGAAACGTTCCAACCTAAAATGGGTAATCTACCACTCCAACGTATAAACCCAGGTCATTCGTTTTTGTCAGTGGGTCTGGACTTCGCGGGACCGTTCACGATCGTAAACCGTAAGGGCCGTGGAAGTCGTTTAATAAAATGCTACATGTGTTTGTTCGTTTGTCTGCGTTATAAATGCATCCATCTTGAAGCTGTGAGTGATTTAACTAAGGATGCATTCATAATGACACTTCGGCGTTTTGTAGCGCGTAGAGGCAGACCAACGGAAATATTTTGTGATAACGGAACTAACTTCGTAGCAGCCGCAAGGGAGTTAGGATCATTTATCAAGCAAAATCAAAACCCTCTATTTGATTTTGCAAGTCAAAATTCTATCCAGTTTAAGTTCATTCCGGCTTACTCTCCTCATTTTGGTGGTATATGGGAAGCCGGCGTTAAATCGGCAAAATTCCATTTAAAACGCGTCGTTGGCAATAGCCACCTCACTTTTGAGGAACTTAATACTTTGTTTACACAAGTGGACGCGATTTTGGACAGCCGTCCCTTGTGTCCCCTATCATCCTCTCCTAATGACCTCCTTTCCCTTTCCCCAGGACACTTCCTGATCGGGAGAGCGTTAACTGCTCCACCGTCGCAACATCTGGGTGACTCTAAAAGGAAAGTAAACTTCAACGCTATGAACGCTTAGAAAAAATGCAGCAACACTTCTGGCAGGTGGCAGCGTGAATGTCTATCTGAGATGCAGCAGAGAACAAAATGGAAAGGCAGTACATCAAAGCTGAACATAGGAGATATGGTATTCTTGGCAGATGACAATACTTCTCCACTCTCTTGGAAGCTCGGGAGAGTACTACGCCTCATCACGGGATCCGATGGAACAGCGAGAGTGGCAGACATCACCACTAATAAAGGCTGTGTGCGCCGATCTCTAGTAAGGCTGTGCAAGCTGCCGACAGCCGAGGAACTTCAAGGTTGAAAGTGATCTTTCAATCGCCGGGAGGATGTTCAGACTTAACGCCTGCGCAAATATTACGCCAAAACACCATCGCGGGAACATTGCCGTCACCCGCATCAGGCACTTGAAGATTCTTCATACAAATCTATCTACTAATGTCACTTGACCTACGATCTTTGTGCAATTCACATCCTTTTTTTTAATTATATTAATTTATTAAGTATCTGGGCATTTGATTTATACCATCTATTCGCCAAAGATAGAACAAGATGACGTCAGCGAACATGTGCGCTGGCTGACGCCGTGACAAACGACACGGGTTTCACCTTCAAGAGCTTAGCGCTCACTGACTCCAGCAATCCCGTGGGCAGTGAATACGCCCAGTTTTTAAAATAATTTCTTAATAAAATCAAATTTTGGTCTTTTGAAAAAAATTTTACAATAGAAATGTTCACTAATAAATTGCCTATCCATTGGTGTAAATCGCAAAATAAAATAATATTTACTTTTCGCGGAGATGCATGTTATAAATAATTATTTCACATTTATGTGGTTTCGTTGTAAGGAGATTATTTTAATATTTATTCCTTTAAAAAAAATTGGATATGACTCTTATGGATTCAAGATTATGTAGAAATATAATGTGTTTTTATTAGTTGATATATCTTTTAAATAAAAAGTAGATAGCTCCTAAAAACCACACAAATAACGACTAGCGCGACATTTTGCTCAACCTGCGCCTTAAGCATTAGCAGTATGCGTGTCATTATAAAAAAGTAAACAGTAGGCAAAAACTTGAGAAACGAAAACGTGAATTGAATCACACACACACAGGAACGCGCTTAAGAGTAGTTTTTGCTCATAAATCACATTCAATTCGGGATAATTGCTACAGTAAAGCGCTGATATATATGATATTTATTAATTTCATTGCGGACGTCCCTAAACCGCACGTTCGCAGTAATCTACTCACGATTTGTCCGAGATGGAAAACGGTGTTGAGAGTCGGCGGTGGTGGGTTTGCAACCAATCTTCCTGGCACGTGCGCCACCAGGCCGTTGAAGAACGACACCAGCAAGTAGTCCCGGATGTGCTGAAAGAGAAATTTAATTTTACCTATTTTATAAACTAATCCCACTTACCATCAGATGGTATAGTAGTTAAGCGCTGGCTTAGAATAGTAAAAAAGTAGAGGTAGCGTTATAACCTAAAGACGTCACACATGTGGGCACACGCTTGTTCATTTTTGAGGGCTAAAAGCAAAAAAAAATCCACCATGCAGTTCCAGTACGTTCTTTTTATAGAATAAGATTGACAAACAAGCACACAGTTCATCTGATGGTAAGTGGATACCGTGGCATGTAGCCATCTACATTCTTTTTACGTGGTAGAGCCACCCTACAGCTATATTACGGCTGCACGAATGGGTAGGCTCGATCGGGGAAGCACCACGCTTTCACAGAATACCAGCGTAAAATAGCAGCTAAATGCTGCTGTGTTTCGTACGGTGAATGTAAAGAATCGGAGACTTTTTACAGGAAACGAGGCATTCCATCTTAGTCTTCAGGGATAACAACGTATCAGTATATCAGTCTATAGGCCACAATATCCACTTACCATCAGGTGGTTTGCGTGCTAGCTGGTCACTCATTTCTTATATAAAACAAAACATTTATTCTCGATTAAGAATCAAAATGCAGCTGCGTTGTCACCCCTGAGGCCTATGCCTCGTTTCCACTAAAAAGGGTCGTGACTTCGCGGACATCTAAAATATTTTATTACTTAAGCATGCAGGTTTATTTAATAAAGAAACTCAAAATGTCAACTTCAACGCCAAGCATGTGATATAAGGAACGAGAATTTCATTAATCAAAGCCCTCGATTTGACTTTACCAAGTCAGTTAAAAAGTAGCAAGGTTGCGTCCTTGAAAGACATTTTTTTAATTTTACCACTAGTTCGGACAAAAACCTCTGTCCTGGGAAGAACCAGAAACTGAGCGGGACTGTTTCTTTATTACACAATAAGAAAGGTTGTTTTTTTTTATAGGAGAGGGGACAAACAAGCATGCGGCTCACCTGATGGTAAGTGACTACCGCCGCCCATGAACAACTGCAACACCAGGGAGGAAATTGCAGATGCGTTGCCGGCATTTTAAAAAGGAGTACGCTCTTTTCTTGAAGGTCCCTAAGTCGTATAGGTCCGGAAAAATCGCTGATGGTAAACGATTCCACAAGGAAGTCGTGCGAGGAAGAAAACATCTTCTAAATCGCACAGTGGTGGACCGCCAATCATCCAGATGGTGTGGATGGTATCGGGAGTTCTGCAGCGATGTGCGTTCGTGAAATTTGGCGACTGGAATTAATCCGAACAATTCCTCAGAGCACTCCCCATGGTAGATGCGAAAGAAAATGCAAAGAGATGCAACATCTCTTCGCAGCGCCAATGAGTCGAGCCGATCGGAAAGGACTCGGTTGTCGACGATTCGAGCCGCTCTGCGCTGGATGCGGTCAAGTGGAAGGAGCTGGCACTGGGGAGCTCCTGCCCAGAGATGGGAACAGTATTCCATGTGAGGCCGAACCTGCGCCTTGTAAAGTTGCAGGCGGTGTGCCGGCATGAAATACTGTCCCGCTCTGCTGAGCACGCCAAGCTTTTTAGAGGCCAATTTGGCCTTCTCTTCCAAGTGACCACGAAACTGCACCTCACTCGATATGTCGACGCCGAGGATTCTGATACTGGCTGAGGCAACCAGGGGAGTGCCTTGAAACTGAGGAGATACGACAAAGGGGTTCTTTTTAGCGGTAAACGCGCAAACTTGTGTCTTCTGAGGATTAAACTGGACTAGATTTAGTCGCCCCCAGTTCGAGACTTTGTCCAGCAAAGACTCGACTTCAGACACAAGTTTGTTCCGGTACTCGGCGACGTTTTCCCGAGAAATATTGGCACGGCCGGTGTATAGAGCATCACTAGTGCTGTCATCCGCATAGCAATGAATGTTACCAGTTAGCAACATATCATTGATATGCAGAAGAAACAGCGTTGGTGATAGCACACAGCCTTGTGGAACACCAGCGTTAATAGGCTTGTAGTCAGAACATGCACCGTCTACAACGACCTTGATGCTCCGATCTGCAAGGAAGCTGGTGATCCAATTGCACAATTTCTCGGGAAGCCCATAGGAAGGGAGCTTCGAAAGAAGCGCTTTGTGCCAAACCCGATCGAAGGCCTTCGCAATGTCCAGACTAACGGCCAACGCCTCCCCCTTGGACTCTACTGCCTCCGCCCATCTATGGGTCAGGTAGACCAGAAGATCACCAGCTGATCGACCCCGACGAAAACCGTATTGGCGGTCACTAATCAGCTGGTGATCCTCAAGGTACCGGATGAGCTGGCAGTTGATAATGGATTCCATTATTTTGGAGAACAAGGAGGTGATCGCGATAGGCCTATAGTTGGACGGGTCTGAGCGGTCGCCTTTTTTAGGGATCGGGTGGACAAAAGCTGTCTTCCATGAATTCGGGACTACGCCTTGGGAGTAGGAGTACCGGAAAAGACGCGTTAGGACCGGTGCCAACTCCGGAGCACACGTCCTCAGCACAATTGGGGAATTCCGTCAGGCCCACTCGACTTCTGGATGTCCAGGGAGAGAAGTGCTTTGCGAACCGAGCGCTGTGAGAACAGCACATCCGGCATGGAGCACTCACACCGCGGGATGGTCGGCGGTGTTTTCTCCCCGTCATCAAGAGTCGAGTTGGACGCAAAAAGGGAGCCTAAAAGGTCGGCTTTGCCTTTTGCGTCATGGGCCAGTGAGTCGTCCTCCCTGTGCAGAGATGGTAGTGATGGCTTACAGAAATTCCCTTGGACAGCCTTGGCGAGAGACCAGAATGCACGGGTTCCCGAAGGAAGGCGAACTAGTTTCTCGCCTATTCTGCCTATGTGCTCTGACTTTGCCTTGGC
The DNA here is from genome assembly GCA_033319125.1 of Parnassius glacialis. Classification (NCBI taxonomy): domain Eukaryota; kingdom Metazoa; phylum Arthropoda; class Insecta; order Lepidoptera; family Papilionidae; genus Parnassius; species Parnassius glacialis. The sequence continues at coordinate 2,863,425 of JAVANC010000012.1, read as the reverse complement.
AATAACTCTTTTGAAGGACCTGGAGGCGAAGTTATACTTCTTTTTAAGTATGCTGGTGTTTACATCCCGAGTCGCCGAAGCCGCAGCCCAGGCTTGATAACACTCCTGCTTACTGTGTAATGCAGTTTTACAGGAGCGACCAAACCAAGGCTGAGATCTGCCTCCGATGGGTACCACAGATGATGGAATAAATGGTTCCATTCCCTGTAGTACCACATCAGTGACAGAGTCAGCAACAGCGCTGGGATCATTCGGCGAGAAGCAAACCCGCCCCCATGGGTAGGATGCAAAGAAAGACCGCATTCCGTCCCAATCCGCCGACCTGTAATGCCAAACACGGCGGCAACCTGCAGAACGCAACCGCGAAGGGAGCGTGAGTGGCACCATACTCCGGATCAGACAGTGGTCTGAAGAGCCGAGAGGGGCATCGACGGAAAGCTGATATCCGTCCGGATGAGAGGTCAGCAGAAGGTACAACAGGGAAGGTGTATGATCCTCCACATCTGGAATCCGCGTAGGCGAAGTAACCAGTTGTGTCAGACCATATGCCAAGGCAAAGTCATAAACAGATCTCCCCGCATGATCGGTTAAACGTGAACCGAGCCATTCGGCATGGTGGGCGTTAAAATCGCCAAGGATCACGATCTCTGCGGATGGGACCTGTTGTAGCAGGGAATCTGCAGCCATTTGGACGTGGTCGATGAGTCGGTCTGTTTCGGCATTACCGCTATGGGACCTATAGAGGCACCCGTAGACGCGCGGATGGTGGTCGCTGTCTACGCGTAGCCAAAGGATGGACAGGTCCGAACCTTCAAGACTGCCGAGGCGTCGAGAACAGATGTCCTCTCTGACATACACGCACACTCCAGCCCGAGGCACAAAGGAGTGCTCCAATTTGTACCCCGGGTAGGAGAGATACGAAATATCAGCCGGAGAGGAAACCTGCGTCTCGGTCAGGAAGAGCAAGGCCGGCTTCGCCGTCTCGAGATGGTAGTGGACGGCGTTTAGGTTAGAGTGAAGTCCCCTGATGTTGCAGAAATTCACGGATAGCGTGGCAGGGGTCGCCTTGGTATTGTTGCTCAGTTTGCCCCGAGCAGTTATGTTTTTGAGCGGAATTTTGCCCCTCCCCCAGAATACGCTGGGCAGCCTGAGCACCCACGCTCAGGATTGGAATAACATGGTCGTGGATGCTCAGCGAGGGATTCTCCAGGGGTACTGGTACCCTCCTGGGGTAGTCTAATGTGTAATTCCGCTACCATGTTGATGGGGGGGGGGGGGGGGGATTGGGCCTCCGGCCACCTGCACTCGCCAGACGAAACGCAGAAGCAGAGCTTCTACTTCACGCCGGTATTCTGTGAGGTCGTGGTACCAACCCGGCTCGAGCCGGCCCATACGTGCAACAGCAAAAACTGCTGCGTGGCTCTACCACCGTTAAAAACCGTTTGTTCAAAGTATATATAAAATGTATTATAGAAATAGCTTGGAAGCGACCATCTCATTCCCGGGGGTTATTATCAACCATGTATTAATTTATATTATATAGCTTTTGTTTAATAAAATATTTAACCTTGTATATTTCTGGGACTTTGTTGTAATAGCGTTGTACATTGCCCCGAGAATTTATTACTGACTCTGTGGTATTGATAAACTGATATAACTAGCTTGTGGTATAACGTACTCACCAGTATAACGCCAGTATACGCCTTCCCAACCTCGGCCTGCTTGTAACTTTTTAATACTTCGAGTTCGGGGGCCAACAGAGATGGTTTCAGTGTCAAAACTAGCGACGGCTTCGACGGGTCTAGTGTGAGCACCCGTGCCTTTACCTCTTGTCCAACCTGAAAATAACAAGTTAACTTTTTATGTTAAGTCTACATAATATGTTCTACATCGAGGCTATAGCTGGGCAATCTCTTTTCAATTCTTAAATCTTTTTTAGTCTTTTTATTAATTCATTACACAATTTTTACAACAATAAAAAGATACAGAGTAATAAAACATTAAAGTTTTATTTTAGCCTATTAAGAATTAAAAAAAAAAACAAAGACTCTATGTATATTTTTTTTATATAGAAGAAGTAAGTGTCGACCGCTGTCCATGATCATCTGCAACACGAAGAGAATTGCAGGTGCGTTGCCGGCCTTTTAAAAAAGAGTAAACTCGTTCTGTGAATGTTCATGTAGTAAGTCGATTCGATTGAGAAAAATCGTGGTGGTAGACAGTTCCACAAGGACGTTGTGCGAAGTAGAAAACTTCTTGTAAATCGCATAATGGTGGACCACCAATCAACCAGATGGTATGATGTGATGTGGGATGGCGAAATCGAGCGGCTGGAATTAGTCCGAACAATTCCTCAGAACACTCCGTGGTAGATGCGATAAAATACACAAAGAGCTGCAATATCTCTTCGCAGTACCAGTGGAGTCAAGCCGCTAGGTCTCCGACGATGCTATCAAATGGAAGGAGCTACCACTGGGGAGCCCCGGCCCAGACATGGGAACAGTATTCCATGGCCGAACCTGCACCTTGTAAAGTTGCAGGCGTGGTGCTGGCATAAAATATTGTCCCGCTCTGCTGAGTACGCCAAACATTTTAGAGGCCAATTTGGCCTTCTCTTCCTAGTGATCGTGAAACTGCACGTCATTAGATATGTCGACGCCGAGGATTGCGATACTGGCTGAGGCAACAAGAGGAGTTCCCTGAAACTGAGGGGATATAACAAAGGGGTTCTTTATAGCGGTAAACGCGGAAACTTGTGCCTTCTGGGGGTTGAACTGGACTAAATTTTGTCACCCCCAATCCGATATTTGTTCAACAAAGTCTCGACTTCAGACAGAAGTTTGTTCCGGTACTCGGCAACGTTTTCCCGAGAAATATTGGCACGACCGGTGTATGTCATGCTCTATAAGCATGACCAGTGCTGTCAGCGTCATAGCAATTTTTAGTTATCGGTTTGCAACATATGCAGAAGAAACAGCGGTGGTGATAGCACGTAGTCTCGTGGGACACCAGCGTTACTAGGCTTATAATCGGAGCATGCACCGTCTACTACGACCTTGGTGCTCCGGACTACGCCTTAGGAGTCAAAGTACCGGAAAAGACGAGTTAAAACTGGTGCCAACTTCGGGGCACACGTCTTCAGCACAATAGGAAGGACCCCATCAGGCTCACTCGACTTGTTGATGACCAGGGAGAGTAGTGCTTTGCACACGAGCGCTATGTAAACAACACCCCCAGGACACAGTTTCCCCCATCATCGTAAGTCGAGTTGGACACAAAGATAGAGCCTAGCAGATAAGTATTAGATATGCACTACAGTACTTACATATATACGAGTATTGAGCAATACGATCAAATCTCCGTAACTTCTTTAGTCTATGCAAGCGGTCGAGAAGACAAATTATTTGTTGTGTAAACCGCGAACGCTGTTTTAGACAATCTATCACCAGATTTGTACAATGTAGCTAAGAAAACGCTGTCATTATTTATGTGTGCTCTTTGTCAACGTGACTTTTTTTAGTTTCTTTCAGATAAGTATGAAACTTCATATTTGCCTAAAAACCGTAAGTGTCATAAATGAAAATAGAACTGAGTGTCATATTTACCGTGCGAGCTACCTTTTGTTCTGAATTGCCCGTCTAGCATACATAGAATATAATATACATCGAAGTGTATGCAAAAAAAAAATGGGTACAAAATGAAAAGATGAATTTGTATACATTTTAACACCAAACAATACAATTATCTTAATAACCATTCGTAAAGCAACTATCTGGTAAAAATGATCACGTAACTAACGAGACAGACATTTTAATAAACAAATGTGACATCAAAAATATTTTCAACTAGTGATACGGCCCGGCTTCGCACGGTTGAGTTCTGGATCTCATCAACAACGCCACCTACCGGCTCTAATTGTCACACAGAGCCGCACAAAAACACACAAAATTTTATTAAAATGGGTCCACCCGTTTAGAAGGATTATTATAGGTATATTGATGAAATTCACGTCAAAATACATTGCGTAGCTTAAAAGATCTAAAAGTACAGACTGTGGGAAGCGACTTTGTTTAATATTATGTAAGAGAAGAGATACAACGATAAAAAGTATTATTCGTGACCTATAAAAAAATAATTTTTTACCTTGTATTTTTTCTTGGTCAATTGTGACGTGGTAGCCTTTTTGGGGTCTTTATACACGCCGGAGTCGGACAAGTGTGTATGCGGAACAAAACCTGAAAGATAATGCTCATTCAAACGAAAACAATTTCATTATCATCATCATCATTACAGCCTTTCACAAGTCCATTGCTGAACAAAGGCCTCCCCCAAGGAATGCCACAAAGCACGGTCCTGAGCCACCTGCATCCGATATACCGACAGTCACCGCACCGCTGAAGGGACAAAACAATTTCAGTTTAATTTAAATCTATATCTAAGGTGTGGTTTGGGCTAGAAAATTGAATTTTATGGAGGGATAGTTACACGCGCCCGCAGCGGTAAAGGAACTGCTGTTTTATTTAAAAAAAAACTCATGATGCAATCGCACGAGTTTTTTTGGATTCTTTGATTTGTGTGTATTCGTGCTCGCTGCGGAGGCGGTCCTTTGGCGGTGAGGTGCTTGCAAGTCGGGTTATTTGTAATCGATCGATTGCGAACGGAGTCACCAGGCCGTTATGCGCCTGCGCTGTTATAATATGTTACAAATATATAGGTAACATTAAATATAAAAACATTAATTGTTTACGTTCATATTGCCAATGTGAACACACATAACGTTGGCCAAACAGTCGCACTGTGTAGAGATAATTACTACCCTATTTTGTATGATTTCAAATTGTCTTTTTTCAATAGTCTATGGAGATTCTGAAGATAGTGTAATAACAAATTAACAACACACAATACGCAAACACACGCACGCACGCACGCACATATAAAATTCATGAAAGACAAAGACCTACAAAAATTTCATACCGGTAAGTCTCCCGACAGCAAGATGCAAGCGATCTTCGGCGACAACTTTAACTTTAGCAGTGACGATATCCCCAACGGCCAGGTCCGCCATGGTGAAGTACTTCTCAGAGAGGATCGCAGGTTCGTCGCTCAGGGAATATGTATAGTCTGATAGATTGTAGCATAGCACGCGGACGCGATGGGTGCTTCCTGAAAAAAAGTAACTTTAAAAAAACTATACACAGACCACACAGAAAGTTTAAAAAAAAGGTTTTGTGTATGACACTGGCCAGTTATAATTTATCTTGAATACACCATTATTAAGTGGCGAAGCTTGCGAAGACACTTATTGATTTCACGATGTCTGTCCGTCTGTTCCACGATTATCTCGAGAACGGTTTCGAATTTTCAAATTCTGTTTTCAGCAATCGATTACTGATCACCCAGGCATCTGAACCTCCTATTTTGAAATTGATTGCTCAACGGCAACCGTTAGAAACCGCTACAAAGCTGATTGCTTCGCCACTTTGCTATGCTGTTAGCTTGCTAGGTTTTTTATAACTAAAAGACGTATATTCTAATTTCAAATTTCCCTCCACACATTTAACGACCTAAATTCAAAAATCGTGTTTTATTAAAAATGGATCTGCGTCTGGAAATTTTACATGACATTTATGTATAAAGATTTCAATGTGTAACCGTGCACCGCTCGTGTACGGTCGACGTTGAGAGATCAAGAAAGACGCGTGAATAATTTAATTATTGAAAAAAGATATTTAAGACAATCCCACAGCGAGGGTAAATTTTTTTTTTACAAAAAATCTGTTTTTTATAAGTCTAAAAAAACGCTAGTGTCATTCTTTCTTTTCTTTTTTTTAATAAACGTTACCCTAGGATTTTCTCCTGTATCGTGGAGGCAGTCTACAAACACAAATTGCACAAGGACAAACATCCAGGCCCGGAACAATTAATTTGTAGGCCATACAAATACTTGTTCCGTGCGGGATATTATTATAGGAGAAAACGGAGCAATATGTTTGCATCGAGTAATCGCCGTCTGGGATTCCTGTTAAAAATGCAATCAGTATGATACCCTAAAATATTTAAGTTAAAAGTGTATTTTATACGTGGTAGAGCCAGGCTAAAACTATATTATAGTTGTAGCACGAATAGGTCAGTTCGACCAGGGAAGGACCCTTTTACTGGATCAAGGCATTCCATCTTAGTCCTCAGGGATGACATCGCGTCTGATTTTTGATTCTTAATCGAGGATAGGTGTACATGTCTACTGGCCATAACGTCCACTCAGATGAAGTGTGTGCTCCTTGGTCACCCTTATTTTATATAAAGATGTGAATAACGTATTAATAACTCACCGATAGGATAGGACTTGGCAACCACGTCTTCATCAGTGAGGTCCTCGTCCACCTGGATACGGCGAAGACTCAGTGTGCCCGTGCTGCCCCGCCCTAGTTTAAAGATTATCGACCGACCCAGGATCTTTATCACCTGTAAAAAATGAAAATAATACAATATTATATGTATGTGTATGTATATTTGTAACTTTTTTATTTTTTTATATAATTTCATTCAATACTTTACAATACCATCAAATATTACGTATGTAATAACAATATCACCAACATATACACACATCAACAGAATCTCAAGAATCAACCTCAGAAACTTTATAGTTTAAAATTTTTTTAGTTTCAAAAAAAACAGCGGCAAAATTGTTAGTTATTCGTACATCGATTACTGTATATATACTATGAAACAGATTGGTATATGAAAATTAAACTTTGAAAAAAAGTCTTGAATTTATATATCAAATACGAAAAAACTTTTCCCCCGACCTTATATATACAATCATACATCTACGTATATATACGTCATTATATTTTAAGGTTTAAAGTACCTGCGCCTTTTCAATGATGTCTCCGTCTTTGAACCTTTGCTCTGTCGCAAGGTCTGGATACGTGGTGGCAAATATGTCCTTCATGGTGAGGAAAGGCGTGTTCCTCGTTGGTATCACATACAGCACTCGAGCACGGATCTGTTGCACGAAATTTCATAATTAACTACACATATAAATAAAATTTAAATGTCTGTGAGCTATATGCTAATGCAGATGCGTTGTCACCCTTGAGGACTAAGTTGGAATGCCTCTTTTCTAATAAAAAGGGTCTCCGGTTCTCTACACTCACCATACGAAACACAGCAGTGTTAAATATAATTGGTAAATCCAATTGGGCATACCTTAAGCGCATAAAAAAAATACGTATAACATGATTATACGGAATTTTTAAAGTAGTTTAAATACATTTCGACAGCACTATCCGCTTCAACACCCTCGAAAACCATGAAAATGAGACCCAAGATGAAAAAATTGATATCTGTTGCAGCCGTCATCTTGGATTTACATTTCAACAGCACTATCGGCTTCAACACCCTCGAAAACCATGAAAATGACACCCATGATGAAAAAAATGGTACCTATTGCAGCCGCCACCTTGGATTTACATTTCGACAGCACTATCGGCTTCAACACCCACGAAAACCATGAGAATGACACCCATGATGAAAAAATTGATATCTATTGCAGCCGCCATCTTGGATTTACACTTCGACAACCCTATCGGCTTCAACTCTCTCGAAAACCATGAAAATGACACCCATGATGAAAAAATTGATACATATTGCAGCCGCCATCTAGGATTTACATTTCGACAGCACTATCGGCTTCAACACCCTCGAAAACCATGAAAATGACACCCAAGATGAAAAAGTTGATATCTGTTGCAGCCGTCATCTTGGATTTACATTTCAACAGCACTATCGGCTTCAACACCCTCGAAAACCATGAAAATGACACCCATGATGAAAAAATTAGTACCTAATTCAGCCGCCATCCTGGATTTACATTTCGACAGCACTATCGGCATCAACACCCTCGAAAACCATGAAAATTACACAAATGATGAAAAAATTGATATCTATTGCAGCCGCCATCTTGGATTTACATTTTGACAGCACTATCGGCTTCAGCACTCTCGAAAACCATGAAAATGTCATACATGACAAAAAAATTGATACTACTTACTTTTACTACTATTATTTATTCTGTGCTTTTAAAATATTGTAATAAAAAAATCTCTTATTATTATTATAATCAAGTATTTAAAAAATTTGGTTAGTCGAATATTGTGTATTTATACAGCGATCTTTTAGAGCCGCTGCAAACTACTGAAACAATGTCCACTCACGACGGCGATTGACGCAGTGTATTATCTATGATTGACGCCGAACTGAGTGTAACTACTCTGTGGCTTTAGCTCCCTTTACAGAAATAATTTACATACGAGGCTACCAAATCAACGAAAATTCCGCCATTTAGGAGACCAAAAAAATTAATTATAGCTAAACAAAACAAAATTACACTGCCATTTACATTCAGTGGCTTCCCACATGATAGATGAAGAGATTAAAAAATAGATTGAGTTAAACAATTGTAATTTTCAAAAGTTAGAGTATTTACAAGCCTTCCGGACTTGATAAATCCACACCATAAGCCACTAAACCCCTTTTTTATTTAAAAATAGCAATTAATCGATTTAAAAAAAATATTAATAAGTTCAACAATCATTTATCTTTCTAACAATGTGCTTTTTATATGATTTTTAACAGTGGTAGAGCCACGCGGCAGCTTTTGCTGTCGCACGGATGGGCCGGCTTGAACCGGGGTGGTACCACGACCTCACAGAAAACCAGCGTGAAGTAGAGGTTCACCTCTGCGTTTCGCTTGGTGAGTGCAGGTGGCCGGAGGCCTTTTTTACTGGAAATGAGGCATTCCATCTTAGTCCTCACGGGTGACAACCCATCTACATTTTGAATTGTAATAGAGGATAGATGTAGATGTCTATGGGCTGCAGCAACCACTTACCATCAGGTGGACTGTCTGCTCGTTTGTCACCCTTATCCTATAAAAAAAATGATATGATTGCTAGATACGATTTTATTCGATAAAACGTTGGAATCTTAATTTTTAGGCGATAGTAGAACATACCTTGCGCTTTCGCTTAAGGTATACAATAGTAAGTCGCAGCATTCTTTCTCACGGTCTCTACGGTTCTTCGGTTCTCTACATTTACCATACGAAAATGAAACACACAGCTGCTATTTCAAGCTGGTGTTCTGTGAGAGCTGAGAGCATGGAACTTCCGCGGTCGAGCCGACCCATTCGTGCTACAGTTATAATATAGCTTCAGCGTGACTCTATCTAGTGTTTACGCGAACACTACACATTGAATATAACTTTTGTTACGGATTTTATCGCGTTTAATTTTACTTATTTTTAATTCCGGACGTTTCGTGCACCGGTGCGGGGCAACACCTATGGGACTGAGGTGATCGGCGTCCTGATGTCAAAGTTAACCCGGAGCACCTTTAGCTAATTAAAAGCTGAAGGTACTCCGACGTATTTGTTTTAAAAAGGTCTATCCACAATTATTGCAATTTAACATACAAAATCTAAAAATAATATTATTTTTTTCTAATGAAGGTATTAACTACTTTTTCTGCCACCAGTGCGGCGCAGCGTTGCTTAAGTCTATACCCCGACCAAAACCTTGCAATAGTGCGTTTTTCAGTGACTATTATCTCATTAGTTATGACAAATAAACTACATCTAAAAGCACATTATTAATGTTCGATATCCTATCATCACATTCCACGTTCTAATCTGTTTTTATGTGTTATAAATACATTTAAAATCTACTTTTAAAAAATGACTAAAATTATTGATTACATGTATCTGCTGCTAAAGGCAACGATCTAATCATTTGAGGATTACACTAATGGATAGATAATTTAAAAATCTATATTCTTGACGTTTTATTTAATTTTTAAAGTTCGTTTTTTTTTAATTAAAATAATTCCAAAAATTGTGTGAATTCTATGATAAAGCGGCGTACGTCTAAAGAACAAACTTGTGTCTGAAGTCGAGTCTTTGCGGAACAAAGTCTCGGATTGGGAGCGACTAAATTTAGTCCAGTTTAATCCTCAGAAGACACAAGTTTGCGCGTTTACCGCTAAAAAGAACCCCCTTTGTCATATCTCCTCAGTTTCAAGGCACTCCCCTTCTTGCCTCAGCCAGTATCGGAATCCTCTGAGTCGACATATCGAGTGACGTGCAGTTTCGTGGTCACTTGGAAGAGAAGGCCAAATTGGCCTCTAAAAAGCTTGGCGTGCTCAGCAGAGCGGGACAGCATTTCATGCCGGCACACCGCCTGCAACTTTACAAGGCGCAGGTTCGGCCTCATATGGAATACTGTTCCCATCTCTGGGCAGGGGCTCCCCAGTGCCAGCTCCTTCCACTTGACCGCATCCAGCGCAGAACGGCTCGAATCGTCGACGACCGAGTCCTTTCCGATCGGCTCGATTCATTGGCACTGCGAAGAGATGTTGCATCCCTTTGCATTTTCTTTCGCATTTACCACGGGGAGTGTTCTGAGGAATTGTTCGGATTAATCCCAGTCGCCAAATTTCACGAACGCACATCGCTGCAGAACTCCAGATACCATCCACACCTTCTGGATGATTGGCGGTCCACCACTGTGCGATTTAGAAGATGTTTTCTTCCTCGCACGACTTCTTTGTGGAATCGATTACCATCAGCGATTTTTCCGGACCAATACGACTTCGGGACCTTCAAGAAAAGAGCCTACTCCTTTTTAAAAGGCAGATAACGCAACAAATTCCCCTGGTGTTGCAGTTGTTCATGGGCGGCGGTAGTCACTTACCATCAGGTGAGCCGCATGCTCGTTTGCCCCTCTCCTATAAAAAAAGAGGGAACGAATGCTCAAGGTTATTTAGTCAGAGAAACGCCTTAAGAGTGAGATGAAACATTTAACAGATTGCATGGTGGAGAAGTTAATTTGTTAGAAAAATGGAAGGGTGAATATCTTTTTTTGAAATATTAGTTATATATTTTAATAATTAGATTAGAAATAAATAAATCTACGGATATTCTTAAAAGTAGAAAAATTAAAAAAGGGTTAAAAATGTGCAAATAAAATAAAAATAAAGAGCAAACCATCGAGAGATTGTTTTGTGTAATTATACTCTAGAAACTCATAAACTTTGATATAAAATGCAACTTCTCTATTATGATGACATTGTGTAACAAATATCTTCACCTCAGTCCCAAGTACTCTCTTTACTGGAAAAGAGACATTCCATCTTAGTCCTCACGGGTGACAACGCATCTGCATTTTGATTCGCAATCGAGAATAGATGTTGATGTCTATGGGCTACAGCAACCACTTACCATCAGGTGGACTATGTGCTCGTTTGTCACCCTATCCTATATAAAAAAAAACTAGTGACATCTGGTGTGCGCAAGGTCGTTAGTCCTCATTGTAAATACTTACAGGTAAACGCCACAAAGTCAAAATTAAAAAAAAACATTAATTTCTTCAACAGTATGTGATAATTAAAAATATATACCCTCTGTCCAAGGTTAGGTCTCTTGCCTTTGACCTTGTCGACTTGCTGCCGTTGTACGTATGCTGTGGTGTTCTCGAACACGTGACCTTCGATGCCGTTCTCCAGAGACTGCAGAAGGAATCGGCGTTAGAATTTAGAAATGGAACTTTAACACTAATAATGCATACTAAGATATAAATAGTGCTACTGTATGGTTGCCAGTGAGTATTTATATAATTATAACTTTTAACAAAAAGTAATAACAGACTTCAAATTTATAAAAAATAAATGATTTATTTGCTACCCTTAGGGTTGGAATTTTTTCTCCGAATTTATATGGGTGGTCCCCTTGAGGTATAACCTATTTAATAAAAAAATAATCATTAAAATCCATTCTCAATCTGCGAAGATATCATATGGAATTCCTTAAGCAATAGTCGAATATGAAACTTTCCCCCTATTAACCTTTGAGGGTCGGAAGTTTTTCTTCGAAATTTAATGGGACTACCCTTGAGTATGGAGTGTAGAGTACAAGGAGAACCATCTTATAAGGGGCGAAAGTTGAAAAAGTGTCCTACTATTTACTGAAAATAGAGGTTCCAAAACCTACCATAATAGCGCTGGCGTCTGAAAAACTACGATATGAAGATAGCTGTTGTGAACGGAGTGAAGTCAGCTGAATACAAATATTTAAAAAAAATCATGATTAGAGTAGTTAGTAAAATGCCAGTATACAAAATCTCAACTATTTACGTTGTACAACACCAAGCGGATTGGTCGGTCCTTGTTTATTTCTCCATCTTATTCTAATTTCTTTTGGCGCTTTTTTTTTTTAATTTATCCTATGCTACTGCAGCGCCACCCTTATTGGGCACGTTATTAGGGACACTTTTCATATATAGAGATGGTCCTCCTTCTACTCTACACTAAATACCCTTGAGGTAAAAACTCTTTAATAAAAAAAAAGAATCATTAAAATCAGTTCACAATCTGCGAAGATATATAACATACAAAAAAAACGTACATTCGAATTGAGAACCTAGTCCTTTTTGAAGTCGGTTGATAAAATAATAAAATTATTGTATTCTTCCCTGTAGTGGCAAGGTAAGAATATCTACTACCTTATATCGTCACCTGGATGTCGTAAGAGGCGACAGAAGGAAAACAGACTAGGGGATGGCCAGCAGGATCTTTCTGATAACCACTCAATACAAACTGTGGTTACCAACCTGCTTACCAAGCTAGGCAACTCCGGTAAATATTCCCGCTTTGAGGCAATCTATAAAAGTCCACTTTTAGCTGTAATTGTCATTTTAATGAGGGCATCCACGACTTTTTCTGCCACCAGGGCGGCGCCACTTTACAGTGAGGTAAATATTTGACAGATTTCATAGCGGGGACGATAATTTCTTTGGAAAATTTAATCTTTAAGGTTTGTTTCTGTATTTTTAGTTATATTTTATATTAATTACATTAGAAATGAATAAACCAAAGTATAAATATAACTAAAAGCTGATTTTTAAAAAAAAGAGTTATAAAGTGCAAAAAATTAAAAATTAAAATTACTGACGAATTGTGTTGTGTATTAATATTATACTCTAGATAATCATAAACTATTATTTTAAACGAATTTCTCAATTAACTGACATTGTGTAACAAAAAACTTTACCTCAGTCGCAACTAGCGACATCTGGTGAGTGGAAGATAAGGAATACAATGATGATTACAGTTACAACTGGACTTTTTGACTCAAAATCCATTTGTAACAATTCTATAATAGGAAAGGACTAACTAACCAGGAACAAGCGCAACTTAGTTAGTTATACAACTTACTCGACTCCATAGAGTCAGTAATTCCTTCATGGGGCAATGTATACACTTTTAAAACAAACAAAGTAAGTAGTAAAGTAACAGGTAGTCAACATGAAAAGAGTGCATCTTTTGTTCGTAGTACGCTAGACGCATCAACATAATGTGAAGCAGTATACTATCAAGGATAATTATACATTGTAACTTCAAGCTCAGAAGGGCTAGCATCCAGAACCGTAAAGCCAGTTATTTAAAAAGAAGTCATTCAGTCAAGTCATCAGTGAATAAAACTCTACTCTATAGGTTCACATCAGGTACCTTATCAACGGTGAAGTCGAGCGCTGTGGCTGGCATGAGGAAGTCTGTGGCGCGTCTCTGCACCGCATGCTGCAAAGCGACCAGCTCGCTGCTGAGCGTCACCACGCTGCTGTCCGACTCTGCCGTGATAGTCTTCACGCAGCACCAACTCAGCGATCCCTTTTCTGAGATTTTTCTTTTATTATAATGGTTTATACATGGTAAAGTCATGCTACGGCTATATTATAGTTGTAGCACGAATGGGTCGGCTCTACCGGGGAACGACCACGCTCTCACAGAATACCAGCGTAAAATAGCAGCTTGAAGCTGCTGTGTTTTGGTACGGTGAGTGTAGAGAGTCGGAGAGCCTTTTTACTGGAAAAGAGGCATTCTATCTTAGGCCTCAGAGTTGGCAACGCTCCTGCATTTTGATTCTTAATTGAGGATAATCGTAGATGTCTAAGGACCACAGTATACCCTTACGATCTCTCTATCCTTATCATCTGTGTGTTAACTTGTCACCCATAAGCTGCGTTTCTACCAGAGATGTGCGAGTATAAGTAGCGAGGAATGCCTTTGTTAAGAACCAATAGAATCACTTCATTTTTACCTAGCCTCGCTCAGCGCAGCTCTAGTGGAAACGGCTTAGCGCAGCGAGGTTTTTGTATACATACAAAACAAGGGAAGAATTGTGCGAAGGATGTGGTGCGAAGGATGTGTTGCGAGGGATGTGTGGCGAGGGATGTGTTCAAGGGCTATGTACGAGGTATGTGTTCTCTACTACGCTACGCATCCTCGCACCGCTCAGCACATCTCTAGCACATCTCTGCTGGAAACTCTCACACCGTTTCACAGCCTCGCTACGCATCCTCACACCGCCCAGCTACCTCGCACATCTCTGGTGGAAAGGCAGCCTTATTCTATAAAAAAACATTAACCCGCAGAAGTCTGCTGCTAATTATTATATTGTTGGGAATGAGGGTAAAAAAATAATCTCCCACTTGTTTTAGCAGTAGAAAGTATCGCACAGGCGACTAGGAGGCATCAGTCTGTAATTCTACGAATCTCACTTTCGTTACTATGCCCGTTGGAGTATTCTACTACCGTAGGCAAGGAAGGTCGTGTTGCTGAGGCTGCTCTGTGTTACATTGAGACGGGTAGTGATGTTGTCGGTTTGCATACTTTGGTGTTATCATGTAATTGGGTCCTGATAGTAAGCAGGGTTTGTTGCCGTGTCGTGTTCTTTTATTTAAATACTTTTGAGGATAATTTCTAACATCAGAAGTGGAATAGTTTGTTACATCGGAAGTGGGATTAAAGCTTTTCTTGTAGCTCAACATTTTAGTTTCTTACAATATCATATCATTCCTTTATTTCATATCCCATTATTTTATATGATATCCATTTCTATATAATTTCATTATTTTATTCTGTGAGAGTGTGATCGTTCCCCCACCAAACTGAGTACTAACAATGTAATTATGTTGTAGTCATAATGTACGATTAAATTATGTTGTAGAGTCACAATGTTATTATGATTGGAATGGTTCCACTGGAACTTTTGTCATGCATACTTGTGACAAGTGGTAAATTAAAAATGTTGTACAACCGACTTCAATTGTTTGTCAATTTGTCGAATTTTTTTTAAAACCCCCCGACCACCAGGGAAGTATACCCTTTGTTTACGCCTAAATTTGGTCATGATTGAACGTCATCCAATCACGTTCGACTTCGTGAGTCGCCCGATGGCACGAGGTGTCACGCGCGTCGCGGGGAGGGGGAGCGGTAGGTAGCTTCCCAGCGTGTGACGCTCGTGGGCGAGGAGAGTGGCTTGCTAGCAGCGACCGGGTTAAGCCGAGTGTTTCGACTAGCGCTGCAGAAGTTCGCGCGAGACCGGTTTTTGTTTGATTAGGGTCTAGAATCTGAATTTGAGCGCGTGGCTTCGCTACGTAATTGGGTTTCGTGAAAACCGCCTCGGATTTGGTGGTCTAGGATTTAAGTTCCTGTACAAGAGGCCTTTATGGGGTTTTACGGTTTAAGTAACTTCCTTGAAAGTAATTGTGCTAGATAGCTAGATGAAGTGCATGCTTCTTCGTCACGTAGATAGGATAGCGTTATAATTGGATCGTCGCGTTAGTGCCTTTTTGTATTTGGTTGCCTAGTTAAATTAATTTGCGTGTCAACGAGGCGTATTTAGAATCTTGTGCGACGTGTTATTCTGTGTCGAATTTATAATTTGTGATAAGTGAATCCGGGACATTGAATATGAATTTTGAACTACTGTCCGTTTCCGTGTCGGGTATCACGTGTTCGATTCTGCGATGAGTGTGGAATTAGGCGCATTGAAGTTAGTTAAATGTACAATGAAGCTAAGAGACTGAATCAGTGACAGTGAAGAAAGAAGTGGTCCGGGGATGAAGCAATCCGGAGCGATGCAGCATTTTGGAGCAGCATGGAACTCGGCCGCTGCTGGTCGCCTATGCTTGCCAAGGCCCCACACATTCACACATCACTGTACACGACTCGCTATCTACCATTAAACACACTCACGGCCTGCCCAAGCCTTGGAGCGAAGTTGGCTCCAGATACAGGTAAGTACTTTTGCTTTTTAGTTTGCTCCCATATAGGTTATTGTGATAGGAAATTCCACGCGGCCATATCGAGGCCCGACCTGCGTCTGCTCGTTAACTCTTCTGCTGAATGGGCCCCGGAAGATTGAACCTTTGTAGGAGCAGCCGTAGGCCGTAACACACTTTAAAACAAAAAAAGAATTTTCCAAATCGGTTCGAACGTCTTTGAGTAATCGGTGAACATACATTAAAAAATAAAAGATGCCGACGAATTGAGTACCTCCTCCTTTTTTGAAGTCGTTTGAAAACTGTCTAAACATCATAAATATTCATCCGTTTTAAGATCCGGTATAAATAAATCCCACAAAACTGAACTTTCCCTGGCAATATACAGTAAATTTTTACTCAACTTACCTAATTCCACTTCAGGGTTAGCAGCGGTCTTGGGCAAGAAGGCTCTTGTGTTAGAAATACCAATGTCCATAACATAGCCGTGGTCTTCAACTGAGGATACAGCAGCTTGTAGGAGAGCACCTGGAAAAAATGTAACTAATATAAGTCTGTACCACATTTTAATAGGTGATCCATCTGCCCCGGAGTCAATCTGGGATGGCATATAATCTTGGCTTTTAATTATATCTAGCACATCATGTTCAGTGTGTACATCTTTAAAACATTACATAAAAATTTATATTTTAAACATTTGCTGCTTTTAACATATAAATGTGTATCATCATCATCATCCGGTGAACAGTCCACTGAAAAATGTGGGGTTTTCACTTAAACTAGTGTTTGACCTAGATGATAAATCGCATTGTCTTAGAATACTAGAAACCTATTACTTCTTGCCTTGAAAACACCAATGCAATTCAATATGATAAAGGCATGCTGCACTATAATATGTTTGTACTACAAATGGGTCGGTTCGACCGGGGTAGGACCACGCTCTCACAGAATACCGAAAGAACCGAACAGAACCGGAAACCCGTGTTACTGGATACACGGCATTCCATGTTAGTCCTCAGGGGTAACATCTGCATTTTGATTGGTAATCGAGGATAGGTGTAGATATCTATGGGTCACAATATCCACATACTATCAGGTGGGCTGTGTGCTCGTTTGTTACTCTTAGTCTATAAAAAAATAAGGTAAAACTAAAAACAAACAGGTCAAAGCTTCATTAAACTAATGTTCACTGAAACTGAAACTACATAAAATGTGATACCTCTATGCAAATCGGAGTGTGACCGTCCGGCATTGATATGCTGTGGCATCATTGACAGCATGAGGTTATTGCTGTTGACTTCCAGCACCTTCACTGCTACGTACTGTCCCACACGGAACATCTGTTGTAGCTCGCGAACTTTATCTATCTGTGACAACGAAAGAAACATTATACGCGACAGACTTTAGTGATGTTGTAACACTGCATATGGTTAATGCCACAGTGTATAAAAAGTATCGTAATATCCTCCAGATTTCGGCCCCGGCGGCCAGTCTCAACGATACCACAGCCTATGAAGAATATACAGTCAGTCATCGCGTTTGATGTTGTCGAAAAAGCTGACATAAATAATAAATTACTAGGGTTGTCGGAACGGAAAATAATAAAAAAAATTAAAACTCATTTTATTTTATATCACGTTTAAACAAATTAAATAACTTAATCAGACAATGAGTGTTCAGAAATAATTAAAATAGGTTATAATAACTTTAATTCCTTATCTTTAAATGAGGACGACCCAAGGTTTTTTACCGCACAAGTAGTGTGAATCATTTTAATTTATTTGCGTGACAGGACAACCCTAGAGGACAGGTACCCCCGGCGGCGCAGGCGTCAGGCACTCCCAAGCGACTAACGGCCGCTCGGGAGCGCTCCACCCGCGTCTCGCCCCGCACCGCACCGGACGATTGCCCCATCTAGAGGCCTTCGATGACCAACTGTTAGTAGTTTTTTTTTTTTTATAGGATAAGGGTGACAAACGAGCACACAGTCCACCTGATGGTAAGTGGTTGCTGCGGCCCATAGACATCTACATCTATCCTCGTTTGCGAATCAAAATGTAGATGCGTTGTCACCCGTGAGGACTAAGATGGAATGCCTCATTTCCAGTAAAAAGGGCCTCCGGCCACCTGCACTCACCAAGCGAAACGCAGAGGTAAACCTCTACTTCACGCTGGTTTTCTGTGAGGTCGTGGTACCACCCCGGTTCGAGCCGGCCCATCCGTGCGACAGCAAAAGCTGCCGCGTGGCTATACCACTGTTAGAAAGTAAAGTAAAGTAGTTGGACTGTGACGATACTAACCATCTACGCAGGATTATAGTACATGAGTGTGTATAACAAGCACAGGTACACTCTTTATCCCTCACTCTTATAGTCTGATTGGATGACCAACGGTTTTACTCGTACGTCACTCGTGTGAAATAAGGGAGAGAAAACTCCCCCCCCCCCCAAAAATATTAGTGAATACAAACACTCAACTCAAACTTTATTGTATTCCATTTTAACACATTACTAATTAATGAACCTTGTTGGGCTGTTTGGAGAAAGGACCAATTTTCAGCTTATAAATGTATTATACATAGGCCACTCAGAATGTTTTCCGAGACTAAAAGTCTAGTCCCCTTGTATACACCAGCGTGTATACAAAAGATTACTTTCAAAATTCTAGAAAAGGTTCTTAAAGTTCCTCCCGTGGGAGTTGCAGACTCTTACAGGGCCACATGACATCTGGTATCTGGTATCTGGATCATAAGGTGCATGGACCAAATTTAAGAAGTTAAAATTGGTTTAATTTCTCAAAAGCCAACACAGATCAACATAGTGTGTAGGCATGTAGTTACACTTCTCCATCTTATAAGATCCTTTTGTAATTTTGAAATAAAATTAATTCAAATTTATATTATGTAATATTACAAATATGATAGTCTGATTTAGCGCTTCCTCCCCCTGCTGCACCCCTACGATGTTCCACTTTCTCCTCTCAGGGTGACGAGCGCAATGCGATGCAACATGGTTCTTCCTTTACTCAAGTAGGGGAAGACCAATATCGTATTTCTTTTGTTATATGCTATGAAAAGGGCTTAAAGATCAGTGGGCTATCTGCTCATGGATTTTTTTCTCTGCCCAAATACTCAAAAGTTGGTTAATAAAATGCAGGGCGCGTAATATATTTTTATAGCAGGAGGTCCTATTCCATAGCTTTGGGAACCCCTGATCTATACAAAGTTTCTTACATCCAAACTAACTTTCGAAACACTTTTTCTACTCTGCCAATACTGTGTCTCTAAGCTATTGTTTTAATTTAGGGAATAGTAGGATTTTACATCCTGCCGAATCAGGGTTGTAAGGTAAGTGACCAAAAAACTTAACCAGTGTGCATCCAGAAAGTTCCTTGTTTTGCGCGAGCGTTTTTCTTGGTGAAACAGTAGCCCGCGGAGTGTTCCTGTGTTCGGTCGATACTATTCAGCTTAGATGCTACTTTGATTTCCTAAAGGAATAACCAGATAATAAACCCGATTCCCCGTCAAAATCTGAAACCTAGCAATCAAAATTTTCCCTGTGCTTCTCGATCATTTAACTATGCTAGGCGTCGGTTTGTTTTGAAACAAACTATCAAATGGCGCTTCGTTTCTGGTTAAATCCTGGATCATCGTCTGTGATAGGAATCATATCACATCACCTATCCACGCGAGCCTACTACGGAGCATCAGGGAGGTGTGCGGCATCGAAAGCAAAACCATCCTCCTTTCTCAAAGTTATGTAAAATTTCGTGACCACTTCCTGATCTAATATGCAATATGTGCTAAATTTTTAAACCTAATTCACCTAATCTCTTGAAATAAATTGTTCACTGGTGGTATATTTCTCTGTAAGATCCGTTAAAGGGCGACCACTACTTTCTTCATATCTCAAAGTTAGTTGACCGTGCAGAAATTTGTTATACCGGCAGTATACATCTGGCATTAAAGGGCTTTTACCTATAAATGCCATTTGAAGCCTGTCAAACAATTCATCCCAGGCGACATTTCAAATCGTAAATAGTCATCAAGTGAAAATGCAGATCCATTTTTCAATTAAACACAAAATTCTAATTTAGATTGTGAAAAAATATGAAGAAAAATTTGAAATAATTCTTTTGCATATACATATTCGATTCGTATTTTTACTTTTTGGCAAAATTTTCTGTATGGCTATTATTAAGTGGCGAAGCTTGCGAAGTCACTTATTGATTTCTCGATGTCTGTCCATCTGTCCGTCCGTCTGTCCCACGATTATCTCGAGAACGGTTTCGAATTTTCAAATTCTGTTTTCAGTAATCGATTACTGATCATCCAGGCATCTGAACCTCCTATTTTGAAACTGATTGCTCAACGGCAACCGTTAGAAACCGCTACAAAGCTGATTGCTTCGCCACTTTGCTATGCTGTTAGCTTGCTAGGTTTATTCTTATACTTAATAGGCTTATATTTAAAACTGTTACTGTTACAGCCTATTAAAGTTCACTGCCGAACATAGGCCTTTTGCTCCGATTGCATCATAAGGGAGATATTTGCCTTAGTTTCCATGCTTGGCAAGTAGATCAGCCATAGTCATAAATAAAACCTTAAACTAAAATGTAAGCTGTTTAAAGTATAATTCAGAAGAACAATAAATCAGACCTAGCTATATTTATAATATACTAGTGGTCCGCCCTAGCTTTGCACGGGGGATTACAATCTTATAATAGCCCAAAACAAGTTTGTGAAAATACACTCAAAATATTCTCTATTGATCTAATACCTGATACTTTCGTTTTAGGAACGGGCCCTTTTGTTTTATTGAATTTTTAAGAAAACAAAAGTTTCATGAGCTTTTTGCGAGGCGGTTTGTTCAATTCAATGTTTGGTAAATGGTTCATCATTGCATAAATATTTATACAATGATGAAGCTTTTTAAAAAGTTACCAAGTTTGGAAACTTTTTCCTATGTCATGGAGGCATTTGACATACATGAATTGCGTATGGACAGACATCAAGACTCTAGAACAACTATATGTAGTCTATGAAATGAAATTAATTTACCTTAAAACATAAGTTGTAAAAACTTCGCTATACAAACACTGGTCTTATGCAAATTTAACAGTAACCCAGAGGAGACCCAGTCAAAGCTTAACCAAAGCACTACCAAGCTGTCAAACCACAATGAATAACAGCTGGTAAATTAAAAATTATGTACAACCAACTTCAAAATAACTAAAATGAGAACACCACTAATGTAGTCAAAGTCAATTAAATATGTGACGGGACCAATACCATTGCACGTGCGGCGCGGTAGCCGTCGGTGCAGTTAGACAGAGTTCTTGTAAATAACACGTGTTCCGCACACCTGCACCATTGCACCTGCGGTGGCGCCCGTTTTGCTTGTATAAAACGGACGGTGCGGGTGCCGTTAAGACAGTCTTGGCTCTGACGTCAGTGGCATAACAGTCCATACTACTTTTTCTTAGAGGTATTAATATGTCATGACAGTTTGTCCATGTTGCAGTAGATGTCGCTTTTTTAAATTTAGCCATGCTAGGCCAATTAAGAATCAAACAAATTAATGAATAGTTCAAAATATAAACGAAACTTGCTAACTTACTATTTTGTTACAAAACAAATTTGTAATTAACTTTTTAGTGTAATTTATTTATTTTACATTTATTCAAGTGAATTATTATGACTTCGTCGTTGCAAATTGTTTTATCTGTTCATCTATGGCAAGATCCGAAGGGAGAGATCTATGGTCATTTTGGTCTGTCAATGTTACAAATGTCATTTATATTTAATTTTATTATAAACATACAATATTAAAAACAAAAGAAACTAAAACTAGTAGTTTGTGTGAGTGTAAAACTAGTAACTTCATTTAACGTAATTTAATTTGTCTGTTTGTCATTACATTTCCTTTCGTGGTTTGTGAATGTGCTCTGTTTGTGTTTATAAGACTAACAACTTTGCTTGATCCCCGGACTCTGAAGACTTAGCCTTTTTCGTTGAACTTACTCATGAAACTCTGGACCCTGATTTGCTTAACTATTTGTGCTCTGTTGACCTGGATTGTGGCTTCTTTTGAGAGAAGTTGTTGTGTACTATTATAATAAAAGGAAGCATTATAAAAAAAACATCCAACCGCTAAACAGTTGTTTTATTTGCCTAAATTATATTGTATACAAAGTAATTTCCAAAAGCCAAATCAATATTAAAATGGTTTGACTTTTGGAAATTACTTTGAAAATAAATAATAAATATTGTAATATAGAGCATCCTACGTCGCTGGGCTGTAGGGACGTCGTATATCGATAGATGGCGCTAATGCTACAATTCTAAGTGATGACTCTATCCCCTATATATAATGTACTCTGTGTCTGACATGGAACGGTGCACTTGTCGTATTCCGTTACTAGTTTATCCTTGACTCATTGGATAAGTAATTCGTGTAAACGAATTAATTATTATTCCTAATATTCCTAACTACAAAATTAGTCTCCGTACTATACTCTATTGCACATTCTTACATATGCATTATCAAGGATAACTCAAAAACTACTGGTTAGATCTTAATCAAATTTATTTGGGACCACATGAGAAGAACCAGCTTTCAAATAAAAAAAGAATCATCAAAATCGGTTCACCTAGAAAAGTATGACGTAGGTAACACATATTAAAAAAAACAGAGTCAAATTGAGAACTTCCTCTTTTTTTGAAAACTGTTGATATATATATACATTGATGTAATTTTTGCTTTAAATGATGATTGGTACTATGTTTTAGTGACAGATAAAATCTTAATTTCTGAATAAGTAGTGAAACTACTAATACTTGAAAGAACTACTAAAACAGTTTCTTGTTATTATATTATTTAATATCAAAAAATGTAACAAACATTTTTTTTTAAATAAATATTATTCCTACACAAGGATTTTCTCCTGTATCATGGAGTTTACATATATAAATTCCACAACAAACATTAAGATCTAGATCATTTATTTGCAGGCCATACAAATACTTGTTCGATGCAGGTTTCGAACTTGCGTACCACAGTGCCACAACTCAATGCTAATTCACTGCAGTTTGGAGTTATAGATTAAACACTTTTTCAATTCTTATTTCAAACTAGCTTTTCCCCGCGACTTCGCCCATGTGTTATTTGGGGGTTTTAATTTTTTTGTGCCGAACCCTAATTCTTTAACTAAAATGAAAGTAGTCTAAGTTACTCCTTGTGACATCAGCGTTTTGCCAGCGAAAATCCCGTCGAAATCGGTCCAGCCTTTTCCATAAATACTTTCATATGCATTTAGTAAAAAGCTGTAATTTTGACATTATAAACAGACACTTCAATTTTATTTATTTGTATAGAAAATTACATACTGTTTATTGTACCTGATCATTGACATATGCTTCCAGCATCTTGTTATACGGCTCACTGATATGGCATGCCATCACGGTACCTAACAGTCGGCATGGTAGTGAAATATTTATTTTTGTTTCTAAAATTTGCCTCACTCTTCCTAATAATAGTTGTCCTTCCTTAACTATCTGCAAGAGAAAAAAATATTTGATTAAAACTTAATATCAAAAAAATATATATTTTAATATCAAGTAAATAATCCATAATATTTTACAATTAGAAAATGGTTGCAATTAATAAAAAATATTACCATGATTACATTTAAAACTGTTATTTAAATTTTAAACTAACAGAAACCTTAATGTGAAGTTATTTTGTATTTTGGAAAAAAAAATAACATTCGGTTTACCTTATAATTTAAAGAAATAGCACAATTTTTAAAAGACTGGTCATCATCGGCCAAGACTTCATCCGATAAATAGCCATCATCATCTTCTGTTTTCTTCTTCGGTTTTTGCTTCTTTCTCTCTCCTTTCTCCGCTGCGCCCAAAAACTATAAATTGAAGTAGACTAACTTGTTTACATCATTATCAACGACTTAGGTTAAATATTTCGATTTATAAGAAAGAAAAACTTACGTTACTGCTTTGTTTAAAATATGTAACTGATGGTTTCTTTCCTCCTCGTGGAAAGTACTCTTCTGTGTCTCCCATTATTAGCGAATAAAACTTAAAATTATTAAAATTCTAGTAAAAAATTAAATGAAGTATTTCCATCAAAGGTTGAAGCATGACATTTAGAGGTTATACAAACGTTTAAAATTTGCCTTTCGAAGAAATATGTCAATTGAAAGTAAAAATTACTATACTTATTTCAATAAAACTATTCATCATCAACATTTTCACAATTGAAAAGAATTATATAAGTACATTAAAATTTTATTTATAATTTGTAGCAAAATTAAAAAAACTGAATATAAAAGCAAATACCTCCATTTATTAAAACGTTATTAGTTTATTTAGTTTTACTTAGATGCAATATCGAAACGTAGCTGTTTTTTTCTTCTTCACTTATTGTTGCAATGGCTATAAGTTTTTTGGCCAATATATGAATTGCTGGAAAAATCATTAGATAAACCGTTTTCACCTATTAAATAAAGCTGTAAGTAAATATGTAAGCTGTTGGAACTAAGAATTAATTTGAGTTACAGTTGTTAAATACGACTTATTTGTATTTGTAAAATAAGTAAAAGTCAGTACATACCTATTTTAATTACATTGTGAGTCATTGTGTTTAATGTTCCAACCAGTGATTATATTCTCTTTGGTTCCAATCATGGCTCCAACCAAAAGTGACAGATGACAGCGTATAAAAAAAATCAATTTATTTCAGACTGAATCCATACAAGTAACATTTACATTATAATAAATTTAATCTCATCTAATTTAGTTTTATATAATTCTATCTAATCTTTTTAATTTATCAATATAATTTATTAAAATTAATTTATTTATTATTAATTAATTTAATAAAATTATAATTAATAAATCAATTCAATATAACTTAATTCGATTGTTTAACATTACAATTACTTGAATAAAATTAATCTGTAGTTTAATTCATATATCTACCACCCTCTGGGGCACCGGGCACATGCATTTGTACCCAGTGCCGCAGAAGGGGGCAGTCAGGCTTGTCGCTGAGCATGTTCAGGATGGTGTTGGCGCTCCCCCGCGTACGGAGCATCAGCGAGGCAATGCGGCGCCGCAGCACGGCGTGGAAGCCGTCCGTGTGCGCGTACGCAAACATCGCAGACGCACTACAGCAGCGCGGGAGCGCCACCAGCACCCTGAATGCGTTATTATATTGTACTCGGAGAGCGTTGATGGCCCGCTGCGTGTAGTTGACCCACAGATTGCAAGTGTATAGAGTTTGGCAAAAGGCTTTAAAGAGAGTTATCTTTACTCCAAAACTACACCGCGCGAATCTGCGTGCCAGCATATTACAGCGGACCGCCATCGCCCTCCTTTCCCTTTCGATGTCAGCATCGTCTTTTAAATCCTCGGTAACCACATGGCCAAGATATTTAAACGCATTTATCCTGTCTAGAGCGACGCCATTTAGCCACACACGTGGCACATCTCCCAGCTTACGACCCCTAGCTTGAAAGATCAAGAGCTCGCTCTTTTTAACATTGTACAGGAGACCATGTGACAAAGCGTACCTCTCACATACACCTATTAGTTTTCTGAGACCAGCGATTGATGGGCTTTGTAACACCATGTCATCTGCATAACTGATACTGTTGATGCAGTGACCATCAATCGAGCAGCCGACCCCTGTGTCACTCAGCTCAACAATCAACCTATTCACATACAAGTTGAAGAGAGAAGGAGAAGTTAGCCCTCCCTGTCTCACTCCACACTCCAACCCGTACTCGTCAGAAAGCTCACCAAGCCATCTAACCCGGTTAGTTTGGTGTTCATACCAATATTTAAAAATATTGATCAACCCACCCGGCATACCTGTGTCTTTTAATTTACGCCAAAGAATATCATATCTAACCAGGTCAAATGCCTTAGTGAGATCAAGAAAGGCTGCATACACAGGCGTGTTCCTATCCGTGTAGTACCTAACAGTCTGCTTGAGAGACATAATTGCGTATTCAGTCGAAAGTCCTGGTCTGAAGCCGAACTGAGCGTCATGTAGGTGGAGATAATCTTTAAGTTGTCTCTCAAGCAGGCCATCAAGCACTTTAGATGTGGTTGTAGCTAATGATATCGGACGGTAGTTGCACTTGTCGGAAGTATCACTAGTTTTATTTTTGCCAATTTGGAAAAATTACAACTCGAGTTGAAATTCACGCAACTCGAGTTTAGACTTGAGTTACTCAACTCGAGTTAGCAGTACGAAACAGAGTAAATGATTTGTTACAAATTACTTTTTTAGAAATTTGTTTTTCTATCTAGCTCTTTGATGGGTTGGGATAACTATAATTACCAAACTTATTAATATATTATATTGTATTATAGGATTGAATATATATATATTTATATTGTAGCATTGAAATAAAAATGTATATTTAGTATGTATCACATACTTATGTACTTTTGTTTTTAATATTAGTTAGTCAGTATCTGTATTTAACAACAAAACTAGCTATATAGTTTCCACGAAACAATATTAGTCTAGATTTAAGATGTAGGTACACAAGCTATCAATAGATTAATTATCACAGTCAAAATTTTAATAAATAAAATCAAACTTTTTCAATTTGAAAATATTTATTATAAGTGTTACATTTGGCGTTAATTTAATATATGATGTATCTTACAACTTAACCGCCCTTTTCTTGTATTACAATAATAAGTCTATGACTTACGTAACTATAATGAGCATAATTAATCAAAATTATAACAGATATTAAATTACATAACTTAGCTATTATAAATCTCTAAATGACAAATAGTTTTGGTTGTAGCTAAATACTCTTTGAAACGCAAAGCGCGCATACAACGAACGAATCGCACTCTTAATCTCACGCTAGCCCACTTGATCCGTTCATGTACAGCAGCCCAAACTCGAGTAAGGGAAATCCAACTCGAGTTAACTCGAGTTAGTAACTCGAATTGACCCATCACTATGACAGCGTGACAGCCCCCTTTAGTAAACGTAGTGATTATATTCTCTTTGGCTTTAGGGTTATATTTATATGTGTTCTGTGGTGACAGCTGTAACGAGCATTATTTTTCTGTATAGAACAGTTACTATACTCTTTGGCATTATTTAAACGTACTGCACAGAGTACCTTTATATATACTGAAAACGTACTGTAAGCTGTAAGTGAGATTACCTATCCCTCCTTTAACATTTTAAGATTTAACTTTTAAGTAAGTGTTGCTCCGGATTTCATTTTGAATCATTTACATGATAATTTAATTTGAGATCTGTAAATAAACCTAGGTATAGATTTAGACATTTGCTTATTCTGCTTCTTCGGTTTTCTCTCTTAGTTTTCTTTTACTATTAAAATGAATACACGCAACACCAAAACGCGCCACTTGGAGAAGTGCAGAACCAATTTCAAATGGCGCTTCAAGAACTTAAGGCGTCAAAGGAGCAGTGTGAGCTGTTGTGTAAAGAAAGGGATGACAATGAAAAGGAAATAATAAATTTAATTGCTAAAATACTGAGCGATATGATTAAGTTGCATAAAGAATATACTTTTGTTTTAAAAGAAAGGTATCAACTTCAGAGAACAGTTGATGAGTTTGACCAATGCAGCAAGGAGTATGAGGAATCCCTCAGATTAATTGCTGCATTGCAGTTATAGTTAAGTGAGGCTAATGAGCAGATTGTGCAATAAACACAATACATAGATAACTTGAAAGTGTCCCAAACTCAGTCTGTTCAATGAGTTCATAGAATGCAAATCTTCTAAAGCATTGTAACCCTCCACAACAATCGATTTGACTGGTGGTGATTATGTCACATCAAGAACAGCAGCAAGGATTACCTGCAGTAGAAGAAAATTAAAGAAATATATAAAAATTAATAAATATATTCAGAAAATGCAAAAGTTAATTAAAACTAAAATTAGTGTTAAAAATTATATAAGTGTATGTAAAGAAAAGCAAGAGTTAATTAATAAACTTAAATTATATTCAGTTGAGGTGGAAAATATGAATAACTGTTACGAGACTGATACAGTGTCTAAATTAAAAAAAATTATCACTTAAAAACAACATACAAATCGTATGAAATAAATATTCATTGGCTCAGGATGAGATAAAAGAATAAACATTGTCAATGAATGATGTAGTAAAGTCATGTAAATATAATGAGGAGTAAAGCACTCCTCATTATATTAGACTCCTTAATAAAACATCAGAGTGAGTATCAGCACTCCATACCAGGCTCGTCGAAGACAATATGTGTAAATAACAAAGTAAACAGTAAGGACTCATTATTTTGACCTACACTCTATGACAGTGCTATGACAAAGGATATAAACTTAAAAAGTAATGTAAATATTAAAAAAAAATAAAGTTATGTATTTTGATGACAGGTAAACATTTGGACATGATGTGAAATAGCTGTTTAAAAGGATATCTGGTTAGTAATTATTGTATGCCTGGAGCATCTTTTAGTCATATAATGAATAAAGTTTTAACTAGTAAGTTTTGCCCTAATAGCATATTAAGAGGGCCCTTCCCGGCCCGTCTATCGTCAACGCGAGCATGGTTAAAAACCTTGTTGTATCATCCAGCGCAATGTTAGAAAAAGAGGCAAAGCAAAAAGAGACAGACAGCGCCTGAGCGTTCGGTTGGCATTCGGTAACTTACGGCTTTGCTACTATGGCGCATAGCTATTAGTAGGTACCATATTATTTTATTATATTACTCTTTGTCTAGTATGGACGTACCGCTTAGCCTCAGAGATATGTGTGTGTTGTTTTTTACCAAACTAGGTATCGTACATGTGTACATGGAAATGGAAATGTATGTGGAAATTATTTATGTTATAATTATAAATATAATATATAAATGAAATTATTTATAACATAAATAATTTCCATGTAAAAATAATATGTCGCAAATAAAAAAACTCACTCAGAGTCGGCCAACTCGTGTGTGTAAGAGGGCTGCACTAAAAGTATCGGGAATGGAATATTTCCACTGTTCCTGTCATATTAAAATATTTTTAATTGAAAAGTCCTTGGTTTTAAAAATCGAATACCATTTATTTATTTAAAAAAAGATTCTCGGTCTTGTCACAAGGTTTTGTCAAACTTGTTTAGTCGTTGAGAAAATGGAATTGACTCGTGATGATTTATTATGACTTTCGAAGTGGTTTAACACAAAAACAGTGTGTTGACCGGATGATTTCTGCATTTGGTGATGAAGCCCCATCCAAAACCACAATTTATCGCTGGTTTGTTGAATTTCAACGTGGACGTGTCAAGCTTAGTGATGATCCCCGTCAAGGTCGTCCAAAAACTGCAGTCACCCAAGAAAACGTTGATGCTGTGCGTAAGCTGATTGAGGAAGATCGACACGTGACATACCGCGAAATTCAGGCAACTTTGAACATTGGCATGAGTCAAATACAAATAATCTTGCATGAGCAATTAGGTGTAAAAAAGTTGTTTTCCCGATGGATACCGCATTCGCTCTGTGAAGAGCAAAAAGCGGCTCGCGTTACTTGGTGCGTCAGAACTCTCGAAAGATTCCACGCAGGATCCTCAAATGCTGTATACAACATCGTATCAGGTGACGTATCCTGGATATACGCGTACGAACGCGAAACAAAAACCAGTCACGAGTTTGGGTGTTCGAAAATGAGTTAAAGCTAACAAAAATTGTTCGTTCACGGAGTGTTGCAAAAAAAAAATGGTGGCCACGTTTGTCTCCAAAACCGGCCATGTTACGACTATTGCTCTTGAGGGACAAAGAACGGTTAATGCAGAATGGTATGCTAGAATTTGTTTGCCACAGGTCGTTTCTGAACTCCGTAAAGAGAACTGCAACCGCCGCATCATCCTCCATCACGACAATGCGAGTTCTCACACCGCACACAGAACAAAAGAGTTTTTAGAGCAAGAAAACATAGAATTATTAGACCATCCACCGTACAGCCCCGACCTAAACCCTAATGATTTCTATACTTTCCCTAAAATAAAGAATAAATTGCGTGGACAGAGATTTTCATCACCTGAAGAAGCTGTGGACGCCTACAAAACGGCCATTTTGGAGACCCCGACTTCCGAATGGAATGGTTGCTTCAATGATTGGTTCCATCGTATG
This sequence comes from Parnassius glacialis, assembly GCA_033319125.1. Taxonomy (NCBI): domain Eukaryota; kingdom Metazoa; phylum Arthropoda; class Insecta; order Lepidoptera; family Papilionidae; genus Parnassius; species Parnassius glacialis. The sequence continues at coordinate 2,833,131 of JAVANC010000012.1, read as the reverse complement.
GAAAAATGTGTCAAATTTCGCGGAGAATACTTCGAAAAGCAATAAATACATTTTTAAATAGTAATGTTGTGTCACTTCCTCGATTCCCGAAATTTTCAGTGCCGCCCTCGTATATCTAGGTTCCTATCTAAACAAAAAATCTAAATTTGGAGAAACAAATAAAGTATAAGCCTCCAAAAATTGCTTTTTTGCATAAATTTTACCTGAACTTTGGTCGTTCATATTGTACCCACTAATTGTAAAAGTAAAGAAAATATTTTATAAAAACCTCGCCAATGTAATGGAGATTGACTAAATGACAAAAAATTATTTCACAAGCTTGTGGGTTACTGAAAAACACGCATTTACTGGAACAAGTTTTATGAAATTTCCGCACACTATTTTTCGTCCAATATTATCGCGTTCTCACTTGCTTATTAGCCAAGTGACGGTAACAGGTACGCGGGGGACAAGTCGTGCGGGGTAGGGGCGGGATGAGACGGGGAGTTGGATGACGAGCGCCGGTGGCGCACGCGTTCGTCTCAGGCCTCTCGGAATTGTTAGTAGGTATTCAATTTGTTGACTGCGCTACGTCAATGTGCCGTTGCATTTTGTTTTAGTGACATCTGTTTTACCTACTACTACAACGATCTTATTTTTTTTATATCGGACACTGATTTTGCTAGCGAAAGGTTTAGCTATTTTATAATGTGAAACGAACCTGGGATTTGTGAATACGGATACCGACTTTGTTTGGATAAGAATTTTGAAGGAGAAAGAGCAAGGTCGGCTTCGCCGTCTTAAGATGGTACCTAGTGGACTTCGTTAACGTTCGAATGAAATCTCCTGATGTTGCAGAAATTCACGAATAGCGTGGCAGGAGTGACTTTTGTCTTATTGCTGTACTTGCCACGAGCAGTATTAGTCTTGAGAGGAATTTCGGCATTTCGGATTCTGGAATTTAGGCAGCCTGAGCACAGTAGCTTGAGCGTGGACGCTCAGCTAGGGATTCTCCAATACCAGGGGTGCTGGCATCTTCCTGGGATGGTTTCTTATTTCGTCGTTGACGTCGCAAAGGGGCGAGAAAATGAAATATATAGAAAACTACAAATAGGATTAATTTTCTGATGAATAAAAGCTAGTAATCGGGGAATAATATATTTTTTCTTGCTCTCCCGTATTTTTTTTAAAAATTGAGGTTCGCCCCTTTTCGGTGTTAACGACGATTTAATTACACTACCATGTCAAAGGGGAGAGAGGTTAGGCCTCCGATCACCTGTACTTAACAGGCGAAGTAAACTTACTTCACGCTGGTTATCTGTAAGGTCTTGCGTCTCCACAGTTCGAGCCGCTCCACCCATTCAATATATTCATTCATTACAGCTCTTCGTTTCATGTCTTACCAGGTCGTCACTCCATCTATTCTGGCTCACCCGTGCGACAGCAAAAGCTGCCGTGTGGCTCTTCCACTTATGTTGTCTACCTATATTATTAACTGTAATCTATTTCGTCATTGTTTATGCATTACACGTAATACTTAGTAGTAGTACAGCAGGGCACAATAAAGTAAAGCTACTTCGCTTTATTATGCCTGCAGTGGGCAACAAGGAGCTGATGATGAAGTAGTTTTGCACTTTTAAAGCATTTAGTTTAGTTTAAATAGGGCCCCAATTTCATTTTTGCCTCGGGGCCCTTGCTCAACTTGCAAAACCATGCTCAATTTTTGACTCATTCTTCTTTCTTTAAACATGCAGCACATGCTACACGCTTAGTGCCGATTTTAAAGCATTTATTAAAACGATATTTAATTTATATGTTTCCGTTCATGGTCATACAAAAAAGAAAATTGCCCCCTTCTTTTATATATATATTTTTTTCTTTTAAAAAACGTTACCCCTACACTAGGATTTTCTCCTGTGTCGTGGAGGCAGTTTACAAACATAAATTGCACAAGGACAAACATCTAGACCCGGAACAATTATTTGTAGGCCATACATATACTTGTTCCGTGCGGGATTCGAACCCGCGGCCCCCAGCGCAACAACTGATTGTTAAGCCACTGCGCCACGGAGCCGTAATATACAGTTCGAAGAGCCGCTTGATTGAACTACAATGGCTAATATCGTAATGCTATTTTAAATAATGTTCTCTGTGATTCGATTATTCCGATCATTATAATTGTTTTGATGATTGGATTATGACCGTTTTATTTTCTGCATGCGTGTTATGAGACAGTTTTTAGCTCTTTATCCGCAGAAGATTTTTTGAATGCTGTGTTATTTACTGTGAAAATAATTAAAAAGATTTGAATTGAAACTATTAAAATGAGAAAAATATAAAAATAGTTCAAAGAAAGTATACATGTTATGTGGCAGTATTGTGAAGTTTATGTTGCGATGACGAAACTACATTCCGCCAGGAGTACATCAATGCCTTTTTACGCACAATGTAGTTCGTAGTAATCCATGTTCTTATGTTCCCTTATAAATCGTAAACTGTACACTGCTTAACATCTCATTCTCGTAAACACCTTAACCCATTTGCTATTATCTTACTATTGTATCAGAAAATTGAACGTGAAGTAATCGCTGCTGAACATAATAAATTTTAAGCTCGCTCAAATTTGTGTTCAATCATTGCGCAATCATCATCATTCATCACCAGCATTACAGCCATTCACAAGTCTACTGCTGAAAATAAGCCTTCCCAAAGGAATTCTACAAAGCACGGTTCTAAGCAAACTGTATGTATCGACTTCAGTCTGCTTCCTGCATCTCTTACCAGTCGTCACTCCATTTAAACGTGGTAGAGCCACGCTGCAGCTATATTATGATTGTAGCACAAATGAGTTGGTTGGATTAGGGAAAAACCACACGATCACAGAATACCAGTGCAAAAAAATAGCAGCTAACTGAACCGGAGACCCTTTTTACTGGAAACGAGGCATTCCGTCGTAGTCCTCAGGGGTGACAACGCATCTGCATTTTGGATTCTTAATCGTAGATGAATGTAGATGTCTATGGGCCACAGCATCTACTTACCATCAGGTGGACTATGCGCTCGTTTGTCATCCCATTCTATATAAAAAACTTAAGTGGGAAACCCTTGCATTTCGCTTACAGATACAAGGCCGACATTCAAGAACCTTTCTTCCCCATCGGTTGTCGGTTCATCGAGCTATACGGTCGGCCCATTACCAGTTCAGCATACTGATCAGGGCTACGTCGATTACTGTTTCTACTGCGGATATCCTCATTTCTAAACCTATCATGCACAGAAACTCCAACCATGGCACTCTCCATTGCTCGCTGCATAGTACTATTTCAATATTACCCCCTCACTTTCAATAGTACTGAGCAATCACGAATTTCAGTTCTGATGACACGCCATCGATTATTTTTCTGTGTGGCGTATGACACGCGAGTCATGTCTTTTTAAAAATCGTTATAACTCGCTCAAATCGCGTTTTTGGAAGATTTATCCAGAACAAAATAGTCATTATTTTGCAAGTAGTTCATGCTTAATGCTTCGTTTCTGGATATTTTGAGAATTTGAAATTTTTAGGAGTTGATAACCTTTTTTAACTTATTTATGGTACTCTGTTTACTAACAAAATACTCTAAAAGTAACAAATAATAGCACTCATTGCGATCGCTCACTAACTCAGTTGTAAACAAGTTTCTGGGAAACAAGTCTCCTGTTAAAAAACAACAATGCGTTTGTATTATTGTTTAATTTTGTTTAAAATGATTGAACTGCCGTCTTATTACTATTATATGACTGAATGGACCTACAAAGTACCATGTGCTAATGTAATATGGTATATGGTTTATTTTTGCTTGAAACAGAACGCGTTCATGGATAAAAAAAGTTCGCTAACAAATAGTATTTTGTTCATCCACCGCCGTAAAGCGCCGGCGCATCTGGCTATTGTTTTTTCGTTTTGAAAACACGTTTTGCTATTCTTACTAATTAGATATTTTCAGATCGACTTTACTTTTACATTTGTTTAACATTAAATAATATATAACATTTTTAAATATCAGTGAAACATAAACCTTATTTTTTCCCAAGTAAGATTCTCGATTGTTTGATATTTACAAACGTTATTATTAGGTGAAAATTTTATTTAATAAAAACCAAGATTTTTCAGGGTGATTTAGCTGTACCTACTTATATAAGTAGTGTAGTAGTGTTTTTTATTTATAAAACAAAAAATAGTACCAAAGGTTTGTAATCTCTGCATAAAAAAGTCACTTAGTCTCCATTTTAAGGAAAACACAGAAAAACACGTAGTTAGCCAGTAAAACAAGTATCCTTCCGTCCGTAAATGATGTTTGATGTCAATTAAACTTAATCACGTCTAAACAGGACAACAACATAAAAAGAACATTATTTATACACATGACTGATGGCATAAAAAGCGTGTCATCAACTTCTAAGGCGCTTGACGCGACAGGCGTGTCACGTAATATTTGTTCGCCGACACAGCTAAAAGTTGTCGAAAATTGGTGTCGCAACGAATCGGTTATATTGTAGGTGTATGGGCCGTCTTAGATTGATAGGTTGGTACTTGACGTTAATTTCAATTTATATATTTTTTGGTCAGAGGTCAGAGGTGGTAAAGTGACGACTAGTTTTATATATTCCAAGCTGTAACTTTTTTTTAATAATTACTATCCTTTTATTACTTGTTTACCCCTTTTTAAAATTTTGTTCAAAAGATTTTTCCCTTGTCCCTCAGAAAATGAAGAAGATTGTAATTTTTGGTTCTACTGGCATGACTGGCCTTTGCGCAATTGAAGCAGCCCTTAAGAAAGGTAAATATAAGGCTTATTTTATAATATTACTTTTTAATTTCGTGCGCTTTTAATTTACAACTTTAGACAATGCATTTAAGGTTTAGTTTACATTAATGTTCACGCCCTTAGTTGCCCCTACAATAGTCGACTGGGCTAAGGCTCATAGTAGCCCCCTCGACGAACAACAGAGGGCGGAGCCCAATGGCCTATGGACAATTATTCTATATATATATATATATATATATATATATATATATACATACAACGTGTCCCAAAATTCAACGATAATCCAACACCGGAGGATAGACCTGATTATATTTTAAGTTATATAAAAAAAATGAAATTCTTCAGAAATTGAGACCGTTTATGATATTTTTCACTACCATGACCACAATTTTATAAATATTTTTTTCTTTTTTTTTATAGGCAACCAAGCCAAAAGTCGATGTATGTACGAGGGCCACGTAAGTTGAATTGGGAACGGTGCGCACTAAACAAAGGAGCAGAGCGTACTGAACCGACTTGCTGAGAATAATAACAGCTTCTCTACCTGCCCTGTTGTTGTCTCTTTTTAACGTAAATATCTTTATCTATCTCTCTCTCTCTAACATCTAAGGTATTAATGCCCCATTCGAATTCCTAGAAATTGTAACAGGAACCCATTTTGGGCATGTAGTAAAAGTGATTACTGACAATTACAATTTAAGGAATTTGGCCCCTGTTTAGAAATAATAGGCCCATATTTTTTTATAATTTGTTTTCCTAGAGTATTATACCATTTTGGAATGTTGGTTAGTTGCGTCAATTTTTAAAAAAACTTGCCATACTAGTGTACATACTTTTTTTTACACCACGATAAGTTAAATTCGGTTAAAAGTAAAAGTCTTCAAAAAATTTAGGGAATAAAATAAGTTTCATTAATTTTCGTGATAAAACAAGAGTTATTCTGGAGTTTTTAAGAATTGTGGTAGATAGTAATACTATTCAGGTTGCCTATAAAAAAAAAGAGAAAAATATTTAAAAAATTGTGGTCATGGTAGTGAAAAATATCATAAACGGTCTCAATTTCTGAAGAACTTCATTTTTTTTATATAACTTAAAATATAATTGGGATATATTTTTTTTTCTTTTTTTCCCCGATTAGTCCGGGCCAGGTCTATCCTCCGGTGTTGGCTTATCGTTGAATTTTGAAGGGCTGCTAAGCAAACAAACACTTACCGATCTCCGGAGGTAGGGCTGACCACAGGGTACCAGTCAGGTGATAAGTGAGGTGTATGTAAAGTGGTGTGCGAAAGTGTGTATAAATGGAACCTGACTTCCCCGATGTAGTCGGACCGCGGATCCACAGGCGCTGCTTTTCTCCAAATGTGCACTCCCTCCAGTGGTAGTTCACCAATTGAAACCTGCCTTCATTTAACTATTTCAGTTTATCAACTTTAATGTACACTATTTCAATCTATCAACTTTATTGTACATTTAATTAACTTCAAATTCAACAAAATCAACGTTCATCGAAATTAAAACAAGTGACACGCTGCATAAATAATGAACGGTCGATCAAAGTTCACGTTCCATGCTCAGCAATAAATTCTTTCGTACGACATTAACAGGCCACACAAGCAAATTAAATATTGCAATGCACTTCCAAATGCAATCACTATACAAATTGACGTAAATTACTTGCAAACTAAGTTAAGTTAATCACTCAAACTCAAGAAAAACGCCTCGCCGTTACTTAAACATACTAACAAACGACACGAATTAGAGGCTTCCTTTTGCACGCGACTTCGCGGTTCAACGGAGCAAAACGATTGCAATTCAATATTAACTTCCAATAACAATTAATTAACCGACCGGCCGTCACGCAACAAATCTTTCCCATACTTTAAGACAAGCCCCGTTATCACGAAACGTACAAATTAAGATAACACCATAGGAGGCACTCGTAAAATTCCAGGCCGTCCTATAGACTCGGCGTGCGCGCACAATAAGCCACACCGGCCGCGCTCAACCCACTGGTTCGCACACGCGTCCGGCGCTCGCGCCCTCTGCTGAGCGACCCGCACGGGAGTGGGGCCGACGGTGACCTCTAAATTCCATCGGAAGGACGCGCGTGTTGAATGCAAATTTCAAATGCCAATATTTGGCCTAAATAATTAATGTATATTTATTTCAACTAGAATTACATCAAAATAATTGACGACAGTGTTTTAGAGAACTTTTGTGTTCGATGGAACTTTTTCATGGGATTGTGTATCTAGTTTTTTATTAGTGATCGATGCACTATTGGGATAAAATTTACCAACATAAATACTATTTTTCTCCTTACTTATACTTTGTGTTTGTGTAGTCCAAAGACATAGTAGGGTGTTAAGAAATCGGATGAAATTTCTGGCGTTATTAAAACTTTTGTATACCTACATACTTATTCATTTCTAAAGCGCAGGAAAGGTTATCATCATCCGCCGGTTAGATTAGTACAATAAGAACACTGCACTGAATACTTTTGGATTGCATAGAAGTAGCGTGAGGTTTGTGCTGTACTCGTCTTCTTAAAATACGTCAAATACCAAGTCAAAAAAATACTGTGTGCATCCAATATTATGAGTAAGACTAGTGAAGAGGTAATTTGTTCAATCTGACAAAGCGGCAGGCGCTCCAGTTGTATTGTGGCTGCCGCATAAATAAGCAGACTTGACCGGGGTAGTATCAGGATATCACAGAACACCAGTGAGCAATATGGCAGCATAACGATGCTGTATTTTATATGGTTAGTGGCAAGAATAGGCGACACTTTTTACTTTTTTTATAGGATAAGGGTGACAAACGAGCACACAGTCCACCTGATGGTAAGTGGTTGCTGCGGCCCATAGACATCTATATCTATCCTCGTTTTCGAATCAAAATGTAGATGCGCTGCCACCCGTGAAGACTAAGATGGAATGCCTCATTTCCAGTAAAAAGAGCCTCCGGCCACCTACACTCACCAAGCGAAACGCAGAGGTAAACCTCTACTTCACGCTGGTATTCTGTGAGGTCGTGGTACCACCCCGGTTCGAGCCGGCCCATCCGTGCGACAGCAAAAGCTGCCGCGTGGCTCTACCACTGTCAAAATACTGGTAATGAGGCATTCCATCTTAGTCCTCAAGTGTGACAGTGCAAGGATAGATGTCTACAATATGTAATATTAATATACATAATATATATATATATATATATATATATATATATATATATATATATATATTATAATACATATATATAATAATATTATGGCGGACTGTAACATAAGCACTACCAAGCAAAGAACATATCTTTGTAGATTTATTATAATAATTGATTATCAACAGGTCTTCAAGTGCGTGCATTTGTCCGTGACCCAGCCAAGATCCCTGATCACCTCAAGGACAAGGTGGAGGCTTTCAAAGGCGATGTCCTTAAGCCCGATTCCGTCGCCAATGCGGTGGAGAGCACCGACGGCGTCGTTGTCACCTTAGGCACCCGTGAGTCCTTGGCTCCGACCACCGATCTATCTGAAGGCCTTAAAAACATACTAAATGGAATGAAGGCTAAGAATGTTAAAACTGTAACCGTATGCTTATCCTCATTCCTGTTTTGCCAGCCGAAAGATGTGCCTGAACCGTACGGTCCGGTGACCGACGACCATAGGAGGATGTATGAAGTGTTGAAAGAGAATCCCCTGAATTGGGTTGCCGTAAACCCTCCTCAGATATTAGGTGAGTCACTTATTATAAATGTCACAGAAACACAAACAGATTCAACGCAAAAGCTTTTGAGTTTGAACTAAATAAAACAACTGGGTCATTGTTTATCTCACAATGAAGTGGTAGACTTAGTATATAACTTGTATATACTTACGTCATCTTTTTAAGAATCGTGTTTTACATCGAATTGTCGAAAAGAAAATGACGGCTCCGTGGCGCAGTGGTTTAGCGATGAGTTGCTGCGCTGGGGGGGGGGGGTTCGAATCCCGCACGGAACAAGTATTTGTATGGCCTACAAATAATTGTTCTGGGTCTGGATGTTTGTCCTTGTGCAATTTGTGTTTGTAAACTGCCTCCACCATACAGGAGAAAATCGTGGAAAAAGTGTGGGGGTAACATTTAAAAAAAAAAAGAAAGCAAAACGGGAACTATTTCTTGCTCGTGAAAAAGATATATATACCTACATAATGTAAATATGAGGCAATAAATGCATAGTACAATTCTAAAGTCAGCTAAATTGGCAATGGGTCGTGCATATAGTTGGAAGAACTGACAACCGTTGGTGAATAAAGGTTCTTGAGTGGCAACCTCGTACTCCTCGTACCCTTTTAGCCCCATTAGATGGAGTAACGACCTGGTATACATAAGGAATTTGATGGATGTAGGTGTCTCGGGACCGTGCTTTGTGGCATCCCTTGGGGAAGGCCTATGTTCAGCAGTGGATTTATACGTAATTATAACCATTATAAAAATATTAGTAACACTCACTTAAACTTAAGGCTGGGTGTTCCTGTTTTTGTCCGTTTTAAAATTTGGCTTTGATAGCCAAATTATTACGTTTAGAATCGGAAAAAAAATATTTTAGATAAATTCTTTCTCCTTACGATGCATGCGGTCAGTACGCGATACAATACAATTTTCTCGATAGAAAACATTACCGAACTACGTTTGATTTGAGGTTTTTTTACAAACCAAATTTCATTTTAAACATGTAGTAATACTCCTCTTTTTTCTATAAAAAAATATCAATTTATAGGTAATTCATTCTGAAAGCGATTCCACCCCGATTGTTTTTTATCATTACATGTATTAAAAAAATTATCGATTATTCAAGTGGTTTTCAATCCGCACATCGCTTGCCAGTTGCCAATTGCCATTGTCCCGCGGGACGTTGAGGGCGTAAGGCTTGCGCTAAAATTTTTTTGCGCGCACTTCTCTTCTGCTACGTAAATAATATTTAGGAAATAAAATAAATCGTAAATAACTATAGTTTTATGGAACTTATATAAACTATAGTTAAGCTTTTGTTTGTGTGTTTATTTTTCATTGTGTAAATATTTTTTTATAACTTTAAAACAATATTTTTGTGATTATTTTGTAAAAATCACGATCATATGCGCGGCCCGACTCGATCTACTTTACGACCGCTTATAAATACCTAATGCGCTTGGAACACCCAGCCTTAAGACATAATTTATTTAGTTTTTAATTACACCTAGCCATTTTTGTATACTCATGCTTCACCTTCGCTTCATGATTGAACTTTGTATGCTCGCACAATGTGCATTATAAAACTATTACAGCCATCTTTAACGCTTTTTTGTTTGCAGATGAACCCAGCCGTGAAATGACCGTCGTGATTAATCCTCAGGACTCACCCGGCAGAGTCATCTCCAAGTGGGACCTCGGTACGTTCATGATTGACGCTCTTTTCGAGTCTAAATACTACAAGGCTGTCATTGGGTTGTGTAATGTACTTAAGTAGCAGTATTGTAAACTTGTTAACATAGATAATAAGCTCACTGTCGACGGAAAAAAAGCTATAGCACAAAATATATTACAAGTTACTGATTGTTTCTAATTTCTCTTGCTTGTTTTATTTCCTTTCCATAATATATATATATATATATATATATATATATATATATATATATATATATATATATATATATATATATATATATAGTAACATAATAAAAAGCCTGACGGCTCCTTGGTGCAGTGGCTTAGCAATGAGTTGCTGCGCTGGGGGCCGTGGGTTCGAATCCCGCACGGAACAAGTATTTGTATGGCTTGCAAATAATTGTTCCGGGTCTGGATGTTTGTCCTTGTGCAATTCATGTTTGTAAACTGCCTCCACGATACAGGAGAACATCCTAGTGTGGGGGTAACGTTTTTTAAATAAATAAAAAGAATAATGATATCGGATGTAGTTTGTGGTTATTGAATAGCACACGTTAGTATATATTAACTTTATATTAAAGAGGCAAATATGTTAACAAAATGAACTATGAAAATGATGTATGACGTGACTTATGTGATGATCTATATAATAATGTTCGTAATTGAAGCTCGGTAAATGTCCGTTCGATAATTTTCGTTTCACATCGCTGCCGTTCGCTCCCTCCTCTCGTTGAGTTCTTCTCACTCTTGCAAACCGATGCTATTATATGTTAAATAGGCGCGAACATCCTTCCCCCTTTCGAAAACTTTGGGATTTCGAAGAGTTGCTCCACTGAACGTCAAAACAGGTAAAGGACCCAAGTTGCTAACGGCCCGACGAATAATGTCCTTTGTTGTCAAAATATCCGCGACACGTACCATGCCATCTGTACCAGGATAGAGTTTGGAAATACGACGCATACCTACGCCACTTAAGTGGGGTTAAGTTAGCTTCTTTCAGTACAACCAGGTCTTCTTGAAGCAGCTCTCCTTGAAGCAGATCTCCTTGATTGACTCTCTATTTTGATCGTTCTTGGAGTTCACACAAACATTCATAGCACCACCTTTCCCAAAAATGTTGTTTAATTTTTTCAGTTTGCTGTCATGTTAACTTAATGCAGTGTTGGTGAAGGTAACGAGGTGAGTGGTTTACCGATAAGGAAGTGCCCGGGGGTTAATGAAAGTAAGTCGGTTGGATCAGAAGAAAGGGGAGTGAGGGGTCTGGAGTTTAAAATTGCTTCGATTTGAATAAATAATGTCGATAGTTCCTCGTTAGTGAAATGGACATTACCTAACCTTCGATGTATGTAATGCCTGGCAGATTTTATACCTGGTTCTCAAAGTCCACCAAAGTGGGGGGGAGTAAACCGGCGAGAAATTAAATTAGATACCTTCGTCGGCCGCAAAAGAAGAGATTTATTCATTGTTTGATTCTAAAAATTGTAAGAGATCATTGTTTGCGCCCACAAAATTTCGACCATTGTCACAGTATATTTCGCTAGGGTTTCCTCTGCGAGAGATGAATCTTTTTAATAATAATAATAATAATTCATTTATTTCGGACAAAAAAAATCCATAGTTGTTAGTAAATGTTTTCTTATATATTATATTATATTTATGCATAAGAAAATCAAATCAGTGCTTAGGTCAGATGCAATCTCTAAATGCACAACCTTAGTGGTTAAACAAACAAAAAGACAAAGATAACTTTTAATTATTTTGAAGCCGCGTCCGGCCCGATCTCGTATAGGGAAAGGTCCTGCAAAAACATCCGAGATTTGAAACGGCAAATTAGGTGTCACCCTAGCCGCTGGTAAGTTTCCCATTATAGGGTTCATACTTTTAGCTTTCATAATTGTGCATAATTTACAATTTTTTACTGCGCTTCTAGCGCCTCGTCTGCCCGCGTAAATAATTTTGTCGTAGATTAAATAATAACATCAGTGGACCGCAATGCATAAGCTTTTTATGTTGCTGACTAAAATAATAGCTTAGTAAAGATGTGGTTAGAGTCTAGTAAAATTGGATGTTTTCTATTATAATTCTCAGGTGAATTTTGAATCTTCATCAACAAAAGGTCGTAGAGATAATAAACGTGACCGAGAGTACTACAAGTATGTGTAGTGTATGTAGTTGTACGAGGGTGGATTGAAAAGTACTCGGCCTAACACAGATCCATTCAATTCTAAAAATCAAATCTACCCACATTATTTAGTTCAGTTCAGACTAGTTCATTGTGTGAAGTTCGAAACGTGTGCGATAATTAGTTGTGATTTTATAAATTTATTAACAAAGTATCAATCGGACATAATTTCCGCGAATGGAGCAAATCGAGCAGCGTGCCGTCATTAAGTACCTCCATAAGAAGGGGCTATCATCAAAAGCCATCCATGATGACATGGTCAGTACATTAGGCGATTGTGCTCTGTCATATTCATCCGTCAAAAAATGGATAGCAGAATTTAAGCGTGGTAGAGAGGGTGTGAAAGATGAACCCCGCTCTGGAAGGCCTTCGACGTCAACTACTGACGAAAATATTAAAAAAGTACTTGATTTAATAATGGGAGAGGGAATAATAAAAAATAGAGAGATAGCCGAGATTATAGGCATCTCTTATGAATGAACTCAAAACATCATTGTCAACGAGTTGGGTTTCCACAAGGTGTCTGCGAGGTGGGTTCCGCGACTGCTTTCAGTTGAACAAAAAAGGACGCGATTGACTATTTCACGCGAATGTTTGGAGTTATTTGAAGCCGATGCAGATGATTTTTTGAATCGTTTTGTTACTATAGACGAAACATGGGTTCATTACTGTACACCGGAAACAAAACAACAATCAAAACAGTGGAGAAGACCTGGTTCACCACCCCCTAAAAAGGCTAAGTCGATTTTGTCGGCAAATAAGGTGATGGCTTCAGTATTCTGGGACTCGAAATGTGTGATTATGATTGATTCTCTTGAAAGGGGTCAGACTATAAACTCTGATTACTACTGCACCTTACTACGTCGTTTACGAGAGGAAATAAAAGAAAAACGTCGAGGAATGCTCAGAAGAAAAGTCCTGTTTCATCAAGATAACGCCCGTGTTCACACGTCAGTACAGTCAATGGCTGAAATTCACAACTGTGGCTTTGAACTGTTACCGCATCCGCCGTATTCACCTGATCTGGCACCATCAGACTTCTTTCTGTTCCCTAACCTAAAAAAGCACTTGGGAGGTCAAAGATTTTCGACAAACGACGAGGTCAAAGCAGCTGTAGACGCATATTTTGACTCTAAGGAAGAATCATTTTTTTTCAACGGTCTAAATGCTTGGAAGGGGAGGTGGCAAAAGTGTATTGAATTTGATGGTGATTATGTAGAAAAATAAAAATATAACTGATTTAGTATGTGTTTATTTTCTTGGTTAGGCCGAGTACTTTTCAATCCACCCTCGTAGTATTATAGTTTGAGTAAATATTATTAGAGTTAGCCCTTTTACCAGGAACTTCACGCATTATTTTAATATTACTGGGCCACTTATCTTCCCTTTCTAATAAAAATTGGGGACCGTGTCACCATAGCGTAGCACTATGCATGTGTTGAGGGTCTAAGCTACGCGAAGCTAAATCCGCTGGAATGGCAGCTCCTGGTACATGCCTCCAGAAGCCAGAAAAATTCAACTCCTATATTTTTGGGTGAAAGTTATGTTTGGGTGAAAAGGCTGGCCATCCGACGCTTTAGAGTTAAAATCTACAGGATGCAGTGGAGGATGGCCACACGGATCGTGCGAGGATACCGCACAATATCTTTTGAGGCGGCGACAGTTCTGGCTCTCTTGCCACCTCTGGACGTACTGGCGGATATGGATGCGAGGGTGTACGACCGGACGCGTGTCCTCCGCCAGAGCGTCGGGAGTGAGTCAGATGAGGGTTCGAAGGAGTTACGCGGCAGGAACGACTTAACGCATTTGTAACGTGGCGCGTTCCTCTCTCTGAAGAGCGTTGTGTGCACAGACTTACTCAGATATTTTTTTATAGGATAGGGTGACAAACGAGCACACAGTCCACCTGATGGTACGTGGTTACTGTGACCCATAGACATCTACATCTATCCTCAATAAAGACTTAAAATGCAGATACGTTGTCACCCGTGAGGACTAAGATGGAATGCCTCTTTTCCAGTAAAAAGGGTATCCGGTTCTCTATACTCACCATATGAAATACAGCAGTGTTAAACTGCTATTTTACGCTGGTATTCTGTGAGAGCGTGGTCCTTCCCCGGTCGATTCGTGCTATAACTATACTACTAATATAGCTGCAGCATGGCTCTACTACGTATAAAGCATGACTCTACCACGTATAAAGCATGGCTCTACCACGTATAAAGCATGGCTCTACCACGTATAAAGCATGGCTCTACCACGTATAAAGCATGGCTCTACCACGTATAAATGATCGGGCACGGGTGCTTCGGTGATTATTTGTGTAAAATCGGACGCGAAGCGACGGCGAACTGTTTCCACTGCAGTGGGCAGGAACAGGATTCCACATTTAATACGCTGGCAACATGCCCAGCGTAGGAACGGGAGCGGAGCGGACGGTCCTGGTAAGCCGGATAGGTCAGAACCTCTCCCTGCCAGCAGTCGTGTCAGCGATGCTGAACAGGGAATCCACGTGGAGGGCCATAGCCACCTTCTGTGAATTCGTTATGGCCCTGAAGTAGGCTCCTGAGCGGTGTTAGGAGAAGACGGATCCCTCTCGGAGGCGACGCCGCCAAGGCGTTCGTCACGGCCCTCCCTTTGATGATGGTGTTCCCCTACTAGAAACGGGGCCTCGGAGCGGGGTCCCCGAACGTCTAGTGATTTAACCCCTGAGGAGGACGGGCACTCGAAAGTGGTCTCGAGCACCGTGTTAGCATTGCGAGATTGCCGGGGTCAATAACGACTGCCCCCGGGACGTGCTTTAATAGAGTAAAGCGAGAGAGGGGCACCGGTTGCGTTCCGAACGGAGATCCCGGGACACCTCATATATGCTGATGGTGACCATCGTGGGGGTTTTGACCGGTAGGAGTCTAGCATAATCTTTCTGTTGCCCCGCAGCAGACTCACAGACACAATAGCTCACCGTTCTCTTGTGCTTAGTTTTGCGTTGAAGTCTCTCATTGACACCGTATAGTGTGTTTGGAGGAATGCATGGCTTTAGAGATATTCTCATACATTTCCTCCACCTCATCATCGGGATGTGCCGAGGTAGGTGCGTAAGCTTGTGTGAACATCAACGAATACCGTTAGGTGATTCTGAGTATAAGGTACGCAACCCTCGTCGACACACTTCCAATCTTTACAATGTTGTTAACGAGAGACTTGTGGACGATAAATCCGACACCTACTTCGGACAGATGGTCGCCGTCCCAGAGATAGAACAAGTTGCCGGATTCTAGGATTACCGTGTCCTCCCCCTCTCTTCAGAGCTCAGGTAATCCTATAATATCCCAGCGCAACTTGTCTATTTATTCTTCCAGGTCCAGGGTCTTCCCGTCAGTTCTTAGAGAGCGTACGTTAAATATTCCTAGGTAGAGTTATCTTAGGTGGCAAACAAACCTTCATCGGAGATTCTTAGCACCCCCTGCCCCGCCGTTAACACGGTAGTCACCATAGCCAGGCTCAGCGGGGCCGCCGGGGACTGAGGGCCGTTTATTTGAATCGTTGCTCATAATTGCCATAGTTGGCACGCTTTACTAGCGGGTTGGCAACCTAGTTTTTTATTGAACTCTTCCTGTTATCAGAAAGATGCTGCTGCCCAACTCCTGCCTGTTTCCCTTTGTCGCCTTTTACGACACCCACGTGAAGATATGGGGTAGTGGATATTCTTAACCGCCACTACACGGCATGTACACAGTAGACAGTAGCAAGTACGATTAAATAAACACCTGAGTGACGGTTTCAACTTGCGGATTTAGCATTCCACAGAAAAGTACGTAAGGCCCGACAACACGAACCAACAAGCGTGACAAACGAGCTCACAGTCCACCTGATGGTAAGGAGATGCTGCGGCCCATAGACATCTACATTTATGCGCAGATTCTCTGACACCCGCGAGGATTAGGATGGATTGCTTCATTCCAGTAAAAAAGGTCTCTGGTTCTCTACACTCATCATAAAAATCACAGCGGTATTAACCTGCTACGAGTATTTTACCCTTCGCAGTGCTTCCCCGGTTGAGCCGACCCATTCTTGCTATAAACATTACTGTAGTGTGACTCTACCACGTATAAACTCTTCTTCACGTATGTTAAGGTTGGGTGTTCCAAACGCATTAGGTATTTACAGGCGGTCGTCGCAAAGATCGAGTCGGGCCGCGCATACGATCGTGATATTTACAAAATAATCACAAAAATATTGTTTTACAGTTATAAACAAATATTTACACAATGAGAAATAAATACACAAAAAAAGTTTAACTATAGTCTTTTTTTTATAGGATAAGGGTGACAACGAGCACACAGTCCACCTGATGGTAAATGGTTGCTGCGGCCCATAGACATCTACATCTATCCTCGTTTGCGAATCAAAATACAGATGCGTTGTCACCCGTGAGGACTAGGATGTAATGCCTCATTTCCAGTAAAAAGGGCCTCCGGCCACCTGCACTCACCAAGCGAAACGCAGAGGTAAACCTCTACTTCACGCTGGTATTCTGTGAGGTCGTGGTACCACCCCGGTTCGACCCAGCCCATCCGTGCGACAGCAAAAGCTGCCGCGTGGCTCTACCACTGTTAAAATCTATATAAGTTCCAAAAAACTATAGTTATTTACAATTTATTTTATTTCCTAAATACTATTTACGTAGCAGAAGCGCGCGCGTAAAAGTTTGGCACAGTTCTTATCTCGGCAACATCCCGCGGGACACTGGCAAGGTGTCATGTAAAGCTGTAGCAAACCGTATGTATTCGGTACTGAGTAACGGGTGCGCCATCTAGTACCGAGTAACGAAACGTACCTACACTGTTTCAGTTCACGCAAGTACCGATGATACGTGATGCGTGTATTGTAACATTTGCTGATCGTATGTTTTACGCAGGGCCGGCCCTACCATAGGGCGAACGGAGCGGTCGCTCCAGGCGTCAAGTCCCAGAAGGCGCCTTAGTCAAACGTTTATAATAACATAGCTAGGTACATAGTCGTAATACAAAAATTTTAACAGTGGTAGAGCCAGGCGGCAGCTTTTGCTGTCGCATGGATGGGCCGGCTCGAACCGGGGTGGTACCACGACCTCACAGAATACCAGCGTGAAGTAGAGGTTTACCTCTGCGTTTCGCTTGGTGAGTGCAGGTGGCCGGAGGCCCTTTTTACTGGAAATGAGGCATTCCATCCTAGTCCTCACGGGTGAAAACGCATCTGCATTTTGATCTGTAACAGAGGATAGATGTAGATGTCTATGGGCCGCAGCAACCACTTACCATCAGGTGGACTGTGTGCTCGTTTTTCACCCTTATCCTATAAAAAAAAAATACAATCTTTTAGCTTATTTACGTTACAATTTTGCACGCTCCTTAGAAGCTTACTCTCTATTCCGTTTCTTTGCTCATGTGCCTGAGTTTATGGATAAAAATTTTCTCGCTTTTCAATATTTTGGTTTCGAACATGTGGCTAGTTAATATATGTGCGTATGGCCTTATTTGTTGAGACGAGCGCGGCATTCTACCGCGCTTATTTGTATTTTTTTACGAACTCAACAAAAAGATGGGAAGTTATTTCTAAACATGTGAAGAGCTTAACTTTAAAGAAGGTGTGTCACACAAGATGCGAAATTAGAGTCAACAGCTTGCAAGCGGTGCGGTATCAGTACGCCGAAGTAAAAACTGCCTTGGAAGAGTCGACACAACTGATCCCGTGGCAAGTTTGGAAGCTAAATCACTTGCGGCCAATTTTAAGAAGTTTTTGCTGTCTTTAATCAATTGGTACGACGTTTTATTCCACGTTAATCTTGTCAGCAATGCACATGCATGCAAGCAGAGCGCATAGATTTATCAGATGCTACAAAACTGATGCATAAAAAAGAATATACCTAGAAACGAAGGATTAACAAAGGTTGTCATTGCAGCTAAGATACAGCTAAGAAAACTGAAATAAACTCTGAGTTTGAAAGAATCCGCGAACGAAAAAAGAAGAAAATGTTCTTAAAGCCCAAGAGAAATCGTCGCATGAGTACCAAAACTATTCCACCTCAATTTTTTCCATGCGATTCTCTTCAAGTTGTCCTGCTGATTATATAAATGCATGTTGCCATGGGATAACTCGGTGCCATATTGTTTAAACCGATTTTTTTTCAATTGCAAGGAATTCTTATTTTTAAACTGGACAAGTTTCTTTTTGTGTTGTTTGATAAAATACAAATAAAAAAGTCCCATGACTTTTTACGATAAAGTTAACATTTTCGGAGTTATGAATTTTTAAAGGTTTGAAAGATCCCAAATTCGGATACTTTTGACCCTAAATATATAAAGAAAAAAAAATATAAATATATTCCGGATCAAGAAATGTTATTCAGAACAAATGTTTTCTATCCAATGTTAGATACAGCCATAAACTTAAATAGAGACATGCTTTACACGACTTTTTACAATTAATGAGACTTGGCATTTATAGCATAGAATAGAGAGTTTCCTCTATTATTTGAATAACACCGATGAAAATTTTAAAAAAGTATGCTCAAAGTTCGAGGAATAATGAACGCATGATCTTAACCGCGATTGGAGCTTTCAAGAGAAAGGATGTGTTTGAAAAAGTTTTTACATATCGATAAAGGTCACCCGAAAGCAGTTCTTAGTATTAAATAATTGGCAAGATACGTTACCTGATATTAGGTCTTTACATATGAAATTGCCGTTTTTTAAAGTTAACGTAAGTATTTTTCTATATTTTTTATTTCTATTAATCAAAGTAGTCACCCATGCAATCGATGCATCTTTGCTAATGCAGTAGCAGTTTATTGATGCCCTTCTTGAAAAAATCAGCTGGACGTGGGAGACAACAAATTCTTGAAAGATATTTTGTACTGCCTCTCAGTTATTGAATTTTATTCCCGCCAAAAAATTATTTAAATTCTGGAAAAAGTAGAAGTCTGTAGGCGCAAGATCTGGTGAGTACGGCGGATGACGGGAACTTCTAACTCAGCTTTTGTAACTTGGAGACCATCTGTTGTGCAGTATGAAGTCGCGCGTTGCCGTACAGTAGCAGCGGGGACGAGCGGCTGACCAAAGCTGGTTGGAGACGTGTGAGCTTCTCCATCATAGTGTTCAGTTATTCACAGTACACATATGTAGTAATGCTCATCCTGTTTGGTAAGAAGCTGTGATGAATCACACCGGCGTTAGACCAACAAACAGTGACCAACACTTTTCTAGGGGTAAGTTTTCGCTTAGGGCATTATTTAGGTGCTGAATCAAGATCCAACGAACTTGCTGAGTACTTACGATTGTCAAACAGAATCCATTTTTCGTTGCATATAACAATGCGGTTCATAATTCCTTCGTTTGTGTGCCTGTTAAGCAGTGCAAAGCACGTCTCGATGCGTACTTCGCAATATGTTAAGCT
This sequence comes from Parnassius glacialis, assembly GCA_033319125.1. Lineage (NCBI taxonomy): Eukaryota > Metazoa > Arthropoda > Insecta > Lepidoptera > Papilionidae > Parnassius > Parnassius glacialis. The sequence goes on along the minus strand of JAVANC010000012.1, from coordinate 2,813,326 downwards.
TTTTTACCTTGCCAATTTGACGCAAATGGACCAATATTGTTTTGATGCTAACGTGGAAAGCTGCTGCTAACTCCACCGTACATTAAGTATCATCAGCTTCCAGAATCGCCTTTAATTCGTCGTTGTCCTTTAATTCGACCAAAGTTTTCGGACGATCACGGAGTTAATTTTTCAGGTACCGAAATTTCCAGAACGGAAGCGGGCAAACCAATAACAGGCGGTGCGTTAGTTTGTAGTATTCGCTCCGTAAACGTCGTTGATGTTGCGTGCCGCTTGTGCCGCGTTGCTGCCACGACGTTATTCATTTTACATAAGATGTTGTCGAGATCTTCCCAGTTTCATGCTTGCATGTGTACGTACAACTGGTATATATTAGGGCTAAGCAAGGGGGGCGCCATAATTGGGTCCTCCATTCTAAAACTTGCCTCAGGCCGGCACTGGTTTTACGCATGCGCACACTTATTCGGTGAATTTAAAAACGTACGTTTCAAAGAGCGATGTTTGTTTATTAGGTAAAGTATAATTTGGAAATACGTCGTCAAAGTTTTTTACTGCTTGTTGAAGGTATTGCGTGTGTAAACGAAGTTTTAGATTGGAACAGAAAGAAGGTAAGAAAGTATTTTTTACAAATTAGAAATATGTATGTTTTTGTTTTTTATTACCGCGTATTTTCACGTTTTTTGTTTGTTCTTATCTTAAAAGAGGTATTATAAAAAAACCACTCTAATGGGATTTAATTGTTTCTTGGTTAACAAAAGCTGTTAATTATCAAATATTGTTAATGAGGGCATCCACGAATTTTTCTGCCACCAGGGCGGCGCCACTTTCGAGTGAGGTAAAATATTTGACAGATTTCATAGCCGGGACGATAATTTCTTAGGAAAATGTAATCTTTAAGGTTTCTTTCTGTATTATTAGTTATATTTTATATTAATTACATTAGAAATGAATAAACCAAACTATAAATGGACGCAGTTATGCAAAAACGATCCAACCCGAGTTTGTGTCAAAAAATGTTGACTTGAAATATAATGTTTGTGGTCTATACTATTACGTAATGTAACAATTTTAGCAAACGTAACACAAATAAGAAGAAAAATTACAAACAGACAGAAACCATACCGATAATTTGAGTTTATGATATTTGAAGTATGGTTACTTCAAATATCATAAACTCAAATTAACTTAATGCGGGTTGGATCCTTTTTGCATAACTACGTCCAAATATAACTAAAAGACGACTTTAAAAAAAAAGAGTTATAATGTGCAAAAAATTTAAAATCAAACCACTGACGCATTGTGTTATATATTAATATAATACTCTAGACAATGATAAACTATTATTTAAAACTAATTTCTCAATGAAATGACACTGTGTAACAAAAAACTTTACCTCAGTCGCTACTAGCGACATCTGGTGAGTGGAAGATTATTAGCCCTCATTGTTCGTTCATTTTCGTCATTTACGACAAAATAGTAAATCCATTGCAAATTTAGTAGATTCCGTCAACAGTTCACTTGTAGTTTTACACTGTACCTATTAAATTAAACTAAATTTAGAATAACTTAAACACAAGTCTGGTTCAAAATACGCCGCGAGGTCGATTCGATGCTCTAACATAACAGCATGTTGTGAGGTAAAATATTATATCAGAAGTAACGAGTAACGTAACGATACGATAGTAACAAGTACTAATTGTTAAAGTAACGAATACATACGTGTACGCTTTTTTTTTTCGTTACTTTTACACCCTAGTGTCAAGCGAACGCGGATCGAAAATCACTTGAGTAATCGATATTTTTTTTAATAAATGTAATGATGGAATCGATTCCAAAATGAATTACCTATAAATTGATATTTTTTATAGAAAAAAAGGAGTATTAGTACTTGTTTAAAATGAAAATTGGCTTGTTAAAAAACTGCAAATCGAACGTAGTTCGGTAATTTTTTCTATCGAGGAAATTGTGTTGTATATTTATCAGGTGCATAGTAAGGGAAAAGAATGTTACTAAAATATTTTTTTTTCAGATTCTAAATGTAATTATTTGGCTATCAAAAACCAATTTTAAAACGTACAAAAACAGGAACACCCAGCCTTCATAGTCTTCCTAAGGCAGTTTAGTTCGTCCATCTTTTCTCCAGTGCCAGACGATTTAGGTAGTCATTTTTTTACCTTACAAGTGACGGTTATGTTTTTTTTTATCATTTTCCTAAACAGTTTAGACAATTCTCCTGAATAGTGATAGTGTTTTGTTATTGTTACTTTATTAATATCATTATTTTAGAAAACGTTACCTTAAGTTTTCTCTGTATGGTGGGTGCAGTTTACATACATAAATTTCTCAAGGACAAACGTCTAGACCCGGAACAATTATTTGTAAGCCGTACAAAAACTTGTTCTGTGCACGATTCGAAATCGATTCGAAACATCCAGACCGGGAAAGTTTCTTTGTAGTTCCTACAAACCTGCGTATCGTGCAGAATTCGAACCCGGAACCCTGCAGCACCACAGTCAAACGCTTAGCAATAACAGAAGAGGCCGAGTCTAGCGTAAATTATAACAGGTTGAAAATGAAGAAGAATGTGCACACGAAGGTGTGTTTAAGGAAAAATAAAACATTTTTATTTGTAATATTTTTTATTTCAAATTCTACAGTACGTGTATAAAATAAGTTATTTTAACGGTTCCCATATAATACTCTTTAGAGTATAATTGGCCGCATATACGGTTTCCTTTTGTGTTTTTTCCAAGAAATATAGCTAGATAAAGAAAGAAAAAAAAAACTGGTGCCAATGTTAGAAAAATGTAAAATTAATTAGGAACTAATTACCCTAATTCTTTTTCTTAAATAGAAGTAAACTAAGTTAATCATTATAACATCGGCTAATCTGCCAGTGAATATCCCATCAGAATCGGTCCAGCCGTTTCGGAGATTAGCCGGAACAAACAGATATACAGATAAAAAAATTAAAAACTGTTTTTTTGTTATAAGTACCTTAAATGCTTTAATAGGTACTTAATAAAAAGCTTTGATTGTAACATTAAAAACAGAAATTTCAGTTTTATTTATTTGTATAGATGACTTATTTAATTCCCGCCATTTTTTTAAATATCTAGTTTTAAACATCTGAGACATGTATTACTTTCCTATAACTTAGTATTTAGAGCGAAGCCACACATAAATTGCGCCCTAGGACTTAAGTAAAATTTAAATAGCACCATTCGCCATTGCAGTTTCGGGCGCGAAAATTCGTCGTTGACGCCGCAAAGGGGCGAACCTCGATTCTTCAAAAAACTACAGGAGAGCAACAAATCATTTATTATTCCCCGATTAGTAGCTTTTTTTCATCAGAAAATCAATCTTATTTGTAGTTTTCCATTAAGTCTAATATATTTAATTTTCTGATGAATAAAGCTAGTAAATCAAAAAAAGCTAGTAATCGGGGAATAATACAAAAATTCATGCTTCTAGTTTTATCCACAACGAAGTTATAGGGTTTCGAAAATGGCCTGAACTGCTCCGAGAAAAGGATGGTACGGCTGTGCCGCTTTTTTGCTCGACTTGGCGGGGGCACTGCCGTGCCCCCAGATGTTTCCTTGCTGTCCTGTAATTATTTGGAAAATTGAGGTTCGCCCCTTTGCGGCGCCAACGACGAATTGTTAATGTTAAGTTGGTAGCACATAATTTTTTTTTATAGAAAAAAGGATGAGTAACGAACACACACTCCACCTGATGGTACGTGGATGATGATCATTGATTTAGAATCATAATGCAAATGTGTAATATTTGTCATCACACTTGCTGACCGTGTGATCTCGTCGCCTTCATCAGCGCTTACCGCTATAGCTGCAAGTGGAACGAGCGCAAGGGAAAGAGATAAACGATTATAACTTAAATGCATGATAAACCAAATAGCATAATGTAATCATTATGTTTAAAAGCGAAACTCCATACTTTATTTTTGCAACAGGTTGAAATATCTGTAGATAAGAATGTAACTACATAAGTCTGGAGCTCGCTAACTTGTCACCCTGTAGCATCGCATCAACATCAAAGACTTCTATGTATACTAGTAGTAGCAAATTCGGAATAAAAACTGTTATAGCAGTCACACCACTTGTAGTAGACTAAAGGAGTTACGTAGAATTGATCGTAATTTAGTGCGGGCCGCAGAGCTCGTTTAGTAGTGTACAAAGAAGTCTGGTCAACATGCGGCATATTTCATGTAATGCTATACAGATTTATAAATGTAAATCGAACACAACCATCGTACGAACTACAATCTAACAATTATTATATGGTAACAGAAACAGAAACAGAAACTTTTTTATTCAATATAGATTATAAATATACTTTAATTATTGAAAGTCACTCTTTTGTATAATTACCACTGGTTCGAAAAAAAACCTCTGTCCTGGGAAGAACCAGCAGGAAACCCAGCGGGACTTTCTTTTTTAAATAACAGCTTACAATCATGTATGTTACACAAATTAACAACACAACAAATTAGAAATAGCTTGGTAGCGATCACCTCATTTCCAGGGGTTATTATCATCTATAAATTCTTTAATACTATAATAACCCTTTTTATACAAACTTAGTTTAATAAAGTTTTTGAACTTTGAGCAGGTCAAATTTTGTATATTTTCTGGAATATAAAATAAAATATAAATAAATATAAATAACTGTAAAATATAAATATGGTAAACTTCTAACATATTTAGTGCTATTGTTAATTTTCCGCTGACAGTGAGTTATCTACCTACCTACATCACAAATCACAACAATATTACTTAGGTACATTGAACAACCCAATGAGAGATTTGTAGTATTTAGACTCGAAAAGGGCGTCAACCAAAAACGTGCCGAGGTCCCACTTCGAGATGGCTCTACCGGGAAGGGTGAAGGGTGGCTTTTTAGGGTTAATCCCAACGATGACTTCACGGCTGGGGTCGTCTGCAAATAAAAAAAAACAACTTAATAAACACGTAACAATGAATGGCTGTAATAATTTGATATTTCACGTACGTGAGAATCCCGAAATCGATCACGCAACGTAGGTTTTTTTCTTAATGACTACTTTCATACAGGATTGTTTTGTGTTTTAGATACATATTATATTTCATATTGAGTTTATAGAGAAACCTCCAGAGCGTAATACAAACAAATTTTTGTGTTTGTTTTTTTATTGTTATCATAACCTACTTTATAGGTCATAGATTTTTTTATAGGATAGGGATAGGGTGACAAACGAGCACACAGTTCACCTGATGGTAAGTGGTTGCTGTTACCCACAGACATCCACATCTAACCTCAATAAAGAATCAAAATGCAGATGCGTTGTCATCCGTGAGGACTAAGGTGGAATGCCTCTTTTCCAGTACAAAGGGTCTCCGGTTCTCTACACTCACCATACGAAACACAGCAGCATTAAGCTGCTATTGCGCTGGTATTCTGTAAGAGCGTGACCCTTCCCCGGTCGAGCCGACCTGTTCTTGCTAAAACTATACTACTAATATAGCTGCAGCATGGCTCTAAAATCATAGGTAATAGTAAATTATTACTAGTAAATTATATAATAACCGTAATATATCTGTTACGGCCTACGGCTGCTCCAGCAAGGCTCAAATCTAACTAAAAAAAAAAAAGGCTAACTTCGCTCCAAGGCTTGGGCAGGACATAAGTGTGTGTAATGGTGTTTGGCGAACAGTGTACAGTGAGGTGTAAATGTTTCCGATTTCCAGGCTGCCCCAAAATGCTGCATCGCTCCAGACTGCTCCATCGCCGGACAAATTATTTATTCACTGTTACTAATTCAGTCTCTTAGCTTCATTGTACATTTAACTAACTTCAATTCACCTAATTCCACACTCATCGCAGAATCGAACACGGAATAGCTGACACGGTAAGGACAATAGCGCAAAATTCGACATTCAATGTCCCGGAGTCAATTATCACAAATTATAAATAGAGAACTGAAGCGATCTCTCAACGGATCAACCATTCAGCGCTAAACACAACTAAGCCCCTTAATTCGACACCAGAATAACACGTCGCGCAAGATTCAAAATACGCCTCGTTGACACGCAAATTAATCTAACTAGGCAACCAAAACACAAAAAGGCACTACACGCGACGACACAATTATAACGATATCCTGACAATTAACCGGGAGAAGCTCTCAAACAAGGAATGCGTGGCTTGAATCCTAGACCGTATATCTCCTCGACGCGTGTACACAATTCCGCACTCTCGCACGAGTTAAATATCGCACAATTCACATATCTACGTGACGAAGAAATACGCACTTCATCTAGCTATCTAGATCCACGACGGACCCGTGAATTTAGGTAAGAGAGCCTAACGGCTCCTCTCTCCATCGTTGGCGGAGCACTGACCCTTCGCCCACGCGTCGAGCGACTGCATGCCCACGCAGCCGCCCCACCTCGGCGTTTACCTCACCTACATACCAAATCAGGTGAGGCGCCAGATCGAACGCAATTGGATGGCGTACAAATTACCTTTTTTGGCCTAAACAATATCCATAAACAAATTATTGTAAAAAGAAGTAAGGAAAGGAAACTAGCCCCTGAAATCTATATCTCCCTATATATACAATATATTACACAAATAAATAAAATTGAAGTGTCTGTTTGAAATGTCAAAATAACAGCTATTTAATAAATGCATATGAAAGTGTATACGGTACTTATAACAAAACAAAATTTTTAATTTTTTTGTGTCTGTCTGTTTATTCCGTCTATTTTTCGAAACGGCAGGACCGATTTTGACATGACTTTCACGGGCAGATAGCAGGTGTTATAAGAAGTAACTTAGGCTACTTTTATTTTAGAAGAAGAATTAGGGTTCCGCGCAAATAAAATTAAAATTCATGAAATCCAATCGTAATAAATTATACGCGGGTAATGTCGCGGGGAACAGCTAGTACATGTATAATATTCTAGTTTAGGAGCTGGTGACCATTGTAAACTTTTGTGCATGTAATAAATGTTTATCAATAAAAATTATTATAATTATTAATTGATCATTGCAGGATTCTAACTCGCGACCCCGCAAGCCCTCAACGCCGCAGTCGCAGCTTAGCCATTGATATAAGGGTCACAAGCGAATACACAGCCCACCTGATTATAACTGGATACTGTGGTCCAAGGCATCTACATCTATTCTCGATTATGAATCAAAATGTAGATATGCATTGTCACCGCTCAGGACTAGGATGGAATGGCCTCATATTCAGTAGAAAGGGTCTCCCTTTCTCTACATTCACCAATCACCATACGAAACATAAAGCTGTTATTTCACTCTGGTGTTTTGTGAGAGTGTGGTCCTTCTCCGGTTGAGCCGATCCACATTATGCCACGTTCAAAGTGAAAATTGTTTGAATTGTGCAAGTGTCCAATCCATTGTTGTTTGTTTTTTGTTGAGCGATATTAGAATGGCTCTCCAGCACCTGAAAAAGGCTCCGAGCGAGGACGGAATTACAGCGAAGTTTCTGAAAGCGGGTGGAAAACCAGTATTTGAAGTCCTACAGAAGCTCTTCAATTCCGTCCTTCATGGTGGCACTACTCCAGAGGCGTGAAGCAGAAATGCGGTGATCTTGTTCTCCAAGAAAAGCGACAACGCTCTTTTGAAGAACTACAGACCGATTTCCCTTCTGAGCCGCTTCAGAGTCATTACGAATCGTCTCGCACGCAGACTCGACAACTTCTAGCCTCCCGAACAAGCCGGTTTCCGAAAGGGCTTTAGCACCATAGATTACATAGCGTATGTGGACTATGAGAAAGCCTTTGATTTTGTCTAAGTTTGGGCGGTGCTGCAGTGCTTTCAGCGGGGCTATGATGGCTATCCAAGTACAGCACCAGAGTACGAAATCCATCCAAATGTCGAGAGGTACACCTCTCGACAGTTGGATGGATTTCGTACTCTGGATGAACTCTGGATGTCTGTTGATGGATTTCGTCTTACAAGACAGGATGACGTTATATCCTCGAAACTCTTCACCACTGCATTGAAGACATTTTCGTTGACAAGTATGTGCCTGGGACAAATAGTCCGACTAAGTACGTCCAACTTCGACCCAGAGGTCAATCGACGGATACAACTCGGCTGTGCAGCGTTCGGGAAATTACGCCACATCTTCACAATTACTAAAATATGACGAAGTAATTAATGCTATGTCTAAATTAGTAAATTGGTTTAATGTTAGTAATTTTCATTTAAATGGCACTAAAACGAAATGTTTGGAATTCATGACTCCAAATGTTGAACATTTAAATACCAATGTAGTTTTAAATGATGTGGACAACTGATGCTGGTGTTGAGCTGATTAAATATGTCTTCAATCCATGGGAGAATTTACAGGATACTTTAGGTATATTCTGTGACCTATCCAAAGCCTTCGATTGTGTTCACCATGAAACAATAATCAGGAAACTTCAGCACTACGGTGTAAGAAGTGATGCTCTTAAATTAATTATTTCCTATTTAAGTAACAGAACGCAAAAAGTTGTCATTAATAGTATAAGCTCTTCCGGGTCGATAGTAAAAATGGGCGTGCCTTAGGGCTTAATTCTCGGCCCCTTTCTGTTTCTGGTATATATTAATGACAATTATTATGATATATTATTATTTACAGAAGACAATTCATTAATTTTCAAATTAAAACGACAGATACTAAAATAAAACGCAGTAAATAATGCTTTATCTAAATTAGTAAATTGGTTTAATGCTAATAATTTGCATTTAAATGGCATTAAAACGAAATATATGAAATTCATGATTTCAAATGTCAAACATTTAAATACTAATGTAATTTTAAATGCGAAGGAACTGAGTCTTGTCGATAGCACCATTTTTCTTGGATTCACACTAGACGCGAAGCTTCAAATGTCCCCTCATGTATCAAACCTAGCAAGACGACTTATTCTGCATCACATGCTGTAAAAGTGATTAGAAATTGTGGCCGTGTGGAAGAAAAGGTTTATAATTATATAAAAATTTTCTATAAAAATGTATAATGAGTAACTCACCTGAAATGCGAGGGGGGCATACAGCAACCCAATTAAGGTCACTCTCTTTCAATACCTCATACATCTTCTTATGGTCTTCGTTTAACGAAACAAACGCTTTGGGCACTCTATGCGGCCCGTAAATGAGTAAAGCAGATATGCATACGGTTATATTCTTAACATTCTTGGTCTTCATTGCATCTAGTATATTTTTAAGGCCTTCGGATAGAACAGTGGTAGGTTCCAAGGAATTATGAGTGCCTAAGGTGACAACGACGCCGTCGGTGCCCTCCACCGCGTTGACAATGGAATCGAGCTCGAGGACATCGCCTTTAAAAGTATCCACCTGGTCCTTGAGGTGATCGGGAATCCTGGCTGGGTCGCGGACGAATGCTCTCACTTGTAGACCTGTTGAGAAGTAATTATTTTAATAAATAGACAAAGATATGTTCACTGCTGTGTAACGCTTATCCCAAAGATATTTTATAGGTCCAGATACCGTGTACGCGCGCCTAAAACGCTTCCATTTCAAAGGCGCCAATATTGGCGTATTCGTTCGATCGTTCCGCCATTACGCCAGCGACGTTCACTGTGAACTTACATCACGCACCGGTGTTTTTAATTTCGCAAAATGACTGTTTGTGCTGTGAAATCATTTAAAAATTACTCTTGGAAAAAAGATAAGGATGAGAACATCACTTTTCATAAGTAACTATACAATTTTATGGTGTATTTCTTTGTAAAAGAATACGAAAGCTAAATGTCAATACAAGTAATAATACTGCGCAATAATATTCGAGTGTTGCCTAGTCTATGAAATGTTTTTACCATTTTTTAATGTCATGATCAACCGCAAAGGTTATCTGTATAGGGGTTTTAAACAGTCTAATTTTACAGATTTTACCCAACCTATAGAGTTAAACCGTTTTAAGGGTTAGGGTTGAACTACATCTGGCAACATGAAATTGCACTTTCCTGTGCTTCTATCCTTTTCGGTCATTCAGAACCGTTATTTACTAGAGCGAGAAAGAGAGCGCGAGTGTATAGTTCCACCCTCAAAAAGCCGATTGTAAACCGGTTTTAAATGTTTATCTATCATTCTTGACAATCCATACTAATATAATATTATAAACGTGAAAGTGTGATTTTTTGTTTATTTGTTTTTGTCCTTCCTTCACGTAGCAACGGAACGGAGCAATTTTAAAAAATCAAACATTTTGCTATCTCTTGGCCGAAGTTTACGCTTAACCAAACTTACTTTTCTTCGTCATTTTACGTAGGATTGAAAAATAATTTAATGTATTCGTAAAAAGCGGCAATATTTTGTGTTCTACAGTACAAAAGTGTAGTACTCTGTATATATTTAGTAATAATAGATTATAAATATATGTTACATACATAAATATCTACTGTGCTTTTTTATTTTAATTACATTAATTATAGGTTTTATTACATATCTTCAATATTTAAGTGCGATGTTCGTACCTACATAAAACACACATAAGCAACCATATCCCCATACACACACGCACACAAATGCACACGCCACGCACACACATTTTATACTCTTAGAATGAATAGGTACGTCAATATGAATGAAATATAAAATCTCCCACATTTTTGGGTAATCGATTCGCATTTGTTATTACCGAAGTCACGCACATTAATGCAGCCATGGTGCGTAAGATATGCGCGTCACGTGGTACTCACGCACACATGAATCAAAGACTGTCTTCACTATGAACGTTGCGGTGTGTTAGTAACACGGTATCTGGACCTATAAAACATCTTTGGCTTATCCTAAAGTCTGCCGTTATATATCTCATGGACACCTACATTATTATATATTATCTCCGCGCTAAACTAAGGTGGAATGCCTCGTTCCCAATAAAAAGGATAACCTATTCTTTTCACTAATCATACGAAACACAGCAGCATTATGTTGCCATTTTGCACGCTATGTATTTTGCGATAGACTTTTTTCACATTTTTCAAATGCACCGTTGCATATTCTATGTTAATTTCTAGTTAAGACTTGAAGTTCGCAACGTGCGTTTGCGACCAACGATCGTTGAAACTGACTTGTCTACTTTGAAATTCTTAGAAGGGGTGCTGAACCTGACTAGTATAGTATATTATCTATGCTGAATAGCACTGGCAAGGCGGCAAGGGTCTTTTGACCCATATTTGAACTTATAGCGCTGATTATCTTATCACTGTTTGTTTATACAGTTTTGTACTTCGTCACTTTTAATGAATTACAATTGTTTTATAAACAAAAGTATTTACATTGTAAAATGTTTACACAAAAACAATCTGTTCCCTTCGACTTTGCTCGCGTGTTAGGGTTTTTATGTTTTTGCGCGGAACCCTAATTATGTTTCTAAAATAAAAGTAGCCTAAGTTACTCCTTATGAAATCAACTACCTGCCAGTGAAAGTTCCGTCCAAATCAGTCCAGCCGCTTTGGAGATTAGCCGGAACAAACAGACAGACAAACATTTTAAAAATTGTATTATAGTTATAAGTAACGTATTTACTTTCATATGAATTTAGTAAAAAACTGTAATTTTGACATTACAAACAGACACTTCAATTTTATTTATTTGTATAGATAAATAAAAATAAATGCATTGCTAGAGATGAATGCATTGCTGTTGTGAGTAGGATAATTATATTTACTTTAATTTTATTCCCTGATCTGATTTCACATACTTACCTAAATATTTTAGTTTATACGTTCATTACTCTACGCGTTCTCATTGAGTCAATTTCTTTATTTTGGTTGATATTTCGAGAAAATGTCTCAGAGTATCAGTAATGTAGAAATATTGACATTATTGCAATCGTTGCCAGAAGATCAAACCTATAGTGAAGGTGAAGGTGTCTCATTAGCATCAGAAATTGAAGATAGCGATTCGCATATTCCTGCATCTCCTGAGTCAAGTTCTAGTGATGATTCAGACAGCAACATACCGTTGATTACCGTTCAACAACAAACTAGGGGAAGATCGTCCCGGCGACGAAGAGTACGTGGCGTTTGAACATCATTTTATGGTATCACCTCTCAAAATAATATGATGTCTCCAGGTGAAATATTGTAGAAATTCATATTTGAAAATGGCTCAGAGGTGGCAGGTCGCCAAGGAAATCATAAGGTTTTGACTGAAAAGCCTGGGCCTACCAGCTATGCACGGAGGCAAGTTGGAGAGAAATTTATGAGAGCCTGGAAACTTTTGATAGACGATATAATTTTACGACACAAAATTTGTACTGAGGCCGATGCAAATCATGGCTTGGTCATTCATAGTATATTTCCCTAGAAGAACTTGAAAAATTCATTTCCATTCTGTATGTTAGAGGTTGTTTTATAGCGAGAAATATATCTGTAAATAATTTATGGAGTAAAATATGGGGAATTCCATATTTTTATAAAACCATGCCTAGGGATAGATTCATAGAAATTATGAAATATTTACGATTCTATGTGAGATCAGAACGATCTACGAGAATTATAATTTGCGTTGATTTCTCAAGTACTTTTAAGTCACTTTATTGATAACTGCATTTCGCGCTACAAACCGGGAGAAAATGTAGCAATAGATGAACAGTTGTTTGCTACAAAAATTCGATGCCCTTTTATCCAGTATGTGCCTAATAAACCTGATAAAGGCAAAAATTTTTGGCTCTGTGTTGATGTCAAATAGAAATACTCGTTGAATGATCGCAAAGTCTTGGACAACACACGTCACGTCATCTTATGGAACCATTTTTGAATATAGGTAGAAATATGACTACAGATAACTTTTCACATTTGTGTCTCTCGCACAGAATTTGCTTTCAAAATGTAGAACTTTGGTTGGCTATAAATAAAGGCAGACGTGTCATTCCATCGTACGTAAAAAAATCTATCTTTGTGACACCAAAGCATTAAAAACAGAAAATGAGCAATGCTTATTGACTGTTTACCAAACAAAGAGAAGCAAAAATTATTATTATTATATCAATTCTTTATATTTCTTCTCTTATTTGCGAGTTTGAAACACCGCACACACGGGTCGGAACCAAGTGTGGAAGAAGTCAGATACTTTCGGGTGATGCGACAGGTGTTGAGGATGGTGGCTTTTTGGAGCATGTGAAGTGTATGAGTAGGCATGTGTAGTGTGTTAAGGCTTTGTGTGAGTGATTTTGGTATAATAACCGGTGGAAGAGAGAACTATCGGGACGATGTGAACATTTTGTGCTTTCCATTGAGTTTTAATTTCTATGGCAAGTTCTTGATATTTACTTAGTTTCTCGGATATTGTAGTTTGAATATTATGTGAGTTTGGTATTGCTATATCTATCAGGTAAACTGTTTTATTGGTTTTATCGTGAACGGTAATGTCAGGTCTATTGTAATGAATAGTTTTATCTGTTATTATTGTTCGGTTCCAGTAGATTTTCTGATTCTTACTTTCTAATTCTGTCTCAGGTTTATACTTATAATATGGCTGCATCTTATCTACTAATTTATATTTACTTGCTAAATGTTGGTGTATAATTGCAGCGAATTGGTCATGACGATGTTTATAATCGGTTTGTGTAAGTGATTTACATGCTCTTGTAATATGTTGTATGATTTCAGAGGAATTGTTGCAATGTCTGCACATGTCAGTAGTCTGATTGGAGTATTTTATGATGTATTTTATATAATTACGAGTTGGTACCATTTGATTCTGTATGGAAAGCATAAAACCCTCGGTCTCGGGAAACAGTTCAACTCGTTTGAACAATTCGTTCGACTTAATTTTATCAACGTGTGGCTGGCTCAGATAGGCTCGATGTCTTCCATGTAGGGCTTTTTCAGACCATGTTGCGATCTTTTGTTGTGTTCCCATAATGTGTTCATTAATTTGCGTGCCTCTGCTCTGTAAGTTAAGTGGTGTAAGTTTTTTGTCTGTTTCCGTTATGTGTTTGTGTAAAGATGAGTGTTCTGATTTGTTATGGAAATACGCTTTGAGCGAAAGTATTCGTTGGTTGTGTAAATTGTGTATATTTATCAGTCCTCTTCCCCTTACAATTCAACTAAATATGGTGTTGACGTGGTCGATCAAACGGCTTGAAGATGTAGCGCAAAAGCACCTTCTAGAAGATGGCTGGTACAAATATTTTATAATATTTTAGATTTATCTGCAATAAATGTCTGGGTCACTACCATACATGTGTATGGTATGTGTATGGTAGTGAAAGTTGGGTGTGGCAGAAGAAGCACGAGAGTAGAATAAATGCTGTAGAAATGCGGTCATTAAGGAGTATGTTAGCAACCTTGACCCAGTTTATGCAGCGGAAGTCGAGGATATAATTATTGACCCATCTATTGCTAACAAATATGAGCGGATAAAGACGAAACTCGTGAAGAGGCTAACAGCGTCACGAGAAAAGAAAGTCATGCAACTACTGATCCGCGAAGAGTTAGGTGATAGAACACCATCACAATTTTTAAGACACCTGAAGCAGCTAGCAGGCCCTGACGTACCGGAAAACTTCATGAGGACTATCTGGACCAGCCGATTACCAACCAGCACGCAGTCCATCATAGCATCACAATCGAAAGCTTCGTTGGAAGAGGTGGCAGAGTTGGCAGACAGGATACACGACGTCGTCACACCTAGCCCGCAAGTTGCAGCAACCTCAAGATTAACTAGCGACTCAAGTACGATGTGCAATCAAATAGCCGAGCTGACGCGTCAAGTTCACGCCTTGCAATCAAAGTTAGACAGAACGCCGCGCTCTAAGACAATTTTGCAACCCTAGCCGAGGTAAGCGTAACCGATCGTCATCAACTAGATCTCAATCGAATTATAGAAAATTCCCTACATGTTGGTATCACTATAAATTCGGTGAAAAGGCAAATAAATGTGTTAAGCCTTGCGACTACGCGGGAAATGCACCGGGCAGTCGATAATAGCGGCTGCCGACTGCCCAAGCACCGGTCGCTTATTTATTACGGACAAACACACCAAAATGCAGTTTTTAGTGGACACCGGAAGTGATCTTTATGTGTTTCCGCGTTCAGCTGTAAAAGAACATCGCCAAAAAACTAATTTTGAACTATGTGCAGCAAACGGTTCTACAATTAATACCTATGGTTATGCTCATTTAGTTTTAAATGTAGGTTTACGCCGCGACTTCCCTTGGCAATTTGTTGCGGCCGATGTGACTAGGGCGATAATAGGAGTAGATTTCTTGTCTTATTATAATCTTATAGTTGACGTACGCAACAAACGTTTAATAGACAGTAATACAACCCTCGCGACCGCGGCTTCGCTTGCTCGAATTTCTGATGATGTTTCTTCGGTAAAAATAATGTTAGGAAATACAGCTTACCACAACATACTTGCAGAATATCCCGACATCACCAAACCACCAGGTATTCAACGTACACCTACACACAACACAATACACCACATACGAACAACACCAGGCCCACCAGTTTCTTGCACGCCACGCAGGTTAGCACCAGATAAATTGAAAATCGCTAAAGCCGAATTCGAAGCAATGTTGCAGAATGGTACTTGCCGACCTTCAGAATCGGCATGGGCATCACCACTGCACCTCGCTCCCAAAAAAGAGAATGGTTGGCGTCCACGCGGCGATTACCGCATGCTCAATGCCCGAACCATCCCTGACAAGTATCCGATACGTCATATTCAGGACTTTGCTTTTAGCCTTTCAGGTTGTACGGTGTTCTCTACAATCGATTTGGTCAAAGCCTATAACCAGATTCCCGTGAGCCAAGAGGACATTCCGAAGACTGCCATCGCGACACCGTTCGGGCTATACGAGTTCCCATTCATGTCGTACGGCCTTCGGAACGCCGGGCAGACCTTCCAGCGCTTCGTGGACGAAATGCTCCGGGGACTGGATTTCACGTATGCATATTTAGACGATTTTTTGATCTTCTCTAGGGACCAGGAGACACATAAACAACATCTCCGCCAGGTGTTCGACCGGCTTAGAGAGTATGGGATGGTGATAAATACAGCCAAATGTGTATTCGGTGTACCAGAAGTGACCTTCATTGGATATAGAATCTCTGCCGAAGGGTCTAAGCCTCTCCCTACCAAAGTTGAGGCCATTATGAATTTTCCTGTGCCAAAGGTAATAAAAGAGCTACGCAGATTTCTGGGAATGGTGAATTTCTACCGTAGATTCATCCCAGAAGCTGCTAAACATCAGGCACCCCTCAATGAGTTGCTTACGGGATCAGTCAAAGGCTCACATCCGGTTAATTTCACTAAGAAAGAGTATGAGGCCTTCAATGCCTGTAAGGAAAGCCTCTGCCAAGCCACCATACTAGCACACCCAGAGTGCGACGCAAAATTGGCGCTGGTCAGCGATACGTCAGATAAAGCGATTGGCGCAACTTTGCAGCAGCTAAAAGGTAAGGACTGGCAACCTTTGGCATTATTTTCCCAGAAGCTCAGCTCAGCACAGCAGAAATACTCAGCCTACGACCGAGAATTCCTCGCTATTTACAAAAGCATAAAATACTTCTCTGCACATGATTGAGGCTAGGGATTTCGTGATCTACACTGATCACAAGCCCCTAACTCATGCATTCCTAACCAGGAAAGAAAACTGCTCACCGAGACAGTTTCGGCACATAGATTTTATCTCGTAATTCAGTACCGATATACGGCACATTGCAGGAAAAAATAATGTGGTCGCCGATACCTTGTCACTCGAGGAAGTTGCACAACCCATAAGTCTCGAAAAGTTAGCTCAATGCCAGCAAGCTGATGGCGAATTAAAGCAATTACTGGAATCCAAGAATTCCCTTCAACTGCGAAAAGTACGAGTACCTGGCTCAGACGTGGAGATATACTGTGACGACGATGGCAACACCTTGAGACCATTCGTCTCGAAGAGGTTGCGTCAACTAGTTTTTGAAAACTTGCACTCACTAAGCCACCCAGGCGGCAGTGCCACGGCAAAACTCGTCGCCAAAAGGTACGTTTGGCCTGGAGTGCGCAAAGATTGCCGAGAGTGGGCACGTGCCTGCCTGCAATGCCAGCGAGCCAAAGTCACACGTCACGTACATGCACCCATCGGTAACTATTCCTTGCCAAAGTCAAGATTCGCGTTTTTGCATATTGACTTAATCGGGCCCCTACCTATATCCCAAGGCTACCGCTATTGCCTTACAGCCATTGACCGCTTCTCGCGATGGCCCGAGGCAATACCCCTGCCTGATATAACAGCTGAGACCGTGGCTAAAGCTTTGCTGAGTGGTTGGATATCACGCTTTGGTTGCCCGACGGATATAGTTTCAGACCGTGGTAGACAATTTGAATCTGCTCTCTTTAAGCGCCTATCTGATATCGCAGGATTTAGGCATAGACGAACAACAGCGTACCACCCTGCATGCAATGGATTAGTGGAGCGATTTCACCGACAGTTGAAGGCTGCTATCATCTGTCATGCGAGTGAAAACTGGGTTGACTGCCTTCCACTCGTTCTATTAGGGATCCGAAGTTCTTTTAAGGAAGACATCAAGGCGTCGCCTGCGGAGTTGGTGTATGGACAACCCTTACGCCTTCCAGGCGAATTATTTGCCCCACAGATCGAAGACACCATCGACGTAACAGACTACTTATCGCGTCTTCGCAATTTTGTCAAAGAATTGCAACCGTCCCATACCTCACATCACGGTAGTAAAAAACGACCCATATTCATTTATAAAGATCTGGCCACAGCGACTCATGTCTTTGTTAGGGACGACACCATAGGTGGTTCCTTAAAACCAGCTTACACGGGTCCATATGAAGTAGTAGGAAGAGGAGACAAAATATTTAAATTACTAATGAATGGTAATAAAATCTCGGTTTCAATAGACCGAATTAAGCCTGCCTATATACTGCAAACTACAGACAAACCTGAACAAACACAGTCAAGCACACAATCACACATACAAAGTAAACATAATTTGAACAACCGACACACTCCTCCACACCCAGAAAGAAATATTGTCAGAACTCGATCAGGCCGTAGGGTACAATTTCCTGACTATTATCGTCCTTAACAAGGCCGCTGGAAGGGGGGTGATGTGGCGAGTTTTACACTTTATTCGTTGAAAGTTTTATATATTAATATTTAATACATTAATTTTAAGTTATTATTAATGTATGTTCTGTTATTTATTAAGGTTGTTTAATTGTTAATTAATATGCGTAATAAGGAATTCCTATCAATAAATTAAATTATGTACAATCAGACACGCGCCATGCATTTTTATATATTTGCATAACGAAGTAATGTAAAACTGGTTCGGTCGCTATGCCCGCGCCTTCGGGACAGCAGGCCGCCAGTTCGTCCGCTTCTGCATTGCGCGTCATACGTATCCTATACCCGTTGTCTGCCTAATACCCAAGCCTACGCAGTTCGTATAGTTAAATTCTTCTTCCTATATGTTATCGTATTCCTGTCTACTCATTTGTACCTTCTGTACTGTGCTGTTACTGAACTTTATTACTGTGTGCCTGGCGCAATAAAAAATATAAGTGTGAAAAAACGGACTATTAATTAATCAGCCCCCATACGCGCTTACAGGGATGAATCTGAATGACAGAGTGAGAAATTGTTTAATAAGAGAAGAGTGTGGTTTGCAAGATGATGTTGTGACCAGGATTAAGAAAGGAATGCTTCGGTGGTTTGGTCATGTAGAAAGAATGAATGAGGAAAGAGTGACAAAGAAAATTTATGTTGCAGATGTGAACGGCAGAGTCGGGAAGGGTCGCCCTAGGCGAAAAAAAAAGGGTGAAAGTTTATCGACCAAATTGGCGATATATTGAAAATGGGCCAAATCAAGAGTACCTTTAACCGACGAGCGTGTATGCGTAGGTATATGGATGTGGAGGAAGCGAGAGAGGTCTGTCAGGATCGTGCCAAATGGAAGTCCATAGTCTCTGCCTACCCCTCTGGGTGACAGGCGTGAGTATTTATGTTATGTTTATGTTTATGTAAATGCCTGGGTGTTGTACCAAGAAATAAACAACAAGAAAATACGAAGAAGAGAATTTATTCTTCAATTGGCGGTTGAACTGAGTAACATTTTAAAAGAACCCACTCGTGAAACCTCCTGCAACGTTTTTTAGCCTCAGAAATGCCAGCAGCTGAGTTGAGAAAGAGGCGTAATTTTTAAAAATGAAACTAATAAAGTGTGTGACTTGTGCAAAAAATCAGTATGTGGCAGATGTAATCTATTAAAAACATAGATTACTGTATATATACTAGAGACACAAAAATATTTTATTAAACATATATTTACACTGGAAACCAGAAATATTTCATTTGCCTTTTTAACAACGAATATTGTCTACAATTTCTACTACACATATGTATGACCGCCTTTGTAGGTTAGCTGTTTTTCCCGTTTTGTTAGTGTTAAGGCGCATATAATGCTATTGGATGTTTCCTTAATGCTGGCCTCCGTCTGGGATTCCAGGATCCACGTACCACCTAAGCCTTACCTGCTTGCTGTGCGGCGAGCTAACGGACTATTGGTCTACCACCCTGCCAACGGCCATCATTCCTAGAACCTTGCTTAGTACGTGTGCGGAAGTAAGATAAATAAAAAAAAATACTATAAATCTTAAACTCACCTACCTTATGAACCAACCCTAACGGTACACCAGGTAATTGCACGGTCAAGTATATCTGTACTGCGTGGTTGCACATATGAGTCTGCCCTACGTGCTATACGTGGTAGAGCTTCGCTGCAGCTATCACGAATGGGTCGGCTCGACTGGGGTAGGACCACGATACCAGCCTGCGTAAAATAGCAATGCTGCTGTATTTCGTATGGTGAGTGTAAAGAACCAGGCAATTTTTTTTTGAGGCATACCATGTTAGTGCTCAGGAGTGACAATGCATCTGCATTTTGATTCTTGATTATATCCTCGATTAAGAATCAAAATGCAGATGCGTTGTCACCCGTGAGGACTAAGACGGAATGCCTCTTTTCCAGTAAAGAGGGTCTCCGGTTCTCTACACTCACGATACGAAACACAGAAGCGTTAAGCTGCCATTTTAGGCTGGTATTCTGTGAGAATGAATGAATCTGAAGGACAGAGTGAGAAATTGTTTAATAAGAGAAGAGTGTGGTTTGCAAGATGATGTTGTGGCCAGGATTAAGAAAGGAATGCTTCGGTGGTTTGGTCATGTAGAAAGAATGAATGAGGAAAGAGTGACAAAGCAAATTTATGTTGCAGAGGTGAACGGCAGAGTCGGGAAGGGTCGCCCTAGGCGAAAATTTATCGACCAAATTGGCGATATATTGAAAATGGGCCAAATCAAAAGTACCTTTAACCGACGAGCGTGTATGCGTAGGTATATGGATGTGGAGGAAGCAAGAGAGGTCTGTCAGGATCGTGCCAAATGGAAGTCCATAGTCTCTGCCTACCCCTCTGGGTGACAGGCGTGAGTGTTTATGTATGTATGTATGTATGTATGTATTCTGTGAGAGTATGGTCCCCGGTCGAGCCGACTCATTCGTACTACAACTATACTACTAATATAGCTGCGGCATGGCTCTACCACTTTCTTGGTTCTTTAGAGGAGAATGTGGAATTACTATAAATCTTTGTCGGACTGCACAAATTATTCCTTCACTAGTCTTGCTCATAATTATTTATATATTAGATACACACAGTATTTTTTTCGGAGCAGCATTTGATGCATTTTAAGAAGACGAGTACAGCACAAACCTTACGCTACTTCTATGCAATCCAAAAGTACTCAGTGCAGTGTTCTTATTGTACTGATCCAACAAGCCGATGTTGATAACCTTTCCTTCGCTTTAGAAATTAAAAAGTAATAATAATGTCCTCCAGACCGAATTTCGGCCACGGCGGCCAGTCTCAACGGAGACTAGCCATCGGCGCAGGACAGGATTATAGTGCCCAAGTGTATGCGCAAGCACAGGTGCACTCTCTATTCCCTCACTCTCATAGCCCGATGGGACGGTAAACCGACACGACCGGAGAGAGATCAGGTGCAGGACCAACGGCTTTACGTGCTTTCCGAGGCACGGGGGTGAAACACCGCCAACTTCCTGACTCCGGGCAGCTACTGAGAATTTCTTGATGGAAAAACTCAATTACTGATTTTTTGGCCCGACCCGGGATTCGAACCCGGGACCTCATGATCAGTAGTCGCACTACTACAACCACTAGACCAACGATGCAGTCAAAAAAAAAGTACGTAGGTATATGAAAGTTTCAATAAAGCCAGAAATTCTATCCTATTTGTTAACACCCTACTATGTCTTTGGACTACACGAACTTAAAGTATAAGTAAAGAGAAAAATTATATTTATGTCGGAAAATTTTATCCCAATAGTGCATCGATCACTAATAAAAAACTAGGTACACAATCCCGTGCTAAAGATCCGTCGATCACAAAAGTTCTCTAAAATTGTCGTCAATTATTTTGATGTAGTTGAAATAAATATCATCATCATCATCATCATTACAGCCCTTCACAAGTCCACTGCTGAACATAGGCCTCCCCCAAAGAATGCCACAAAGCACGGTCCTGAGCCACCTGCATCCATCGACTTCCTGCATGTCATACCAGGTCGTCACTCCATCTCGTGGGGGGACGCCCTACACTTCGCCTACCGGTACGAGGCTGCCACTCGAGAACCTTTCTTCCCCATCGGTTGTCGGTTCTTCGAGCTATATGGCCGGCCCACTGCCACTTCAGAAATAAAATAAATAAATAAAATAAAATAATAAAAGAAAGAAATAAATATACATTAATGTAAATTCAACCTAAAGTACATTGTCTAAAGTGGTAATCATAAAGCCAAATTAAAAACGCACTAAATTAAAAAGTAATATTAAAAATAAGCGTAATATTTACCTTTCTTAAGTGCTGCTTCAATTGCGCAAAGACCAGTCATGCCAGTAGAACCAAAAATTACAATCTTCTTCATTTCCTGAGGGGCAAGGGAATCTTCTTAATAGATTTAAAAAAGGGATATACAGTAATCAAAAAATTTGTTAAAAAAACAAAGTTGAAGCTTGGAATAAATAAAACTAGTCGTTACCTCACTACCTCAAACTTGAGAGTCAGAGAGAAAATATCATATCATATCATTATCAGTGTATCACGTCCTCAGGCCCATACACCTATAATTAGTGTCCGACCGAAACAGGATTTTCAACCGAAACCGAAACCGAAAACGAACCTTCGGTCTGGGTGTCAGTTTCGGCCGAAACCGAAACCGAAACCGAACCTTATTTAGACATGTTCATTTTTTTATTGTATTTTGGAATCTGCTATATTTTTTATACATATACAGTTAGATAATGCATGTTAATGAAAAACACTAACTGTAATAGTCATGCAGCAAAATATTTATTTTCAAGTAAAAATCAACAATTTAACGTTAAGAAATACTTTTTTAAGTAAATTTTGTAAAAAAGATCAACACTTACACCCATAAAAAGTTGCACGCTATTTGAGAACATATTTTACTGTGTTCACAATATTGTTAATATTATTCAATGAGAGCATTTACGTAATATATCACACTCACACACAATATACATACACACCTTAACAAAATTCCAGAAAATATACAAAACCTGCTCAAAGTTCAAAAACTTTAATAAACTAAGTTTGTATAAAAGGGTTATTATAATATCAAGAAATTTATGGATGATAATAATCCCCCTATGGTGATCACAACCAAGCTATTTCTAATTTCTTTTTTGTTGTTAATTGTGTTACATATATGATTGTAAGAGTGGCGTAGCTACGTGTGGGCCAAGTGGGTCCTCGCCCACGGCCTCGCACTTAAAGGGGCCTCGCGAGATCCCCTAAAATGCGATGTCCCCAGACTTTACCACAGATAGCTAATCAATTTGATCACTTTTACCCTTGAAAAAGTGAAAGTGTGTTTGTTTGGAGCCTCGCAAAAAGCCTTAAAGTTAAATGCGACTGCGAGGCCTTTGAAACTACCTTCAAAGACCGTGATTGTTACATTGACGGAATACGAGACTTGTCAGGAATTAATAGATTTTTTTTATTTTTTTTTTAAAAAACGTTAGCCCTACACTAGGATTATCTCCTGTATCGCAGAGGCAGTTTACAAACACAAATTGCACAAGGACAAACATCCAGACCCGGAACAATTATTTGTAGGCCATATAAATACTTGTTCCGTGCGGGATTCGAACCCGCGGCCCCCAGCGCAGCAACTCATTGCTAAGCCACTGCGCCACGGAGCCGTCATATATATCAGTAGGTTTGTCGTGTCAAACCATATTTGGTAGGATCTATTGGGTAAGATCCTTGGGGAACGACGAGCAGGTACGAGGGTAACACTTAAAGTTCTTAAAAAATCAAAAACTGAACAAACTAGCAAGTTATTACTCTTATTATATCTTTTCAAAATACTGTCCATTTACATCTTTTTTAAGAAGTTTTCTTTTATTTTCGGAAATAAATAAAAATCGCAAAGTGCGAGGTCGGTGCCATAGGGCAGGTGACCCAGTAATTCCACGTCTGACGTTGCCAAGTAGTCGATTGTTTGTTTGGCATTGTGCGACGAGGTGTTGTCGTAGTGAAGGAGGATCCTACTGCGAAGTCGTTTCTCCCGAACTTTTTCCAAGACAAATAGCAAACAATTGTTAGTGTAGCACTCTGCAGTAATTGTTTTTCAATCCGCTAAAACCATTGTTGCGTAATGACCTATCCTTCCGAAGAACGAGGCCACCATCTTTTTTCTCCACGCTTCGACTTCTCTTTACTTTAGTTGGCAACTCCTCGGAAGGAAACACAGACAGCAGACTGTCTCTTAGTTTCAGGATCATAACAATAAAAACAGCTTTCGTCACTTGTAAGTATATTTTTTATAGAATAAGGGTGACAAACGAGCACACAGTCCACCTGATGGTAAGTGGTTGCTGTGGCCCATAGATATCTACATCTATCTTGTATTACCCGTGAGGACTAAGATGGAATGCCTCGTTTCCAGTAAAAAGGGTCTCCGGTTCTCTACACTCACCATACGAAACACAGCAGCGTTAAGCTGCTATTTTACGCTGGCATTCTGTGAGAGCGTGGTCCTTCCCCGGTCGAGCCGACCCATTCGTGTTACAACCATAATATATCTGCATCATGACTCTACCACGTATAAGACACATCATTTGAGTCACCTCCATTAAATGTTTGAATCATTTCACGACACCAATCAACACGACGGAGTTTTTGGGCCTCTGTCAAGTTATGAGGTATCCACCGGGCACAAAGCTTCATAACTGCTAAATATTCATGGAGGATTTTGTGGATTTGACTCATACCGATGCCTTATCTTGTCCAAATCTGCTGATAAGTCACTTTTTGTCAGTCTCTATCACACGCCGCACAACACTGATGTTATCTTCAGTGGTCGCCGTAGAAGGCCGTCGCTATTGAGTTATATAAGACTAAATCAATGGCCGTCCCTCACGCAGATCATCGGTGAGATTAGTGCGACCACGGTTAAACTCATTAAATCAGTTATAAACAGTGGCACGAGATGGGACTGCATCGTGAAAGGCCAACCGAAGTCTACCATATCTTACTTGTTGACTTAAATAACATCGAAATTCATAAAAAATCAGTGTACGAAAATTTTCTCGCGTTAAATTCATGCTGATGTGACACAGACAATTTTCAATTTGGCGCCAAATCGTAAACAAATGTCAAATTAATACACAATAATATTGGCAAAGAGTTCCATTTTGAAAATTTGAATTTATTTTTTTATTATATAGTTTACAAATGGCCAGTTCAAAAAACTTTCAGTGTCGCCCTCGTATGTCATGTCAATGCATGTTACGTAGGATAGATCTATTAGGTAGACCCATAGAACGAAAGAAAAGGGGCCTCGCTGATGCAACTTCGCGCACGTTTATCTTAGTCCAGGCTACGCCTCTGATTGTAAGCTGTTATTTAAAAAAAAGTCCCGCTGGGTTTCTTGCTGGTTATTCCAAGGACAGAGGTTTTTTTCGAACCAGTGGTAATTAAACAAAAGAGTGACTTTCAATAAGTATTATTTCAAATCTATATTGAATAAAAAAGATTCTGTTTCTGTTTCTGTATAATTATGAATAATATACGAATCACGGACTCATCCGAACGACGCACGATAATTCACGAACACTGAGGTTCGGCGCCGCCGAAGGTTCGGCAGGTTTTTTGCCGAAACCGAAACTTTTACCGAAACTAGATTTTATGCCGAAACTTTGCCGAAACCGAAACCGAAACCGAATCTTCGGTCGGTCACTACCTATAATATAATTGTACAATATTCGTGATTGCACAATACTACTAAAAGTAAGCGGGGGGGGGGGGGGAGGGGGGGGGGTTAGTATATCTTCTTCTTCTTTAAAAAAACGTTACCCCCAAACTAGGATTTTCTCCTGTATCGTGGAGGCAGTTTACAAACATACATTGCACGATGACAAACATCCAGACCCGGAACAATTATTTGTAGGCCATACAAATACTTGTTCCGTGCGGGATTCGAACCCGCAGCCCCCGGCGCAACAACTCATGGCTAAGCCACTGCGCTACGGAGCCGTCCGTCGGAGTATATCAATATCATTCACTTTACTTTTAATAGCATTGTGCAAAAAAGTGGTAAAATTAAAGAATTTTCACAACCGACTTCAATATAAATAAAATGGGAACATCATCAATATAGTCGAAGTCAATCAAATACGTATTATTAAGGATAATTTAAAAACTATTGGTCAGATCTTGATGACCACATGAGAATCACCAGCCTTCAAATAAAAAAGAATCGTTAAAATCGGTTCTTCTAGAAAAATGTTCTGGGGTAACACTTAAAAAAATTGTAAATTACAGTCGAATTGAGTACCTCAATCTTTTTTAAAGTCTGTTAGAAAGTAGTACTGATACATATACATGCACAATGATTGAACACAAGTTAGAGCGAGCATACATTTTATAGCCCCATGCCCATTAGGCAAGGAAACCTGGATTTCGCATTTGACGATTCAGAGAAGGCCGAATGCCTCGCGGACTGTTTATTTAGAAAGTCAATACATTCCTTCTAGCAAACTTAGCAGAGGTCGAAGTGGAAGTCGCGTGAAGGTCTGCCCTACCACCTGCGGGAGATTCCTTAGATCCTGTGACTGCCGATGAAGTAACAAAAATAATCAAAAATCTGAAAAAGAAATCAGCACCCGGCCTAGAGGGCATTAGCAACATGTTGCTGAAATCACTCCCAGCGCCACTTGTCTGCCTCCTAGTAGGCATTTTCAACGCTCTACTCTCCAGCTGCTACTTTCCGGGCGCTTGGAAAGAGGCGTACGTAATAGGAATCCCGAAACCTCCCTGGTTTAATCAAATCGCGCAACTTAGCCTCCAGCTATAGATCCATTAGTCTCTTCAGCGTACTGGGAAAAGTTTTCTAGCGAACCATATTGAATTGCAGTCGTAAACATGTTTCGCTAACAAGCTTCTTCCAAACGAGCAGTTCGGCTTTACACCCGAATACTCGTGCACATACATACATCGCCTTACGGAATACATTCTACAGGGCTTCCCCCACTCAAGTGGTCATCGAACCCTTAATACCGGTGCCTTCTTCTTCGATGTCGCGAAAGCATTTGATAATGTCTGGCAAGACGGCTTGCTTTACAAGCTGTATAAACTCAACGTGCCAACCGCTATTTCCGATATCGAATAGAAGGAACTCGCTCCTCGAAACGTCCCTCAGGACTAGAGTTCCTCAGGGCTTCATCCTTCCCCCACTCCTATTTACACTACACGAGTGACATCCCGAAGGACCCTGATGTCAACACTGCTCTCTTCGCCGATGACACGGCACTTTACAACAAGAAATACACTAAGATGCGCTTATGGAGACATCGAAGTGAATCCTGAGAAAAGTGTAGCAATATGTATACTTTCAAAGGATTCCCTTCCTCAATCTGCGGAAATTAAATCCAAAAAAGATCTTAGGAACGATCACCCTCTTCGGCCTCCAGATGCCATGATAAATGACGGCTAAATACCTCACAGTCGACCACGCAGTGACCTTCGCGAAACACATTCGCAATGTCTGCAACTGTGGCAAATTTGTTACTAGTCGTCTCCACCCACTAGTTAATAGCAAGAGCAAACTGTCCCTAAGACACAAGCTCCACTTTTACAACAACTTTCCGACAATCAACTTGGCACCGCTGATGGAACTGTAGCACCGCCCAAATTTCAAAGAAATCAAAGGCTTTCTCATAGTCCATATACGCACAGCAAAGTGGCAGATTGTACTCTTCGGTCTTCTGTACAATTTGCCGAAGGGTATGTGGTCTATGGTACTAAAACCTTTTCGGACACCGGCTTGTGCGGAAGGCTGAAAATCGTCGAGTCTGCGTGCGAAACGATTCATAATGACTCTCAAAAAAAAAAAACAGCATGTAGACTTGAATACTTCAAAAGAGCATTGTCGTCATTCTTGAAGAACAAGACCACCGCATTTCTGCTCTACGCCTCCAGAGTAATGCCACCATGGAGGTCGGAATTAAAGAGCTTATGAAGGACATCAAGTGCTGGTTTTCTACCCGCTTTCAGAAGCTCCACTGTAATTCCATCCTGGCCTAAGGCTTTGCCGTTTTAAGGTGCTGGAGAGCCATTGTAATCTCGCTCAGACTAACGTCTGGGATATCATCGGAATAGAGTCGGATAAGACTTGCTCTTGGATCGTTACTTACACTTGCGTGTGGCCCCAACGATGACGTGTACGGTTGCCCATATAACCTCTCAATCTGACTCAAAAATCTTAGGTGTGCCGGAAACGATGTTATCACACTCGATCATCAGCTTCGACAGTTGGCTCATTCTGGCAGACAGATCTCTAGCTAAGACTTTGGAGCCGTGGTTCCGCTCGATTGCTTCTTCAGTACGAGTTGTATTGAAGTTGTGTAAGTCCCGCCGCATGTATTTGGAGTTTATTATAGAATATTTATTGATGAAATCTTTAAATTATTATTAGTTCGCGAGATACCAACCAAAGTCGATGACCATTTGGAGAATAATGTTTTAATTTTTTTTTATAAGGCCGTAAGACACCTACGAGTATACCAATCTTCAATGTTTGATTCTTACCAAACGGGGCATCGAGGTGTACAATTTAATAATTTTATTTTAATTGCACCGTATAGGGTTAATATTGTGTAATAATTTTCAGCAGCGATCACTTCCTCGCCACACATTTTGCTCGCATCGAAATATTAACGCAAATTGCTTGTAAATTTGAATATTATTGAACGTGACGTACTATGTTTCAATAAAGTGATACTGGGGTATATTTCAATAAAGTGATCCAATATTAATAATTATATAGGTGTTCTATAGCGCAATTATATGTATAGGTGTTATACGCCTAATCGAGTAGTTATTTGTGTGTGAGTTGACTCTGTGTTGTCATTCTAATAAAAATCCTTATAATTTAGATTAAAATATTCGCGTATAATATCATTATAGGCGACGCGCTTGAAATATTATTTAAATAATTTTCTAATTCTAGAAACAAGCATATTTGCATTAATAATCGTTTATGATTAAAAGTAAATATATTCCATATTAAAAAATAATCTACGTTAAAAGTAAACATATTCAATATAATGATAAGAACACTCGATTGTCATGCGAAAGTTCGGGGTTCGATTCCCCGGCCGACAGTTAGTTCCACAAAAGTTTGCTTATTGATTAATTTATAGTCGTGTGTTATATAGTAATCGTAGCGGACACGTACGTAGCTGTAATATGAATGTATTTGCGATGCGATTTGCATTAAATTAGACACTTGTTTCAGTTAAAAATATGTTATGTTCTTGATAAGAGATAAGTTACATAATAGCTAGATAAGAATAGCATATGTAAATATATATTGTTATATTTTTTTTATAGGATAAGGGTGACAAACGAGCACACAGTCCACCTGAGGGTAAGTGGTTGCTGCGGCCCATAGACATCTACATCTATCCTCGTTTGCGAATCAAAATGCAGATGCGCTGCCACCCGTGAGGACTAAGATGGAATGCCTCATTTCCAGTAAAAAGGGCCTCCGGCCACCTGCACTCACCAAGCGAAACGCAGAGGTAAACCTCTACTTCACGCTGGTATTCTGTGAGGTCGTGGTACCACCTCGGTTCGAGCCGGCCCATCCGTGCGACAGCAAAAGCTGCCGCGTGGCTCTACCACTGTTTAGATAATGGACAGAGATAGCTGTAATTTAGCTATTATCTCCATAACACAGAAAAATAATAGAAAATAGATATTAATACGCTCAATTTAATCAATACCTTGCAAGCTTTTTCGTTTTATTTTTTGGATTGGAGGAGTTCAAGTAGCATTCACCGAAGTACTCCTTCAGGTCACTCTATCAAATCCGGGGGTAAGGTCTCATCATAACTAACAAAATGAGGCCAAATTTGGCACACCTAGTTATATTCTTTGAGGAGTTCAATCAGCATTCACTGAAGTACATCTTCAGGTCACTCTATCAAGTCCGGAGTGGTAATCGATTGTCCGAATCTGCTGATAAGTCAATCTCTTGTCAGTCTCTATCATACGCCGCACAACACTGATGTTATTTTCAGTCGTAGCCGTCGTCTATCATAATTTTCTTGTTGACTTAAATGACATCGAAAGTCATCAAAAATCATTGTACGGAAAATTTTTCGCGTTAAATTCTTGCTGACGTGACACTAACAATTTTCAATTTGCCGCCAATTCGTAAACAAATGACAAATTTATACGTGGTAGCTATATTAGTAGCGTAGTTGTAGCACTAATGGGTCGGCTCGACCGGGGAAGAACCACGCTCTCACAGAATACCAGCATAAAATAGCAGCTTAACACTGCTGTGTTTCGTATGGTGAGTGTAAAGAACCGGAGACCTTTTTTATTGGAAAAGAGGCACTCCATCTTAGTCCTCACGGGTGACAACGCATCTGCATTTTGATTCGTAAACGATAATAGATGCAGTTGTCTATGGGCCACAGCAACCACTTACCATCAGATTGTGCTCGAATGTCACCCTATCCTATAAAAAAAAATACATACACATATTGGCAAAAAGTTCCATTTTCAAACTTTGAACTTATTTTTTTTTATAATGTTTATAAGCTGCCAGTTCTAAAAACTTTCAGTGTCGCCCTCGTATTAAAAAATAGATTGAGTTAAACGATTGATATTTCCAATAGTTATAGTGGTTACCCCTCCATGCAGGCTTGATAAATCTATAACATAAGCCACTAACATCATTTTAAAAAGCATATTGTCAGAAGGATTATTCTTTCTGACAATGTGCTTTTTATATCGTATTATATGTTCAATATGATTGATGAATACGATTTCATGCGACAAAACGTTGGAATCTTGATTTTTAGGCGCTAGTAGAACATACGCGCTTTGCGCTTAAGGCATGCAAAAGACTTTCATTCAAATATAAATGGTTTTTTTTTGCGTTGAAACGGGTAGTTATTACTGAGTCCAAAAAAACTGTACGTAGCTTATCACAGAATACGTCTTGTTGTTTCTGCGATATGGTATTTTTTATTGGGACTTAAACGTATACGTAAATTGAAGTTTTCAAATCACAGAAAACATGTAATAGAACAAATAATGCAGTGGATCTTATACCAAGCTATAAATCTAAAAACTCCTTTGTTTTTGTCTTTGCTAATTTTTTTCATATGAGAAGCTTGATTAGCTATCACACAGTCCACCTGATGGTAAGTGGTCGCTGTGGCCCATAGACATTTAAGAATGACTAGTGAGGATTAAGGTGGAATGCCTCTATTCCAGTAAAAAAGGGTGTCCGGTTCTCTACGAAACACAGCAGCATTGAGATGCTATTTTACGCTGGTAGTCTGTAAGAGTGTCGTCCTTCCACACGACCCATACGTGCTACAAGAATAATATAGCTGCAGTGTGGCTCTACATGTATTTTGTCCATTTCATGCTAGACTAAGTGCAAATCGTATAATCTTGCAACATAATAAAATACGTTAATAACAATGGCAAGTTTGTTAAAATAATAAAGAGATAGGTATCTTAGTGACTTTGCATACAACTGTTTAGTCTCTAAGTTCATCGTATTAATTAAAAGAGAACAATAGCGTAGTTACAGGCTAGTATTAAGAATTGTAGAGCTATCGAATACATACCTTCGTACCATGGTAATCATCAACCACCGTCGCATCCCTCTGTGCCTCCCGTTCCGGGTGCACGAAGCTCATGTTGCTTGGCAGAGACGACTGCGATGTGTAGGCGCACTGTATCAACACGCATGCTGATACAAACAACGCCACATAATTAAAATTATACGGACTCATAATTAACGCTTCTCCTACGAGAACTGTTTACGGACTGTCCGCATTCACGGCCGTCAACGTCTTATATTCAAAGAGCAACCAGGCGTACAGGAGGACAACTCTCAACAAACGAAGTTTGGGACTTTTTTATGCCAGTGCTAAGCATTTTTCTTGATGCCGCTAATATTTGACAGTTCGATTAAATAGAGCGTGGAATTAAATAAATTTGTTTATAAGACATTTCAGTCAATTGCAGTTGTATGCTAACCCTGCCGAGATATTTTAAAGACTGTGACGTTTTGTGCAGTTTCTTCTAAGGTATTTGAATTATTATGTAGACTTTATGGTACACTACAAAAACACGAAAAAAGTTGAAACTTAGATTGACTTTTAAAAAAAAACTAACTCATTTTTTTTAATATATATTTTTATATAGGATAGGGTGACAAACGAGCACACAGTCCACCTGATGGTAAGTGGTTGCTGTGGCCCATAGACATCTACATCTATCTTCGATTACGAATCAAAATGCACATGCGTTGTGACCCGTGAGGACTAAGACGGAATGCCTCGTTTCCAGTAAAAAGGGTCTCCGGTTCTTTACACTCGCCATACGAAACACAGCAGCGTTAAGCTGCTATTTTACGTTGGTATTCTGTGAGAGCGTGGTCCTTCCCTGGTCGAGCCGACCCATTCGTGCTACAACCATAATATAGCTGCAGTATGGCTCTACCACGTATAAAAACAACTTAACTTAAAATTGCAATCAACAATTTCATTGGTGTCGGCGGGAAGCGAACCCGGGTTACTCACGTACTGAGATATTTACAGCGAGCGCTAACCATCTGAGCTACCACGGCTCTGTAAATGTAATAAACAGAATAATATATTCATATTCTAGTTTCAGTCGAATCGAAATGTTATTTAAAAAGTGTATAATATGAACCTTATCAATATATCAATAATATTTATTTCGATTATAGTATAAAGGTTGACTATAAGTGATTGTAATATACTTTTCATTATCATATGATATATAACAAGCCCTGCCGGTATAAGGGGATCCACTACCTCATGTCATCCCGTGGTGGTCGTAAGAGGCGACAGAGAAAACGAAATAGGTATAGACAGCAGCATCTCCTGATAACAACTCTTAATTATGTGATTGATACTGATTTACCACTTACTCGACGGTGAAGTAACATCGTGAGGAAACCTACATGTCTGAGAAAGAAGAAAAAATAATATTTCGAAGACATGTGAAGTTCGCCAACACGCATTGGGGCAGCGCGGCGGACATTTCCTTGCCCTAATACCCTCTCAGAAATCAGAGGAGGCCTGTGCCCAGCAGTGGGACGCATATAGGCAGTAACTTAAACTTTTTTAACTTTTACATTTACAGCCCTATCAGTAAACTGCTGAGAAGACAAAATGTTTTACAGACAGTAAACAGTTTAAACGTGGTCGAGCCATGCTGCAGCTATATTAGTAGTATAGTTGTAGCACGAAGGGGTCGGCTCGACCGGGGAAGGAATAAAAAAATAGAGGCAGTCATAAGTCTACTAATACCGACAAAAGTGACAGACTTTACTTTTTTTATAGGCTAACCTGATGGCAAGTGACTACATCATCATCATCATCATTACAGCCCTTCACAAGTCCACTGCTGAACATAGGCCTCCCCCAAAGAATGCCACAAAGCACGGTCCTGAGCCACCTGCATCCATCGACTTCCTGCATATCTTACCAGGTCGTCACTCCATCTAGTGGGGGGACGCCCTACACTTCGCCTGCCGGTACGAGGCTGCCACTCGAGAACCTTTCTTCCCCATCGGTTGTCGGTTCTTCGAGCTACATGGCCGGCCCATTGCCATTGACTACAACCGCTCACAAACCAGGGATTGAAAACGGTCCCAAAATACCGGTATAGAACCGGTATTTAGGGGTTTCGGTACCTATACCGGAACAGGAACCAGAACCTAAATTAGAACCTTTAAGAACCTTTATTTTACCGGTTCCTAAGTAAAGCGAAAGCGAGTCCAAACTTGTTTGAGGTGCGATCGGGTCGACGGCGGAGTGTGAGAAGAGGGGAGTTTGTAAAATATCACATTTGTATTGGTGGATCTTATCTTGCATATCAATGCAGTGTTGCCAACTCTACGGATTTCTATAGATGTACGGAAATTTGTCATCATCTACGGAACTACGGAATTTGACGTTGCAATATACGGAATTTTTATAAACTTAACAAGATTTTTTTATCATGAGTGTGAACTTGCCGACAATGTCATTTTCTCTCTCTTCTTGTAATGTTGTCTGTATTAAATTATATTTAATAATTAATTCTATACTATCTGTATTAAAATAAAACCATTCTTACTCATAAATATGAAATTTTTGTGACGTCAATCGATTTCAAATGTTAATATCTTAGATATTTTGAATTAAATTAGGTACGTTTGTTTCTTCCTTCTTCTTGAAAAATAGGCAGTTAATATAACCGCTTATAACCTTTTTATAGATGATGTAATAGTCACTTATGTCTCAAATTTTTCTAATCCATACTATCCCATTTGTTTTTACAATAATTAAAAAAATTCTGCTGTATTATTCTTCGCTTTTCCTCGATCTTTTTTTCGAATTTCTCAAAGATCTTAGTTGTATAGTTTTTCATCATCATCATCATCATTACAGCCCTTCACAAGTCCACTGCTGAACATAGGCCTCCCCCAAGGAATGCCACAAAGCACGGTTTTGAGCCACCTGCATCCATCGACTTCCTGCATGTCTTACCAGGTCGTCACTCCATCTAGTGGGTGGACGCCCCACACTTCGTCCGCCGGTACGAGACGGCCACTCGAGAATCTTGTTTCGAGTTTCGAGAATCGTGTTTCCCCATCGGTTGTTGATTCTTCGAGCTGTATGGTGGGCCCATTGCCACTCAGCTTACTAATCAGTTGGGCTATGTCGGTTACTCTGGTTCTACTGCGGATATCCTCATTTATAAGTTTATCACGCAGAGAAACTCCAAGCATAGCTCTCTCCATAGCTCGCTGAGTGACCTTGAGCTTGCTCATTCGGCCAGCAGTGAGCAACCACGTCTCATTTCCATAAGAAATCACTGGCTACACTCACAGTTTGTACAGTCTCGTTTTTATGTTTTGAGGTATACCTGACGAGATGTGCCGTAATTTCCCGAACGCTGCCCAACCGACTTGAATCCGTCGATTGACCTCTCAGTCTAAGTTGGACTTACCTAGTCGGACTATTTGTCCCAGGTAAACATATTCGTCAACAACTTCGAGCTTAGTGCTCCCAACAACTACCGGCAAAGGTGTGACATGAACGTTAAACATGATCTTTGTTTTGCCCGTGTTCATCTTAAGAACTATCAGTTGGGAGACACTATTAAAGTCATATAGTGCTAAGGCCCTCCAGCGATTCTGCCATAAGGACTATATCGTCGGCAAATCGAAGGTGAGTGATGTACTCGCCATTGATGTTAATACCGTATCCTTTCCAGTCCAGAAGCTTGAAAACGTCTTCCAATGCAGCGGTGAAGAGTTTCGGGGATATAACGTCACCCTGTCTTATACCTCTCTGCAATTGAATAGGTTTCATACTCTGGTTCTGTACTCGGATAGCCATCGTAGCCCTACTGTACAAGCACTTCAGCAGTTCGATATACCGACAGTCAACTTGGCACCGTTGAAGGGACTGCAGCACCGCCCAAATTTCGATGGAATCAAAGGCAACTTGTACTCCACGGACTTTTGTACAATTCGCCGAAGGGTATGTATGTGGTCTATGGTGCTAAAGCCCTTTCGGAAACCGGCTTGTTCGGGAGGCTGGAAGTGGTCAAGTCTGCGCGCGAGACGATTCGTAATAACTCTCGAAAACAGCACGTAGACGCGGCTCAGAAAGGAAATCCTTTCTTGAAGAATAAGACTACCGCACTTCTTCTTCACGCCTCCGGTGTGGTGCCACCATGGAGGACGGAATTAAAGAGCTTCTGAAGGACTTCAAGTACCGGTTTTCCACCCGCTTTCAGAAGCTCCGCTGTAATTCCATCCTCGCCTGGGGCCTTGCCGTTTTTAAGGTGCTGGAGAGCCATTCTAATCTCGCTCAGACTGACGTCCGGGATATCATCGGAATAGTGTCGGATAAGACTCGCTCTTGGATCGTTACACACACTTACGTGTGGCTCCAACGATGATGTGTAAAGCTGCCCATAGAATCCCTCAATCTCACTCAAAATCTCAGGTGTCCCGGAAACGACGCTGCCACACTCGGTCTTCGGCTTCGACAGTTGGCTCTTTCCGGCAGACAGATTTCTAGCAAAGATTTTGGAGCCCTAGTTCCGCTCGATCGCTTCTTCAATAACAGAAGTATTAAAGTTGCGTAAGTCCTGCCGCATGCATTTGAAGATCTGTCCATTCAGTTGCCTGTATGCTGTCAAATCTGCTGAAGACTACAGCTTCAACTCCCGTCTAACAGCCATGAGATTAAGAGCATGATCGGAGAGCTTTTGTGTTCTTCTGATTGCTGCCGGTTTTTACCCTCGCGATCACTGAGACATCACTGAACAGTTGTCGTCTGGTCGTCATAATGAAGTCAATCTCATTTTTTGTCGAACCGTCGGGGCTCGACCAGGTCCACTTTCTGTGGGGCTGCATCTGGAAGAAAGAGTTCATCATAAAGAGTCCCTCTTTCTCCATGAACTCTGCCAGCTGCTGGCCCCTTTGGTTCCGTTGCCCTATTCCAAATTTCCCTACTTTTAGCTCACCGTTCTCTCTTGTGCCCAGTTTTGCGTTGAAGTCTCCCATTAACACCGTATAGTGGGTTTTGGAAGAATGCATGGCTCTAGAGATATCCTCCACATTTCCTCCACCTCCTCATCGGGGTATGTCGAGGTTGGTGTGTAAACCTGTATGACCTTCAGCGAATACCGTTTGGTGATTCTGAGTATAAGGTACGCAACTCTCGTCGACACACTGCCAATCTTTACAACGTTGTTAACGAGAAACTTGTGGACGATAAATTCGACACCTCCTTGGGACAAGTGGTCGCCCTCCCGGTGATAGAACAAGTTGCCGGATTCGAGGATTACCGTGTCCTCCCCCTCTTTTCGGACCTCGGATAGTCCTATAATATTCCAGCGCAACTTGTCTATCTCTTCTTCCAGCTCCAGGATCTTCTCGTCAGTCCTCAGGGTGCGTGCATTATAAGTTGCCAGGTCGAGTCGTCGTAGGTGGCAACCGAACCTCCACTGGCGATTCTTAGCACCCCTGCCCCGCCGTTACCATGGTCGCCACCGTAGCCAGGAATAGCGGGGCCGACGGGGATTGGGGGCCGTCTCTTAGTAACTTTATTTATTTTGGGGGGTATATTGCTATAGTTGCCACGCTTGGCGAGTGGGTTGGTAACCGCAGTTTTTTATTGTGATATTGCTTTTATCAGGAAGATGCTGCTGCCCATCTCCTGACTGTATCCCACTGTCGCCTCTTACGACACCCACAGATATTCTTAACTGCCACTACACAGCTATAGTTTTTCATTGTGACATAAATCACCCGAGTCTGAGACACTGTAATATATCAAACAATAAACTAACAAAAACCAGAAAATAAAATCCATGTTAATAAGTCGTTATATTCAAGTTTGTTACGTATTATTTTAGTATAACTATCCACAAATATTAAAGTGTGTATAGTTACTTTATTTGTTGTTTACTAAATATTATTTAATTTAAAAAAAACATTTAATCATAATTAATTTTTTATGGTTAATTTTTCTTACATGTGTAACTTCATTCGAAGTTATATTACATTTAAACTTACAACAAGAATTTTCCATGACAGAATGAATTTATCAACTTAGTTCAAAACAAATATTGTCAATCCTCAACGGAACGGATATTTTGAAATAGCATCTACGGAATTGTACAGAATTTTTTATACCAATCTACGGATTTGGAGAAATTTGATTATAGGTTCTCGGAACCGGTATTTAGAACCGGTACATCGGAACCCAAACCGGAACCGATACCGGAACTGAAACCGTACCGAAAAGTGGAATCTTTATAAGAACCTAAATGAAGAACCAGAACCGAAATTGGTACCGGTATTCAATCCCTGCCACAAACAACTGCAACACCAGGGGAATTGCAGATGCGTTGCCGGCCTTTTAAAAAGGAGTAGGCTCTTTTCTTGAAGGTCCCTAAGTCGTATCGGTCCAGAAAAATCGCTGGTGGCAATCGATTCCACAAGGAAGTCGTGCGAGGAAGAAAACATCTTCTAAATCGTACAGTGGTGGACCGTCAATCATCCAGATGGTATGGATGGTATTGCGAGTTTTGTCGCTATATGCGATGGTGAAATTGAGCGGCTGGAATTAGTCCGAACAATTCCTCAGAGTTCTCCCCGTGGTACATGTGTTAAAATACGCAAAGAGATGCAACATCTCTTTGCGTATTTTAACGCAGTTCAAAGCAGTGCCAGTGAGTCAAGCCGATCGGAAAGAACTCGGTCGTCGACGATTCGAAACGCTCTGCTCTGGATGCGGTCAAATGGAAGAAGCTGGCACTGGGGAGTCCCTGCCCAGAGATGGGAACAGTATTCCATGTGAGGCCGAACCTACGCCTTGTAAAGTTGCAAGCGGTGTGCCAAGCTTTTTGAGGCCAATTTGGTCTTCTCTTCTCTTACGAAAAACTTAGCTGAGTATATGCTTAACATCATCTTTGGTTCTGAATTTATAGTTGTATCGAGCTAAGATTAAGAGGCGTATTACAAAAAAAACGCGAAATTACAAGGTTTCCTCGTTGAAATTGTATGTTTATCCTTCGTTGCTTGAAATAACAATTACTTAGTAAAAATAGTTCGTTTTCTCTCCTCAAATAAGCCCCGAGCTGATTTTAGATAACTTATTTATTTAATCAGTAATAATCATTCTCCCGATGCATGTTTAGGCAAAAACTCTCGAAGATATGATTTGGGAGCTCTAATTTGTAGATTCTATTGAATATCGAACATCAAAAAAAAATATTTTTATGTCCCAAATATTGAGTTTGAAATTACGTTAACCAAAATCGAATAATGCTATTTAAAACTAAAAGACAGCCTAAAACTGCCTATTTATTGTTATAGATAATTAAAGTAACATAAAAACAACAAATTAAAATGAATACGGTGGTTTTTTTTATAATATCTTCAGTTGTATGTAAGTCATCAATTTCGTTGACTTAAGCCGCCTACTAAATTGCCTGCCGCAGGGGCAATCTAGGGTGTAGGAGTGGGGATGTCCCTTAATTGCCTCCTTAATTGTGATGTGTGTAGGCAAGCAGGGGCAATTTTTTAAGTCGGCCCTGCGGCAGGGCGGCAGGAGCGCAGTGTTGCATAAGTTCCCGATTTATCGGGAGATCTACTGATTTTAATTTGTATCTCCCGATATCCCGATTTAGCGAACGTATCTCCCAATTTTTTTACATTTTCAACTAATGTAAAATAAT